>JAEOAD010001846.1:2385000-3649615 GCA_036365145.1 Orientallactaga sibirica
TCATCACCACCACCACCACTTGCTTCACATACCTTCTCATAAAGACACCAGTGAATGTTACTCGAAATAAGGGTGAAAATTCATAATAATACTGCTTTAGGATGACTGAAAATACCATTCAGAAGGTACCTGACCCAAATGCTCGAGATTTATTTGATCCACACTCCCATTTTACCATGAAGCATGTTGAGGCCTGAGGTAAAACAACTTGTCACAAGTCTCCAAGTTGATGATCATGAAACCAGAACAAGAACTTGTTCTTCTCACTACTGCTCAAGTAAATACTCTTCCCACAAATCACAGTCTGGTCTAGAATTATCTGATACCTGCCTTGTCAAATCTTGAAGTTAAAAACGAAAGCATGGCTTGACCTAAATTGCCGAAATAATTTTAATTCTTCTTCTCCAGGATTGAGTACATACAGCATCTGACAGTCCAGAGACGAATATAACCAAAATGCTTCTGTGTATCATAGAGCCCTGGGAGCGTGTATAAACAGCAAACACAGAATCTTCCCGCAGGAAACCCAGCATGCCTTACATGTCTTCCAGCTCCCTGTCGCACCAGTGTTCAGTTAGCTGATCACTCTGTGCAGAAGCCTTCTTCCTTTGGGAGGCACAGTGTATGGCTAATGCTCTCTGGTCTAATCCAGTTTCTTGACTCCATGCTAGAACCTAAATCAGACCCAGGTCCCGAAGCATGGAAGTGTCAGTCTAGGGATATTGAGTCAGCTAGGCTTGTATACGGGACCAATTTTATTTTCAATACCATTGCTATGGTCTCAATGTCTATTTCTTATCAAATTCACGTGTTGAATTCCTCATGCCTTTGGCTGCAGTGTTAGGAGACGGTGGCCTTCGAGAGGTTATTACCTCATGAGGGGAGAACCCTTGCGAATGGAATTAGTGTCACGAATTAGTGTGTAAAGGCTCCATGAAAAAGGCACTATCTTCTCACTCCAAAAAAAAAAAAAAAATGTGCTTTTTCCAGACCTATAATCTGCCAGAAATTTGATCTTGGACTTTCCTTCAGAAATATAAAAAAATATTTTTCATTTTTTTGTAACCTACCTTACTCCTCTTTCATATTGTACCATGTTTCAGAATTTTATTCTTTTTAAGGCTGAATTATATTCCAACATATGTGTATGCCACATTTTATCCATTCATCTGTCAGTAAATTTGGGGGTGGTTTCCATCATTTAACTACCGTGAATAAAGCTGCTACAAAGATTGATGTACAGGATATTTGTGACTTTCTCCTTTAAATTCTTTTAGATATATATTTAAGATGATATGGCAGTTGTATGTGTAACATTTTTGAGTAACCATCAAACTACTTTGTACATCAGCTATGCATTTGATTTTACTTATTTATTTTCAAGCGCAGAGAGATAGAGAGAAGAGAGACAAGCAGAATGGATGCACTAGGACCCCCAGTCACCGCAGACAAACTCCAGACGCAAGCACCACTTTGTGCATCTGGCTGTACACAGCTACTTGGGAACTGAAACTGGGTTGTTAGGTTTTGCAGGCAAGCACCTTAACCACTGAGCCATTTCTGCATCCTAGCTATACATTTTATATCCCTTCTAGTATTGTACAAAAAATCCAATTTCTCACATCTTCACCAAAACAAGTCATTTCCATTTGTAAAATATATTTTATTTATTTATTTGAGAGGAAGAGGCAGAGAGAGATAGAGAGAGAGAGAATGGGCACAGAGAGAGAGAGAGAGAAAAAAGAGACATGCAGAATGGAGGCACTAGGACCTCCAGCCACTGCAAACAAACTCCAGATGCATGTGCCCCTTGTGCATCTGGCTTATGTAGGTCCTGGAGAGTTGAACCGGGATCCTTTGGCTTTGCAGGCAAATGCCTTAACCTCTAAGCTATCTCTCCAGCCCCCAATTTCCATTTTTAATAATAACCATTCTGATCTGTGTGAATGAATCAGTAGTATTTGGATGGCACGAAAATTTAGACATGGGCTATATTTACGTTTTCAGTTTTGGGCATGAAATCTGATCCAAATATTGCATACATGATATCTTAACGATAGCTCTGCTAAGCCCAGGTACGGGTCTACTATCTCTAGCTTACTTATGAGGAAGTTAAGGCTTAGGTCTAATGGTCTAAGGTAACTAGGAACTGACAGCACTGAGGCTCAAAAGGAGATTGATTCTAAAGCACACACACAGTCACTCCAAGCTGCTCGGGTTGCCTTTGTGAAGACTGGGGAGTGGAACAGAGCAAAAGATACAACTCTGATTGAAGAGACCATGTAAAACACACGGAGGTCAATGTGGCCCCAGCTCAGACACCCTGACAGTCATTGCTCTGTTAATTCACCAACTCAGCCCTAATGTGTCCATTTTCTCCACTGTGAGTGAAAAATTGGGTGCTTAGCCACATTTTTTATATTGGAAAAAAAATACACCCAGCTCTAATCTGTCTTCCTACCACTCTGAAACCTATACATCTCCCCAAAGCATTAGAAAATGGATGGACCCTTGTGGAAGAGGTGGCAGAAAGGATGTAATAGCCAAAGGAAGGGGCGGACTGCTTACAGTGAAACTGTCCAGACAGAAATTGGCGTCGATATCCACGACCTCGAAGTACCTAGCAATACCTTCCCAAGACCCTCATAGCAGGAAGAAAAGATGATGACATCAAATTAAAAGAGAGTACTGGAGAAAGGGAGGGGATATGATGGAGAGTGGAGTTGTGAAGGGGAAAGTGGAAAAGGAGAAGGAATTATCATGGTTTATTGTCTGTAAGCATAGAATTTGTCAATAAAAAAATTACATATTAAAAAAAAGAAAACGATTGGACCCATGCAGCTGTTGATATCAAGTTCAAGGTTCTGAAATACACAGCAGGAAAATGGTTGTCTGATAGATTAGAAATTTTACCTTTGCCCTCTGTTGCTACACCTCAAAGTTCCTGCAAAGTTCAGTGTTTTAGGTTCCATTTTCTTTTTAAAATATTTTCATTCAGGCTGGAGGGATGGCTTAGCACTTAAGACATTCACCTGCAAGCCAAAGGACCCAGGTTTGATTCCCCAGGACCCACGTTATCCAGATGCACAAGGGCGTGTATGCATCTGGAGTTTGTTTGCAGAGGCTGGAGGCACTGGCACTCCCATTCTCTCTCTCCCTCTTTCTCTCTGTCAAATAAATAAATAAATAAATAAATAAATAAATAAATAACAATATTTTCATTTATTTATTTATTTGAGAGAGAGAGAGGAGAGAGAAAAAAAGGCAGATAGAGAGACAGAATGGGCACACCAGGGACTCTGGCTACTTCAAACAAACTCCAGATGCTTGTGCCATCTTGTGCATCTGGCTTATTTGGGTCCTGGGGAATGAACCTGGGTTCTTAGGCTTTGCAAGCAAGTGCCCTAACTGCTAAGCCATCTCTCCAGCTCTTAGGTTCCATTTTCTGCAGGCTGGTCAAAGCCTGAAGAACCATTACCAAAACCCCACAGCAGGGTAGGAGATGGGACAAAGAAAAGACCGTTTTCAGCTCCTATCACCAAGGACATTGCAATCAATGTTGGAGAATATGGGCAATATTCAATATGGACATGTAAGAACATTACAGAAATGAGCAAGGTGAAGGAGACAGATCCTGAGGACACTCAACACCCACCAAAGCAGAGATCCAGAGGCTCCTAAGAGCTCATCACTGAAGTAGACTTAAACTCACCCACCACGGCTCAGGGAATTGGGCAGAAAAGGGGGTGGAATGATTGTAAGAGCCACAGGTTGAGACATCATGCCCAGAGGCATTCCTTCCCCCCACAAAATATAACTGACTGCCACTCCCACAACACATAACCCAGAACCCCATGGGGAATACCTACAACCCCACTGAGGAGCATCCCCAGCGGAATGGGGGCAGGGACGAGGGAAAAGAGGGTACCAACACATGATGTATCCACACAAACTATGTTGTTAAAAATAATAATGATAGCCTACGTATATAAAATTCCCTCCAAAATATCTATGGCCATCCTTCTATCTAGTACTAACTTCTCTCTCCGTTGGAGAACTTGTTTATCTTTTACAGATGGACAAAGAACCTGAAGGGAGGACCAGCCAGTAACACCTCACCAGGGCCCCACCTGAAACCATAGAGTAATGTGGGGGAAGGCAAGAATACAGCGCTCTTGGTGATCATGACACCAGAAAAGGGCTGGAGGAGATAAACACAGAGAACATCCAACTCCTACTTAGCCAGATATTCAGAGACACAGAGGCTCCCCAAACCTCATCACTGAAACAGAACTAAAATGACCCCAATGTGGCTCAGGGAAGTTCGCAGAAGAGTGGGCGGAAAGAATGTTAGAGTCACAAGTTGGGGCATTATGCACAGAGACTTGGCCTATCCCCCAGAACTCTTAACTACCTCCACAATGCACGACCCACATTCCCCATTGATGAGGGTCCCTTTGGAAGGGGGAGGACAGGGAGGAGGATAATGGAGTCACCACTATGAATGTACAATTAGAATAAGATAAATATAAATAAATTATTTTAAAATAAAATAATAATAATGATAAAGAAAAAACTCAAGAGATGAGCAGGAAAGGGGGGTCAAAAGGTGACAAGAAGCACATGACATTTAAACAGAAGAGAGGAGGGTATTGAAGGGGAGGGAAATGAGGGGAGGATGCTGAAAGGGAGGAGAGGGGACAAGAATCAAGTAAAACAAATGATTTCTTTAAAATGCCAGAATGGGGTTGGAGAGATGGCTTAGTGGTTAGGTCGCCTGCATGCGAAGCCTAAGAATGCTTGCTCGAATCTCCAGGTCCCACGTTTAGCCAGACGCAAAAGTGATGCAAGCACACAATGTCACACATGCACACAAGGGGGCGCACGTGTCTGGAGTTCGTTCACAGCGGCTGAGAGGCCTTGGCACACACATTCTCTCTCTGCCTCTCTCTCTGTCTCTCTCAAATAAAAATATGGCAGAATGAAAAATACCTAAATCTCTACATGCCAAGGGGGGAAAAATGAAATTCTTCTACTTTCAGTAGTTTGGGTTGAATTTCGCTATCTCAGCACTCAAGCAGCATCGTGGCTAAGTCTTCCAAGAAGCTTATTAAAAAACAAAAAAAGGCAGCAAATTCAAACACAAGGAAAGAAAATGAGTTTGTTCATTTTATAAGTGCTGTAATGAAAATGACTGTCACACAGTTAAGAATGAGCAGTGAGAGAAAATATTGGACCTGTGATTTTAATTAAGCTTTTGTACTTTTATAGCTTCAAAGTTGTCCAAATGCAATCAGCCATATCTGGAAGTGTAGCCAGCGTCTATCGTGTCTGGGTTTCCATGCACATATCTTCATTGCGTTGTTTGGTGGTTATGGAATGAATCAAATTTCCCGATAACGCACAATATCCAATCAGTTTCTAGAAGTCGTATGCACTGAATAACTACATTTTCATGATGTGTAGTTGAGATAATGTGGAAAAATCATTTAATCAGAGCTTGAAGAAACCTAAGAAGGAGACAGGTCATACAAATGCCACTCACTGATAGAAAGCCACTTGAAAGAGTTCACCAGAAATGGTTCTTCATGGAACGTGGACAACTGCCACAGAGAACAAACGGGGAAAGCCCAGCTCGGGTTCAAAGCTCCTCTCTGGCCTGGGTACGCACAGCTGGCACAAAGCCTGGCTCGCTAGCCCAGCCTCCAACAAACGAGCTGACCTCTAAAGGATTTAGCTAGAGTATTGGTAAGTTCAAGAATGCCAGGTCCTATAAAACACCTTTTGCCCATTCTGCATCATAAAAAAATTTTATGATCCTATTTACCTGCCTCTGTACCTGCTCTGCTAGAGCAGTCATCCATCCGGGGGAGTGAGGCTTGCTATCCCTTGAAATGTCTGAGAGCACTATAAAAGTAACGGGGTTTATGAATGCTACATGCATCATGGGATCTCATTCTCTTTCCACATCAAAGTCTGATTCTTAAGTAAGTGACTAAATATATTAGTATTCGGGGACAAAAAAAAAAAAAAGATTAATCTGGAAGTACATCCAGGCAGCCATACATGTAGCACAGCCACTGACAATAGTGCAGCTTATCTCCCCAATTAACCTTCTCTCATATTCTCACTGAAGAGAACAAATGATTCTTACTGGATCAAAGTGGAGCTTGGGCTGGAGAGATGGCTCAGCAGTTAAGGCATTTGTCTGCAAAACCTAATGACTGGGTTTGAGTCCCCAGTACCCACATAAAGCCAGATGCACAAAGTGGTGCATGCATCTGAAGTTCTTTTGAAGTGGCTGGAGACCCTGGAGGGCCCATTCTCTCTCTTTCTCTCTCTCTCTCTCTCTCTCCCCTCTCTCTTTGCTTGCAAGTAAATAAATGAATAAATGAATAAAATTTAAAAATCTGAGCTTGTACATGTGTGGTGATTTGATTCAGGTATACCACATACACCTAGGTATTCTGAATGCTGGGTTCCCAGCTGATGGAGATTTGGGAATTAACACCTGCTGGAGGCGGTGTATTGTTGGGGGTGGGCTTATGGGTGTTATAGCCAGAGTCCCCTTGCCAGTGTTTAGCACACTCTCCTATTCCTGTTGTCCACCTGATGTTGGCCAGGAGGTGATGTCCACCCTCTGCTCATGCCATCGTTTTCCCCTGCCATCATGGAGCCTCCCCTTCGAGCCTGTAAGCCAAAATAAACCTCTTTTTTTTCTTTTCCCCCACAAGCTGCTCTTGGTTGAGTGATTTCTACTAGCAATGCGAACCTGACTGCAACAGCCTGATAAAGAGTTGAACCAAAATCCTGTACAAAATGAGGAGTAAATAACGCCCCAGGCAGAAGGAGGGGAAGAGTGGCTTTGCCCTGGAAATTTGTGGTAGTGGGCAGAGAGAAGACCTAATTTCCGGGACACGGGAAAGAAGAGTGAATGGAAGATATTGGCAGAGCCAACATTGCTGTGGGCCCGGGAGTGGGCCCCTCGTCAATGTTCACAAGAAACTGCACTGTGATTCTCCGTATTTAACGCTGTTCTTCCTTGGGACTCTGTGTTTGTCAAGCGTGTAGGATTTTATTCCTCCAAAGCTCAAGTTCAATGAGCTAGAAACCAAGTTTGTGAGGAAATACTAATTTCTTATTTGCTCAACCTTATGCCTTGGTTTTCATTTTTGTATTGGCTGTTTTTTTTTTTCCCAGAAATGATTTATCTATTTAAAAAAAAAAAAAAAAAAAAAAAAACTTTCTTGGCTTTGGCTAATATTTGAAATATTTCTTCTTTTGAGGGTAACAGTTATTATGGATCAATTTCTACTGTTTTGTTGGATATTTTGTTTCATTCACCAGACATATATTGAGAGCCAAGCATATGGCACACTCAGCTCTGTGAAGTGAAGGTTAGAACGATGATCAGGCTTTGCACCGAAACTCAATAGAGTTTAGTGGTTACGGTGCCTGCCTGCAAAATCTAAGCATCCAGATTCAATTCCCCAGGACCCACATAAGCCAGATGCCCAAGGTGGCACATGTGTCTGGAGTGTTTGCAATGGCTAGAAGCCATGGCATGTCCATTCTTCCTCTCTCTTTTTCTCTCTCAAATAAATAAATTTTTCAAAATTAAAGAAAAAGACTTTCAAAAGATTCCATTAATGACACTGAGTATTGCCTCCAGTACTGGAGCAAGAGTGTTTCACAATGTGCATAGGATAGTATTTGCATTCACCACATTGCAAGCCAGGATTTCAGAAGTCACACCTCTCTATGACGGCCAAGCCTGAACACTCACCAGGAAAACTTCAATTCTTTGGATCGTTGTACAAAGGGTAGATAAAACATGAAAAATTTAGATTTTTTTTTTTTTTTTTGAAACACATTGCCAGTCCTTGGAAGTTTCTAAACAACTGTCTGATTTTTTTTCTCCACTTTCATTTTGAAAGTTGGCCTCACGTAGCCATAGGGTGACTGAATGCAGACCTTCCTTGGCTTCCAGCGCATTTTCATTTGATTGGAGGTGATAATACAACTTGAACTGAGTCATGGTGTTTGATGTATCCCTCCCAATCCAGTAAAAAAAAAAAAAAAGATTGGAGGATGTTCAACACCTGAAATTAACCAGAACTTCAAGTTATACATCCCCACATTAAATTTATTACTTCCAAACCTGAATTTGCTTGACATGGAAAGCTATTTGAAATAAATCCTTGGTTCTGGGAAGAAGCCCAGCACATTTATCCTTGAACCATACAAAGGGAATCATTCTGTAAATGGAAATAAGTCCTTTAATATAAACTGGGCGATCATTCAATCACTGAGCCTTTCTCTGCAGTATCCTATTTAATCCAGCAAGTGTTCTGTTCTCTGCCATGCATCCAGCTTGAACCACAAATGTGCTTGCTGGTTCTCGCTTTGCTCTCTGCAGGGTTTTTTGGTTTTTTTTTTTTCTTTTCTTATCATGATTTGGAGGCAGCCAGAAGAATAATATCAGCTCCTGGAAATGAATTATGAATCACTCAGTAGTTTTAGAATCCAAAGGGACAAGAGAAGCGATAATTCCAAATTCATCAGTACTCATTCTTTCTCTTTTTTTTCTTTTTGTAAGAAAAATTCTATAATTTGTAAACTTGCCAGAAACTTTCTTTTACTTGTTGAAGTCAGAGGAACAGATATCCTGAAGAGAAAAAAAGAATAAAAAAGTGAGTCAGGGGCTGGAGAGATGGCTTAGCAGTTAAGACGCTTGCTTGCAAAGCCCAAGGACACATGTTAGACTCTCCAGGTCCCACAGAAGCCAGTGCACAAGTTGGTGAATGCATCAGGAGTTTTTTTTTTTTTTTTTTGTTTTTTTGCAGTGGCTAGAGGCTCTGGCGCATCCATTGTCTCTCCCTCTGTCCCTCTCTCTCTCTCTCTCTCTCATAAATAAATACAAGTAAATCTTTTTTTAAAAAGGCCAATCTGTTGGGATTGCCACACACAAAAAAGTTTTTTAAGTGACTCTGATGAAGAAGTGAGTTTAAACATATCTCTAACAGGTTGGATTTTTGTGGCCAATGTATGGGCCAGGATGTAAAGAGAAAGAATTACAAATATTGTAACTTTATCTTTAAAATATGTCTCGTTGCTTTCACCGCATGAAATATAAGTAGAGCGGCCATGTTCTTTCTCTGGGTGAGTCAGGCCAGCCTGCATCTCTGAATGAAGCCTGTGCCCTTCTGAGAGGACCCTGTGATCTGACAGAAAAGAGCTTCTGCATGGAAAAGCTCAGCACAGGCCAAAAACTTCAACAGGGTCCCAGGAGCGCCTCTCATAGTCCAAGGTAAACTAAAAACGTGCAATACATGGGAAATCGGAATTAGCATTAAAAAACCAGTGACAGGTTAAGTGTAAGGGCTTCTGCTCTTTCAGCCTACGACACTGGGAAGGCATGTTGAAAAGACTGGTTATTTGCGGTCAGTGTGTTCTGTCTTTCTACGCAGAAAACTTTTCAAAGGACTCCAGAGTCTCACTGAGAAATACTAGATGTGAGAGGTTAAGAGTGTTTGTAATGCCCCAAATCGCAGACCTCATTAGCGAAGGTTTACTAATGTGGATTCATTAACAGTGGCAACAAAGATGATCTCAGAGGGTCTCCGATTCCCGCTGCTCCTGTTTGCAGGGCTGGAGGTAAAAGTCGAGGCCTTGTGCATAGTAGTCAAGTGTTCTACTAAGTGGAGACCCCAGACCTTAATGTCCATTAACTCTACACAGAGGTAGAAATGAGCTGCATTTATCAATTTTAAAATATATTTTATAATTTTTTTATTTATTTGAGAGAAAGAAAGAAAGGAAGAAGGAAGGAAGGAAGGAAGGAAGAAGGAAGGAAGGAAAGGAAGGAAGGAAAGAAAGAAGGAAGGAAGGAAGGAAGGAAGGAAGGAAGAAAGAAAGGAAGAAAGAAAGAAAGAAAGAAAGAAAGAAAGAAAGAAAGAAAGAAAGAAAGAAAGAAAGAAAGAAAATAGGTGTGCCAGGGCCTCTGGCCACTGCAAATGAACTCCAGACTCATGGAACAGCTGTGTATCTGGCTCACATGGGACCTGGGGAATCAAACCTGCATCTTTTGGCTTTGTAGGCATGCACCTTAACTGCTAAACCTTGTCTCCAGCTCCACACTTTTCCATTTTTAAAAAAGCTGTGCCAGGGCTGGAGAGATGGCTTAGCAGTTAAGGTGTTTGCCTGCAAATCTAAGGACCCAGGTTCGATTCTCCAGGTCCCACATAAGCCAGATGTACATGGTGGTACATGTATCTGGAGTTCGTTTGCACTGGCTAGAGGCCCTGGCACGCACATTCTCACTCTCCCCCTCTCTGTGTCTCTAATAAACAAATAAATAAAAATTTTAAAAATATATAAAAAATAAAAAGCTGTGCCAGTACAAGGTAACAAAACCTTGGTTTCTGCTTTTAAAATTTTTGTATTTACTTATTTTCAAGGAAAGATGGCGGGGGAGAGAATGGGCACCAGGGCCTCTAGCCACTACAAATGAACTCCAGACGAATATGACACTTTGTGCATCTGACTTTATGTGGGTACTGGGGACTCAAACCCAGCTTGTTAGGCTCTGGAGATAAGCGGCTTAACTGGTGGGCCATCTTGCCAGTCCAAACCCTTGGTTTCTAATTAAAATTGTAAATAAAGATTTAGCAAATAAAATCACAAAATGACTAAGTGAAATTTGACTATCAGAGGTGACTAATTATTAATGTTTTCAAGTTTTCACGTAAGACACAAAATTGAGTATGCAAAGATCCCAAGAACTCATAAAATCAGAAAATATTCACCTGAAAGTCAAACGCAGACACCCTTTATTTGATCATTGACCCCCATTAACTGCTTGTGTCTCTACTGGATGGGGCTCATATTTCCAAGGCCAAGTCCATGATGGGATCATGTGGCTAAGTTCCACCAATGAGGTGAAAGCTTATACTAAAAGATGTTCCCAATAAAATGATTTTGCCAGAAAGGAAGCCCTCTCTCTCTCTCTCTCTCTCTCTCTAACTCTGCTGTCTAAGGAGCTGTGATGGAGCGGGCAAATAATCTTCAATGATGAAGAACAAGGCCATAGTTGTGGTAAAGAAAGATCGAACAGAGGTCCCTGGCTTCAAAGATGTTGCCAATATCCCTGCCTTAAACCCCACCTTGCACCAAACCAAAACCAAAGTCTCTGAAATAGAAAATATATATGCGAAAGCTCATAGATGTTCGATTCTCCCTGCCTCCATATTTCACATACATGCATACATACATGCATATGTACATGTGGACTCTTACTTTGCTAAAGCCTTTGGTCTTCTAACTTCTTGGCTTCTTCTTGGCAGAACTGAAAAGTCCTCTCTAGCGATCCGGAAAGGGAAATCGCCATGCCCGGGGGATCTGAACATGAAGTGACATTGAGGGGAGCCATTTCACTGAAGAGGTTGGATGACCATTTCACAGAAGTCTTTTTGTTGATATTTCTTGAGTATCCTGTCAGGTGGCAGGAAGAGGAGCAATAAATTAAGATCAGTTACTGTTTTCTAGCATCTTTGGCTTTGGGGAAAGAAATGTGAAAATTGCATTTCGAATGACAATGAAATCTTGTATAAAAGGAGGAAACTAGTATATGATCCCTTGAAATTTTCCCAGACCAGAATTTATTTTTGTGAAAAGTTCATTGACCAAGAGGGCAATGTCGATCTTTGCTTTCTCGTGACTGAGATTTGCCAACTTCAACATTTTTCTTGGTGCAATGCAGATGTTGCTACTGGCAGTCGTTGCAAGTAAGTTGGAAGGCAAAAATAGTGTGAAATGGTAGAATTATGGGAACAGAAGTCGCCTAAGTATTTATTAATGTATTTTTTCAGAATCTGCTATTAGGAGATTTTTCTTTCATTAATAAAGGAGACATAAATACATAGAAAGAAGGAAGATAAACACGAAACCTTCAGATGCAAGAAAAAAATGAAAGTAAATTGAGGCAAGGACAAATATTTTTAAAAATTCACATCATATTCAAATTTTTATCATAGAACACATCTACAGCTATAGACTTTTGCATTGATTAGAATTTTCACTCTGGTCAAAATCTATAGAGACTTGACTAAATCTAAATTCATGGCCACTTAAAAGCTCGGAGTTTTGATCTTTCTGGAAACAGGGTCTTTGTAGACTGGTTGAATTAAGCTCATGGTGATTGCGGTAAACTGTGAGTTCAATGGCCGGTGTCTGTAAGAAGGGAAGTGGACGCAGACCATGCACCAGAAGTAGTTTCGATATGGGAGAGATGCAGCTCTAAGTGAGGAATGTCAAGTACTGCTTGCAACCATGCAAGGAGGAACGAGGCCTGGAGCAGTCTCTCTCGGAGCCTCCAGAAAGAATGAAGCCTACAAACACGTTGGATTTTGGACCTTTCGCCTCCAGAGCCAGGGGAGAATAATATTGTTCGATTAAGCCACCCCATCCGTGCTGACAACACTCACAGGAAGCTCACATATCATCGTGTGGCACTCACGTCTGAGAGCAACTGCTTGTAAAAGATACCAAGGATCATGCAGTGCTCAAAATCTTCCAGTGCTTATGATCCAACGCCTCTGGCTCCCAACCCACAGCTGCTATTGACAAACCATTTTATAAAATCTCTGCTTATTTGAAGACCTTTTATTCCGCCTCCCCAATTGGGAAGGACTAAATTATGTGTTGTTGGAAGCTTAGTTTTTTTATTTGTTTGTTTGTGGTTTCATTGTCATCATTGTTTTCAATTATAAAAAAAAAAAGTGGAACCAGAGAGATGGCCCAGTGGTAAAGGCACTTGCCTGCAAAGCCCAACAACACAGGTTTGATCCCCCAGTGCCCACATAAAGCAAGATACACAAAAGTGGCACATGCACCTGAGTTTGTTTGCAGTGGCTAGAGGCCCTGGTGCTCCCATTGCCCCACCCCTCTCCTGGCAAATTAATTAATTAGTTAATGTTTTTTATAAAAGAAAAAAATGAGGGAAGGAAGGAAGGAAGGAAGGAAGGAAGGAAGGAAGGAAGGAAGGAAGGAAGGAAGGAAGGAAGGAAGAAAAGAAATGACAAGACACGAAATGATACCAGATTTCAAGATCTCCGAGCCTCTCCAAACACAATGACATTTTCAGTGTGTCTATATAATGTAAGCACACGTGGTAGAGACATAACGTGGAAGGTTTATCCATGGCCCAATCATCACCGGACCCAGTGCGTTGACTGCTCCCTCTGCCTCTCCTTGTTACTGCATTGACAAATGTAGTAGAACATGACTGTGTTATCTTCCCTGACTACAACCCGTGAACCCAGGCTTCCAACAAGCCCTGAGGGTCCCTCAAAAGCTTCATTCTACTGTTTAAATCAACACTCGTTGAGAAGCTGGCAGGACAAAGGGATATAATTCATATATAAATTACTACTGATTACCGACAATAATATATACTTATTAATAATATAATATTAATTCTTAATAATATAATGATTTTTGCCAGCAAAATTGACTTCAGTTTTTTTTTTTGGAGGGGGTGGTGGTTTGAGGTAGGGTCTCACTTTAGCCCAGGCTGACCTGGAATTCACTTTGTAGTCTCACAGTGGCCTTGAACTCACGGCATCTGCCTACCTCTGCCTCCTGAATGCTGGCATTAAAGGCGTGCACCACCATTGCCCAGCTGACTTCAGAGTTTTTAATGTTATGGGTTTATTAAAAGTAGTATCTGGGTCTGTAGAGATGGCTCTCCTCCCTGTCTGTCTTTCTATCTCTCTCTGTTGTCATGAGCAGGAAGCTCAAACCATGCAAACCAGTGTTAGACCTGCTGCATCACTCATTCACCACTGCCTACTCCAGACTAGAGCGTCCAGGAATTCTCTTATCTCCACCTTCCATCTTGCTTTATGCGCACGGGGATAACAGAAGAGACCTATCTCATCTGCCCTTATGTAGATCTGGACTCAAACTGTCAGACTGCATAGAATAACACACACTTTTCCACTGACTCAAGCCCCAGCCCAGATCTACTTACTGCCTCCTTGAAGAGGGTGTTACAGGTTCAGAAAAGTCCTTGAGCCGGGCGTGGTGGTGCACGCCTTTAGTCCCAGCACTCGGGAGGCAGAGGTAGGAGGATTGCCGTGAGTTCGAGGCCACCCTGAGACTACATAGTTAATTCCAGGTCAGCCTGTGCCGGATTGAGACCCTACCTCAAAAAAAAAAAAAAAAAAAAAAAAAAAGTCCTTGAACCCCAAACCCTAGTTTCATGTCTACTTCTAACCAAAGAATTGGACAAAATAAGACCAAGGAGGATAATTATTAAATGACTATAGTTATTGAGAGAAGTACAGAACCAAGGGAAGAAAAATGAAGATACCCACGTGGTCTGAGAGCCCATGTGGAGGGCCTGGAAGAAACGTAAAAAGAGAGTTAGATAGGAAAGAAAAGAAAGTACAAAGAGGGGGCTGGAGAGATGGCTTAGCAGTTAAGTGCTTGCCTGTGAAGCCTAAGGACCCTGGTCCGAGGCTCAATTCCCCAGGACCCACATAAGCCAGATCCACAAGGAGGTGCATGCATCTAGAGTTCGTTTACAGTGGCTGAAGGCCCTGGTGCACCCATTCTCTCTGTATCTATCTGCTTCTTTCTCTCTCATTCTGTCTGTCACTCTCAAATAAATAAATAAATAAATAAATAAATAAATAAATAAATAAATAAATAAAAAAAAAAAAGGAAAGTACAAAGAGCTCCCGCCATGGGGAGGGCAGGAGGGGGTAAAGAGCTCATGTGGGAAGAGGGGTCAAGGGGTTCTCTCCTCATCTCAGCCCAAAACCTGGGGTTCACGAGTGATGAATGGGTCCCCAAGAGAAGTTGCCCTCCCCTGGTAAACATATTTATTCACTTATGGTGGTGGGTCCAAGCTTCCATCTCAGGAGAACCAGAGAGACAGCAGATTGGTCTGGGCTAGGGGCTGTCTCAGGAAGAGGCCAGCCATGACACCAAGTGCTGGGGCTGAACTTGACCAACCACAATGTTAGAATTAAGTCCTAGGAAAGGAGACCTCCCTACCCGGAGGGGCCCAGGGTGTTTGTGGAAAAACAGATCCAGGGATGAGAACAGAAGTCAGGTCATACTTTGATCTCTAGCAAAGTGGGGCCTGCAAGGATACTTTCAGAGGTACAGTCACCCTAATTGCCTAACAAAGCTAGACCTGACCCCCTCTCATCCTCTCTGTCATAAAACCTGTCCTAAGCAAAATATCAACAGACGCAGAAAGATCATCCATCAGTAAAACTGAATAATAATCCAGAAAATCCAGAATAATAAGTAATTTAGCAGAGATAAGACAATTCTATAAGGGATTACTGATAGCCGGCGTTCTGTCTACCTCCCATAGTCGGGTCTGGTTCTCTCGTGTCCTTTGGCAATTTTCTTCCATCTCTATGTGGAACGAGTCCGTAATGCAACACCAACATTACCAATCGCAACTCCCACCAATTTCAGAGAACCTCTTAGGCTTGCAATATGCAATGGTTTTCTCTTTCTTCTTTCTTTCTTTTTTTTTCTTTTTTTTTCTTTTTTATTATTTTTTATTATTTTATTTATATTTGGAGAGAAACAGACAGGGAGAGGGAGACAGATAGAGATTGGCGTGCCAGCAGTCTCTCAGCAGCTGTGAACGAAATCCAGATATGTGCGCCCCCTTGTGGGCAAGTGCAGCATTGCGCCCTTGCGTCACTTTGCATCTGGCTAAACGTGGGACCTGGAGATTGGAACCAGGTTCTTAGGCTTAGCAGGCAGGCACGTTAACCGCTAAGCCATCTCTCCAGCCCTTTTTTTTTTTTTTTTTTTTTTTTTTTTTTTACCAGACATAGTTACAGGCATGTATGTAACCCAAGCAGAGCTAATAGAATCTTTCCATGGGTCAGAAAATAAGAAATTAGCCAGGCGTGGTGGCGCACGCCTTTAATCCCAGCACTCGGGAGGCAGAGGTAGGAGGATCGCTGATAGTTCAAGGCCACCCTGAGACTACGTAGTTAATTCCAGGTCAGCCTGGACCAGAGTGAGACCCTACCTAGAAAAACCAAAAAAATAAAATAAAATAAAAGAAATTATATAACTATATAACTAGTGCGATGTCATTGAAAATTGTTCTACATGAAGGCATGTGCTCTCATCATTTGTGAAAAGAATCTGAACAAACCCTGGTATCTTGATGGTTGACAACAGAAACGTTTATTTCTCTTAAGTTTGGAGGTCAGCTCAGGGTTGAGGTTTTGAACCCATTTTTGAATTTTTTCCCCATGTTTTATCATTTCCAGATTCAAGTTAAAGCATTTCCTACGGGAGGCATGCTGTCCTCATGGATGAAGACGGGAGGACTTCCGCCCCAAACTGGCAGTCAGATGGCCATGCCCGCTGTTCGAGTTCCCTCCTTGTGGCTGGGACAATACATCCCACCAGAAGCAGCTCATGGGGATGATCTGTTCTGCCTTACCCTCTCACGGGAAGCTTCCTCGCGGCAGGACAAGCATGGCAGGAGAGCCAGAGCTGTCATCTACCCGAGCGGCCTCTGTATTTCACAAAATCTTTATGCTGCCCCCAGAGACCTTCACTATCCTGAATTTTGGGCCGGTCTTCCTTTTACTTATTTGTGTTTACTTTTAGATTCAATCATATGTTTACACCTTAAATAATATGCTTTTAGCTTCGTTTCAAAATGCATGATACTGCACTTTTGTCCTAGGGACTTAATTTCCTACTGCCTAATTATACCACAATTTCTTGATTCTTTCTCCTAGCAATAGGCTGATTCCTGCGAACTTATTATAGGTTTCTTTCTAGGGGAAACAAATCTATGCCTTCTTAAAAAAATTACATTAAATTCGGGCTGGAGAGATGACTTAGTGGTTAAGGCACTTGCCTGTAAAGCCAAAGGACCCAGGTTCGATTCCCCAGGACCCACATAAGCCACGTGCATGAGTAGTACATGTGTGTGAAGTTTGTTTGCAGAAGCTGGAGGCCCTGATGTGCCAATTTTTGCCCCTCGCCCCTACCTCTTTCTCTCTCTCAATAAGTAAAGAATTAAAATTGAAAAAAGAATAAAAAGATACAAATACTGACATTCAAGATTTAAAACTTAAACTCAGTACAACAAGCTTTCTGTATTTAGAGTTAACCACTTTGGTCATTTGACTTTACATAGGTACTGGGGAATCGAGCCGGATTTGCAAGCAAGCGTCTTTAATAACTGAGCCCAGTGGAATAATAGTTTTATATTGTTGATTATTTCAGGTTTTATATAACCCAATCATGCAACCTGTGAATAAAGTACTGTTATTCCTCCTGTCCCAGTCAGTATATCACTTATTCTGCCCCCATTTTTGAGTATTTGTCTCCACAATGACATCACAATGGCAGTTGTCATCTTTTGTTCTTTTAAAGACATTATCCACCAATTTGTGGTTTGCATTTTTCCTGTTAAAGTCTGTTGTCAGCGTGATTTTGGTTACTTTCTCCGGGAACTATAGGTGGTCTGCTGCATGTAAGAGCTTCACTTCTGTCTTTCACGCATGGTGATACGGTCAGGAATGAGTCTTGCCATAGCCCCGGCTTCACATCCACCATGACTGTGACTCTTTGACCATCCAGAATTATGTGTCTTTTGAAAAAAAAAATTATTTATTTAAGAGAGAGAGGGAAAGATAGAGAGAATGGGCTCACCAGGGCCTCCAGCCACAGCAAACGAACTCCAGATGTGTGCGCCACCTTATGCATCTGGCTTACATGGACACTGGGGAATCGTACCTGGGTCCTTACACTTTGCAAGCAAGTGCCTTAACCACTGAGCCATCTGCCCAGCCACAGAGGTATATGCCTGATTTCTGGCTTGGGTTTCTGACCCTGATGTCCCTGCTCTCACCTTCTTTCCTGTCTTATTCATTGTCACTTGTGTGAGAATTAGGAAGGGGCATCAGACCCAAGGGGGAGAGTGTGTGTGTGTGTGTGTGTGTGTGTGTGTGTGTGTGTGTGTGATCTCTGTCCCTCGTGCGTTTCTGGACTTCTAGTGAGCAACCTTTACGAAGATACGCTGAGCTTCTGACCCTGGCTTAGTGTGGAGCTGTGACTGGTGGACGGTCATGCTGCCTTGTCCCAAGCTGTCTGCACTTGAGGTGGATGACGAGCCCTGTTCTTTCTTGCTCTGCGGTAATCAGCAGAGCTACCAGATGACACATTTGTTGGCGGCTCAACTTGTCCTCGCCCTGTTGTGCCCCGGGCTGTGACGCTTTCTAGGCCGGCACCTGTTGACACACACACACACACACACACACACACACACACACGCAGGCTGCACCGGCCTGGCGTCGTGTGTCCAGCAGAGTCCAGGCATTGCCGCACTCCCACGCAAAGCCCCAACCCCACACAAGGGGCTTCCAAGAAGTCCTAGCGCCGCTGTGAATGAACACCATGCTTTTGAGGCTTCCCAGCAGGAACGTGAAGAACTGTGGAGACCTTCTTTCCTCTCTCAGAATGTTCAACCCACTGCCCTGAACTGTGTTGGCCAGGCAGCTGGTCTGGGAAACAGGTGCCAGGCTTATAGAAAAGTCTGGACGTCTGTGCCATTGTCTTCCTTGTTCCTGTATGAGGTGTCTCTATTCCAAGATTTAGGTCTGAATGAAATATCGTCTTAACAGAAGCTCTCCCATTCGGTATAATCTGGAAGGCTTTCTCCTGTAATGTTAAATTTTTTGTTTGTGACAGTTCTAGCTTTTGTGTGTGGTGTGTGGCATACGCACGTGTGCTTGCAGAGGCACACATTCTGTGCATGTGCGTGTGCTTGTGGAGGGTAGATGATTTGGGGTGTTCCATTCGCCTGTCTCTCACTTAACCTGGAGCTGTGAGTTTTGGTCCGACTTGCTAACTAGTGAGTCCCAGCAATTCTCCAGTCTCCGCACCCCACAGGATGGTGGTTACAGGCATGTGTGGCCACCCCAGCTCTTGATGTGGGCTCTGGGGAGTTGAACTCAGGACTAGCCAGGCTTTCAGGCTTGTGTGGCAACTGCTCTTAACTGAGGTTTCGAAACCTTCTACTTAGCACCGTCCATTCCCACAGGCACAGTTGGTGACTTCCTTAGTCAACAAACGAACCCCACAATAAATGGATTCATTCATTTAGCATGTAGTGCTGAGTCCTCACTATTCCCTGCCAACCTTTGGGCTAGGTGTGAGGAAAGTTAGAATAGAAACATCAGACAAGATTGCTGCCCAGGGGGACTTGGTATTTTAATTAGAGAAACAGAGCAAAGCGGCCGCACAATGAAATGAGTCAATCTTGGATAGGTGCATTAAAGGAAACACAAGGAGCTGAGCTGGAGGTCAAAGAAGCTCTGTTTCAGGCTTGGGGATGGCTTAGCAGTCAAGGCACCTGCCTGCAAAGTCAAAGACATCCATGTTCCAGTCCCCAGGACCCATATAAGCCAGCTGCACAAGATGGCGTATGCGTCTGGAGTTCCTTTGCAGTGGCTAGAGGCCCTGGTGTGCCAAATCTCTATATATCTGCCTCTTGTTCTCTATCTCTCCCTCCCCCTTCCTCTCTCCCTCTCTCTCATATAAATAAAATAAATAAATAAGCCTTGTTTCTTTAATGTATCATAATTATCTGCCTGGTCTTTCTCAGTAGACCATAAGAGAGGGAAGGGGGTAAGGAACGTTCACATTGTCCCATGAATCAACGAAGGATTCATTGAGAAATAGTTTCATTGAGAAGCAACTGCACTTTGTATGAAATACAGAGTACCAAGTACACATTCTTTTTGTTTTGTGTATTTATTTTATGTATTTGAGAGCGACAGACAGAGAGAGAAAGAGGCAGATAGACAGAGAGAATGGGCACGCCAGAGCCTCCAGCCATTGCAAACAAACTCCAGATGTGCATCTGGCCAGTTGGTTTGTGCACCTCTGGCTTCACTGGCAAGTTGGTCCTGGCCATCTCTCCAGGCCCTACATTCGTTAACCTGGGCACGCCTTTAATCCCAGCACTCGGGGCTTCACTGGCAAGCAGGCTTAATTGCTAAGACCATCTCTCCAGGCCCTGGACCAGAGTGAGACCCTTCCTTCTTTAATAAAAAAAAAAAAAATAAAAAAAAAGTTATTTGCAAGCAGAGAGAGTGTGTGTGTGTATATGAGTATGGGCATGCCAGGGCCTCTATGCATGTGCCACTTTGTGCTTATAGCTTTACATAGGTACTGGGGAACTGAACCAAGGTTGTTTGGCTTTGCATTCTTAATAACATTCTGTGCTTAATTTTTACATTCTGTGTGCTCAGCCTGTATTGAGTGGACCCACAAGCAAGTGTAGGTTTCATGGGCAGATGGGGATCTACATTTCCTCCTCATCTTCTGGCCCAGACCCAATGGACGCATGGAAGGGTGGCGATGCGAGCGTCAAGCTGCTTTGTGAGTGCCGAGGAGGCCCGACGCGCAGCCCAGGAAGCGTTGGTGATCAGGGGTCTTCCTCTCCAGTTTCTGCTCCCTTCCATTTCAGCCGCTGGAACTGGAACATCTCAGTCCCAAGTGCTGAAGGGCTCCGTGAGCAGCTGTGTTTTGTTCTTGTCCTTCCTGCCCCCTGGGTCCCTGCCCTCCTCTCAGTTGCTTCCTTCCAGGCCGCATCATTTTGGAACAGCCCCCAGGACACCAGCTTGAACAGTGTTGGTAGCTATCTTAGCGCAGTCCATGTCGGCCGTGAGTCTGTACCTTCTAATCCCTGAATGGTGGGGTGAGAGCTGAGGAAAGACACTTCCCCCAAAACGACATACGTGGTGTTGCCCAGGGGAAATGAAAAGGAAAGTCACTATTATCACTTTCACTGACCGTCCTTACAATCAAGAAGCAGAAGAAGCGAAGCAAGTGAGCGAATGAGGGACATGGCTGCTGGCCCAGGATTACGAGCCAGGCCACCCAGCTCTGCTCACCGATGTCCTGCCTCAGCTTACATGACCTGCTGGCACCTATTCTCCAATCATCGCGAGGTACTGAATGTGTAGCACCTGGCTTGAAATCGAGACCCACAAAGTCAAGTTTAGGTGGTCACCGTCATGACGTGCATTTTATACGTCATCTATCAAAGGCGCGGGCACAATTATAAAGGTCAGCTCGAGGCTGGAATGAAAGGCTTAGCGGGTAAGGCACCTGCAGGCAAAGTCAAGGATCTTGGTTGGATTCCCCAGAATTCACATGCAGCCAAAGATGCACAAAGTGGCACATGTGTCTGGAGTTCATTTGCGATGGCAGTAGGCCTTGGCATGCCCATTCTCTTTCTCCTCTTTCTCTTTCTCTCTGCTTGCAAATAAATAAATAAATATTTTTTAAAATCAACTAAGGGCTGGAGGGATGTATTAACAGTTAAGACACTTGCCTGTGGAGCCTAAGGACCCAGGTTCATTTTCCCAGTATCCTTGTAAGCCAGATGCACAAGGTGGTACATGCATCTGGAGTTTGTTTTCAGTGGCTACAGGCCCTGCCCCCCATTTTCTCACCTGCTTCTTTCTCTCTCTCAAATAAATAAATATCAACTAGAAAAAATAAGTTTAAAAACATCAACTAATAGCAAGGCCTCTGCTCAAAATATCTCCCACCCATGGGCAGCAATTGCAAAATTTTAAAGCCACTGTTCTAGTATTTAGCCAGAGGAAAGAATTCTGTGAGGGAATATGAACATGGTCGACTCCAGGTTGAAGAGCTCATTGGTGGAAGGGCTGATATAAAAGGCCAGGTCTGGGCTGGAGGGATGGCTTAGCAGTTAAGGCGTTTGCCTGCAAAGCCAAAGGACCCAGGTTCGATTCCCCAGGACCCACGTTAGCCAGATGTACAAGGGGGCGCACGTGTCTGAGAGTTTGTTTGCAGTGGCTGGAGGCCCTGTCGTGCCCTTTCTCTATCCCTCTTTCTCTGTCAAATAAATAAATAAATAAAAATAAAGTATTTAAAAGGCCAGGCCTCCTGCCCCCAGGCTGGTATGCATTCCTCTAGATCCCACAGGCTCTGTGCAGCTACAGAGATGAACAGCGCAGGGAGCAACCGCGGGGAAATGTGAGCTGAGCTTCATGGTACTACACTGACTATGCCAAGGAGGAAATGTGTGGTAAAGTTACAGCAAAGATCCTTGGGGAACCTGGGAGAAAGGTGAGTCCCTGTGGAAGTTAGTCCTGAGCAAGGAAGTTTCTATCATTTGGGGATGGAAGCGATGAAAAGAGAGAAGGGAGGGAAAATGAGGCCAGAACAGGAAGCAACACAGATAACCTTTAGGATCTGCTGAAGAGATCAGTAACACCTGGGAGTGGAGGTGTTTCACTGGAGCGGACGGACGAGGAATTATATGGAACAAACTACTCACCAACCACAACTGAACACGCTGTGTATGCCAGGCATGGGGACAGACAGACAGACAGGCAGGCAGGCAGAACAAAGGATGGCATCCTGTCATAGTGGCTCTCCCACTGTGACGCTGGGATCTACAGCTCTAAAAGCAGGTAGCACTTGCCAAATCTGTGCAGAACACAGAGCACACTTTATGAGCGATGAAGAACGGGTTATGATGAACATGGTGGGACATGTAACTGGTAAAAGATCGGAGAGGGGGCTGGAGAGATGGCTTAATGGTTCAGGCGCTTGCCTGCAAAGCTGAAGGACCCAGAGTCGATTCCCTCGTACCCACAGAAAGCTAAATGCACAAGGTGGCACATGTGCCTGGAGTTTGTTTGCAGTGGCTGGAGGCCCTGCTGTGCCCATTCTCCTCCCTCTCTACCTATGTGCCTCTGCCTCTCTACAAATAAATAAATACACAAATAAATTAGTACAAGATTTAAAAAAAAAAAAAATCAAAGAGCGGAGAGGTCTTGATCCACAACGAGGTCGTGACATCAGAAAGGTTCACCTGGACAACGCTGAGGTTGAGTCCCAGCCCCTTCTCTAGAAGCAGGCCACCGCACTGCAGAGTCTTTTCTGGAACAGCCTAGTTGGGCCTCAAACCTGGGTCCCTGGGTCTGATCCCATCTGATGGGGACGTTGACTGCTGCATGCAGAAGACGTATTTCGGAGGGTGTGTTTTCTTCATGTTGACACACTTGCTTGATGTTCATTTCTGCTCCTCTGGGATAGTCTGCAGCTGTGGTGTGGAGTATGTGACTGTGGAGTCCGAGCTCTCTTCTCTGCCTCGTGTTCTGCCCGTCGCACGCGTTTGATAAAGGGTTCTTCTTCCTTTTTTATTTTTAGAAAGAGAGGGAGAGAGAGAATTGGCGCGCCATGGCCTCAGCCACTGCAATTGAACTCCAGACCCTTGTACCACCTAGTGGGCATGTGCAACCTTGTGCTTGCCTCACCTTTGTGTGTCTGGCTTACATGGGATCTGGAGAGTCAAACATGGGTTCTTAGGCTTCACAGGCAGGTGCCTTAACCGTTAAGTAATCTCTCCAGCCCCTCTCTCTTTTTTCTTTAAAATAAATTTCACTTATTTATTCATTTGAGAGAGAGAGAGAAAGAAATAGAGAGAGAGGGAGAATGGGCATGCAAGGACCTCCAGCCACTACAAACAAACTCCAGACACATGCACCACCTTGGGCATCTGGCTTACATGGGTCCTGGGAAATCAAACCGAGGTCCTTAGGCTTCTTAGGCAAGCATCTTACCACTAAGCCTTCTCTCCAGCCCAAGGAGTGTTCTTATTCCGTCTGCTACATTCTTGGAGAGATGGCTTAGTGGTTAAGGTACATGCCTGTGAAGCCTAAGGATCCCAGTTCAATTCTCCAGGTCCCACGTAAGCCAGATGCACATGGTGGCACATGCATCTGGGGTTTGTTTGCAGTGGCTAGAGGCCCTGGCACGCCCATTCATTCTCTCTCTCTCTCTCTCTCTCTCTCTCCCTGTCTCTAATAAATAAATAAATTAAAATCTAAAATTAAAAACAAATTTTAAAAAACAAAAAGCCTGGTGGCAATACCAGATACCATCTACTTCTACTCAATATTATGTAGTTGGCATAGAAAAATAGAAAAATTAGTGGAATTCAGTAATGTGGTGGGTATGACTCAAGAGGAAAACTAAAGGGATTGAAGGAGTAGAAGGGTTTAAAACCGATCTCCTGCCAGTTCCCTGTCTGGTTTGGTGACTTCTTGCTCCTTGGCAAGCTCCACTCTTCAGAAGCATTGACCACGTGCTAATCTGGACTCTGTCTGCTGTCACCTCGCACACCCTTGGAAAAAGAAGAACCTGGTTCCCTTTGAGCTCTTATGAGTATCCGCCCCAGAGTCAAAGAAGAAGTGGAGGATAATTAATTGAGCTCTCTGCTTTTCAAGTTAACGACAAAGGATGTGGCACAAGATAATCCAAAAGGAGCGGAAATGAAAAATACTTATTTTAAATGCTTTCTTCCCACTTCCTTTTCTTGATTATAGGAACATTGAAACCTACCAAAAAAAAGTAACACACTGGAAAATAGAACTCATGTACTCAAATATATTCAGTTTTAGTTCCCTCTGTTTTCTATTTCATGCATCATTCATCACGCAAATGAAATGCACTGTAGGCAATTACAAAATTTACATATGCACTTTGGGGAGGCAGTCTCGAAAATGTTTTACAGTTAGGGGTACCGCCTCAAAATGTTTGGAAACACATTCTGTAGTCAATAGGCAGTCTTAGGAACCACAAAAAGAATGATAAATTAATGCTCATTGTTATCTGTACCCAGCAAAGGGCAAATGACCCTACAAGGATGGTCCATGGGGCCAGATTGTGAAATTTTCTTGCAACATCCATAGGTATGTGGAAAATCAGCTTATGAACATTAAATCAGACATTTAATCATACCTCTGAAGAAAGACCTTTCTAAAAACAAGCCCTAGCCTTTCCAATATATTTTTAAATCTAAATTTACATAACATTCATAATAAACAAATATATGTGACCTTGGAGGAAGTCATTATATGATTAGAACTTGTTTGTAGTATCTATAAAATGAGATGCCTATGTCTATAACATTCTTTCTAACATTTTACAAGCCAATTCTATTAAGCTATAGATCATAACACCAAGCACTCTACCCAAGATATTATTTATATTATGTCTCTTTTTATTGGAGTGTCCCATGTGCTGCATGCTGCTATGTAAGTATTTGACACAATGGTCAACATTGATTGAAGACCTCTGCTCTGTGCAGATGTCACCAAATGCTACTAAGAAGGGACACAAGGAGGCCCACACTTTTCAGATTCCATTCATAGCTATGTGGCAATCTCAGATCACACACAGACGCCCTGATCATGTCATTGGCCTTCTCTCACCCTGTCCCCTAGGGAGGAGCTGCTTCGGTGGTTTGAGAGCCAGAACCCTGCTCAGCTGGCGTAGCACTGACAGGGCTGGGTATGAGGGAAGATTCCTTTTAGAAAAATGATAGGCACACCACATGCTGGTGTTCAGACTCTGACATGCCACAGATTAGCAGGCATGCCTCTGGGACAAGATGTGTGGCATTGCTTTTGCTCCATGTCCTGACACTCGCAAATCCCCTCTCCCATTCCACACGTTCACCTAGTGTCAGTCATCTTATTATTTTTTCAAATATTTTATTTATTTATTTACGGTGGGGGTGGGGAGAATGGGTGTGCCAGGGCCTACAGCCACTGCAAATGAACTCCAGATGCATGTACCACCTTGTTCATCTGGCTTACATGGGTCCTGGGGAATCAAACCCAGGTCCTTAGGCTTTGCAGGCAAGCGCCTTAACCACTGAGCCATCTCTCATTAAAAATGAAATGTTTTTAGTGGTGAAAATATGTGGTCATAACTTGGTTCCTTTACTTCTGAATGCTTGCTGTGTTTCTATTTTTTTGTCAGAAATAACTTAGAGAAGCTACAGAGACAGGGACCTGTGACCAAATGAGTGAGTTTGGTACCCTTACCACAGAAGATACTAGAACATAGTGCAATTTTATTGCTTTTTTATTTGTGTGTGTGTGTGTGTGTGTGTGTGTGTGTGTGTATGATGCAGTGTATATGTGCTGTGTGTAGGCAGAGGTGTGGGGATTTTACTGTTTTATTTGCACATTCGTGTGTGTGTGTGTGTGATGCAGTGTGTATGTGGTGTGTGTGGGCAGGGATGTGGTGATTTTATTGTTTTATTTGTGCGTGCGTGCATGTGTGTTTGTGTGTGATGCAAGGTATATGTGCTGTGTGTGGGCAGGGGTGTGATGATTTTATTGTTTTATTTGCGCGCACGCATGTGTGTGTGTGTGTGTGTGTGTGATGCAGTGTGTGTGGTGTGTGTGGGCAGGGGTGTGGTGATTTTATTGTTTTATTTGCTCGTGTGTGTGTGTGTGTGATGCAGTGTGTGTGTGTGTGTGTTTGTGGGCAGGGGTGTGGTGATTTTATTGATTTATTTGCGCGTGCGTGTGTGTGTGTGTGTGTGTGTGTGTGATGCAGTGTGTGTGGTGTGTGTTGTGTGTGTGATTTTATTGTTTTATTTGTGTGGTGTGTGTGTGATGCAGTGTGTATGTGTGTGTGTGGGCAGGGTGTGGTGATTTTATTGTTTTATTTGGTGTGTGTGATGTTTGTGTGTGATTTAGGTGTTTTGTTTGTGGTGTGTTTTATTTGTTTGTGATGTGTGTGTGTGTTTGTGTGTGATGTGTGTGTGTGATAGTGTGTGTGTGTGTGGGGCAGGGGTGTGGTTTTTTTATTGTTTTATTTGATGCACGCATGTGTGTGTGTGTGTGTGTGTGTGTGTGTGTGTGTGCAGGGGTGTGTGATTTTAGTTTTTTATGTGTGTGTGTGTGTGTGTGTGTGTGTGTGATGCAGTGTGTGTGGTGTGGTGATTTTATTGTTTTATTGTGTGTGTGTGTGCGTGATGCAGTGTGTGTGGTGTGTGTGGGCAGGGGTGTGGTGATTTTATTGTTTTATTTTCGCGTGCGTGTGTGTGTGTGTGTGTGTGTGATGCAGTGTGTGTGTGTGATGTAGTGTGTGTGTGTGTGAGTGTGTGTGTGGTGTGTGTGATGCAGTGTGTGTGATGGTGTGTGTGGTGTGTGTGATGCAGTGTATATGTGGTGTGTGTGATGCAGTGTATGTGTGGTGTGTGTGATGCAGTGTATATGTGGTGTGTGGTGTGTGTGTGTGTGCATGTGGTGTGGTGATTTTATTGTTTTGTGTGTGTGTGTGTGTGTGTGTGTGTGATGCAGTGTGTGTGTGGTGTGTGTGTGATGTAGTGTGTGTGTGTGTGTGATGCAGTGTGTGTGTGGTGTGTGTGGTGTGTGTGATGCAGTGTATATGTGGTGTGTGTGATGCAGTGTGTGTGTGGTGTGTGTGATACTGTGTGTGTGTGGTGTGTGTGTGATGTGTGTGTGATGCAGTGTGTGGTGTGTGTGTGATGCAGTGTGGGTGTGTGTGTGATGTGTGTGTGTGTGTGTGTGTGATGCAGTGTGTGTGGTGTGTGTGTGATGTGATGTGTGTGTGTGTGTGCAGTGTGTGTGTGGTGTGTGTGTGTGTGTGTGATGTGGTGTGTGATGCAGTGTGTGTGTGGTGTGTGTGATACTGTGTGTGTGTGGTGTGTGTGTTGCAGTGTATATGTGGTGTGTGTGTGTGTGATGCAGTGTATATGTGGTGTGTGTGTGATGCAGTGTGGGTGTGGTGATTTTATTGTTGTGTGTGTGTGTGTTGTGTGTGTGTGTGTGGTGTTGATGTAGTGTGTGTGTGTGTTGCAGTGTTGTGTGTGTGTGTGTGTGTGTGTGTGTGTGTGTGTGTGTGTGTGTGTGTGTGTGTGTGTGTGATGCAGTGTG
This sequence comes from Orientallactaga sibirica, assembly GCA_036365145.1. Lineage (NCBI taxonomy): Eukaryota > Metazoa > Chordata > Mammalia > Rodentia > Dipodidae > Orientallactaga > Orientallactaga sibirica. The sequence goes on from JAEOAD010001846.1 coordinate 2,412,813, forward strand.
GGTGTGGTGTATGCGTGTGTATGTGTCGATGTAGCAATCCATGCACTCACCTGATACAGGGGGATATCAAGTGTCCCACTCCATGGCTCTTCTGGTATTCTTGCTTTAAAAACAATTGTTTTAAATATTTTATTTGTTTCTTTGAGAGAGAATGCAAGGCACAGAATGAGCATGCCAGGGCCTGTAGCCACTGCAAAAGAAATCCAAGACACAGGCGCCACCTTGTACATCTGGCTTGTGTGGGTACTAGGGAATTGAACTGGGGTCCTTATGCTTCACAGGCAAGCACCTTAACTGCTAAGCCACTACTCCAGCCCTGTCCTGGTGGTTTTTGAAAGTAGTCTTTGATATCAGAAAGACAAGACCTTGATTCTCATTTGCATAGCATTCTCTGGCCACATGACCCACAGAAGGCTTATTTCTTGGAAAGTTAGAATAAATACTGCTTTAATATGGTGGAAAAGATTAAGAAAATTAACACATGTCGCATGCCTTTAATCCCAGCACTCAGGAGGCAGAGGTAGGAAGATCGCTGTGAGTTCAAGGCTGCCCTGAGACTACATAGCGAATTCCAGATCAGCCTGAGCTAGAGTGAGATCCTAGCTTGAAAAACCAAAAAAAAAAGAAGAAGAAGAAAAAAAGAAAAAAGGAAAGAAAATTAACACATGCAAATTGCAAATTTCTCAGAGACCACCTGGTAGCCGATACACACTGAAGATCGAAAATCAGTTGCTCTCATCCATAACACCTTTATTGAGTTATAAAGCCAGAGATCACCCCAACTCTACCAATGGTAAACATACCTTAAACACTCATTAGCGTAATCAAGAGTTACAAAGGAGTCAGGCCCCATGTGCGTGCGGCTTCTCCTGCTTATTTCTGCAGATGCCAGCAAACAAAGCCCGCAGTCACATGACCCACTGCCCAGTGAGCCACAGAGGCTGAAAATTTCAGGTTCAGATGCCACACACTTCCTTGAGGTATGACACAAGTGGCGCCGCATGTCATGGCATGCCTCCTGTCCTGCTGACGACCTAGTAATGTAGGTCTCCCGTATGGGACTGTTGCAGACTTCTAGCTCAGAGCTCAAGTTCATGTGCAGACTTGCAAGAAGACCCAGAGCAAGTTGCTTTGACAACATTCTCATCTTCAGTCTCTAGTTTATCTGTGACTTAGACAGTGGGTCAAGAACTTCACATTGGCAATTTTTTCCCCTTTCTGTTCAAAGCAAAGCAGTTTTAATTGGCATGAAAGGGAAATTATCATCTATCCCGAGCTGATCACACGTGTGGTGCTCTCAACTATTTTCTCTACCAAGTTCATTTCCTGCCTGTTTGTTGGGTAAGTGAAATTGAGCATGAAACAACATGGAACTAACCTCCTCAGAGTCCTACAAGCATAAGTATGAAGCTTAAGTATCTAGGGTGAATGACAGCCAAAGAAAGCGTCTTAATGTTGTCCTACTTGGGAAAAAAAAAAAAAAAGAATGACAGAGAGGACCATGGGAAATTAGTCAAGTCACAGATCACATCATTTTCACAACTTTCTTCTATTAAAATATATTTTATTCATTTATTTATTTATTTATTTATTTATTTATGTGATAGAAAGAGGCAGAGAGAGAGAGAAAGAGAGGTGGGGAGAGAATGGACGCGCCAGGGCCTCCAGCCACTGCAAACGAACTCCATGTACATGCACCCCCTTGTGCATCTGGCTTGTGCGGGTCCTGGAGAATCGAACCAGGATCCTTTGGCTTTGCATGCAAGTGCCTTAACTGCTAAGCCAACTCTCCAGTCCCAAGTTTCTTTCTTTTAATATTTTTTTTTAATTTTTATTTATTTATTTGAGAGAGAGAGAGGATGTACCAGGGCCTCCAGACACTGCAAATGAACTCCAGATGCATGTGCCACCTTGTGCATCTGGCGTGTGTGGGTTCTGGGGAATTTGGCTTTGCAGGCAAATGCCTTAACCACAAAGCCGTCTCTCCAGCCCATTTTCACAACTTTTTAATAGTCTTCTGGTAGCAGGTTGGCCCAGGAGTGTGTCTCAGCCCATTTCAGCTTAGAGAAAATGACCAAATTATATGGGAATGAAGCTGCACTTGGGTGAGGTGATCATGCTGGGATCTCTGGACTTCTCAGCTTTGATGTCAGCATAAGACATGAAGTTAACCTGTCAGAAGTACCTTGGATGGAACTCTCACAGGTGTGAAAGAATAGCTGACCACTTTACTGTGGCTCTATGTATAACTGCATTAGTGAAGAAGTGTGTTTTGAGGACACATTAAAAAGTATAAACAAGGGCTGGAGAGATGGCTTAGCGGTTAAGGTGCTTGCCTGCAAAGCCTAAGGACCCATGTTCGACTCTCCAGATCCCACATAAGCCAGATGCACAAAGGTGAGGCAAGCGCAAGGTCGCACATGTCCATTAGGTGGCACAAGTGTCTGCAGTTCGATTTCAGTGGCTGAGGCCCTGGTACTCCAATTTTCTCTGTCCCCTCCCGCCCCCTTGCTCAGTGTCTCTAAAATAAAATAATTTTTTTAAAAAAGAAAAAAAGTATAAACAACAATAAAAGCCCACAAGCAAGTAAAAATCTTTTCCAAAGTGTCTAAAAGAGTTCTAAGAGGACATAGCTTAAAAACGTAAAAGGTTTCATCCGAGTCAGACATGTTCATCTCAGTTTGGAAATCTATTCCATTTGAGACTGTGAGCAAACTGCCTAACGTCACTAAGACGCCCTGGGACCTGTCAAGAGAATTCGGACAATGCCTCCATCGTGCTTCACACAGCACCCAGTGTAAACAAAGTGCTGTTCATGGGACCCAGCTTAACACTGAGCTGAGAGAGGCCGAGAGTGGAAGGAGACAAAACCTTAGTCGCTGTTGTTTCTGCCTCCTTAGCTTCCACCAAGAAATAAAAGCCCAGGGCTGGTCAGCCTTCAGAGTAGAAGCGTGTTCACCTGCTCTGTGATTTCCAGTTCTAGACTGGGAAGGATGTGATCAATCTTAAGATAAATCAAATTTGCATGCAAGCCCCCGGAACACAGCAGGGGCGTGGTGGCACATGCCTACAATCCCAGCACCCACACTCAAGGCAGAGGTAGGAGGATGGGCCATGAGTTCGAGGCCAGCCAGAGACTACATAGTAAATTGCAGGTCAGCCTGGGCTGGAGTGAGACTCTACCTTGAAAAACAAAGGTGGAGGGGGAGTCAAGAAGACAAGTTCCAGAACTGAAGCCAAAACGACTTTCTCGTGGAGGATCCGCAACCCTGCATGGGAAGGGTGTGCCATCAGCAAGCCCTCCTTTCTGACTTGAAGCTTCACTTCACGCTCTCCACTAGTTGGAGCGGGTGCTTGTCTAGGCAACCAGGAGAAACCGTTTTGTCCCCGTGTTTTTAAAAGTCATGGAGGCTCCATGTCAACGCCATGACAGCCTGACGGGCTGAGTTCCTCACCTGGGGACTAGGTTGGAACAAGCTCTGACACAATTTCTGCCTCTTGAGTGAAAATAGACCAACAGGTTCCTTGAACTTCCTGTTTCCTCTGTCCATAAGGTGTTCTACTCTGCTCTTTGGACATTCCGTCTAGTCTTGGAACCACAAGGCAGTGTGCCTCACTTTGTGCAGGCAATGACTCACACAACCACATCTGGGCATCTTTGGTCAGTGTTGCAGTCAGGTATGCATTGCTGGCAGAAATCACCCAACCAACAGCAGCTTTTGGGAAAAAAAAAAAGGTTTATTTTGGCTTTCAGACTCGAGGGAAAGCTTCATGATGTGCAGGGAAAAGATGGCATGAGCGGAGGGTGGACATCACCCCCTGGCCAACATTAGGTGGACAATAGCAACAGGAGTGTGCCAACCACTGGCAAGGGGAAACTGGCTACAACACCCATAAGCCCACCCCCAACCACACAGTGCCTCCTGGAGGTGTTAATTCCCAAATCTCCATCAGCTGGAAACCTAGCGTCCAGAACACCTAAGTTTATGGGGGACACCTGAATCAAACCACCACACCACCCCCAACAACACACTGCCTCCTGGAGGTGTTAATTCCCAAATCTCCATCAGCTGGAAACCTAGCGTCCAGAACACCTATGTTTATTTATTTATTTATGAGAGAAAGAGGCAGATAGAGAGAATGGGCACACCAGGGCCTTCAGTCACTGCAAAGGAACTCCAGATGCATGCACCACCTTGCGCTTCTGGCTTAAGTGGGTACCGGGGAATCAAACCTGAGTCCTTAGGCTTCACAGGCAAGTGCCTTAACTACTAAGCCATCTCTCCAGCCCAAAGTATTGTTTCTTAATTAGAGATAAAAGCATGCCTCCCTTAAGAGAGAGGTAGATGAAGGTTACTAAGGACATGAGATTTCTTATTGAAAAGTTAAAATGATTAAGGAAAATGGACCATTCACCATATCTTAAATGCTACACTTAAATGTAATACAGTGAAAATATCAAGTCATCCATGAAGTTTTTATAAAAATTAAAAGAGAAAAGGTCAACACAAGTGTGTGCCAATAGCAAAATAAAATTTAAATGTAACCTTTAAGTACATAAAAGTTCTCACTATCTAAAGCTAATGAATGTCTCTCCCGTCCTCCATCCTCCCCTCCCAAATCTACCCTCTATCAAAACCCTTTTCCCTTCGAATCAGTCCCTCTTTTATTTTGATGTCATCATCTTTCCCTCCTGTTATGAAGGTCTTGTGTAGGTAGTTTCAGGCACTGCAAGGTCATGAATATAAAGGCCATTTTGTGTCTGGAAGACAGCATTGTAAGCACTCCTACTCTTCCTTTAGCTCTTTCTTTCTTTCTTTCTTTCTTTCTTTCTTTCTTTCTTTCTTTCTTTCTTTCTTTCCTAAAGACAGAGGAAAAGAGAGAGAACGTGAGTGAGTGAGTGAGTGAGTGAGTGAGTGAGTGAGTGAATGAGTGAGAACGGGCACACCAGGGCCTCTAGCCACTGTAAACAAATTTCAGATGCATGTGCCACCTTGTGCATTTGGCTTATGTGGGACCTGGAGAATGGAACTTGGGTCCTTGGGCTTCTCGGGCATGTGCCTTAACCGCTAAGCCATCTCTCCAGCCCAGCTTTGACATTCTTTCTGCCACCCCTCCCACAGCGGACCCTGAGCCTTGGCGTGTGTGACAGAAATGTCTCGGTGCTGAGCACCCCACTGTTACTTCTCAGCACCATGGTGACTTGTGAGTCACTCCAGCGATCCCCACTGTCTGAAAAGAGAAGCTGCTCTAACATGACCTCCTTAGGCTCCCAGAATTAACATTTTAGCAGGAAACCCACACACAGCCCTAACCAAGCTCAGCCAACCAAGATAAACACAGCAGCAAAGATGAAGATAGAATAAAGCTTAATTTTCCAGGATTCTTGATGAAAGTGCACAGGACTGGGTCCATCCATAGCACAACTATAGGAAATCCCCTCCCTGGCACTGAAAATTTTCTAGTAACAATCTATGGCTTCTGGATGTGCCATTATCCAAGAAGTGGGCTTTCATATGTCTGTAATGAGCAACCCACCTGTGACCCAGCCGTTCGGTCCTTCCCCTTGAGAGCTCTGAGGCGCACTTTGGTGGGGAAAATTGGAACACTGCTCACCATGTCACCTCTTCCTCTCTCTCCAGGACCTTGTGACACAGACCTCACGATCCTTGCTTGATTGCACGTGAAGAGACTGAGTCCTGGAGAAGTTATCCAGTAAAACTGTGGACTTGTGAGTGTCCTGCTTATTCAGTTGGCAAGGAGGCCCCTTTATTATTGTTTTTTTAAGGTAGATGAAGGTTACTAAGGACATGAGATTTCTTATTGAAAAGTTAAAATGATTAAGGAAAATGGACCATTCACCATATCTTAAATGCTACACTTAAATGTAATACAGTGAAAATATCAAGTCATCCATGAAGTTTTTATAAAAATTAAAAGAGAAAAGGTCAACACAAGTGTGTGCCAATAGCAAAATAAAATTTAAATGTAACCTTTAAGTACATAAAAGTTCTCACTATCTAAAGCTAATGAATGTCTCTCCCGTCCTCCATCCTCCCCTCCCAAATCTACCCTCTATCAAAACCCTTTTCCCTTGAATCAGTCCCTCTTTTATTTTGATGTCATCATCTTTCCCTCCTGTTATGAAGGTCTTGTGTAGGTAGTTTCAGGCACTGCAAGGTCATGAATATAAAGGCCATTTTGTGTCTGGAAGACAGCATTGTAAGCACTCCTACTCTTCCTTTAGCTCTTTCTTTCTTTCTTTCTTTCTTTCTTTCTTTCTTTCTTTCTTTCTTTCCTAAAGACAGAGGAAAAGAGAGAGAACGTGAGTGAGTGAGTGAGTGAGTGAGTGAGTGAGTGAGTGAGTGAATGAGTGAGAACGGGCACACCAGGGCCTCTAGCCACTGTAAACAAATTTCAGATGCATGTGCCACCATGTGCATTTGGCTTATGTGGGACCTGGAGAATGGAACTTGGGTCCTTGGGCTTCTCAGGCATGTGCCTTAACCGCTAAGCCATCTCTCCAGCCCAGCTTTGACATTCTTTCTGCCACCCCTCCCACAGTGGACCCTGAGCCTTGGCGTGTGTGACAGAAATGTCTCGGTGCTGAGCACCCCACTGTTACTTCTCAGCACCATGGTGACTTGTGAGTCACTCCAGCGATCCCCACTGTCTGAAAAGAGAAGCTGCTCTAACATGACCTCCTTAGGCTCCCAGAATTAACATTTTAGCAGGAAACCCACACACAGCCCTAACCAAGCTCAGCCAACCAAGATAAACACAGCAGCAAAGATGAAGATAGAATAAAGCTTAATTTTCTAGGATTCTTGATGAAAGTGCACAGGACTGGGTCCATCCATAGCACAACTATAGGAAATCCCCTCCCTGGCACTGAAAATTTTCTAGTAACAATCTATGGCTTCTGGATGTGCCATTATCCAAGAAGTAGGCTTTCATATGTCTGTAATGAGCAACCCACCTGTGACCCAGCCGTTCGGTCCTTCCCCTTGAGAGCACACCCACCGATTCTTCTCAGCTCTGAGGCGCACTTTGGTGGGGAAAATTGGAACACTGTTCACCATGTCACCTTTTCCTCTCTCTCCAGGACCTTCTGACACAGACCTCACGATCCTTGCTTGATTGCACGTGAAGAGACTGAGTCCCAGAGAAGTTATCCAGTAAAACTGTGGACTTGTGAGTGTCCTGCTTATTCAGGTGGCAAGGAGGCCCCTTTATTATTGTTTTTTTAAAATTATTTTTCATGGTTAATCGGTTTTAAATTTTTATTTGAGAGAGAGAGAGAAAAGAGGCAGATAGAGAATGAGCACACGAGGGCCTCTAGCCATCAAACAAACTCCAGACACATGTGTCACCTCGTGCATCTGGTTTTTGAGGGTACTGAGTCCTTAGGCTTCACAGGCAAGCACTATAACCACTAAGCCATCTCTCCAGCCTGGTTAATCTTTTTTATAATTAAGTAGAAACGTTGTATGGACACATCATATGTCGGTACCATCATTTCCTTCCTCCCTGTCCCCACCCCACTGAGGGCCCTCCCGAGTAGGCTTCCTGGCATTCACCATGGAGTTGTGGGTTATGGGTTGTGACAGCAGCCGTCACTCATGGCTGTGGGGGAGGGCAAGGTCTCTGGATATTCCCTCCCACTCTGTGGCTCTTACGTTCTTTCCGCTCCTCTTCCACAAAATTCCCTGAGCCATGATTAAGTGGACTTCAGTGTGGAGCTCTGAACAGCTTCTCGTTTTCGGCTTTGGTGTGTCCTTCTTGTCCCCCCATTCTCTCCTTCCTGAGCCAAGCCTTCCATTCTTTTGCTTGAATCTCCTCTTTATATTGTCTCATGATCTGAATTCCTGGAGAAGAGCAATCTGACAGTCTGCCTTTAGACTGAAGAAGTAGGAAAGGTTTTTTGCTTTTTCTCTATTTTTTATTTTATCTTATTTTTTGGGTAATAGAAGTCTTCATTGTTCTTTTACCAACAGAAGGTACCAAAAAGAAAAAAAGAAAAAAGAAAACAACTTTTCATGTAGGATTTCCTGAAGCAACACAAACTACACAACTAGATCCATGAATTTCCAAGTATTTATTTGCATATGCTCTTTCGTATGTTTTTTTTTAATTTTATTTATTTATTTATTTGCATGCAGAGAGAGAGAGAAGAGAGGCAGACAGAGAGAGAATGGGCACTCCAGGGCGTTCAGCCACTGCAAACGAACTCCAGATGCATGTGCCCCTTGTGCATCTGGCTTACGTGGGTCCTGGAGAATTGAACCAGGATCCTTTGGCTTCGCAAGCAAACGCCTTAACCACTAAGCCATTTCTCCAGCCCTCTTTCGTATGTTTTTAAAAAAATCCCAGACGTCATGAAAGTCTTAAATCATTTCCTAATATCCTTCCAGACACTGGCCCCTCCTCCACCACTGCCTGTAATTTCAGTCTTCCAAGCACAGGATGGTGATGTTTCTTGGTAATTAATTCCTACTTATGTAACGATGTGTGCATGTGAATTTTCTCCTCTCAACATTTGGCTGTGGACACCCTGTGAGGCAGTGAAACACAATAGTGAAAATTTGGGGGTTGGAGATATGGTTGAGCAATAAAAAAAAAAACACTTGCTTGTAAATCCTGATGCCCTGGATTCTCTACTCTAGTACCCACACAAAGCCAGATGCACAGTATGCCCATGGACCTGGAGTTCCTTTACAGTGGCTAGAGGTGCTGGCATGTCCATTCTCTCCCCCCCCCTTGCAAATAAATAAATATATTTAAAATAGTTTTACTTATTTGAGGAGGGCAGGCAGGCACAGAAAGAGAATGGGTGTGTCAGGTCCTCCTGCCACTGAAAATGAACTTCAGATGCATGCTTCTGTCTTTCTGTGGGCACTGTGGAATCAAACCTGGGTGTCAGGCTTTGCAAGCCATGCCTTTAACCACTGAGTCATCTACCAGCCCGATTTCATTATTTTTTTTCTTTTTCTTTACTTCTCTTTTTTAAAATATTTATTTATTTTTTATTGACAACTTCCCTAATTGTAGACAATATCCCAGGAAACTTCCCCCCCCCACTTTCCCCCTTTGAAACTCCACTCTCCGTCATATCCCCTCCCTCTCTCAGTCTTTTTTCATTTGATGTCATGATCTTTTCCTCCTATTAAGATGGTCTTGGGTTTCATTACGATATTTTCATCCCTATGAATCCTTGTACCTTGTTCACATTCGCCCTTTCAGGACCCCACCCCATTCTTCCTCCCCATCCTCTTCATCTTCCCAAATAACCCCTGACTGTCACGTCATACAGACACACACCCAGTCAACCACCCACACACACGCACACGCATATTTAAACGTTGGGACAGGGCAAGGTTTGTTGAGTTTGCTGAACTTTCTGGATGAAATTTCCAGCACCTGTAAGTTCAGCTAGGATAATGCATACAGTGTGGGTGTTTTTTCTTACATTCTTTGGTAGATTGAGAATAATTTCAGAATGTCATTCTTCCAGGGATCACCAGCAAAAATATTCCTGAAACTATCACCCCCATTCCATCACCCCAGGTGAGGGTGTGTAGAAAAGAGAGACAGGTAAAGAGTCTGTTAGCAGCTGAGTGTGGACGTTTCTGCTGCTTCGTTCAGTCAACTCAGCTTATGTCTGCTTGACATCCAGACACTCTTCCAGCCACCACAGCGAGAAAAGATGAATACACAAGAGGAAAGTGACATTCTCACATCATGTAAAGAAAGGTTCTTTGCCAGAAGTGGAATTGAGACCCGTTGCAGGAGCTGGTGGTAGTTGGTCATGACAGCTTCCTACAAAACAGAAAATACCCTGCTGCAGCATCCGCCCGACAAACAGAGCAGAGTCATTACCTTGGGAAGTCAATCTGTCTGTCAGTGGACCCTTCCACAACACGGGAATTTTATGAGCTGAAAACAGCCTTAGAGTTCCCTGAGTTGGCCCAGCACTCCAGCTTGCGGATAAACCACAGTAGGACATAATATTCTTTCGTGCTAAGCTTCTGTATAATTCTGGTTTGAATATGTTCATATTTGTGGTTTCTATTTCTGCCCTAGTTTTGCTTCCTAAAGTTAAAAAAAAAAAAAAAAAACTTGGTTATCTTTCTCTCACACAGATACATTTTACTGGAATTTTTTTTCGTGACAATTAAGGATTGTAGGCACGAGAGGTCAAAGTTTTTATCTGATATGTTAACCAGAGCTTTCTATGTAAAACCTGGTAGGATTTTACATGAATAACTGTCAATATAACCAAACATACAAGGGATTAGATGAGACTGAGGTGAGGAAGTGAAGAAGGGTTATAATAGAAATTATGGGGCTGCAGAGATGGCTCAATGGCTAAGGCATTTGCCTGCAGAGCGTAATGACCCAGGTTCGTTTCCCCAGTACTGTCATAAAGCCAGATGCACAAACTGAGCATGCATCTGGAGTTCCTTGGCAATGGTTGGAGTCCCGGTTTTGCCCATTCTCTGCCTTTCTTCTCTATCTCCCTCTGTGCTTACAAATAAATAATTTAAATATTTTTTAAAGAAAATATAGTGAAAAAAGAAAACAACTGGTAAGTATCAAGCATAAGTGGTCCTCGCTTCACACTGGGTGCCCAGCTGTGTGTGGAATGATCCTCTCTTCACACTGGGTGCCCTGCTGTGTTGGGAATGGTCCTCACTTCACACTGGGTGCCCGGCTGTGTTGGGAATGGTCCTCACTTCACACTGGGTGCCCGGCTGTGTTTGGAATGGTCCTCTCTTCACACTGGGTGCCCTGCTGTGTGTGGAATGATCCTTTCTTCACACTGGGTGCCCATCTGTGTTGGGAATGGTCCTCTTTTCACACTGGGTGCCCAGCTGTGTTGGGAATGGTCCTCTCTTCACACTGGGTGCCTGGCTGTGTTGGGAATGGTCCTCACTTCACACTGGGTGCCCTGCTGTGTTTGGAATGGTCCTCTCTTCACACTGGGTGCCCTGCTGTGTTTGGAATGGTCCTCCCAGGGAGCTTCAGGGCTGGGGCACGTGTCACCTCAATTTACAGATAAGAACGTTGAAGCACACAGAAGTTATTGGCAGCCAGACTTGATGGGTGTAGGCCTGCACTCGGACCTACTTTGGAAGCTAAGGCAGTAGGACGGAAAGTTCAAAGTCTGTCTGGGCATCAGAGAAAGTTCAAGGCCAGCCTGGATAACTAAGTGTGACATTGTATCAGAATATAAATTTTGAGAAGAAAGCAGAGAAAAGTAGCTCACTGGTTAGGGTGTGTGTGTCTCGTGTGCGTGAGGTCATAGGTTCAAGCTCCACTGCCACAAATATATTTAAACTGCGAGAGTTTGGTGATAGTACATAGAAATGAATCACATCGGTCTGGAGAGATGGCTTAACAGTAAAGGCCCTCACCTATGAAATCTAAGGACCCAGGTTCGATTCCCCAGTACCTTCATAAGCCAGATACACGAGGTGGTGCATACGTCTGGAGTTTGTTTGCAGTACCTGGAGGCCCTGGTGTGCCCATTCTTTCTATCTGCCATTTTCTATCTCTTGCAAATAAATAAATAACAATATTTGTTTAAAAGAAATGGGGGCTGGAGAGATGGCTTAGCCATTAAGGCGTTTGCTTGCAAAGCCAAAGGACCCAGGTTCAATTCCCCAGGACCCAAGTAAGCCAGATGCACAAGGGGCACATGCTTTTGGAGTTCGTTTGCAGTGGCTGGAGGCCCTGGTGTGCCTGTTCTCTATCTGCCTCTTTCTCTATCCTTCTCTCTCTCTCTCTCAAATAAATAAAAATAAAAAAATATTTTTGAAAGAAAAGAAAGAAATGGATGGGCTGGAGAGATGGCTTAGCAGTTACGACTATGCCTATGAAGCCTAAGGACCCCAGGTCAGTTCTCCAGGTCCCACATAAGCCAGGTGCACATGGTGGCACATTGGTCTGGAGTTCATTTTCAGTGCTGGAGGTCCTGGCATGCCTATCTCACTCTTTCTCTCTCCCTCTCTCTTTCTCTAATAAATAAATAAAAATAAAATCTTTATTAAAAAAGAAATGGATTACATTATTTTCTACACATGCTGTGTATGTTTGGAATTTTCTATAATAGTTTTAAAAAAAAAAACCCACCTTCACAAACTGTGATAGTTTAGTTAGAATAAGACATGATTTTAAAGGAGGCAGTGTCAGCAAGGAATCTCCTCCAATCTTAATTATCCTCCAGATGTAAATGCAACAGTAGATGTTTATATTTGTTCCCACATGATGGGGTATTGATTTAAAATCAATGTAGTTAGAGGGCTTGTCAAAAGCATTTTCACCCAAAGCTATGTAGAAGGGGCTGCCTTGGACTTGTATACATGTCTGTCTACACATATACAAATATGCATATACTCACATGCACACTACACATACATACATGTGCAGAAACAAATGTGTCTCAACACTCTCCCGAATAAGAGGTTGCCATAGTTTTGGAGTGGGCATTCATATATGTATAGTTCATATGGATGGATTGATATCATCTGGCTTGATTGGAGTCAGTAAAACATGTCCAGATGAAATAAGAAAAGAAGGGCCTGGAGAGATGGCTTAAGCGCTCACCTGAGAAGCCTAAGGATCCCAATTTGAGGCTCAATTTCCCAGGACCCACATAAGCCAGATGCACAAGGTGGCCCAGGCATTGGGTTCATTTGCAGTGGCTGGAGTCCCTGGCACGCCCATTCTCTCTCTATCTGCCTCTTTCTCTGTCTGTCTGTCTCTCTCAAATAAATAAATAATAAACAAAAAAATTTTAAACAAAAGAAAAGAAAAAAGATATTAAGTTGATCTCTTGTGAAACCTAGCACAATTAATTTTGCCCGGCATAATTCTAGCAAACTAAAATGCTGCAAAATGGAACGTTCTGGGTTTCACTGACCTACTTCAAATGACAGTTCCTGCAGTTGAAGCCAGTGCACAAGCAGCTGGGCACAGTTAAATTCACTTGTTTTAATGTTTCTTTCCTACGGACTTCATGTTAAGCATATGCCCGCCTGTATTTGGTCAACTGGTCTGAAAGAAAAATAAGTTAATGTACCTCACTGAACTGTGAGTCCCTGGAGGACTGCAATTTTGATCACAAATCCCTTTTGCCTGTTCACTCTATGTTACCAGATCAAAAAAAAAAAAAAAAAATAGGAGTATTTATTTCACTTGGCGTGGACTGGAAAATTGAATCAACACATCACCACACAGGCTCTCCAGAAGATGAGGCTCAGGCAAGGAACAGAGTGCAGTCCCAAAGAAACAGTTATTATTTTTTTTTATGGCACGTAAAGTTTTTATGATGCATAAAGTCTAAATTTATTTTTAATTTTTTTCGAGGCTGTCAGTGGGAGGATAGCAAATTGCAGATTGTAAAAATCTTTCCACAATGAGGCAACGGCTTTTTTTCCACAGTGACTGTGGTCCAGGTTCTCAGAGCAGCGTTCTTACCACGCTGGGTCACGGCCAGGTATCTTGGAGGTTACACAAATACAGCTAGTTAAGGAAGTCCTAAATGATAGTCTTGTCACAACGTCCTTCCCAGACACCAAGCCACTGGCTTCCTTGGCCACAGGCCTTTCCTCCTGGCCTACTTTGTCACACAATGGCAAGCTTTCTGCAATGCTGTTGGCCCACGGCTTGGGCCCTGCTCCTAGGGCCTTGGAGCTATCAAGAAAGGAGGTTCTTCTAACCCAATTTCCTGTGCAGACTTCAAGTGCTCTCACACACACAGGGCCCAGGACCAACTCTCAGGGAAAACAACACAAGATACACAGACGCAGGCCTCAGACCTGCCAGCACCGCACTAATAAATCATCCCTCGTTGCCCCGGGTGGAAGAAGCACTTCTAAGATCACTTCGTCTCTCCTTGAAGGATGAAACATCCTCCAGACCTCCAAAAATGTAGCCTAGATTCTTTGCAGACAGCCTCATGGGTAAGCTCCAGATCCTTCTGAAATAAAAGGTCACCGAGTGAAAAGTCTTAGGAAGGCTGTCTCTTTTCTACAGCATGAGCTGTTATTTCTCCTCACACTTGTTGACCTCTTGAACTCTTGAAGAGGAAATAGATATGAACACAGAAGCATAGTAGAAGGCTTCTTTGCATTGACACATGAATATATAGAATTTTGGTCCCTTCTTCTAGCCAAGATTTTGTTGTTGTTGTTCATGAAAACTTTTTACTTTTTGTGTTTTTTTATTATTATTATTATTAACAAGATGTTTCGTATGGATGTATCATGTGTTGGTACCCTCTTTTCCCTCATCCTTGCCCCCATTCCATTGGGGATGTTCCTCAGTGGGGTTGCAGGTATTCCCCATGGGGTTGTGGTATATGGAGACAGACTCAACACCTACCAAAGCAGAGATCCAGAGGCTCCTAAGAGCTCATCACTGAAGCAGACTTAAAACTCACCCACCACGGCTCAGGGAATTTTGTGGAAGAGGGGGCGGAAAGACTGAAAGAACCACAGGTTGAGACATCATGCCCAGAGGCATTCCTTCTCCCCCAAAAAACTAACTAGCCAAGATTTTTAAATACAATTGCATTTTCTGCTCCAGGGATAGGAAGCCTCCCTTGAGAAAATGCGATATGAGATCATCTTGAGAAGTAGGACGAAGTCAGTCTGTCATGATCGTTTCACATACCAAATCTTCCAAAGAGAAAAATGAGGATGGTGCCTGAACTGCAGCCCTCTGTCTCTGAGTGCCAGCCACTTTGAGGAGGAAGTGACATGCAGCTAGCCCACCCTGGGCAAGGGCAGAGCCTGAGTACCCCCGCCGGGCCTGCACTATTCACCTTCTGACCCGTTTTCTATCTAGTCATGGCCCGACATGCGGGTGGCCCATTCTGCTGAGTAACTCCAGTCAAGAGAAATCAAACAGCCATTTCCATTTGCACAAGCCGTGTTCATGGTCTGTTCCACTGACTGGAACAGCAGGTTGGTACAAGTGCCATTATGTGTTCATTCTTCCCCAAGAGACGTTTCATTCTGTTTTAGGAGGGAAACTTGAGCAGCTAAAACAAAGCTCATGGACTCGTCCAGTTCTGAACTCATTGTCGCATTGTCAGCACGGTCTTCTTCTTTCCCTAGAATGAGGGCTTGTGATATCTTTTCAAATAAATGAACTCGGGCAAAGATAAAGAGATGCTTTCTGTTTATAGACAAGTAGCAGAGAAAGCATGAGAGTCCATGGGCTCCCAAGCAAATGAATCCCCAGGCAGCAGGAACTCAGCATGACATCGTGTGCAACAGAACCACCGGGTCATACTTTCCAGCATAAGCGTTCTTGAAAACTCTGCGGATGGTAATCGGACAAAGGACCACGCCGATGCAGACAACTAGAAGATTCCCAGACTCTCGGGATGGCTGAAATAAGAGGGGAGTGTGTACATGTGTGTGTGTGTGTGTGTATATATATATATATATATATACACACACACACACTATACATGCCTCTGCAAGATGTAACATGGAAAGATGAAAGAACAAATCAGTACCTTGTCCAAAGACATAAGATTTAATGGAAAGTTCACTTTGTTGTTTCAGAAAGGAAACTCTGCAAGCACTAGTACCCTAACTCTGCAAGTACTAGTATCCTAACTCTGCGAGTACTGGTACCCTAACTCTGCGAGTATTAGGTAGGAACTAGTGGAATAAAATTGTCCTTTTGAAGGGGATATTGGGACAACGGTCTTTCCCTGGCCCTCCCTTGTTCTCTCTTTGTCTCCCAGAGGGATGGGAAATAAACAGACCCCCTCCACCAGACATGCCCATCATGATATGCTTAGTGTCAGTTGTATCATACATATGACATTAATGCAACATGTTAGTGACAGGGACACCTGGAATGTGGGAAGGAACTGAATTCCAGCTCAATTTGTCTATAAGCTTAACATTACTTTTTAAGTCTATTCATTAACAATTAAAAAAAAACTCTATTGATTGATGGGTTTCTTTGAGTCAGGAGGAATGTACCACCTCTGGTGATCTAGCTCCATTCTCGGGAGAGGAAATGCTACTGAAAAATTCTTTGATAAAAACTCAAACTGTGACAAGACTTCTCGCGAATGCTGAGCGCAGAAGCGATACGTGATAGGAACTGACTGCCAAGTGAGCCTCCTGCTTCCGAGCCTTGATCATTTCTGCAGTGAAAGCGGCGGGAACTTCACAAGCGTGCAAGGAGAATGGTTCCGCCCACAGTCCCACGAGGGGACGGACCTGTGGCCTTGAACATAAATACAGACAGGGAAGGCAGCTTACACGCATCCCTGGCTCTTCTCCTGAGATTTCTTTCTTGTGCGGAGTCATGAGTAACTTCCCAGGCAGCTGAAAAGGCTTTCCAGGGGACATTTTAATTCATTTCCCTTATTAAACTTTGAACCTTCCCCAAATAGAATATATAGTAAATGGATCTGGATGTGGAGACTGAAAAAGAATATTTTGGGCTGCATGGGGTCACGCTAATAAAGAATAAATGAAAGTTCTCTCCTCTCTCTCTCTCCTTTGCAAATAAATAAAAATAATATTTTTTAAAGAATGAATGAAGAAAGGAAGGAAGGAAAGGACAAACAGGATGGGGTGGTGTGGGGGGAAAAATGTCTTTTCCAAAATCTTAATGCATAGACCCACCACAACTTGAACCTGAGGTTATGGGTTGGGAGTGAAGTCTCACACATCTCGGGGAAAGATAATAATCATCTTCAGATTCACTTTTATTTTTGCTCTTTTCCCTACCCCCGCCTCAAAAATCCCTACAAGCTAAGTATAGGCTTCTAATATTTTTTTCCTGTGGCAACTGTAACATTTTAATTCAGAATCACTTCTTCCTTACTTTCCTTTCCTTGGAGCCCCCCACCCCTTTTCCACAAGCATTTTTCCTGCATAGAAGAAACTCCTTTGAAATTCCATGGGATATCTGACGTGTCCAGATTGTGTGGGTGGTTAATGAGCACTAGACATCAAATAAGACAGAAAATCAGAAACATGACCCACGAAGTTGAAAGGGCGTAAATCCCCTATTTCTTGTATTTTTTTTTCAGTGTATGTAGAAACTGGGGCTTGATGGGGCTCAGCAGCTTGTTCAGTGTCCCATTAGGAATAGCACCCACATTACAGAAAGCCTTTTCCCTTATCCATATAGCTATATCCTTTAAACTGTATAAAAATTTTGTTTTTATCCTTTTTTTAAAAAAATTTAAAACATAATGTTTTGGGGCTGGGAGATAACGGTCAGTAAGGAGCTTGCTGAGCAAGCAGAAGGACTTGCCTTCAGATCCCCAGAAACCATGTAAATGCCAAATATGGCAGTGCGCATGCCTAGAATCCTAGGACTTGGGGACAGAGACAAGCCTATCCCTAGGGCAAGCTTGCTAGGAAGATTAGTCAAATCAGCAAGCTGCGGATTCCGTGAGACACTGTCTCAATAAATAAGGTGAAACTTGATTGAGGAAAACATCTCGGGTGAGCCTCTGGCCTCCACACGCACACACATACAAACACAGACATACACGTATAGCACACGCAGACTCAGGCAAACACAAAAGCACCAGTCAGTAGCTGATTCATTCATTCTTCCAATGTGTTTGAAAGCATTCTCTCCTCCAGTGCTACTGGTGCACGGACAAATGTGGGCCTACCCTACACAGCACGTGACACCTTCAACACCTTCATTGTGACAAAAGCTTGACAATAGTCAGAAATATAAACTTCACTCAGAACCTGTTGTTGTGAAACTTAGGATCAGAGAGTATATAAAAGGAAACAGAGGAAACAGAACTCAAGGCTGGAAAGAGGTAAAGACAGACACTGGGGCTGGAGAGATGGCTTAACGGTTAAGGCGCTTGCTGCAAAGCCAAAGGACCCAGGTTCAAGTCCCCAGTACCAACATAAAGCCTGATTCACAAGGTGGCACATGTGTCTGGAGTTCATATTTTCAGTGCCTGGAGTCCCTGGATGTACAGCCAGTTCCATCACACAAAAAGGTCATAAACTCTCAATTTGATACTGTTATTTATTTCAATTTTATTTTGTGTTTTCTTTTCCTTCCCTTTACTAGAGTTAACTCAACCACCCACTTGTGATTCATTAGCACTGAGCCTGCCCCAGAGCACTGGGTGGATTCAAATGAATGGGGTCTCTTCTGGGCTTCAGTTATATGGTTCCCCAAAGGTTTCAAATTCAATAAGGTCCCCAAGTTTCTACTTCCTAAAATTGCCAGACTGTGTGTAAATTATCACATCAAATCCACAAGGAAAGACACATCTAAATGGGCAAAACTAAGAAATAATAGATGGGCTGGAGAGATGGCTTAGCAATTAAGGTGCTTGTCTGAAAAGCCAAAGGACCCAGGTTCAATTCCCCAGTACCTATGTAAAGCCAGATGCACAAGGTGGTGCATGCATCTGATTTTCATTTGTTGTGGCTATGGGCCACAGTGGAACACTCATTCATTCTGTCTCTCTCTGCTGCTTTCTCTCTCAAATAAATAAATTGATTAATGAATTATTTTAAAAAAGAAAGACTAGCTAATGTGCATTGCAATCGTGGGATAGCATGTCATACCTCCCAGTAATTTTGTTGTCTCAACAAATTTGACAAGACTTTGGGAAGAAGGAAGGTTGGTGACTCTTGCTGGGTGTTGCAGTTAGCTCCAAAATCAGCTGGTGGGAGGAAAGGGTGTATTTTGGCTTAAGCGCCATGCGGGCGGGGAAAACCGTGGCATGAGCAGAGGGTGGACATCACCTCCTAGACAACATCAGGTGGACAACAGCAGCAAGAGAGTGTACCAAACACTAGCAAAGATGGGCAGGAGAGATGGCTTAGCGGTTAAGACGCCTGCCTGCTAAGCCTAAGAACACCAGTTCCAATCTCCAGGTCCCACATTTAGCCAGATGCAAAGTGACGCAAGGGTGCAATGCCGCACTTGCCCACAAGGGGCGCACGCATCTGGAGTTCGTTCACAGTGGCTGAGAGGCTGCTGGCACACCCATTCTCTATCTGTCTTCCTCTCTCTCTCTGTCTCTATTTGTGTCTAAAAGTTTTTTTAAAAAAACTAGCAAAGAAAAGCTGGCTTTAACACCCATAAGCCCTCCCCACCAATACACCACCTCCAGGAGGTTCTAATTCCCAAATTGCCACTAGCTACGGAATCTAGCATTCAGAACACATAAGAAGGAAGGAAGGAAGGAGGAAGGAAGGGAGGGAGGGAGGGAGGGAGGGAGAGAGGGAGGGAGGGAAGGAAGGAAGGAAGGGAGGGAGGAGGGAAGGAGAAAGAGAGAGATGGAGGATGGAGGGAGAGAGGGAGGGAGGGAGAGAGAGAGGAAGAAAGAGAGAAAAGAAAGAAAATAAATAAAATGAAGGAAGGAATGAGGGAAGGAGAAAAGAGAAAAAAGATTTTAAACTGCAAGATGTTAATACTTGTTAATTTGATGTGATATATACCTGTAGCTCATTTACATAACTGTGTGCAATAGGTTTGGAAAATTTCAAAGTGAAATAAATACTTTAAAGAATATATTGTATTTATTTATTTGCAAGGAAAGAGAGAGAGGGAGAGAAAGAAAGAGAATGGGCACAACAGGGCCTCCAGCCACTGCAAATAAACTCCAAACACATGTGACATTTATGTGCGGAATAAAATCTAGGCCACTTGGTTTTGCAGGCAAGTACCTTAACCACTGAGCAATCTCTCCAGCCCCAAAAATAAATATTTCCTAAAAACTGAATATATAAGTCGGGCCTGGGAGCGCATGCTTTAAAATCCCAGCACTCGGGAGGCAGAGGTAGGAGGATTGCCATGAGTTTGAGGCCACACTGAGAATACAGAGTGAATTCCAGGTCAGCCTGGGCTACAGTGAAACCCTACCTCGAAGAAAAAAAAAAAAAAAATATATATATATAAAAAAATATATATATATATATATTCCTATGTTCCTGTGTCACTCACTGCTCAGAGTCAAATCAGAGGAAGGAAACTATGCATTGCTTACAGTGTCAGGAGTTTTTCTCCCCCCCCCATGGTGTTCTAACACAGAACATAATAGTTTACTTATTACTTTGTAATATTTATAGAAGAAATAAAAATAAAGACGGGAATGAACTGAAGTGAAACCATATTCCTGGAACCTCAGGGAAAATAAAGTGATATATATATATATATATATATATATGCTGAAGAGATGGCTCAGCAGTTAAAGGAACTTACCAGCAAAGCCCGACAGCCAGCCAAGGTTTGATTCCCCAATACCCATGTAAAACCAGATGCACAAAGTGGCACATGCATCTGGAATTTGTTTGTAGTGGCAAGAGGCCCTAGCACACCCAATTTCCTTCGCCCTGCCCCGTGTCCTTGCAAATAAATAAATAAACTATTTTTTGAAAGTCCTGCCCTTGACCTAGAGGGATGGCTTAGCAGTTAAGGCACTTGCCTTCAAAGCCAAAGGACCCATGTTCTCTTCCCCAAGACCCACGTAAGCCAGATGCACATGGTGGTGCATGCATCTGCAGTGGCTGGAGGCCCTGGAGCACTCTCACACTCTCTCTGTGTGTGTCGTAAGTAAATGAATAAATAAGAATCTTTACCAAATATTTCGAGAACATGACAGAAATGTGTAACGGGAAACAAGGAACGGTGGCGCTCTCATGGCGTACTCTACTACCCAAAACCTAACCCAGAATTTCTCAGCCTCGACACTGTTCATATGAGGGATCTGA
Organism: Orientallactaga sibirica; assembly: GCA_036365145.1. Lineage (NCBI taxonomy): Eukaryota > Metazoa > Chordata > Mammalia > Rodentia > Dipodidae > Orientallactaga > Orientallactaga sibirica. The sequence continues at coordinate 2,433,560 of JAEOAD010001846.1, forward strand.
CAGTTCGTTGTTGAAGGACCTCTTTTATAGTAATGGGATGCTTAACAGTTTACCTGGCATCCACCTAGCACGTGCCTAATGGGTCCCCTCCCCAAGTGTGAAAACCCAAATAACTCCCAGCATTGCCAAATGTCCCTGAAGGAGAAAAGAATGGAAAACTGAACCACATTCCTGAGGTGTCTTGAGCATGCTTTCTTTTGTCTGTGTCACTAAATTCCTAATCCATAGATGATGTTGTGACGTTCAAATGAATATATATATTTAATTTTATGAAGGACACGTTTTTTTTTCAAGGCAGTAAGAAGTGATTCAGAAGCCAGTTGTGCTAAAGGAAGACACGGTAGCATTTGCTCCTGAATTTAATTTTGCGTCTTTAGGAAGTGCCCCAAGTATTTCAGCAGCTTAAAATCATCGAGACATCCAGAGAGTCTCCTGGGACGGCTGGAGACTGTGTATCTACACTGGACGTCACGGTCAAATTCCTGCTGTCCACATCCTCCCTCCCGGCAGTTCACAGCTCTGAATTCCCATCCCACAGTGACTGCGATAGCGTGACCTGTGCCTCACTTATCTTCAAGTAGACTGGGATTGAGATTTCCAGGGAATTTCACATTTCCTGATGTGTGAGTGACGAAGAGACCAAGTCCCCGATCAGGCCGAGGTTGCACCTTGGTCCCTGACACTTAATACAAAGACTGCCTTCATTCTATACTTTACAAAAGAAAGACTTAGGGGCTGGAGAGATGGCTTCGTGGTTAATCGCTTGCCTGTGAAACCTAAGGACCCTGGTTTGGGGCTCAATTCCCCAGTACTTACGTAAGCCAGATGCACAAGGCGGCACATGAATCTGGAGTTCATTTGCAGTGACTGGAGGCCCTGGTGAACCCTTTCTCTCTCTCTCTCTCTCTCTCTGCCTCTTTCTCTCTTTGTCTGTCACTCTCAAATAAATAAAAATAAACAAAAAAAATATTTAAGAGGCTGGACAGATGGCTTAGCAATTAAGTGCTTGCCTGTGAAGCCTAAGGACCCCGGTTCGAGGCTCAATTCCCCCGTACCCACATAAGCCAGATGCACAAGGTGGTGCATGCATCTGGAGTTCATTTGCAGTAACTGGATGCCCTGGTGTGCCCATTCTCTCCTTCTCTCTTTCTGCCTCTTTCTCTCTGTGTCTGTTGCTCTCAAATAAATAAATAAAAATTTAAAAAATATTTTAAAAAAAGACTTGGGTGACACCTAGGATCCAGACATGTGCAGTTAGAGATTTTATGCAGGAAATAGCCAATGGCTTCGTGCTCTGAGTGGAGGAGATTGGGATACAGAAACAGCACACGACACTAGAGGTCTTGTCAGGTCTCACTGCACCGGAGAAGAGTCGAGTCCCATGTAAGTAAGGCTTGCTCAGTGAGGGGGCTGTGCTAAGTAAGAGTCAGGAGGCGAGAAAGGGGGTCACAGGACAGCTTTGGAGGAGATGGGGAGAAGGGAGAGGTGGCTCTATGAGATCTTTGTGACGTTAGGAACCAGCAGACATCTGCAACGGCCAATGAGGTGCTTTCTTTCCGACATTGAACAGCGTGTGCGTGTTTCTGTGGAAGGAGGCCACCCTTCAGCAGGCTCTCGCGATTCGTCAACAAATTCTCACACGTGATTTCATCTTAAATGCAGAGTTCCCATAGTCATCATTCAAAGAGCCGCTGCTGGTAGCAAGCGATTCGGACAACCAATTGGGCTGGAGAGATGGCTTAGCAGTTAAGGCACTTGCCTGCAAAGCCAAAGGACCTTGGTTCGATTCCCCAGGACCCCTGGTGTGCCCATTCTCTCTGTCTCTCAAATAAATACATTTTAAAAATTTAAAAAGAAGTTACCTACAAGAACAGTCTCTGGTTTCTGCACTAAGAACATGCAGTGTTGTTTCAATCTCTTGTCTTTCCCCCAGAGTGGTCTCTGTCCGCTTGTACTGATAAATGCAAACTATCTTTTGGTTTTTTTTTTTATTTATTTATTTATTTATTTATTTATTTATTTATTTATTTATTTGGTTTTTCAAGGTAGGGTCTCACTCCAGCACAAGCTGACCTGGAATTCACTCTGTATTCTCAGGGTGGCCTCGAACTCATGGTGATCTTCCTACCTCTGCCTCCCCAGTGCTGGGATTAAAGGTGTGTACGCCACCATGCCCAGCTTCTTTTTTTTTTTTAAAATTAATTAATTTATTTATTTGAGAGAAAGAGGCAGAGAGAGAGAGAGAATGGGCACGCCAGGGCCTCTAGCCACTGCAAACCAGATGCATGCGTACCCTTGTGCATCTGGCTTACGTGGGTCCTGGAGAAACGAACCGGGATCCTTTGGCTTTGCAGGCAAATGCGTTAACCTCTAAGCCATCTCTTCAGCCCTGAACGTTAACTTTCTGATAGTGCACCCGGATCTCTAGAGAGAGACCTGGAGAACCAGGCCACCCTGAAGGGTACAGCCCGTCAACTCTGGAATAAGCACTCTGCCAGCTGAGTCAGAACTGCAGTGTGTTCTCCAGTAGTTTTCATCCGCTGAACGAGAGCGGGTCACAACGCAGTGACTCAACCCGGCAGATCCGAGAACTAGCTAGCACATTGCCTGCTACTGTTGCCTGTTTTCAGTGAGAGATGTGTGCACCCTAAGGATGTGTACTGGTACAAAAACACAGGAAGACCAGACAGGAGAGATGGCTTAGCAGTTAAGGCACTAGCCTGCTAAGCCCAAGGACCCAGGTTCGATTCCCCAGTACCCAAGGTGGCGCATGCATCTGGAGTTTGTTTGCAGTGGCTGGAGGCACAATCAATCTCTTTCTCCATCTGCCTCTCTCTCTCTCTCTCTCAAATAAATAAATAAAATATTCTTTTAATGTTTTAAAAAATAAAAACAAGGGAAGAAAAAAAGATGTATCTTATGGGCCCTGGCATGTCACAGGAAGGAAATATGAGCCAAAGGATACAGTTTGTCATGAATGGCCACATCGTGCAGGGTCACTGTGGGCAGGATGCAAATGCTTGTTTCTAAAGCAACTTTAGGCCACACATTCTGCTTGCCCTGTATTACGCTGGGATCTTTCTTACTCTGAATATTTATTAGCGTCATTTCACATGGCTTTCTCTGTGGACATTATCCACAAAAATAATGGGTAGTTTCTATATTCAATTGATGTTTATGGAAACAACTTACAAACCTTGCATGATACAGAGAAGTTTTGTGGGCAATTTTCATCTCACTGGAGGACCCTCTCCCCGACCCCCAACCCAGCGTCTCCACTCGCAGAATAGAGTCCTGCAAAAAATCTCCACTGGGGGCTGGAGAATGGCTTAGCGGTTAAGGCGCCTGCCTGCCAAGCCTAAGAAAGCCTGTTCAATTCTCCAGGTCCCACGTTTAGTGACGCAAGGGTGCAATGCTGCACTTGACCACAAGGGGGCACATGGGTCTGGAATTCATTCACTGATGCTGAGAGGCCACTGGAGCACCCACTCTCTCTCTCTCTCTCTCTCTCTCTGTTTCTCTCCTATATATATATATATATATCCATTGGTATAGTTCCCATACATAATTGTTATGAAACAGGACATTTATGAGATATTGAGAGTGTTGTGTGGGAGCGGTATGTGCACACAGCACGAATACCTCTCAACCAAGCTGTCTAACAAAGCTAACTGAAGTTTTAATATGTTTAGGATCAAGATAGTACCTACAGGAGATATATAGATATATGTATATATAGAGATATAGATATCACATACATACATAAAAGTACACATATAATGTGTGTGCTTATGCAAGTGTACTCTTCACACACTTCTCATCGTGTGCATTTAGCAGCTGTCTCGCTGCAGTTCACCCACATTTCTCGCCACTTCCATCCCAGAACTGACTCCAGGAAAAAAAAAAAAAATCTGATTCTCTGCTAAAGGCCTGTTTGAAACCACATTACAAACTTAGCTGCATTACATTTTCGCAGAGAGTAATGTCCGAAATGCAATGCAACTTGGTAATTTAAAAGTGTCAGCGTGGATTTATAAGCATCGTATCCACTCTCTGAAATTTGTATCTAGAGAAAGTAAATTCATATAGGAAGGAGTCCCCAACATTATAAAAAAGAATTCCTTCAGAATTTCTGATCATGGGGCTGAAGTTGTAGTTTACGTTTTTTATGTATGCCTTCTTTATTATTATTATTATTTGTTTATTTGAGAGAGAGAGAGATGCAGATAAAAAGAGAGAGAGAATGGGTTTGCCAGGGCCTCCAGCAACTACAAATGAACTCCAGACGCATGTGCCACCTTGTGAATCTGGCTTACATGGGTACTGGGGAACTGAACCTGGGTCCTTAGGCTTTGCAGACAAGTGCCTTAACCTTCTAAGCTGTCTCTCCAGCCCTGCTTTATGTATTTCTAAGAAAAATAAGGACATGTTTAAATAACCAATTAGTTAATGAATTTTAGGGCCGTAAGAGAGGCAGGATCTGTGTACACTAGCATGACTTGGAAGGTCCAGTTTTACTGCTTGCTGTGAGAATGAAAGACCTTCCAACTGCCATCCAAAAATGTGTTTGAGGTGAGATCAGATGAAAAAAAATAATAGAGGCCGGCCACTGAAATCAGGCGGTAAAGAGGTGGGCCTGCTCTCAATTAACCAGGATGTAACTGTATTTGGAGATGGGGCTTCCCACAGGTAACTGAGGTAGAGTAAAGGCATATGAGTTGATACTAATCTGTGCAACTGGTATCCTTACAAAAGGAAGGGGTTAGGACATAGGCATGCAAACAGAGATCATGAAATGGCAGAAGAACCACCTATAAGCCAGGTAGAGAAGCTTCCAGAAGAAACCAGCCTGCCAATATCCTAATCCTGGGCTTCCCCCGCTCCAGAATTATAAGAAAAGACATTTCTGTCACCTACGTCTCCACAACTTTGGTAATTATTTTGGTATCGTAGCATATGATGCATCCCACCCTTGACCCAAGATTGTTCTTGAATATTTTGTTTCTATACAAATGCGTGCATCTAACTATTCATTCACAACTTATTTAACTCTGCTCCTCTAAAGAAAAGTAGTCCTGGCTTTATTAAAAAATGATTCTTCCTTTTTCTGACCTCATAATCAAGAAATGGGATTTGTAAGCCACCTGTGTAAGGGCAATTCCTGTCATCTGATTCACTCAGTGGACAGTGACACAGCCTGGACGGCCACTGCCCTGCCCTGAAGAAGCCAAGACAGTATAGAGGAAATAGAAAGAGTCCCGCAGGTCAGTTCACCCAGGGCCATGTGATATGAAGTCACCATTTGCCTTACTGGAAACTGTGCCAGACAGGAAGTCAGGAGACCTGGGTTTTGGTTTCAGATAGAGTCTCACATGGATTTATTCACATAGATTCAGCTACTCTGTATCTCTACTTCCTTCTTCATAAATCTCACGTGGTAGGAATAAATGGTGTTAGTAGAATGCAAAAATAAATAAAAATAAAAATAAAAAAATCTCTTCTAACCCTTTAGTTCCTTTTAAAGTTCCAAGTAAACCCAATAGTCAAGTTAACAATTTTTATTCCCTTTCCCTCAATTTAATAAATTTTATTTTGTTTTATTTATTTGCAAGCAGAGGGAGATGAGACACAGAGAGAGAGAGTGAGAATAGAGCCACCAGGGCCTTCGAGCTCTGCAGACGAACTCCAGGTGCATGCGCCACTTTGTGAATCTGGCTGAACCCAGGTCATTAGGCTTTGCAGGCATGTACCTTAACTGCTGAGCCATCTCTCCAGCACACAATTTAATATATATTTTTATACACACATCACTGACATTGTCATACAGGCTCAGTTGTCTAGCCCGCAGTTATTTTTGTGTTTTGTTTGTCCATAGTGTAATCGTCAAAACTGGAGATGTATTTTAATAAAGCTTTGACAAATGTTAGATGTAGTAGCAAAAGAATTATTCCTGGACTTGGATATCATTTTACTTTTATGATTTCCCAATGCCATTCTCTCTTTTCCCGCCATGGAAATCTGGCTAAGAATCTCATGGCCCAAAATAAAGGAAACATGACAGGCCACGGAAGCATGAAGATGCCGCTGGAGAGTTCGTGAGGTTTGCAACCAGCCCCAAATAAAAATATTTATTTTCAGGCTGGAGAAATGGCTCAGCGGTTAAGGCGCCTGCCTGCCAAGCCTAAGAATGCCCCATAGATTCTCCAGCTCCCACGTTTAGCCAGACGCAGTGATGCAAGGGCACAATGTCGCACTTGCCCACAGGGGGTGCACGTGTTTGGAGTTTGTTCACAGCATCTGAGAGGCCGCTGGCACACCCATTCTCTATTTTCTCTCTCCCTCTCTCTCTCTCTCTCTTTCTCTGTTTGTCTTTCTCAAAAAAATTATTATTTTCACATGATTATTCAGTGAATAAGCAACAATAAATACCCTTTTCCTTTATTTTCTATATGGCAACGTTCCATCTAATGAAAAAATTAGCTACTTCACTGTATTTGGGGAAGAAATGAGACCATAGTATAAACTAAGATGCATGACAATGATCTTAATCCTTCAGTTGACTCTGGGTGTCAGACCCTGCTCGAGTGGGAAGGTCTGTCACTTAGAGTGTAACCTTTCCACGTTGACTTAATGCATTTCTGCATGTATGAGGTCAAACCTGTTTGACATGGCCCCTTACGCTGCAGTGTCTTGAAATGTGCCCCCAAAAGCAGAGCATGGAAAGTAAGATTGTGTTTTAACGTAGGGATTGTCGTTGCTTAAAAATAGAGCTCTACTTGAAAGCTCTCCCGATGATGTCATTGCCACATATTGCACTACAATTTCAGATCAAGTTTAAGACTCAAATTCTCAGACACTGGGTGAGCAGATGCTAAGCACATTACAGAAATGATAAACTCAGTCTCCAGGCCAGAGAATTTGCCCGTCTTACATTTCAGCACCTTTTGTTGGTGGGTTTTAGAACTTAAGTATGAGAATCAAAACCTCGGCTTACTTCTCAAAGATTGGGTATGTGAAGGAACCCCAAACTACGTGGAAGTGGCAATCAGTCGAGACAGAAATAGAATGGAGTGGTTCACTGTGAGGAGTGAAATGCAACCCATGGACGCTGGAGAAATGCTGAGTGGGTTCAAGGGTAGATGACTCAAAAGACCTGGTGAAATGCACGTCCGTCTAAGCGTGGTTATCCCAGAATATAAATTAGGTTGTCGGGGAGCAATGTGACAGACAGGACAAGCAACAAGGCGTTCTAGAATACTCCAGAAAGCTTGATAGGAGAAGCTAGCTACCAACTTCTTATTTTTATCCTCGCAAAACAGAATTCCTCACAGAGTCTCAACATTCCTGGGGCTCAGACATGATTAAATGCCATACCTTTTAAAATGGTTTACTATTCCAAGCTGAGGAATACATAAATAACCTCTTTCCAGCTACTTCTCCTCAGCCTGGAATTTCAGCCGAGTGCCTCCTGGGTTTGGTCTTGATTGAACAGACTCCACGTGAGCAAAGAGAGAGAGAGAGAGAGAGAAAGTTACCTTGCTAGATAGACAGCCTGACAGTCTGCATGGTGGAGAGAGAATGTGAACTTGAGCAACATGTGAAGGTGGAGGGGAGGAAAGATCACCAACCTGGAATTGGAAGACATGATTCTTTTCTTTCCCTGGGCCTGTCGGAGGAAGCAGTGAGTATACTGAAGGAAGTTGGGACCAACTCATTTCTATACAAAAGTGCCAAAATCCTTCCTCACAAGTGGATATAATGATAAGGCCATTGGGCTCTTTGCAACAAGGAGATATGAAGTCATTGTGTGCTGGAGTTGGTGTGTCTCAGAATCAACATGCAATTGCATGATACATCAGCCCGGATGTGACCTGCATGAAGGATTTTATGTACCAATGGGTCCTTGTTGGGGAAGGAGGACTGAGGCCTGACTTGCCTGGTCTATTTCTGACCTGTCTTCCTTCCGGTCTTGCATCTTTCTACCACCTCCTTGCATACCAGCCACATCCTCAAAGTCCTTACCTCCTCTCTCTCCTTCTTTTCTTCCTTCCTCTCCCTCCTTCCACTTCTATTTTAATGCCGCTGTCTTTTTCCAGCTTGGACTACAGAATGAGCTCAGGGTCAGGCTAGACTAAAGTGAGACCCTGATTCCAAAAAAAAAAAAAAAAAAAAAAAATCACAATTCAAGCAGCAGTCACTCTTTAGGTGACTCTGTTGAAAATTACAGGGCAGGGCTGGAATGATGGTTTAGTGGTTAAAACACTTGCCTGTGAAGCCTAAGGACCCATGTTCAACTCTCCAGAACCCACATAAGCCAGATGCACAATGGTGCAAACGTGCAAAGTCACACATATCACATGGCACATGCATTTGGAGTTCGACTGCAGTGGCTGATGCTCCAAATCTCTCTCTTTCTCAAAAGAAGATCTTGGTGAAAATCATAGGGCAATCATTTTTAAAACTATGGCCCTCGAACTGGCTACCTCTGAATGAAATATCAACTTTTAAGTTCCCAAACCAGAGTCATGGAACACAAGTTCCTGGAGGTGAGTCAGAAACCTGCTTGCAAAAGGAATCCAGCACTTACTACACTCAGAGAACATCTTTTACTACTCATTGGGACCCTGGTTGTGTAAATTGCCCACCAACATCTTGAAAATGTCAGGGTGTCTTAGATATCAACATGCATTGAAATCTCAAGACAATTGGCAGAAAATGTTGAGGTCTCGGAGCTTCATGATAGAATGTTTACCAAGTTCTCGGGATGATTCTAACTCCCAGTAAAATTAGGGACCACAACCTTGCATTGTCAACCATTTGACTATTGTTTGGGTCCATCTTTCTAGAACAGTGACACAAATTAGACCACTGCATGCTCAATTCAGAATGCTCAAGATGTAGACAGCACTCAACTACAAGAATGCTTCTGAAAATGCTGCTAATGGTGAAGACGGAGGCGGTGATGCAGCACACTTGATTCTCTTTACGTCCTGAATTTCCTGAAATGCCGATTCTCTTCTGCACTCTGCAGAACTCCCATCACTGATGAGAAATAAGCAAGAGACTTGTCCTAATGCTACCCAATAGAATTCTTGTGCTCTTTTACTCATGGGAAGAAAAAAAAGGTGTTTTAGATGGAAAGATGGCTTAGCAGTTAAGGCGTTTGCCTGCAAAGCCAAAGGATCCAGGTTTGACTCTCCAAGACCCATGTAAGCCAGATGCACCAGGGGGCACATGCATGTGGAGTTTGTTTGCTGTGGCTGGAGTGCCCATTCTCTCTCTCTCTGCCTCTTTCTCTCTCTCTCTCTGCCTCTTTCTCTCTCTCTCTCTCTCTCAGATAAATAAATAAAATATAAAAAATGTTTTTAAAAGTGTTCATCTTTGTTGGTCAGCATGAAATGCAAATTTAAACCACAAAAATACTATGCAACCATAGAGTGGTGGAAAAGTAGTTAAGACAAAAATTTTCAAGTATCTCTGAGGATGTTGAGAAACATGCTTTATGCATACACTACTGACTAAAAGGGAAATTGGAAGAAGTAGTTGAGAAAATGTTGGGATTTTTTCAGTATCTACTAAAGCTGAATGTAAACATAGGTGATGACCTAGCATTGCACTTTTCTTTTCTTATTTTATTCGAGGTAGGGTTTCACTCTGGCCCAGGCTGACCTGGAATTAACTATGTAGTCTCAGGGTGGCCTCGAACTCACGGCGATCCTCCTACTTCTGCTTCCCGAGTGCTGGGATTAAAGGTGTGTGCCACCACGCCCGACTTACTTCATTTTTCACTGCATACAGGTGTTCACTGGCAGACATACACTAAAATGCTCATATTGGTTTGAACTATAATAAGTACAAGCTGAAAATTACCCAAATGCCTATAAAGTGCTCAATAGATTGAAATGTAGCTACACAGTAATGGCCTGCACGTCAATGCTAGTTAATGTTCTACTACGGAACTGCACAAAATCTACTTCTTTCATTTTATATATTGTCTCGTGAACATTTTATTTTACTGCATATCTAATTCACAAAATTAAATTAAAATAAAATTCACCATACAGGTAAGCTGCTGTAAGACTGGATAGGAGTTACCCACGGGACGAGAGTAGTTTGTGAGAGCATGGGAAGTAGTCAGGGCGGAGGTGCTAATGATTTCACAGATGTGCTCACACCGTGCAAATTCAGGCTTCTTGATGATATGTGTAACACTTTGTAAGACCCAAAGCTGGTCTGAAGGGATGGCTTAGTGGTCCAGATGCTTGCCTGCGAAGCCTAAGGACCCAGGTTCAATTCCCCAGTGCCCGTATAAGCCAGATGCACAAGGTGGTACATGCATCTGGAGTTCATTTGCAGTGGCTCGAGGCTCTAGTGCACTCGTTCTCTCTCTCTCTCTGTGTCTCTCTCTGTGTGTGTGTATGTGTTTCTCTCTGCTTGCAAATAAATAAATAAAAATATTTTTAAAAAAGAAAGAAATACCCAAAGCTTTCATTTAAAAAGGGGCTGACACACCCTCCAAGGCTCAGGGACCATTGTGTAAGAGGGGGCGAAAAGAATGTAAGAGCCAAAGGAAGGGTACAACTTCTTATAATGCAACTGTCCAGACAGAAATTGGCCTCGATATCCATGACCTTGCAGTGCCTAGCAATACCTTCGTAAGACCCTCATAATAGAAGAAAAAGTTGATGACATCAAATTAAAAGAGAGACTAATGGAGAGAGGGAGGGGATATGACAGAGAATGGAGTTCTGAAGGGAAATGGGGGGAGGGTAGGGAAATATCATGGTTTTTTTGTTTGTAAGCTTAGAAGTTGTCAATAAAAAAATTAAAAATAAAAGGGGGTGACAGGGACAGGGCTCATAGATAAAGGACTTACTGAAGCAGGACTGCGTACCTGAGTTCAGATCACCAGACCCACAGACAAGCCAAAAATCAGGTCAGACCTCTGTCATCCCAGCACATGGAGGGTGAGAAGGAAGGTGGAGACAGGAGAATCTTCTAGAAGCTTAAGAACCAGCCAGCCTGGAGAAAGCAGCAGTGAACAGCAACAAGAACTGGAGAGTGTCTCAAAAGGAGGTGAAAGGGCTGGGGAGATGGTTCAGCAGCTAAGGCACTTACCCACAAAACCTAATGACCCAGGTTCAATTCCCTAGCACCCACATAAAGGCGGACGCCCAGGAGCAAATGCATTTGGAGTGTATTTGCAGCAGCCAGAAGGCCCTGGCACAACCATTCTCTTACCTATCTCTCTTCTCTCTGCTCTGATTGCAAATAAATAAATAAAAATATATTTTAAAGAAAAGGAGTTAGCAGGGACTGGAGAGATGGCTTAGCGGTTAAGGCATTTGCCTGCAAAGCCAAAGGATCCTGGTTCCACTCTCCAGGACCCACATAAACCAGATGAACAAGGGAGCACATGCGTCTGGAATTCATTTGCAGTGGCTGGAGGCCCTGATGTGCCTGTTCTCTCTGTCTCTTTCTCTCTCTCTGTCTCTTTGTCTCTTTGTCTCTCATAAATAAATAAATAAGGAGTTGGCAGCCGAGGACTGGGACTCAAAAGATGTCCTTTGATCACTAAACGTGGACCGTGGCATGTGAGCCCCACACTCACACATATGAACATGCACACACACACACACACACACACACACACATCTTATATCTTACAACACATACACACACCAAAAAACAACACAGACACATATTTACAAAAACATACATAAGTGTGTGTGTGTGTGTGTGTGTGTGTTCTTCTAGAGGACTCAGTAAGCTTCACACACACACACACACACACACACACACACACACACAAATATTTTAAAACTCAGCTTCGGAATTGCTTGTGTCCCCTGTGCTGTGCTGTGCTATGCGGACGTGCCCTTTCTCATCACATTATTTGAAGTCACACCAAGTTTGGTATTTTGGGAGTTCAGCACATTTCTCTTCTCCCACTGGAGGAAAGAAAGGAAATGTCACGTAGAGATGTATGTGCGTCCAATGTAGATCAGCAAATTGTTCTTAATGACCCTGCTTGCATCTCGTCTGGACCCAGATTGCTGCTTTTTTTTTTTTTTTTTTTAATAGCTGTGCATTTAAAGGTTAGAAACCATCCAGCCCGCCCACTTCCTCCTCTCCTGGGGACCAGGCTCTGCTCAGCGGGGATCTGCATTTTCAACAGTCCCACAGGGATGACAGCGAGGTCGGGAATGAGCAACACTGGAGCTAGGCAAGAAGCTGGTGGTGACAAGGAAGCATTTCAGAATGGAAAATCATGGCCCTTCATTTAAAATCCAGGATCAAAGAATGAGAAATGAGCTGTGAAACTGTCACCTTCCTGTCACTGGACCAAATGATACCTGGAAGCCCTAGGGAATATTAACCTCAACATTAAATTCCAGAGTTTTTGAAAACTACTTTATGTATTCATTTATGTATTCATTTATTTATTAGAGAGAGAAAGGCAGATGAGAAAGAGAGAAAGAAGAGAGAGAATGGGCACTCCAGGGCCTCCAGCCACTGTAAATGAACTCCAGATGCATGCGCTACCTTGTGCATCTGGCTTACGTGGGTCCTGGAGATTCGAACCTGAGTCCTTAGGCTTCACAGGCCAGTGCCTTAACCTCTAAGCCAACTCTCCAGCCCCAAATTCCAGTTTTTAAAGAATAAACCAACTAACCATACACAGGATTGTGAACTGCTGGCTCTCCAGACGTGGCTCCTTGAACTGGGAGCATCTGTGTCCCCTAGGGATTTGCTAGATATTCAAAATCTGAGACTTCCACCATAGCCAGTGAATCAGAAACACTGGGAAGTGGGGTCCCACAATCTGTGTTTTAACCAGAAGCCCTGGAGACGATTAAGATGTACACTAAGTTTGAGAGCCATAGCTATAAATAAATCTGCTACCAACGTTACCACATAACCCTTGGACTGCATCATGGGAATGCAGCTTCCACATCTTTGAATCAGGATTATAGGAAATTCACTGCCCCCCCCCAAACTCCTGATAGTTCAGAAATAGTAATGGAATACAAATTACCTTTGTGTGTGTGTGTGTGTGTGTGTGTGTGTGTGTGCGTAACCTTCATTGGATCGGCCAGGCCACAGCAACCTGCTTCCATACATGTTACCATCCATAGTAACTTCTTTTTCATTTCTGCAGCTCAAAATTTTCTTTCATTTTCAAAATTCTACTCATCACTTAAAGACTTGTGGAAACACCCCAAAATAGATCTACAAGTAAATAAATACAACCCACATAAATCACACAAATACCAATCAGCCAGGTAAAGGGTTTTTTTTTTTTTTCACCCACTGAGGAAATTATGAATTCTAGAAAAATCTCCCAGATAAGTGAACACTCAGCAGAATGCCATGGAAGAGAAGAAAGCCAACCAGGCTTGAAGGGAATGGGTCTCTGAGTTCCGTTAGCCCCAGAAAAAGGCTCTATCACTTAATTAAGTTTGCATGTCACTGAGCACCCACCATATATATAGGGACCATTGTGTTCTGTGCAACAGGACGCCTGGCGTGGGACAGGGACAGACGTCCTGACAAGCCCCTTGCAGCGGGGGGCTGCTAGCACAGTGACAAAAAGGGAACTTGGATTAGTTTCAGTAGGAAAATGAAACAAAAGAACAGAAGGCTTTATTGATTTACTTACAAAACCAAACTTTGGGAAGATCAAGATTTGAGATTTGAGTAACAAAAGTTTATAACTCAAACTCTCTTTCCGATCCAAATTCTGTGTGTGTGTGTGTGTGTGTGTGTGTGTGTGTGTGTGTGTTTTATAAAGATATAATTTGCACATAATAAAATTGATCTACTTAAGGTGTGTGATTGAGGGGCTGGAGAGATGGCTCAGTGGTTAAGGTGTTTGCCTGCAAAGCCTAAGGACCCAGGTTTGATTCCCCAGTATCCATTTAAGCCAGATGCACAGGTGGCACATGCATCGGGGGTTTGTTTCTAGGCCCTGGCATGCCCATTCTTTATCTATCTGCCCCTCTCATTCTCTCTGTCTCTCAAGTGAATGAAATGTTTTTTTTAATGTGGGATTGATTCTCCATCATGGGAATCACGTTTGGAATATTTCAATTATTCCAATGAATAATTTTACAGTTCTTCCCCACCAATCCTTGACCATCTATTGCCTCCGGTACTGGGAGACCATGAATTTGCATTCTGTCTCCACAGATTTGCATTTAGGATGTTTCATATTCATTACAAGCATAGAGTGTGTGGTCCCTTAATAAAGGATTACTTGATTAATAATGCTATTAATACTGACTTATTTTACTTAACCACATGTTATAGGATGTGTCAGCAGTCAGTTCCTTTTTCACGTCTGAATAATTTCCCACTGTATAAAAATATTATATTCCCTTTAGCCATTCATCAATGGTCAAGACTCTTGGACTGTTCCCACCTTCTTATTTATTTATTTATGTATTTATTTATTGGCTTTTTGAAAAGATATAACAGCATCTTTGGTAACTTTTTTTTTTTTCATATTGGGGATTGAAGCTAGGACATGCTATACTACAGAGCTACATCCTAAGGCCAATAGCAGAGTTTTTCTGAAGTCACTTCTCTAGATGGTGGGCATATGCTCTTTACCACTTCTGGGTTCTGGTGCTCCCTGTGAGTGCTTAATAACTTCACAAGCAGGTCTTGTGTCCGTCTAAGGCCAGTGTGTTGAAGGCTTCATTCTGGAAGATCAGAATCAGGAGGGACTGGAACATTTAAGAGGTGGAGTCTCGTGAAAGCAAGGCAAGCTGTCTACCAGTTGCTCGCCAGGAAATAAAGGGAGAAAAACCAGGCAGGATTCCCACCATGCATTCCCCGTCATTGTGTGGTGTGCCACGCAACAAGGCCAACTGTTAGTGAACAGAAACTTCCAAGATAACCAAAATAAACCTGTCCTCTTTAAGTAGGCTGTGCCAGGAATTTTGTTACAGTAACGGGAAGCCGACTGCCACAAGCAAGATGTAACTGGTACACCTTAGTCAACTCTCAACCGATTTTCCAGGCAGGAGAGTTGAAAATGCTTAATTAGACAGGCCCTGCCATTCAGATGCCTGGTCTAAGTGCGTCCTGGAAGAAGTGGTATAGAGGTGGGTACTACAGCCATCTCTTTCGTTGTTTTTGTCTTTTTTATTTTTAGTATATCCCATGAACCTTGGGCATAGGACATCGGGAGATTTGATATCTAAAGTCTGTCAACAAAGGCCCTAGAATCTGCAAGAACAAAGTCACGTGGGGGAAGATCCAGGCTTAAAAGCAGGGAGGTATGCAAGGTAAAAAAAAAAAAAGAGAGAGAGAGAGAGTCCATCTATGGGCTGGCTCAGCTATTAAGATCCTTGTATGCAAAATCTGATGGTCTAGGTTCTATTCCCCAGTATCCATGTAACTCCAGTTACACAAGGTGGCACAGGTGTCTGGAATTCCTTTGTAGTGGCAAGAAGCTCTAACATGCCCATTCTCATTCATTCACTCTCTCTCTCTCTCCTCCCCCTCTTTCTCTTTGCAAAGATATAAACATAAGTAAATTAAATAAAATAAGAGTCCACCTATAGTCCACTTGTCATGGCATATCAAATGGCAGTCAGCCATCAACTACTGCGTGTGTATTTATTTGTGTGTCTGCAGGTGTATGTGTGTATGCACATGTGCACACATGTTTATGGGGCCAGAGGCCAACCTTGAGCAGCCTTCCTCACGAACCATCCACCTTTCCCGAGACAGGAGCCCTCACTAAGCTGAAACTCACCGAGTAGGCCAGCCTGGCTAACCAGTGAGCTCCAGTGGGCCTTCTGCCTCCATCTTCCCAGATCTGGGATGAAAAGCACGTTTCACCATGGATGGCATTTATATGTTGGTTTGGGGATCAAACTCAAGGGCTCATGATTGCCGGGCAACCGCTTTGCTCACTGCCTCTTATCCCCAGCCCTGTAGGCTGTGTCTCACGTATCTATCTACCTTGGGATTAGCACAGGCACTGCGCAGCAGGGTTAATAATAAAATGATTTGAGAATACGGCGACATTGCTGAAGCTTCTGTTGCTTTCTGGCTCTTTCCTGTGCTTGTGTAACTCAAAAATGGTCTGTGAGCGTGCCGGCTTGACAACACGTGCCCGAGTGCTATGAACCTAACAGCCTGGGTTCAATTCCCCAGTATCCACATAAAGCCAGATGCACAAAGTGGTGCATGCATCTGCAGTTTCTTTGCAGTGGGAAGAGGCGTTGGTGCACCATTCTCTTTCTCTCTCTCTCTCTCTGTCTTTCTCTCTCTCACACTCTCTGTCTCTCTCTCTCTCTCTGCCTCTCTGTGTCTCTCTCTGTGTCTCTCTCTTTCTCTCTCTGTCTCTCTCTCTTTTTCTCTCTCTCTGTCTCTCTCTTTCTCTCTGTCTCTCTCTTTCTCTCTCTCTGTCTCTCTCTTTCTCTCTCTATCTCTCTCTTTTTCTCTCTGTCTCTTTCTCTCTCTCTCTGTCTCTCTCTCTCACTCTCTGTCTCTCTCTCTCACTCTCTGTCTCTCTCTGTGTGTGTCTCTATCTCTCTCTTTCTCTCTCTTTCTCTCTATCTCTCTGTCTCTCTCTCTGTCTCTATCTCTTTCTGTCTCCCTCTCTCACTCTCTTTCTCTCTCTCTGTCTCCCTCTGTCTCTCTCTGTCTCTCTCTCTCTGTCTCTCTCTCTTTCTCTCTCTCTCTGTCTCTCTCTCTGTCTCTCTCTGTGTCTCTCTCTTTCTCATTCTCTGTCTCTCTCTCTCTTTCTCACTCTCTCTGTCTCTCTCTCTGAGCAAATAAACTTATAAAACCCTTTTAAAGAAATGCTTCTCACTGAAGCAGGCTGCCATTTGCTCTTCCTTCCCCTCCAGCATTTTTTTTCTTTTGTCCACATACTTGGTGGTTTAATGATTAACTTGGTAAACTTGGACATGGGGTTTGGCTGTAGTTACACAATGTTGTCTGCTGAGGGTCACCCCAAAGTGTGCGGGAAAACCCTGAAAGCTGATATAGATTTTGTCAGCTAGAAAATATCTTGTGGGCACTTTAATTTACTTTATAGCTTTTTTTTTTTTCCCCCAAGGCCTGTGTATATGAGCAAGAGAAGAGTCAGCTCTTCCTTCAAGTGACCGGAAGGAAGCTGTCCCCCAGTAAAAGGAATGCATATTTGAATTTATGAGAGCTGAAGTTGGCTGCAGCATCACATTCTCGTTCTACTTGGAGCTTGGCAGGCCGCACTAACACTGTGCTGGGTCTGATCTTCTACAGCCTGATCCTATATTTTTTCACTTGAGATTTTGATAAACTGTAACGGTTGTGTGAACAGACAAGCTTTGTCCAACCTGACAGACCAATAATGGGCAAATGCCTGGCCAACTAGTCTCTTCATTCGGAGGTGGGGTGATAAACTCTGAGAGCAAGCTTTTTTTTTTTTTTTTTGTATTTTAAGCAAAGTGTTCAATCATCTCTGTGTGGAAGTCTGGTTTAAGCAGACATATTTTTTAAACATAGAGATTCATAATAATTGGTACACAATACGAAGATTGCCTTTTATTTTGGGGTCTGCCCACATCCTGAATCTGGGGGCAGGGAGTTAGGGGCTGACACCCATATTTCCTTCACCCACTTCCAAACAGAAAAGAAACATAATTACAAGTTTGTTGCCACAACATTGCAAAGGGAATTTTATTATAAGAAATGTACAACTCATGGATATTTGGAGGCAGCTCAAGAGAGCACTGCTTATTAGTTTTTTTTTTTTTTTCCAACCTTGCTTCATTTAAGAAATGATCATTGAAAACCTGGCATATGCCAGTGTCCAGGGTTATAGGTGGCAATCAACCCAAAGGGAAACGTTCCTCTAGTCATATTGGGGGGAAGTGGTGAATGTGGGAGAGCAACGATGATCAGACAACTACATGACATGAGGCCAGCCAGTGGTACGTGCTAAGGGGTAAAGTTGGAATCTGAGGACAGACGCCCAAGACTGCTGACCCTTCCCTGGAACACCCCTCCGAAGCCTTGCACTGTAGCCAGCAGAGGGTCTTCGGTGCCGCATCCAGACGATGGGGGCCCTGACTCATGGGGGGGGCATTCGCTGTCCATCACCGTCTGCCCTCTGCATGGCTACCCACGCCCGGTGGATATCCTGCAAGACCAGCTAGCTGCAGCTCCAGGGGGGACAGCAGACCTTGAAGCTGATGGACGTTGAGTCTTCTCATAGTGGACTGCAAGAGGCATGGGTCACTTTGAAGTTGGAGGATGTTGAGTCTTCTCATAGTGGACTGCAAGAGGCATGGGCCACCTTAAAAGGAAGAGAGCAGGAGAGAGAGGCATTTATTATTAAGAGGAAAGAGAAGTCGGCTAGCCCCTCTTTCTAATGACACGTGACCCTAATGTTCCCTATGTGACATCCTTTGACTCCAATGACAAGGATTTCTTGGCAGATTAAATGGCTCATTCCATTGTGTGTGCGTGTGCGTGTGCGTGTGTGTGTGTGTGTGTGAAGAGAGTCAGGAAACTTATGAAAGGACTGAACCTCTTAAGAGGGGACAGCTGCTCTCCCCAGCAAGACCACTGACGTTAAAAAGAGAACAGAGCTGGAGAAATGGCTCAGGGGTTAAGGCAGCTGTCTGCAAAGGACCCGGGTTCGGCTCCCCAGAACCCACATAAGCCAGATGCCCAAGGTGCTGCATGCATCTGGAGTTTCACTGGCAGTGGCTGGAGGTCCTGGAGTGCCCATTTTCTCTCTCTCTCTCTCTCTGTGTGTGTGTGTGTGTGTCTCAAATATTTTTTAGAAAGAAAGAGAATGAGAACATGTCTGTAGTATCACAGGCTTTTCTAACTTACAAGTGGAACAACACAATCGTAATTAATTCTGCAGATAGTTAGTTCTGGGGGAACCAGTGTGCAAGAAAGGAAAATGAGGACTGGAGTGCTGAGTAATGTCCTCAAGGTCTCATGGCAAATTGGAGATGTCACTTGGGCGAGTGGCTCCAGGTCGTTAGTCCACTGCCGTGTAGTGAGGGTGACTGACTGCTAGAGTTTGTCTCACACAGGCTCACCTGATACAACCCATCACTGTGGCTCCCAGGGCTTTTCTTTATCAGCAACAACTAAACACAGATGAGCCCTCCTGGCCTCTTGCTAAAGGGACACCTCCAAGGAGACCTAACTACGCTTGACTGGGCTGTAAGTCATGAGCGAAGAAGTATCGCCCGACGTGGGTGGGATTCTCAGGCCTCTGCCCCGTCCTCCGGTCACTTGCAGAAAGAAGCAGTGAATGACCAGAGGTGAAGATCCTGACCCTGTGCTGACACAATTAGAACTTCAGCAAAGGGCTGGAGAGATGGCTTAGCGGCTAAGCGCTTGCCTGTGAAGCCTAAGGACCCTGGTTTGAAGCACGATTCCCCAGGACCCACGTAAGCCAGATGCGCAAGGTGGCACATGCATCTGGAGTTCGTTTGCAGTGGCTGGAGGCCCTGGAGTGCCCATTCTCTCTCTCTCTCTCTCTATCTCTATCTCTGTCGTTCTCAAAAAAAAAAAGAAAAAGAAACAAAAATTTAGGAAAAAAGAGAACTTCAGCAAAGCATGGCTAGGCTCACCCATCAGTCTCTGAAACCAGCTCAGCCACTCCAGAAGCAAAGAAGGAGACAACACCGGAGCCAAGATCCCCCCCAACCTGCCCAGAGGCCCCGATTTAGAATGACCATCCAGAGGTACCAAGGTCACCGTGAGAGGCAAGGTCCGAAATGCCTTTGATCAATGGCTACTTTGATAAAAATGAAAGAAATATTGTTGAAAATGGCTTCAGAGACATGAGACCTTATTTCAAAGGTAAACAATAAAATCAAATGAAATAAAAGAGTCTCAGCAGGGAAAGTTAATCTCTCAAATAAGGAAGCCATAGCTCTCCATGCGGGGGCAATTTAATGAGTCACCGTAAAGCGTCTCACAAAAGTCCTGCCGTGACAATAAACATTAGTTCTTCTTTCCATTATCAATAAGTAGTAAGTGTGGCCCAAGTTGTTAGACATTTCATTAGAAAATTCCTTAGATTTATATAGTTTAAAACATTGTGCCGGGTGTGGTGGCGCACGCCTTTAATCCCAACACTGGGGAGGCAGAGGTAAGAGGATCATCATGAGTTCGAGGCCACTCTGAGACTACATAGTGAATTCCAGAACAGCCTGGGCTGGAGCAAGACCCTACCTCAAAAAAACAAAAAAACAAACAAACAAACAAACAAAAACTTTGACATTCATTCTCTCCTAAAAAAACAAACAACAAAAAAAACCCACATATACAAGACATGTGCATATAATTTCAAGACATCCGTGGACACCCTCACACCAACCTGTCACCTCACTTCAGATGTCCCTGGAGAGCAGATGCGCCAGTCACCACCCACACGACATGACTGTTGAGGGCTGGAATCATGTCTTCAGTTTCTCTACTTCCCATGGCGTCTAAAACATCACCCAGTCCATGAAAACCACTTGGTTAAAAAATATTTTCCTGGGGATGGAGAGATGGCTTAGCGGTTAAGGCGCCTGCCTGCTAAGCCTAAGAACCCGGTTCCAATCTCCAGATGCAAAGTGACGCAAGGGCGCAATGCCGCACTTGACCACAAGGAGGCACACGCATCTGGATTTTGTTCACAGCAGCTGAGACACTGCTGGTGCGCCCATCTCTGTCTTCCTCTCCCTCTCTCTCTCTGTGTGTCTCTCTGTGTCTCTCTCCAAAAAAATAAAATATATATATTTTTTTTTTCCTGAGCAGCAGAGATAGCTCAGCAGTTGAGGCATTTGCCCGCAAAGCCTACTAACAACTAGGGTTTGATTTCCCAGTACCCACATAAAACCAGGTGTGCAACAGGGAACATGCATTTAGAATGCATTTGTAGCAGCTGGAGGCCCTTGCATGACCATTCTCTCTCTCTTTCTCTGTCTTTTCTCTCTCTTCACTCTACCTCTGCTTACAAATAAAATTTCTAAAAGAAAAAAATCTGAAGACTTATAAATGCCAAATTTAATTCTGCATTGAATTTTGAAATTAAGCTCTTGAAATTTGGAATTGCTCCTCTTTATTAATGGAGGAAAAATGAAATTTGCTTTTATATAAAAATACATTTTGAATTTTGCTTTCATATCCTTTCTAGGACTTAGTGCTAGAACTTTTTTTTTTTTTTTTTTAGCCCAGAACTGAGTTTCCAATTCCAAACGGGACTCTTAGTTTCTGAAATTTCATGGCCAATTCCCAGGAAGGACATTCAAGCCTTTAGGCCAAGTCACAGTAGCTGGGAATAGAGCTTGTTCTCAGACCAGACCTGAACCAAAAGTTCCCCGTGACCCTGCTGACAACTACATGTCATGGTGGCCTGTGGCAATGGTCACATTAGGTCAATTTGGACTATGTCAAGCCTAATTTTTTGATAAACAGGCTGAACCTTAGTCTAAAATTCAATAAGAACTTCTGACAAAAATTCACGTAATGGAACAACTTTGTTGATTGTAAATATATGAGTGGATATTTCTTTGTTCAATTTTTTAATTTTTTATTTATTTATTTTTATTAAGAACATACTCTGTATGGACACATCATATGTTGGCACCATCTTTTTCTTAATCCACAAGAATTGGTAAAAGGGATGTTTGTGAAAGTGTGAACGTGGCTCTGTGACGTGACCCACACTTTCTTTTTCTCCTTCGCCTTTTCCCTTTCTTTAAAGAAGACTGTTTTTCCTTCCCTTCTGCTTATTTTCTATTTATAGTTTTTAACAAATTTTGCGGGGGGGGACTAGAAATAGCATAGTTCTTTTAGTTCTATTAATAAAATTAACTTCTACTTTTCATGAAGTAATCTATTATTGTGCCTGTAACATTTAATAATGGATTTGAATTGGAAATGTAAAAACAGCTGAAGAAAAGAAAAAATAAAGTCTCTTTTTGTAGATTCTATCAGTAGGAAAGTTCAGGCTTTTTAAACTTTTTGTTTGTTCTCATTTATTTTCCCTGCTACAGGTATGCTGGGGTCTAAGATCCCCCTTACTCTTCTCTTTTTTGAATATTTAATTGTTTATTTATTTGAGAGAGAGAAAGAGGCAGAGAGAGGGAGAGAGCGAATGGGCGCACCAAGGTCTCCAGCCACTGCAAATGAACTCCAGACGCATGTGCCCTTTTGTGCATCTGGCTTACGTGGGTCCTGGGGATCAAACTGTGGTCCCTCGGCTTCACAGCCCAATACCTTAACTGCTAAGCCATTTCCTCAGCCCTCCCCTTAGTCTTCTTGTTTTTCAAACTAAATAATGTTGGTATCCTGAACCACACATGAACAGGCAGCTAGTGAGCAAGTGTTGATTTGTTTAAAACACTGCTCAGGGCTAGAGAAATGGCTAGGCGGTCAAGACACTTGCCCACAAAACCAAAGGGCCCAGGTTTGGTTCCCCAGTACCCGCATAAAGCCAGATGCACAAGGTGGTGCATATGTCTGGAGTTCGTTTGCGGTGGCTAGAGGCCCTGGTGTGCCCATTCTCTGTTTCTCTCTCCCAATTAACTAAATAAATAAAATACTTTAAAAAAACAATACTGCTCAGAGCATTAGAGAGGATATGCCAGGAACTGGGAGCGGATTGCACCGCATCTGTTTCTTGTCCCAAGTCATGTCTCTGTGCTCATGTTGCGAGGAGAACAAGGAGGTGAACAGCTTCCGGCAAAGACTTCCTGCATTGTCTCCAACAAGACGGACCTCCAATCACCATGAGGCTCACACACACTTACTCACACGCACACTCACACACACACACACACTCACATAATACACACACTCACCATACACACACTCACACACACACATGCACACACACATACACACACAATCACTACAATAGTATTTCTGCACATAAGTATATGAGCAAACACTTAAGAAATTTCTTAGCACCCCACGGTTTTGTCTCCCCACTCCCTCTACCCTAGTCAGCCAACACTGGTGGCTGTGAGGAGAACTGAGTAGGCCCCCAGGATAAGATATCTGACTTCTTTTTATTTTATTATATTGTATTTTATTTATTTGAGACAGAGAGAGGGAGAGAGAGAGAATGGGCACGCCAGGGCCTCTAACCACTGCAAACAAACTCCAGATGCATGTGCCACTATGTGCATGTGGCTCATGTGGGACCTGGAGAATTGAACCTGCATCCTTAGGCTTTGCAGGCATGCGCCTTAACTGCTAAGCCATCTCTCCAGCCTAAGACGTCTGACTTCTTATGTGCAGGCCAGAAGTCTTTCAACACAGCTTCCTGCTTTTCTGCAAATACCAACAAGACACCCAGTGCTTTATGGAAATGATCTCTTTCCTCTGAGTGACTCCAGAGGCCTGCTCCGGTCACCAGAGATTTAGACGTTCTGCCTTCATTAAACACCACCCATTCCTAATCTCAATAATGTATAACTTATCTTTGGAGACAGGGATAAGCAGACCCAATGAGTGACAGCCTCTATGTAGAACAAAGCTGTGCTTTAGTAAGTGGGCCTAGGACAGAGTGGGATGGAATAGGGAATTGGGCTTAGGCCAAAGTCCAGAGCTGCTGTTGGAGCAAAGAGGGTGGTTTGTGCAGTGGGTCCATAGTGTGTGAGTAAAGCCTGCCAGGATTACCTTAAGAGTGTCACACACCCCCTCCCCCATCCCCCACACAGTTTCAATAAGCACCCTGTGACATGTGGCCTCACGCCAACAAGAATTGCAGTACCAGGACTCCAGATATCTTTTTTTTTTTTTTTTTTTTTCTGGTTCACAGTATCACCATGTCTCTAAATATGAACTTGCTTTCTTCCAAACCAAGAGAATTTAAGTTCTAAGCCACAAAGTGTTTACAGGGACCAGGGTGCAAACACAGCCACCCTGCAGCCTGGTTCTGTCCACCAGAGTTCTAGTTCCCCTTTTCAACAGGCTGTCCAAACAGAGAGCAATGACTGTGCTGAGCCCGCCTGAGAGAAGACCCGGCTGCACCAGAGCTCTGCTGCCTGGGCCAGGAGCCAACGTGAGCCAAGTCTTCGCTGTTCTGCTTAGTTCAAGGCCCCGAGTCTGGGAGCTACATCATGCCAATAATTTCATCTTGCTTTGGGAAAACAAAATAGTTTCAATTTGCTAATTATTAGCATGTAAAAAAATCATATGAAAACAAAAGTAGAGTATGAATGGAACCAGTGAGGGTCATCATCAGATTTCTTGTCTCAAGAGTCACATTTTGTGCTCTTGTTTTGTCCCATGTGACAAATTTCTTCCATAGGTTTAATACTTTAAGGGACTATGACACTTTGGATTTTTTTAAATTTATTTGAGAGAGATAGAGGCAGAAAGAGAGAGAGAGTGCCAGGGCCTTCAGCCACTGTAAACAAACTCCAGATGCATGCACCACCTTGTGCATCTGGCTTACGTGGGTCCTGGGGAATCAAACCTGGGTCCTTTGGCTTCGCAGACAAATGACTTCACACTAAGCCATTCCTCCAGCCTGGCACCTTGGGTTTTTAATGTCCACAATGGTGATTCATCTTTACGCATTGAAGCAGGCTTAGGTTTTTTTGGTTTTTTATTTTTGTGGGTGGGGAGGACGTTGGTGTTTTGATGTAGGGTCTCACTCTAGCCCAGGCTGACCTGGCATTCACTATGTAGTCAAGACTAAACCTGATGATCCAGTTGGCAGCATCTATACCACTGCTTTCTTCTCCATTTGACCATAAGTTTGGGGAAGGGACCAATATATTAAAGCTTATAAGAACAGAAGCTACCTAGAGGGGACTCGAGAACTGCCTTGTGGACCTTTTGTTCTTTTCCTCTTATCTTTCTTAAAGCCCTGTTTGCCTGCCATGGTTAGGGTAAGGAAACCGAGCTTAAATATACTGTCAGGTAAAACAGAGGTAGTCTGTCAAGATGACAGGCAGACCAGTTGTGAGCCATGGACAATGGAAGTCTAAGGACGGTGACGTTCTGTGGCCCAGTGCCCTCCTCCACTGCACCCAATATTTATTTTTAAAATATTTAATTTAGGGGCTGGAGAGATGGCTTCGCAGTTAAGGCGCTTGCCGGCAAAGCCATAGGACCCAGGTTTGACTCCCAGGATCCACGTAAGCCAGATGCACAAGATGGCGCATGCATCTGGAGTTTGTTTGCAGTGGCTGGAGGCCCTGAAGTGCCCACTATCTCTCTCTTAGCCTGCCTATTTCTATCTCTCTCTCAAATAGATAAATAAAAATAAATATTTAAAAATATTTAATTTATTTATTTGAAAAGAGAGAGAGGCTGATAAAAAGAGAGAGAATGTGCACACCAGGGCCTCTAGCCACTGTAAGTAAACTCCAGATGCGTGTGTCACCTTGTGCATGTGGCATTGCTTGGGTACTTGGGAATCGAACCCAGGTCTGTAAGGCTTTGCAGACAAGCACCTTAACTGCTGAGCCATCTCTCCAGCCTCAAATCCAAATGTTGACACGAACACCACTACGCACCCATGGCGTGTCCAAGTTTTCATCATCTCTACTGCAGACAACCAACCTTTTCTAGACCTAGTCTTCTCTAGAACCAAACAAAGGAGAATAGTCACTCTAAGTGTTCAGCAGGAACCCTTGACACTTCGACTCAGTGGAAACCTCTGCAATCCTTTCCCTGTCTCTTGGGAAAACTCCAGAAGGTACAAAGCATTACCTGATGGTTACAGGGAGACAGAATATGAAAAGAGAGATAAAGAAGAAAATGGAGAGTGGAGGAGAGAACAAGGGAAATGAAGAGATGCAAAACAAAAACTGCTTGGGCTGGAGAGATGGCTTAGCGGTTAAGGCATTTGCATGCAAAGCCAAAGGACCTCTGTTCGATTCCCCAAGACCCACGTAAAGCCAGATGCACAGGGTGGTACATGCATTTGGGGTTCATTTGCTGGAAGCCCTGGAGTGCTCATTCTCTCTCTCCATCTGCCTCTTTCTCTCTCACTCTCCCAAAAAATTTTTTTAAAAAAAGACTGGTTGATTGGAAGAGAGCCTTCCAGCCCTCAGATAACATGGCTTCTCAAGGAAGCCATGTCATAGCCTAACCAGAGGCTGGCGGATGTGCATGTGGCTTGCTTGGCCCTTCACGTGGTATTTCCTCTTGTGTCACTCAGTACAGCAACCTCAAACTGCTCGGAAAGCAGCCACAGGGCCCCCTCCCCATCTCCATGGGTTCAGCATCTGAGAATTCAACCAACTGCAGATGGGGTGGGGGTGGAGAATTGCATTGGGGTAGGAAAGAAGCTGAAAGTTGAACTGATTACTGAGTTACTGTAAGAGTTAATTGCTGAGGAGCTAAACTTAACTTTTTCAACAGATGGAAAAATCCCAAAGAGAGAACTGTCCAGAAAGGGTCCAGAGGGACGATAAGAAGGAAAGACAGCTTAGGCTAAAAAGAAGTAAAGTGGCCTTCATTATTATGGCGGCCTGACTACAGAAATGATGGATATGCAAGCTGCCAATCTTGTTTGTTCACTTACCCCTCCCCTTGGCTATGAAAACTACAAAATGGAAATAAAATCTCCATTTTAGCAGCTGGTGGTCAGAGCTTCTTTGGAGGGCTGCCTCAAGCTCTTTGGCCCCTGGGTAATAAACTCCTCTATTTTCAGTCCTACTGGCATTGGAGTGATCTTTCCAGAGGGTTTCTACGGCAGCGTCTGCACTGAACATGCCCACCTTCCCTTTGGTTATCCTTGAAACAGTATCGCAACAATGTAGCCAGGGATAGAGAGACGATTTAAAGTATATGGGAGGATATATATCGGTTACAAAACTTGCTCTGTTCTATAAAAGGGTCTTGAACATCCACAGACTGGTCAAGGAACCATGGATACGGAGGGACAGCTAGATAGCTCCACTTCTAAATTTTGCCAACAAGCTTCTCTGTAAAAGAGTGGCCTACTTTTAAGTGTCTGCTTTCTCTAAACGAGAAAAAAAAAAAAAAAGACTAAAAATTCCAGGACCACTGTTAAAAGAAAAAACACTGTTTAAAAAAAAAAACACGAATTAGCCTGGCTTGGTGGTGCACACCTTTAATCCCAGCACTGGGGAGGCAGAGGTAGGAGGATCACTATGAGTTTGAGGGCAGCCTGAGACTACATAGTGAATTCCAGGTCATTCTGGGCTAGAGTGAAATTCTACTTTAAAAAAACAACAACAAAAAATTATAATTACCATGGCAACTCTCTGACCTAGTGGCCAATTATAACTCATCTTAGGTGCCAAGTTTTTTTTAATATGTTATTTATTTATTTATTTACTTGTTTGCAAGCAGAAAGAGAGAGGGAGAAGAGAGACAGACAAAGAAAATGGGCATGCCAGGGCCTCCAGCTGCTGAAAACAAACTCCAGATACATGTGCCATTTTGTGCATTTGACTTTACACAGGAACTGGTCAAACCCGGGCCATTAGGCTTTGCAGGCAAGTGCCTTAACCACTGAGCCATCTCTCTAGCCCTATTTCTGATCTTTTAATGATACTGTAGGTGACTTTTAGACCCGAAAGCTTATGGAAAATGGTCCCTATAGAAAAAGGCATCAAAACCTTTTCATGTAAATTTTAATTCTCTTAACTTTAAGACTATTTCCTCTTCTTTCTTCCAATGTTCACCCCCTTCTGAACCTACCAGCGTGCCTCTTACCCAGAATCCTCCTTTTACATACTGGCATTGAAAGACTGACATGCCTTTAGTAGCTACTCTGACATCTGGGAGACCCAACCGGCAGTCCTCCCTGGACCAGGACAGTGGGAGATGGTTCCCTAGAGCCTCAGAAGTCCAAATGCAAGCCCAAGGCAGGGGTTTTCCAGGGGCCAGGAACTGCATCATCCTCTCTCATGGTAACTGGGAAGGTGATGTCTCGTATTTCCCTCCCCACCCACCACCACGGCAGTGACTAAACGAAGAACCTTTTCTGAATGCGTCCTTCTTTTTCTTCACCATCCTTCTGAATTGCCAATCCAATGTCAAGAAACAGAAATCATCCCTGGGAGGCTGGAGAGATGGCTCAGAGGTTAAGGTGCTTACCTGCAAAGGCTGAGGAACCAGGTTCAATTCCCCAGTACCCACGTAAAGCTAGATGCACAAAATGGCACATGCCGCTGGAGTTCATTTGCAGTGGCAAGAGCCCCTGGTACTCCCATCTCCTCTCTCTCTTTCTCTCTCTCTCTCCCCCTCCCATCCATCTGTATATATATAATTTTTTCAGAAGCTAAGCAGTAAAAGAAAAGAGTCCAGTATCCAGTAGCTTAGAGTGGAGGCCCAACCCTTTCAGCATGTTGAAAGCAACTGGGGTGGCTTCCCATAAGAGTACTGAACATTCTAGACTCTGTGCAAAGAGTCCATGCCATTCCCTCTCCAGCTTCTCGGGCCTCAAGCTCAGACCTCACATGTGGGACTCAGCTGCCTTGAGATAGTGGTCGGGTGGAGAGGGCCAGTGTGTTTAAGACGAACCAAAGAAGCCTATAGGGTCTCCTTCCTCCCTTCCCACAATGGACTGCCACACACAAAGTGAATTTAGCATGCACGGTGAAGTGCTATCAGGAGCAACAATGACCGTCTGTGCCATTCAGTTTCATCATTCCCTCTTTCAGGGTAGAAATATTTAGAAGTTCCCAGCACTAATTCAGAAAGTAGACGGTCCCAGCTCCTCTAGTCACTGGTCCTGAAATTTCCTTTAAGATTAAGCTTCAGTTTCTTCACTAGCGCATTTGTCGGTTTCTTTTGAAGAACTGAGACAATAGTGTATTTACTGACTTATTTATTTACTGACTTATTTATTGGATTGATTTACACAACAGAAATCTAGGTAGTCTTACAAAAGCTTGCTGCATGCTGCTGGGACAGAGACCCCCAGTAACTGTTCAGTCCAAGAAGCTGGGTGCCTCAGCAGTCCCAGTCCACAGCTGAAGGCCTGGAAGCTCCCTGGAGATTCCTTGGTGTTGGTTGATTCCACAGTGGATGGCTGAGGAAGCTGGAGCCTGGTGATCATGGGCAGTGGCACCAGCCATGGATGGAGGCGCTCCCTCGGGAAGAAGGATGCTTGCATGGCAGAGTTGGTTGCCTTCCCTTCCCTGTAATGTTTTTCCATTCAGCTCCCCAACCTTCTAGACAGTGCCACTCACCTTTATGGTGGATCTTGCCCCCTGACTTACACATATCAATGTCAATCGTCTGAGGAGATACCCTCAAAGTTCTATGTAACACTCCACTTAGACACTTCTCACTCCAGTCAGCAACCAGATCCAATCAGTTGTGATCATTAAAACAAAGATAGGGCTGGAGAGATGGCATAGCAGTTAAGGTGCTTGCCTGCAAAGCCTAAGGACCTAGGTTCAACTCTCCAGATCCCACATAAGCCAACATAAGCCAGACACACAAAAGTGAGGCAAGCACAAGGTTGCACATGCCCACGAGGTGGTGCAAGGATCTGGAGTTCGATTTTGGTGGCTGAAGCCCTGGGACACCAATTCTCTCTCTCGCAAATAAGAAAATAAAAAATAAAAATAAAAAAAAAAAAACAAAGACAAAAAGAGCCCAACACACAACACACGTAAGTGTTCTAAGAAATCAAAGACCTCCCTATG
Source organism: Orientallactaga sibirica (assembly GCA_036365145.1). Taxonomy (NCBI): domain Eukaryota; kingdom Metazoa; phylum Chordata; class Mammalia; order Rodentia; family Dipodidae; genus Orientallactaga; species Orientallactaga sibirica. The sequence goes on from JAEOAD010001846.1 coordinate 2,463,178, forward strand.
CAATGCATTCAGACCTGTGGCTGCTACATTGCGTCACTCTTGAAAGGTTTATTGTTGGTCTTACACAATTTTAATCTCTCACAGAGTCTTAATGCCTGTCATTTTTCCTATTGAGATGGGTTGCATGAGAGTGTCATTTGATTCTTTTAAAATGCAAAACATATGTGTGTTTTTATTTTTTTTATTTGGGAAAGAGAGAGAAAGAGGCAGATAGAAAGAGAGATAGAATGGGCACACTGAGGCCTCCAGTCACTGCAAACAAACTCCAGACGCATGCGCCACCTGTGCATCAGGCTTACGTGCACACTGGGGAATCGAACCTGGGTCCCTAGGCTTTGCAGGTTAAGCACCTTAATTGCTAAGCCACCTTTCCAGCCCTAAATGTGTGTTTTTGATGTAACAAAAGGATTTCCTTTCACTTAGCGGCCCAAAGTAGAACTTCTGGAAGTGGGGCAGATAATTACAAATCAACTTAATTGGAACAGGAAGTAAGCCCTTTATTTTCATGGGTTTGTTGGGCATTTCTGGTGGTTCATGGCTGCCTCCTTGCTCCAAGTACAGTTTAATCTGCCATTTGGGAGCCCTGGTTATTCAGACAGACATATTTTGGGGGGTTGGGGGTAAGGTCTATGAAGTTTGGTACAAACAAAGGAGTTTCAGAAATGTTTGATATCTAGAACTTTCTCTTTGGGCTGAGAAAATCTTTTGACCACTGTGAGAAGTGACTTAAAAATCCAGTTTTGTTCTAGAAAGAACAGTTGACTTTCACCATCCGAGAGATCGCCTGTCACATGATGAGGTCACCAGTCTTGTCGTCATAGCCCTGCTAAGGGCAGGGAACGTGTGGCCCTCTGTGTACGTGAGGAAACACACACACACACACACACACACACACACACACACACACACACACGCGGGTTCCCTGGCAGAGTTCCCCTGGGAACAAAAGCAGAAGTAGACCCAGGGGACAGGGAAGTTACATTCCTGACCCCCAACGGGGAAGATTAAACCTGTGAACACAATGATGCGGTGGAGTGGCAAGAAAGGTCCAGGACTGGGGTTGGGGCTGGGGAGAGGGTCCGAAAGACTCATGGAGCAGAAGGAGTGGTGGAATTAGAGCCCTAATGCTACTAGAACTTGGGGTTCAATCCTGTCATCAGCACTGCGCTTAGGAACTGTGTGGTCCAAGCAAGTTAGTTGAAAAATTAGCATGTTCTCCTTTCTTTATGTAGAAAGAAACAATGAAAAGAATAGCTAGCGTCTGTCTCCCTGGGCAATTGTGTAGATAAAATTAGTCCATGCAGGTAAGAACTCAGAATGTCTAGCACACCATATCACTCTTTTATCAGCCAGGATTATCGGTGTTTGCTATTATAAATGTACTGAAATGTTAATGCAATGTGTAAAGCAATGTGTGAACAATAAGACATTGTGGTAAACTGACCACTGATCACTTTGCCAGGGTGGCATAACAGATTAGCACAGACTGAGTGGCTTATCAAGTGAATTCCAGAGACTAGAACACACAGATGAAGACATTGACAGGGTGGGTTTCTATGAAGGCCTCTCTCCTCAGCTTATAACTGGCCATCTTCTGGCCATCTTCCCTCTGTGGCTGTTTGTGTCCAATCAAATCCATTCTAATGACCCCACTGAAGCTTAATGACCTCTTCCCAGGCCTCGCCTCCCACATGTCACATTCTGAGTTCCTGGGGGTTCTGATTTTATGTGTGAATGTCACAGGGGTATGATCCCAATGATTACCCATTTGGTTAAGCTGCAATTGGATTCCAGTAATCTAAATGGTCCCTGAAGAGAGTTGTCCAAAAGAGGTGTTGGTTTGAAATGTGGAGGCAGAATATCAGAGCCCTCTGCTCTCTGGAAGTCATAATGGTTAGAGGAAGTGACAGACAGACTTCAGAGACATCCGAGACACCCTGGCAGACCAGTCAGCCGCTCTGTTCCCTACTGTTCCTTTCAAATTACTGCCCCTACTGACCAGCAGCTACACTATGTCCATCACCAGATAGGAGACTGAAAACCTTCTCGCATCCTCCTCACCCCCTCACTTGTGGGGCTGGGCATGCCTGGCTTCTTGAACAGACTAGCTGGTGAGAACCCCCCAGCTGCCCCACAGCCAGCTTCCCCTTGCTTCATACAACTATAAGGTCTAGTTAGGAAGTAAATCTGTTGTTCTGGAACTCTCTGAATCCCTGCTCAACTGACTGAGTCCTGACTAACAAAGAAGAAGGAGGAGGAGGAGGAGGAGAAGGAGAAGAAGGGGGGAGGGAATGCAGAGTACTGTTGCTAAGTCATATGGATCCATTTTGCAGTTATGCTAATTATGGTAAGCCTGAGCTCATCCAAATTCCCACTAAATGATTCTTCCTGCTTCTATCTCTCCTGGTTCCAATATATCCAACAAGCGGCTGCCACATACAGTTGCCTGAATCACGTGTGTATCATGAAGTGATGTTCAAAGGAATTGTGCAGATGACAGCGAGGATTGACAGGTTCTGATTGAAGGACAAAGAGCACAGAGAAAGAGAGGTCTCCAGGAAGAGAAAAGCAGAAGCTGTGCACTCAAAGTATGGGAAATAGTAAGAGTGGGTCACAGTGACCTTGGGTCACAGTGGAAAAAGCAGTAATGGAACATGAAAATTCATCATTTGTAAAAGCAATTGTTAAGGCTGGAGAGATGGTTCCATGATTAAGACACTGCTGGCCTGCAAAGCCTAACAACCTGAGTTCAATTCCCCATTAACTATGTAAAGCCAGATGCACAAAGTGATGCATGCATCTGGAGTTCATTTGCAGTGGCTAGAGGCCTTGGTGTGCCCATTTTCTCTCTCTCTCTCTCTCTTCTCTCTCTCCACCTCTCACAAATAAATAAATAAAAATAAAAATATTTATTTATTTGCAAGCAGACAGAGAGAGAGAGAATGGGCACACCAGGACCTCCAGCCACTGCAAATGAACTCCAGATGCATGTGCCACCTTGGACATCTGGCTTACATGGGTATTGGGGAATCATACCTGGATCCTTAGGCTGCACAGGCAAGCACCTTAACCACTCCAACCTTAAATAAAATACTTTTACTTATTTATGAGAGAGTGAGTGTGTTTGGGCACAGCAGCACCTCTTACTGCTGCGTGTGCACTCCAGCCTTGTGCACTACTTTGTGTGTCTGCCTTTACATGGCTACTGTGGCATTGAACCCAAGCCAGCAAGGCTTTGTAAGCAAGCACCTTTAACCACCAAGCCATCTCCTCAGCTCTAAATAAGATATTTTAAAGTAATTATTAATTCTAGAACATACAAGAACATCAAATCAAGGATAGAACCAGATGGTAGTACTGTACTCAAACGTGAGGATTATTTAGACTCGGGGCAACGTAATGTTTGTTCAGGTGACATGACATTGTAGAGGAAGCATGCCAGGAGATTGGCGAAGGAAGGGGAGGACGTCCTGGAAGGCAGAGGCCACTGGAGCTAGCTTGTGAACACCTTAAAGCAGCCAGACTGCATGGTAGCTATGAATTGGAGAGCTAACTAGCAAGTCACACAGGTCAAGAGAAGGTTTTCGAGTGATATGAGCACATGTTTCTATGCTTTGGGACCAACAAGGGGAGGAAGAGAGCTGATGACAAGAGAAGAGATGTGTGAGAAGGGAAGGGGATGAATTCCAAGCCCAGGTGGAGGGTCTGGGCCCCTCCATTATTCCATGCGGGAGGAAAAATCCAGGTCCCCAACCAAAAAGGATGGATGCCTGGGTTGAGTTGAGCTGAGGCCGCTTTCTTTCCTATCCCCTCCTCTCCACCTCCATTTTCCTTGGGTACAAGACTCAGAGCAGCCTCCTCCTGCTGCCAGCTGGGGAGGTCAGCAGAACCGAGCGAAGAAAGCTAAATCGGAGAGAAGGAGATTGTAAACCAAGAGGGAGACAACCATCAGGTTGGAGCCACACAGCTAATTAGGGACTGAAATCAACCTGGCTCCCGGCCTAGTCCTCTTTCACTACCAAATTACCATGTAATATTGAACAGATGGGAGTGATTAAGGCTCGGGGCCATTATCATGGCGAGCATAACCAGAGCTACGAGCCAGTAAGGAACCAAGTAGAACTCCAGCCGAGAGATTTGAGCCTCACTTGGGCAGGAAGGGGTAATTTTACCCACTGCGAGCCGTGATGAGGCTAGGGTGGATTGAAGTGAACTGTAAATGTTTTAAAGGCATTGCTTTACTCTGATCCAGCCCAGCTGGACTGGAGTAGCCCTGGCTGTCTTGGGTGGCACTGAAGGGAAAGGAGGAGATAAATGCCAACCACTAATAACAACAATTTGAACTTAAACTTCACTCCAAATCACGTCGATCCTCTGCAAACCGTTACTTCTTTCAGAGGCATAATTGAATACGTGGAAAATTTAGAAGGTGCTTCAAAAGAACTTAATCCCTTCACCTCTGCACGTTATGGGAACCTTAGCATTTCTGACCCTAACTCCAAAATAGTCTGCCCTTGGACTTTTCCCTCAGGACATTCATTCATGGACCTCTTGCTCCGATTGTAGCACCCCACACTCCCCCACACCAAAAATAAATAAATAAATAAATAATAAAAGCTTTCTTTTTCTGTATTTGAATTTCCAAGTATCATGGAATCTGGTGTTGATGTTTTAATGATTTATTTTATTTACTTATTTACTTGAGAGAGAGATGGGGGGATGGAGAGGGAGAACTTGTGTGCCAGGGGCTCTGGTAGCTGCAAACTGCAGACGCGTGCACCGCTTTGTGCATCTGACTTTACGTGGGTACTGGGGAATCAAACCTGGGTCCTTTGACTTCACAGGCAAGTGCCTTGACGACATCTCTCTGGCCCCGGTGTTGATTTTGATTGATTTTTCTTTTTAATCTGTCATGCATGTTTGATTTCCCTGCCCACTTTCTGTGAAAGATGTTGGATAACAAATGCTGGCCTTGGTCAATCAAGCAGGCTTTGTTCTCACATACATGTGGAGCAGGGAGAATTGCTTAATGCCCACAACTGACATGTCATCAAGCAATGCTAAGTCATGGTGCGCTTTGTGATGACAATCCTTGTGGTCAGACACTCGGGTTCCTAATCAATTCTCACTTAACATTCAACCAGTGGCCCCCTGAGTCGGAGCCCTGATGTCTTGAGTTTAACCTACTCAGAGATCTTTCTTTCCCATGCCCAGGGCAGAGCTCCCGAGCCAGGTGAGACCAGGAAGTCTATCTTAGGCTGCCAGGCTGCCCCAGGCATAAGGAAAAATACTTCGGTTGCCAGTACCCACTTCTACTCAATTGCTACTCCCGCTAACTTCTCAAATTACACCTCAGGCTTGATAAATACAGTTGTATATTCAGATCTCTCTCTTCATAGAAAGACCAGGAGTGTCTGGGGCAAATAATAACAAATAGAGGCCCATCCACTCAGGATGAGAGGGTAATTTCTAATTGAGGCGTGACAGAGTTGTACGCACAGACACTTCCCCTGACTGCCCTCCATTTCTTTCCTTAGTAGGTTATGCATTTTTTTCACTGTACTTGCCACAATGATTTGAATTTCTATTATGCTTGCTTTTAAAAAATATTTTATTTTTATTTATCTGTTTATTGGAAAAAGCGGTTGCATGAGGGTGTCATTTGATTCTTTTAAAATGTAAGACAAATGTGTGTTTTATTTGTTCGTTGGTTGGTTTTGTTAGAGAGAGAGGGGGGGAAAGGCAGCTAGAGAGAAAGACTGCAAAGGAACTCCAGACACATGCACCACTTTGTGCATCAGGCTTACGTGGATCCTGGGGAATCGAACCTGGGTCCTTTGGCTTTGTATTCAAAGCCATCTCTCCAGCCCAACACTAACTTTTTATTTGCTTTCTGCATTACAATGCTGGGTTGCTAAGGGCAGGTGCTATATCTGTGTTGTTCTACAAGTGCTTAGAGCAATGCCTACTACAGAGCAGAGACCAGATGACATATACACCGGATGGATGGGTGGATCAGACGAATGGATGGACAGATGATGGATATTTTCTCTTCTTCCACAGGGAGAGTCACATAGGGTCCAATGAGCTCCCAGCTCTGTATAAGTAGATGGGTCTTGGGTATAATATAGCAGGGAAAATGATAAGGTGCTGCCTATATCTAAGTCACACTTAGATAAATAATAACAATAACAATAGATTGACTGTGTGGGAGGAGACAATATCAGTATACAGAGAAGCACATAACTGGAAAACCACCTGGAGACCTGTATCTTGCAAGACTCGAACACAAAGGTGAACTGGCCATAGGGGATTAGACTGAGAGTAGAAGACATTTCACAAGTGCGTCTTCGTTAGCTGGCTGGCTAACAAAAGGTGGAAATACAGATTAAACTTAAGACTTGTTAGCCATTGTAGTATCCTGAATGATTTCTCTGACCATTATTCTTTTTTTTAATACTTTTAATATTTACTTATTCATTGACAGAAAAGGGGTGGAAATAGACAGAGACAGAGAGAGAGAGAGAATGAATGGGCGCAGAAGAAGGTGATTGCTTGCAAAGTCTACCAGCCTGAGTTCAAGTCCCCAGAACCCATGTAAAGCCAGATGCACAAAGTGGTACATGCATCTGGAGTTCGTTTGCAGTGGCAAGAAGCCCTGGAGTGCCCATTGCCTCTCTCTTATTCTCTCTCTCCTTACAAATAAATAAAAAGATTTAAATAATAATAGCAATTACACTTGGGCTGCAAGGTTACTGAGAAATCCTGCTGGAGCTGAACTGAAAGCCTCCTCCATGAGGACCAGCTGACAGAAAGCTGGAAAAAGCTGCCCTGCATTCAGTTCAATGGGAGAGAGAAATCACCAGTGAAGATACTCAACAGTGGACACTGCAGGCTTTAAATTAGGCCAGCCACGCCAAATGAGCCAACGGGTGCCATAGTGGCATGTCTGTTATGAGGGAAACCAACCACTCTCTAATTGGATTGGAGGCCCGCTCCATGGGAGGGAATACATCCCTGACACTGAAAACCTATGACAGGGGTAGTCATGAGCCCTAGGGGGGTAACATCTGCTGGTGTCTGGCTAAATGTATATACTATGCTCACCAAACTGCCCAGTAAGCACTTCTCTTAATGTCCACACCCATATATTAATGCTACTCTCACTTTTGGGTAGAGATGCTTCTCTTTTCAGATGGTGATGACCTTGGGATGACTCAGAAGGCACCATGGTGCTGAGAAGAAGGGTCAGAGGAGTGATCAGGTCTGAAATATCTCTAACACACCTTCCAAGGCTCAAAGTTTACTGTAGAAGAGGTGGCGGAAAGAATGTAAGAGCCAAAGGAAGGGCACGAGTCCTTACAATGTGCTCCTCCAGACACAAAATGGCCTGGATATCCATGACCTCACAGTGCCTGACACTACCTATGCAAGACCATCATAATAAAAGAGAGACTGATTGAGAGGGGGAGGGGATATGGTCGAGAGTGGAGTTTCAAAGGGGCAAGTGGGAGAAGGGAGGGAATTACCATGGGATAGTGTAATTTATTGACCTCACCCGTCCCTCCAAAACACACGAGCACATGGTCAGCAATCAGTGTGTATTTGTGGAGACACGTCATTCTGAAATCAACCACAGTGTTGTTAATTTCTAACGTTCTGATGGGAACAACCTCAAACCAATCCAATGCCAGGACCCCGGTTGTCTAACCCCTAACTCCGGGGAGTAACTGTAAAGGAGGGATGTCAAGCCACACAGATTGAGACCAGAGCAATGGACAGCCTAGTGGGAAGATATTTTGGAGATGGCTGGGGTCCCCCCTCAAATTAGACTACTTTAACGACTGCTATATGAAAATAGCTTAGGCCACATCCTTATTATGCTCTGTGAGAATACAATGGATGCCAAGAAGCTAATGGAATTGCTGTCTCCACTGGTGATAATGTAGTTTAATGCGAATCACATGCCAGTCTTTCTTGGGCTTACTCTGCTCCCACTGGAAATATTGTGTTTGCCTTGGGGAATTGCCTATTGTTCAAGAAGAATGTTATTCAGAGGAAATCAACCAGGAAGTTTTATATCTAACCATCACTTTGAAAAAGAGCAAAGGTGAGCTGAAGAGATGGCTCAACGGTTAAGGTACTTCCCTGCAAAACCTAAGGATCCCGGTTTGATTCCCCAGGACCCACATAAGCCAGATGCGCAAGGTGGCGCATGCATCTGGAGTTTGTTTGCAGTAGCTAGAGACCCTCTCTCTCTCTCTCCCTCTCTCTCTCTTTCTTGCTTTCTCTCCTTTCAACTAAAATAAATTTAAAAAATTAAAAAGAGCAAAGGCGCTCAGTAATTGTATTACAACTAAGGATAAAGACTGGAAATGGGAACCACCTGTGCCACTGTTTTCCCTTCCTCTGCCCATGGCAGACATGATTAATCAACCATGATTCTCTCTTCCAGCATCTGTATCTGTTACTGTGGACTTAGGACTGATTGAGCTCTGAATTCCAGCTGTGTCAAAATGCTAGGGCTGTCCTGCTATTTGACTGTGCTAGGCCCAGTCAGGGATAATGGAATAGGGAATAAATTCTGCAAAGCCAAAACCACCTTCAAATTGCAGTTATCTTACTGAAGGAGATTTCCCACACACACACATACACCTGCCCCAGAGGATACAAAAAGACAATGAGTTGAGCACAGCAAGATAAGGTGATTATTCCTAAAGGACCTTAACAATAGCAACAACATCTTTAAAAAAAAAAAAAAAAAAAAAAAAAAAAACTTTTGGAAAGTCTCCTGTGCCAGTTATCCTGGTTCTTTCCCAGCCTCACGTGCACTAACCTCATGTCCTAATCGTTTTGGTTAGAAGCCAATTAACCGTTAAAGACATGGCAGAGATAACTGATGCCAGAAGCTGGGCTCCAAGACATGGTAATTCCTTCCCTAATGACATAGTAGAGATTCTGTCGCCACAGTTAACAGCAGGCTTGAGACAATTACTATATTTAAGTCCTGCTCTGCAGGTTATCATATCCACATCTGCAAGCTATTCTTCCTCTCTCTCTCTCTCTCTCTCTCTCTCTCTCTCTCTCTCTCTAAAGCATTTGGAGTTATTTGCCACAGAAAACTCATTTGAAAGGATCAGCAACTGTTTAAAGATGTATAACAGAGACGTTCCCACATGGCTAGCCCAAGACAGACAGACAACGCGCTTTGCTATTAACTCTGATCCCAGCCCTGCTGCGTGGAGCCAGGCTCTTCTCATCGAAAGGGGAAATCTACCTAAACCCCTTCCTGACACTGAAGAAAGGGCCTTTCCTAAAACCCGGGGGAGAATGGGATCGATTCCCTTGAGAACCAAGCTGTTGTCGTTCACGCCCTGGTTTGCCCTTGATCGCCTTATCCATGAAATGGGGACAGTCAATGTTCATCTGCTCTGGAACAAATAGAAACAATAAAATGAACAGTAGATATGAAAGCCTTTTGGATAGAGATTTAAGTACTGCCCCAATGTCTCGATTATTGCAACAGACATTACTATTATTATTACTAATTATTATTATTATTACTAATTATTATTATTATTACCTTTGATGATAATGACCTATAGATTTTCATAATACAATGATTATCCTAAAGCCAAAATAAAATCTAGGCCATTGACTCTTCTAGTTAATCCTTTCTGAATTTATCTACAATTTGAAGCCTTTGGTTTCATTAGATGTTTTGTTTAAAAAAATTATTAATTTATTTAGTACAGAAAGACAGAGAGAATGGGCATAGCAGGCCCTCAGCCACTGCCATGGAACTCCAAACTCATGCACCACTTTGTGCATCTGGTTTATTTGGGTTCTAAGGAAACCAACAGTGGTCATTAGCTTTTGCAGGCAATCACCTCAGCTCTCCAGCCCAGGTCTGGCTAGTTCTTGATTACTCATCACCTAAAATATTTTATTGCTTGAAAGAGTGTCAGTCACACAGGAAATGCATAGGCCTCTCTCCAGTGGAAAAAAAATCACACTTCTAACTAGTGACCAGTAGGGCACTCACTTTGAGTTTCACTCCACCATGTCTCCTTCTCCCCAGTCTCAGTCCTCTCTCCCCAGTGAGCATAGCTGGAATTACCCCAGTGAGTCTTCAAGATACACAAGATGGGGGCTGAAGGGATGGCTTAGTGATTAAGGTGTTTGCTTGCAAAGCCAAAGGACCCAGGCTTGATTCCCCAGGACCCACCTCAGCAAGATGCACAGGGTGCACATGCATCTGGAGTTCATTTGCAGTGGCTGGAGGCCCTGGCATGCCCATTCTCTCTGTCTGTCTCTCTGTCTGTCTCTCTCTGGCTCTCTCAAATAAATTAAATGAATAAATAAATAAGAAAATAACTTTAAAATTTTTTAATAAGATACACAAGATGGCTTTTTTGTTAGGGACTTGTTTTCTGATAGTTTTCTTTTTTCTTCCTTTTCTTTTTTCTTTATTCCTTTAAGTCCTTCATATCTGCATTTGCTTTCAACTGTGTGACTAAATTTTACCCCAGAGGTAGATTAAAAACATAAGAGGAAAATCTGATTTTTAAAAACCTATCTAACAGGTATTTAGTGGAAAAGAAAAAAAAAACATAGAAAGAGGAAAAAGGGTGAGAGATGGGGTGGGGCAGGAGCCACAGAATGGGCAGGAGCACCCAGAAGCGTGGGTGCCCCCCTGCCCCACGGGGACCGACTGAAGCCTTCGTGACCCCACAGTGAACCCCAGGGTAAGAGGAGCTGGGGTGAGGGGGATGAGAGAGTATAACCTGTTATGATATATGTAAAAATAAAGTAAATTTGTTTAAATGAGGTTTGTAGTACAATGAATGTGATGACCATCCATGTGGTGTTTAAATTTGTGAATTTGTGGCAGGGGGCACCAGTCCTCAAAAGCTGTGCCAGCACTCCCTAGGAAGGTAAGTGAACTGCGCTGCAACCTCCTTGCTTTGATGCCCTTTAGAATCCTGCAGTATTTATTTGGTAAGCATTAAGCTCCTTAAATTTCTTATTTATTATAGTCACAAAATACCAAGGAATGCCGAATAAAGCGGAACGCCAGGCTGTTTCCCACATATAACAGAACAGCACTGCCGTAAGTCACTTCAGGGAACTGCATTTTCACGCTGCAGAGCCACATAGAATACATAATTTTAGCCCGTTGCATAGACTATATATGCTAATGTATTTTATTACAATAAATTGGAAGAGAAAAAAATTGAATCAGACCTAGCTAGTAGACAAATTCACAACCTCTAATATCAGTGTCAACCTGTGCTCATTTATTTTGCTTCAGACCATAGGTCTAATAAATGCCTAATTTGATATGATAATGTAAGTTTGTGAGAAAGGTATCTTTTCTCTCACGATGATTACTTGAGGTAGCAAAGAAATCACAGAATATTAGCCCAGGAAAGATAAAAGTTGAGAAGTTACAGAACTAAAGGAATCCGACTCCAGCAATTACTCAATCTTTCTCGTGGTCTTTACATGTCCTTAACAATCTCTGGTCAGAACATTCAAACTTACAGGAATCACAGAAGTGGCTAATCCAGGCTGGAGAGATGGCTTAGCAGTTAAGGCGTTTGCCTGCAAAGCCAAAGGATCCTGGTTCAATTCTCCAGAACCACGTAAGCCAGATGCACAAGGGGGCATATGTGTCTGGAGTTCATTTGCAGTGGCTGGAGGCCCTGGAACTCTCTCTCTCTCTCTGTGTCTCTCTCTCTTACATAAATAAATAAATAAAATTAGTCATACTTTTTTAAAAAGTGGCTAATCCTCAGATCCACAGAAATTCACAAAAGTTGTAATAGGCCAGGCGTGGTGGCACACGCCTTTAATCCCAGCACTCGGGAGGCAGAGGTAGGAGGATCACTGAGAGTTCAAGGCCACCCTGAGACTACATAGTTAATTCCAGGTCAGCCTGGACCAGAGTGAGACCCTACCTTGTAAAACCAAAAAAAAAAAAAAAAAAAAGTTGTAATAGAACTTCGGAAAACATTTCAAAATCCTAATATCTGTTATTCATTTACATATTCCAATAAAGTTTGCTTTCTTTGAGCTTTGATGACCTTAATTCAATTACCTCACGCTAATGAGATCACAGTAGCAATTGTACATGTCTTCTGTGAATGTTAACTAGTGAGCAATGACTTCTATGAAAATGCAGCTAGGGAGGAAAGGCTGGGTGTGTGTGCACCCTAGGGAGGCATTCCTGCTCATGTCCTGGATCAGTGAAGTGTGAAGAAGCTTCTTCTCTAGCAACATCTTGGGAGTAAGTTGTAGAGCAGATGAGAAACAAGAATTATTTCAGGCTGATAAAAAAAAAATCGCTGCAAGGAATTCTTTTCTATTTTTCTTCTTTTTAAAAAAATAATTTAATTAATTTGTTAGAGAGAGAAAGAGAGAGAAATAGGCAAGTTGCTTTGAAGTAAAATAGTTTAGGTCCAGAAATCATCATCTGTGATTGTTATCTCAGCATATACTTCCAGTCAACCCATCAACTATGACCTTTTCATAAGTATTTCATTAATTCCCAACAAGCTCAACTTCCTGAGCTAGCCTTGGTTATCTTGATAAGTCTCTGTTTCTCATAAATAAGGGTGTTTGGAAAGACAATAGCTGTTAATCTTTTCTAAAGTTATTTATTTATTAATTTATTTGAAAACAGAAACCCCAGGGCCTCTAGCCACTGTAAACGAACTCCAGACACATGTAGCACCTTGGGCATCTGGCTTTATGTGCGTCCTGGGGAATCGAATCTATGTCCTTAAGCTTCACAGCCAAGCGCCTTAACCACTAAGCCATCTGTCCAGCCTCCTCTTTTCTTAATAGAGCTATTCATTTACAAGGCTTGGTTCTTTCTTATTCTCACACAGAGCAAATTCACTCGCTAAACTGCACATGGGCATGTATGCACCTGTATATGTACACATGACAGACATGTGCAGTCAATATCTAAAAGAAAATTTAAAATATATTGAAATTATCACATCACGCACAATCCATATGAGCCTTTTACATGTTGTGGAGAGAAAAGACTGAAAATCTTAGAAATAAACTAGGCTAAACTTATGGCTAATTTTTTCTGATGTTGAAGGTCAAAGTCAGGGCCTTGCTAGACAAGAACTACCAGGGACATTCATTCTCAGTTCTAAATGATGAATTCTCAAAAACAATTCTTTTAAGAGGGTCTCTTTACAGTTACTCATCCCTTCTTATATTTGAAGGAATCGGGGTTTTCTTTGCAAAGGAAAAGATAACAGACCAAGGTAGCCGAAGGTTAAGACGGGGTCGGGCCCTAAAACAGCCCCGAGACGCTCAGTTCAGACTTCTAAGTGAGCCAACTTACGTTCCGTGATTAACAGTGATAGCCATAGTTGGTGCTAGGGGACTATTCTTATTTCATCCCTTTATTGATTTATTATTTACTTTTTAATAATTTGTCTTATTTATTTGCAAGCAGAGAAAGATAGAGAGACAAGAGACACACATACAAAGAATGGGCATGCCAGGGCCTCTAGCCGGTGCAAACGAACTCCGGGTGCATGCACCACTTTGTGCATCTGGCTTTATGTGGGTCCTGGGGAATTGAACCCAGGTCATTAGGCTTTGTAAGCAAGTGCCTAAACCACTAAGCCATCTCTCCAGCCCCAAATTTATTCCTTATTTATTCATTTTCCTTTTTAATATAATATTCAGCAAATATTTCTGAGCACCAATCATTTCCCTTTTTTGCATATGTGTGTGGTGTGATGTATGTGCATTGTGTATGTACATGTGTGTACAGAGGCATGCGCCCATGCTCATGCCTGCAGAGGCTAGAAAACATCAAGGGCCCTCCTCTCTTGCTATTCTACCTGTTTCCTTGAGATGGAATATATAGAAACTACAGTTGTCTCCGTTTTCAGTCAGACGGGCTGACCAGCAAGCGCCAGAGATTTTCGTCTCTGCTTCCTGCAGGGCTGGGGTTACAGGTGTGTGTGGCTATGCTTTAAAAAAATTTTTTTTAATTTATTTTTATTTATTTTTTGAGAGTGACAGAGAGAGAGAGAAAGAGGCACAGAGAGACACACAGAGAGAGAATGGACACACCAGGGCCTCTAGCCACTGCCAACGAACTCCAGACCCATGTGCCCCCTTGTGCATCTGGCTCCGTGGGTCCTGGGGAATAAAGCCTCGAAGCAGGGTCCTTAGGCTTCACAGGCAAGCACTTAACCGCTAAGCCATCTCTCCAGCCCTATGCACAGCTTTTTCATGGGTGTTGCGAATTGAACTCAGGCAATCTCGAGCCCTCTCAGGCCCCTGTGTTTGTACAGCGAGCACTCTTCTCCACTGAGCCATCCCAAGCCCCCAGTCATATTCTTAACACCAGTTGTAAAGCCATAAAGATGAAAGTGTTTGGTCCATACAACCGAAGCGCTTACAGGAGAACAGAGGACACGGTACAGTACTTACTAACCACGGACAATGCACCAGCACTTGCTGGTTCTGCAACACAGCAGATCAAAGCAGATGTGATCCCCACAAATGTCTGACAGCATGAAGATTGTTCTGATAAGATATATCCTGGGTGCTGTGGGAGTCAGAGATGGAGTTGATGAAGTATAGGCAGGATGGAGTTCATTAGAATTTACGAGATCGTTGTTGCTAAACAAAAGCTGCCCCGTTACCCTAGCACAAAGCCTCCCCTTGTCTGAGAGACCAGAGACTTATGGAAATGTACGTTTGGCTGAATAAAAGTTGTGTGTCATAAATTTTACAACCTGCTTTGAAGTGAAATTGTTTAGGTCCAGAAATCATCATCTGTGATTGTTATCTCAACATATACTGTGGAGCGGCCAATCAACTGTGACCTTTCCATAAGTCTTTAGAAAACCAATATATGGAAATTCATTAATTCTCAACAAGCTCAGCTGCCTGAAAGAGCGAGGTGTCTGGGTGCCTCACTAAGTCTCTGTTTCTCATACAGCGAGGGTCACTGGAAAGACGATGGCTGTTACTCTTCTCACGCATGGTATTAACCTTCCAAAGGCTTATACGTTAGCTAACATCGTTCTGTTTGTGTGTCCAAATAATGTGCGTGTACATTTTCAAGCATACGTGTACTAATTAAACATGGCTGAAAGCTATCCATACTGTGTTATTACAAGTGGTTGGCTTCAGGGTATGGAAAATAAGATTGGGAGATGGAGGGGAGAGAAATTCTATAATCTAAGAATTGTTAACTGATTACATTGTTCTGTGACGCATGTAATCACATGGTGTATGTCTCATTTTGAAACCACAGCACTGAGGTTTGATTGGAGTTGGGTAAATTCCCTTCACCCACACAGCACGTTAGATCTAGACAGAGTTAGATAATTTCCCCTAGGTCAGTGACACCAAGGTAAAATCCCAGCTGAGATGAATGTGTGGTTAAGCAGTCTCTCCTGAGGGCAGACCTGGTTAATTATAGATTGCGCTGGCATATTTTCAAACAGTTCCCTCCCCCACTCCCTTCCAGAAGCACAGTGGGGCGGGGGGACTTTTGCTGTAGTATTTACCAGGAGAACCAAGGCTGACTCCCAGGGCTCCAGATCAATGAGGCCCCTGGGGATTGTAACATTGGGGCTTGTCCACACCTGCCTCCAGCAACTGGTCAGTTATAGTTTAGTTTCTCCTGCCCTGGCATTGGCTTCTGGGGAGGCTGCTGCTCGGGAACATTTTGACTCTGTATCCACCTGTTTTTCCAATTTTGAAGATGGTGTTTGTCCTCTGACCTCCCTTGTTTTACATATCTAAGAGTTACTAAATTTTCAAATTATCTTTTTTTTCATTATTGTTAGCAAGAGGAATGGTGACTTCTAAGCTGCCTATGGATGCAACTGGAAAGCAGAAATCTTTGGTACAATTTATATATAAATATATACATATATATATGTGTGTGTATGTGTATTGCATGTGTGCATTGTGTGTGTAGATCCATTACTTTCTCATTGCTAGGACAATATACACCACCAGAGGCAGCTTCTGAAAGGAAAAGGGTTTAACCTGGCTCATAGTTCCATCCTTCATGGTGGGAAAAGCCTGGAAGGGTCCGGAAGCAGCTTCACATCACCACATGGGCAGGGCAGAAGCAGACAGAGAACAGCGAGCAACGTGGGCTGTAGGGCCCAGGCTCACCCCCAGAGCCATATTTCCTCCATCAAGGCTCCACCTCCTAAAGATGCAAACTGCATTCCGTCCAACGATAAGATCGCCAAGAGTTTCGATCGGTCCCAACACCGTTCAAACGTCTCATCTGAGATTCAGGGAAATCTGTTCATCATGAGCCTGTAAAATCAAAAGACAAGTAATACTCAATTTCTCTCTGTGTGTGCGTGTGTGTGTGTGTGTGTGTGTATGTGTGTGTATGTGTGTCTCTTTCTCCTTGCAAATAAACAAATCAATAATATAGATATTCCTATTTCAACAGAAAGGAAGGTGTATATACCAAGGAAAACGAGGATGAAAACCCCACAGGGAAAACACAAGATCCTGCAGCTCCATGTCTAATAGCTGGATAGTTCCTCCTCTCCTGCTGAGCTGCCTATAACCTCTTTTCTGGGCAAGATCTGTCCTGAGCCCACAGCTTGTTTTTTTGTGTGTGTGTCTGTGTGTGTGTGGGGGGGGGGTGTCCGTGCTCCTTCTTTCTCCAATATCTTGGGGTCTCCATTGCAGCTTACAGGTTTTCTTCATAGCTTCATGCAACCGTTTCCTATGGCCTCTCTGCAGGGAACTCAATTCTGCCTCACATTGTCCAGCCTAAGAGGCTCTCTGAAACCACCGCAAAATACCTAGTGGGCCTCTGTTGTTGGCAGCTCCCCACAGCTGGGATGAACATGCAAACCAGACACAATTTATGGGAGGAAGGGATGTATTTGACGCTTACAGATACAGGGCAAAAGAGGCTACCTTCTCCGCCTTTCACAGATTCAAGGAGAGAGACAAAGCAGCCAGCGCCACAAGCAACGGCATAACCCTGCAGCAGCAGAACCCCGGGCTCTGTCTCTGTACCTTAGACTAGAAATCAGATCTGCCTGCCAGGGACACCGCCTCCAGCCAGGCAGCTAGAAATCCACATTTTAATAAAAACACCCGACTCTACTAGGGGACATGCAAACAACCACATACTCTGTGCATTGTATTTTTCATTCCTCTCAAACCGGTGCCACATGAGCAAGTTACCCAGCCCAGTGCTCTGAGATTAGGATGAAGCCTGGAGCCCATGGAACAGAGCCGTGGCCGTCCCTGCACCCTACCTTGACCTTGACCTCAAGGACCTCTTCCAGCACTTTCCCTCAGGCCCTTTCCTTTCAAAAGAACTCACATTCTATCTGTAACCTTCAGTGGAGTCTCTCCTGTTGGCCCAGTATAGAGCAGCTGGTCTATCCTTCCTGGAGGTAATCTCTTTAACACCTATAGCTGGAGCAGCTAGGATCTCTACTGCCCAAGACTTTAAACTTGCTCATGTTTCTTTCTGTGTCAGGCTTCATATTTTTCATCTTTCTGCCTTGATTGTTGCTCACTTTCATTGTTCATCTGACTCCGAGCACACAAGAGAAGTCATGTCATCAACTCAGGGTCATTCTACCTTGAAACTTCCTCCACCAAACACAGGAGTTCATGGCCTTAAAATAGTGTCACTCAGGACTTGTGCTGAATTCATCCAGTTTCTTTGCCAACATACCACATGAATGGCCTTTAGCTCCATTCCCAATAGAGTCCTTTTTGTCCTGTCAGGCATCAGGAGTCTGCATGCTGCCATCTACGTTCTACCTTTCTCTTGGCCTTCACTGGCCTTTCGAACTCCTAACACAACAGCCATTTATCTCTGCTTCTCTAAGGGTTCTCTAAATCCAAAGTTTCGGGCTGGAGGGGTGGCTCAGCGGTTAAGGCGTTTGCCTGCAAAGCCAAACGACCCAGGTTTGATTCTCCAGGACCCATGTTAGCCAGATGCACAAGGGGGTGCATGCATCTGGAGTTCGTTTGCAGTGGCTGGAGAATCTGGCGTGCCCGTTCTCTCTCTCTCTCTCTCTCTCTCTCTCTCTTCTGCCTCTTTCTCCTTCAAATAAGAAAATAGATAAAAATAAATCCAAAGTTTCAAATCTTTCCATATTCTTCCCACAAACCAGTTCCAAAAGATTATATATCATGTGGTCAGATGAACTGCAGTAATGACCCACTCCTGGTAGAAATATTCTAAATATTCTACATCAATCATTTTCTTATTGCTGTGACAAAATATCCAACTAGTAGCAGCTAATAGAAGGAAAGGGGCTTAATTTGACTTACAGTTCCAGATGGTAGAACCCATCACCGTGGGGAAAATATGGCAGGAGCAGGGAGCCTGCCTCACAAAATTAGCATAGAGGAAGAACAGAAAGCGAGAACAGCAAACTGGGCCTTGAGATCTACCCCCAGTGACACACTCCCTCCATCAAAGTTCCACCTCTTAAATGTTCTACAATTTTCCAGAACAGTGGCACCATCCAAGGATTACATATTCAAACGCACGCATGTTGGGGGAGGGCACGTTTTACATTCAAACCACCTATGAGGTGCCTAAGAAGGCCAGAAGATCACTTGGCAAACAAAGCATTTGCTGTGCCAGCGGAGTGCCTGAGTTCATGTTCCCAAAACCCGAGTGAAAAGCTGGATGTTGTAACAGGTGTCTGAAACCCTAACACCGACGCCAAGACGGGAGGTGTAGATGGGAGAATTTCCCATGTGGTCGTAGAACAACCATGAATCAGGAGAGACCTTGCCCAAGCAAGACGGAAGGTGAGGACCAACCTCTGACTGTGTCCTTTGGCCTCCATCAAGGACTGTGACATGCTTGCATGTGCATACACACGCCAACAAGAAAAAAATTAAAATTTGTACACATGTCTATGTACACATAGTCACACAAATACTATGTGTACTGAAGATTTGTAATAAAGGGATGGTTTCCATTAAAACCAAACAAAAATCTACCTAGTAGTTTAAGCCTCTAAATTTTGTTGAAAAAATTTTTTTCCAGTGAAGGATATGTGTGCTCACCTGTCATTAGTCAGTGCTGGGACAAAAGCGGCTAAGCGGGGGCTCTGGAACCTGTGAGGCAGGTCTTAAAGAAAATGAAGAGAATGAGAAAGTGTGAGCACCTTTATTTCCCCCACTCAGGTTAGCTCTGTAGTTTCTCATTTCAATAACAGTGTGCAAAGAAAGTCAAGAAAATCCCCCCTCCCCACAAACCCCCAAAATTTAGAGTCAGAAAAGGCATCAGAAGCAGTGCTTTACTCTTCAAAGAACATACAGCGCCCCCAGAAAAGGTTAAATGAGGGCCAGAGAGATGCCTGGCTGGTTAGGCACTTGCCTGCAATGCCTAAGAACCCAGGTGTGAAAGCCAGATACACAAAGCAGTGCATGCATCTGGAGTTCATTGAAGGCTAGAGGCCCTCGTGTGCCCATTCTCTCGCCCTCTGCTTGCAAATAAATAATTCTTTACTCAAAACGAAAAGGTTAAATAACTTACCCAAAGTTATACTCTAAATATCATAACGAGATATTACAATCCAGGCTTCTTCTATTTGGTTTTTTTTCCCCTACCTAACCTTTGTAATTTAAAAAGTTTTTAAATACAACTTTTATCACATATAACTGAATTTTTCACCTTTTTTTTTTTTTAAACAATTTAAACAGCAAATCATGACATACCTTCTTCTGTGGACACCAACCTCTCACCTCAGTTTCATCAAAAAAGTAGTTTTATGTTTTTTTGTGTAGTGTTATTTTTAATTTAGCTCACCACGCAATTAGTTTCTGTAAGGGGTTTGCATACGTATCTCGTGTTTTGCAGCTCCTGTGGAAGGGTAGGCTATGATTCGACATTGAAAGCAGGTATCTTTGAATGGTGGGTATATCCGGCTGACAGAGTTCCCAGAAAAATAGCTTAATCACCCCTCAATTTCTCTTCTAGGTCCAATGAGCCGCATCCAGGTCACACTGTGGTGGGTATTATCCAAAAAAGTCCCATTTTCCTTCTCTCCTCCCAAATCACAGATTTGCAAACACAAAACTCTCGCCTCATGACATTACTGGTCATCTCAGAGAAGTTTTATTCCTAGCCCAAGAGTTAAATTGTTAAATTGTGAGGTCGAGAGGCAAAAAAAAATTCATAGCAAATTAAATTCAGAAATGTCAACCGAAAGTGCCCCAAATATTTTTATAGAAAAGGCTTGTCAGTTTGGGGAGTGGTTATGTAAGAGAAAGGAGCTGCTCAAAATTCTTTCAACAGGTCCGATGGGGGACATAGAAATTTAATAACGAGTTGGTCTTTCAAGGGCCAGTAAAGATGCGGCACGCTGTTTCAATCAGGCATCCCGGCTGTAGCCCTGGACGTGATTTCTAATGTCATTTTTCAGAGCCTTGAACGCCAGTCCGCTTAGCAACAGCCGAAGGCCCTCTGAGTCACCGGGCCAGCCCGAAGCACATGTACAAGCTACGGTTGACCTAATTAAGCTAACTTTCAGAAGCTACACGTTGATCTCTAAGCAAGCACAAAACCGTACATCCTTCAGGAGTTCACTTAACAAAGGTGCATATTTGGAGTTCGTCTCAAGCCTTTGTTCTTCGTTCCACTCAAGCGATGTCACTGTTAAAGATGGCTGAATAAGATGCCCATTGAGTCTCATCCTGAGGTCAGCTGTGTGACCCGAGGCTCATGGCTGAAGCTGTCATCTGTATCAGTGACTCTTTCTCTCCAGTCAACCAAACACCCCATGACAGGACGAGCCCTCCCCCCCGCCCACACACCCTGGCATCTTTGGATGGATATTTGAATTCTTCGTAATAACTACATCCTGCAGGTGGCTGTAATATGGAAGGTGGAATTACGTTCTTCTTAAAATGTAGTTTCTTTTAGTATTGGGGAAATGTGTTTGAAAACTGAAAGAGTCTGAAGAAAAGGAATGCTACAGGAGATATTTTATACTTAGAGTTTCTAACCACCTATAACAAGATGGGCGTGGTCCTTGGGAAGAAAGCTAAAATGTGTCAATGTCCTGAATGTGAACTTAGAAAAAACACAGTTAAACACACAAGGAATTCATTTATGCACAGTTGTCACAGTTGGGCATCTAAGTTTCAGCTGGATTTTGTTTTTGCTCTAACAACTTTTAGAAATCACATAAATAGCAAAGCTCACCAAATTTCAAGTCAAGATATATTAATGCATAAAATGCCCTTTTTTTCAAATAACATTATGTTCACAATAAATGCTTAAAAATAACCTGCAATGAAATTTTCCTAGGTGGTGCATGTATCTGGAGTTCATTTGCAGTGGCACAAGCCCCTCATGTGCCCGTTCCCACCTGCCCTCTCCTTGCAAATAAACAAATAAATAATAAAAGTTTCCTAGGTGTTCAAAACTTAAGAGGATTTAAAATAATCTTGAAATGTGGTAACCTTGATTAAACTGGGGCTTTACAACCAACTCTGACTAAAAACCAGATCCCGTCATTTCTTCTGACTAGGAAATGGCTGGATCCACGTGGCCAGTGTGCACATCCTGGAATTATTTGGGGTGTTGCTGCTTGCCAGTCCTTAAAATACAGAAATCTACTTGAAATTGGGAGAAAGCTCACTGAGCCCTTCATATGCACAAAGATGGAAATATCTGCCAATAAGATATAAATTTAGTCTGACCTCTAATATTTTCTCCCCATGAGGACATTGAAATAAATTAAATTTTGGAGGACATTGAAATAAATTAAAATTTTGAGTACTCAGGTGGACCATGTCTGTTGTCTCCAGTGATTCTGAGATCTTTTCTGGCACTCATTAACCTTGGTCTACATACTCTTGCTCCCTATTTATTTCACTTTCCTACATGCGCAGGTTCTAATTAGTTTCAACTTATGGTCACCATTAGCTGAGATCCAAGTTCCATTTCTGTTTTCTTTCTAATCATCTTCTAAGAAGCGAACGAGCCCAGCATGGTGGTGGTGCTCACCAGTTATCCCAGCACTCTGGAGGCTCCTGAGTTTAAACCCGAAAGAACCAAGTGAAATTTTTTTAAATCCTAAAATTCTGATTTTTTTCACTTGATGTACTTCTGCACCATATGCATGCCTTTGAACAATCAAGATGACTGTGTTCAAGTCTTGAGGCTCTCAGAGTGTGTGTCCTTTAGCTGCCCGTAGCCACGTTATATTGCGGCATTGTGAGGGTCTTGCCATGCGTCTTCACCTGAACCGTGAAAACAAGAAGGGAAGGAAGGACTGCAGTGTGGCTCAGAGATGTGACCGAACAGTAGCTCTGCAGGTATAAGGCTCTGGGTTCTGTCCCCAGGACAGAATAGTAGATAGACGATAGATAGATAGATAGATAGATAGATAGATAGATAGATAGATAGATAGATGATAGATAGATAGATAGATAGATAGATAGATAGATAGATAGATGATAGATACATACACACATACATACATACATACATGCATACATACATAGATGATAGATATATAGATGATAGATGGATGGCTGGATGATAGATATAGATGATTTAGATAGATGATAGATAGATAGATAGATAGATACATACATACATACATACATACATACATACATACATAGATGATAGATAGGCAATAGATAGATAGATGATAGATAGAGAGATAGAGAAAGAGAGAGCTAGATAGATGATAGATAGATAATAGATAGATAGATAGATAGATAGATAGGCAATAGATAGATAGATGATAGATAGATAGAAGATAGATAGATAGATAATAGATAGATAGATGATAGATAGATAGATGATAGATAGATAGATGATAGATAGATAGATAGATAGATAGATGATAGATAGATAATAGATAGATGATAGATAGATAGATAGATAATAGATGATAGATAGATAGATAGATAGATAGATAGATAGATAGATAGATAGATAAAAGTGGTTTGCACTGTGAACAATCATGTGTGTCTCTACACACTTCCTCTCTGGAAGATCATCCTTCAGAAGACAGTTGAACCCAGAAGTTTCCAAATATGATTTAACAGAACCAAATATTTGGGACTTGAAGGAAATGAATAGCAAACTCCTGACGCAGTCTGGTATCACCAGGCCAGGATGACAGAAGGTGACTAGTATGATCGTAAATCATGACACTAACAAGCAAACAAAGTTTCTGTCCACGGAAGGACACTCGCAACCTGGTCTGCGTGGACTGTGTCGGAAACGTGTCTCTAAAAAGCGAAACTATGTTTCTTTTAAATGTCGTGGTAGAACCGTGCAGCCATTTAGTTGCCGAATGCTTCAGTGCACAGACGGGGTTCTAACAACCTCTAATGGGTGTAACTTAAGACAGAACAGATGACTGGCCAAGCGTATTAATCAAACTTTTCCAAGCTGCAAATTAAAAAAGAAACAAATCAAACAGTGCCTTTCCCTCGCAGACGTTAAGCAAAACATATTCTGCCTTCACTCCTGTAATTACAGCATTACGGGAGATTTACCAACATCAAAGTCAATAAAAATGCACCAAAGAAAAGCTGATGAAACCTAACAAGAAACCGAATCGTAGTTTTCAGAAAATATCACGGAGCTATAGGATATTATTGATTTCAATTATGTATTCTTCATTCATTGCCTTCAAGGAAGGGAGCCTGGTGTTAGAGAGAAAATACAGTTCTGGTGGGGACCCGAGTTGTGTTCTAACCACATAGTAGTATCTCACATTTATCTCCAGCATCTGCACTTAATTAAAAAAAGAGAGAGAGAGAACTGGGTTTTTTTTTTGTTGTTGTTTTTTTTTTTTTTTTTTTTTTTTTTGGCCAGGCTTCATTTAAGCCTTTTAAGTACCAAGAAGAAAAAAAAAGTAGGAATCTCCCACATTTGGGAGGATTCAAAGCAAATGTTATCAACTGGACTTCACATTAAATGCTACAGTGAGTACAAACGGTATATTTTTCACTCCTATTAGTGGCCCACCTGCAGAATGTTCAGGAAATGACTGGAGGTCAGAGAGGACGAGTCTCTACCCAGATTTATTAGCAAACATCCTGTCCCTTTACTCCTTCCCATCCCTGAATGCTCCCGTGACGTAACCACACTAAGTCGTGGCACTATTGCCCACGCGGTTCCAAGGCCAGGGGTTCCTGGCTGTGCCTCAGTGTCCACCCAGCTGCCCATCACACATGCCACACACCCAGCCCTGCTTAGGGATGGAGCTGCGGTCAATCAAAAGCTATAACTACCACAGCTCCCGTCAGTCTGTCTCCTCTCGAAGCATCCATTTAGCCAAGAAGCGCAGCAAAATTTATAGCCTGGACTTTTATTGTGTGGAGTTTGAGCCCGGCGAAGAACCCTATACTCATGCCTTAAAAGCCTGTGAGAAATTCAGGCCCCGAGTTGGTTTTAGCCAATAGGAGAGGTCAGCAACAAGAAGGCACCAGGCCTGAAATGTATCCGTTTGATTCTCCACTAAGGTCGACTATTGCTGGACTTCTGTTGACAGTGTAGCAGCCACTTCAGTGTTTTAAATGATTTTTTTTACACGATATATTTGTTGAGAATTTCAGGTGACAGATGTTGTCTGAGGAATACTTTTAAAAAGTAAATTGTAGGGACTGTATGTGAGGTTTATGACAGGATTCCATGGGATATACACGGAGAAGAAATGACAGCTATTTGTGACACAAGTTGACTATGCATCGTCCCACATAGCTACGTCCTCTTTGGAGGAGAGCAGCTAAGATCTACTAATTTAGCAGAGATCTCTAAAATAAAATAATTTGGGGCTGGAGAGATGGCTCAGCGGTTAAGGCACTTGCCTGTGAAGCCTAAGGATCCAGGTTCAACTCTTCAGGTCCCACGTAAGCCAGGTGCATATGGTGTTGTATGCATCTGGAATTTGTTTTCAGTGGCTGGAGGCCCTGGCACTCCCATTCTCCCTCTCTCTCTCTCTCTCTTTCTCTCTCTCTCTGTCACTAATAAAAAATTAAAAACTAAAATAAAATAATTTTATTGACTTTAGTCCTGCACTTGTACATTAATGTCTGAAATAACCATCCTGCATATCTATTATCATTGTTATTATTATTGTTGGTTTTTTGAAGTAGGGTCTCGATCTAGCCCAGGCTGACCTGGAATTCACTATGTAGTCTTAGGGTAGCCTCAAACTCATGGTGATACTGCTACTTCTGCCTCCCGAGTGCTGGGATTAAAGGCGTGCACCACCATGCCCAGCTCATATTTGTTATTTTATGTCCTTTGACATACATCTCTTCATTCCCAAAGCCCTCCTTTGGTACCTACTTTCATTCTCCCTAGATATCTGAGGGTTTTTAACTTTTTTAAAGCTTATTTATCATTATTTGCAAGGAGAGAGAAAGAGAGGGAAAAGGAGAGAGAATGGATGTGCCAGGACTTCTTGCCACTGCAAACAAACTCTAGATACATATACCACTTTTTGTATCTGGCTTAAATGTGTTCTGGGGACTCAGAGTTGGGCCATCGGGCTTGCAAGCAAGCGCCTTAACTACTAAGCCATTTCTCCAGCCTCAGATGTTGTTTATTTTATGCTCCATATATAGTTAAAATAATTCAATAGTTGTCTTTTTTTTTTTTAATTATTTCTGTGCATGGCTTACTTCTTGAATTTGTATCCTCCAAGTCTATCCATGTTTTGGGGACATGGAAAGATCTCTGTCTTGTTAAGGCTGAATAATATTCCATTTACACAAGCAAAACTGCACTGTTTTCTTTATCTGTTAGTCCGGTGGTGGGCATTTTAGCTTATCTCCTCATATTGGATGTTGTGAGTAGTATGCAAATATGTGAACACAAGAGTGTTGACATCTGTGCGAGATGCCGTTTCGTCTCCTTTGGGATCATACCAGAATAGGGCTCTGGGTTCTATTCTTTGTTGTTGTTGTTTGTTTGATTGCTTTTGAGGTAGGGTCTGACCTGGAACTCACTTAGTCCCAAACTGCCCTCGAACTCACAGATATCCTCCTGCCTCTGTCTTCTGAGTCCTAAGAGGGATGGCGTGAGCCACGATGCCTGGCTGTTTCTACTCTTAACTTAGTAACCTATCAGGGTCCGATGGCTCCCTTGTATCCATAACCAGAAACACTTGTCAGCTCTTTTCAGAAATAGCCGTTCTTGAGGCTGCAGAGATAGCTTAGCGGTTAAGGCGTGCTTGCAAAGCCAAAGGATCCTGGTTCGATTCGCTGAGACCCACGTAAGCAAGATGCACAAGGTGGCGCATGCATCTGGAGTTCATTTGCAGTGGCTGGAGGCCCTGGCGCTCCCATGCTCTCTCAGTCTGCCTCTCTTCTATCTCTCTCTCTCTGCTTGCAAATAAATTAAAATTAAAAAAAAAAAGAAAAGAAATAGCCATTCTTATGGGAATGATGCAATACAATGAATTGTAATGATGAAAAGGGTGAGTGTCCCTTGGTAATTTTGATGCCTTCTTTGGGAAAAAAAAAATGTCTGTTCACATCCTTTGTCTACTCTATTTGGTTGTCTTTGTGCTATTGAGTTGTAAGAATTCCTTTGTTTTTAATTCTGTGCATGTTGGAAAGATGGCTCAGCAGTTAAGGCACTTGCTACAAAGCCTAATGACCAGGGTTCAACTCCCCAGTACCCATGGAAAACCAGATGCATAAAGTGATGTATGCATCTGGAGTACAATTGCAGTGGGTAAAGGCCCTAGCATGCCCATTTCTCTCTCTCATTCTGCTTGCAAATAAATAAATAAAATATTAATTCTGTGTATATGTGAGTGTGCATGTGTAATATGAGGTATGTGCATCTATGTGTCTGGTACATGGAAGTATACATGCTTGCCTATGACCCCAGTAAGGTCACCTGTGGTTGCCAGAGGGAAAGGTTGGGTGTGATTGCTTGAGTTTTGAGTCTCTAACTCATCCCGGAACTTGTTGGGTTTTTAAAATTTTATTTATTTATTTATTTATTTATTTATTTATTTATTCATCTTTATTTGAGACAGAAAGGGGGAGAAAGAGAGAGAAATTGAGAATTGGCATGCCAGGGCCTCTCACCACTGCAAAGGAACTCCAGACATATGTGCCACCTTGTGCATCTGGTTTATGTGGGACCTGGAGAATCAAACCTAGGTCTTTAGGCTTTGCAGGCGAGCACGTTAACCATGAGCAATCTCTCCAGCCCATGCCCTTTTATTTTTATTTTTGTATTTTCTTTCTCACAAACTCTTGTGATTTTTGAGTCTCCGCTCCTCTACAGAATGGCGGCAGGAAAAGTTACAGACATGTGAGGTCACTCCCAGCTGTTGATATGGGTCCTAAGGCTCAAACTCTGGTGAATTTTCCTGCCTTCCTAGTCCCTCATGCTTGTCCAGGAAGTGTTCTTAACTGCTGAGCCATCTCTCCAGCCTGGGTTGTAAGACTTCTTTATAAAGGTTAGATATTAAACCTTTATCTGAGGTGCAGTTTGCAATTTCACTTTGTGGAAACAGTTTCCGAATGTCAATATTTGGTATCCTTCTCTCTAATGCATTTGATTGCTGATGCTGATGAAGAAAGCCAAGAAAAAAATTAACCTATTTCTCCTTATTCAGACTCCTTTTCTAGTATGCAATATACAGTGTATATGTTTCCTCCAACCCAGACACACACATCATATCCCCCCTCCCAGTTTTATTTTTTCCCAGCAGTCATCACTCTCAAACTTACTGCATATGCATAATATACACAGGTTTCTTGTATTTTGCTTGTGGCCTGTTTTAATGAATTCAAACCCCGTGAAGGATTACCTAGCACACAGCCTGCATTGCCTATGCTGATAAGTTGTGACGGAGGCATTGTGTTCAGTCACAAAGTAATCATTGAGCACCTACTGTATGCCATATGCTGCTGCAATTGGTGACAATACAGCAATGAACCCAACAGACCAAAAAAAAAAAAAAAGGTCTCTGGGTACTTGCCTGCAAAGCCGAAGAACCCAGGTTTGATTTCCCCAGGACCCATGGAAGCCAGATACACAAAGGGATACACGCATCTGAAGTTTGTATGCAGTGGCTGGAGATCCTGGCATGCCCATTCTCACTCTCTCGCTCGCTCTCTCTCCCTGCCTATTTCTCTATCCTTTTCTCTTTCTCTCTCAAATAAATAAATAAAATTTTAAAAATATGTTCTCTTGCCTCACTGTGGAATTATGTGCAAGAAAGCCATCTGGTAAAATGCTATTTACTTTTTTAAAAAATTGAAATATTTTAATTTATTTGTTTTCAAGCAAAAAAAGATAGAAGAGAAACAGGCAGAGAGAATGGGCACACCAGGGCCTTCAGCCAGTGCAAATGAACTCCAGATGCACGCATCACTTTGTACATCTGGCTTTATGTGGGTACTGGGGAATCGAACCCTGGTCTCTAGGCTTTGTAGGCAAGTGCCTTAACCACTGAACCAACCTGGTCTTTTCCATGGGCAGCTGATCCCAGGAGATAAGCTATTTATGGGTCAAACTCCCCAAGGCAATCATCAGAACGGATTTTCATCCTCTTTGTGCTTTGTCTGGTAGGTGCGCTGTGGTATTTTAGCACCGAGAGCAAGGCTTGGCGTGTGGTAGATAGCCCACAGTCCCTGAGCTCCATCGTCAGAATTTATTGTCGTTGGCAATGATTATCTCCTCACAGCTAATGGATATTGATCCTCGACTCCCAGGGCCCCGCCTATCCCAGCATCGACCCATCACCCACCCATCCCACCCATTAATCCCCAAGGAGTGTACTCCCTGTAGGTGTTCTGACAAGCTAAAACCAAAGAATAGTGCTAGTTAAATCTATCATTCATTCACATAGAATGAACCGAACTGTGAGTCACAACTCCATATTGAGTCATGTAACAATGCGGTGGTCACAAAACATTTTGGAATCGGTAGAAAGCTTCTGAACACACAAGGACCATAGCTTAACTCAAAATACAACATGGAATAGAGCTGAGCTGTTTCTGGAAGCACCCATTGGTTTATCACATGACATCATTGCAGCCTTGGCTCTGAACACATAAGGTGCATTTTATACTGTGCGTAACGTCACACCACACAACAACATGACTTTGCGTGATGTCACACCGTGAAACAATATGGCTGTGCATGGCATCATACCACACAACATGACTGTGCATGATGTCACACCACACAACACATAACTGCATGACATCGCACCACAAAACAACAAAGAATGTTGCCTGAGACATCTCTGCTGTATACTACGAATGCACAGGCTTTCTCCCCTTATAGAAACATGATGGTTGGATTCCAGAAAGCAGAGACTCAGCATTTTCTTGCCACCTCTCCTCAGCGCGTGGATGTCAAGCTAGCACGTCTTTCGATTGTACTGTGTTAGAAGGTTTGATTTTAAACATTGCAACTCAAGCTTCATAAAATAAAATCAGTAAATGAATTTTGGCTTGGGTACAGGACATTCTAACAGTTTCTTAAATGGTCCTCAACACACTTCTGCCATGTAGTACTATACATTTATGTACAGTAACATTCTCAGCACTGGTGATTTTCAAATCACCATAACAATCAACTCCCAAAAAGAACCCTCGCTATGTCCCGTAGTACCAATATTCAGCCAAGATTTAAATCTTTATGCAAAAATAAACAAGCACATACATCTTATTAGTATGCAAATATGTCTTCATCTTTAATAAATTATAAGATTATATATCTATGCCAAGGAATTTTTTTTAATAAACTTGTTTATGATTTATTATCCATACATATTTGATTTGTATAACTTTCATATAGCTGTATACCCAGGGTTGTGTAAAAATTTCTTGGTCCAGGGGATGGAGAGATGGATCAGTGGTCAAGGCACTTGCCTGCAAAGCCTAACAACCATGACCTGAGTTCAATTCCCCAGTACCCATGTGGAGCCAGATGCACAAAGTGACACATGCATGTGGAGTCCGTTTGCAATGGCTGGAGGCCTTGTCTGTCTCTCTTCTATCTCTGTGTGCTTGCAAATAAATAAATTAAATTAAAATTTCCTGGTCCAGGGCTGGAGAAATGGCTTAGCGGTTAAGGCATTTGTCTGCAAAGCCAAAGGATCCCGGTTCGATTCTCCAGAACCCACGTAAGCCAGATGCACAAGGGGGCACATGCATCTGGAGTTCGTTTGCAGTGGCTGGAGGCCCTGGCTTGCCCATTCTCTCTCTGTCTGCCTCTCTTCTATCTCTCTCTCTCTTTCTCTCTCTCTCTGCTTGCAAATAAATAAATTAAAAAAAAAATTTCCTGGTCCAAAAAGGGTCATGAGTGGGAAAAGTTTAAGAAGGCTTGGCATTACCCAGCACTTCCACTGTGATTTAAAGCCACAGTTTCACACAGTAGCTGTTGTGACAAGTCTCTGCCCCCTCTCCCGCCATGAAAATAGCATGGGTCATCCATCAGAACAGAACAGGAGTTTTCAAACGCTTCCAGCTGGAGCCCAGACCCGTCACACATGGGATCACGGGAAAACAGGTATCCTGGCAAACATTTTCTATAAAGTACCAGGAAGGAAACGTGTGGCCTTTCAGACCATGGTCCCCACTACCTCTGTGGCCATACACAATTTAGAAGCTGTTCCTGGCTGGGTTTCAATAGCTGTTTACAAAAACAGGCTGTGGTCAGCTCTGGTCACTCCTACTCTTGTTTTTTAATATTTTATCTTTATTTATTGAGAGAGGGAGAAATAGGCAGGTAGAGAGAGATTCAGAGAATGGGTGTGCCAGGGCCTCCAGCCACTACTGCAAATGAACACTAGATGTGTGCGCCCCCTTGTGCATCTGGCTTATGTGGGTTCTGGGGAATTGAACCTGGGTCCTTTGGCTTTGCAGACAAGTACTTTAGCCACTAAGCCATCTCTCCAGCCGGGTCACTCCTACTCTTGACCCAATGATATCTAAAATAATCTCAAGCCCAACTCTCTTAGAGCTTTAAAATCAAATATGACCCTGTTTTCTGACAAATATGCCTAATACAGCACACCAACAAGTCAACTCTTATAAAAGAAAAGATATCCTTTGGGTGAGGCAGTACACCCTGTGTACCCTGTAACCCCAGTTACTCAAAAGGGTGAAGGAAGGATCTTAAATTTAAGGCCAGCCTGGGATATGTAGCAAGACCCTGTCTCCAAAAAATCAAAAATAGCAATGATTGAACAATCTGCTCATCAAGCAGAATACATAGGATGTGGGGTCCAGCCTGTTTGGGGGGCTACTCTCCTGAATACAGGGAACACACAGGAACAGAAATATTGGCCAGAGATCTTGAGGTTCCATTGTGAGGCAACCCCACAGACAACTGCAACGTTCAAAGTCTGGGACTGTAGGACACACAGCCCTCAAATCCATTTACACAGGGGGACTTCTGCTACAGCCACTCCCGCTGTTCTGCAAACCAGTACCAAAGTGGACCTGCCTCGGGTCCTGGAGCTAGGGCAGCCAACTGGGGACCCAAGAGGAGCTTCATGACCTTCTCTGATGGCTCAAGGACAAGTTTCTTGGGCTCTGCTCAGTGCCCCAAGAAGGCCACAGGAAAGCTCATGGTACTGGCCATGGCCTGACAGCCTATGCCAAGGGGACAACACGGTAGTGTATGTGTCATTGTGGCTCCTAACTTGCTTTCTTTTTGTCCTTTTAATTTTTTGTATTTTATTTTTATTTTTTATTGGAGAGAGAGAGAGAATGAGCACACCAGGGCCTCCAGCTGCTGCAAACTCCAGACGCATGCACCACCTTGGGCGTCTAGCTTATGTGGGTCCTGGGGAATCAAACCCGGGTCCTTTGGCTTTGCAGGCAAGTGCCTTAACAACTAAACCGTCTATCCAGTCCTAACTTGCCTTCTTACTGACCAAAGGGAAACATGTGGAAACAGGACTAGGAGAAAGAGAAAAAGGAAGAGGGAAAACCTGGAAAATACAAAACCGCTTAGGAGGTGAGGTCATGGCTCAGCACACCTGTCATTAATTAATCGCTGAGGTTGATCATTAACGTCTGTATGTTCTTTCTGATTGCCTGAAGCTGAGAGGAAAGTTTAACAATTCTTCTGAGGAGACAAGCCCTGCACGGGCTCCAGCCCTGGGAATCCATTCATAAGTGTAGCCTCTCATTGAAGCTCCCTGGACCTCAGTTTTCTTAGGTCAAAAGCAGGAAAAACCACCGGTGCCTGTTAGCGCCATCACTCTGTGATCAAGTTCCCCTCTTTCCTTCCTTCTTACTTTTCTTCCTTTATTCCTATTCTTTTTCTTTCTTTGTTTATTAATTATATCATGTCAGAAAGAAAAAGAAAGAAAGGAGAAAGAGATAAGAGAGAGAGAGAAAACTTGACTTTGCAAATAATAGGAAAGTAGCTGTCTTTTGTAGTGCTAGGGATGGGACCAAGGACCTTGACCGTCCCAGCAAGCACTCTACCACTGAGCTACATGCCAATGCCAAAGTTTACCTCATTTTTAACTTTTAAAAATTTATTTATTCGAGAGAGCGAGAGAGGCAGAGAGAGAGAAAATAGGCACGGCAGGGCCTCTAGCCATTGCAATCAAACTCCACATGCATGTACCACCATGTGAGCTGGCTTGCATGCGTACTGGGGACTTGAACATGGGTCCTTAGCCTTTGCAGGCAAGTGCCTTAACTGCTAAGCCATCTCTCCAGCCCCAAAGTTTCCCTCTTTATTTAAAGCTTTCAATTGCCCCTTATTACCTAGAGGATTAAACCCAAATATTTCATTATGACACTCAAGACAATCTCTTCTTTCAAACGCAAGCTTACATTTTATTACTGCTAGAACAGAGAGTTTGCTCAGTGGTTAAGGCATTTGCTTGCAAAGCCTAATGACCCCGTCCAATTTCCCATTGCCCACATAAAGCCAGATGCACACTGGCACATGCGTCTGGAGTTCGTTTGCACTGGTTGAAGGCCCTCTCTCTTTTACTCTCTTTCTCTTTCTGCTTGCAAATAAATAAATAAAAATATTAATAATAACAATAATAAACATTGAAAAAATACAATCTAGTGTCAGAAAACAATCACAAAGTGAAGACTTTGTAAGTCAGTGTTCAATAGTAAACAATCACTGCAAATAAAAAAAATAATTTAATTTAAAAAAGGAATAACTGGGGCTGAAGGGATGGCTTAGCAGTTAAGGCACTTGCCTGCAAAGCTAAAGGACCCAGGTTCGATTCCCCAGGACCCACATAAGCCAGATGCACAAGGTGGCACATGTGTCTGGAGTTCGTTTGCACCGGCTGGAGGCCCTGGCGTACCCATTCTCCCTCTCTCCCTCTCCCTCTTCCTCTCTGTCCAATAAATAAATAATAAAATATTTTTTAAAAGGAATAATTTGTTAAAGCTTTCATTACTGCTTCACTAAACTGCTCAAGTCACTTCTTTCTTTCCTTCATCCATCCTTCCTTTCCTTTGCTCTCTTCTCTTCCCCTCTCTCTTTCTTCATGTTACTTGAAGTCATTAACATAACATTAGGGCACGAGTGGGCCTCTAGGACTGTTCCAGCTCAAAGTCATTTGTTAAATCTGATACAACGTGCCTTGAAGGTTGAGGTGCTTTAGAAGCTGAGGGCCAAGGGATCAACCCAACCTGGGGCCAAGTGAGCTGGTACATAGCTGAGAAAGCTCAGGAAAGCTGGTGAGCCCAGAGCTGAATGGCATTGCTCAGATACACGGGGTTGGAAACATGAGCGAGTCCAGTAGAATCCGCAAAGACCACAGGCCTCTCCCTTCACAGCAGAATGAAAGTGGGAAGATTCTGAGATGGGGCTAGTCAGGGACTAGACCCTCCAAGCAATTTTAGGCTAAGAGTTTGCAAGTGGAGCCGGAAGATGATGGCACATGCTTCTGGAGTTCATTTGCAGTGGCTGGAGGCCCTGGCATGCTCGCTTGCTCTCCTTCTCTTTTCTCTCTCTCTCTCTCGTCCCAACAGGACTTCTGCTTCTTTCTCTACTCTCTCTCTCACTTTCTCTCTCATAAATAAATAACTAAAATATTTTTTTCAAAATATTTGCATTTATGGAGAGAATTTGCCTCCAGAAACTTCCTCAGAGCACTTAACCTAATTTAATCGGCTTGAATTAATCATGAATAATTTGATAGATTTGTTCTGTTCGAAGCACAGGGCTGATGTACTCAGAAACTTTCTGATTTCTCCAAGTCTGAATTGATTGAAAATATGCTCTGTGTGCCTCCAAATACCAGCGGAAAGGAGATGTGGAGAAAGCAGAAGTTATGGCAGCTTTCCCTGTCTCCGAGTTCAAGTCCAAGTAGAAGTGCATGTGAATGGAAATCTGCTGCCTGCTGAGTAGTCCCCTGTGAACTCAGGAACAATGACCTTCAGGGGTAGATGTCAGGCTTCAATTTGTGAGAATCCATTGATCTTCAGACTTTCCTCATGGTAAAGTTAGAGACAGCAAACGTCCTCAGGCAAGCCACATTTTCCAGTGTTTTCCCCGTCCATCTCACAAGGGAACGATGCTTGTAAACTGAGCTTCTGTCTGAACTCCTCAGAGAGTTGTGCCCGGCATCTGAACTTTCAAGAAGGTGACCCAAGAACCCAACTGCATGTCCAAAGTATGATTTACTGTCCAGCCTAACATTTTCCAGGTCTAGCTGTGAGATCATTGCTCATTAAATGGTTAAATAACAGCTGAAACTGTAAAATGACACATGTAAATTTCTCAACCTACCTTGCAAAAAGGCCAAATTTTCAGTACCTTTATCCTGCCCACCCCTCTTCTTAAATGTGTGGGGATTTTTGTTTGTTTGTTTGATTTGTTTTTCTGAGGTGCTCTCTGGTAAAACAGAAGCACTGTGACCTTCAACAAGGATTAGAAACTTGGCCGGAAGGGAGCAAACCCCCAACCCTTCGCTTGCCATGGCTTCGAGGGGAGTTTACACTGGGAATAGACAGTATTAGCAAATACTGAAAATAATTTGCTGTATGTGAACTTTAATAAAAAAATAGACAGCCCAATATTGACACAGCTCCTTCCACTCAGAGAACTGCAAACATGCCCTCCCCTTCCAGGGGCCACCTTGGCTCCATTACTCATCCTTTCCCTACTGGGGCAGTTCTAGCCAAGGCACACTGGTGGCCGCCTTGGCCAGATCCCCCAAAGGAGTCCCATCCGTTTCCACTCCTGACACTCTTGGTGGAACCCGTCATTTCTCCACGCCTATCTCTTCCTCCTTCCTCCCAATGGCTCACGGAAATGACCACTGCTTACAAGTGCATGCTGATCCAACAAGATCTCGAAAACCTGATTTCCAAACTGTCCAACACACAAGCCTGTCACGATCTCGTGAGTTCTCCCTTGAAAGTCTTTATTCCTAAATGGCAAGGGTTGAAAGCCCTATTGTTCCAAATGTGTCCTTCCCCCTTTCTGTCCTGATTCCCAGCGTTATATGACATGGAAACTTCTGGTCACTAATTTTGTATAACATCCCCTTGCAGAATAAGCCATAGAAATAGGCCCTCATTTTTTTTAATACACACACACACACACACACATATATATATGTATGTATGTATGTATGTATGTATGTATGTATGTATGTATGTATGTATGTCTGATTTGCAAGCAGAGTGAGAGAGAATGAGAATGGGTGTGCCAGGGCCCCTAGCCATTGCAAACAAACTCCAAGATGCATGTGCCCCTTTGTGCCTCTGGCTTTACATGGGTACTAGGGAATTGAACCTGGGTGGTTAGGCTTTGCAGGCAAGTACCTTAACCGGTGAGCCATCTCTCTCACCCCCCAATTCCTCATTCTTTACTTTGCCTCTCTAAGCTAACTATCTTTGGCTCCTTTTACCCCGTTATTATTCTCACTGCATAATATCGACGACCATCTTCAAGCTTTGTGTTCCTCCCCACTAGAGTTCGACTCTCCCTCACTGGTCTGACCTGACCACAGGTAATATGTCAGCCCATGTCCTCCCGATGACTTCGGTAGTTAACGCCCAGGCTTGAGTTCATCTTTAAGGAATCACTTTGGGGAGGCTGGGGAGACGGCTTAGCAGATAAAGCACTTGCCACACGCAAGCAAGAGGACCAGGGTACAGATTCCCAGCATTCACATAAGCACTGGGCGGGCATGGCAGCCTGCTGTGTCCAGGAAGAGAATACGGGGGATCTCTGAGAGCTGATTTGGTGAGCCTTGTACTCAAATAAGAGACCCTGAGGCAGAGAGTGATCAAGGAAAGTACACAATGTCAACCTCTGGCCTCCACACATGCATACATGTGCACGAATACCCATACACACATGTGAACATACACCATACACATGTACACACACACAATAACTTTTGGTATTCTGACTCTTGTTTAAGTATCTCTTTTTTTTTTGTTCTTTTTAACACTTTATTTTTATTTATTTGTTTGACACACAGAGGCAGAGAGAGAGAGAGAATGTATGTGCCAGGGCCTCTAACTCCTGCAAATGGCTGCAAGTGAACTCCAGATGCATGCGCCACCTTGTGCATCTGGCTTACATGAGTGCTGGGGAATGGAACCTGAGTCCTTGGGCTTTGCAGGAAAATGTCTTAAACACTAAGCCATCTCTCCAGCCCCTAAATATCCAATTTCTTGAGTAGACACGAGTATCCCTTTATCTGCAAAGAGTTCTAAGATCTCCAGCGGGTGCTGTGACTGCAGAGTGCCAAGCCTACGTGTGCTATTAAAGCCTGCACATCACCAGCCACACATAGCCAGCTTTATGCCAGGTGTCTCTTTTGCACCAGTGTCTCTATGCTTCGGGGCCATTAGGAAGTAAAGTAACAGCTGAACCAAAGCACTATGATACCGTGACATGTCAGTGCAAAGCCTTAGAGGACTACGTGATGCAAGAGTGGGCAGGGTGTACAATTTGTACGCATGGGCAAAGTCATAAGACTTACCTCTCCAGGAGGAAGAAACTGTACAACGTGAGATTTCATTTTTTATTTTTCAAGATTTAAAATTTTTCATTTATTTGTTTGAGAGAGAGCGAACACCCCGTGGCCTCTAGCCATTGCAAACGAACTCCAGATGCACATGCCACCTTGTGCATCCAGCATTATATGGGTACTGGTCAATCGAACCCGGGTCCTTTGGCTTTTCATACAAGAACCTTAGCCTCCAAGCCATCTCTCCAGGCCTGATTACACTGCTTTAAAAGGTACCATTTTAGGGGCTGAGGAGACGTTGCAGTGTTGAAGTGACACTTGAGGATGAGAGCCAGGGAAGGCCTGAGGCCACCCAAGTTTGCCTCCCCATAATCCACGTAAACAGTTGGCCATGGCCAGCCACATCCGTAGGAGATGGAGACCGGAGAATTGCTATGACTACCTGCACAAAACTGGTATCTCCAGGTGGAAGAAAAAGACCCTATGTCAAGTATACAGATGGACAATAGACAAGGGTACCAGAAATTCTCCTCTGGTTTCCACATGTGTGCACTGTGCACACACACACACACACACACACGTGCATACACCGCATAATATACCACACCATATATGCTGCTCTGGGTTGTAGAATATGGCCTATGTTTTGTGCTTGACTTACAAGGCGAACATGGCCCTCTGTTGAAGAAGTCACAGAATAGTCATATTCTCTGCACTGTATGGACTTTTAAATCTTTTTAAATTATTTTTTATTTATTTTTGGAGAGAGAGACAGAGAGAGATAGACAGAGAGGGAGAGGGAGACAGAAATGGGCACGCCAGCAGTGTCTCAGCTGCTGTGAATGAAATCCAGATGTGCGCCCCCTTGTGGGCAAGTGCAGCATTGCGCCCTTGCCTCACTTTGCATCTGGCTAAACGTGGGACGTGGAGATTGGAACCACTGGACATTGGAACCAGCATTCTTAGGCTTAGCAAGCAGGTGCCTTAGCCACTAAGCCATCTCTCCAGCCCTGTATGGACTTTTAATGTGATCCTTTTCAACTAGAAAAAGTACTCTTTCTAACATCTTGCTCCTTCATAAATGTCTATCTGTGGGCTTTGAAAAGGAGGAGGAGAAAGAGAAGAAGAAGGAGGAGAAAGTCCTTTCTGCTATCTCCTGAAGGTCAGGTCTGCTTAGCACAGCCATCTGCTTCTTGCCTCTGGTCCCCAGTTTCCCTCTGATTCGGCTTCTCCTTTTCCCCTAAGGCCCTGCCAAGGGCAAATTCCTCCCCAGACTCACCAACCTGGAGTTCTTCAATCCTTCAGTTCTTCTGTCCATAATATGTAAGTAAATTGCCTAAGAAGAAATGCAGGGCTTTCTTATGATGGGAGGGAAAAATTCTACTTTTTCTCCTCAGGGCAATCCAATTCTTGCTCATCACTATTTGGGGCTCAATGACTTTTGCTTTATATATTTGGATTGCTGTTATGTGCTTAATTCAGAAATCATGATTTTTCTCATGAACTATTCTAATCTTGGTGTTACCAGCAGATGGGTTGATGCCTAAAATAAGACTATCTTTGCGCCTACTCGTCGTCTGTTGAAATCCGTTCTACATGTTTTTATAGGTGGATGAAAGGGTAAGCAACTGCAATTTTCACATTTTCTGTGATTATTTGTTGTGGAAGTTTCCAGACTTGAAGTACGCCACTGTCAAATACACAGCTGAAAGGTTGCAACACACTGTCCACGGCTATCCACTTCATGTCCACCAGCCCCTGACAATGTTGTCCATGGGGCGGGCCAGTGGTCCAAGACGCCCCGTAGAAGCTACCACACTCCTTCATGGTGGTTCTAAATGTCAGTCGTGTTTCTCCCAGTTGGTATAATACTTTGTAATTCCACGAAGCCTTCTCTGTCTGATCAGCTACCGGTTTGGTCTCTGTTCTCTGCTCTTGCTAAGACTAATTTCTCAACAATAAACAACTACTCTTAGGTAAAATCCTCTCCTTCCCAAATAGTAATATATTTGGAATAGCAATATTTCCTCTTTTCTTTTTTTCATTAATCAGAAACTTTGTTGTACGAACCAATCATGTGTTAATGCAATTCACCTTCACACCCTCATTCTAGTGAGAGTCCTCCTCAGCAAGGTTACTACGGAACGCAATATCTCTTTCTTAAAAAAAAAAAATTACTTGCAGGCAGAGAGAGACAGAAAGAAAAGAGAGAGAATGGGCATGCCAGAGCCTCCTGCCACTACAAACAAACTCCAAATGCATGTGCCACTTTGTGCTTCTGGCTTTATGTGGATACTGGGGAATCGAACCAGGGTCCTTGGGCTTTGCAGGCAAGCACCTTAACTGCCAAGCCATGTCTCCAGCCACGGAATACCAATATTTCTTAAGGTAGGAGGTGATGACCGAAACTATGGGAAACGTGGATCCCATGATTGCAAAGCTTTAGTTTGGTTTTCCTGGTGGAACTGAATTTCCCAGGACAACAGGAAAGAGGCGGGAGCTGCCGCTGTCATAGCCCATCCCCCAGGCAGACTCTAGCCTTTCTCTAAATAAATGTTTATCAGATGTTTGAACAGCCCTGGAGAACAGAACCCAAAGTCTGGGTTCCCTTGCTCCATGGTAAAGGATAGCTCAAACTTCATCGCCTGCTAAAATGAGCTTGTGTTCATTGCCTTGTCATTGCATTGGGGATCATCACTCGCTGGTCCAGTGCCAGGCACCCTCCCAACCAAGTTTCAAGCCTGTCTCAAGCTCGCTGTTTTGACTTGGCATTCTGCTTCTTGTTTTTAGAAGAATATTTTAATTGTTTTATTAAATACCATGTCATTTTTCATCCCAATACAAATCTGCAGATAGTGCATGAATGCGGGTACATAATTTATATTCTGTGGTTTTGGCATTCTACTAGTAAGGATGATATCACCCCAAACTCTCTTTCAAACTGTGCTAAGAAAAATTGAGTTGTGTACCCTTTTGGGGTTCCCCCTTATGACCTTCCCGTTCAGAGAGGAGCCCTATTTTCTTTGGGAGAAAAGTTGTGACCATATGGAATTCGTTACAAAAAAAAAAAAAAAAAGAGTGGGTTTGGGCTGTTCCTGATCCCCAAGCCAGTTCCCTAACCATGACAAAACATTCTCCACAATCTCATCGTGACTCATTTTTATTTTTAAATAACCTCTTGCGTGGAAGTTTGTCAAAGCTTTTGGAAAGGTTAAAGAAATGATGTCCACTTGCGTAGTGACCTCCTCAGAGAATTCTAGAAGATGAAGCACGACCGCTCTTTGCTGCACATCCCATGACCGCTCTGGCATTTCTGTGCATAAATTAACTTCAGTCATCATGTGTGCTCATCACCCTGCCCAGCCTGATGAGGGCAGAGAAAGGAGGAGAAGGGTCCAGTCACTGGGATTAAGCAGTTTAAGCATCAAGTCCAAGGAGAGAAAGAAAAGTCACAGAATCACAAGTGAACAAAAAGATATAGAACTATGGTGGTGACTAAAATAAAAGGATTACATTTTTTAAAAAACTAAATATTTTGGGGAAAGATGGCAAAGTAAATCTAGTGGAACAAGTCTCGGGGTTGGTTCTTAAAGCTGAGCTGGCTTCATAGGAACAGAGAGAAGAGATTCAAAAATTTTTTTATGTATTTATGAGAGAGAAAAAAAGAGGCAGATAGGGAGATAGGATGGGCATGCCAGGGCCTCCAGCCACTGCGAACAAACTCCAGATGCACGCGCCACCATGTGCATCTGGCTTATGTGGGTCCTGGGGAATCAAACCTGGGTCCTTTGGCTATGCAGGCAAACACCTTAACCACTAAGCCATCCCTCCAGCCCGAGAAGAGATTCTTGGAGGCATCAAGATGCTCCAGAAAGACTAGAGGAGAAATAGCACGAGGAAAGCCTTGGAGGGAAGGCTGTCTGGTTAAAGGAAGAACATTCG
Source organism: Orientallactaga sibirica (assembly GCA_036365145.1). NCBI lineage: Eukaryota > Metazoa > Chordata > Mammalia > Rodentia > Dipodidae > Orientallactaga > Orientallactaga sibirica. The sequence goes on from JAEOAD010001846.1 coordinate 2,504,079, forward strand.
GGCTTCCGAACAGTTGATGGACAGTAAACTGAGAAAAGTGAAGAGTAACCCCCGCAAATACTTAAAACTGGTTAGAACTGGTTACAGCAAATGCACAGTGGTGAGTAACGGTTCTTCGGGCATATCTGAAATTCTACTGAAATTACAGGGGCATCTCTCTGTAGCTCAATGGCAAAGCATTTGCCTAGCATCCATGAGGCCCCGGGTGTGATTCACAGCATTAGAGACAGAGAGTTCAAAAGGAAACTGAAGACGGCAGGTGGCCGCAATAGAGAGTTTCAGGGAGGTCAGACCCCTTGTGGTACCAAAATTTATATTAGCGTCTGTGATGGTGAAGTTTGTGTCAACTTGATCTGGTTAGGAATCCAAAGACATTCCTCATAAGTGGATCTCTGAGGTTGCTTCTAGGAAGAATTAACTAAAGGAGGAATCCTTCCCCCAGGGTAAGCCCTTCGCCCAGAGTGGGCGGCCCCTCTCAGAAGTGGGGGCTTTATCTAAAGAAGCTCTGGGAAGGAACATGTCCCCTCCTCCCACCTGGCTGCAGGTGCTGCTCGCTGTTCGCTGCTTGCTGCTAGGTGCTTTCCAGGGTGGACTGAAGAGCAGCGTGGACTGAAGAGCAGCATGGACTGAGGACCAGCGTGGACTGAGGACCAGCATGGATTGAAGACCAGCGTGGACTGAGGACCAGCGTGGATTGAAGACCAGTGTGGACTGGAGACCAGTGTGGACTGAAGAGCAGCGTGGACTGAGGACCAGCGTGGACTGAGGACCAGCATGGATTGAAGACCAGCGTGGACTGGAGACCAGTGTGGACTGAGCAGTCTCTCCAGGGGTGCCTTGAGCCTCTGCACTGAGGCCTGCAACCTGCTATTGCTGGACTGCCGTAAACTAATCCAATAAATTCCCTTTTAATACAATTCATTCTATCCGTTCTGGGAAACCCTGATGAATACAGTGTCCTAGGGCTTTTCTCACAAAGCACCACACACTGGGAGACTTTAAGTGACAGGGTTTGTCCTCTCAATGCTCTGGAGGCTACAAGTCTAAAGTCATGGGTTGCCTGGGTTGCCCTCCCTCTGGACACTGTGAGGAAGAGTCCAGCCTTATACTCCTCAGTTTCCCTTGGCTTGTGGCAGCATCATACGAATGTCCACCTCTGTCTCTGTCCATGGGCTTCGTCCCTCCTGTCTGTTTCTCTCTTCTCTCCTCTTCTTCTAGGGCTAACACTCAGATTGGATGTAGTCCCTCTCCCCTCCCCCACCATCGCAATCAACACAACTATTTCTGAATCAGTTATATCAATGGAGACCTCATCTCTTGATGAAACTACATTCTGGTGCGGGGTATAGAATCCAGACAGCATAAGGAAGGACTGGCCTGACAGATGCTCTAGAGGCAGAGTCTCTTCCTCCAAATGCCAGGGAGACAAGACATTCATGTGAGCCAGTGCAAAGGGAAGACATTCTCTGGCCATGCACAGGGTGAAGGAACGTGTTCCTGATGAGAGTGACTGAAGGAGGAAGGGAGGTCTGAAGCCATCACCATGGAGAGTCAAGAACAGAGGCCCCAAGGCCCTGCAAGTCCCAGGAGGGTCAATGTGGCTGGAGTCCAATGAATTAGGTCCTCAAAGTATCTCACTGCATCTAACATCATTTAAGTTTTTTTTTTTTATTTCAATAGACTATTTTTCAGGAGTTTTATGTCCATAGCAAAATGGAGCGAAAAGAACAGAGTTCCCACATGCAGTCTGTCACACACAGCCATTCTCTATCATGATCAACATCCCATTGGCACAAACGTAGCACACTTGTTGAAATCTATGACGTTAGCCTGGTGTGGTGGTGCACACGCCTTTAATCCCAGCACTCAGGATGCAGAGGTAGGAGGCTCTCCATGAGTTCGAGGCCACCCTGAGACTACATAGTGAACTCCAAGTCCGCCTGGGCCACAGCGAGACCCTAACTCAAAAAACAGCAACAACAACAAAAATCTATGACTTTCTGTCAATAAGTCATTATCTCTAAATCCTGTAGTTTACATGAGGGTTGGCTGTGTTATACATTTTACAGGTTTTGACAGATGTATAATGAGCATTTAAACTTTAAAAGTTAAAAGTACTGGGGGAGATGGCTTAGTGGTTAAGGCACTTGTCTGCATAGTTTAAGGATACAGTTTTGATTCCCCAGTACTCACGTAAGCCAGGTGCACATGGTAGCACATGCATCTAGAGTTCATTTGTAGTGGCTAGAGGCCCTGGCACACCCATTCTCTATCTCTACCTGCCCTCTCTCTCTCTCTCTCTCTCTAATAAATAAAAATATTTAAAATTTTGATACTATGTCTGGCTATGTAGTCCAGGCTGGCCTCAAATTCATCATCCTCCAATCTCATAATTTTTTTTTGTTTTTACTTATTTATTTGCAAGAAGAGAGAGAGAGAGTGAGAAAGCGAATGAGGGTGCCAGAGCCTCTAGCAGCTTCAAGCAAACTCCAGCTGCATGTACCACTTTGCATATCTGGCTTTACATGGCTCCTTAACCACTGAGCAATCTCTCCAGGCCTTAATAACTTATTTTTAATCCACTGCTTTCCAATTATGAACATTAGTCTTCTTGGTCAATAATCTCCATGGTATTTGCGGAAGCAGTTCCTGTGAATGGAGGTCACACTGGTTTAGGGAAGTAAGTGGCTCATACTGCTATACCAGTTCCTTCAAATCTCTTGCCAAAATTCCACTTGGTAAAAGCAACCTCCTTTGAGCAAATACATTTGTATTTTTAATTTTTTTAAAAAAACCACTACTATATGTGAACTTCTTTTTCCCAAATGGAGTTTTTTAATCTAAGCAAAATTTCTCACATAGTCTAGGCATATAACGTGTCATATGGGAGAAATTTATTCTAAATTTTTAAGTGCAAAATACAAATTCAATCCAAGAACTCAACACTGTTGTGTAACCGCAAATACACATATCAGATAAAAAAAATAAAATTGGCAGTTTCTGCCCCATGGGTCTTCCATAAACATTCATAGAATATAATGTACATTTAGCAAGTTTCAATAAAGAATTAAAACTAACTGTTTTCCTTGTGCTTCCTGAAGACTTGGTCATGTTTTCTCCACTTTCTGGTGTTTTCTTTTGGGCTTTTGTTGTTGTTGCTTTATCTATTTGCAAGCGAGAAAGACATGGTTGGGGGAAAGAGAGAGACAGCAGACTCATGCAGGTACTCTAGTCACAGCAAATGAACTCCATATGCATGCTGCATACACCACAATTTGCAGCTATTGGCATAACATCGGATCAAAATGTAACCTAAATGTTTATTCCAAGATGTTACTTAGAGCAGTTCATAATGTTAATCCTTTAGCTGGGTGTGCTGGCTGAGACAGAAGGATCTGGAATTCAATACCAACCCAGGCCAGTGAGACTGTCTCACAAAAACAAAACAACAAAATTAAGATCTTGAAACAGCAAAGTCATCAATTTTATCTTTGAAAACTCAATTTTTGAGTTGGAGAGATTTCTCCGTGGTTGTCTGCAAACCCTGATAGTCTGGGTTCAATTCCCTAGTACCCACTTAGAGCCACATGCACAAAGTGGCACATGAGTCTGGAGTTCGTTTGCAGTGGCTAGAGGCCCTGTCGTACCCATTCGTTCTCTTTCTCTCTCTCATAAATAAAAGTATTTTTTTAATCAGAAATAGGAGGATCACTGTGAGTTCGAGGCTTCCCTGAGACTATATAGTGAATTCCTGGTCAACCTAGGCTAGAGCGAGACCTTACCTTGATAAAACTGACTCCTTACAATGCAACCTCCCAGACAGAAATTGGCCTCGATATCCATGACCTTGCAGTGCCTGGCAATACCTTCGCAAGACCCTCATAATAGAAGAAAAAGATGATGACATCAAATTAAAAGGGAGACTAATGGAGAGAGGGGAGGGGATATGACGGAGATTGGAGTTCTAAAGGGGAATGGGGAGAGGGGAGGGAAATACACGTTTTTTGTATGTAAGTATAGAAGTTGCCAATAAAAAAAAAGAAAGAAAAAGAAAGAACTCTCCATTTTGCATTAGGTATTATTTCTGAGCAATACTATGTCTTCCACAACTCTGGGAATGAGGGTGTCTTGTGAACCTGGCACCCCGTGAGCTTTACTCACAAGCAGGAGTGGGCAAAGGAAAAGTCAGGTTGCCATGCAGATCTTAGTGACCGCCTCAGCCAATCCCACAGAGACCTGGAGCTAGGAATGGCTCTTTAGTAGAGTCCCCTGCTGCCTAGGAAAGCCAGGTCAGAACCTTATTCGCAGGTATCCCTCACTGAATTTGCACGGGGCAGTGGAGGCAATCCTGGGAAAACTACAGTCACCCATCAGCCCTACCACAGATGGACAGCAACTCCCTCTGAAGGAGATCCTGCCTGGCTCTAGTTCCTTCCACGTTCATAACATGCTACTTAATCCACTTTGTTCTATTTATTAACAAGAAGCTCAAGTCTTTGGGAGCAAGAATTTTTGTTCTCTTTTTTGGGTCACTACTGTATTCTCAGACCACCTGGTTCCTGGTACATCATGGATGCAAATGCAAATAGGGCTGAGAAGAAGGGACAGAGGAGTGCTCAGCACTGAAACGTCTCTATCTCACCTTCCAGGGCTCAGGGTCCATTGCGGAAGAGGTGGCTGAAGGAATGTAAGTGCCAAAGGAAGGGTAGGACTCCTTACAACGTGCTCTTCCAGACACAAAATGTCATGGATATCCATGACCTCACAGTGCCTGACACTACCTACACAAGACCATCATAATAGGAGGAAAAGATGATGACATCAAAATGAAAAGAGAGACTGATGGAGAGATGGAGGGGATATGATAGAAAGTGGAGTTGCAAAGGGGAAAGTGGGGTGTGGAATTATTGTCCATAGTTATAGAAGTTGTCCATAAAATAATTATTTAATTAAAATAAAAAAATGAGCCAGGCATGGGGGCACATGCCTTTAATCACAGCACTGAGCACTTGGGAGGGCAGAGGTAGGAGGATCCTTGTGAATTCAAGGCCACCCTGAGACTACAGAGTGAGTTCCAAGTCAGCCTGGGCTACAGTGAGACCCTACCTTGAAAACAACAAACAAAAAAAATAGATAAATAAATGTTGACATATACCCCAGATTCTTACATTTACTCAATCAATGGAGAATAGGCATTTGTTTTCCTCCAGCTGTCAGCCTAAGTCCCAACCAGGAACTAGAAATGAACTCTACTGGGTCAATTCTCACCCTTTGAAAACTCCTGTTTCCTATTGAGAAACACGAATATCTTACATTTTTTGAATTTTGTATTATAAAAACATGTTTGTTTTGTTGGTTTTTTTTTTCAATCTAAAATACTAACCCACAGTTTTCTGTAATTAAAAAAAAAAAGTCTGGGCTGGAGAGATAGCTTAGCGGTTAAAGTGCATACCTGTGAAGCCTATGGTCCCAGGTTTGATTCCCCAGGACCCACGTAAAGCCAGATACACAGGGTGGTGCATGCGTCTGGAGTCTGTTTGTAGTGGCTGGAAGCCCTGGTATGCCCATTCTCTATCTCTCTCTCTCTCTCCCCCTCTCTCTTTCTCTCTCTCTCTCTCTCTCTCTCTCTCTCTCTTTCTCCATATATATATAGTTTTACAAATAATTGCAAGGTACAGCATACTTTCTCCCCTCCAGGTTTTCAGTGGACTCTTTCCTTGCTTGCTCTAGGCTGTTCACTTAGGGTGTAATCAGATGGGCCAGGGACATGAACTTGCTTGTGAGAACACAGGGAACTTGTCTGAGAACAGCACTTATTAAGCAACAGATGTGTGAGAACCAAGGCCCGTCCCCTTACCTTGGCCTTACATGCCATAGCCAGGCTGGCTCTTCATTCCCAGTCAGCTCCAATAAATCATCGCCATTTTCTAGAATTCTTTCGCAGTGTTCTAGAATATTCAGACAGCTGTCGTGGGCATTTTGAAGCCTCCCAGATTAGTGGGAGCACAGGTCTCCTGGTGGTGCTGTGTTAATTCATTAGAACCACTGCTCACCCAAGTTCCCTCGTGACCCTTTGAATGGGAAGTAGCTGGAACACGCTGTCCTTGCTGATAGTTCCTGTTACCAGGACACAAGTGTAAAACCACACCAGACAGCTGGGTCACTATTGCACCCCATTGCCACCCTCCCATTCCAGGTCTTAAATGCAAGTCTCCCTGAAAAGTTTTCAGAATTAAAACCCCAACGAGTAATGCCCTTTATTACATTTCTTAAAATTTATTTATTTGTAAGAAGACAGAAGAGAGAGAGAGAAAAATGGGTATGTCAAGGCCTCCAGCCACAATTGAGCTTTACGTGGGAACTGGGGAATCAAACCAGGGTCATTAGGATTTTCAGACAAGCATCTTAACCATTGAGCCATCTCTCCTGCCCCTTTATTACATATTTTACATATATGTAAAGAGTTTTTGAATCTATGAATTAACTGCCTATATCATATTTAAACACTAAGAAAAAATGGAAACCCACAACTGTTTAACCAACCAAATTAACTTCACACATTTAGTTCTTAAACCAAATTATTTGTGTGCATTCCTGGCACCAAGTCAAATGTACACATTTATTTCAACTTATAAGGCCTCTGACCCCAGGGAATCACATTTGACTTCCAGACCCTACCTGGAAAAACAGAAAAATGAAAAAACCAAAAAAAAAGAAAGAAAAGAAAAGAAAAGAAAAGAAAAGAAAAGAAAAGAAAAGAAAAAAGAAAAGTATATCCTTCATTAAATTCAACCTTGAAATTTTAATGTGTGTATTTGGGGAAGTAAACTCATTGAATGGTTCTTAAAGACAGTATTGGTTTTCCTATTCAATTCTTTTTGTTTGTTTGTTTGTTTGTTTGTTTGTTTCAAGGTAGGGTCTGACTGTAGCCCAGGCTGACCTGGAATTCACTCTGTATTCTCAGGGTGGCCTCGAACTCACGGTGATCCTCCTACCTCTGCCTCCCGAGTGCTGGGATGAAAGGCGTGCGCCACCCCGCCCAGCTTCAATTCTTTTCTTTTTTAAATATTTGAATTTATTTATTTTCAAGCAGAGAGAGACAGAGAGAGAATGGTCACACCAGAGCCTCCAGGCACTGCAAATGAATTCCATATTCATGCACCACTTTTTGCATCTGGCTTCATGAGAGTACTGAGGCATCTATCCTGATGTTATCAGGCTTTGCAGGCAAGCGCCTTAACCACTGAACCATCTCTGCAGCCCCAGCTATTCAATTCATAAAAACTTAGCTATTGCAATACTTTGTTCCAATTTACTGGGAATGAATAGTGCATTTAGTGGCTAAAGCACAAGCTTTTGTCACCCCATCAGGGTTGGAAGCTCTCCTGTGCTGTTTATCAAGCCTGACCTTGGAGAATTAATTAGCCTTTTAGTAAAGTGGTAACCCCTACAGCAAAGCACATTGGTGAGGAGTAAATTAAACGAGATGGTATAGACACAGCATTCGGCAGCACATCTCTGCTTGGTACACCATGATCATGGAAATGCTGTTTTTACCACTATATCAGCATCATTTCAGATTACTTCCTGACCTTTTCCTCCTGCCTTTAATTTAGCCTAAAAAAAATGTACTTTCCCCAAAAGTAAAATTTTGGTTTTTTTTTTTCCTAGGGAGGAATATTTTAAATTTAATGACATTTTTATACTTTTATAATGTTTTTTGATCATAACTCCCTCCCATTAACTTGTCTTGACCCCTCTACCCCCTTACACCGAATCCCATCTTACCAACTGGTTCCCTTCTTCTACTTTGGTGTCTATTTTTGCCTGTGTGTGAGCATGACCCATAAAAAAATAATAATAGAGCCAAAGGAAGGGTATGAGTCCTTACAATGCAACTGCCCAGACAGAAATTGGCCTCAATATCCATGACCTTGCAGCACCTAGCAATACCTTCACAAGACCCTCAGAATAGAAGAAAAAATGGTGTCATCAAATTAAAAGAGAGACTAATGGAGAGAGGGAGGGGATATGATGGAGATTGGAGTTCTAAAGTGGAATGGGGGGAGGAGAGGGAAATATCAGGTGTTTTTTGTATGTAAGTATAGAAGTTGTCAATAAAAAAAAGGTGTGCACCAAAAATAATAATAATAACTGCAGCATTTCAAGGAGTGACTGACTGGTACTAATAAAAGAAAAAAACATAGGGTCCATATATGACTTTGTTTTATAAATAGAGCCATCTATAGCACACATTTACCCAGTGTTAAGTGTGGTTTATCTCTAAGGAGTTATATGCATACATACATATGTGTGTGTGTGTGTGTGTGTGTCTCTGTGTGTGTGTATCCACCTTTCCTTTTCCTTCACTTTTAGCCTATTTTTAAGGAGGCTCTGTATCTAAAAACCACTTACATGGAGAAGTAATTTAGTTGATATAGCATGGTCATACCTATGTCGTCCTAAATCTGTGTGATACAAGAGACCTCTATAATTTCAAGCAAGTCATTTCAACCCTATGGGCATCAATTTCCTGGACTAAGAAGATGGTATTCTAGTTGGCCTGGAGACATTTCAACATATTGACAAACTAAACCCACCAAAGACACTTCAGCTCCTCTATGGAACAGGAGGATGTTCACACAGGAACCCATCATTGACATACAGGAGGATGTGCACACAGGAACCCATCATTGACATACAGGAGGATGTTCACACAGGAACCCATCATTGACATTGAACCCATCATTGACATACAGGAGGATGCACACAGGAACACATCATTGACATACAGGAGGATGTTCACACAGGAACCCATCATTGACATACAGGAGGATGTGCACACAGGAACCCATCATTGACATACAGGAGGATGTTCACACAGGAACCCATCATTGACATACAGGAACCCATCATTGACATACAGGAGGATGTTCACACAGGAACCCATCATTGACATACAGGAGGATGTGTTCACACACCCATCACAGGAACCCATCATTGACATACAGGAGGATGTCACACAGGCACACAGGAACCATCATCATTGACATACAGGAGAACCCATCATTGATACACACACAGGAACCCATCATTGACATACAGGATCATTGAACCCATCATTGACATACAGGAGGATGTGCACACAGGAACCCATCATTGACATACAGGAGGATGTTCACACAGGAACCCATCATTGACATACAGGAGGATGTGCACACAGGAACCCATCATTGACATACAGGAGGATGTGTCACACAGGAACCCATCATTGACATACAGGAGGATGTTCACCCATCATTGACATACAGGAGGAGGGATCATTGACATACAGGAGGATGTTCACACAGGAACCCATCATTGACATACAGGAGGATGTTCACACAGGAACCCATCATTGACATACAGGAGGATTGACATACAGGAGGACGCACACAGGAACCCATCATTGACATACAGGAGGATGTTCACACAGGAACCCATCATTGACATACAGGAGGATGAACAGGAACCCATCATTCAGGAGGATGTTCACACAGGAACCCATCATTGACATACAGGAGGATGTGCACACAGGAACACATCAGGAGGATGTTCACACAGGAACCCATCATTGACATACAGGAGGATGTTGATCATTGACATACAGGAGGATCATTGACATACAGGAGGATGTTCACACAGGAACCCATCATTGACAGGAGGATACAGAACCCATCATTGACATACAGGAGGATGTTCACACAGGAACCCATCATTGACATACAGGAGGAGGAACCCATCATTGACATACAGGAGGATGTTCACACAGGAACAGGAACCATCATCAGGAGGATTGAACCCATCATTGACATACAGGAGGATGAACCCATCATTGACATACACAGGAGGACACACAGGAACCCATCATTGACATACAGGAGGATGTTCACACAGGAACCCATCCATCATTGAACCCATCATTGACATACAGGAGGATGTTCACACAGGAACCCATCATTGACATACAGGAGGATGTTCACACAGGAACCCATCATTGACATACAGGAGGGAACCCATCATTGACATACAGGAGGATGTTCACAGGGACATACAGGAGGATGTTCACACAGGAACCCATCATTGACATACAGGAGGAACAGGAACCCATCATTGACATACAGGAGGATGGGAACCCATCATTGACATACAGGAGGATGTTCACACAGGAACCCATCATTGACATACAGGAGGATGTTCACACAGGAACCCATCATTGAACACAGGAACCCATCATTGACATACAGGAGGATGTTCACACAGGAACCCATCATTGACATACAGGAGGATGTTCACACAGGAACCCATCATTGACATACAGGAGGATGTTCACACAGGAAACCCATCATTGACATACAGGAACCCATCATTGACATACAGGAGGATGTTCACACAGGAACCCATCATTGACATACAGGAGGGACACAGGAACCCATCATTGACATACAGGAGGATGTTCACACATCAGGAACCCATCATTGACATACAGGAGGATGGAGGATTGACATACACACAGGAACCCATCATTGACATACAGGAGGATGTTACAGGAGGACACAGGAACCCATCATTGACATACAGGAGGATGTTCACACAGGAACCATCATTGACATACAGGAGGATGATACAGGAGGACACAGGAACCCATCATTGACATACAGGAGGATGTTCACACAGGAACCCATCATTGACATACAGGATCACATTGGAACCCATCATTGACATCACAGGAGGATGTTCACACAGGGAACCCATCATTGACATACAGGAGGATGTGCACACAGGAACCCATCATTGACATACAGGAGGGAACACATCACACAGGAACAGGAACCATCATTGACATACAGGAGGATGTTCACACAGGAGGAACCCATCATTGACATACAGGAGGATGAACAGGAACCCATCATTGACATACAGGAGGATGTTCACACATACAGGAGGAACCATCATCATTCACACAGGAACCCATCATTGACATACAGGAGGATGTTCACACAGGAACCCATCATTGACATACAGGAGGATGTTCACACAGGAACCCATCATTGACATACAGGAGGATGTTCACACAGGAACCCATCATTGACATACAGGAGGATGTTCACACAGGAACCCATCATTGACATACAGGAGGAGGAGGAACCCATCATTGACATACAGGAGGATGTTCACACAGGAACCCATCATTGACATACAGGAGGATGTTACAGGAGGACACAGGAACCCATCATTGACATACAGGAGGATGTTCACACAGGAACACATCATTGACATACAGGAGGATGTTCACACAGGAACCCATCATTGACATTTGACATACAGGAGGATGTTCACACAGGAACACATCATTGACATACAGGAGGATGTGCACACAGGAACCCTTCATTGACATACAGGAGGATGTTCACACAGGAACCCATCATAGACATACAGGAGGATGTTCACAGGAACCCACAGGAACCCATCATTGACATACAGGAGGATGTTCACACAGGAACCCATCATTGACATACAGGAGGATGAGGATGTTCACACAGGAACCCATCATTGACATACAGGAGGGAACACATCATTGACATACAGGAGGATGTTCACACAGGAACCCATCATTGACATACAGGAGGATGTTCACACAGGAACCCATCATTGATACACAGGAGGATGTTCACACAGGAACCCATCATTGACATACAGGAGGATGTTCACACAGGAACCCATCATTGACATACAGGAGGACGCACACAGGAACCCATCATTGACATACAGGAGGATGTTCACACAGGAACCCATCATTGACATACAGGAGGATGTTCACACAGGAACCCATCATTGACATACAGGAGGATGTTCACACAGGAACCCATCATTGACATACAGGAGGATGTTCACACAGGAACCCATCATTGACAGACAGGAGGATGTTCACACAGGAACCCATCATTGACATACAGGAGGATGTTCACACAGGAACCCATCATTGACATACAGGAGGATGTTCACACAGGAACCCATCATTGACATACAGGAGGATGTTCACACAGGAACCCATCATTGACATACAGGAGGATGTTCACACAGGAACCCATCATTGACAAACAGGAGGATGTTCACACAGGAACCCATCATTGACATACAGGAGGATGTTCACACAGGAACCCATCATTGACATACAGGAGGATGTTCACACAGGAACCCATCATTGACATACAGGAGGATGTTCACACAGGAACCCATCATTGACATACAGGAGGACGCACACAGGAACCCATCATTGACATACAGGAGGATGTTCACACAGGAACACATCATTGACATACAGGAGGAACCATCATCAGGAGGATTGACATACATCATTGATACAGGAGGATGTTCACACAGGAACCCATCATTGACATACAGGAGGATGTTCACACAGGAACCCATCATTGAGGAGGATGTTCACACAGGAACCCATCATTGACATAGGACAGGAACCCATCATTGACATACAGGACACAGGAACCCATCATTGACATACAGGAGGATGTTCACACAGGAACCCATCATTGACATACAGGAGGATGGAGGAACCCATCATTGACATACAGGAGGAGAACCCATCATTGACATACAGGAGGATGTTCACACAGGAACCCATCATTGACATACAGGAGGAGGAACCCATCATTGACATACAGGCACACAGGAACCCATCATTGACATACAGGAGGATGTTCACACAGGAACCCATCATTGACATACAGGAGGATGTTCACACAGGAACCCTTCATTGACATACAGGAGGATGTGCACACAGGAACCCATCATTGACATACAGGAGGATGTTCACACAGGAACCCATCATTGACATACAGGAGGATGTTCACACAGGAACACATCATTGACAGATCATTGACACACAGGAACCATCATGACATACAGGAGGATGTTCACACAGGTTGACATACAGGAGGATGTTCACACAGGAACCCATCATTGACATACAGGAGGACGCACACAGGAACCCATCATTGACATACAGGATGAGGAAACCACATCATTGACATACAGGAGGACGCACACAGGAACCCATCATTGACATACAGGAGGATGTGCACACAGGAACCCATCATTGACAAACAGGAGGATGTTCACACAGGAACCCATCACAGGAACACATCATTGACATACAGGAGGAACCCATCATTGACATACAGGAGGATGTTCACACAGGAACCCATCATTACAGGAGGACATACAGGATCATTGACATACAGGAGGATGTGCACACAGGAACCCATCATTGACATACAGGAGGATGTTCACACAGGAACCCATCATTGACACACAGGAGGATGTTCACACAGGAACCCATCATTGACATACAGGAGGATGTTCACACAGGAACCCATCATTGACATACAGGAGGATGTTCACACAGGAACCCATCATTGACATACAGGAGGATGTTCACACAGGAACCCATCATTGACACACAGGAGGACCCATCATTGACATACAGGAGGATGTTCACACAGGAACCCATTGACATCATTGACACAGGAGGATGTTCACACAGGAACCCATCATTGACATACAGGAGGATGTTCACACAGGATTGACATACATCATTGACATACAGGAGGATGTTCACACAGGAACCCATCATTGACATACAGGAGGATGTGCACACAGGAACATCCATCAGGAGGATTGATCATTGACACAGGAGGATGTTCACACAGGAACCCATCATTGACATACAGGAGGATGTTCACACAGGAACCCAGGAATCATTCATTGACATACAGGAGGATGTTCACACAGGAACCCATCATTGACACAGGAACCCATCATTGACATACAGGAGGGAACCCATCATTGATCATACAGGAGGATGTTCACACAGGAACCCATCATTGACATACAGGAGGATGTTCACACAGGAACACATCATTGACATACAGGAGGATGTTCACACAGGAACCCACAGGAGGATGTTCACACAGGAACCCATCATTGACATACAGGAGGATGTTCACACAGGAACCCATCATTGACATACAGGAGGATGTTCACAGGAACCCATCATTGACATACAGGAGGATGTTCACACAGGAACCCATCATTGACATACAGGAGGACGCACACAGGAACCCATCATTGACATACAGGAGGATGTTCACACAGGAACCCATCATTGACATACAGGAGGATGTTCACACAGGAACCCATCATTGACACACAGGAGGATGTTCACACAGGAACCCATCATTGACATACAGGAGGATGTTCACACAGGAACCCATCATTGACATACATCAGGAACCCATCATTGACATACAGGAGGATGTTCACACAGGAACCCATCATTGACATACAGGAGGAACACAGGAACCCATCATTGATTGACAGGAACCCATCATTGACATACAGGAGGATGTTCACACAGGAACCCATTGACATACAGGAGGATGTTCACCCATCATTGACATACAGGAGGATGTTCACACAGGAACCATCATCATTGACATACAGGAGGATGTTCACACAGGAACCCATCATTGACATACAGGAGGATGTTCACACAGGAACCCATCATTGACATACAGGAGGATGTTCACACAGGAACACATCATTGACATACAGGAGGATGTGCACACAGGAACATACAGGAGGATGTTCACACAGGAACCCATCATTTGACATCATTGACATACAGGAGGATGTTCACACAGGAACCCATCATTGACATACAGGAGGATGTTCACACAGGAACCCATCATTGACATACAGGAGGATGTACACACAGGAATGTTGACATACAGGAGTTCACACAGGAACCCATCATTGACATACAGGAGGATGTTCACACAGGAACCCATCATTGACATACAGGAGGATGTTCACACAGGAACCCATCATTGACATACAGGAGGAACACATCATTGACATACAGGAGGACAGGAACCCATCATTGACATACAGGAGGGACACAGGAACACAGGAACCCAGGATTGACACATCATTACAGGGAGGATGTTCACACAGGGAACCCATCATTGACATACAGGAGGATGTTCACACAGGAACCCATCATTGATACAGGAGGAGGATGTTCACACAGGAACCCATCATTGACATACAGGAGGATGTTCACACAGGAACCCATCATTGACATACAGGAGGATGTTCACACAGGAACCCATCATTGACACACAGGAAACCCATCATTGACATACAGGAGGATGTACAGGAGGACACACACAGGAACCCATCAGGAACACAGGAACCCATCATTGACATACAGGAGGATGTTCACACAGGAACCCATCATTGACATACAGGAGGATGTTCACACAGGAACCCATCATTGACATACAGGAGGATGTTCACACAGGAACCCATCATTGACATACAGGGAGGAACCCATCATTGACACACAGGAGGATGTTCACACAGGAACCCATCATTGACATACAGGAGGACGCACACAGGAACCCATCATTGACATACAGGAGGATGTGCACACAGGAACCCATCATTGACATACAGGAGGATGTTCACACAGGAACCCATCATTGACATACAGGAGGATGTTCACACAGGAACCCATCATTGACATACAGGAGGATGTTCACACAGGAACCCATCATTTACAGGAGGATGTTCACACAGGGAACCCATCATTGACACAGGAGGATGTTCACACAGGAACCCATCACACAGGAGGAGGAACCCATCATTGACATACAGGAGGATGTTCACACAGGAACCCATCATTGACATACAGGGAGGAACCCATCATTGACATACAGGAGGATGTTCACACAGGAACCCATCATTGACATACAGGAGGATGTTCACACAGGAACACATCATTGACATACAGGAGGATGTTCACACAGGAACCCATCATTGACATACAGGAGGATGTTCACACAGGAACCCATCATTGACATACAGGAGGATGTTCACACAGGAACACATCATTGACATACAGGAGGATGTTCACACAGGAACCCATCATTGACATACAGGAACCCATCATTGACATACAGGAGGATTGACATACAGGAGGATGTTCACACAGGAACCCATCATTGACATACAGGAGGATGTTCACACAGGAACATTGACATACATCATTGACATACAGGAGGATGAACCCATCATTGACATACAGGAGGACACAGGAACCCATCATTGACATACAGGAGGATGACAGGAACACAGGAACCATCATCATTGATTGACATACAGGAGGATGTTCACACAGGAACCCATCATTGCACAGGAACCCATCATTGACATACAGGAGGACACAGGAACCCATCATTGACATACAGGAGGATGTTCACACAGGAACCCATCATTGACATACAGGAGGATGTCACACAGGAACCCATCACAGGAACATCATTGACATCATTGACATACAGGATGAGGATGACATTCACACAGGAACCCATCATTGACATACAGGAGGATGTTCACACAGGAACCCATCATTGACATACAGGAGGATGTTCACACAGAACCCATCATTGAACAGGAACCATCACATCATTGACATACAGGAGGATGTGCACACAGGAACCCATCATTGACATACAGGAGGATGTTCACACAGGAACCCATCATTGACATACAGGAGGATGTTCACACAGGAACCCATCATTGACATACAGGAGGATGTTCACACAGGAACCCATCATTGACATACAGGAGGTTCACACAGGAACCCATCATTGACATACAGGAGGATGTTCACACAGGAACCCATCATTGACATACACAGGAACCCATCATTGACATACAGGAGGAGGATCATTGACACACAGGAACCCATCATTGACATACAGGAGGAAGCACACAGGAACCCATCATTGACATACAGGAGGATGTGCACACAGGAACCCATCATTGATATACAGGAGGATGTGCACACAGGAACCCATCATTGACATACAGGAGGATGTGCACACAGGAACCCATCATTGATATACAGGAGGATGACATACAGGAGGATGTACACACAGGAACCCATCATTGACATACAGGAGGAACACACAGGATGTTCACACAGGAACCCATCATTGACATACAGGAGGATGTGCACACAGGAACACATCATTGACATACAGGAGGATGTGCACACAGGAACACATCATTGACATACAGGAGGAAGCACACAGGAACACATCATTGACATACAGGAGGATGTGCACACAGGAACCCATCATTGACATACAGGAGGAAGCGCACAGGAATGCATCGTTGACATTTAGTCTCACAAGGCTCCTGGCCCGCCTCCTGTGGATCCCATCTGTGAACCTGGGAGGGCCATGAAGCACGCGTGAAGAAGCCTTGGGCGATGGTAAAGCACTCCACCTCACCATTTTGGAATTCGCAACCACTTTATGTATACACAATTTTCCACTATCAAAGGACAGCGTGGCAATCACTTGCTAGGTAGCGTCTCCAACACTCCTCCAGGATCGTGTGACTCATCTGTCCCCACTCCCTCCAGAGGCAGTTATCACCTCCAGGGTGCTGACGGAGGACACAATCTCTCAGAGGAAACATTTGCAATCAAAACCCTCGTACACATATTGAGCAATCACGTAACTCCAATTCCATGGAAAACTAACGAAGAGACTTCTGGGCACCACGGTCCCTGCCAACTGAGAAAGCCAGGCACAGCCTTATTTGCACAGAGCAAGGCAGCTCCACGCAGCTGGGGCACCTCTGGGAGAATTCAATGTTAGCCTGACCTGTGGTTGGACAACAGCTCCTTCAGAGAAGTTGACCCAAGCAGGACACCGTAGCTTCTGCCATGTACTTAATTCACCTTATTGTGTTTGTTATGGTGAGTCAACTCTTCAGTGGCAAGGGGTTTGGTTATTGGGTGCAGAAGTCCTCACTCTGGGGAGACATTATGCTCACATCCCTGGGTACCAACTCTTTAGACCTAATTACTGCCACCAAAAGAAGTGTGTGGCGTCGTCCACTCTCGTGAAGAGAAGAAAACTGAGTGGTTTCGTGACCAGGAATTCTATGAAAGACTACTACAAAAGTAAATACTCAAGACTACTGAATAAAGAGACCAAATCTAAGAAACCAGATGATAAAAAAAAAAGTATTCCTGTGTTAAAAAGATGCCCTTGGTCTTGGAGAGTTGGCTCAGGGTTTAAGGCACTTGCCTGCAAAGCCCAGGGACCCAGGTTCGATTCCCCAGTACCCATGTAAAGCCAGATGCACAAGATGGCACATGTGTCTGGAGTTTGTTTGCAGTGGGTACAGGTCTCGGGGCGCCCATTCTCTCTCTCTTTTTCTATCTGCCTGTTTCTGTATCTCTCTCAAATAAATAAATAAAATACATTTGTTAAATGCTCTTACTTCATTGTTCAACTGAGATGACCTAACACACACACACACACCCACACACACACACACACACACTATCTCTCACATGTGTACCAGACATACACACATGTGCATAAGATTAACGACACCTAAACTGAGACTAAAGCCCCGCTGTAAATCAGGCTCCCAGGCAGATTGCTGGTTCGAGCCCCATGAATTTCCCCTCACCTTGTGTAATACCAACGTCTCAAGCCCACACAGAACTCGTGAACAGAACACTTGTGTAACAGATGTGACCAGAGGCTTTCGCAGATCTGCGAACCTAGAGAGGACTATTAGCTAGGTGGGTCTAACCTTGCCCCGTGATCCTTATAAATCTCTAGAGATCAGCGAGAGAGGAAACCACAGATGTGGAGCGCTGCTAGAAGTGAGAAGTGTCACTCAGCAAAGAATTAGCTGTCACCTCTAGGGAAGAGATCAGTCCCTTGCTGACACAGCCAGGACAGGAATGGGGATTTCAGTCCAGTAACCTCAAGCATCCAGCCTCGGCCAGTGAGCCAGTGAGCTTTTGAAGTGGAGTTCTCCCTGGAGCATTCAGTTGGGACCATATCTCGATTGAGTCTCGCAAGAGCTTGAGCACACAATCCAGGCATGCCGACCTGCAGAACTGTAAGCTCGTGAATAGACGATTGTTTTAAGCTGTACACCTGTCGTCTGTCACCAGCAATAGAAAACTAATGCATGGGGGGGCGGGGGCGGGGAAAGAGGTGTGTAATTTGCTTCATAATGGTACATGGGGAAAAAATGATGTCTTCTTTCTTCTAAACATCTAGTTCATGCGTTCTCAGGCTATGCCAAATTTGCTTAAGCAGTCAAATAAAACAAGTTTATACTTTCAACAAATATTCATTGAGTGTCAGGTGATATTTTTGAAAGTGTATACAGGAATGAGTAAAGTTATTGGAATTTGACTTTATTTTTAATGTTTTAAACCAGTTCAGATCGTTAAAGAAATAGAAATGAGCATTTTAGGGGACTTGGATTAACGTTTGCCACATGGTATACAATATAGTGTGCATCTGTTAATATTTTAATGTGCATATAATTGATTTTACAATAATATTACATTATATTATTTTTTATATTACATTATTATGTAACAATTTGCATCAGAATATATTTGAAGCCTCTCATCTGACAACATGAAGCTTCTCACAAATAAAATTGCTGAGTTTTCACGTGGTTCCCTCCTACATCAGTTGAGTCTTGTTGGTACATCCACTAAATATTTATCAAGCCTCTGCTATGTATTAGACATACCTTTGAACATTGACATATAGAGATGACAAAATTAAAAATAGATGAAATTAAGGAGGATAACGTAAAATAGAGAGACAATATACAAACAATTAAATTGTTCAATGAATATGACTATATATGCATACTTCATTAAATATGCATGCCTTTTGCATTCACATATAAAATAATAATATAAGCTTCATATGTATATATGAATTTCTTTCCTCTTCAAGGCTGAACTCCTTTACTTAGCTCTTACCTGCAAAGCCCAACAACCTGGGTTCAGTTCCCAAGGACCCACATAAAGCTGGATGCACAGGTGGCACATGATCTGGAGTTCGTTTACAGTGGATAGAGGCCCTGGCGTACCCATTCTTTATCTCTCTCTCTCTCTCTCTCTCTCTCTCTCTCTCTCTCTCTCTTTGCAAATAAATACATAAAAATTTAAAAACTTGTTTTGTCTTTAGTTCCCAATATTGTCTCTCAAGTGCTACTACAGTGGTATAATTTATCATTGTTTTGAACAATCCACCTTTGAGCCCACGTGCTAATGTGGAAGACGCGGCAACTCACCAGAACCTGCTCCCTGCTAGGAGAGCTGAAAACATCAGCTCCTCAGATCCTGGACTTCTTTTCAGCTAGGGCAGGATGACATTAATTGCTATAAAGTTTATAAAATTCTCTAAATACTCCTTTTTAAATTCCGTAATTTCTGTTATCAAACCATATAATTTCTTACTTGGCCTCCTCTTGTTCTTCAAACCTTAAAAAATCTTTTCCTGATAGTCTCCCAGCCCAACCCCAACACACTTCTCACATACACTGCCTTGCCCTGCGTCATGTTGATAATTAAAGAACGGATTCATTGAAATTCTAAAAATTGAATTCTGGTTCCTTAAATGTCACTATGAACACAATGAACTATAAATTGGTTAACTAAAACATTGCTAAAACTGCTTAAAAATCCCATCCCATATAAATAAATTGCTGTAAAGTTTATCATTTAAAAAAAAACACTTTTTTGAAACTTAGTATTTTAGTTATCTTTAGGACATTAGTTTTCTGGCTAAATTTATTTCCAATGAGTTGGTGCTTGTTGACTTTGACCTAGAACCGAGAGCAAAAGCTGGACAAGAACCAGAGGGTGGCCTCTCTCAGCCACGCTAAGGAGTCTTGACCCTAACAGCAGGTGGGAAACCCTAAAGAAAGCTGACTTGATCTTAGTGTATTTTTAAAGTTCTGGGCGGAGCTGGATACACTGGCCAATGTTTACCTATATGTGCCAGGGCTGGAACAGGGCACATTCGAAACATTTTAACTTTAGTTTGGGGGCGAGAAATGGGAAAACGCTTTCATGAGCTCTCTCCATGATTCTCAGGTGTACCAAAGTCAGGGCACCACTGTCCTGAAGTGGTCAACACTTCTAGTAGTGTGTAAAGCCACTTGAATTAAAACACACAGTCCAAGGCTTGGGGAGATGGCTCAGCGGTTAAGGCACTTTCTTGCAAAGCCTGACGGCCAGGGTTCAATACCCACATAAAGCCAGATGTACAAAGTGGCACATGTATCTGCAGTTTGTTTGGTAGCAGGAAGACCCTGGTATGCCCATTCTCTCTCTGTCATTCTCACTCTCTCCCTACATCCTATCTCTCTGTGCTTTTAAATTTAAAAACAGCATCTGTGACTCCTAAAGATTCTTCATGGATTGGTGGTTGGTGAGTACCAAACACATCTGTGGCTGATGCCTCCCAGGCAGATGGCCCCAAACACCTGGCACACAGCCCGCTTCCCTCTGGACACAATAATTGTCACACCTTTGTCATTCACCAGCACAAGAAACCTCGATGTGAGTCCGCAAAACATTCACCTGAATATTAACGGACTATGTCAATACATGTGAAGAACAGTGAAGGAATGGACAGGGAATGAAAACAAATTTTAGAAACCAGAATTCACTAGAATCCTGGCAAAATGTTTCTTTTTCTTTGTGGGGAGGAACAGCATTTCACTGGATAATGCAGGCTGGCTTTGAATTTCTCCTCTTGCTTCACCCTTCCAAGTGCTGGGATTACACGTGTGACCACCATGGAATTCATTTAAATTTATAAAAACATTTTATTTATTTGCAAGCAGAAAGAGAGAGAGAGAGAGAAAAAAAAAAAGACAGAATGGGCACACCAGGACCTCTAGCCACTGCAAAAAAAATTCCAGGTTCATGTGCCATTTTGTGCGTCTGGCTTTACGTGGGTACTGGGGAATCAAACCTGAGTTAGGCTTTGCAAACAAATGCCTTAACTATGGAACCATCTCTCTAGCCCTACATTTTTTTGGCTTTGTTTTTGTTTTTTGAGGTAGAGTCTCAGAGGCTGACCTGGAATTCACTCCTTATTCTCAGGGTGGCCTCGAACTCATGGCGATCCTCCTACCTCTGCCTCCCCAGTGCCGGGATTAAAGGTGTGCGCCACCACACCTGGCTTTCCAGCCCTACATTTTAAAATGTTTAAAGGTTTCAAGCTAAATGTAGTCTTCTCTGAAACAAGAAAATTCATTTCTTTCCCACCATAAACAATGACCAAATTCAGTTACAGCACCAATGGCCTGGGTGGCACAACAAACATTTCAGAGGTGAAAGCAGCCATGTGTGTAGCATTGTAACGGCCGTTGAGACAAGCTCGTGTTGGCTGGCATGAAACACAGATGAAATTCTGAGGGGCAGGTGGTGGCGGGGTGGGGGGGCAGTTGCTTGAGAGAGGCTGTAAACTATGCAGACTGGTATCGGCTGAAGATAATGAATTCCTGTTGATCTAATAAATAAAGATAACAATATGGTGTATTCCTTAGCAGATCTGGTATCTCAAAGCCCTTCGTCAAGGCACCAACTGAAATCTGCCATCCTCACTGGACACGTCACCTTCCAAGGTGACTCTGCACTGACTGCTTGTTCATGAAATGAACATTGCAAGAAATGTAATCACTGGCCTTCAGCTGGGGACAATGCAGTAATCACGGTGACAAACAGGGGAGTCTCGGCTCTCGGGCAGCCGAAGAGTCAGGTGGCTCGAGCTTGGTAAAGAGGGTGAGCATTGAGACAGTGGTCTTTCTCTCCCTTCAGTCTTCAAATGTGACAGGGCCTGAGGGAAGGAGAGAAAGTTAAGAATAAGAAGAACAGGGCTGAATATGATGCACTTTCTTCAACTTTCATCAGGGGGAAACCAGATTTTAGTTGCCTAAGTCAGAATTTTGGGACTGAGTGGACAAACTAAAATCCATGTAACTTAACTCGCTTTCTTTGGAGGCCTAGAAAGAGTTTATCGGGGGAGGTTAAAATATGTTAATAAACTTAGTATCTGGTTAATATAAGTTCTACTGGAACTAGCCTGCTAGTTATTTGGGGGATTACCTTATATTCCACCTTAATATAAAACTCAATTAAGATATCATCCCCAAAATAAACATTACATTTTGGGGCTTTGTTGACAAAAAGAATGTGTTGGTTTATCAGAATAAGGATGAGAATTTAACTTTTTTTGAATTATTTGGAAAAATGTAAAATTCTCGTAAGGAATTATTCACCAAATATTTCTTGAACATCTATGTATCAGATAGGGGTCTTGTCTAAAAACAAACTGATATTCTATGAAATAAAGTAGATACTGGAACAAATACTTAATAAGTAGTTTTAATAAAATGCAATAAATGTTATAAAATTGGCATATAAATATTATTTAAAGAAGTAGAAATAAAACATTTTTTGAGGTAGTGTCTCAATCGAACCCAGGCTGACCTGGAACTCATAGTGAACTTCCTACGTCAGCCTCCTGAGTGCTGGGATTAAAGGCATGCGCCACCACTCCCAGCTGCAAAACAAAACATTTAAAATATAAATTAGGGGCTGGATACATGGCTCAGTGGTTAAAGGCACTTTTTTGCAAAGTGTGCCAGCCTGGGATTGATTCCCCAGTACCCACATAAAGCAAGATGCACAAAGTGACCTATGTGTCTGGAGTTTGTTTACAAGAAACCCTGGTGTGCCCACTCTCTTTCTCTCTCTCTCTCTGTCAAATAAATAAATATTTTTTAAAAATTAAAAATAAATAAATAGGTACAATCTAGAATATTCTATGATCCCATTTTATTTTTTTTTATTTTTATGGACAATTTCTATACTTACAGACAATAAACCATGATAGATAATTCCCTCCCCTCCCCCACTTTCCCCTTCACAACTCCACTCTCCATCATATCCCCTCCCTCTCTCCATTAGTCTCCTTTTTATTTTGATGTCATCATCTTTTTCTCTTATTATGAGAGTCTTGTGAAGGTATTGCTTGGCACTGTGAGGTCATGGATATTGTGGCCAATTTCTGTCTGGACAGTTGCATTGTAAGCAGTCCTACCCTTCCTTTGGCTCTTACGCTCTTTTTTTTTTTTAAAGATTTTATATTTATTTATTTATTTATATTTATTAGAGACAGACAGAGAGAGTGAGAATGGGTGCGCCAGGGCCTCTAGCCACTGCAAACGAACTCCAGGCACATGCGCCCCCTTGTGCATCTGGTTTTACGTGGGACCTGGAGAATCGAACCGGGATTCTTGGGCTTCACAGGCAAACGCCTTAACCACTAGCCATCTCTCCAGCCCGGCTCTTACATTCTTTCTGCCTCCTCTTCCACAATGGACCATGAGCCTTGGAGGGTATGATAGAGATGTTTCAGTGCTGGACACTCCTCTGTCACTTCTTCTCAGCACTATGTTGTATGGCCCCATTTTTAAATAGCATTAATGAACCACCTTCATCACAATTATCCAAACCATAATGAAAAAGTAGGTGTTTTATATCAAAGAATGAAGAGCAGACTGGAGAAATGGCTTAGTGGTTAAGGCATTTGCCTGTGAAGCCAAAGGATCCAGGTTCAGATCTCCAGGACCCACGTAAGCCAGATTCACAAGGTGGAGCGTGCATCTGGAGTTCGTTTGCAGCAGCTGGCAGCCCTGACATTTCCATTCTCTTTCTATCTGCCTCTTTCTCTCTCTCTCTCTCCCTCTCTCTCATAAATAAATAAATAAATATTTTTTAAAAAAAAAAAAAGGGAAGAGCATTCAAGGACACCCAAGGTCAACCTCTTCCCTCCATACACACCTACACCCAAACATACATGTGCACATACCTACACACATGGATGCATGCCACATACACACACAAGAAAGAAGTTGTTCAGATTGTCTCGACTTGAAAAACAGCTAAGACCTTCTATTATTTATGTATTATTTATTTGAGAGAGAGAGAGAAAATGGACACACCAGGGCCTCCAGCCACTACAAACAGACTCCAGACACAGGTGCCACCCTGTGCACCAAGCTTACTTGGGTCCTGGGGAATCGAACCTGGGTCCTTTGGCTTTGCAGGCACACTCCTTGATGGCTAAGCCATCTCTCCAGCCCTATGGCCTTCTTTTTATTGGAACAAAAGATATCTAAGTTTAATTCTATGTTGACTGCATGAACGAGTACGTATACCCACATACATTCTCACATCACAGCTTATGCGAAATTGATTTCCCAAAGGGATAATGAAGATTGGACAGATTCATCAAAATAAGATGACATGAGTCACGAATGTTTCCAAAAACATTAAAATGAATGAGATGGCTCTGCTTATGGCCCAGGGCTAGAGTGTTATCACAGGCCTGCTGGTTAATCAGCAGGCCTCCAAGGACAGCTGCTCACTGGAGGGTGAGCGCATCTCAGTTTGGCACGTGTCCTCACGTCGTGGAAGAGCTGAAGTCTGTCATTCAGCAAAGCAGACAAGACAGACACAGGGCTCCATTGCCATGACTTGACTGAAGAAATGACTGACGAGCCATCATTTTGCCATAGCAACTTCTCCTTACATTAGTCACAGCATTTAGTAGGGGCATATTTTCCATTTGTGGAATTCACCTTTCCCAAATGGGTGTTTAAAATATCTTAAATGTTTAGAGTACAAAACCAGCTCTTAAGAAATTAAACATGAAACTGCCATACTCGCTCGGCCCTCCCTCCCCTATGTGTTTATGCAAGAGACACAAAAGCATATGCCCATACAGAGACTTATACACGAATGTTCTAGCAGCTTTATGGGTGATAGCAAACATCTAGAAGCAACCCAAATGTCCATCAACACACGGATGGATGAACAAATTGTGACACGTGCATACGATGAAATGCCACTTGATGGTAAAGAATGATGAAGTGCGGATGTGAGAGAACAAAGCTCAGAATGGATCAAAAGTAAAACGAGATGTCACAAGTCTCAAAACAATTCTGAGTGGGAGAAAAAAAAGCCAGAACCCCTCAGAAGAATATGTGTTGCCTGATTCTATTTATATAAAATTGCAGAAAATGTGAATTGATCTATAGCAATGAAAGAAAGAATGAGAGTAGAAAACATGTTCAGTCACTTGACTATGGTATTTATTTTTTCACAGGTTTGTGTATCTATCAAAAATGGCCAATTGTACAGTTAAAATGTTTGCTGTGTATCGCGTGTCATACACAGACACAAAGAACCAGATTGATAAGAATGTCCCTGCTTTGTAGTTGATAATGATACTACATAGTAAACACATATAATAGAATGTGGGGGCAATCACGATGTATAACTATTTTGCAATAGTTAATTACCTATTTCTTTCTACCTTCTTTTTACCTCCTGTACCTAGCCCTCAGTGCTATTATCAAATAAATTATTTTAAGTACTCCAAACAGCAAATAAAATATTTTTATAGAGAACAAATCACACACACACAAACACACGCACACATATACATGTAATTTTTTTGTTGCTGTTTTTTGGGGTAGAGTCTTGGTCTATCCCAGGCTGACCAGGAATTTATTATGTAGTCTCAGGGTGGCCTCGAACTCACAGCGATCCTCCTACCTCTGCCTCCCAAGTGCTGGGATTCAAGGTGTGCACCACCTCGCCTGGCTATATATAATTTTTACTTAGTTAAAATACCTGGGCAGATGTAAAGTGGCAGGACATAAGAAGCAACGCTGTGGTAGGAGTTTTCTCTAGCTGTGACCATTTGTTTCCCAGAGGCTCTTGAGCAGGGTCTAGCTGCCCACTCCTATGACCCAGGATCTCTCACTCACAGCTCCCTTGAGTAAGTCAAGTCCAGCTTATTCGCATCTTCCTCAGCCGCCAGCAGATCTATGGGTGTTTGTTTTGTTTTGGTTTTTGACCCATGTAGAAAGTTCTCTTGAACAAGAGTTTTCATGGCCCAAGTAGTCCCCCACCCACCCCAGCTCTTATTCTCCTCCAGCAAGGCTCACACCTCTCAAACTGCCACTATTTGGGGATCAAGCACTCATTACACGTGAGTTTAGGGGGGACAGCTGATTCAAACCATCACAGTGTGCAAAAGTAAGATGCCCGGACTCCCCTCCAGAACGGGGAATATGCGTCCCTAGGGCAGAGGCCTCTGGGCTCGTATAGTGAACACTCGCCCTGAGTCTTAAAATCTGGCACGAGTTGGAAACAGGGAAGGAAGCCACACTGGGACAGGCTTGCTGGCTCTCTGTGACACGTGCATGAGGCAAACCAAGGACAAGTAGCTCAAGCTGAAGCCCGAGCTTATAACACTGGTACAAGCAAATAGATAGATTCATAGCAAATAGGTCAGGGTTAGAGGCCCCCGGGCGTGGGGAAGGGTAAAGAAGGCAATTCCGCCTCCATGAGGGTCCAGCTTACTTCAGCGAGCTGTGTGGCCTCTGAAGGCCGCAAAACCACCCCTCATCTCAACATGGCGTTCCCCATCCTGTTTTACATTCATTGCTTCTGATCTCCAGCACAGACCTCAAACTCCCCACCTGACCCCAACCCCTGGGGGACAGTTGGAAGGAGGAGGAAAGCCAGGTGCCTTGTCTGTGCAAAGCCATTATGGCTCTGGGTTCTATCATTTCAGAAAGTTAGTGACGGAAAAGGATTTGTCATGTAACTGCTGAGGCTGGCTACTTGCCTCCAGGGACAAGGATTTGTGTTGGAAAAATGCCATAATTTTGTAAAATTGCTCACATCACGGGCTTTCAAATCTCAGAGGGAAAAAAAAAAAAAACCACAACAAAGATGAGGAGGTTACAACACAGAAGGGCTGAAAGGCTGTTAATTTATCAATCTGTAAACCTGGGACCCCGCCAAACTCAGTAGCTGTCAAATCAAGTATGTTCTCCAATTAAAATGCTTTATTCCATAATGATTTATAAGAAGGCCCTTCTAGAAGTTCAACTTACAAAAATTCACGGGGGAACAAAAAAGAAGCAGGAAGGGGACCAAGCGGGCATTTTAGGCTGCAATTGAGAAAGAAAAGTTAGCATCACAAACTATCTATTTCGTATGGCACGTATTTTACAATACATATTGGGAATTATTTTAGAAATGGAAGACATGATGGAGGTATTACTAAAACTGGAGTAAATAGGAATACAGCCACCAGCATGGGACGGATATTAGGCTAATGACAATATCTGCTATCCCGCTCAGAATGGCTGCACGACAGTGACGATTTCCGTGCGCATCTCCTGTAGACAAGGAAGGTGGTGACTGGACTTGTCTAAACACTTCCTAAAGCAGAAAGGCTGCCATGCTCACCGCCTCGCACTGTGTTAATGGCCAAGTGTGTTGCACCTCACCTCCTGAAGATACTTCCCTTTCCTGTGTACACTGACAGCTTACCCTCACAGGCACTGTGACGGTCTTTCCCGTCCCTTGTCAAACACTGTAACATTGCTATTTAAATTCCTTGGTGGTGCACACTACCCCTTCACCATATGCTGAACTCCATGGATGTTGAGAAAAACAACACCTCTCTTTCTTTCTTTCTTTCTTTCTTTCTTTCTTTCTTTCTTTTCTTTCTTTCTTTCATGATCATCTTCTTTCTTGAGCACTCTAAAAGAGCGGGTATCTGTTAGGGAACTGCTAAGTATATATCAGTAATGATCACAACACATATTTGTAACTTAAAGAATTAAAAAAAAAAAAGAGGAAAAGAGGGGGCTGAGAGATGGCTTAGTGGTTAGGCGCTTGCCTGTGAAGCCTAAGTACCCCAGTTCTAGGCTCGATTCCCCAGTACCCATGTAAGCCAGATGCCCAAGGTGGCATGTGCATCTGGAGTTCGTTTGTAGTTACTGGAGGCCCTGGTGTGCCCATTCTCAGTCTCTCTCTGTGTCCCTCTTTCTCTCTCTTTCTGTCTGTCACTGTCAAATAAATAAATAAAAATAAATTTAAAAAAAAAGAGAGCTAGGGAGATGGCTCAGCAGTTATAACACTTGCCTACAAAGCTAACGACCTGTGTTTGATTCCCCACGTAAAGCCAGATGCACAAAGGGGCACGTGCATCTGGAATTTGTCCACAGCAGCTGGAGGCCCTGGCGTGCCCATTCTCTCTGTTTGTCTCTTTTCTCTTTATCTCTCCCTGCTTGCAAATAAATTTAAAAATTAAACTGAAAGAATTAAAACATACTATGAGGGATGGGGGATGTAGCTTAGTTGATAGAATGCTCGTCTATCATGCATAAAGCCCTACATTCAATCTACAGCGCTACAGAAAGCAGGCATGATGCCACATACCTGTAATCCCAGGACTTGGGTAGTGGAGGCAAATGGATCAGAAGTTTAGGGTCATCTGATACCCAGTAAATTCAAGACCAGCATGGATTGCATGAGAGAGACCTTATATCAAGAAAAGAAAAACTAATAAAGGTGTTTTAAAAGAGAACTAACTTGCTTTGAGGCTAAAAGCTGCTGTTCTCAGTGAGATGATTTCAAATACAAGGGCTTATGGCTTAAGATTTTTGTCTCAGTACTGGGGATTCAATCTAGACCCTCAGAGCCTTAGAGCCTCATGCATGCTCGGCAAGCCCTCTACCACTGAACTACAGTCCAGTCCATGTTGCTAAAAGAAATGAATGGGGGCTGGAGAGATGGCTTAGCAGTTACACACTTGCCTGTGAAGCCGAAGGACCCCGGTTTGAGGCTCGATTCCCCAGGACCCACGTAAGCAGATGCACAAGGTGTCATATGCATCTGGAGTTCGTTTTCAGTGGCTGGAGGCTCTGGTGTACCCATTCTCTTTTGTTCTCTCAGCCTCTTTTCCTCTCTCAAATAAATAAAAATAAAATATTTTTTGAAAAGGAGACAGAGGGCCTGGGGAGATGGTTCAGTAGATAAGCACTCACCATTGAAGCTTGAGTACCCAAGTTCAGTCCTCAGAGCCCATGCAAAAAAAAAAAAAAAAAAAAGAAAGAAAAGAAAAGAAAAGAAAAGAAAAAAGAAATGAATGGAACAATCCCCACTAGCTTTATAGGCCATGACTAATGGGACATACATTTTGTAAATCATTTCTCTGCCAGTCTCCACTTAGTCAACCTCACTTTAAAACCATCAGTTAATGGCCACGTCTATTTTCTCTCTCTCTCTCTCTCTCTCTCTCTCTCTCTCTCTCAGCAATGGGTTGCAAAATGAAGACTGATTGTGCAGCAATATCTTGATATACCTATTTATCATTGTCAACCACACCGTGGCTTTATAACTACTTCAAAGTAATTCCCAGGAATGAAATTCATTATTCACAAAGCCAATGACAGATGTCAAGGAGGGAGGTCGCCTTGGCTTTTTCCCACCTGTCTGCGTGCAGCTCTAGGAGCTATGGTAAGCCCTGCTCACATTAACTTCACAAAAAGAAATCTCTAGTCTTCAGAGAGTTGCTGTCAACCCTCAACCACTGAGTGCTTTCAAATTTTTGATACAAGATTCAAAGTAGGGGCTGAAGAGATGGCCCAGTGGTTAAGGTATTTGCCTGAAAAGCCTAATGACTCAGGTTCAGTTCCCCAGAACACACTTAAAGCCAGATGCACAAAGTGACCTGTGCAATCTTGAGTTTGTTTGCAGGGCTAGAGTCCCTGGAGCACCCATTCATTCCCATTTTCTCTTGCTCTTATTCTCTCTCTCTCTCTCTCTCTCTTCCTCTCTTTGCAAATAAACAAAGAAAATATTTTTTAAAAAGAGCCAAAGTAAGTTTCTTCTGAAGTGTTATGTGTGGAATGGGTGGAGGTGTTCAGCTCACTCAGCCATGTGAGTAACCAAAGTACAACGAGACCCTCCCTTGAAGAGATGTTACTTAATCGCTCTTAAAGTGACTGCCTGTGCTTTTTTGGGCTCTGACAGGATTTCTTCCATGGGTGTGCTAAAGCTCGTGGCTTTTCATGAGTTACAGCCCAACCTGGTGCCAGCTACACCGCTCCTAGTGAATCTGCTTTGGTTTAAGTTTGTATTTATTCATTATTTATCTATTTATCTATTTATTTTCAAGCAGGGAGAGATAGAAGAGAAACAGACAGAATGGGTGCATCAGGGCCTCCAGCTGCTGTGAACGAATTCCAGATGCACGCAGCACTTTGTGCATCTGGATTTACGTGGGTACTGGGGGAATCAAACCCAGGTTGTTAGGCTTTGAAAGCAAGCGCCTTGACCACTGAGCCATTTGTTTCATATGTACCCAGAGCGTTGCTGTTGTGCATGGTCCATTCATCACCGCATAAATCACTTCATCTCAATGGTCCCTGCTACTTTATATCACGTTTGATATTCAACGATGTCCCAAGTTTGACCCACTACAAAGCAGCTGTTGGAACAACTCCTGACTTGATACACCGGTGTGCTGTCAAAGTGTCAAAGAAGGTCTTGTTACGTGACGGGAAGGAAGCCGGCGCTCTTGGTGTGAGTCGTGCACATGAAATCACGTCTCCCTACTGCCAACAGAGAACCATGTCATGTATAAAATTGAGAATGGCATGGGGAAATCTGTGAAAGAACAGTTAATCCTTGAGAAAATACCTCTGTAAGAGCACTGCTAGGTCGCTGTTTCCTCTAGTATTCCCTGCCAACGGTCAGTCTAATCGCAAAGAATACATTCGTCTTGCATATTAAAGGTCTCCATAGACCTCTTGTTAACGGCTCTTCTCCACTCTGCAGGGTCGACATCTTAAAAGCAAAAGCCAAAGCAGTAGATACCTGTTAAAAGTGCTCTGAGTTAGGGCTGGGAAAATTTGCTCAGTGGTTAAGGTGCTTGCCTACAAAGCCTAATGACCTGAGTTCGATTCCCAAGTGCCCACGTAAGGCCAGATGCACAAAGTGATCTGGTATCTGGAGTTTGTTTGTGGCAGCTGGAGGTCCCGGTACGCTCATTCTCTCCCACCCCCCACCCTCTCTCTCTCCCTCTGCTTGCACATAAATAAATAATATTTTAAAAATTACTCTGGGCCGGGCGTGGTGGCTCACGCCTTTAATCCCAGCACTCGGGAGACAGAGGTAGGAGGATCGCCGAGAGTTCAAGGCCACCCTGAGACTACAGAACGAATTCCAGGTCAGCCTGAGCTACAGTGAGACCCTACCTCGTAAAAACCAAAAAAAAAAAAAAAAAATTACTCTGGGACTGGAGAGATGTAGTGGTTAAGGTACTTGCTTGTGAAACCTGTGGTTCGATGCCCCAGGACCCATGTAGGCTGTATGCACATGGTGGTGCATGCATCTAGAGTTCATCTGCAGTGGCTGGAGGCCCAGGGGTGCCCATTCTCTCTCTCTCTCTCTCTCTCTCTCTCTCTCTCTCTATCTCTATCTTTATCTCTTTCTCCCTCCCCCTCTCTCTGTGTGTGTCTCTCTCTCTTTCTCTCTCTCTCAAATAAATAAAATATTTTAAAAATTACTCTGAATGAAAGGACAGTCCCTACCCACCCCCACGTGTCCCTAGAAAGTGATCTGGGTAATACGATGCTCTGAGATTAGCTCAAGTGGAGCCTTGTGGGTGCTAATGCAACAGATAATTGTGCCAGCAACAGGAAGGTGGACATCATGTTATATAAGAAGGACATAAACCAGATATAGCACATCACCCGAAAAGCAATAACCAAGTCTTCAGGAGCAAAGTGGATCCTGCACAACTCCAGATTATTAATTGTGTTTATACAAGACTGGGCCTGAGAGACATGAAACTAGCACAAGAATGGCAACATATTAAACTGCGGGTTGTGTCACCTAGTCAGCAACAAGACCTGGCGTGGGTCTTGGCTATCCGCGGGTGCATCACAAGTGACACTGACACAGCTCGTGGTCCTTGTATACGCAGACAATTTTGTAAACACCTTCCGGAGTTGAGCTCCATGGTTAGCGTGAACTTCTGCCCTATTCACAAGCTGCCCTTCATAGCATGCCATGGGTAGGATCACTCACTCAGAAACACTAGGGGCCAAGCAACTGCTGCCAGTGAGTTCAACCGAACCAGGACGTGCATCAGGAAGCAGCGAGGTGATCTCAATTTGATCCCCAGGACCTACCTGTATAAAAAGCCATGAATGGGGCTGGAGAGATGGCTTAGCGGTTAAGGCACCTGCCTGCCAAGCCTGAGAACACCTGTTCAGTTCTCCAGGTCCCATGTTTAGCCAGACAGAAAAATAACTCAAATGCACAATGTCGCACTTGCCCACAAGGGGCACATGCATCTGGAGTTCATTTACAGTGGCTGAGAGGCTGCCGGTGAGCCCATTTTTCTCTCTCTCTGCCTCTTCCACTCTCTCTCTCTCTCTGTTTCTCTCTGTCTCTCAAAAAAAAAAAAAAAAAAAGCCATGAATGCCTGTAACGCCAGCACTGAGGAGGGCAGGGACAGGAGGATCACTGGGGCTCACGGCTTAATCATTTAACCAAAATCAGGGTGATCTCTGGGTGTACCTACAAGCTCCAGGGCCAGGGAGAAACTGTCTCAAGGCAGAAAGACAGAAGAGCAATAGAGGAAGAAATGCCAGGTCCCCCTCTGGGACACACTGAGCACACACATATGACACACATATGAACAAATATTACAAACACACGCACACACTACACCAAAAAGATTTCTTTTACATTGACAGGTCACTTCAGGGGTCACGTGAGGTCAGCACATGCCTGGTGGGTGGTTTAAAGCAAACCGCAGATTTCTTTTACATTGACACATCACTTCAGGGATCACGTGAGGTCAGCACATGTCTGGTGGGTGGTTTAAAGCAAACCGCAGATTTCTTTTACATTGACACATCACTTCAGGGATCACATGAGGTGATCACATGCCTGGTGGGTGGTTTAAAGCAAACCAAGATGTAGCTTAAGTATGCCAGGCATGGGCAATGGGCAACCATGATCCCAAGATGGCGTCGAGCATATACCCAATGTCAACCACCAATGAGTAGACATGACATGCTGGTCCCGATCAGTGAGTCTGCAAGTGACTGTGACAAAGAACCATTGCCACATGGCTCCTTATTGTCACTGATGGACATGCCTTTCCCTGGCTCCGTTACCTTGAAGGAAGGGAACTTCCACGCTCAGGTTAAGACACAAACATATCCGGAGTGTCAAAATTCCTACAAGTAAATTTCAAGTGGATGGATGCCGGCAACATTAAGTGAGTGGATAAATCAGTCAAGGGAAGTAGTTTATCATTATTATTATGAATGATTCCAGGAAGTACTTTTATGCAAATGATAGGAAAGAATATGGCCCTATAGCTGCCTGAAAAAGTCAGGAAAGGGTGGTGGCAACTTGCCTTGTCATTCCAGTTCTGGGTGACCCAAAGAAATGTCTCAGCTGCAGTGTGACAGATCCACAGACACTGTTCCACACAGAGCACCACGGTGGCTCCTAAGATGGCCCTGGGGCATGATGGGAGAGAACCCTGGTGTGGGCCCTGGGAAGTATCTGAGCTGATGGAGCCGATCAAAATATCCCTGTTTCCGGTCAGAGTCTTGGGAAGAGAGACTCTGCTTCAGAAAGCTGAGGAGCAGCGTGTTGCTTTGCCAGGAGAGCGAGGGGGAAACCATCTGTACCTCAGAGCACATCCCCATGCCACAAAGTTTGCAATGCCTGGGCCCGATGAGGGGGCCACAGTGGGCACAAGAAGGGGAGGCAGGACTTGGACCAGCAGAGAGCACCAGCCACACTCCAAATCGTGTGCTTAACTGGAAAAGGGCAGAAGATCCAAAACGGGGTATGCGTCTGGAGTTCACCTGCGGTGGCTAGAGGCCCTGGCGCGCCCCGTCTCTCCTTCTGCCTCTCTAAATAAATAAGTAAATAAATAATTTTCTTAAAAAAAAAAAAGTAAAATGTTCCTTTTACCATTCTTTCAGAAATCACTGCTGAGCAAAATGTGCATTTCTGGGCTGGAGAGATGGCTTAGGGGTTAAGGCGCTTGCCTGAGAAGCCTCAGTTCGGTTCTCCAGTACCCACATAAGCCAAAGTTCATTTACACTGGTTAGAGGCCTTGGTGTGCCCATTCTCTTTCTCTCTCTGTCAAATAAATAGATTTTAAGTGCATTTCTTCAAAGTGCACTTTGCAGACTTTCGCTTGGCTCACAGCAGCACTGTCATCTAGAAGTTTCACCAGGGGAACAGAGAGACTGGCAGGTGTGGCCATGCTGACACTGGAAAGAGGTTTCCAGGTAATGCACAGAGGGGTGACCTCAGTAAAAAATAGGAAGACCAAACTGAATTTAAAGCTGATGTGCAATCTTTGCAGGGAACTTTTTAATAACTAAATACATTAAGAGTACTTAAAATAAGCTTCTAGGGCTAGAGAAATGGCTCAGCGGATAAAGCACTTGCTTGCAAAGCCTCAGTACCAGAGTTTGATTCCCCAGTACCCACATAAAGCCAGAAGCACTAAGTGGCACACACACCTGGAGTTTGTTTGCAGTAGCAGGAAATCCTGGCATGCCCACACTCACTTTCTCTGTGTCTGCCTCTCTCTCTCTCAAGTAAATAAATTAATTTAATTTAAATAGGCTTCCATATTTCAATATATAAAACGCAATGTGCCAGATTGGGCATGTCTAACATTGTGTCTGGGAAGGAAGGGCCAGACCTTGGAACCTTTGGAACCTGCTGTCTGTCACAGGCCTTTCAAGGCTGCTGGATCCCACAGGTCTAGTCTTTGGCCCAAAAGGTAAGTTCAGAAAGTTGCTCTGTAAAATCGTTTGGCTTCATCGGCCAGTTGCACCCTTGCTAAGTGACAGGGTTGCTGGGGGAATAGCGAATGCAATACGATGCCTGAAGCTCACTTCTCATTGAGTCCTTCTCATGGTTTTCCTGCTACCCCTAAAATTCCTGCGTGCTATGTTTTAAAGGGAAATGAGGTTGCCTCACTTTTAAATCTAACAATGACTTGAGGGAACTTGCCCACATCTCTGGGGTGTGGATGGGTCCTGGGTCTGATTTTGCTATCTTTTAAGTTTGGGTTCAAGGTTTTTCCTCTGTCCCCTTTCAGGACTCCGTTTTGGCTCCTGACGTTTGCTGCTGGATACTGGCAAAGTGAGTGAACAATGAAAAGAAGCTGGCACCCCGGTACTTAAAGGGCTGGGGTGCAGCCCCACTACCCACTGTTCACAGCTTTCTGCTGTTATCCCAAATACTTACTTTCCCAATACATTAATAACCTCTCTGGAGATAAAAATCCACTCGTTGTTGCTGAATGCTATTTTTTTTTTTTTTGCAGAAAATAGAATCATGTCTGAATTATTAATATTAAAAATACTTCAGAGCTGGGGAGATGGCTCAGCAGTTAAGGCGCTTGTCTGCAGAGCCTCACTACCAGAGTTCAATTCCCCAGTAACACCAGATGCACAAAGTGACACACACCTCTGGAGTTCTTTGGCAGTGTCTGGAGGCCCTGGCTCATGGGTACTCTCCGTCTATCTCCTATCTTTCTACTTGCAAATAAATAAATAAATATAATTTTTAATTTTATTCCTCGCCTGCATATTCCTACGATTTCTGAGTCCTGTGGATGATGACTGAGGAGACATACCATGCAGGAAATGTTGTAAAAGAAAAAAAATGTTATTTCTTAAAACTCTCTCATTTGCTTGCTTACAACCTATTCAGTATGTTTTTTGGCAGAATTTTTAAAAAAGTAAGGTGCTTGTGGTGGTTTGATTCAGGTGTCCCCCATAAACTTAGGTGTTCTGAATGCTAGGTTCCCAACTGATGGAGATTTGGGAATTAACACCTCCTGGAAGCAGTGTATTGCTGGGGGAGGGCTGATGGGTGTTGTAGCCAGTGTCCCCTTGCCAGTGTTTGGCACACTCTCTTGTTGCTTTTGTCCCCCTTATGTTGGCCAGGGGGTGATGTCCACCCTCTGCTCATGCCATCGTTTTCCCCTGACATTGTGGAGCTTCCCCTCGAGTCTGTAAACCAAAATAAACCTTTTTTCCCCTTACAATGTGTGTAGAAAGCAGGTATTTTGTGACAATGTTGCTGTGGAGAGCATGTTCTGTGTGGAATTCAGAGAAGTCAGTGATTAACAAAACCAAAAAATAAAAATGCATGGCTGTCCTTATATGACAGTGATGGTGTCTCTTTCAGAGCCTTGTAGACATTTGCCTTCAAATTAACCCATTGTCTACCTGGTCTTTCTTTTTGTTTAAAGTTTTTATTTTTATTTATTAATTCATTAGAGACAGAGAAAGGGAGAGAGAGAGAGAATGGGCACAGCTGGGCCTCCAGCCAGTGCAAACAAACTCCAGATGCATGCGGCACCTTGTGCATCTGGCTTACATGGGTCCTGGGGAATCGAGCCTCGAACAGGGGTCCTTAGGCTTCACAGGCAAGCGCTTAACTGCTAAGCCATGTCTCCAGCCCTAGCTGGTCTTTGTTGGCAAGGTTTTTTTTTTTTCTACTTTAAACAGTTCCTAAACAAAAATCTATTTCAAGAGAGGCTGGAGGGATGGTTTAACAGTTAAGGCGTTTGCCTGCAAAGCCAAAGGACCAAGTTTCAATTCCCCAGGACCCACCTTAGCACAAGGGGGAGCATGCGTCTGGAGTTCGTTTGCAATGGCTGGAGGCACTGGCTCTCTCTCTCTCTCTCTTTCTCTCTCTCTCAAATAAATAAATAAAATAAATTTTAAAAAAACATTCATGGGCTGGAGAGATGGCTTATTGGTTAAGGCGTTTGCCTCCAAAGCCAAAGGATCCCAGTTCGATTCTCCAGGACTCACATAAGCCAGTTGCACCACAGGACACATGCATCTGGAGTTCGTTTGCAGTGGCTGAAGGCCCTGGCATGCCCATCTCTCTCTCTCTCTCTCTCTCTCTCTCTCTCTCTCTTCTCCCTTCCTCTTTCTCTCAAATAAATAAAAAAAAATTTTTTTAAACTTAAAAAAAATCTTGAATTTGTTTATTAAGGAGCCAGGTGTTATATAACCTTGGAACAAAATGCTAAAAAGAAAAGGCTGGCTTGGAAATCTATAAGTACATTCCACAGCACAGACCAATCCCTCCTCAATGGTGGTGCCACCTTCCACTGGCACTTCTCAGGGGCAGCAAAGGGATGTTGAAAAGGACTGTGATTTCCAATATTTTTTTTCTCATTATCTTTTTCAAAATTAACATTCTTCAGCTGGAGAGATGGATTAGAGGTTAAGGTGCTTACTTGCAAGCCTAAGTACCCAGGTTCGATTCCCCAGGACCCACGTAAGCCAGATGCACAAGGTGGCACATGCATCTGGAGTTCGTTTACAGTGGCTGGAGGCCCTGGCAGACCCATTCTCCCTCTCCCCCTCTCTCTCAAATAAATAAAAATGAAATATTTTTAAAAATTAAGATTCATATAATGTCTTGTATTGCTACAAATGACTATCAAAAACACATATATTGAACGATAAAATAAGGGGCTGGAGAGATTGCTCAGTGGTTAAGGTGCTTGCCTGCAAAGCCTGATAACCTGGATTCAATTCCCAGTACCTATGTAAAGCCAGATGCACAATGTGGTGCATGCATCTGGAGTTCTTTTGTAGTGGTTGGAGGCCCTCATGCACCCTCTCTCTCTCTCTCTCTCTCTCTCTCTCTTCCCCATCTATCTTTACTTACAAATAAATAAAATATATAAAAATTTTTCATAACATTCAATTTCCCACACTCAAAGATAGCCAATACAAACACTTCGCTGAATCATGTTTGTGTTCTTTATAGAAAAAGATCTAGATCAACAGATCAAGAACACAGCTACTGACAACACATTGCAAGAATCACTGCTGAAGGGTTTGGTATGGTTTCAATGTGAAATGTTCCACACAGACTCATGTGTCCAAAAACTTGGTCCCCGGCTGTTTGGGGAAGTTACAGAACCTTTTTGACATGGGCCCGACAGACCTAGGCCATCAGGGGACAGGCTTGAGAGGTATAGACCCACTTCCTTTCTATGGGGACTCTGCTTCCTGCTCTGTGGAGGCATCAGAAGCTGTGCTACAAGCCCCCAGCCCATGCAGGGCCTTCCACCATGTCTTCCTCACTGTGAGCCCTCAAGGTGCTTCTTGTCAGGTGTCAGCAAGAAAAGTAACTGATGCTGGTACATGCTCATCGACACCCATGGCCAGAAGCTTTTAGATAAAAACGCGTGTCCAGTGGCAGCTCAGACTGAAGGCATGTTAATGGGCGGAAGGTTATGCATTGACCATGACCTGCTTTCTGCACTCAAATTAAGACATGCCTTGTTTCATTCCAAATCCCTCCCTCTTAAGGATTAAAGTTTCCCTGGCATTTTCCCCACCAGTCCAGTCCTCTCTCCTTGGTGTGACCTCTCCCGTGGAGCCATTCCTCTGTGGGTAACCGAGTCCAGAAAGACCTCAGATTTTCCTACCACAAGGAACTGGCTGATCATTATGTCTGGGCCGAAGGGAACAAGGCCTGCTCATTCTGTGCCAGTGTGTTCATTCTTTCACCCTCTCAGACTCGGGCATGACCCTGGACATCTTTCCCAAAGGCAAATATCCTTTCCAAAACATGTCTTGTTAGGGGTCTTAGATGAAGTGACATAAATGCCGCTCTTAACAAGTCACATTGACACCGTTGCTATTCAGCTAAAACCCATAACAACCCTTGAGATAACTCTTCGAAGCGCATTTGGCTGTGATCCCATTTGACAGATGAGGAACCCAAGGCTTCCAAAAACATCTGAAGCTTAACTCAAGTCAAAGACTGCCTGACTCCTTAGCTTGAATCGCGCCGCTCTGCTTCTGACTATAGGCGGTTTAGTCAACGCCCATGACATGAACTCTAGGCACTACCGTCCTCTTTGCCAGAATTTTAATTCTTCCTGCCTGAGAAGGGGCTGTTAACCCCTCAGCAAGAGAATCGTGGGCAGGGAAGCAAGACTCCACGCTGCCAAGTGTTCATCTATCACAAAATCTGGGGCATGGACTTCATCATCTTACGATGATAAACTTTCTCCCTATGAGGGTTAAGAAGCCTGGTCTATAGATTCTCCATGTCTGGTGGTAAGGCTAGTCCTCTTCAGCGTGCTGAATGGATGGCTCAGAGAAGGATGGGTAGGGCTTTATCCTGACCGGCTTGCCCTGGAGCAATTGCTCTGCAGAACTCTGGGTCAGACCCATTTGGAAATGAAATTTAATACAGTTGAAATGGATAGATTGCCAGATAGTAACGAGCCTCCTATTCTTATGGATCAGGGCCGCTCTCCTTTGTTGAGTAGCTTCGGAAGTTCCTTTTCTTTCTTTTTTTTTTTTATTAACTTTTCTGAACTCCTGCCCTCCTCTCCTATCAAAGGATTGTTGACAGACTGAACTTGTTCCCAGTTGTTCCATGCTTGGATAAATGTGTACCTTGTTCTCTCAAGTCCTGGCTTGATAAGAGCTAACAGCAAACAAACAACAAAAAAAAGAAACTATCAGATAAAAAGTATAGATCTTGGGTAGGTTAGCAGTGCAGTACTAAAGACAGACTAGGGCATAGAGCCTTCTAGAATGAAACACATTTGTGTTGTATCCTATACATTCTTATTTCTTGGCCGAAATTTAGATCACAAGTCTGTGAAGAGGATTCTAGATGCAGCTATGAATCCAGGGACATAGTTGCCCAAGCCATGAGCTAACAACAAGAGGGGGAAGGCTATAGCTGACATGTGGAAATCTCGTTTCTCCCCATATTATATAACCCTGCGAAAGCTGCCTCAGCAAACAGAGGAGTAAAGTTTGCTCAGGAGAGGGACACCTTTTCCACTGTGGCTGGCAAGGAGGTAGGGTGGTAAGGGGGTGGAAATTTCATGAAAGGGAGTCCCTGTGTTTCAGGTATATCATACAAAATGGCTTTTGTTTTTCTTATGAAAACAGGGAAGGGATGGGGAAATGGCTTAGTGGTTAAGGCGTTTGCCTGTGAAGTATAAGGACCCAGGTTCAATTCTCCAGGACCCACGTAAGCCAGATGCTCAAGGGGGCACATGCATCTGGAGTTCGTTTGCAGTGACTAGAGGCTCTGACATGCCCATTTGATCTTTCTCTCTGCCTCCTCCTCTCTCTTTCCCAAATAAATAAATAAAATATCTTTCACAAGAAAACAAGGACCAGTAAGAGTCTGTCCAAGTGGGGAAGGAGGGAGGGATGGAGCTGTGTAGCTTGTTGGATATACATCTATCTATTACACCAGGGACAGGGCTGGATTGGGAGACCCTGCCCAGTTAGGGACAGCAGTGAACAGTCATGTGACAGACAAAATAGCAGATAACCAGGCTGATCCGAGTTTGGAGACTGGGGGACAGTAGTCTATCAGACTACAGATATTGGCTAGCTCTGTATTCATCAGCCACTTGCGACAGGCAAGGAGCCAAAGCCACAGCCCAGGATTATCAGTCACAAAGGAAGAGAGCACCGAGGGCACGCCGTTCAATTACAAGCAGTCTACAGCCACACGGTCCTCATGGTGCCTGGTCACATCTCAGAAATTATGAACACAGACCGGGCGTGGTGGTGCCCACCTTTAATCCCAGCACTCACGAGGCAGAGCTAAGAAGATAAGAAGATCACCGTGAGTTCGAGGCCACCCAGAGACTACATAGTGAATTCCAGGTCAGCCTGAGCTAGAGTGAGACCCTACCTCGAAAAACCAAAAAGAAAGGAAGGAAGGAAGGAAGGAAGGAAGGAAGGGAGGGGA
This sequence comes from Orientallactaga sibirica, assembly GCA_036365145.1. Taxonomy (NCBI): domain Eukaryota; kingdom Metazoa; phylum Chordata; class Mammalia; order Rodentia; family Dipodidae; genus Orientallactaga; species Orientallactaga sibirica. The sequence goes on from JAEOAD010001846.1 coordinate 2,545,771, forward strand.
GGGAGGGAGGGAGGGAGGGAGGGAGGGAGGAAGGAGAAAGAAAGAAAGAAAGAAAGAAAGAAAGAAAGAAAGAAAGAAAGAGAGAGAGAGAGAGAGAAAAGAAAGAAAGAAATTATAAGCACAGGGCTAGAGCAACAGATCAGCACTTAAGGCGCTTGCCTGCAAAGCCTAATGACCTGAGTTCAATTCCCCAATACCCTTGTAAGCCAGATGCACAAGGTGGCACATGCTTCTGAAGTTCACTTGCAGTGCCTAGAGACCCTGGGGCACCCATTCTCTCCCTCTCTCTCTCTCTCTCCCTCTCTCTCTCCTTCTCTCTCTCCTTGCACATAAATAAATAAAAGATTTTTTAAAAAAAGTAAATTATAAGCACAATGGAATACATGATGAAGAGAGCTGAAAAGATGAAAGATTGCCCCCACAATTGTTCAGTAATAACTTAAGGTATTGGAGGAGGTGGAGCACCACTTGATAAAACCCAGCATATGCCTGTTAACAGAAATGGGTGAGTGAGAAGGAAAGAAGATGGCGGACTACAGATATCCATGCCTAGAAGCTAATTGGTTCAAAGTTCACCAGTGGAATTTGAAGACACCGACAACACCGCCAATGCCTTCTTCTTGTTTTCTGGTAAAATAATGACAGTGTGATATTATTTGAGAGCATGTCTTATAGACCAATTCTAATACTTGCATTACAAGGAAGAAAGGAAAAATGGGTAGATGGATAGCTGGATGCATAAAATACAAGGCTGGAGAGATGGCTTAGTGGTTAAGGCACTTGCCTGCAAAGCCTAAGGTCACAGGTTCAATTCCCCAGGACCCACGTAAGCTAGATGCATAAAATGGCACATGTGTTTGGAGTTGGTTTGCAGTGGCTAGAGGCTGTAGCGTGCCCATTCTTCTCTCTCTATCTCTCTCTCTATCTATCTATCTCATTCTCTCTCAAATAAATAATAAATAATATTTAAATAATAAAACAAAATCTAGAAGTCATCATTGGATGTAGAAAGTGGCCCAGGCTATGTTGGGTAGTTGAGGAATCTTCGCCTCTTCCTCAGGTTATGGAACCATGTCCATTTCTCATCTGCTCACTTTGTTTATCCATCCCTTAAAGGGCAACCTCTGACGTGTTGTCTGTGCATCCTATTACAGTTCTGAGCACAGCTGCACATGCCGTGTCACTGATCAATAAAACTGTGTGGACACCAGGCATGGTGATGCACGCCTTTAATCCCAGCACTTGGGAGACGGAAGTAGGAGGAACCCCATGGGTTGGAGGCCACCCTGAGACTGCATAGTGAATTCCAGGTCAGCCTGGGCTAGAGCAAGACCTTACCTCAAAAAAAAAAAAAAAAAAATACTCTGTTGAATAGTTCTAATACATCCTTCATGTTCCTGTGCCAGTTTTCTAAATAATGCTTTTTTTTTAATCCAATAATTTTTTGTACATATGCAACTTGAGTTCAGCTGCCTAGCTGGAGGACTGGATGGTTAAGAGAGTATCTTTGAATGCTCCTGAAGATAGAAACAAGAACTCGTAGGACCTCCAGACTCCCCTCCTTCAGCGCAGAGCCTGGAGCAAAACAAATGACAATGAATCCCACATTGGGAGGCTGGCGCCCTGCCTCACGTGTGATCTGCCCGGACCTCTAAGCATTGCGAGGTGAGGGTCAGTATTCCCAGGGCTCACGCCTAAGCCAAGTCCCCCTGTGTACTTCACATAGACCCAGGCTTTCCTATCGGCCTCTTTGCGTGAAGATCAGCTGACTGCTTAATCTTGTTCTTACGAAGACAGGCCCTGCAAGTAGTTTATAAATAATTTACTTCCTAGCTGGGAGGTTCTAACTGCAACTTGTAGGATAATGTGTTCCGAATGCTGGTAATTTCCAGTCCAGAAACGAGAAGTTGTGTGGTTTTGATAGCATTCCGCTGACTGTTCCTGGCCCATCTCTGAAACTGTGGCAGGGGTGGAAATACTTCCACTCACTAAAGGGACATCATGACAACAAAAAAAAGAAAAGGCAAAATTCTTATAAACACTGGAAGGACAGGCCTGGGGCCGGGCCCTGCCATCTTTCCCTTGATGAGCCATGCGTTTAGAACCAGGGAGTGCAGAGGAACTGAGCGGGCAAGCCCTGGAACATACACCAGGATGGATGGTTTGATAACATATTTTTGGTGACCATGTGGGGATTCAATTAACATATTTAAAGTTCAAAAAGGAATAAAAATTCATTACCAGAATAGGAGAGGTCATTTTTTTCCTGGATCATTCCCAAACATACAATTGAGAACAGGATTTGCTCTAGTAAAAACCCAAAGGGACTTTTTTTTTCCCCATTCAAGGAAGCCAACAGATGTTTTCGTTCTTTTTGGAGCCAACTCTCGGTTAACCAGCCCTTGGACATTTGATTTCTTTGGCTATTCCTCTTTAACTTTGCTTTTGCATGTCACCAAACCAAACGGGAGTGCCCTTCAGGTCAGTGTTTGCAAGAGTTTCATGTTTGTTACAATATTAACCGGAAGCTCTTAAAGAAAAAAATCAGGGGTTTATTTTCCTGTTTATCAGCATTTTGCTGTCATTATTCTCACCTTCTCATGTTCTTTTTGCCAGGGTAGTCTTCTCTTACCTTCTTTATACCAGCCAGCATGTGGCTCGGAACTCAGAGCTTCATGCCCTCATGTCCCCTCCCCATGTGTAGATCCTTCCCAGCTCATACTGAACTCAGTGTGGTGTGACAGGGGACATGTAGAAATTCAGAGCAACTTTGGGGATTTTTAAATGCTGAGCAACACTACGGTGAATAACTACAAAGTACACAATTCACTGATGTAATTTTTTTTTCCAATTTGTGGGTTTAAAGTAAGCAGCATTAAAGACAGCATTGCCATTCAGTACTCAATCAAAAACTCAGAGGCAGGAGAGATGGCTTAGTGGTTAAGCGCTTGCCTGTGAAGCCTAAGGACCCCAGTTCGAGGCTCAGTTACCCAGGACCCATGTAAGCCAGATGCACAAGGTGGTGCATGCATCTGGAGTTCATCTGCAGCTGCAGGAGGCCACTCTCTGCCTTTTTCTCTCTGTCTGTCTATTGCTAATAAATAAATAAAAATAAACAAAAATTATTTTTAAAAACCTCAAACAGGGCTGGAGAGATGGCTCAGCAGTTAAGGCGCTTGCCCATGAAGCCTAAGGACCCAGATTGGATTCCCCAGGACCCACATAAGCCAGACACACAAGGTGGCATGTGCAATTTCGTTTGCGGTTGCTGGAGGTCCTGGCATGCCCATTCTCTCTCTCTTTCTAGATAGAGATCTACCTCTTTCTCTCTTTCCCTCAAATAAATAAATAAACAAACAAAATTCAAACAGCCAAGAACATCAGCCATTGGATGGACTTGTCTATAGCATGCTATGAGAAGAAAGGAAGTCCTTGTTGCATCATTAGTTCATTTCACTTTCTCATTAATAAGCTAGGATACAGCTACCTTCACTGGAAGATGATGAAATCAAAGTGTAGAAGGATTAAATGGTCTAAGGTCATGCTCATGGGTCATTAGCCAGCACGGAAACTCGAAGCTTCTGTTTGTACCATTCCTTTACTTCCTCCCCCTTCAAGAGAGGAAATCAAGGGCCGGACAGATGGCTCAGCACTTAAAGGCATTGCCTGCAAAGCCTGATGGCCCCTGGTTCAATTTCCCAGGACCCATGTAAATCCATATTCACAAAGTGGCACATGCATTTGGAGTTCGTTGGTGCCCATACTCTCTCTCCTGTCTCTCTCTCTGTCTCTAATACTCTGTTGAATAGTTCTAATACATCCTTCATGTTCCTGTGCCAGTTTTCTAAATAATGCTTTTTTAATCCAATAATTTTTTGTACATATGCAACTTGAGTTCAGCTGCCTAGCTGGAGGATTCTGGATGGTTAAGAGAGTATCTTTGAATGCTCCTGAAGATAGAAACAAGAACTCGTAGGACCTCCAGACCCCTCCTTCGCAGAGCCTGGAGCAAAACAAATGACAATGAATCCCACATTGGGAGGCTGGCGCCCTGCCTCACGTGTGATCTGCCCGGACCTCTAAGCATTGCGAGGTGAGGGTCAGTATTCCCAGGGCTCACGCCTAAGCCAAGTCCCCCTGTGTACTTCACATAGACCCAGGCTTTCCTATCGGCCTCTTTGCGTGAAGATCAGCTGACTGCTTAATCTTGTTCTTACGAAGACAGGCCCTGCAAGTAGTTTATAAATAATTTACTTCCTAGCTGGGAGGTTCTAACTGCAACTTGTAGGATAATGTGTTCCGAATGCTGGTAATTTCCAGTCCAGAAACGAGAAGTTGTGTGGTTTTGATAGCATTCCGCTGACTGTTCCTGGCCCATCTCTGAAACTGTGGCAGGGGTGGAAATACTTCCACTCACTAAAGGGACATCATGACAACAAAAAAAGAAAAGGCAAAATTCTTATAAACACTGGAAGGACAGGCCTGGGGCCGGGCCCTGCCATCTTTCCCTTGATGAGCCATGCGTTTAGAACCAGGGAGTGCAGAGGAACTGAGCGGGCAAGCCCTGGAACATACACCAGGATGGATGGTTTGATAACATATTTTTGGTGACCATGTGGGGATTCAATTAACATATTTAAAGTTCAAAAAGGAATAAAAATTCATTACCAGAATAGGAGAGGTCATTTTTTTCCTGGATCATTCCCAAACATAAAATTGAGAACAGGATTTGCTCTAGTAAAAACCCAAAGGGACTTTTTTTTTCCCCATTCAAGGAAGCCAACAGATGTTTTCGTTCTTTTTGGAGCCAACTCTCGGTTAACCAGCCCTTGGACATTTGATTTCTTTGGCTATTCCTCTTTAACTTTGCTTTTGCATGTCACCAAACCAAATGGGAGTGCCCTTCAAGTCAGTCTTTGCAAGAGTTTCATGTTTGTTACAATATTAACCGGAAGCTCTTAAAGAAAAAAATCAGGGGTTTATTTTCCTGTTTATCAGCATTTTGCTGTCATTATTCTCACCTTCTCATGTTCTTTTTGCCAGGGTAGTCTTCTCTTACCTTCTTTATACCAGCCAGCATGTGGCTCGGAACTCAGAGCTTCGTGCCCTCATGTCCCCTCCCCATGTGTAGATCCTTCCCAGCTCATGCTGAACTCAGTGTGGTGTGACAGGGGACATGTAGAAATTCAGAGCAACTTTGGGGATTTTTAAATGCTGAGCAACACTACGGTGAATAACTACAAAAGTACACAATTCACTGATGTAATTTTTTTTTCCAATTTGTGGGTTTAAAGTAAGCAGCATTAAAGATAGCATTGCCATTCAGTACTCAATCAAAAACTCAGAGGCAGGAGAGATGGCTTAGTGGTTAAGCGCTTGCCTGTGAAGCCTAAGGACCCCAGTTCGAGGCTCAGTTACCCAGGACCCATGTAAGCCAGATGCACAAGGTGGTGCATGCATCTGGAGTTCATCTGCAGCTGCAGGAGGCCACTCTCTGCCTTTTTCTGTCTGTCTATTGCTAATAAATAAATAAAAATAAACAAAAATTATTTTTAAAAACCTCAAACAGGGCTGGAGAGATGGCTCAGCAGTTAAGGCGCTTGCCCATGAAGCCTAAGGACCCAGATTGGATTCCCCAGGACCCACATAAGCCAGACACACAAGGTGGCATGTGCAATTTCGTTTGCGGTTGCTGGAGGTCCTGGCATGCCCATTCTCTCTCTCTTTCTAGATAGAGATCTACCTCTTTCTCTCTTTCCCTCAAATAAATAAATAAATAAATAAACAAACAAAATTCAAACAGCCAAGAACATCAGCCATTGGATGGACTTGTCTATAGCATGCTATGAGAAGAAAGGAAGTCCTTGTTGCATCATTAGTTCATTTCACTTTCTCATTAATAAGCTAGGATACAGCTACCTTCACTGGAAGATGATGAAATCAAAGTGTAGAAGGATTAAATGGTCTAAGGTCATGCTCATGGGTCATTAGCCAGCACGGAAACTCGAAGCTTCTGTTTGTACCATTCCTTTACTTCCTCCCCCTTCAAGAGAGGAAATCAAGGGCCGGACAGATGGCTCAGCACTTAAAGGCATTGCCTGCAAAGCCTGATGGCCCCTGGTTCAATTTCCCAGGACCCATGTAAATCCATATTCACAAAGTGGCACATGCATTTGGAGTTCGTTGGTGCCCATACTCACTCGCTCTCTCTGTCTCTCGCTCTCTCTGTCTCTCCCCTCTCTGCCACTTTCTCTGTGTTTGTCTGTCTCTCTCTTTCTCAAATATATACATAAAATCATTTTTAAAGGGCTGGACAGATGGCTTAGCCATTAAGGCATTTGCCTGCAAAGCCAAAGGGCCTAGGTTCGATTCCCCAGGACCCACATAAGCCAGATGCACAAGGGGGTGGATGCATCTGGAGTTCATTTGCAGTGGCTGGAGGCCCTGGTACACCCATTCTCTCTCTCTCTCTCTCTCTCTCTCTCTCTCTCTCTCTCTCTCTCCTCTCTCCCTGCCTATTTCTCTATCTCTTTCAAATAAATAAAGAAAAAAATTTTAAAAAGAAAAGTTATGCTTTTAAAAAAGAGAGAGAGATGGAAGAGATGACAAATGTGGCTGGTTGACCCTTTCATTGTACCCATGGAGAAAGCGCTGACCAGAGACGTTAGGATTTGCGATATCACGCATGCCAGCTTCTAAAACATTGACAGTCAAAGGCAGGCATAGTGGCGCACACCTTTAGTCCCAGCACTAGGGAGGCAGAGGTAGGCGTGCTGTGAGTTCAAGACCAGCCTGAGACTACTACACAGAGAATTCCAGGTCAGCCTTGGCTTGAGTGAGACCCTAACTCAGAAAAAAAAAAAAAAAGACCATTGAAGCTGAGGAGAGGAACGGGTAGATAAGGTGCCCAACAATGCATCCAAGCCAGCCAGGGACCAGATCTGCCATTTATTTCTTCATTTATCTCTTTGTTTGTTACCAATCAGCAGTGCCAAATAGTTTTGGGGGGTCTACTCTGTTTATTAGACTCTGATAGACAATTTCATTTGGGTTATCTGGCTTTATTGTCACCAGCACACATCAGAACAACATTGTTATTCCAATTTTTAATCTTTTATGTTTTATTTATTTATTCTCAAGCAGAGAGAAAGAGAGAGGTAAAGAGAGAGAATGGTTGCACCAGGGCCTCTAGCCACTACAAATGAACTCCAGATACATATGCCACTTTGTACATCTGACTTTACCTGGGTATTGGCTTTGGATCACCTGGGTCATTAGGCTTTACAGGCAAGTGCTTAATCATCATGCCATCTCTCCAGCCCATATCCTTCCCATTTTGCACTAGAGGACATGAGTTTTTAGAAGGATCAGGTAATTTATCCAAGGTGGATTGGCCCTAGGAGAGCTCTGAGCTTTTATAATGTTTCAGAAAATATAGTAACCGGATGTGCTATGATAAGATCCGTTTTCCTAGAAAATTAAGATCTTCAACAAGCATTAACAATCTCCCCCCAGATCCCATGGGAAGTAAGTTGGAAAGCCAAAACGACCTCTTGAAACAAAGAGGAAATCAAATCAGAATTCTGTACCTCATACTAGAACCCATGATGGAGGTGGGCGCTTGTAATGCCGGTGCTAGGGAGGTGCAGATAGGTCCCTGGGGCTTGTCACATAGCCATCGTAGCCTGGCCTACTTGGCAAGTTCCAGGCCAATGAGAGATATCTCAAAAGAGAAAAGAAAAAAAGAAAAGAAAAGAAAAGAAGAAAGGAAAGGAAAGAAGAAAAGAGGAAAGGAGGGAGGGAAGAAGGAAGGAAGGGAGGGAGGGAGGGAGGGAGGGAGGGAGGGAGGGAGGGAAGAAAAGAAAAAAAAGAAAAAGAAAAGATGAAGGCCTTCCTGAGAAATGATACCCAAGCTTGTCCCCTGGCCTCCACATGCAGGTACGTACACGTGCTTTCAAAGCCCGGTGGCCCCGGATCGATTTTCCAGTACCCACATGCATCTGGAGTCTGTTTGCGTGGAGAGAGGCCAGGGCATGCCCATTCTCCCTCGTTCACTACAGACATGCACATGTAAGCCATCAGATGCCATTCCTGGCCTATTCAACTACCTTGATAGTGCATATGCTAGTGAGGGTTTGGGGGTGGTCTGCACATCCATGCAACCTCTGGGGAGGGCAATACCTTAATGAGAGCAAAACTCAAAATGAATGTCTCAACCCACCAACTCTAGGTGATATAGAAGCTATCAAATGTGAGGCTGATACTAACAGTTGATTGTAATAGGAAAACACCAGAAATAACCTAGATGCGTCCTTAGAGAACTAGAGAAATAACAACGTGAGCCACCCACTTACAGAATGCCAAGTAAACTCTAGCAGCTGACAAGGCAGCTCTAGCAGATCATATGTACATATATATGGCATGCTGGGCTGGAAGGATGTCTCAGATATTAAGGCACTGCCCGCAAAGCCTAATAAATCCGAGTTTGATTCCCCAGTACCCACATAAAGCCAGATGCACAAAGCAGCACATGGATCCTTTTTTTGTTTGTTTGTTTTACAGTGGCTGCAGGCTCTGGTGCACCTATTCTCTCTGTCTCTCTCTTCTCTCTATCTATCTCTGCTTGCAAATAAATGAATAACTAAAAATATTTAAAGCTAATATCCCACATACACGTGATTCCTGGAGTGAGGTCGCAAAGAAGCTTGGTTTTTCCACTGCCCCATCAAAATATATTCAACAGATAAGGTCTACCCTGAGATGAACATTTCAAGAATTCCATTTTCCTGATCACACAATAATACAGTTGTGTAGCTTTTTATCATTTTCCAATAAAGAAATGAAAATGCTCAGTTCTGTGTCACAGTGAAAGCTACTCACTCAAGGTCACTGTTACACCCGATGTTCGGGGAAGCTGTTGCATGCCTTCTGCTGTGGAGATGTAAAGGCACTTGTCTGCAAACCCTAAGGACCCAGGCTGATTGCCCAGTGCCCACACAGAGCCAGATGCACAAAGTGGAGCAGAGGCTGGAGGACCCGGAGCCCATGCGTGAGCCTGGCAACCCGGTTCCATGTTAGAAGAAGAGACGCTGAGAGTTCAGCGAACCTGATAGCGCCTTGATCTTGGACCTCCAGCTGCTAGAACTGTGAGAAATAATGATCTATTGTTCGTAAATTACTCCATCCCAAGGATTTTGTTATAACAATACAGATTAAAGCAATGACCTGTTAAACGTCTCTCCCTCCCTCTCTTCTCTCCTCTCTCTCTCTCCTGATGGCCCACATCTAATGTACAAGACCTGCCACACAAACTTTGTCTTGGCAAATGGTGAGCATGCAGGCAAGTCACGTGGGTCACAACGTCACAGCCCACCATCAGAAGTCAGCACTCCGGTTGTTTCTGGTTGTCAAGTGCTAGTCACCGCTGCTCCTGGCGTCTGTCAGCTCAAAGTCACGTGCCAAGATCTCCAAGTATTTCCACACAAGGCTTTTTCTCTCTCAGCCTCTGATGGTTACAAATGGGATCTACTGCCCATCTTTCTCAGAAGAAAGTCTCTTCACAGTCAGAGACCCCATTTCATATTCTCAGCACAGGTAGAAAGCAAAACAAATTATATATCATATATATATATATTCCATAGAACTTCTAATTGCATTGGAGATTTCTATTTTGATGTGGCACTTCTGTTGTTATCTGACAATCTCATCTCTAATATCACCATTTTAGGGTCTTGGCTGAAAGTGACATTTCATTATGTTTCTATATTCCCTCTGTAGGCCTGCTGAAGGATCACTGTTTTAGCCTGTTGTTCAGAGTAAAGGGTTTTGTAGTATTTTCCCTTTGGGGTCCCAATTTGTATCCCCCTTGTCCTCCCTCCCACCCTCTGATTCCCTCCCAACCCTCCCTCCACCCCACCTTCCTTCTTGTCTCGTCCTCAGAGTGTTTCTCTATACCTGTGCTTATATATGCATAGACTAGAACTGGAAGGATTTATGTGGAAAAGAAATAGCATCAAGGTGGGGAAGTGATTGAGAAAGAAAGAAGGAGCCAACTTTTCACTGGTTTGTATTATTTATGCCATTTGAATTTATATACTGTGATATGTGACCTAGTAACTTTATTTTCTTCTAGTGAACATATTTTAGTTAAGGTTTCTAAAAAGCAACAGGTAGAAACCCCCTGCTTAAACTTAACAAGATAAATACATGCCTTATACAAATGAAATTGCCAAATTTTACTGATAATATTCACTAAACTAACAAGAATTACTAGATGTGATTCTATATGGGAATAGTCAGATGAAGTAATAAATTTAAAAAAAAATAATGGGGCTGCAGAAATGGCTCAGCAGTTAAGGCACTTGCCTGCTAACCCTAAATACCTGAGTTTGATTCCCTAGTACCCACATAAGGCCAGATGCACAAAGTGGACCATGCATTTGAAGTTCTGCCTAGCAGCTGGAGGCCTGGAATGTCCATTCGCTCTGTCTATCTCTCTTCTATCTCTCTCTGCTTCCAAATAAAGGAATAAAAATATTTAAAATAAAAACAAATAAATAGCCAATGCCCACAGACTATACAAGGCAATATGCTATAAAGTTACCGGTAATTTATGTTTTGTCATGCCACGATACAAGTGATTTCTGTTTTGCCTGGATTTTTCTTAATTACTATGCATTACTAGTGGTTAACATATTTTAAATTACATTAAAAATAATTGGTGATGAGATGTTCGTGGCTGAAAGACTCACTATTGCAATAGTCCAGTGAACACTGAGCATGCTTGCCAAGGCAAAGGAAATTTTTTCTAGAAGAGTATGATGCTGGTGGTTCCCTCCCTTCATCATGGAAAGTGCTGGAACTTGAGACCTCGCATGTGTTGCCTTGCTCTGAGCCGATGCTCATGGAACGCTGTCCACACTGACAGCGACACGCATCCTATTGATGAACGTGAAACTGGGAGCCTTGGTACAGCCACCCCAAGTACAATGCTGTTGTGAAGGGTGTGCAAGTTCTAACCGATTTATTCCTTCACACCCAGCTTAAATTGTTCTAAGTCCAACTTTAGAGCGAGGCAGTATTTTTAGCCAGAAAGTTCAGAGAAGGAGAAATGCTGATTGTTGAAGTTCTAACAAAATTCTTACAAAATTCAACAGAAAATGAGATGATTAGATAAACAAGAATAATGAAATAGAAATGAAAATCAAAATGCTGCATTAATTGTAGTGACAGTGACATTTAGATGCCTGCCATGTGCCAGCCACTCTGGTGTATGCTTTATGTGCATTTCTGCACCCAGAATTAACTTCTTAAAAAACAGACCAGTCAGGCGTGGTGGTGCACACCTTTAATCCCAGCACTTGGGAGGCAGAGGTAGGAGGATCGCCGAGAGTTCGAGGCCACCCTGAGACTACATAGTTAATTCCAGGTCAGCCTGGACCAGAGACCCTACCTCGCAAAAACAAAACAAAACAAAATAATAATTTTGAAATTTCTACAGCCCATGACATTAAACTGAAAAGTATTGCTATTGAGTACAAACAAAAATATCACCACTAAGATCATATTATCTTTAATAAAGAAGTTTGTGGGGCTGGAGAGATGGTTTAGCGGGTAAGGTACTTGCCTGCAAAGCCACAGGACCCAGATTCGATTCCCCCAGTACCCACGTAAGCCAGATGCACAAGGTTGTGTCTGCATCTGGAGTTTGTTTGCAGTGACTGGAGACCCTAGTGTATCCATTCTCTCTCTCTCTCTCTCTCTCTCTCTCTCTCTCTCTCTGTCAAATAAATAAGTAAATTAAATACTTTAAAAAATAAAAAGAAGTTTTTGGCTGGAGAGATGTCTTAGCAGTTAAGGCGCTTGCCTGCAACGCCAAAAGACCCAGGTTCGATTCCCCAGGACCCACGTAAGCCAGATGCACAAGGTGGCACATGCATCTGAAGTTTGTTTGCAGTGGCTGGAGGCCCTGGCACACCCTTTCTCTCTCTCTCTCTCTTTCTCTCTCTCTCTTTCTCTCTCAAATAAATTAATTAATTAAATGTTTTTTTAAAAAAAGAAGTTTGGGCATACCAGTGAAGATAGTTGGAACCATTTGGTTTTCACAGTGAAAACAAGTTTCTAGCAGGGTCAAACACTTAGATCCCTTCAAAGGGCTCAGAGGGGACTGACAAGGGTGATGATTAGGCAACAGCTAAAACTCGGTGAGCCTTTACCGTATTGCATGTGCCCTGTGGGCTTGATACAGATGAACTAATTTCATGTGCTCAACGCCTCTGTGGGGTTATACGGATGAGCTCTTGTTTCAGGAGAATAAAAGTGACGAGCAAGGAAACTTTAAGTCTGCTAAGATCACACAGCTCATGACAGACGGTGGTTTAACTGACTCCCACACGTCTGACTCTGGAGTGTTTCTGACACTCTGGGTCTTGGAGCCTGACCTTTCAGCCCCGTTGCTAAGGGTGTGGGATGGAGACACTTTGAGAAATGAGTTGACAAGGCTGGAGAGATGTCTCAGCATGTCAAGCATCTGCCTGCAAAGCCTAATGACCCAGGTTCGATTCCCCAGTACCCAGGTAAAACCAGATGCACAAAGTGGTGCGTGGATCTGGCGCTTGTTTGCAGTGGCTGGAGGCCCTGGCACACCCATTCTCTCTCGCTCCCCTCTCTCTCTCCCCCTCTCTCTCGCTCTCTCTCTCTCTCGGCTTGCAAATACATAAATGAATAAAACTATTTAAGAAACAGGTTGACAACCTTTACAAGCAAGTGAAGCAATGATTTGGCTACAATTACCTGTACATTCTAACGTAGAATTCAACAGAAATGAAAGCTTGCTAAGCTGTGGCAATAGTTGGCTTGGAGTGGCTGTCCTCGGCGAGGGGACACTGACCTAGACAGGTACATTCTCTCAAGACCCACGCACTGTCTTTGTGACTGTGAGCAGAGGAACAAGTTTTCCCTTTATGTCACTGCACCTTCCCTGGAAGAGTTAGTTTGCCTCTTATGTAACCTAGTAGAAATGTAGGTGATACCCATTAGAATACTGACTAGAAGTGTCTCCACACCCTACCCAAGGTGGTGTCCCCCAAAATATGTCGTCTGTTCCAAAGCTTCATAAACGTTTCCACTAGTTTCCACACTTTGTGACCCTCGGTGCATAGGTGTAGCAATTACCTTCTTATTTCTGGGACAAAACACCCTACCAAAAGCTGCCTATGGGATGAAAGCTCTTATTTTGGCTTAAAATTTTGAGAGCAATTTTTATCGTGGAGAGAAAAGCCTGGCACAGCAAGTAGCGGGGGGCAACACATCTTGTCTCTGCAGCAGAAAGAAAAGTGTGTGAGTGAGCTGTCTCTGAACACGTAGTAGAAAAGTGTGTGAGTGAGCTGTCTCTGAACACATAGTAGGCTGGGCTGGTAAAACTCGAGACCCACCCCCAATTACACATGGCCTCCAGCAAGGCTCCACCAGCTGGGAACTAATCAAAAACACTTGAGGGCTGGAGAGATGGCTTAGCGGTTAAGGCGCCTGCCTGTTAAGCCTAAGAACCCGGTTCCAATCTCCAGGTCCCACGTTTAGCCAGATGCAAAGTGACACAAGGGCGCAATGCCGCACTTGCCCACAAGGGGGCGCACACATCTGGATTTCGTTCGCAGCAGCTGAGAGACTGCTGGCGTGCCCATCTCTATCTGTCTTCCTCTCCCTCTCTCTGTCTGTCTCTCTGTGTGTCTCTCTTCAAAAATAAATAAAAATAAAAATAAAATTTTTTTTAAAAAACACTTGAGACTATAGGTGATGTTTTACGTTCAAACCACCACAGTGGATAGATAAAATATGTACGCAGGGCTGAAGAGATGTCTTAGCAGCTTAAGGCACTTGCTTGCAAAGTTTAAGGACCTAGGTTCGATTCCCCAGTACCCACGTGGTGCACAAGGTGGTGGATGCATCTGGAGTTCATTTGCAGTGGCTGGAGGACCTGGCATGCCTATTCTTTATCTGCCTCTTCTCTCTCTCTCTCTCTCTTTCCCACATAAATAAGTAAATAAAATATTAAAAAATAGGTATGCAAATCATTAACTAGTGTTAATTATAAAGAAATTGATGTTAAGCAAAGTATACAAACAGTAATATAATTTTATATATAATGTATAATTTTATATAATTTATTAATATTAATAATAAATTATAAAACATTATCTTAAAAGAATACATATAATGTCATTCATTGAAGACAAAAGTAACTTTTCATATTCATGAGGTGGGTACGCTTGTTTATGTTTTCATGAAGAGTTACATCTTGGCTGAATATCTGATCCACAGGCTGTAGAGCATATTCACCATTCTCCAGAGTTGATGGATATTTTGATTTCATAATAATGTTGAGAATGCTTCTTTGCATAAATACATAGTACAAAATGGCAGAAGCATGTTTCGGACCACTTCAGAAATCGTTGGAAATTCTAACCTAATGCCAAGCCAAAATTCATTTATGATTTCTTTTTCCAAATGAAGCCCAAGTTGGCAACTCAAATGGCAGTCTTTAAAATCAGCCGTTCTAACATAATGCAGTCTAAGGATATATTCATTTGATGTTTGCATGCTTAGGAGTGACAGGAGGAAAATATTTGAGTTGTCTTCTGTGATGAGACCATTATTTTTCTGGAAGTGAAAAAAAAAAAACTTGGTACATACAGTACAAAGCGTATAGTGCCTTGCTTATAATGGTCTTGGATCTGAGCTGAAGTGTGTCAGGCAGTGCTTACTGGCAATGTGTGGTGTGAGCATGTGCACACACCACACGTGTGGAACCGAGGTTGCAGTGAAGTTGCCCAATGCACCATGGGAGGGTGCTGCCAGGAAGACCTTAGATTCATTGAAATTCAATTTTCAACTCCATTTTGGTCCTTGTGTGTTGCCATGGTTTTGTAATTCCCACAAAAAATTCAGTTGTGCTATCCCATACGAGGTCACAGCTCAAAGTTCAAGAGACGGCTTAAGGGTTAAGGCACTTGCCTGCAAAGCCTAAGGACTCATGTTTGACTCTCCAGGTCCCACGTAAGCCAGACAGACAAAGGGATGTGAAGCATGCAAGGTCATACGTGCACACAAGGGGGCACATGCACCTGGAGTATAATTGCAGTGGCTGGAGGCCCTGGCATGCCAGTTCTCTCTCTCTCTCTCTCTCTCTTCTCTCTCTCTTATTAAAGAAAAGGCCAGTCTGTTGACTTGCCTCAGAAGCAGAAGAGGAAGAAGAAGAAGAAAGAAAAGCAGCAGCAGCAGACTCTATGTGATATAGTGTTTAAGAGCACTGACTTTAAAAGATAAGGTAGGGACTAGAGAGAAGGCTCAGCAGTTAAAGGCACTCGCCTGCAAAGCCTAACAAGCCAGATTCAATTCCCCAGTACCCACATAAGCCAGATACACAATGTAGCACATGAGGCTTGAGTTCATTTTCAGTGGCAGGAGACCCTGGAGAGCCCAAACTCTCACTCTCTTTCTTTGTGTCTGTCATGATCTATCTATCTATCAATCTATCTATCAATCTATCTATCATCTCTTTTAAATAAATAAATAATTTTTTTCCAAGATAGGGTCTCACTCTAGCTCAGGCTGACCTGGAATTCACCATGCAGTCTCAGGGTGGCCTCAAACTCACGGTGATCCTCTTATCTCTGCCTCCTGAGTGCTGGGATTAAAGGTGTGTGCCACCACGCCTGGCTATAAAAATATTTTTAAAAACATAATTTTAGGGGAAAAAAACATAACTTTAGGGCTGGAGAGATGGCTTAGCAGTTAAGGCACTTTCCTGTGAAGCCTAAGGACCCATGTTGACTCCACATCAGCCAGAAGCACAAAGGTGAGGCAAGTGCAAGGTCACACATGCCCAATAGGTGGTGCAAACATCTAGAGTGCAATTACAGTGGCTGAGGCCCTGGAGTGCCAATTTTCTCTCTCTCTCTGTCTCAAAAAATTTAAGTGTATACTTTAAAAATACTGGGCTCAACTTTATAACTCTGATATATGAAAGAACAGAGTCTTCTTTTCTTGAGCTTCAGTGTTGTCATCTTTTTAAAAATATTTATTTATTTATTTTTATTTGACAGAAAGAAAGAGGGGGACAGGGACAGAGAGGGAGAATTGGTTCTCCAGGGCCTCTAGCCACTGCAAACAAACTTCAGACACATGTGCCACCTTCTGCAGCTGGCTAACGAGGGTCCCGGGGAATCAAACCTGGGTCCTTTGGCTTTGCAGGCAAGCGTCTTAACTGCTAAGCCATTCCTCCAGCCTGGTGTTGTCATCTTTATGTGAGCAAGCACACCTTCCCTTCAGAAAATGTCATACAATTATTACCTAACCCCATCCTCTTCTTCAGTGCCTTCATCATTGTTAATCAACACAGACAATGATACGTCATGATAGAAAACAAAGCATCGCAGGGGAGTGTCGAATCTGCCATCTTGGAACTCGGAACCAGCCATGGCAGAAAAGACACGATAATAATGAGGAGAGCCTGATGCGCTGAGCACCCTTGGGGCCTAAGTGTGCCCCAGAAATGCAAAGAGTACAGATGGGATGGCCTTTTATGCCACAGCTGAAATCCATAACATAAATATTTTTGTCAGTGGGTTTTATTCTACAGATGTTTTTAAGGATTTATTATTGAGACAGTCAGTCCACTACAGAGTAAGAAGAAAAAGAGAGAGATTGGTGGTGCTCAAAGTGTCAACTAATTAGACCCATGTAGCTGAACATTTGGAAAATATATGCATGGCCCACATGTATACTGAGTGAAATATATTAGAAAAGGAATTTGAACACCAGGAAAGGACATGAGATGGCACAGGAACAGACTGATCTCCGTGCATTTGCAGACACCTCCGCAGAGCAGCTCTGACAAGGGGCAGTCCACGATGGCATCAGTGACGGCTTTTCCCATGCCAGGCTCCCACAACACACTGCCCAGGAGTCAGAAAACCACTGGCGGTTTGGCGCATGGTCAGTTGCACTGTGCTCTCATCTCTGCTCTCAGCTTGGAGAAGCTTCCAGAGTTGCTTTCTGGTAACGGGGAAGATGGCTCAGCAGGTAAAGGCACTCGTTTGCAAAGCCTGCTGTGGTGGTTGGAGTCAGGCGTCCCCCGTAAACTTAGGTGTTCTGAATGCTAGGTTCCCAGCTGATGGAGATTTGGGAATTAATGTCTCTTGTAGGCAGTGTATTGTTGAGGGTGGGCTTCTAGCCTTAAAGGGACTGTAACATTACCAAATTATTAAATTTTTTTTAAATTGAGTCTCAGAAATTAGAAGTGTCTCCAAAACATCTTGGTTTCCATCAAAGCATTTGGCATTTGTGAACCTTCTTTTATCTTATTGAAACAATTTCCACATCTAGCCTAGGCATTCCTGGAGTAATGACTTCCAACTACTGCAGCTTCAAGGAATTTGGTAAGGAAGTTTGTATTCACTCAATTTTCAGTAGCGTGCCTTGCTCACATTGGGCACTCAATAAATACTTGTTGACTATAAAATAGAATTGACTAACCTCTTCTACAATCCCGATAGTTTTATGACCTGATCGTGTGACTCTCAGTTTTCATCTGTCTGCCCTGAAAGGACTACTTTTTAGACCCCAGGCATATCGAGGTCAATGGCTTTTTATTGAAAGCAGAACAACGAAGGACATTTCTGCATATTCGAAAATGAGTCCACTCCCTCCTCTTGGGATTTCCTGAGGACATGCACACCTTCCAGCTTAAGAAATGGAGCATTGCTTTCTTTCTTTTCTTGTTTTTTTTAGAGAAAGAGAGAGAGAGGAAGAGGCAGAGAGAATGGACATGCCAGGATCATTTCAGCCGCTGTGAATGAACTCCAGACGCATGCGCCCCCTTGCGGGCAAGTGTGGCATTGCACCCTTGTGTCACTGTGTCTGGCTAAATGTGTCTGACTTGAACAGGCTTTCTTAGGCTTGGCAGGCAGGCGCCTTAACTGCTAAGCCTTCTCTCTAGCCCTACAACATTGCTTTCTAAGAAAGTGTCTTACCATCCTCATGCCTCAGAGGGACCCTATCTGCTATTGGTTCATTCATTTCCTTATCTTACCTTATGGTTTTACCATATCCAGGTGTGGCACTAAATAATGTAATTAGCTCTTCCTTGAATTTTTTTTTTATGTGAATGACGTTCCATCTCATCTATTTTTCTCAGATTTTTTTCTTCTGTTCACTGTTTTTGAGACTTAGCTATATTGATAGACACTTCTGTCATTTATTCTTTTTCACCACTGTATAGTGTCAAATTTTCTGAAAAGATTATGAGTTATCATTTTTGGTTATATTTTGCCATACTGAGTGTCATCAATATTTTTCTATGATGACCAATGTGTCTGCAAGCTTCCCGTGTGTGTGTGTGTGTGTGTGTGTGTGTGTGTGTGTGTGACTGTTCTAAAATACTGGTTCTCATAATGTGGTCTTTGAACCATGAATATCTAGAAATGCAAACACTCAGCCTGAACTCCAACATTCTGAATCAGAAACTCTCAGAGTGGGGCCCAGCAATCTGCGTTTTAACCAGCCTTCCAGAAGATTCTAACGTATGCTCGAATCTGAGAATCGAAGGTCTAGTATGGTGGTGGGCTTGTTAATTCTTTATGCATTTTTTACATTCTGAAAGTATATTATTGCTTTGTTTGAATTAGACTTGCTGCACCTTCTTGGTGAACTGAAAGTATGATCACAAGGATTCATTTTATTTCTGGTAATGCATTCGTAAGAGTTCTTGATAATTGTCTTTTCTCATTTACTTATTGTCTAGTTGTTTTTAATCTTTTGACTTTCTTAAAGCACATTTTATTTATTTGAGAGAGAGGCAGAGAGAGGGATAGAGACAGAGAGAGAGAAAAATAAGAGGTGCATCAGGGCCTCCAGCAGCTGCAATGAACTCCAGATACATGGGCCACCTTGTGCATTTGGCTTATGAGGGTCCTGGGAAATCGAACCTGGGTCCTTTGGCTTTGCAAGCAAGCACCTTAACCACTAAGCCATCTCTCCAGCCCTCTTTTGACTTTTAATCTTGCTCTGTACTTACGTTTGGGTTGAATGTGGCTCTTGCAAAATAATATACTACTTTTTTAAATACCCAGTCGATCTGGCTTGTCATCAAAGAGTTTATTCTTTATTAATATATTCAAATTTGTTTCTACTTTTCACATTCCATTGGCTCTGACTTTTATATTTGGTTAATTTTTCTTATTTTTTGTTTCTTTGGGTTGTTTGACATGGAATTTTTTCCTCTATTTTCCCCTCTTCTTATCCCATGCTTTTAGTGTTTAGCTTAGAAATTTTAACATGTGTATTTAATTTTACAAAGTCTAAATTTAATTGACATTTGTAATCTGAAGAATGGAAAAAGCTTATGATGTTTTAATGTTCAGTGACACTCCTGGCATATTCTTTTAATCAAGAATTTCATGTTGAATTTGTCTCTGATCCCATAAATAGTACTTTGTTATTTTATCCATAGTTTATGTTTAGATGCCAGATATATATATATATATATTTTATTTACTTTTTTTCCTTGAAAATTGGGTTTCTGTGGTGTATTTATTTTGACGGAAAATGTACCATGTAGTCCTTTTAGTGAAGGTTTGATGGTACAAAATTCCCTGTGGGGCTGGAGAGATGGCTTAGCAGTTAAGGCGCTTGCCTGCAAAGTCTAAGGATCTAGGTTGATTCCCCAGGACCCACTTAATCCAGACTCACAATGTGGTGCATGCATCTTGAGTTCATTTGCAATGGCTACAGGCCCTGACACACCCATTCTCTCTCTCTCTCTCTCCATATATATATATATATGGAGATATATATATATCTGCCCCTTTCTCTCCCCTTCTCAAATAAACAAATAAAATATAAAATCTTTTTCTTAAAAAATCCCCTGTATTTTGTATGAAAAGTTCGTGATTTCCTTCTATTTCTAAGTACTATTTTGCTGGGTAAACAAGCCTATGGTGACAGTTATTTTTTAAGATTTTATTTTTATTTATTTATTTAAGAGAAAGAAAGAAGTATAGAGAGAGAGATGGAATGCGTGTGCCAGGGCCTCTAGACCCTGCAAACTCCAGATGCATGCACCACCTTGTACAGCTGCCTTATGAGAGCACCGGGGAAACTGAACTTGGGTCCTTAGGCCTGCAGGCAGGTGGCAATATCCCCAGCCCCACCCAGGGCCTGGGGAGATGCTCAGTGGTAGAGCACTTGCCTAGCGTGTATGAGGCCTCAAGTTAATCCCCATGATCATTTTTTGTTTGAAATCCAAAACTGATAGCCCACTGCCTTCTCATTTCCACGCCTCTATTTTTTTCTTCTGCTTTGTTTTGCTTCTCGGTAATTCTGAATGTTTTATGACTAGATTTCCATTCAGAATGTCTGGGTTTGTTGGGAATGCTTGAATTGAAGAATTGGTCTTTTAATAAAGGTACCAATTCAATTTACCAAGTTTCATATCATTTATATGTTAAGATTTCCAAACTTTTCCTATGAAGATTGCTTTTCCTTCATCCTTCAGAATCTTTTCCAGCAAATCTGATGAGATCAGATCATTTCCCCCCATCCCAGTTATCTCGTGATCTCTTTTACATTTCCATGCCTTTTGAAGTCTTTATATTTTTCCAAAAACTATATTTTTCTTTAAGTAGACTGAAAATTCCAGCACCTCCTTTATTGGGTGGTCTTTTCCCCACAGTTTTGTTTTTGTTTTGCTGAGTTTTATTCATTGTAGATTGTGTTTTGATACTTATGGTATGAAAAAGGAAAAAGAGAGAGAGAGAGGGAGAGAAACTGAGGAAATACTGGTATCGGATGTTCTATGAAACTTTACACATAGGAACTCATTCAAGGCCTGGGTTTAGAGAGAATTTGTGTTGCCTCTACCGGGCATTGGAAGTTAATGCCAACGTAGGACCTTTCAAAATACTACACAGATAAAGCCAATTATGGCCCCAGACCCATGTAGTTAGAAACTCTCGTAGGAAATACTTTAGCATAGTTTCCATCCTTATCTCTTATTTGAATTTCACGACATTAATTTGTAGAACATTTTACAACAAGCTTTCTTCTGCCCTCTTCGATAACGCTTTAAGTTGTAAGGATAAAATGAAAAGGAAAAAGACAACGAACGAAAACCTAAAAGCTGGTTGATTATTTCATTTACTTGAGAGAGAGAAAGAGGCAGAGAGAGAGAGAGGCAGAATGGGAGCGCCAGGGCCTCCAGCCACTGCAAACAAACTCCACATGGGTGCGCCCCCTTGTGCATCTGGTTTACTTGGGTCCTGGAGAATTGAACCAGAATCCTTTGGCTTTGCAGGCAAATGCCTTAACTGCTAAACCATCCCTCCAGCCCTGGATTATTTTTTAAATGGAACTTGGTTGGCATCTGAGGGAAACCTCATCCAGGGCGTTTGACTTTCCAAGTTTCAGGGCATTGCCTGAGGCAGCAATAACAGAATGAACTGGTTTTGGAGCACGTAGCCAGGCTCAAAGCATGAGCAAGGAAAATATGAAAGTTCCAACTCGACATGAAATATTTGCATGCCAGGTAGGATTTAAAGACTGACAAATTCAGGCCTGGGTGTGCGCACCACACAGAGTAGTGAGGGCTCAAAACATGTTAAGTAAAATCCCAGCGTGGGGCAGGCTGCGTGTGCGGCTTTCCAGGTGGACGGGTGAACAGAAAAGAGATAGACAGGCTGGAGAGATGGGTCAGCGGCTAAAGGCACTCGTTTGCTTGCAAAGTCTGACAGCCTGGGTTTGATTTCCCAGCACCCCCTAAAGGCAAGATGCACAAAGTGGTGCATGTGTCTGGAGTGTTTTTGCAGTGGCTGGAGGCCCTGGCACACACGCTTATTCTCTCTGTCTCTGTCTCTGTCTCTCTCACTCTTGCTCTCACTTTCTCCTTGCAAATAAATAATTTTAAAAAAAGGGGGCTGAGAGATAGATGGCTTAGCAGTTAAGGCATTTGCCTGTGCAGCCTAAGGACCCAGGTTCAATTCCCCAGGACCCACGTGAGCCAGATGCACATGGTGGTACATGTGTCTGGAGTTTGATTGCAGTGGCTGGAAGCCACTGTGCCCATTCTCTCTCTCTCCTCTCTCTCTCTCTCTCTCTCTCTCTCCTTGCAAATAAATCACTAAATCGGTTTTTTTAAAAAAGGAAAGAGACACGCCTTGTCTTTGCTCATATGTGCCTAAAACAGCTTTGGCAGGAAACCTAGGAAGCTGCAAATATGGGTCACCCTTGGGGAAGGGGATGGGATAGTAAGAAACAGAATTGAAGGAGCACCGTTTTGAACTTTGTGAATTCGGTGCCATGGCAACTTATTATCACTTCACCCAAACAGAAATGGGATGTACAGTTGAATAGATATCAAGGTAGAGGGAAAGTCAGCGGGTGGAGGAATGACCGGGTGAAGCTCCTGCCTGGCTGTGCCACTCCCCAGCTCCTGTCTGGCCTTCTGAGTCTTTATTTCTTCACCTGTAAAATGGGAACGATAGCACTTCCTTAGGTGAGTGAAGCATCAGAACAGAGCGAAGTAATCGGAATAAAGTACAGAGCCTAGTGAGAAGTCAAACCTGGCAGCTATCCCATGTTTTCTTTAGAAACCTTGTAGCCTTGGAAGCTTTGTATTCAGCTGTATGTGGAGAGAGAGAGAGAGAGAGAGAGAGAGAGAGAGAGAGAATGGGTGCGCCAGGGGCTCTAGCTGCTGCAAATGAACTTCAGATGTATGTGCCACTCTGTGCATCCGTCTTTATACAGGTACTGGGGAATTGAACCTGGGTCCTTTGGCTTTGCAGGCAAGTGTCTTAACAGCCGAGCCATCTCTCCAGCCCTGTGTCTGCATTTTAATCACATTTTCCTCCTTGTCCTGTGGATGGTTGATGCAGGATTTCAAGAGCCTCTCGCTCTCAATTTCCAGGTCTGGAAAGTGTGAACGCTGATGTCGTTTGTTGATGGCAGGTAATTGTTCTTAATTATTTAAGTGTGCTAATGGTATTATTAAGATCAAATGAGTCTACATATTATGCGTGCATACTAAAATATTTATAGGTAAAAGATAGCTTAGATTTTCTTCAAAACAATAACAGGGAGGCATCCGTGTGGGAGTTCGTGAAATAGGACTGGCCATGAGTTGCGGATTGTTGTCAGTGAACTTGAACGAAGGGTGTAAGAGGCTCATTGTATGATTCTCCTCTTTTGTGCATTCCTGCATTTTTCCCTGGTGAGAAGTTTTGGCAAAGAGACTACGGTCAAGGAAGAATAAAACATCTTCCCATAGCAGGTATGCAATAGCGTTATGCTCCCAGACCCTGGGTGGCCAGCTGTGGAAGTGCTGCTGTGGGAGTGACTGTACCACCATCTTTTATTTTTACTGGCCTCAGATACACGGTCAGAAACAAAAGCTGGTAGGCAAGAGAGCGGATTAACTGACGTGTGTGAGAAAAGCCATCACTTTATTATTATTTATTTATTTATTTATTTATTTATGAGAGAGAAAGAGAATGGGCGCACTAGGGCCTCCCACAGCTGCAAATGAACTCCAGATGCATGCACCACCTTGTGCATATGACTTATGTGGGTTCTTTGGCTTTACAGGCAAGTGCCTTAACCACTAAGTCATCCCTCCAGCCCCACTTTTATTTTTTTTCTTAAACTTCTCCTGATCAACATGTCAAGTCTCTCAGACTGGGGAAGACACCAACCGCCCATAGGTTACAGAAGGCTGCCAAGCTCTGACATCTAACATTCATGACACTCAGCCAGAAACTAAACACGAAATAATACTGGAAGTTTCTCTCCACTGTTAAATGTCAGCAGCCATTTTGCCTTCACTCTGAGCTTCAATTAAAGAATATTAAACCTGGCAGGTGCTTTCTTCTCTCTCTGCAAATGCATCTTTGCAATCAAATATCCCATTTTCAGCATTTAACCTTGTAGACCCCAAAATGAATTTCGGTTATTGGTGTATGGTCATTAGTACTGAAGGGATGGAGAGTTGGAAATACCGCTTGGAAAGTTTTCCTCCCAACTTATTTTTACCGCTGCCCACCTCTGTCTCCATGGAGATGGGGTCAGAGGCCACAGTGAGCTCACTGAGAGCCAGCCTCCGAGGATGAGTCTCACTTACAGATTTTAGCTGAAAGCGATAAACTCCCTTACCCAAACCAGCTGATTCTTCAACCTCGGTGTCTCTCTGTGTCTCTGATTGTTTATACCAACAATTGGTGGCATTTTTTTTTTGGTCTTGTTTTGGGGTGTTAGTGGAAGAAGAAGAGATGATACTGAGTAAAAATCACTTCTGCATTGACACCTGACTTTCTTCTGTTCAAGAAACCAAATATAGAAAGATTCCTTAAGAAATTAGCTTTGGGCTGGGTTGGTGGCTTAGCAGTTAAGGCCCTTGCCAGCAAAGCGGAAGGACCTAGGTTCCATTCCCCAGGACCCACGTAAGCCAGATGCACAAGGTGGCGCATGCATCTGGAGTTCGTTTGCAGCGGCTGGAGGCTCTGGTGCATTCATTCTCTCTTTCTGCTTTTCTCTCTCCTCTTTCAAATAAATAAATAAAAATAAAATAAAGATTAAAGAAGTTAGCTTCAATTTAACATTTTAAATGAGTAATAAGCAGTTATCACTAGTTTAATCTCTGTCCTTTCAAGCTTATAACAATACCAAATATTTGAAGATATATATAGACACACATATAAATATTTTCAGTGTGTACTGTCACTTACAAATGATTTCAAAACAATGTCACTATAGGGGTTAGAGAGATTGCTTAGTGGCTAAGCCGCTTGCCTGCAAAGCCTAAGGACCTAGGTAGGTTGGATTCCCCAGTGTGCCATAGGGTGGTGCACACATCTGGAGTTCATTTGCAGTGGCTGGAGGCTCTGGTGCACCCATTCTCTTTCTGTCTGCCTCTCTCTCTCTCTTCAAAAAACAAAAAACAGGATGTCACTATATCACAAGTCAAGATAACTTGGTTTAAAAAGATCTCAAGATATAATCGGTTGATAGCATTCTATAAATGTTTTAAGAATTCAAGTATAATTTACTATTGGCTTCTTGTTTTACTTGAACTGTTACTACTAGTTCATGCTTTTGGCCTTTTAAATGTTTAGCTTAGGGCTGGGGTTTAGTCTAAGCTAGCATATATAAGGCTCTAAGATCTATCCCCAGCACTGGAGAAAGAGACTAAATAGGAAGGAAGGAAGGAAGGAAGGAAGGAAGGAAGGAAGGGAGGGAGGGAGGGAGGGAGGAGGGAGGAAGGAAGGAGGGAGGGAGGAAGGAAGGAAGAAGGAAGGAAGGAAGGAAGGAAGGAAGGAAGGAAGGAAGGAAGGAAGGAAGGAAGGAAGGGAAGTCCTCAAATATACCAAGTGCTTTGTTACTTTTCTATACTCTAACATTGTATTCATCAACACTCAAATACTTATTGCAACAACATGTGACATAAATTTAGGCTTGCGAAATCCCTTATGAAATTGAGAACTAAAGGAATGTTTCAACTTTTTAATATGATTTTTTTGCCACACATCTTTATGTCTCATGGTTTATGAATTGAGAATTATACCCAAGTACTCTTGCAAAATCCCACCATTTTTTCCTATACAAAACAGCGATGACTTTTCATCACGCAAGTGATTGGCATTCTCCAGAATGGAGTTCGAGCTGACACCAGTACCACGCTCTCAGTCGTGGACTGGCACGTCTTTCGTTCCTCTTCTCTGTAGCTGCTGCTCTCCAGCCTGCCTCCGCCTTGCAATCCTTCCTGGGCTCTGTGCTGACTCTCTGTCCTGGGTTGAGCCCTTATTCGCTTTCCTCTGCTCTCAGAAGTGAAACAGAACATCGTGTTCCGAAGCTGCCCAGGCACACATGTCTCAGGACGCTGCCAAGTTCACAGCTGACCAATTGGCCTACTTTAGAGACCTTGCATTTATAAGATTTACAACCACTCGTCCTTGCCCTCATCCCAGGGAGTACCATAAAGACTGTGCCAAGCGTGCTGATAAATCAAGCGCCCTCTGGTTCCATCGCAACAAAATGGGCAGGCATGTCTTTTCCCTCCCTTGGCTCCCAGCCTCACCACTACATCCTGAATAAATGGAAAATGTTAGTTGATGTGGTACATAGACAAAGACATTTGGAAGGGAATGCCTCTGAATTAATAACTCATTTCAAAAGAAATCTACTGACAAAATGATAGGCTCTTCAATATGGGGAACTATGCATTTAAAAAAATGTTTTATTTATTTATTACAGAGAGAGAGAGAGAGTGGGCACACCAAGGCTTCTAGCCACTATAGAGAAACTCCAGATGCATGCACCAGCATGTGCATCTGGCTTACGGGGAGTACTGGGGAATCAAACCTGGGTCCTTAAGCTTCGCAAGCAAGTGCTTTAACCACTAAGCCATCTTGCCAGCCCAAAGTTTGCATTTTTAAAGAAATGTTTCCGACAACCGATTGAAGCAAATCTACATTCTTCCCAGTTAGAAGGACAGAGCTGGTGCCTGCCTGTCCCACTGAGGTCAGGAGAGGCAGGCCTAATGGGTGTCGCTATATTGAACACTTCTTGTTTGCATTTATGCATTCTAGACCTTTTTCATTGATTCAAGACCAAGCAGGAGAGGGTGAGCATTTAATGGAGTAAAGGAAAAGTTGTGGGCTGGAGAGATGGCTTAGTGATTAAGGTGCTTGATGGCAAAGCCAAAGGACCCAGGTTTGATTCCCCAGTACCCACATAAAGCCAGATGCACGAGGTGGTACATGCATCTGGAGTTCATTTGCAGTGGCTAGGAGGCCCTAGTACACCCCTCTCTCTCTCTCTCTATATATATATATATATATATATATATATATATATATATATGTGTGTGTGTGTGTGTGTGTGTGTGTGTGTGTGTGTGTATGTATATGGCATAATACATACATATACATAAAGACTTGGTTTTTCATGATCTTAGTGATTTATCTTCTTTCTCTTGCCCCATTCCTTTTTGGGGGTGGAAATCTTTGCTAAAGGTAGACTTTTTTTTTTTTATAAAACTGCTAAAACATGGCTCCCTTGTTTTGAGCAAGAATACAAAATTAGATTCAAGAGTCAATATCTACTTTGAATTAGAAAAGACACAACAAACTATTACAAATTATAAAAGATATTCAGAAAAAAATAGGGTCATTATTTTCATTAGTATTATTTAACAATTGTTGTTAGTACTATAGCTTAACTCTCTGGCTCATTTCTATAACAATTTTATATCCTTGTTTTTTAAAATATATTTTATTTTTATTTATTTATGAGAGAGAGAGAGAAAAAAAAAGAAGGAAGCAGATAGAGAGAGAATGGATACACCAGGGCCTCTAGCCACTGCAAACAAACTCCAGACACATGTCCCACCTTGTGCATTTGGCTTACATGAGTTCTGGGAATCAAATCTGGATCCTTAGGCTTAGCAGGCAAGTGTCCTAACCGCTGAACTATCTCTCCAGCCCAGTCCTTTTATCATCAAGTTATCCCTGCATGGAAATGTCTTCATCATGCCTTTCTGTGTAGAGAGAATAGAAAAATAACTTTGTCTGTCCCCTGGCGAAGTTCATAGAAATATGGTTCTTGTTACTGATGGGTTAGAAAAGATACTTTGGCTTCAGAACTTACTAGCCATTCCACTGCTGAAACACTTTCTTGCTCCATAATGCCCCATGAGAAAAAAAAAAATGTCAAACTCCAGATACCTTTGATCTGTCTGGGCAGAGTTTTGGCTGCCCCAGTGGTCACTGCCTCAGTGACTGGTCCAGGCCCATTGGGTGACCTGCGTAGGACAGCAGGGCAGAAAGCATTTGTGGGGGTCCTGTCCAGGAAGTCCTTGGCAGAGTGGTGAAGCATTCCATTTCAAGCCCAGTTTATTGGTGCCAAAGCTGTGTGGGCAGGCATCACACAGAGAAGGGCATTAAGATAGAGGGAGTTCTGTGAGCCCACCAGCTATGTCCAGAGTCTCAGGACACTAAGGCTCACCCCTGAGTGGGCCAGTGGGCCGTGTGCTCACCCCCAAATCCCTGAAAAGAGCTCACAGGATCCGGCACAGGGGTGAGCCGTGAGCTTAAAACTCCTTAAGGTTTCAAACACCCTCTTCTCTGTTTAAGTGCTGGTTATATGGTGTAGACATTCCTGAAATTAAAAATGGAGTTGAGGGCCTGGAGAGATGGCTCAGCTGCCAAGGCACCTGCTTGCACAGCCTGACGACCCAGGTTCAGTTTTCTAGTACCCATGGAAAAGCCGGATGCACAATGTGGCACATGAGTCTGGAGTTGTGTTTGCAGAGGCTGGAGGCCCTGAGGGCTCATTCATTCTTTCCCTTCCTCTCTTCCCCCACCCTTTTCTCTCTGTGTTTACAAATAAATAAATAAAATATTTTTTTAAAAAAAGGGAAATGGAATTGGATTCTCTACCCTAAGGAATGACCACCTGGTCTAAAAAATTTAAGCTTCAAATGGGGAGGAATTTTATGTGCCTTATCAGGTAAACAAATGGGAAGGTGGGTACTGGTCAGTGCTCCCTTTGCATGTTTTCATCGGCTCTCGGAATGCTTGTTCACACACACACACACACACACACACACACACAGTCATTGCTCCCTTTGCATGTTTTCATCGGCTCTCGGAATGCTTGTTCACACTCACACACACACACACACACACACACGAGAAGGAGGGCACCGGTCATTGCTCCCTTTGCATGTTTTCATCGGCTCTCGGAATGCTTGTTCACACTCACACACACACACACACACACACACACACGAGAAGGAGGGCACACACACACATGCTTGTTCACACACACACACACACACTCACACCCCTTACATCCCAGGGTGAGGACTTCACAGCATAGTTTCTGCATCCGGTCACTGGTCACTTGGAGTGCATGCTCAACTGTGACCCAAATAGGCAAATGTCAAGGCTTTTAAGCAGCATTCTTCTAGCCAAGCCCTAATGCCTGAACTTTCTCAGAATCAAAAGCCCATTAACCTCTCTCAGAACATCAGTTGGAGATCTTAAGAGAGGAATTGGGAAATGGTGAGCATGTTTTCTTGCTCCTTGAGGGTTCTGGTAGGCTCCTTTTGATCCATGAGGGGAAGGGTGTAGTCAGTATCATCCCATGTGTGGCCTATTTTGGGGTGTCCTCATTTATTTGTTTTTAATTCTATTTATTTATTTGCAAGCAGAGAGGGATGGAGAGGAGATAGACAAGGAGATAATGGGAGTGCCAGGGCCTCCAACCACTGCAAACAAACTCCAGATGCATGCGCCCACTTGCACATCTGGTTTACGTGGGTACTGGGGAATTAAACCAGGGTCCTTTGGCTTTGCAGGCAAGTGCCTTAACTGCTAAGCCATCTCTCCAGTCCTGTCCTAACTTCTTAAACCTGTCAAATGTCACGTGATCATGCACACACTCAGATGAGTGGGACCAGAGGAAATAGTGAAGCTCATGGATGACGCACCAGGGCTGGAGAGAGGGGTGTATTATTTTCCTTTACTGGGGGAGGAATGGATTTGCAGAGAGGTTGAGTGAATTGTCCAAAGTAATAGCCAACAATAGCATCAATCAGAGGTTCTTTTTTATATTTTTATTTATTTATCTGAGGGAGAGAGAGAAAGGGACAGAGACAGATAGAGAGAATGGGTGCATCAAGGCCTATGGCCATGGCCACTGAGAACTCCAGACGCATGCGCCCCTTGTGCAGCTGGCTTACGTAGGTCCTGGGGAATCGAACCTGGGTCTTTAGGCTTTCACAGGTGAGCATCATAACCGCTGAGCCAACCGGAAGTTCTGAAGGGAAGCATTCTAAAGCTAGTGCTTTCCTCCGTTTGGAACGCTCCTCTACCAAGACATTATTGATGGGTGACTTACAAAGAAGAGAAGTTATTTCCCACACATCTGGAAGTTTGGGATTCACATGAAATATCAGTTGACTCGGGTTTGGTAAGGGCCGTTTCCTGGGTCACGGAAGCCATCCTCCTTCTGTCCTCTTTAATGACTAATGTACTTCATTCCTGAGTTTGCTGTAGGCATGACACAGCTTCCTCCGAAAGGCCCCCTTTCCTGAAATCATCCATTGAGGGGGTTTTCTTGTTGTTTATTTATTTGTCCTTTTTAATATTAATTAATTAATTAATTAGCAAGGGGAGAGAGGAGAAGAGAATGGATGTGCCAGGGCCTCCAGCCAGTGCAAATGAACTCCAGATGCAGGCGCCACCTTGTGTATCTGGTTTACGTGGGTCCTGGGGAGTCAAACCTGGGTTCTTAAGACTTCACAGGCAAGCGCCTTAACTGCTAAGCCATGTCTCAAGCCCCAGGACTTCTTTTTTAAAATATTTTTATTTTTTCATTTGCAAGCATGTAGAGAAAGGGTGAGAGAGATCAAGAGACAGGCAGAGAGAAAGAGAATGGGCATGCCAGGGCTGCTGCAAACATAGTTCCATTGTGTGCACCACTGTGCATCTGGCTTTACGTGCGTCCTGTGGAATCGAACCTGGGTTGTCGGGCAAGCACCTTAACCACTGAGCCATCTCTCCAGCCCAGCAGCAGGACCTCTAACATTTATGCTTATCTAAGAGTTCTGTGGGTCAAAAATCTGGATACAACACAAATAGGTCCACTCCCTGGGTCTGAAGGTGCTAAAACAGAGGCATAGGAGGCTGGCTGTCTTCACATCTGGAGCTGCGATCCCATTCCAAGGTCATGTGGTTGGGATAGAATTCAGTTCCTTGCGATTGTAGGGCCCAAGTGCCTGAATGGCTCTCAGCCAGGAGCACTCTCAGATCCTGTATTCCTCACTGTCTGTAATCCTCAGCCTATGAACGGCCCCTCCCAAGCAAGCGGGTGTCTCCCTTGCACCCCTTGCACCCGTCTGTCTCTATTGAAGAGCCTCTTCTGAAACGCTGATCTGATTAGGCCAGTTCTGCCAAGGCTAACTTTGTATCAATGTCTATAGATTTGGCGCCTGAATTGTATGCGCAAAATCCCACTGCCTTGTAGCCTCGTGGAAACAGCCCCTTAGAACTGTCAAGCGCTCAGTTCACATGGGGGGGGAGACACCTGTGTGTGTCTATGGGGTGTATAGAGCTGAAGAAGAGGCAGATTGAGCTGATCAGAGAAGGGGAGGGCTCAAGTACTTTATCTCCTAGTACAGCCAAGGTCTGCCTACCTCTGGGGAGCTCCCACCCTAACCTCCAACAGACCAAGAAGAATCATAGATGATTAAGAAATATTTGGAATTCTGGGCTGGAGAGATGGCTTAGCAGTTAAGGCACTTGTCTATAAAGCCTAAGGGCCCCAGGTTCTATTCCTCAGTATCCATGTAAAGCCAGATGGGTAAGATGGCGTATGCGTCTGGAGTTTGTCTGCAGTGGATAGAGGCCTTGGTGCACCCATTCTTTCTCTTTCTATCTGCCTCGTTCTCACTACCTCTCTCAAATAAATAAATGGAATGTTTTTTAAAAGAGAATGGCACATGTTTCTAATTTCAGCACTTGAAAGGCTTAGACAGGAGGATTACCTGAGTAATGAGTTCAAAGCCACACCTCGTTCCAGGTCAGTCTGAGCCAAGCAATGTAAGACCACAACCCTAAAATAATTAAGAGAGAGGAAGGAAGGAATGAAGGGAAGGAAGGAAAGTGGGAGGAGGAAAAGAAAGGAGGAGGAGGTCAAGGATGTGGAAGAATACTAAGGTAAAAAAACGAAAAAAGAAAAGCAAGATGATAGATAGATAGATAGATAGATAGATAGATAGATAGATAGATGATAGATCGATAGATAGATAAATGATGGATGGATGATAGATATTTGGTTGGATGTGATGATGCACAGCTTTAATTTCAACACTGCGAAGGTGGAAGCCATGGGGTCATGAGTTTGAGGCCAGCTCGGGCTACATGGCGAACAGTGAGACCCTGTCTGAAAACATCAAGAAAACAAAAGGCACTGAACTACCAAGAGCTAAAGAGAGCATGAGGCAGAGCTATTGTGGGAAAATTGTGATTTTGTGTCCCATTCTCTGCGATAAAGCCACACACATCCCTCATCCCCAGTGACTCCAGAACCAGGCCTTTCTGTTCACAGTCCTCTGTGTCAGCTTCGCCCTTCTGAAAAACGCCTGTTTTCTCTTTAGGGATCCAAGAACTATGATTACCCTCTCCCCCTCGGAAATGAAGTGTGTGGCACTGTCTATAAAGTCAACATGTCCCTGGACAGAATGATTGATTGAGTCAAAAGGACATGTGATCTTTTGCTGATAACTGTGGCAAAGAAGTTCTCTCTGCCTTGCTGGTGGCAGTGAGAGGCACGTGGCTCCTTCCAAGAACCAGTGGCAGCCAGTGGGTGACCTTGATGGGAGTCAAACATTAATCTAACCACCCGGGAAGCAGAGCTCAGGGGGACCATATCCCTAGCGTTACCCCAAGTCCGTCCAGCGGGCCTCGCCAAAAGCTTACATCCTGTTGGCGTTTCAGTTCCGTGAAACAGAAAATTTCCTTTATTAGTAACATCTATTTAAGCTGAACTTTTCAAATTTTTATTCCTTTATTTGTAAGGAGAGAGGGAGAAAGGGAGAGAGAGAGGGAGGGAGGGAGGGACGGAGAGAATGGAAACACCAGGGCCCCCAACTTCTGCAAACGGAATTCCAGATGCATGCGCCCCTCGGTGCATCTGGCTTTACGTGGGTCCTGGGAAATGGAACCCAGGACATTAGGCTTTGTAGGTAATCACCTAACCACAGAGTCGTGTCTCCAGCCCCTGCGTTGAACTTTTGATGATTTTTTTCATCAGAAAGCCTCAATGTATCAAGCTATATCTAAAGGCAAGGTCATGATTAAGAACTAGGCAAAGGGGCTGGAGAGATGGCTTAGTGGTTAAGACGCTTGCCTGCAATGCGTAAGGATCCAGGTTCGACTCCCCAGTACCCATGTAAGGCATACACAATGTGTGGTGCATGCATCTGGAGTTTGTTTGCAGAAGCTGGAGGCTCTGGTGTTCCCTGGTGCACCCGTTCTCTCCCTCTACCTGGCACTTTCTCTCTCTCTCTCAAATAAACAAATAGAATATATTTTTTAAAAAGAACTAGGCAGGGGCTGGAGAGATGGCTTAGCAGTCAAGGCACTTGCCTGCGCAGCCAGAGGATCCAGGTTCGATTCTCCAGGTCCCACATAAGCCAGATGCACAAGGTGGTGCAGAAATCTGGAGTTCATTTTCAGTGGCTAGAGGCCCTGGAACACCCATTCTCTCTCTCTCTCTCTCTCTCTCTCTCTCTCTCTCTCTCTCTCTCTCCCTGCCTATTTCTGTATCTGTGTCTCTCAAATAAATAAATAAAAATAAAAATATTTTTTAAAAGAGAACCAGGCAAATATCTCAGCAGGCATCTATGAAAGGGGATGTAACTCCTTTGAGCGTATCAGCATCTGCTTCAGAAGCCAGGGGAAAAGGAGATGTGTTTGAGGCTCCGTGGCACGTGACCTACCACTTGCCATGAAAATGGACTTGCGCATCACCTGTTAGGAAGGGAGGCTGGCAAGAAATGGAACTGCAACCGAAATGTGCTGGCCCCTACTGCACACCGGCATCAGCCTTGGTTCTCCCATCCAAGTTCTAACCAGGCCCGGCCCTGCTTAGCTTCTGAGATGAGACAAGATCGGGCACGTTGAGGGCGCTATGGCCATAGTCAACCTTGGTTCTTTACATATATTATCCTACTGAATCCCTAAGAAATCCCTCTGAGTGGCTGGTCTAACCCTCCCAGATATGGAAGCTGAAGCCCAGAGAAGACAGTTGACTTGGTCAAAGTCATGCTGCTATTCAGTTTCAAGAAGGTTTCATGGTCAGTTTCCCCTGACTCCCACGCCCCACCTCTTCCCATCTCAGAAGCAGGCTTTTACAGCGGTTGTGTCATCGTCACTGAAGAGAGTAACTAACAAGATAATGGAAGAAAGGAGTAGCAGGCAGCTTCAGGTTCGCTGAGATGAACTTTCAGACCAGGCTCAGTTATGGAGGAAGGGCTTTATTGAAGCTTACAGATCCAGGGAAAGTTCCATAATGGCAGAAGAAGCTGGCCTGCTCTTACAGGACCAGGCAAAAGCCAAAAGCCACACAGCACAGCACACCTCAGGAACTCCAGCTAGGCACACTTTGCATATCTTTAGATTGAAATCTCAAACCCACCATCACCTTAAGATCCGCCCAGTGACACTCCCTCCAGCCAGGTGGCTGCAGATGCAAACTACAAACTAATAAAACACTGAATATATTGGGGGGGGGCATCTCTTCAAACTACCACAGAAGGCGTGAGAGCGGCTCGGAACACATCAGACCTTGGGGTGACAATAGGGAGGTTCTAGAGACAAAAGCCACTCTGTCTCACTCTCCTCCTTTACACAGGCTGCCAGTGTATTCCATGTAGAGTCTCTGAGCGCTGGGGTCCGGACCAAGGTCTCCTCTGACATCCTTTGACCGCGAATGGAATGGAGGCCAAAGAGGTGAAAGGCTTAGTGCTAACGTCGAGCAGCTAGATGCAAAGATTGAACCCGAGTGTCCTTCGGCTCCACTTGACTGGTCCACGGCATGGAATGCTGTTTCAGATTTTGGAAAGACAAGGCCTAGACGCCCTGCTCAGCCCACTGTTTACCTGATGAGTCAAGTGGGCGAGTCACTTAATCACTCTGGGTCGTGATTTCCTTACCTGCTTCGGAGGTTTGATTCAGGTGTCCCCCATAAACCCAGGTGTTCGGAATGCTAGGTTCTCAGGTGATGGAGATTTGGGAATTAACGCCTCTTGGAGGCAGTGTATTGTTGGGGACAGCCTTATGGGTCCTGTTGCTGTTGTCCACCTGATGTTGGCCAGGGAGTGATGCCCCCCCCTCTGCTCATGCCATCGTTTTCCCCTGCCATCATGGAGCTTCCCCTCAAGTCTGTAACCCAAAATAAACCCTCCCCCCCCCAAAGCTGCTCTTGGTCAGGTGATTTCTGCCAGCAATGCGAACCTGCCAGCAACACCTGCTAATTATGAGGTAATAGTATCTCCCTTGTAGATGAAGCGTTTAAAACAGTAACAGGGGCTGGAGAGATGGCTTAGCAATTCAGGCTCTTGCCTGCAAAGCCTAAGGATGCCAGGTTCGATTCTCCAGGTCCCACATAAGCCAGATGCTCAAGGTGGTGCATTTGTCTGGAGTTCACTTGCAGCAGCTAGAGGCCCTGGCGTGCCCATTCTCTCTCCCTTTTTCTCTGTCTCAAATAAAAATAAATAAATAAATAAATTTTATGCAATAGTAACAGGACTGAGTGATGTGTATAACTACTATTGGCCAGCTTACGCTGCTCCGCCCTCAGGTGCTGATTCTCTTCCCATCACAGCCCCGTTTTGCATGTCTTTTGGGAATTGTTTCTGAACCTCTAAAGGAGAACTTTCAGGGCTGGAGACATGGCTTAGCAGTTAAGGCACCTGCCTGCAAAGCCAAAGGATGCAGGTTCAATTCCCCAGCACCCACATAAGCCAGGTGTACAAGGTGGCACATGCATCTGGAGGTCGTTTGCAGTGGCTGGAGACCCTGGTGCTCCCATTCTCTCTCTGCCTCTTTTTCTGAAATAAATAAATAAAAATAAAAATAATTTTAAAAAGAAGCACTTACTTACTGCACTGGAAAGTGAAGAAGTAAAAGCGGGGGGCCTATGTTCCATTTTACTTGGCCTAACCTTTGGTCTTCCTCTTAGCTTTTCTGGTTTGGTAGAAGAAGGGAGAAAAGGGTTCCCAGGTCTCTTTGCCCACTGTTGAAATCTGTCACCAGAAAGGGGCCAAGGCTGTCCTTCAGTGGTGAATTACTGGCCTGGTTTAACCACTGAAATCTCCCTTTAAGGGTCCTTGCAAACAGGAATAGGACCCAACTGCCTTTGGTTTGGTTCTGCTAGTTATGGGCTCAGAGAAGAGGAAAGAAAAGGAAGGGAGAAAAAAAAATCTAGTTCTTATTTTACAAATCCAGGTTCTTCCCTACAGACTGGGGGTGAGCTAAGCACATGGGCAGGAAGGGAAACAAGAGTGTTGTGTGTTCCCCAGGACTTCCTGAGACAACCTGGCTTGGGTCAAAAATTAGAACTGGGGCTGGAGAGATGGCTTAGCGGTTAAGGCACATGCCTGTAAAGCCTAAGGACCCCAGTTTGATTCTCCAGATCCCACATTAGCCAGATGCACATGGTGGCGCATGCATCTGGGGTTCGTTTGATGTGGCTGGAAGCCCTGGCACACCCAATTCTCACTCTCTTTCTCTCTCCTTCTGTCACTAATAAATAAATACATAAAAATAAAATCTTTTTTAAAAAACGAGAACTGCCTTTAGTAGAAGCAAGAAGTGAAGGCAGAGGACAGATCACTAAGAGCTAAGCCCTTTACTCAGGACAGAAAGAAAATACACACCCAAGAAGCCAGAATAGGACAGGCTGACCTTTGACTAAGAATAAACGGGAATAAATCATTTTGAGAAGTCGGGAGGCTATGCTCAGTGACTCCACGGAATGCCACAGGGAAAAGGAAGTGGTGGAGGTCGCATTGCTACACAGAAACCTGACGATCCTTGCTTCAGCCTGGAGGTCAAGGTCAACATCTACAGTCATAAATCATGTTGAACTATCAACACACCCTTATATGGTGTGAAAAGGTGTCACTGTTCATCTGTGGATGTCCCCCAGTCCATTACTCTTGCTCTAATCATACAAAAACCATCAGAAAATTCCCAGTAGAGGCATCCTCTTACCTCGAACAAAATCCATGACCAGGACTCCTCAGGTAATCGAAGCCAATCGAAGTCTGATGAACACCATAGCCAAGTGCAATACTAGATGTAATCTAGTATTCCTCAGAGGGCCTCAGAGGGAGAAAGGGAAATTGGCGGGGGGAGGGGGGCTGAGAAAATTTAAGCTGAGCCTGTTGGCTCAAACCTGGAATCCCAGTATTTATATTTAGGAGACTGAGGCAGAATGATCACTGAATTGGGGGGCAGCCTGGGTTATAGAATGAGGTTCTGTCTCCAAAAAGTGGGGAAGGGTGAAGAGATTGCTCAATGGTTAATATGTTTGCCTGCAGAAACCCAGGTTCGATTCCCCAGTATCCATGTAAAGCCAGATGCACAAAGTGGCACATGCATTTGGAGTTCATTTGCAGTGGCTGCAGGCCCTGGCACACCCATTCTTTCCCTTACTCCCTCAAATAAGCAAATAAATAAATAAAATAGATTTTAAAAAAAAAAAAAGGAAAAATTGAATAAACCCTAGTCTGTTTTAAGTGAGTGTCTCATTACTGGTTTATTCATTATAACAAATATAAGTAGGGCATAGTGGCACACACCTTTAAGTCCCAGCACTGGGGAGGCAGACGAAGGAGGATGGCTGTAAAGTCAAGGTCAGCCTAAGACTACATAGTGAATTTCAGATCCAGGAAAACCAATAATAATAATAATAATAATAATAATAAAAGAAGGCAAATATGTTTCGTGAATGTGCATTTGGGATGTAAGTGGGGAAACTGAGTGGCTGGCTTATGCAAACTATTATCTTCCCGATTTTTCTTTAAGCTTTGAAATGAATTCAGTTAAAAAAAATAATAAACTCATATAACAATAGCCATTAGCATTAAACCATTTTACACGGACGCACAAACCTGGGCTGAGAACTATGGACTTGGAAAGGAGTCTGTCTTATCTAACCCCACCTACTGATTTCTTTGGAACTGAATCTTCCTGGAATGCTCGCGAGTGGAGAGAAGAGACAGGGCTGTGTATCCCATCATCATCTGTGTTCCCATGGCATGTCACCTGTCATACACAGGCCACCTGGCATCCCCAACTTGGAATTTGTGTGGAGTATAAGCTTCCCCTCAGAAAGGGATTACTTTTTCGTCCTAGTGAGATTGCGTTTCTGTCTGTAATAAGGCTGGACAAACTGAACTCTCTGGAACTCAATTTCTCTTTTGTTTAAAAATAAAACAAAAGGGCTGGAGAGATGGCTTAGCAGTTAAGCATTTGCCTGTGAAACCTAAAGACCCCGGTTTAAGGCTTGATTCCCCAGTACCCAGTTAAACCAGATGCACAAGGTGGCACATGTTTCTGGAGTTCATTTGCACTGGCTAGAGGCCCTGGTATGCCCATACTCACTCAATCTCTCCCAAATAAATAAATAAATAGTTTTTAAAAAAATTGATAAGGACTGGAGAGATGGCTTAGTGGTTAAAGTACCCCCTGTGAAGCCTAAGAACCCAGGTTTGATTCCCCAGGTCCCATGTAAGCCAGATGCACAAGGTGGCTCATGTGTCCAGAGTTCATTTGCAGGGGCTGAATGCCCTGGAGCACCCATTCTCTGTCCTCTTCTCTCCTCTCCTCTCCTCTCTCCCTCATCTTCCCCCCCCCCCGCCGCTTGCAAATAAGTTAATAAATAAAATATTTTTAAAATACGTAAATAAAAAGCAACCACCAAACTATGAAGGGTTGAGGGCATCAAGAAAATTCATATAAAGTCTCTAATTCAGTGCCTGGCACAGAAAGTTCTTCGTGATCCTTAATAATAAATGGGTCATCCATCCAAATCAAGAGGAGATAATCCCCTTTCCGTCCTGAAGAAATGTGACAACCCCGTCCCTTCCTCTTCCCCATTTTTCACTGCAGGAAGTATCTGAGGATGTGGGCCAGCAGCAGCCCCAGGTTTGTAGCTGTGAGTCTTGGCCATTTACAAAGTCAGCGGATTTGTCATCTTTTTTTTTTTTCACCCTCCCTGGCCAAGCAGAGAAAGACCAAGCCACGGGGTACATCTCTGCCCGCCAAGGCTCTCTGTTCTTGAAACAAAAACGCAATCAAAAACCACGACAGTTAGTGTCAGCCCCCACCGCCCCCCAGCCCAGGCCGGGTGGCTCCCTTCTGTACCCGTCCCCTGCACCTGTCACGAGGACGGGATGCAGGCCGGGCGGCTGCCCACCCGAGATCCCAGCAACTAGAAAGCCCCCATTGAGCGCCTGCAGCTGCCCGAGCCTCTTGCCCAAAACCTAAATAAAGTCCCGAGTTCAGTTGCAGCAGAAGAAGACACCACTGTGTTCTTCCCAGCCCCAGTCACGGCAGCTATAGAACATTAAAAAAAAAAAAGCAAACTGGTGACTGTTCACACTGCATTTGTTTACACCCCTATCTTGCATCACAATGGGGGTGGCTCAGGCTGCCAGCGCCTGGCTAGGCCTGGCTGAATCTTGCAGGGAAAGAAGGCAGAAAGTCCAAATACCCTTAACCCTGGGCTTCTGATATGTGCTTGCTCCTGAGAACTTCAGGGTCTCCTCCTGGTTGGAGTTGGGGGTGGGGGTTGAAGGGCTCAGTTCATGGAATTAAGAGGCCATATCACGGTAGTGGGTGTTCAAAAGGCTTTGTGAAGTGTCCCCAAAAAGAGACCGCCCAAGCTACATGAAATAAAATGGACCCCAGTGAATTAAAACTCCTCATAGAGGACTGGAGAGATGGCTTAGCCATTCAAGTCCTTGCCTGAAAAGCCAAAGGACCCAAGTTCGATTCGCCAGGACCCATGTAAAGCCTGAGGCACAAGGTGGCGCATGCGTCTGGAGTTTGTTTGCAGTGGCTAGAGGTCCTGGCACACCCATTCTCTCTCTCTCTCTCTCTCTCTCTCTCTCAAAGAAATAAAGTATTTTTTAAAAGATCCTCACCGAACTGCATGGAACAGGAGTGGGCTGTGAATTTGCCCTGTGCTCATTGATCAAGCTGGAGGACAGACAACATCAGAATCATATCCTCTACTCATGAATTCAAAAGGATTTTCATTTAAAATGTCCCAGGCCACAATGCATCAAACAGCCTTTCATTTCATTGCTATAGTCTACCCCCCTTTTATGTTGGTCATATTTTTCCTTGAAATATCATGTTAGGACCAGGCGTGGTGGTGCACTCCTTTAATCCCAGTAATCAGGAGGCAGAGGTAGAGAATGAGGCCACCCTAAAACTAAAGAGTGAGTTCCAGGTCAGCTTGGGCTACAGTGAAATCCTACCTCAGAACCCCACCCCCAAAAAAAATGTTAAAGGGTTAAGTTGGGATTTTTTTTCATGGTCGATTGAGAAAAATGTGGAAAAACAATAAAAAATAGAAAGTCAACATCATTGAATTGGCATGAGTTGATATTTTATGCAACTGTTTTCTTTTAAAAATATTTTATTTTTTATTTATTTATTTATTTATTTATTTATTTATTTATTTATGAGAGAGACAAATAGGCAGACAGCATGAGTATGGGCATGCCAGGGTTTCCTGCCACTGCAAATAAACTCCAGATGGATGTCCCACTTAGTGCATCTGGCTTTACATGGAAACTGGAGAATTAAGCTCAGGGCATTAGGCTTTGCAAGCAAGCACCTTAACCCCTGAGCCATCTCTCCAGCCCCATGCAATTGTTTTGTCTTTCTCTCTGCACACAGACAGAAAGGAAGAGAAAAAAAGGTTAGCATACCTACGTGAACTCTGACTTTATTTTGCCTTATATCAAGCTCTTTTCACTTCCAATGACCATTCACTGGGCTATTATGCATTTTTTTTTTTTTATTCATTTATTTGCGAGCAGAGAGACAGAGAAGAGACACATACAGAATGAGAATGACCATGCCAGGGCCTCTAACACTGCAAACGAACTCCACATGCATGTACCCTTTGGGCATCTGGCTTTATGTGGGTACTGGGGAATTGAACTCAGGTCACTCACTGGGCTTTGCAGTCAAGCTCTTTAACCGCTGAGCCATCTCTCCAGCCCCCCCTTATGTATTGTTAAAACAATAATTCATAATGGATTTATAATAGTGTTACCCTGTTTCTTTGAGCTAGAAAAAAACACAGAGTTCTGTTTCACGCTAGAAAAAAATATCTGAAAAAAGAGTTTTACTTACATCAGGCCATACTTAAAAACTAGAATAGACTTCTTATAGGCGGCAATTTTTAGGATATTTATTTTGCACTAGAAACCTACTGCTTTCTTCAGAATAATCACAGAATTGTAGCTGATCTCAGCATAGTATTTGGCAAGTATAAATTTAGTCGTAAGCTGATGTTTTCTCACCTGCAGATGTGTTTCAGGAGGGAAATGAGATGGGATGAAAACAGAGCCCAAGGATAAGTGTGGATGTGTGGGGTGAAGCCAAAAATGGAAGAGAATCAGTACACACACACACACACACACACGCACGCACACACACGCGCGCGCGCGCTCATGCACACACACAGAGACACATACATGCCAATATCTAGCTGTCTGGCCTCAGCTGACATACTCTGTATTTCATAGTGAAGTATTTCCGAATCAAAACACAACAGGATCTAGTAAAAAAAGAATCACAAAGAAGGAGGGAAAGAGGTATTAGGTCTTAGAAAGGCAGAATAAACATAACCCTAGCAAGAGAAGCATCGGGCATTGGCTGAGTGCCTGCCCCACCAGAGCTCCCCACTCACTGTGAGGACAGAGGACCGATGAATAAGCCGCAGTCCTCCGTCCTGTGCAGGTCAGTGTCACGAGAAGATAGGATATGCAGAAATCATGCATTGAAATCGCACGATAATAGGAGTGAATTGAAGGGCTAGTGCATTACTGGGAGGCCAGCAGAAAAGACACAAGAATTCGCAGGGAGCTCAGTGGGCTGCAGACCAGAGGGAACGGCAGAGCCAGTGGACAAGAGGGAGACAGGGAGAGCTACCGAGGGAAGCTTCCACATGTGGGTGAGCAGAGAAGCACAACTTCCGTCTAAACTGTCTGTTTTTTTAATGCTGGGACTCATCACGAACACTATTAGACGCAGAGTTGACCCTTTTTTCCTGTCAAAGAGCTCTTTCTAAAAGACGTTGCAGTACTGGGGAGATAGCTCAGTGGTTAAAGGTGCTTGTGTGCAAAGCCTGCAGGCCACGGTTAGATTCCCCAGGAATCATGTAAAACCAGACGCACAATGTGGCGGGCTGACCAGAGATAACGTGGCATTCTTTCTCTCTCCATCTCTCTCTGTCTCTCCTTCTCACAAATAAATAAATAATCATTTTGTTAAAAACACCAAAATTGATTTATAGAAAGAAATAAATGAAATATTTTGTAAGGATGACCTTGGATATTTTTCAACATAATCCAAATGAGAATGAATTCATCATTAAAAGGAACCGTAGTGTGAATTTATCTAGACAATATCACAATTTTTAAAAATATTTCATTTATTTATTTGAGAGAGAGAGAGGAAGAGGCAGATAGAGAGAAAGAGAGAATGGGTGCACCAGGGCCTCCAGCCACTGCAAACAAACTCCAGACACATGCACCCCCTTGTGCATCTGGCTTACATGGGTCTTGGGGAATCCAACCAGGGTCCTTAGGCTTTGCAGGCAAATGCCTTAACTGCTAAGCCATTTCCTCAGCCCTAATATC
Organism: Orientallactaga sibirica; assembly: GCA_036365145.1. Lineage (NCBI taxonomy): Eukaryota > Metazoa > Chordata > Mammalia > Rodentia > Dipodidae > Orientallactaga > Orientallactaga sibirica. Next base: position 2,588,276 of record JAEOAD010001846.1, read on the forward strand.
ACAGTTTTTCAATGTGGATTTTATATGTCACCTACACTTCATGCAAGCAAGGAAACGGGTGTTTTCTCACTCGCACATTAATTCCAAATCCCAAAAGATCTTAGCTGTCCCTGCATGAGTTAGTTCCAAACTCAGAAGACTGTTGTCTAGAGTCAGTCACACATACAAGTGCTTCTCACATACGTAGAGTTGCATTCAGATGACAAATGTGGCCAGGGTGGACATGACTTTTTACGTTATCATTTTTAAAAAAAATCAAATTGAATTGATTTTGAAAGCTTGCACATTTACAAAGATAATGTAGTTTCCTTGTTGTCGTTTATTCGCGGGCTCTTCTAGGATGTGAGGGTGATGTGGCTCAGATATCTGTCACCCCATTGATCGCCAGCGTTGATTCGGCTGATCTGCCTGGCTAGGCGGGTGTCCCCCTTCCTCCCTCACAGCTTCACGGTGTGTTGCTCCATGAAGGCCCCTGCAGAGGAAGCTGCACTCGGTCAGAGAGGACGACCTTCCTGATAGAGGAGGACGGGTCTTCAGTCACAGGTAAACAAGCAGCTGTGCTCTCTCACTGGAACCTCCAAACAAGCTCTCAGACTTCTTTTGAAGCCACTTGGCAGCCTTCACCAACCTACACAGTGACTCTTAAGGATAGGTCAGGGTTGTAATTACAACTTTGCAAAGAAAGAAACCAAAATGAAGAGGCAAGGTTAGCTACACTCCCAAGGGCCTGAAGTTGTCACCTATTACCTCCGAGATATTTTCTGCAGTGACTGGAGCCCGTATCTCCAGACAGGGACTTGGCTCCCAAGAGCCCGGAACTACCATTCTTAGCAGGTAGGTCATGGTCCACTTCTAAATGAATCTTGATGGGACGGAAAATATCTTCGTTAAGTTACCAAAGGAGGAAGGTATCCATGAGTTGGCAGTGGGACGCTCTTGTGGCCACACAATCTCACACAAGGGTGGAAGGCAGGGGCCTATTCTTATCTTCCAGCACATTTCCTCTGCTCACCAGACCAGAATGTGTTTCACTGTGTTTAGAGTAAATAAAGACCACAGGGTGACTTGTTTTCTTATACAACACCAAAAGGTCTAGCTGTATTGAAGGGCGCCTATAATGTGAAACAGGACAGAGTAACTAATATTTAAGGGATCATTTCTTTTTTTTTTTCCATCTTCTTTAAATTAAAATTTATTTTCTCAAAACATGTTCCATGTATATAGTACTAGTTTGAGGAAACTAAAGCTATATCTCCAGGCTTCATCTTAAAAGTATGCGATTGGGGGCTGGAGAGATGGCTTAGCAGTTAAGGCGCATGCCTGCAAAGCCTAAGGACCCAGGTTTGATTCTCCAAGTCCCACGTAAGCCGGACACACATGGTGGCACTTGCATCTGGAGTTCATTTGCAGTGGTTAGAGGCGTGTCCATTCTCTCTCTCTCTCTCTCTCTAATAAATAAATAAATAAATAAAATTTTAAAATAGATATATTTAAAAAAATATGAGATGGGGGGCTGGAGAGGTGGCTTAGCAGTTAAGGCATTTGCCTGCAAAGCCAAAGGACCTTGGTTCAATTCCCCAGGACCCATGTAAGCCAGATGCACAAGGTGGTGCCTGTGTCTGGAGTTCGTTTGTAGCGGCTGGAGGCCCATGCACACCCACTCTCTCGCTCTCCCTGTGTCTTTCTCTCAAATAAATAAATAAATTATACATTTTTTTTTAAGTATGCGATGGGGCTGGAGTGATGGGTTAGCCGTTAAGGTGCCTGCCTGCCTGCAAAGCCAAAGAACCCCGGTTCGATTCACCCGTACCCACGTAAAGTCAGATGGACAAGGTGGCGCATGCATCTGGAGTTTGTTTGCAGTGGCTGGAGGCACGCCCATTCTCTCTCTTGCTCTCTATCTGCCTCTCTTTCTCAAATTAATTAATTAACTAAAAGCACGTGATATTTTACAATCTTGCATGATACTCTGTATGGAGGTTTTATGTCCGCAGTGTCATTATCTTTCTTTCTGTAAGGATAGGCTATCCTCACTGGCGGAAAGTCATCAGAATATAAATGTGTCTATTGTAAATTTAATTCTGAGTTCTTCTTAGAATTATATTGGGGCTGTAGAGATGGCTCAGAAGTTAATGGTGCTTGCTTGCAACGTCTGCCAGCCCAGGTTCTGTTTCCCAGGACCCACTGAAAGCCAAATGTACAAAATGGAGCATGTGTCTGGAGTTCATTTGTAGCGACAAGAGGCCCTGGCATGGCTGTCTCTCTCTCTCATAATAAACAAACAAATAAATAATACAGATGAAGTCACTATTCTGGTTAATATTACTGTGTAATAAATTGCCATGAAACCAGTAGCTTAGGCCCATTATGTTATCTTGCTCCCAACTTGATGGCTGGGAATTCAGGAAGGGAGCTGCAGGCAGGTCTCTCCTCCTGGCACCTCCATACCGAGGCAGCCATATGGTGGTTGAGCCTTCTGACTTGGAGAGTCCTACTGTCTTTCTCACAGGTCCGGTACTCGAGGCAACCTCTGGAAGCTTGGAAGGGCTCCTAAGGAGGGAAGTTAAACGTCCTGTGGGATGGATGGCCTCCGCTAGCGTGTGTGAGGGCTTTGCCTTGACCGGCCTCATACATCCTTGCAGTCACACTCAGTTGTCCCAGCCTAGTCACTGAGGCTGGACCCCTCAAACTGTAAATCATTCGCAGAGGTGTTTTTGTGCTCTTTCCTTGAAAAACAATGACTCGGTACATAGTGCCTTAAACTTAGCATGGGTTCTCCTCCAGACCCCATACGTTCGTGAGTTCGATGGCCGCTTCCAGAAACTAGCGCAGAGTGGTGGGGTGTATAGCAAGGGCTACAGAATGCTCAGCTCAGCTGGACCAAAGGCAGACAAGGGAAGAACTCCTGCCACGTGATAAAATGGAAGGTTATCATGCGGATGTTACCACTCCAGAGAGAGATAGCAACGATGACAGAAAATTCTAGGTTGTTTGCGCAGAAGAGTCATCCTCCAATTCTGCTCTCCTCCGCCCCCCACCCATTGCACAGACGGGGTCCCGCAAAGGAAGTGACCTAGCCAAGGGACAAAGACAGGGTCCTCACTTCTAGCCACTGCTTCTTGTCCATTGCAGAGTCTTGTTTGAGATTATGACTTTATCAAACATTGACACCAGGAGTTTAACTCATTTTTTAATGTTTTACTTTTATTTCATTATTTATTTGACAAAGAAACAGGGAGAGAGAGAATGGGCGCGCCAGGGCCTCCAGCCACCACAAACGAACTCCAGATGCGTGTGTGCACCACCTTGTGCAGCTGGCTTACGTGGGTCCTGGGGAATTGAACCTGGGTCTTTTCACTTTGCAGACAAACGCCTTAACTGCTAAGCCATCCCTCCAGCCCCTAAATCATTTTTTTATACAGGAGGACACTTGAGGCAAGACATCTGCCAACCTGTTGAGCTCAGCAGGAGCCTCTTCCTCGCTGAACTTTCTGACCATTCCAGGCAGATAGCACATGTCCCAGAGATCTCAACAGGAAGCCATGGGGCTCCATCACTGCTCTCTGCAGCTATGTCTAAAAAACTGAGGTCCTCGCCCTTTCATGTCTCCCAGTGCAATCATGGCGTCTGCTTGTCTAGGACCCAGCCGAGTCTGAAATGAGTCCTGTGATTCGCAAGAGCCTCTCAGAAAGCAGCCTGCCTGGAAACTCTCATACTGTACTTCATACTGTACTTCCGGTGACAACCACGATTTGGACAATGATACAGGACATCAACCTGGACATGAGGGCTCAGGAAGGCAAGAAGGTCAGACGGTTTGTCCTTTTTATCACATAGATCCAGTTTGGGGAGGAACAACAGCACTTGTTAAAAGTGGCCATCTAAGGCTGGAGACATGACTTAGCAGCTAAGCGTTTGCCTTCGAAGCCTAAGGATCCAGGCTCAATTCACCAGTGCCCATGTAAGCACGTGCATCTGGAGTTTGCAGTGGCTAGAGGTCCTGGCATGCCCATTCTCCCTCTCTCCCTCTTTCTCTCTCTTATAAATAATTTTTTAAAAATGGCCATCTAGCTGACAAACACAGGGAAAGAAGTTATACTTTCTCCCTTGAAGTATGCCTGTAGCTTCCCCTAGCCCACAGGTTTTTGCTTCAGCGAAACTGTGTTGGATTCGAGTCAATTCAAGAAATTCAGTATTAATTGGGAAAGGACATGATGGACATACTGTCTGGGATTGCTTCGAGCTAATTTCTGAGATCAATATAACCTCAGTTCGATTCACTGAGTCGATGTTTGCGTAAACAACCGGCTCACAGCAATAGCGCATGCTGAGCTCATGTCAATTCCCTTTCTTTTACCCACAGCCTTGTATAAGAAAGTGATTCGTGTTCTCAATGTTCAGTGTTTCTCCAACTTCATTAGAAAGAAATAAAAAATTGTTAGCTTAGCCCGGCGTGGTGGCGCACGCCTTTAATCCCAGCACTCTGGAGGCAGAGGTAGGAGAATTGCAGTGAGTTCAAGGCCTCTCTGAGACCACATAGTTAATTCCAGGTCAGCCTGGGCCAGAATGAGACCCTAACAAACCAAAAAAAAATGTTAACTTGACTATCTGTGGTGTTTTGATTCAGGTGTCCCCCATAAATTTAGGTGTTCTGAGTGCTATGTTCCCAGCTGATGGAGATTTGAGGATTAACACCTCCTGGAGGCAGAGTATTGTTAGGGGGCAGGCTTATGGGTATTATAGCCAGCTCCCCCTTGCCGTTATTTGGCACACTCTGGTGTTGCTGTTGTCCACCTCATGTTGGCCAGGGGGTGATATCCACCCTCTGTTCATGCCATCGTTTCCCCTGCCATCATGGAACTTCCCCCTCGAGCCTGTAAGCCAAAATAAACCTCTTTTTTCCCCATAAACTGCTCTTGATTGGGAGATTTCTACCAGCAATGCAAACCTGGCCGCAACACTAACACAAAACAACCTTACCAGCTCCTGTAGTATAAGGGTTCTGAGAGAAACAAAATGTAGGGTGTGTGTGTTTGTGTGTGTGTGTGTTTGTGTGTGTGTAGATTTGACATACACACAGATCTAATCCCAGCATCTATAAATCAGCCTTCTTGTTCTCTCTCTCTCTCTCTCTCTCTCTCTCTCTCTCTCTCTCTCTCTGTGTCCCTCTGTGTGTGTGTATGTGCATAGATTTGACACACATACAGCACTGGCTGATCTAATCCTAGCATCTGTAAACAACAAACTGGAGCCTCAGGAGGTCACGTGCATGCAGTCCCATTCTTGAGTCCAAAGGCCTCAAGAAGAAAAATAGCATAAGTTCTAGGTAGAATCCCAGGAAGGCTAGAGACCCCAAAGACAGAGATTTTTGTTAGAGTCCAAGACAGGAAACCTAACAATGACCAAGCTGTAGGCAATCAGACAGGAAGTTCTCTCTTACAGGAACTCAGACTTTTTGTTCTATGTAGGCCTCCAACTGATCGGACGAGTGTTCACCGCATTAGAGAGAACAAGGTATTGTACTAAGTCCACTGATCCAAATGTTGACCTCATCCAAGTAGGATCCCCAGTGGGAGGTCGGCCAGCAGGTGAGGGAGGGTGGGGCTTCTGGGGAACAGAGAGCAGACAAAGCATCATGGAGAACAGAGCTAGGGAAGAGGATGAGAGCAGAAAAGTAAACAAGGGTGACAGGGCTCGGGATACCTACAGCCAGCCTCCACTATACAGAGCATTTATAAGCACCAGTAAACGGGGCTTGGGAGGTGGCTCAGTGGTTAAAGCATTTGCCTCCAAAGCCTAATGACCAGGTTGGATTCGCCAGGACCCATGTAAAGCCAGATGCACAAAGTGAAACATATGTCTGGAGTTGCAGTGGCTGAAGGCCCTGGTGCACCCATTCTCTCTCTCTCTCTGTCAAATAAATAAAATAAAATTTTTAAAAATTTAAATACCAGTAAATGAACCCCTCCCCCAACATACACTCCATAACCCCTCAATCCAAAGTACCGTAAGAGAGAAGTTTTGTGAATTAAAAAAGTTTCTAGATAATTTTAATGTGAAGCCACAGGTGAGGTTTACTGGCCTCACAGACAGGAACAATTGAGCAGAGAAACACGGATGTGTTTGGGGAGGTGGGTGCTGCCACCAGATTGATAATTTCCAAAAGCTTCTTGGGCTGCCAAGTATGGCGATGGGAGGGCACAGAGATTTCACAAAGATGGCGAAGTCAGTGACACTCAGCCAGGCAGGGCTGGGTGTGGGGAGCAGCAATGGAGATGCCTAGGAATGAATATATTCAAGAGATTTCTACTTGCTTATGCCCCTGAGGGATGAGGTGACAGATGCAGGATGAAGGACATGGGAGCAAATGACCCTGGTGTCTGCAGACCATCTCCGCATGGCTCACTGCGATGCTTGAGACAGGGAGGAGGGCCAGAGCCAGAGATGGCAAGAGGAGATGAACTTGAGTTTTGATGCTGTCTTACCCTCCTTTCCTTCTTTCCTTCCTTCCTCCCTCTCTCCTTCCTTCCTTCCTTCCATCCTTTCTTCCCTCTTCCCTTCATGCTTGCTTTTTTCTGGAAACAGGGTCTCATGGAGCCACGTATTACACTTTCATTCCATTTTTCTTTTCTTTTCTTTCTTTTTTTTTTTTTTTTTTTTTTTTTTTTTTTGATGTAGGGTCTTTCACTAGCCCAGCTAACCTAGAATTCTGGAATTCACTATGTAGTCTCAGGCTGGCCTCAAATTCACAGCAATCCTCTTACCTCAGCCTCCTGGGTGCTGGGATGAAAGGCGTATGCCACCATGCCAAGCCCATTATTACTTCTTTACTTCCTTTTTTATTTTTCTCTAAGTCATCAATTCATCAATTCATCAATACTTGGTACTTATTAAAACTGGACTGTGGGGGGATTGCTGAGTGGTTAAAGGCATTTGTTTGCAAAGCCTGTTTGTCCAGGTTCAATTCCCCAGTACCCACTTAAAGCCAGGTGTTCAAAGTGGTGCCTACATCTGGAGTTCATTCTCAGTGGCAAGAGACCCTCGTGTGCCCATCCTCTCTCAGTCTCTCTGTCTCTGTCTCCCTGTCTGCTTGCAAATAAATACATAAAAATATTAATTAAAAATTATAGTAATGGGCCAGGCATGATGGCACATGCTTTTAATCCCAGCACTTGGGAGGCAGAGATAGGAGGATCACCACCCTGAGACTCTATAGTGAATTCCAGGTCAGCCTGGGCCAGAATGAGACCTCAAAAAACCAAAATAAAATAAAATAAAGTAAAATAAAAAATAAAATAAAATCACAGGAACGGTACCAGTGGCAATAACAAAGAACTACCGCGCCTCAAAGCATTTGAACTGAATTCAAGGATTGTACTGAAATCCACGTTACTGACCTGCTTGTCTCAACTGTAACATGAAAGAGCTTACTGACAATTAACTACATATTTCCGTAGCAAAACTGTTTCTGTTTCATCTTGTCCTTAAAATTATTTGTGTCGTGTTTTTAAGATAGTTTGTACCAAATGGCAGAAATCCCACTCTAATGAGTGTAAATAAAAAGACCTTTCTACCTTAAGGCTATAAAGATATCTTATACAATACACTATGAAAATAAACCTACAGATAAGGCTCAGGAAAAAAAAAGCAGGGACTGGAAAGATGGTTTAGTGGTTAAGGCACTTGCCTATAAAGCAAAAGGACTCAGGTTCAATTCCCCCGAACCCACTGAAGCCAGATGCACAAGGGGGTATAGGCATCTGGAGTTCATTTTAGTGGCTGGAGGCCCTAGCACACCCTCCCTCCCTTCCTTCCTTCCTTCTTTCCTTCCTTCCTTTTTTCTTTCCTTCCTTCCTTCCTTCCTTCCTTCCTTCCTTCCTTCCTTCCTTCCTCTCTCTTCCCTCTCTCAAAATTTAAATTAAAATAAAATAAAAATATTTTCAAAAACAGGCTCATGAATCGATAGCTTCATAGTTCTCTCCCCAATTCTGTCTCTTTACCTGCTTGTTCTCCTCTCTCCTCACAACTCAGCTTCCACCATGTCTCTTGTCTACTACAGGAAATAAAACGTGGCCCCTGACAGAGCTCGAATGTGCAGTCGGGGAGCTCAGACTTCTAACCTCTCAAGCCACGCTCTGGATAAGAAATTCATGGGCTCGGTCAGGCTCTTCCTCTGCACCAGTCATCTATGGCCAGCAAGTCAGACCTGGGGAAAAGGTGGTGATTATCTCATTTGGCTTCGTGAACCCTGATGAAAGGGGGGGATTTATCCAGAATGGATGCTCTTGGGATAGCTCAAGGGGATTGCTTCAGGGCGGGTACAAGCCACACAAAAAAGGAAACATGGAAACTGCGATTTTGCCATTATTTCCTGCTACTGTCCCATGAGGTAAAGGATTGCTACCCATGGTGGGGCCAATGAAAAGGAATGAAGATTTTGGGAAGTGGGGCTTACCAGTGTTGGGCCTTGCTAAAAACAGGCAGGGACTGGGAGGAAGCTGGCCTGAGCTGTTGGACATGGCTGGGGACCTTGGGCTGTGGGGGCTGCAGCTGGCCTTATCGTTGGGAACACACCCTGGTGACTGGCCCTCCCTGCCCTCGGGCAAGGTTGTAGTGGCCCTGTCATCGCCCAGAGTGGGTAGAACTGGCGAGGCCCTCCCCTTTTGATCCCAAAAGCATCTGACCATTCCACAGTCAGGCTTTGCCCCCCACAGTTCCTGACCTGGTGGCTTGCTGCCCAAGAGACCCTCGTGTGGCTGAAGTCACGTAGCTTTTCCCGCCGCTTCTGTTATCTCCCTTACAGCTCCTCCCTCACAGCTCTGAAGTCACATAGCTTTTCCCGCCACTATCTCCCTTACACTTTGCTTTTCAACCAATTAGATAACAGCCCATAAACTGTATCCAATGACCATAGAGTCTGTTTGTGCCTTCTCAACCTTTCCCAAGTGTTTATAAACCCACGCCCCTATTGAATAAACGAGAGCATGCTATCCATCAGACTGCCTTCTGGGTGTTCATTGCCCATCGCACTCACTCGCTGCCCCAGGACCCTGCTTCCCCCCAACTCCTCCTGTGCCCAGGCCGTCCGGTGGCCAACGACCCCCAGGGACGGTGAGGACCCACATACCAGGAGGCCTTTTAGGTCATTCATAGGTACATTAATAACTATGTCTTAAGGGGGCATTCTTCTCTTTTGCTTCCCAGCCACGAGGTGAGTGGTTTTGCTGTATCGTGGACACAAGCTGTGATAAATCACCATAACAGAAAAGCAACAGGCTAGCCAGCCATGGCCTTCAACCTCTAAAACTGAGCCAAAGCAAGCAGTCGCTCCTTGTTAAAGGATTTTCTAAGGTATTGGTTATTGTGAGAGAAAACTGACTGACACATATCCCAACAGAGTAACTTACCATATATGAGCCATAATATCGAAATGAAGATACTTCCATAAAGGCTGAGAATTTTACAAAATATTTCATCTCCCCAGATGAGTTTTAAAAATTATGTGGCATCTAAAGTTTCCAGATTGCCATGTTACATAATGATGAATGTTGACAGAGTTACATTTATTTGACTTGAACCATGAGATCAACAAAGAAATGTGCTAATTCTGGAATTATGCTGATTTTAAATATCATTTGCATTTCTGCAGGCAGGAAATTACATAACAAACTCTCATTCTTTTGATTCTTATTTGATTAACACTGAGACTCCTCAGAGCCCTAAGAGAAATAGCAACCCTGAGATCTCAACTGCATGTGGGCAAATATGTGCTGTTTGCTTCAAAATAAGGGAAACCATGTAAGATGACAAGTCATAAAGATGTTGGTTTGATAGCGTATTCTTTGAAGCTCTGAGGTAAAATGAGGGTTGTATGTATCTTATGGGTGATGTAAGTAATCATAACTTAAAAATCTCTTATGAGCTTTTTTGGATGGAAGACATTGAAAACACACCAAGAAATAATTATGCCAGCATTCCTTAGCTTCTGGGACATGACCCTTTCTGAAGGGTTAGGAGATAGGCTCCCTGCTCCTCCAGGTTTTATTGAACTATGGACTTCCCATGAAGGAATTCACAGGATTGTCAGGACTAAGGACCTTTATAAAATGCCATCTATTGGGCTGGAGAGATGGCTTAGCGGTTAAGGCGCTTGCCTGCGAAGCCTAAGGACCTATATTTAACTCTCCAGGTCCCACATAAGCTAGACCCACAAAGGTGAGGCAAATGCAAGGTACCACGTGACCACTAGGTGGCACAAGCATCTGGAGTTCCGTTGCAGTGGCTGAGGCCCTGGCACACCAATTCTCTCTCCCCCCTCTAAAAACATAAATAAAATACCATCTACTGCTGAGCGCCCTGCAGACAATGTGCATCCATGTAAAGAGGTTAAAATTGAGAGTGAATCCGTGAGTGGCTTGGATGGTCCTGCCAAGGACTGCTCTGGACGAGCTTGTGGAGAGGCTGCAGTTTTTCGCAGTGACCCTGGACGCCATCAGCAGCACAGGCTCTTCTCCCCGCTCAGCTTCCTGGATTTACCTTCACTCCCATTCTCCCCGTCTGAGTGGCAGTGCTACACTCAGCTCCTCCCAGCCTATGCCATCACTACTACCTGAGCGTGAAATCCAGATTTGTGGGCCGAGATGAACCTTCCAGATCTCGCTCTGCTCCTCGTCCCCAGGGTGGCCTAGGGCTACGTTTTAGAATCTCCTTCATATTGAACCAAATAAGGCAGAATTAGAACCTTAATGGACTTCAGTTATGAAGTTGTTAATCGATGTGAGAATTGTGTCTGCATCTTGCAAAGGTCAAAGAGGGGTAGTCCCAGTTTTTATTATTATTCCCCAGGGTAAATGATAGTAAGAGTCGGCACATTTTCAGTGTTTTATTTTTTTCCCTAGTTTTATTTATTTATTTGCAAGCAGAGAGAGATCAAGGGAAGAGAGACAGAAAGAGACTAGGTGCTCCAGAGCCTCCAGCTGCTGCAGACAAACTCCAGATCCATGCACCACTTTGTGCATCTGGATTTACATGGGAACGGGGAAATTGAACTCTGGTCGTTAGGCTTTGCAGGCATGCACCTTAACGGATGAGCCATTTCTCCAGCCCAAGCACACTTTCTTCAAAGAGTATCATCTTGGGTATCGTAAACTATGCACTCTCTGCAGAAATCCCTGAACCAAGATAAAGGCCGTCATAGACAACTTCAAAAGTTACTTCACAGCAATCAAGGGCTGGGCATGTAACTCAGTGGTAAAGCATTTGCCTCATACACCCCCAAAGCACTGTATTTGACTTCCAAAACTGAAAAAAACAAAACAAAAAAAACAGAAGCTGGTTTTGTGGACCTGAGTCCATATGCATGATACAGTCTGCTGACCCCTAGTTACTTACAGAGTCTGGAGCCAAGAGGCTTGAGTGCAAAGTTTAGCTTTTTTTAAAAAAAAGAAGATTATTTTATTTTTAATTTTCATTTAATTATTTATTGGAGACAGAGAGAGGGAGAGAGAGAGAAGGGGCGCACCAGGGCCTCTAGCCACTGCAAATGAACTCCAGATGCATGCGCCACCATGTGCATCTGGTTTACATGGGACCTGGAGAATCGAACCAGGGTCCTTAGGCTTTGCAGGCTGTGCCTTAACCACTAAGCCATCTCTCCAGCCCCAAAGCTTAGCCTTCTTGCTTTTCTAAAAAACTGGGAGGACTGCACTCTCTCAAGCTCCTACGATATTTGTGGAGACAAAATAAATTAACATGTGCAAAACACTATGTTGATCAGAAACATTCTACTTGTGAGCAGACCTTTTTAACCACAATCAAAGCTTTTTACCACAGCAAAAGTGCATACCTCAAATTCACTGCATCAGTGGTGACATCACAATACTGCTTTGCCTCCAAGCCATAAGGCTTTGAGCAAGATAGCGTCCAGGTAAGCCAAGACACGTTTTATAAAATATTTTATTTATTTATTTACTTAAGAAAGGTGGGGGAGAGAATGGGCACACACCAGGGCCTCCAGTCATTGCAAATGAACTCCAGACACATGTGCCACCCTGTAAATCTGGCTTACACGGGTTCTGAGGAATTGAACCTGGGTATTTAGGCTTCGCAGGCAAGCACCTTAACTGCTAAGCCATCTCTCCAGCCCCCAAGACACTCTTTTAAAACAATATTTATTTATTTATTTGAGAGAGAAAGGGGGAGAGAGAGAGAGAATGGGCACTCCAGAGCCTCCAGCCACTGCAAACAAACTCCTATGGGTCATAGGCTTTGCAGGCAAGTGCCTTAAACACCAAGTCATCTCTCTAGCCCCAAGACACTTAAAATTTTTTTTCTTTCATGTTATTTTATTTCCAAGCAGAGACAAACAGACAGAGAATGGGTATGTCAGGGCTTCCAGCCGCTGCAAAGGAGCTCCAGATGCATGCGGCCACTTTGTGCATCTGCCTTGACATGGGTACTGGGGAATTGAACTCTGGTCGTTAGGCTCTGAAGGCAAGTGCCTTAACTGCGGAGTCATCTCCCCAGCCCCCAAAGCACTTTTGAACCTCTTCCAAGAAAGAGTGAAGGATGAAGTCCCTTCTGTCCTAATGCTGACCCTCTACTGGGAAGAGCACCAGTCTTTTAGCCTTAGTCTTTTGTAATGCTTGGCATTTATGGGAACACCGAGATAGGTAAAGGACTTAGCCGGCTATCAGCATGTGAATTAAATGAAGTCCAACCTGAGCTGTGCCATAGAGATGAGAATGTGGATGTGTGCAGACATCCATGGCCACGTGCATGATTGAGGGATAGATAAACGTGTGTCCTTTTCCGCCTTTAAATTCAATGACTAGACAAGAGCAGGAACCAGCAACTCCTTTGCCACAGACCTGTGGGGTTGAGGACTTTGCAGCGTTTCAGGCTTAAAAAAGTTTAGCCTAGGATTGCATCATCGGCCCGTATTGCTTCTTCTGGTTTTCATGTGGCGCAGGGCCTGAATTTTGTGCATGATTATTAATCTTTTACAAGGGTATGTTGACAGTCTTGTAATCATTTATTTGAGTCATAAATCTTTTCTTCAATAAGTCAATGGTGCCTGTTATATTAGGCAAGAATCTACCATGCACTGGCTGACCCAGTGTGGTATCGCCAGGTCAGAGCCGAAACCACCAGGCTGGGGGCTAGTACAGATTTGTCTCTTGTCATAGTTCTGTCACCAACCAGCTATGTGACTTGCAGAAGCAACTACCTTTGTGACATAGAGGCAGCTGGCATGCTTCTCTGGGAATTCAATCCCCTCATCAAATGCACAAGTGAAAGGAGAACTTGAGACACTTGCCAGTTATAGGAAGGTACACTCTGGAGTGATGTCTCAAATCCTCTTTTGGGCTCTTTCAAAGTTCCTCTCTGTCTATGGAGATGATAGATCAGGTGCACATTAGCCTGAAGTGAGGCTTCAGGTAAAAGGGGGCTGCAGGTGCTCTGCTCCTCAACTCGGAAGACCAGACTATATGTCCATCCTGTTGTATACCACCTACAGGACCAGGGCCCAAACCCAGAACCTTCTGGAGTACCTATAAAACAGAGACCATCATACTTGTCCTGCCTATGATGCAGGGCCAGCGCATCACATAAAACAATTCTTGTAAAAGCCTCTTTAAACATTAAAACCGAATATAAAGGCCGTCTTCAATAAAGATCTCTTCTTAAGACAGAAAACAGGGCTGGAGAGATTGCTTAGTGGTTAAGGCACTTGCCTGTAAAACCTAAGAACCCAGGTTTGATTCCCTAGGACCCATGTAAGCCAGATGCACAAGATGGCACATGGTGGCACATGTGTTTGGAGTTGGTTTGCAATGGCTGGAGGTCCTGGCAGGCCCATTCTCTCTCTCTCCCTCCTTTCCTCCCTCCAATAAATAAATAAGATATTTAAAAAAAAAAAAAAACAGAAAACATAAGATCCCTTTTTCAAACACATAAGTAGTCAAAGAAAGCAACAGCCCATGTAACGTGCTAAGTGACGGGTTGCTTCCAAATGCATTGCATTTCTAAGCATCATGGTGTGTTTTCCCAGGTAGGGCTTTAAGTGACCAAAGAGCCTAATAGTTTTGGAAAAAGCCAATGCTGTCCAAACACAGCCTCACCCGATTGTTTTATTTGCATACAAACACACACACACACACACACACACACACACACACACACACACACACACACGGTGGCAGGAGCAGGGAAAAGGCTGTGGGTTGATGGCCACGTGTTCTCTTTATTCAGAGAGGCTGTGTGAATACTCCTGGCTCAGTTCTGTGGGCAGTCCCAACAGCTCTGTGTCTCCTCCAGTGGAGGGAACAAAGACTGGGGTTTCTTTTGAAAAATTCTTTCTGAGCAGCGACATTGACCAACACAGCTTCCATGATAAAGGGCTTATTATCTATCTGTGTGACTTTGCCCTCGGTCTTCTGCTAGCAGTGCCAATGAGAGCACATTTAAGCAAATCCTTTTACCCAGACAGCTGGAACAGCACCCTGACAATGGATGCCAGTGCTCTGGGCCTGGGTGTGCATTAAAATCCACGATGGGCTAAAGATCCGACTAGCTGAATCACCAAGAAATGTCATTTACTAACTTGCTTTTCATTGGATTAGCATTCCTTGTCAATTTTCGGATGCAAGGTCGTTTTCAGATTTAAAAAGACAGTGGAATGTTTCAGAATTGCTTCTGCAGTTCAGCTGACACACTCTCTGAGATTTCAGAGGCATGTTTGGGTTGAAGTAAGGCCGCTGCAGAACACTGGAAAAAGTGATCCTGGAAGAAAGAAATCAACACAATAATACACAATGAATCAGGCTGAGAGGCAGTCTATAAATGCTGGTTAAAAAAAAAACCAAACTTGTATCATCTTAGGCCGAACAAGGTGATTACATTTTTAAAATTTATTTTTATTTCTTTATTTATTAGAGACAGAGAGAAGGAGAGAAAGAGAGAGTGAGAATGGGCACACTAGGGCCTCTAGCCACTGCAAACGAACCCCAGGCGCATGCGCCACCACGTGCATCTGGCTTACATGAGACCTGGAGTATTGAACCGGGGTCCTTAGGCTTCGCAGGCATGCGCCTTAACCACAAAGCCATTTTTCCAGCGCAAGTTGATTAAATTTTAATCTCTTAGTTGTGAAAATGGAAGGTCATGTGACTTCAGGAAGCTGAAAGCTACGAACAAGCTTTGTAAGAGATGGAGGCACAGTGAAGTGACGGTGGAATCCACACCATAGGGCGAGACAGGCACTGAGCAGGAACAAGTGCATGTGTACCAGGCAGACGGAGGGTCTCCATGGGGTGTGGTGCCTGGAGAATGGAGCCGGGTTCTCATAGCCAGGATGAAATATCCAACAGGAGTCTCCAACCCTAGGAGGGTAGCCTGGGTTACACGGTGAGTTCAGAGCAGTAGCTGTGCATGTGCCCAGTATCCGGGAGGAAGTAACTTGAACACTATGATTTTCAGGCTACTATGTATGGTGGAATAAGTATGGCACTAAATGAGAGCAAGGCATAAAAGATTTTCAGGGGCTGGAGAGATGGCTTAGCAGTTAAGGCACTTGCCTGTGAACCTAAGGACCCAGGTTCGATTCCCCAGGTCCCAAGTAAAGCCAGATGCACATGGAGTTCGTTTGCAGTGGCTAGAGGCCCTGGCGTGCTCATTCTCATTCTCTCTCTCTCTCTTTCCCTCTCTGTCTCAAATAAATAAATGTAGCCAGGCGTGGTAGCGCACGCCTTTAATCCCAGCACTCTGGAGGCAGAGGTAGGAGGATTGCCATGAGTTCGAGGCCACCCTGAGAATACATAGTGAATTCCAGGTCAGCCTGAGCTAGAGTGAGACCCTACCTCGAAAAACAACAACAACAATAACAAAAAATCAAATAAATAAATGAAAATTAAAATCAAAAAAATGTTTAAAAAAAAGAAAGGGAAGCCGGAGTGGTGGTACACACCTTTAATCCCAGCACTTGGGAGGCAGAGGTAGGAGGATTGCCATGAGTTCGAGGCCACCCTGAGAATAGAGAGTGAATTCCAGGTCAGCCTGAGCTTAAGTGAGACCCTGCCTCGAAAAACAAATACAAAAAAAAAAGGAAAGGAACGTCAGTAATAAACACTGCCAACTTTTTGGTAAACAGGTGCCTTAAACGCTGAGCAACCTCTCCAGCCCTAACTTTATGGTAACCATGTGCAAATTCTCACTGTTTCAAACATAACCAGTGTGTCATAACCATTTTCTGATTGATAAAAGTTAGAATGCCTTTTATTTCTGACGTTATTACCCAGGTATAATTGGCATAATAAACTGTACATGTTTGGAGTGTGGAATTTAGTGAATTTTGACATACATCTGCAGTGAAGACTCCACCACCATAATTAAAATAGCCATAATTGTCCTCAAGCCCCCAGATTTCCTCATGTCTTCTCATATGCCATCCATCTCTCCACCTCATCACCCGCTCCCCTGAGATCAGCAGCCAAACCCTGGTTACAGATTAGTTTGTGTTATCTGCAGTTTTAAATAAATTCAGCCAAGGCACATGTGTACCATTGCTGTGGACTGGCATTTAACCCTCTGAGCATCATAATTTTGAAATTCATCGATGTTGTGTCAACAAGTTGTCCCTTTTTGTTCAGGCAAGAAGCAGTTCTCCGCTGTGCGGGAATATCAAGACTTGTTTATTTAATTCTGTGCTTGTGAATAAAATTCCAATCAACGTTCATTTTACAAATTTCTTTTCTTTTTCTTTTTCTTTTTTTTTTTTTTTTTTGTGAGGTAGATTCTCACTCTAGCCCAGGCTGACCTGGAATTCACTGTGTAGTCTCAGGATGGCCTTGAACTCACGGCAATCTTCTTACTGCATCATCCCAAGGGCTGGGATTAAAGGCCCATGCCACAAATGTTCGCATGGCCCCATGCTTTCGCTTCTCTTGGGCTAATAGTACGGGAGTATATTCACTTTCTCTGGGCTGTGACCAAATGTCACAGGGTTTATTCTGGTTTACAGTTTCGAGAGGCTACATTCTATCAAGACTGGGAAAGGCAAGACAGAGCAGCTGGTCACAATGTGTCCCCAACCAGGAAACAGACCATAAACAGGAAGTGGGGTCAGGCTATGAAACCTCAAGGCCTGCCTCCTACTGAACCACTTCTGCCAGCAAGGCTGCACCTCCTAAAGATTCTACAACCTTCCCAAACGGCTCTACCAGCTAGAAACCAAGTGTTCAAACGCATGAGCCCATTTTACATAGACTCAGGGGTTCAATAAAGCTTATAACTTGGGTCTCCAGTGCCAGGCTCAGGAAGGTGTCACTGCAGGTGGATCCTGGAGTCCAGACAAAAGGTGTACAGAGAGCTCTGATGGACTTGTGTCCTGGCTGCTGTTTGTTGTGTGTGTGTGTGTATGTGTGTGTGTGTGTTGGTTGTTGGTACTGGTGTTTTTCTTGACACCATTTTCTTTCTGTTTGCATCTGTGAAAGGGAGCCAGCTTCTTCTGCTATACATGGAACTCCCCCTGGATCTGTAAGGTGAAATCAATTCCCTTCCTCAATAAACACTGTCTTGGAACATGGAAACTGTGTCCCACAAATAGCTTGTTCTTATTGTAGATGCATGTTAATTTAAATAAACTGCCAGTCTACGTTCTCTTGATGGATCCACTGCATGTTTTCTCCACCAATGACATGGAATTGCACCTGTTCTACATCCTTCATGCTCCATATGTGCTACAACCACCCTTCATGGCATGACCCATTTGAAGACAGGGGCGACCATATCCCATTGGGTTTTCTTCAATTCAACAAGCAGCTATTGAGAACTTAGAAAAATGCATAGTAAGTTATCTTTCAATTTGGTTCTTAATTTAAAAAAAAATGTGTTACAGGGCCGGGGAGATGGCTTAGCAGCTAAAGTCCTTGCCTGCAAAGCCAAAGGACCCAGGTTTGATTCCCCAGGACCCATGTAAGCAAGATGTATGAGGTGGTGCATGCATCTGCAGTTCGTTTGTGGTAGCTGGAGGCCCTGGCACACCCATTCTCTCTCTCTCTCTCTCTCTCTCTCTCTCTCTGCTTCTCTCTCACAAATTATATATATATATATATATATATTTTTTTTAAATATGTATTAGGGTTGGAAAGATGGCTTAGCAGTTAAGGCTGTGAAACCTAAGGATGCAGGTTCAATTCCTCAATACACACATAAGCCAGATGCACAAAGGTGGTGCATGCATCTGGAGTTCGTTTGCAGTGGCTGGAGGCCCTGACATTCTCTCCTCTCTCTATTTATCTGCTTCTTTCTCTCAAATAAATAACATAGTTTAAAAAATGTGTTAAAGGGGCCTAGAGAGATGGCTTGGCAGTTAAGACGCCTGCCTGACAAGCCTAAGAATGCTGGTTCCAATCTCCAGGTCTCACATTTAGCCAAACGCAAAGTGACATAAGGGCGCAATGCTGCACTTGCCCACAGTGGCTGAGAGGCGGCTGGCGTGCCCATTCTCTCTCTCTACCTCTCTCTCTCAAAAGAAATGTGTTAAAGGCATACAACATAAAACTTGCCATTACCAGTACTGTGAGTGCATAATGCAGTGATGTTAATTACATGCACAGTCACCGCTACTTCCTGAACTTTTTATCACTTCAAACAGGAAAATATCTGTCTTTCCTACTCTGCTACGACTACCATGAAACCCATTTTCTCTCTGTGAATTTGCACATTCTCGATATTTCCAGTCAATGAAATATTTCCCATTCAGCATGTTTTGAAAGCTCATCTGTATTGAAATTGTCACAGAACGTGTGTATATGTACATGTGCATGTCTACATGGATTGGATATGTCACAGTGATGTGTTTTCTCACCCACTTATTGAATATTGGCTTGCCCCCAGCTTCTAGCTATTGCTGAGCATCACAACCGTGAACATCACTGCAAACCACTAACAATGAACGTGCGGCACAAGGGTCTCTCTGGCTCTTGTCTTCTTAGTCTGTTTCCCCATGGACCAAACATGGGTGTATCCGAGTCGGTTTCCATACACTTATTTTCTTTGCTGACATGTTCTTTGAATCTTGACCATTTAAAAGAACTATTTTTTTTTATTATTGATTTGTAAAAGTCCTAGTTTTCACAAGTCCTTTACTGGATAGGCCTTTTGCAAATATTTTCTACCAAGATTTGGCCTTTAATTTTCAGAGCAATGTCCCTGGATAGCAAAATTTTGAATTTTGGTGAAGTAAAATTTATTGCTTTTCTTTTCCCTTTATGTAGTTCAATTTTTTTTCCAAGCACAGAGAGACAGACAGAGAGAGAGAGATAGAGAGAACGAATGGGTGTGCCAGGGCCTCTAGCCACAACAAACAAACTCCAGATGCACGCACCACTTTCTGCATCCAGCTTTACATGGAGACTCAAACCCGGGTCGTTAGGCTTTGCAGGCAAGTGCCTTCACTGCTGAACCATCTCTTCAGCCCTCAATTTTTTTTGTTCTAATATATAAGAAATCTCTTCCGAGTCTTCCAGAACTTGTCGAAATTTTGTAGTTTTTATCTCTTCCATTTAGACTTACAATCCACTTCAAGTTACTTTTCAAGTATTGAGATTGAAGGTCAAGGCTCGCATTAGTGGTTAATGCACTTGATTGAGAAGCCTAAGGACCCAGGTTTGACTCTCCACGACCCACTTAATCCAGATGCACAAGGTGGCGCATGAGTCCGGAGTTCGTTTGCAGTAGCTGGAAGCCCTGGTGCACCCATTCTCTCTCTCTCTAATAAATAAATAAATAAATGAAATATTTTAAAAAATCTTTCTGTATGACGCAAGTCCTTGACTTTCCCATGCATGATTCCCAAACCACCTTTGATGTGGGGCATTATAACGTGACACCTCTGTATCCCAGTTGGAAATCGTGCATCCTCTGGCATTTTGAAGTCTTTGATGGTGGCACCACTCAACAGCCAAAATTATGACCAGTATTGTTATGGCATGTTGATATGCTATGTGCATTAATTATGGCAGGATCCAGTCTGCCCCAGGAATCTTGGAGCAATGTTGCTCAAATTTTAGCTTACATAAATGACTTAGAGGCCTTATTAAAACAGAGTACTCTACTCCAGCCCAACACTTCTGGCTCCGTAAAGACAGAGAATCTGCATTTCCAGTAAACTCCAAGGAGAGTCTTATGGACCTAGAGGCTTGGGAGAGAAGAAAGGAAGGCAGGTGGCACAATGGGAACCTTGACCTTATCATACAGCCTATGGCCTTATAACAGTTATGTTGGGATTCCAGAAAAGATTTTACTCAAGAAAAAGTTTACTTAAAAAAAAGTCTGAATGCTGCTATTTGGTTGCTTTTTGATTTTATGTCATAGAAATCAAATGGAAATGAAAATCAGTTCCTAATACTTGAGATGCATGAGATGGCATCAATTTAACACAAATGGAACAGATAAATTCTTCAGTGCCATGGGACTCTCTTTGGATTTAAAACTATTTAAAACTATTTAAATATGATGGAACAAATCAAATAACATATATGGATGAAGTAATTTGCTGAGGACATGAAAAGTGCCATTGGGGCTTTTATGCTGTTTTTAGATTTGAGGATTTGAAGGGGACTAGAAGCTGATGATGAAGCCCAATTCTTTCCAGGAATTTGGGGTATACAAACAGAGATCTCTGACAAGGCTTGCATTTTGAGTTCCCTCAAAGTTGAACCTAAAGGAAGCATTTGTGAATGTTTTAGCAGTTTCATTCTAGCCCCCCCCTTTTTTTTTCTAATGAGAGAGCAAGTGAGCAAGAGAGAGAGAAAATTGGTGCACCAGGGCCTCCAGTCACTGAAGTTGAACTCCAGACCAACGCCCCCTTGTGCGCATGCACAACCTTATGGTGCTTGTGTCACTTTGGGCATCTGTCTTATGTGGGACCTGCAGATTCAAACATGGGTCCTTAGGCTTTGTAGGCAAGCACCTAAACTGTTTAAGCCATCTTAATGGAAGTAGTTGCTCGCTTTTGTATCACTTGGCTTAACAGATAACTTGGAATAACAAGAATATCAGTACCTGAATTGTGGAAAGAAAAATTCACCTTTCCATTGGAATGTGAATCACCTTTAAAAGTGATTGCATTTGGGCTGGAGAGATGGCTCAGCTGTTAAAGCACTTGCCTGGGAAGACTACGGACCCAGGTTCAATTCCCCAGTATCCACATAAGTCAGATGCATAAGGTGGCTCACGCGTCTAGAATTCATTTGCAGTGGCTAGAGGACCTGACATGTCCAACTCCTTGGGTCCCTCTCTCTCCACCTATCTCAAATAAATAAATATAAAAGTGATTACACTCTCTAAAGACTGAGCATGATTTGTGCTTTCTGCTGCTTACAAACCCCACAGAAGTAAGCTGCCAAATTCAAATTTTGACCAGAGCATAAGCATTTTTAAAAAAATTAATATTCTTGCAAGAATTTGAGGAAGAGCTAAAAAAAAAACTGGGATGAGGTTAGGGTAAGAAGGTACATCTATAAGCATAGGTTTCTAAATTGCAAAATATTCGGTCTAGGAAGAACTTTTAAAAACAAGCTTTTTTTTTAAGAAAAAGAATTTGATTGTTTTTATTTATTTATTTATTTATTTATTTATTTATTTATTTATTTATTTATTTGAAAGAGAGAGAATATGGACGTGCCAGGGCCTCTAGTCACTGAAACGAACACCAGATGCATAGTCCACTTTGTGCATCTGGCTTACGGGCTTTGCAGGCAAGACCCTTAATCACTCAACCATCTCTCCAGCCCTTCTTTTTTAAAAAAATTTCTTTTATTTGTAAGGAGAGAGGGAGGGAGAGAAAGTAGTATTGGGCATGCCGGGGCCTCTTGCCACTGCATCTGAGCTCCAGATGTACGCAACACTTTGTGCATCTGACTTTACATGGGTGCGATTACTTTAACCACTGGGCCATCTCCTCAGTGTTCCCTCCCCCCTTCCCCCCCAAAACAAACCCTTAAATGTTTTACTGGTAACTAGCCAAACACAGGGCTAACATCCTATGTTATTGGTGACAGGTTGAACCAACACCAAGTTTTTCTTGAGCAAGGTTAAGTCCGGGGACCTGCGTGCTCACGTTAAACTCTTCAGAAACGCTGCTCTCACCCAAGAGCATCAGGGGCCCAGGGCTGGCGGAGTGACCTACATTGGCTCCTCTGTCTCTGGACTGGAGAAATGGGCAGATGGACAGTTTCCTCATGAAACTCCTTCCGGGATCTAGGTCCCATCAGGCTCCCGGAGGCGGCGGTACCAGGCTCGGGGTGGGGGTGCGGGGGATTGGCGGCAGGCTGCTGGCACTGGTCCCTCCAGTTCACCCTTCAACCCCTCCTTCACCCCCGGAGCGCCTCGCCGGGTGCCGCGGCTTGCCCGCCCATTCGGGAAGCAGTGCAGTAGGCCAGGCCAGGAACGCCAGGGGCCTCCCAGGCTTTGGCGAGCCCTGGCACCCGCTTTACAAAGGCACTGGGGGCAGGGGGAGAGGAGGGCAGTGCAAAAGATGCAAAAGTTGGTAGGTTGCAAGAAGTCCACTTCCAGACCCAGCCAAGCTCCCCGGGGAGGCCTGACCTTGTCCTGCCCACCCTGGCACCCGCTTTGCAGAGGCACTGGGGGAGGGGGTGCAAAAGATTGCAAGAAGTCCCCTTCCAGACCCAGCCAAGGCTCCCCCGGGAGGCCTGATCTTGTCCTGCCCACACTGGCACCTGCTTTGAAGAGGTACTGGGGGAGGGGGTGCAAAAGATTGCAAGAAGTCCCCTTCCAGACCCAGCCAAGCTCCCCGGGGAGGCCTGCCCACCCTGACACCCGCTTTGCAGAGGCACTGGGGGAGGGGGTACAAAAGATTGCAAGAAGTCCCTTTCCAGACCCAGCCAAGCTCCACGGGGAGGCCTGAACTTGCCCGGGTCCTCCCTCTCCCCCGACTCTGGTCCGGGAGAACCCCCAGCAGCTGAGCTGAGCTGAGCCGAGCCGAGAGGAGTCGGGACGCCCAGATCCCGAGCGCTCCGCCCTACTGCCCAGGACATCCCAGGAACAGGGGACGGAAAGCGACGGCGGCGGTGGCAGCAGCAGCGGCAGCAGCAGCTGGGCCCGCGGCGCCCCCACCCGGCGCGGTTGAGTGGCAGGAGCGGGAGGCGGGGCCTTTGGCAGAGCCAGCCAGGACCTCGGGTGCTGATTGGTGTACGCTTAGAGGGGCGGGCGGATCGAGAGTCGCTGATTGGTGCTCGCTTGCGGGGAGGTGGCGGCGGATCCGCGGGGGCGCTGATTGGTGCTCACTTTGGGGCCAGCTTCGCGGGAGCTGATTGGTGCTAGCTTGGAAGGGTGGGCGTGACCGCGGGCGCTGATTGGTGCACGTTAGTGTGTCATGTGCGGGGCGTGGCTTTGGAAGGGGGCGGAGCCGAGGGCGGGGCGCGGCGCCCGCCCGGCGCTGGAGCTCGGGCGCACGGAGAGGAGTCGGCGAGCGGCCGGAGCGGAGTTGGAGGGAGCGGTGGCGCCCGGGGCGGACGTGCAGCTGCTGCGGACAGCGAAGGGCCGGAGGCTCGCGGCTGCTCTGGAGACGCGTCGGAGGCTCGCGCACCAGTCGTTCCCCGCCAGCCCGACCTCGCCCCCGAGGAAGGAAGCCGTGGCCGGAGGAGGAGGTAGGCGGCGGCGGGGCGGCCGTGCCGGGCGCCGGGGAGGGGGAGGCGGTGCACGGCGCGCGGCCGCTCTCTTCCTGTCACCGGCGCCGCTTCTGCTACTGCTGCCGCCGCCGAGCTGCACGGCCCAGGGCGGCGAGCTGGCCCGCCGGTCACCCCGTCCACCCACCAGCATCCTCCTCCTCCTCTCTCCACCCCAACCCTCCGCGTGTTCGCGTCCAGCCCCGGGCATCCCCGCCGGAGCCCGTTCTGCATGCTTGCTCGGTGCATTGGTTGCTGGAGTTGCCCGAGATCCCAGGCCCCCTTCCTCCTCCTCCTCTTCCTGCTTCTGCTGGTCGGCCACCGCACGCTTGCGAGGGTCCCTGTGTCCACTCTGCCTTTGCCCGGACCTCTGCACCGCAGCCTGTCCGTGCGCTCTCGCTTTCCCGCTGTCCCTCCTCCCCAATCTTCCTCCCCCAGCTGCAGCCTCCGGGGTGAGCCTGGCGGCTGGGACTACGGGGTGTGGGGGGGGGATCCCCAGAGCTCGTCTCTGACCCACCCCCACCCTAACCCCTCGCCCTCCCAAGTTTGCCACCCTCCTCTTCCGGGGTGGGGGAAGTGCACCTCGGGGCGGTTGGTGGCGGCGTCTGATGCCCGCCGGCCTTGGGCAGGTTGCTGGAGGTATAGTCAGTGACGGGGTCGTCCAGGCACCGCCCGGAAATCCAGATTTTATTTTATTTTATTCTTCTTTTTTTGGGGGGGGGGTTAACGCTGGGCGACACTGGGAGGACCTGCCCAGCAATATGGAGCCGGCTGGGGGAGAGAGAGAGAGCGAGCGAGCGAGCGAGCTAGCATGCATGCATGCATGCAAAGCCGGAGCTGAAATAATCGGGAAAGGAATTGTCTGGAAGCCACACAGCTCGAACATACTTCCTTCCCAAGAGCAGAAACTGCCCCGCACATCACGAGACAAAGAGAGTAGGGGCGGGGGGGAGCCAGGCCACGCGTGTACAGAGATGGATTTTTGGACAGATGTATCCGTAATGGCCAGGGTGGGAGGCGACTTGGCAGGTGTTTGCAGGTTCAAACCTCCCTGGGCAGGTTTAGGATTGTGTGGATGTGGGTGGGGGAAGGTGGGGGGATTCTGCACCCGGCGCTGGTCACACCGGAAAGCTATCACTTCCACTCCTAATTCCAGGCGATGCTGCTGGGGCTGGGCTGTCCTGGTGTGAGTTTATGCTTGATGAAAGGCTTTCATGACTTTAGGACTGACTGCCTTCGTTCCTTCCTTCCTTCCTTCCTTCCTTTCTTTTTTTTTCCTTCCTTCCTTCCTTCCTTCCTTCCTTTTCTCTGTCGGTGTGGTCTCTTTCTCTCTTCCTTCGGCCCTTCCTTCAATTATCTCCCCCTCTCCTTTTTTTTTTTTTTTTTTCCTAAAATGCTCTTTTCCTCTGACAAAAGACCCTGTGGAGTAGGAATGGATAAAGCAGTTCCGGGTTTTGAATGCAGCATGAGGTTGTCATTTCTGTGTGATTGGAGTTTCAAGTTTTAGGTGTTGGGAGGGGGCTTGGCCACGTGCAAGATGGTTAAGGAATGCTTGGAGTAGGCAGATGGGTTGTATTTCTGACACCGCTCTCAGAGTAATATATCTTCACGTTATAAATCATTGGGTAGAAGCGCACAGGTGCCACAGGCGTCGTTTATCATCGAACAAGGAAAGGTACCTCAGGAGTCATAACTCTGTGACACATCACATTGTTCTTGAAATCAACTGCTTGAAAACAAGCAGATCGTTTTCTTAGATGAAAAAAAAGTTACTTAAACTATGGGGAACAAGTGTTTTGTTCATTATGAAGAAAATGATCTTTAAAAAAAATTTTTTTTCACCTCTCCACTGTGCTGGGTCAGAGTCAGGTTTGAAGGCAGAAGGCCAGTCAGGGAAGCTCTGTAGTTTGCGGAAGTGCTGGCCTCCTTCTCTGCCATGCCTGTTGCTGGTGGTTATCCGAGCGGTGGTCGCAGTATTTCTCTGTAGGAATCTGTAGTTTTAGGATTTGAAGAAAGTTGTATGTAGCTGATACTGGCTTTCAAACTTTTATGTGAGTTTACTTTGAACTGTCATCTTGACTTGGGACCTAGTCCGAGTTGCATAACAGAACCCTGTCTGCTGTTTGATCTGTTTTTTTATTTTATTTTTTTATGAAAGCACTGTGTCTTTTCACATCTGGGATTCTGTGTAATCAGTGTACAAAAGCACTTAACTTCCCATTGACTAAATACACATACACACACACACACACACACACACATTTAGCTAGATCTTGACTCTAATGCATTTCTAGTATAAAGTTAGTTTGGGGAAGCTGAAATGTTACTGTCAGTTAAAAGGAATATCTCCTTTGGTTTATGATGGTGATAAGGAGATGATTTAAGGAGATGATTTTATTTGTGTTAGTATTTGTTACATGGACAAACGGGTTTCTTGGTGACATTTTCATACATGTATTTATATAATGGACGTAGTTCCTATTTTCTCCTCCCCCACTACCGTTTTTCTCCTCTCTCTTGCTAACCCCCTCTCCAGAAGCTTTGAATCTGAAGTGAAAACCTGTTAACGAACTCAAACATTAGTTAAAACTATTGACTTTAATTGAAACTTTTCCCATGAATTCCATGTAACTTTTAAGTTGGTCTGCAGATAGAAATCTCATTTTTTTCCTCTTAGGTAGACAGGTGAGTATTGTAAAAAGAAAAAAACAACCATTCACTTTGAAACAGTTCCCACATGGTGGTTAAAACAGAAACAGCTCTAGTCCAGCTTTATTGTATTTGCATTTTGTGATTTGCAAAATGTGCTTTATTGGATAAGACAATTATATTAAGCCAAGATAATATTGCATGTGAGATTTTACTTTTAAATTGATCATGATTAAGGCATACATACACATGTAGAGGAAATGAAGAGTAGTTAAATATTTCTATATTATACATTTTAAAAGACCAAGCACAAATCCATCTTTTTGTATGAAAAGGCCAGAAAAATGAACATTTTAGTGAATCCTCCAGGACTGGAAAGTTACTTATCAATGGAAAGATTATTAATTAGTACTTTTTTTACCCCCCTCTGGCTTTTGAGACTAGGTCACATGTAGCCAAGGCTGCCTTCACACTCTGAATATTGTCAAAATTGACCTTGAACTCCTGATTCTCTTGTCCCCACCCTCTATCTGCTAGGGTCACAGACCTGTGCCACCATGCCATGCCTGGCTGTCAATTTAATTTTTACTTGAGAAGTCAGAACGTAAATTACATCAAGAATTTTTTTAAACTTAAAAATATAGGGGTTTTAAATTTTTAAATCACTCATTATTTATTGCATTTCCCCCCCCCCTAGTTTAGTCCCCCTCCACCCTAATGTGATCACTTGCTGTGATTCTGCCAATACTCTTATTGAAATCACTTGCCTAAAGGAGTGGCAGTTAAAGGCCATTTTATGTACATGAAGCCAAATGAACTGAAAAACAGACCGTGTAATTACTTATAAACTTGTCTGTTTGGCTTATGTTAGGATTTTTTTTTTCTTTTTGGTGGAAGGTGGAGTGAATGTAGTACAAGTCTCACTCAAGACGTAAAAAGTCTACTGTAAAAACATCGTTGAATAGGTTTTTTTTTTCCTGCCACCATTGTTTGCTTTCAAGTAAACCAAATATCCACGAGCACCTGTAGTCAAAATAGTGTTCAGGTTAATAATCACCTGGAAGAGTATTGAAGTCACAGGAGTCTGGCCAGAGTGTCAGGAGCCCCGCCAGTGGGTGTGGTGAGTTGATCAAAACCCTGGCTGCTGGCTTCACCTTTGCCCCTTGCCTTCCTCCCAGAATGCCTTACTGGTCCTGAGAACTGGGCTTGTCCCTTGAGGATACAGCTGCCTTCACTCCCTGGGGTATTGTATTACTGCTTTTTTTTTTTTTTTTTCTCTCCTTCAGGACAGCCACCAAACTCAGAAGTCCTGTATCCTGAATCTTACCTCTTGCATCCCAGACAAGCACATTTATGCTCCTGCATGCACACACCCTGACTCCCTACCTCTTGCTCCCAGAACAAGCACATTCACGCCCCCTACACACACACACACACACACACGCCCAAGCCCCTCCCAGGACTCCTTTGCCCTGACCTCTGCAGAGCCACCCTCCACCTTGGGTCTGGAGAGAGAAGTTGTTTGGCAAAGTCCACAGCAGGCTTTATCTGTCTATCTATTTCCAGCAGAGTTTTATTTTAGGTAAGTTCAGGCTTCTTTTAGAACCACTTGCAGCATTGAGAGGCAGTGCAAGAGAGAATTCCTGACACCTGTCTGTCTCTGTTTGAAATTGGCATTGTGAAAAGGGCCTGGGCCGCTAGTATCCCTCTCGTTAGTAAGAAGCCGAGGCAAAGAAAGCCATTGCTGCGCTTGACTGTCACCGCTCTGCTTGTTTCGTCATCCACAACATGGGGATCATCATCGTACCTAGAGTGATTGTAAGGGATCCACGTAGAACTCCAAGCACTGCGCCTGGCGCACACTGGGTGAGCCCCGGGCTGGTGTTATTTATATGAAGCTCTTACTGAGAAGAAGCTTGGCGCTGTGTGCTTTGTGTAAGTAGTCGCCTTTAATCCACATAGTGACCAGGTGAGGTGTGGGTCTGATGCTCACATGGATAGAGCAGGCTCACAGGTGATAAAACCACTTGCCTGGAGCTCTACAAACTCACAGCACACACCGGTGGAGGCTGCTGCCTTGACCTGCAACTCAGAATTCACCCTGCCTGCCTCTGATTTTAAGAACTTGCACTGCTGTATCACAGGAAAAGGCATTTTAGGCTGGCTCTCTCCTCCCTCTCTCTCGGTCCTCTCCTTCCATAACCACTGCAGTCCTTCCCAATAGGGACGGAGAGAACAGAGCTCTGGCATTCTTCCAGAAGCATATGCCCCCTCAATTCTGCACATCCTATTGCCCTTGCTAAGCCTTCTGTGATGACCCGTGAGTGCCCAAGGGTGGCTGTGGACATTTGGGGCCCCTGACTGGTCTTTTCTGGAGAGTTTAGAGGCACGTGACTGCTCTGTGAAGAGCTCTGTAACCTGGGCATGTGTTGTGTGTGTGCCTCTGAGGGGCCCGAGGTGTGGGGGGGGAATGGAAGCCTGCACCCTCTCCTTACCCATGTGAGCCATCCGAGGGGGGAAATGGAAGCCTGCACCCTCTCCTTACCCATTGAGCTATCCAAGGGGGGGATGGAAGCCTGCACCCTCTCCTTACCCATTGAGCCATCCGGCGGGGGGGGAATGGAAGCCTGCACCCTCTCCTTACCCATGTGAGCCATCCGAGGGGGGGATGCAAGCCTGCACCCTGTCCTTACCCATGTGAGCCATCCATTCTAGTTAGTTGGTTGGTTTGCAGATGAACTGTGATATTTGATGGTATTTGATGTATGTAACTTTCATCCTCTTTTAACTGAGGAAAACTCTTGCTGTAAAAGTTCATCTGGACCCTGTCAGAGTAAATTGAAGCTGTTGTGACTTGTTAAGGTCATCTTGTCAGTGTGACTTTTCCTAATTTCAGAATTTTGAAAGGATTTTAAAACAATGATTTCTTTCCCCCCCAAAGACTGCATGAGTTGAGATGTTTGTCCTGTACCCTAAGTGTGCACGTTGAGGGAGTAAGGCTGGAACACAGGGTGGTGGGGGCTGTTGTCTCTTACCTCAAATGCACGTCCATTCTGTGCTGCCACCCAGTGTCAAATGGTCCATCTCGTCACAGGATGCAAACATGGGTAGGGCTAGGTCATCTTCTTGACTTACATGATGCCATATGAAAATACCCGTCAATTCTCTCTCCCTAACAAATGTGCCAAATCCTGTCTTTTGTTAAAAAAAGGGGGTAGTGGTGCCAACAAAGTCAAGGACCTTTCCAAGAATTTTGTTTGGTTCTGTGTTGTCACGCCTGCGGGTTAGGAGGTTAGACTGAAAAATCTATTTTCAAGTCATCGAACACTAAACAGTCATAGGCTAATTCTTGTCAAGTATGAGAAACAGTTGTATTTTTGGAGATCAAGTGAGATCTTAGCAGATGAAGAAAATCTACTTTCAGTTAGTGGGATTGCACAGTTGCTAACAGGACTGAATCACTGTGGCAAAGTAGTTCTCCTTAGGGAAATTTTGGATGCATGCATATGATGTAAAAAGTAAGTTAAGGGCTGGAGAGATGGCTTAGCAATTAAGGCACTTGCCTGCAAAGCCAAAGGACCCAAGACCCACGTAAGCCAGATGCACAAGGTGGCACATGTGTTGGGCATTCCTTTGCAGTGGCTGGAGGCCCTGCTGTGCATTCTCTTTCTTCTCTATCTGCCTCTTTCTCTCTCTCTCCCTTTCAAATGAATAAATAAAAATCAAATGTTACAAAACATTTTTTAAAAGTTAATTTATAGTTTCTTCACAGGATTCCTTTATTCTTTTTGTTGCAGTAATTTACGAATTCATTAGCTCAGCTTATATTGCAAAATGGCCACAGTAAATCATAGATGATGGCAATTATCCTCCTATAAAAACTTTTACTGTATGAATCGAGATAGAGCTAGTTAAGTGGGCAGGTACATGTAGCCAGAGAGGGTGGAAGCGTTGTCTGGTGAGTCTGGCAAAGAACCCTTCTGTCAGCCTGAGTAGTCTGAGCCCCAGATTGATTTCCGGAGAATCACGCAGGTGCTGCCAGGGACCTCAGACCGCTGGGTGTTCTGCAGTCCTGTGGGGATTTGTGGAAGGGTGAAAAGAACTTGCCAGTGTGTGTAGATGTGACAGTCCTGGTGGCTCCAGGTTTAGACTTCACATAGACCTTCCTAGTCAGGTCTGAGTTGTTGGAAATTAATTGTGCATCGTGAGGCTCAGGAGGTGGCAGGGCCACAGATGCCAAGAGTGATACAGGTAGCCGAAGCCAACTTGCAGGACAGAAATGGGCAACCTTTCAGAAGTGGAGCGTCCCCGATTGCTTTATTCACAAGTTTATGGATTTCTAATGAATGGTATATTCTTTTTTTTTCTTAGGTTTTTAAAATATTCTATATTTATTTATTTGAGAGAGAGAGAAAGAGGGAGTACATGGGCATGCCAGGGCCTCTAGCCACTGCAAACGAACTCCAGATGCATATGCCACCTTGTGCATTTGGCTTACGTTGGTTCTGGGGACTCAAACCTGGGTCCTTAGGCTTCGCAGGCAAGTGCCTTAACCGCTAAGCCATCTCTCCAGCCCCAAGAAGGAAACATTCTAATGGAACCTTCTTTGGGTGAAAATTTGCATGATTCAGATGTTGGGTCTTGGGCTTGATGAGTGACATCCAATTACAGCGGCTTCTTTTTGCACAGGAGTGTAGGAGAGGCAAACACACATCCTGTGACGTTGTAGGTTCTAGTGGTGGTAAAAGTGGAGGCTCCACAGATTGGCTGGATCTGCTAAACTTTCGCCCCTCTTTCAAGTGACAATGCTGATCATACCTGCCAGACACAAGTCCCCAAAATGCTTCTGTGATGATGATGATGGTACCTCATTGAAATACAGACGTCTGTGCCTCCTCTCCCCAGCCAGCGTCTCTCTGAACTTCAGCACCATGGCATCAAGTCTCCACCTAAATAACTTGTCTGCCCTCCTCTTTTATAATATTGCTCTCAAGTCACTTCACAGACACTGAATCATGGCTATTTAACCTGCCCTGTGTGCATTTATCTACCTGGCCATTACGGTGGTATCTCAGAAGACAGGAGCGTGTGCTGTTCTTAAATCCCTGAGCTACAGGAGATCTGAGGATTCTTTCTATCTGACTAGAACCCACATTTCTTCCACAGAAAGTAAGGCTGTTCTGACAGTGCCCGGGAGAGCATTTGTGGAGGTCTCAGGCTCTCTTGGTGTAGGGTAAAGACTGCTTTTCTAGAACCCAGCATTACAAGTCTTCTGCCCCTTGCATAGACTTATCCCTAGGGCAGCTCTTTTGTAAGGCTTGGCCAGACACAGAGCTTCCTTGACTCCAGAGTCCCCTGGTGAGGAACTTGTGAGTAGCTACATAGGGTGCTGTGAGCTGAGCTGGGCGCTTGCTTAGCTGTTCCTGGAGGCTGGAGGCAAGAGGATCTTACACTTCCCACCCAACTGGTCCCCTGCGTGTTTGAGACAGGAAGTGCTAGGCAGCAATTGGCATAAAAACCAGGCTACTGATTCAGGACATACATTGCCAGAAAATGCTAACAAAAAATTTCAAGGCAGATTTGGAGGAATTAAATGATCCTTAGGCATATTGCCTGGTTTCCAAGCGTTTAGGGATATGCAAATTTAGAGTTCTATGTCTTCTGTGCAGAGCACATTAGTCCTAAAAGATGAGATTTGCTAATTCTACGTTTTTTTGTGTGTGAATTTATGCAATGAATTTGATCCCCCCTTTTTTATTTAAAGGAGAGGCTTTCTTTGAACACAATATAGCTTATTTTTCTCATCTGCTCTGCTGCTTGTGTTATTTTTTTTTCCCTGATGCCTGAAATGCAGAATAGAGCGCTATCCCAAATTAATATTCTTGCTACACGAGGACTCAAGTGTTTGTTTTTGCTTCCTTTAATGTACAACCTGCCTAAGAGTGTTATTGTCTTACGGCTAAGGCTTTAGCCATGTAATGTTGAATACTGTACACTTGTGAATGCTGAGAGAACAATTAATCTATGCTTAGAGAGAGCCCGTGGTAACCGTGAACTTCTGAAGTGCTTCTCTCTGATAACTGGAATCAGGTGGCACATGTTCCTAGTGCTTTATGAGGTAGGCAGCCGACCTGAGACCTTTAGCATGCTTTTACTCTTTATGGTCAAGAAGACACTGGGAGGAATGAAGAGCAATACCTGTGTCCTGTCCTGGTCATGACTCTGGCCTCCCTAAAGTAATCTGTGGCTCACTCTTTGCCCTGCCTACATTATACTTAACAATAGAAAAAAGAAGGGGGGGGAACCCCACATTTTCATTACCCATTTCCTGTCCTTTTACTAAGCCAGCCTTTTCACAGTGCTCTGGAGCAAAGTAAGCATTGCTGCTACTTCTCATTTCTTTCTCTTTTCAGCTTTTTTTTTTTTTTTTTTTTAAAGCAAGGTCTCACTTAAATCCCAGTGTAACCCGGAACTCACTCTTGTAGCCTTGGCTGGCCTCGAACTCTCACACGGACCCGCTTACCTCAACCTTCCAAGTGCTGAGGTTAATGGCATTATTACCACACCCAGCTTCTTCATATTTCCTTTAAAAAAATATTATTTATTTATTTATGAAAGAATATGAGAATATGGGTACACCTGGGCCTCAAAGAACTCCATATGTGTGCGCCTCTTTGTGTGTCTGGCTTTACGTGGGTACCAGGGGATTGAATCCTGGCTGTCAGGCTTTGCAGGCAAGTGCCTTTAACCACTGAGCCATCACCCAGCCCGTCTCACTTCTTAACTCTTTAGAAGCTA
The DNA here is from genome assembly GCA_036365145.1 of Orientallactaga sibirica. Lineage (NCBI taxonomy): Eukaryota > Metazoa > Chordata > Mammalia > Rodentia > Dipodidae > Orientallactaga > Orientallactaga sibirica. The sequence goes on from JAEOAD010001846.1 coordinate 2,621,413, forward strand.
ATGTTACTGGAATCTGATATCAGAGAGTCAGTGATGGTTCTAGGATGAGTAGAGCCTGGGATGACGTAGCTTTCACGCAGTCCGCCCTGTGTGGGTGCTTCTGCAGGGCTGCGTCCTAGGGATAGCCTGATCCTGCATATCTCTAAATTTCCTGCACTTTACCATGTCTCTTACCCTTGACTTTCCCCTTCTCAGATTCGGGGCTCCTCAGTGTTTTGGGGTGTGTGTGTATGTGTCTGTGTGTTTGGGTTACTTCTCCATCCCACTGCAGTGTGCCCTGCCTTCTGATCATAAACGGGATGTGACACAGTTCTGAATTTCAACCCAAGTTCCCAGCCAATCCCTAACATCCTTGCAGGTGGATGGATGCCTGCTTCCCATCAGCCCGCTGGGGTTCCTAACCTCCCTTTGCTTGGTATTGACACAAGAGTCTTCTCAGTAATCGAGGATCATGCCTCTTCTCTCTTTCGTGTGTGTGTGTGTGTGTGTGTGTGTGTGTGTGTGTGTGTGTGTATTTTATAGTTATTATTTATTTGAGACAGAGAGAGAATTGGCATGCCAGGGTCTCCAGCCACTGCAAACGAGCTCCAGATGCATGCGCCACCTTGTGCATCTGGCTTCCACGGGTTCTGGGGAATCAAACCTGGGTCCTTTAGCTTTACAGGCAAGGTCTTAACCGCTAAGCCATCTTTCCAGCCCTCTCCTCTCTTTCTTGTTCTTTGTATATGCATTCACTGTCTCCTGTGCCACTCATTGTCCCCTCACACATCAGTCTTACCTTTCTGCCTCTGTAGTTACCTCCCTGGTCCTGACACCCTGGCTGCTCCCCAGTCCTATTGCTACACGGACCTTACCCCTCTCAGCTGCCCTCATCTCTGTTGGCACCCTGGTCACCTGGGATTCCTCAGAGCAGCTCTCAGCCCGATTCCAGCAGCGTGAGACAACCACGATCTGTCTTTCTAATGCTGCTCCACTGTGCTCCCTTTGGCTTAAGATGGATGGGCCTGCCTGTGCTGGCTCTTCCCAGAATATGACATTTGCTTAGTCTCTTCTGTCCCCAGGATCATTCCCTACATTCCATTGTGTCTGCAGACTCCTGCAGTTAGGTGTGGCCTCTTTCTCACTCGAGCCCCACAGGGTTTAGTGTCTGCCTCTGTGATGCCATTTGCCTAATGTTTTGGCTCCTTGTGTGCCAGTCTTATCTCCGGGACATTGCCACATGCCAGCACTCCTTCTCTTGTCCCCACTCAGTGTTCTTAGAAGGCAGGGGCCGTCTTATTCATCTTGATATTGTGTGTGTGTGTGTGTGTGTGTGTGTGTGTGTGTGTACTGTGTCAGGCAGTCGCACACAGGCCTATGTCAGGCTTCCAAATCGATTAAGTACGTGTTGAATGGAGTAGAAATTCAAGTCCACACAGATGGCATTGTGATATCCATTCATAAGCCTTGTTTTTCCTTTGCTAGGTGAAGCTGCGTGTGGAGTGTGGCACTGAAATCAGACGCCAGATGGACAGTGTGACGAGAGTGTCAGAGAGGATTGGGCCTCGCCGTGAGAGTCAGCCTGGAGTCAAGGTGTTGACAAGTTGCTGAAAAGGAAGCCAGGGGGGAAGTGTGTGGCTCACATAGGGAGTTGAGCCCCGGTCTTCAGTCACACCATTGATGGAGGACAGATGGACAGCCGGATGGCCAGTCACCTCTCCTCTTAAACCTTTGGAGAGCGGTCCTTTGTCCTCTCCTGGACGTCCATTGGGGATTTTAACACACACTCTGAGTTCACTTCCCATTGCGACGTAAAATAAGACTACGGTGTCAAAGCCAGCCCCACCGGTCGGTCGCATGGTGACAGGTGCGCAAAGATGAGTGCGGAGGGCTACCAGTACCGAGCGCTGTACGACTACAAGAAGGAGAGAGAGGAGGACATCGACCTGCACTTGGGTGACATCCTGACTGTGAATAAAGGGTCCTTGGTGGCAATTGGATTCAGTGACGGACAAGAAGCGCGGCCTGAAGAAATTGGCTGGCTCAATGGCTATAATGAAACCACAGGGGAGAGGGGAGACTTCCCAGGAACTTACGTCGAGTATATTGGAAGGAAAAAAATCTCGCCTCCTACTCCAAAGCCCCGGCCACCCCGACCTCTTCCTGTCGCACCGGGTTCTTCAAAACCTGACGCAGACCGTGAGCAGCAAGGTCAGCATCGATGTGGGATTCTTTAATGACCCCTTTTCTGTTTAATTGGTCAAATGTCAGGTTTCAGCTGGGGTGTTATGCTCTGGACAAAGGTCATGTTGGCAACTTGACCTGAATTGATACGTGGTGCGTAAAAGCTTGGTCAATCATTACACGGCCAGAAGTTTGCTTTAGGCAGGGCTGCGAGTTAAAAGAATAAGGAGACCGGTATCTCAGAACCTGTTTAGGCACAATGATTATAGCTGCCATTGAATGAAACACCTCTTGCATCCTGATTTCTATAATTGGTATTATATGTGTGAATAATCACGGGGGGGGGTAGGTAGAGGGTAAGTCTAATACCAGTATATTTAACGTTAATCCAGGCTGCATGGAGAAATGAATGGGAGGGGAACTCAGCAGAGAAGAAAGTATTGCTTTTCTAACACCCCCTCCCGCCTCCACATCTGCCTACCTCCTGGTTTCGTGGGCAGGGACACTGTCTTCAACTGAAACCCAGTCCTGAGAGTCAGCGTAGAGGAAGGGGCTCCCTTCCCCCGTGGCTGCTGTCATTTGCAGGTTTAATGCCTAGCATCCGTGTGCCTCTTCTGAGAGGAGGGTCACATTCACCAGGCGGGCACTTCTGTACATGGACACGATGTCCAGCCCAGATCCCTTCTGTGCTGGCTCGGATGATGGTGCCCAACGTAGGGGGGGCAGCGGGGGGGCACGGGGTCTTCTGTTCACTTTCTCACTGACACAAGCCTCGTGCTCAGCTCTGCTGTCACTTTTGTCCCAGACTGGTTTTCTTAAATCTCAAGCACATTTTTCCTTTTTCTTTTTCCCTCTTGTATAGTTGTATAGTCTTCTCTCTCTTTCTCTCTCTCCAGAGACTTAGGGAAAAAGAAGGCATATTCACAATGGGTAGTGCTAACTAGCTATGGTGACATGCTGAGCCAACTGAATGGGGCTTCCCAGGATGGTGTTCTGGAAGGGATTCTGAGAGCCTGTGTTGTGCTCTCTTGAATGAATGAGGTCTTGAGTAAGCAGGTGACAAAGAGTGCCAGCTGCAGGACACACTGGGTGACAGGATTGAGAATCCACAGTAAAAGTCACAGAGAATTGACTCAGAATATACCTAAAAGGAGGCTCAATTTTTCTTCCTTGTGCTCCCAGGGAGATTATTTGTTTTACAAATGTTACGATGTATTTTGTTGCAATACCTAATGAATGTATTTTAAGTGTATAGTTAAAAAATTAATTTATTTTTGCAAGTCACTTAAAAAGCCACAGATCTGTGTACACACATACACTCACACTTTTGTGAAATACTGTATTTCTCGCCATATTATCATTCAGCAGCTTAACGATAAACAGATAATTGTTTCTCTCCACCACATTACTTATTTTTCATTTGACTTCTTGGTTTTTTTTTTTAAGTTTTTATTTTTATTTATATGAGGAAGAGAGTGAGGTGGCAGAGAGAAAATGGGCACACCAGGGCCTTTGGCTGCTGCAAACAAACGCCAAACACATGTGCCAGCCTGTGCATCTGGCTTTGTGTGAATACTGGGGAAATGAACCTGGGTTCTTAGCTGCTAAGCCACCTCTCCAGCCCCCCCCCCCTTTGTAAATTTAGAAACACTTCCTTAAAAAAAGAGAATTGACTTAATTTGCCATAAAATACAAAGGGCTGTAGAATCATACAATGGCCTCAGTTAACTGTAAGAAGATGACCGAGAAGGTTGGAAGGAAGGAGTGCTGGTCATGATCAGTGACAAGATGGTGTGGAGACAGTTTCCAAACAAACTCACGCTTGATAAGTGCTACCAGAGGTGAGTTTATTTGAATAAAATGCTCAGAAGAGCAAGACTTGCAGAAAAAAAAAAAAAAATGAAAAATTTTAGCAGAATTCAAGAAAGAGGAAGGCCAGTGGTAATGTGCATGGAGATATTAGAAGGAGAGCTTGACCATAAATGAGAAATCAGGAAGAGTTGAAAGGTTGGGAGGCATCGGAGGCGGTTATATGGAGGGGATTTTCGAGACGTCAGCTTCTCTAGCAATATTAGTCTCATTTAAGTACGATTCCTGTGAAGTGGAAAATCATTATGCCACCTTGATATGGGTAGTGTGGAGGTGGAAAGATTTTACTTATCAGAAACTGGGAGGCACTGTTCTCTTTTGCCCAGAAGCTTTTGTAAGGAATCACTGTGTGATCACAAGGAAAGACAGTTCTAACTCCTCAGCTGCAAGTGAATTCTTCTTTTACCGTCCTCTACCTGAGTTGGCCTGTTTTCACCTGGAAGGTTACTCCCCCAGGGTCTAAGAACCCTGTGCATTTCTCTCTTGGGCACCACGGGGCACTCCAGTAATGGGCGTCGTGGAGAGAGGGAGCTCATAGGCTGATTTTGTTTCTTGTATCTCCAAGAGCATCACGCTCATCACTCATTTTTTTTTTCTTGAGGCAAGCCTAACAGACTGGCTGAGAGAGAAGGAGACAGGGAATTGGTGCACCAGGGCCTTCTGCCACTGTAATCGAACTCCACACTCGGGTGCCACCTTGTGTGCATGTGCGACCTTGTGCGTGCGACACCCTGTGTGTCTCGTTTTGAGAGGGTCTCACAGTGGTGCCTAGGCTGGTCTCAAGTCACCCCCCTTCCACCTGAGCCTCCCTGAGCAAGGAACATTCCTTGCTACCCTCTGTATTGAAAAGAAACGTGGGGCTGGAGAGATGGCTTAGCAGTTAAGGCACTTGCCTGTGAAGCCGAAGGACCCAGGTTCGATACCCCAGGACCCATGTAAGCGAGATGCACAAGGTGGCGCATGTGTCTGGAGTTCGGTTGCAGTGGCTGGAGGCCCTGGTGTGCACATTCTCTGTCTCTCAGGTAAATAAATAAAGTATCAAAAAGAAGAGTTGTGTCATTAAATTCTGTTTCAAAGTAGACTGTGAGAGGTTCCTGCTTACACAGCAGAATCCAGTTTTCTCTTTGCTTGTGGTACCTGTACTTGGAAAGGAAGCTGAGAGATTAGTTTAGGAGTGTGTGTTGTGGGGGGGGGGCACCACGTGAACATCAGATTAAATAGCTTCTGTCAGGAAAAGGTACTTTCTACAAATATATCTTGCATGTTCAGAGTACCGCAGCTGGACACTGAAAGAGTTTATTCATTGGACAGTTTTGAATTTAAGGTGTTGGGTCATTCAGTAAACATAAACCGAGTCCCTCTGATGGCTAGAAAGCAAGGGGAAATGACAACATCGCCTGTCCTCCCCTCACACCAGCAGCTCTTCCCAGAGGACGCGGGACACCCACCTGGCCAACCCCCCTTTGCTCAGCTCACCTCCTTTCCCACTGTCACCTGCCTCTCTGTCTTGATTTTTTTTTCTCTGCCTCACTGTTTGTCTTCTGGCCCCCTTTGTTGGATTGTGAGCTTCAGGGGGGTGGGGTCTGAGTCCCAGCCAGTGAGCGCAGGCGTGGGCCTGTCGTCCAGCTGTGACACGTGGGGTGTCGCTCTGAAGCAAGCCACAGGCTCCGTGTGTCTCATGCAGGTGCACAGGCTCAACAGCCCAGCCTGCTTCTCTCATTCGACCTTGTCAGTCATCATTCGCCTTGGAGGCGCCCTGCAGCCTTGGCCTTGGCTGTTGTGTCCTGGAGCTCCTATCTCTACTGGGGCACAGGTAGTTCTGCTGGGAAAGTGGGTGAAGCTGATAAGGAAATTGAAGGTGTGTCCTGACCAGCAAGTGACTTGACACAGATTTTGTGGCTCCCTTACCTTGTGTTTTATTTCCTTCCCTTTGCATGGTGGCTAAAATTGCCAAAATGGAGATTTTTCTTTTTTTTCGTGTGTGGTATGTCTGCTTGTGTGTTACGTGTGGGCGTGCACGTGTCTGCATGCCCGCGGAGGCTGGAGGCCAAGGCCAGGTATCTTCCTTTGCCACTTACGTGTGGGCGTGCACGTGTCTGCATGCCCGCGGAGGCCGGAGGTCAAGGCCAGGTATCTTTCTTTGCCGCTCTCCATTTTATTAACTGAGGCCGAGTCTCTTGCTTGAACCAGGGCCTGCCTATTTGGTTAGTCTAGCCCACCAGCTTGACCCCGAGGTATCCTAACTCGGCTGTATCCACCTGGCACTTAGGTGGGTGCTGTGGATCTGAACTCCTGTCCTTGTGCTTGGGCGACGTGTATTTACACACTGGGCCCTCTTCCCAGCCCAGGGATGGTTTTCTATTTCACTTTCTCCCAGCCCAGGGAAACCCCATTTGTCCATCTTTCAAGAGAATTTTGTTTTCTGTTTTAGTCTTGTGCACAACGTGTGTGTTAAGCCCTTTGAGGAGAGGCCTGCTAGAGAGGGTGAGTCTGCCTTAGCTCTTGGGTGCAGGCATTCCATTCCCTTAAGACAACCTTATTTTTCTGGGGTCCCATATTCCTTCTTCTACACAAGGAAAGAAACGGGTTTGGAAGTGAAGATTGAGGGGTGGGGAATAAAAATACATTTCTCTCATGTAAGTTGCCTTTGGGGCTATTTCTAAGATAGGTGTTTTAAAATATTTATTTGATAGAAACACACACACAAACACAGGGAGGGAGGGAAGGAGGGAGGGGGAGGGAGGGAGGGACAGAAAGTAAGTGCATGTACTAGATTGAGCATGGACATGCCAGCACCTCTTGCCTCTGAAAACAAACTCCATATACATGGGCCACTTTGTGTGCCTGGCTTTATGTGGGCACTGGGGAGTCGGACCCCAGTCCAGCAGGCTCTGCAAAAAGTGCCTTTAACCACTGAGCCATCCGTCCACCCATTGTTTGGAGATCACTTAGTCATGCTAATGCTAAATATGTAGTCTTTCCAGTCCTGAAGAGTTAATCCAGAGCCATAAAACCTGTTGTGGGGCGGGGGGTCACTTAGGAGTCTGAGTACCTGTGTCATGGCCCACATACCCCTCTCTTAGGAGTCTGAGTACCTGTGTCATGGCCCACATACCCCCCTCCAGCTCCAACTGCATGCAGACTGTTCATCTTCACAGTGGATCCCAGCTGGTTTCACATACAAAAAAAAAAAAAAAAAACCAAAAAAACCAGATAATGACATTTGGCTTGGCCTATTTTAAATTTTGATCAAAACCCTTTCTAAACAGACTAAACAAGGAGTGTGCGATTGGAGTTTGTTTTTATGCTTTTCCAAGTCATGTTATCCTCGTCTTCGCACCCAAGCACATGAGTGTCCCTCCACAGTTGTCATCCCTCATGTAGAAAGGAAGGCTGCAGTAAATCACATGGATTGCTGTTCAGAGGTCGCGGAAAATAGTGACCTGATCCTAAATCTGGCCAAGCGCCCGCGATCTTAATACGCCTGTCTCCTTGTGACAGCAGACGTGGAAGAATTCCTGCCGTGACGAATTCTGCTTTACTTTAATCTGCCTTTTCTTTACCCGTTTCCGCCTCCCTCTCTACTGAAGTGAGGTTTTGCGGGAAGTTGGAGGACTGGCTTGTTGGTCGGCAGTCTCACTTGGAGTGCTGCTTTTCTGTTCTGTGCTCTCCAGGCACTGAGCTCTGGGGAGAAAGGACCCTTGACGCCTGTCTCTAGCTTTCTGACTCTCCAGAAAAATCGCTAGGAACAAGCACTGTAGAGCTTTTTTACTTCTATAAAACCCCAAGTGGACGTTAGTCGGAAATGAACTGTGCTTCCTAATGATATCACCAATGTAATTGTTTCCAAGAGTGGGTATGGAGAAAAATCGAATGGGATTCTCAGAGTTGATAAAATCAGTTGGCTCTACCAACTTCTTTTGACCATACCACAGAGTATATTATTCATATGTTGTTACATTTTACAACACAGTTCTCCCTTCATGTGTATTAGTGTTTAAATTCTTTAAAGGTTTTTTTTTTTTTTAATTTATTTACTTAGGAGAGAAATTAAAGAAGCAGACAGAGGAGAGAGAGAATGGGTGCGCTGGGGCCTCCTGCCACTGTAAATGAACTCCAGATGCATGTACCACTTTGTGCATCTGGCTTTACATGGGTACTGGGGAATCGAACCTAGGCCATCAAGTCAAATTTGCAAGCAAGTGGCTCCAACCCAATGTTTCTATTCTTATTACTAAATTCTTGACTTGTTAAAGTATTTTTCTGGTAATTTCAAATGTCTCATTTTGGTCTTCCCAGAGTCATATGCAAGGGAGGCAAAGGACCCTAAGTGAATCATATCTGTACCCATGGTCATTTGAAAAGGACAGCTAGGAGAAGAGAAGGGACTGTCATCGGGGCTGTCCTTGGCTTTCTTCGAGAGGAGAGTCGTGCCCACGCCCTCCTTTCCAAGTCTGTTACTCATAGAGAAGAAACCCGAGTTTCTCTGCCCTGGATCCATGGTGGCAGTTAAGGGCAATGTGGTATGACCTGAGCAGAAGCGTCTGCCAGATTACTGTGATCATGATTAGAATGACAGGCTGAGGCGTGCCACTTCCATTTTCTTCTTTTTTTTTTTTTAGATTTTATTTTAATTAATTAAATAAATTATTTATTTATTTTACATGTTAGAGAGAGAGAGTGAAAATGGACACACCAGGGCCTCTGGCCACTGCAAAAGAACTCTCAGATGCATGTGCCACCATGTGCATCTGGCTTATGTGGGACCTGGAGAATTGAACCTGGGACCTTAGGTTTCACAGGCATGTGCCGTAACCTCTAAGCCATCTATCCAGCCCTTCCATTTTCTTAAGTGAGATGCAGCAGTCCCTTCTTATCCCTGGCTTTTTTTTTTTTTTTTTTGGTTTTCCGAGGTAGGGTCTCACTCTAGCCCAGGCTGACCTGGAATTCACTGTGTAGTCTCAGAGTTGCCTCGAACTCACGATGATCCTCGTACCTGTGCCTCCCGAGTGGTGGGATTAAAGGTGTGTGCCGCCACGCCTGACTTTATCCCTACCTTTCCCTCATGGGTTCTCTTCCTCAGGTCAGCCAGGGAATGAAAATATAACTGTACAGTTAGACATCTTGAGCGAGGAGACAGGCCTCAGTCACATAACTTTTATTAATTGTGCTACTAATTTTTGTTATTACTCCCTTACTAACTCGATTTATAAACCTAAGGATGAAAATAACATGGTACCATATGTGGTACTGAGGGTCTTGAAAGGGAGCAGAAAGGAAAGGGAGCAGGCTGTGTTGTTGTTCACATGCCTTTGTTAAATTTTCTTTTTCTTTTCCTTTTTTATTTTTCAAGGTAGGGTCTCACTCTAGTCCAGGCTGACCTGGAATTCACTGTGTAGTCTCAGGGCGACCTTGAACTCACCTAGATCCTCCTACCTCTGCCTGGGATTAAAGGCGTGTGTGTGCACCACCACGCCCAGCTAAGTTTTCATTTTTTAACACTTTTTTGTTTTCTTCCCAAAGTGGGATGCCTTTGCAGTCTGCATTCCTATAGTCTGTAGACCTCTCGCCAGATTCAAACTAGTCATGTAAGCCAGGGGCCCATTGTGACTTACTAGCAACTAAGTTTGCCTTGCAGTTTTAGGTTTCTGTCAAAAGACAAACCCTCCAGAACACAAGTTTCTAGCTGAGCTGTCACTGGGCTCTTGGGTGAATCTGATGTCCATGCCCACGTCTGCGCAAATGCAGCTACGTCTAAACAGGCGGCAGTCTAAGCATTTCGTGTCAGTTTGAGTCTGAGAAAATAGACGTGGGATAGTTGGAAAGGCAACAACAAGTGGCACCTTACATCTGTTGAGTTGCCCCCCAGAAGTGGCAAGTTTGTACCTGTGTGGCAAGTAGGATTGCCAAGTGCATGATTGTCACTCGCATTGGCGTGGTAGCTAGCAACAAGAGGCGTGGTGGATGATATCGTAACGTTTTGAGACCTTGATTGAATTTGCAACATTCAACATCAAAGCCGTCTTCAGGCTTTCAGTGAAAACTAATACAAACAGAGGAGCATAAAGTGAGCTAGAAAGCAGCTTTATTTCAATGACTTGGACACATTTCCCCCAAGTTTAACAAACTGCTATCAGGATACTTCATGAATGGATTGTTTTATCAACTCATGTCGCAGTATATTTCCACTACATAAGTAGGAACACTATTAACATTTCACTTCACAGTTAAAAACCAAATCCGAGACAATGTTAATATTGCGGACACTGAACATTTAAAATAGCAGTTAAAGCACAACAAGCAACAGGACTTTCTGTCTGTGTGGTCTCATGCACCAAACATGTTCTAGCTGTCAGCTTCAGGAAAACCTTCTTTGGTCTACTCTCGCCTGGAGATGTTTGCAGTGTTTTAACTTTCATTCATCTTGTCTACCTCAGTTCAATTCAGAGCAAGGATTGACTGCATTGCCTCTAGATTATTCTGTCCTGTCTCAGTTCAGTGAATATTGAAGTCTGACTGGACTTATTACCATAGATTATCAGAGATTATCTGTAATTTATTGGGCAGATCTAATATCCAGGATAAGACTAAAGTTGTCAGCGAAGTATGTTTTTTTTTCCCCTCTGATACATCATTGTTGAGTCAGAAATTTTACCCCACTTTGCTTCCTGTAATTAACCATTAAAATTTTTTAAATATTTTTTATTTGGGAGACAGAGACAGAAAGAGAGAGAGAGAGAGAGTGGACTATTTGAGAGAGAGAGAGAGAGAGAGAGACAGAGACAGAGACATAGAGAGGGAGAATGGGCACACCGGGGCCTGCAGCCACTGCTAAGAACTCCAGATGCATGTGCCACCCTGTGCATCTGGCTTTATGTGGATCCTGGGGAATTGAACCCAGGCTGTTCTAGGCTTTCTAGGGAAGCACTTGAACTGCTGAGCCATCTCAGATTAGCCATTTTAATACTAGTGTTCTATAATCGTAAAATGTAAAGTTAGGTAGGGCCTCTTCTGAGCTCAGAAAGGACTGGAGAGTTAAAACCCTCCAAACGTGTTAAGTTCTCACCGGCAGTGTTTTTCCAGGATTGCTACCCAGAACTCGTGAATGTGGGGGAACGAGATCATAGCGAGCCAATAGAAGATGCAGTGCTCACGTGACTTTGTTGCAATGTCTGACTGGGAGCTACTGTGGGGACTATTTACATTTTTGGTAGTGAAGCTCCAACTGGTGCGACACTGTTGCACACGTGCAGGTCACATGGTCTTGTCACATCTCACCACTGCGGCAGGGTACCTTACTGATAGTGGTGGGCACTGGCCATTGGTGGCATCTTAATTGTCTGAGACTCCTGAAGCTTCACACGTCTCAGAGCGAATTAAGAGAGTCACAGAAGTGCCCCCTCCCCCTGTCCTGGGCAATGTAACAAGGCTACAGACATCATTTGTGCTCCGAGATCCAGGGCATTTGTTTGATAGCGATTTCATTAACTTTTCCAAGATCAGCAAAGGAGAAGTGTCATGTCACTTGTGTGTTCAGATTACCAACCTTTATCTGTTCAGACTTCTTCAAATCTGGGAAGAGGTAATGCATTTGCCTATTGGGCAGGACTGTGTCATGAAGCAGGTGTGACTTTTGAGTGGCTCTTGTCATCATCACTTAGCTGACTTCTTGGCAGAGAAACTCAACCTACTCCTGGACCCACGCGTGAGACCAGTGGCTCAGAGAAGCATAGGTTGCCCTCCGTTCCACTGTGCTACTGGCTTCAGGGAAAAAAAAGCCATGTTTAAAATTACTTAAAGGTGAAAATAAGGTGTTATTTTTGTGATATAGGTATTAAAATAAGACATTAACCTTCAAACTGTTAAACACTGCTGGCTTTATTTTTACCATATATTTTAAAAAATATATTTAGCCGGGCATGGTGGCGCACGCCTTTAATCCCAGCACTCGGGAGGCAGAGGTAGGAGGATCGCTGTGAGTTCAAGGCTACCCTGAGACTACATAGTTAATTCCAGGTCAGCCTGGGCCAGAGTGAGACCCTACCTTGCAAAACCAAATATATATATATTTATTTGGCTGGAGAAATGGCTTAGCAGTTAAGGTGCCTGCCTGTGAACCCTAAAGAAAACCCATTTGAATCTCCAGGTCCCACGTTTAGCCAGACACAAAATGACGCAAGTGAGCAATGTCGCACATGTGCACAAGGGGGCACACGCACCTGGAGTTTGTTCACAGCAGCTGAGAGGCCCTGGCATGCCCATTTTCTCTCTTTCTGTCTCTCTGTCTCTGTCTCTCTGTCTCTCAATGTCTCTCCTCATAAATAAATAAATAAATTTAATTTGAGAGAGACAGAGAGGAGAGAATGGGCATGCCAGAGCCTCTAACCCCTCTACAAATGAACTCCAGATTCATGCACCACCCTGTGCATCTGGCTTACCTTGGTACTGGGGGATCAAACCCAGGTTCTTAGGCTTCATAGGCAAACGCCTTAACTGCTAAGCCATCTCCTCAGCTCCACTTTGCATAGGATTTACAACATTTTCTGATTTCTTGCAAATGTGTCAAAGGGTTGAATTACAAAGAGACTAATAGGGTCTCAAGAGGAGGACCAAGTCTTGGATCTATTTCTGTTTATACACCCTTTCCCCCACCCCCAGGGAGAAGTGCATCTTGATTGGATAACTCCAGAGTTATATAGCCTTATAAATAGAATGTCCTTCTATTTCTGTTTTTTTTTTTTTTTGAGAAAGTTAAATGTTGCTTCACCTGTGTCCCAGAGTTTCAAGTTTCCTTGATTAAAATGGAACATAGGACGGTTATTCCCTTCTTCAAAGCACGAATCCTGTGGGTATTGTGTGTTTTGGCACGTGGATCGCGACTGCTTGTAATCCATAGGTACAAGGAACCTCATGTGGATTCCAGGGACTCCCACGTCTAGTCCCTGAATTATGTCAAGGTTAGCAACAAATGCTGCTTTAGAAGCCTTGAGTAATTACCAAATTCCTGAGAATGTCAAACTTCGTTTCTCAGGAAAGTCATCCACTGCCAAGTTTACAACATAAACATCATTTGTGTTACCTGACTTCCAAGGACAGAAGGGTGGACAAGGGTAAGAGAAGGACGCAGTGATGGGACATTATACACGGCATCTCTCAAAGACGGTGGGAAACAGGACAACTTCTTGAATGCTTTTACTTTTGTTTTTGGCTTTTTTTTTTTTTTTTTTTAACTGAAAAGAAATTTATGTAAAAGTTTCCTAAGTTTACAAGGCGCTGATGTAGTTTTGGCATTATAGCCTTTTCTTTTGTAAGTTCTTGAGGGATCTTTCTTCTTCACCATAGGTCCCTAAGAGGCCCGGGAAAACGAACTAATTCTCCTTCTTCCTCCGCCTCTTTCTGCCCTCCTATTCTTCTTCCCTCCCTCTGTCTGTGCCTCAAAGCATATAAGAATCAGAACTAAAGGGAAAGCACTAAATTAAATGGACACAGGTTTGAAAACATAATGAGGTTTGACCACCTAAAACGTGCCAGGTTACCACTGACCCCCCCCCCCCACTGTCTTTCTGTCCCTGGGATGTTTTCCTGCTCTTTTTCCTATTTCCCAACTGTACCTTTCTATTCCATGGGAGGTGACAACTCAGGAAGTAACCAGGCAAGACAGGCTTGGTGGCTGGCTATATCTGCAATTGCAGCATTTGAGGCAGGAGGACTGCGTAGTGCAACTTTGTCTCCAGAAAGAAAAATGTTCCAGCCTTAAGCTGGGAGGGGTAGAATCGGGCTATGATGGTATTCTGGTGGTAGCAAGAATATACACCACAGAGGCAAAATGGTGAAAGTGAGTCAAGTTCGAAATACCCTTGTCGACTGAGATTTGCAGATTCTAAGCTCTTGGTCATTCAGGGGGTCAGAAAGCCAGACAGTGGGAGCAGAAGAGAATTTTTCTCTCAAATGAGGCAAAATTACATGAAATGAATGGGAAATGCCTGGGAACTGGTCATTTCCCTCTGCCATCTGACTCTAGACTTGAAGCCAGCACCCAAGTGAATAGAGGGGTAGGCTCAGAGCAAATGGCAGGTTCGGGAGAGATTTCATTATTTAGTGACCAGCAGGAAAACCCACCAAACCTACAGACAACCATGGCTTTAGACAGAACAGGGGAGGGCATACTGAAGTTCAAGAGCAAAGGAGACCTCCCCAAATGATTTGAAGACCTAGCTCTCGGGATGTCAGCAGAAAGCCAGTGAGTAATTATGACAAAAACAACCATAAGATGGAATGAAATGGAAGGGAAATCATTAAAAATATGATTAAAGAAAGTAAAAAATGTATGAGTATATTAAAATTCATGTTGGAACCCAGAAAGAGTAGAATGAACACAGCTAAAAATATGATCTGCTAGGGGGGAGAGGTGTAAGATAAAGAGCCTCCAGAATCCCAAGAAAAAGATTCAGAGCGGTAGTGTGAGAGCTGGAAGTGTCCGGAAGCAGGAACTCATTTCAACCAAACAGAGTGCCACAGCTCAAATCAGCCCCATGCTGTGTGCAAATTTGAAAGCTGTGCCTATATTTTATTTTATTATTTATTTGAGAGAAAGAGGGGGAAAGAGGCAGATAGAGAATGGGCCAGGCGTGGTGGCCCACGCCTTTAATCCCAGCACTTGGGAGGCAGAGGTAGGAGGATCACTGTGATTTGAAGCCACCCTGAGACTACATAGTGAATTCCAGGTCAGCCTGAACTAGAGTGAGACCCTACCTCGGAAAAAACAAAGAGAGAGAGAGAGAGAGAGAGAGAATGAATGGGTCTGCCAGGGCCTCCAGCCACTGCAGAAGAACCCCAGAGGCATGCACCCCCTTGTACATCTGGCTTACATGGGTCCTGGGGAATTGAACTGGGGTCCTTAGGCTTTACAGGCAAATGCCTTAACCACTAAGCTATTTCCCCAGCCCTCATGCCTATATTTTTGGGTGAAATCAATGAAAGGCCATCTCCAGATAATATTTTGGAATTAAAAAAAAAGTTATAAGAATCACATAGAAGTACTTTGCCAAAATATGTAGCAAGACATTTGCTATCAAGGAGCAAAATTATCTTCCTTCTCCCTGTAGAGTGAATGCCCAATGAAAGTCAATTTCTAATTTTGAGGAGCAGAGGTGGTAATTGGAGACTGTTAGCTGTCTCTGCTTTCTGTGGAAATGTAGCTGAGGTGTTCTCTCGTACACACGACCCGTCCTCAGAAACTACTAACCCTCTTAAAAGGTTTTATTTTCAGGCTGGAGAGATGGCTTAATGGTTAAAGTGCTTGCCTCTGAAGCCTAAGGACCTAGGTTCGATTCTCCAGGTGCCATGTAAACCAGATGCACATGGTGGCACATGCGTCTGGAGTTCGTTCGCAGTGGCTAGAGGCCCCGGTGTGCCCATCCTCTCTCTGTCTCAAATACGAACAAACAAATAAAGAATTATTTTTTAAAAGTTTTATTTTCATTCTTATTCCTGAATTCATATTGCGGGACTGGGGAGGTGGCTGCACAGAGCACAAGTGTGAGGTCCTGAGTTTGCTCTGCAGCACCACTTACAACACATACCTACTGCCTCACTGATGATGGGGTGGAGACAGGAGCATCACTGGGGCTCAGTCCAGCCTAATGACAAACAAGGAGGTGCAGGTGCAGTGAGCGGCTCTGTCTCCGGGAAGTAGGTGAGGCAGGCGAGCCATCAAAGAGGGACGTCTTCCTCTGGCCTCCACAGGCTCGTCTACACACACCAAAACAAACTGTCGATTTGAACTACTGAAGGATTAATTTCCAGAAGTCATAAAACTATACATAAAGTTTATTTTTTCCAAGTACCTAAGCTACCGTCATGTAATGAAAGATAGCAAAAAGGACTGGGGAGATGGCTCAGTGGTTAAAGGTGCTTGCTACCAACATCTGCCCAGTGTCCACGTAAAGCCAGATGCACAGAGCAGCACATGCAGCTAGAGTTTGTTCAGAGGACGGGAGGCCCCGGTGCGTCCATGTTTGCTCACTCTTGTGGGCGCTTTCTCTCGCTCCTTGCAAATAAATAAAATTTAAAAAGCAAAGAAAGTTTCAAAGTGTGAATGGGGAAAATGCTCAGTGTGTATGAAAACTTTAAAGAAATATGTGCACGCAACTATATGCATACACACATATATATTTAAAACTGGTGCTGGAGAGATGGCTTAGCTGTTAAGGCATTTGCCTGTGAAGCCTAAGGACCTAGGTTTGATTCCCCACATAAAGCCAGATGCACGTGGTAGTGCATAATTCAATTGAAGTAGCTAGAGACTCTTCCCCTCTGTCTCCCTCCCTCTTTCTCTCTCAAAGAAATAAATAAATATAAAATATTAAAACTGCATTTTTGTGTTTTAACATAATGTATTTTCAGTGTTCTACTATGATAACATTTTCCCATCACAACCCTATGAGGATGGCTTTGTCAGTGCATTAATAAGCTCAAGGAGAGTTCAGTGGTGGCCCCAGGTGAAGGAATGGGGATTTGGTCTCTATGGTGCCCTCAAGCAAGGCTGCCAAAGGGCCCACAGGGAGTAACGTTTTACTGTGCCATTCTTCTCACGCACTGGCCTGGGTCTGTCCTAGAGCCCAAGGTAGATGCCCACTCCCCTGACCCCCGCCCCCTGACCGCCTCCTTTCTTGACTTGTCAGTGACCTATGACGTGGTCTGGCTAGACAAAATGAGCTAGACAAATGGATTTTTCCTGTGTCAGGAAATTGACTCAAGAAAAACTTGAGTATGAAGCCGTGGTGAGAGTCATTTCCCCTTAGAGCCAAAGAAAATGAGATCCACAGGCTGCAAAGAAGCGCTTCGTTTTAAAGGACAGTTTGATCCCTGTACATGTTGAGACCCATGGTTCTTAAAGGGTTCAAATAATGACCATAAAGGGGCTTGGAGAAATGGCTTAGCGGTTAAAGGCACTTGCTTGTAAAGCCTGATGGCCTGGGTTCGATTCCCTAGCACCCATGTAAAGCCAGATGCACAGGTTGGTGCATGTGTCTGGAGACACTGACACACCCATTCTCTCTTATGTCTGTCTGTCTCTCTCTCTTTCCCTCCCTCAGATATTTTTAAAAGAATATTGACCATCAAGTTAGCCTTCAACTTGGCCTGGGTTTCTCAATGTTATGTATAACATTATTGATTTATATGTTTATGTGTTTATGTACAAATTATGTATGTACTTGCATATATTACATATGAAATGAAGCGTAAGTAGATTTGGTAGTTCAGTATATAAAGTCATGGGCAGTGCTTTGCGGGGTGAGCTCTGCGAATGTACCTTTCTAAAGGAATTTGCTGTGCGGAGCAGGCTAGAACTTGCCACTCCACTGGCTTTCCTTGTTTGGAGTTTCAGGCACAGTTGCATCGTAACTGTCACTTGTGGTCTAATCTTCCCCTTAAGGGAAACTTGAGACATCTGATGAGCTTTTTCGAGAAGGCGAAGTTTAAACATTTTGGGGCACTAACTTCGCAGTTGTTTAGCTGGAACTCGGGTGCTTGTCAGACCACATCTCTCGAGCTCCTCTGTGGCTGGAATCCTTTAACTTTGGCTCTCCCTAAGGAAAAGTTTCGCAAAGTATTTAAAAAAATGTTTACTTTTGTTTTCTTTGCCAGATCCGGGGTCTGTACAGCAGATTTGGCCTCTCACAGTTGAGTCAAATCAATGAATTGTTCTCAGTCCTCTGTTTCTTGTTGCATACCTATTTTTGGAAAATTGCAAATTTAATTCTAAAAACTAGAAGATAACCCTTTGAGTAATTGATTTTTTTTTTTTTTTTTTTTTTTTTTTTTTTTTGTAAATGGGAGTCTCTCTTACTTCCTCCCTTCTTTCCTTGTTAGAGTCTGGTTATGAGACCTTCCATCCCTGGAAGAGGGTGGGTCAGTTTCCCAAGGGTCTTTTTCCAAATGAAAAACCACTGCTGGGCGTGGTGGCGCAAACACACCTTTAATCCCAGCACTCTGGAGGCAGAGGTAGGAGGATTGCCGTGAGACTACATAGGGAATTCCAGATCAGCCTTAGCTAAAGTGAGACCCTTCCTCGAAAAACCAAAACCAAACAAAAAACACCGTGGCTCCTGATCTCTTGGGCAGATCTGCTTGTTCCATTTTCCAGCAAACACTGAAAACCTAATTGTGGGTTTTACTCAGATAAGAGCCCCCTGGTTTTGTGGCTCTTAGAGGGACCATCTTTTACCAGCACCAGGGGCTATATCTTAGTTCACATTTGAAATGTTGAAAATTTTACATCCTACCACATGTAGTTAGTGATTTTCAGAGTTTGTTGTCTCCCATTTAACACATAATTTCCTAACAGAAGGAAGTGGGGAGAGAGGTTAATAGAGCAACTAAATAAACCCTTTTAACACGGGGGCAAAAGAATTTCTTTTCCCCTAAGAGACGGAGAGGAGAGTTAATGTTTTCAGCAAGGGCAGTATGAGTTCTGATGTTGTTGTTGTGACCTTAATCTGGACCTCTCCTTTCTGGGTGTGAGATAGAATCAATCATTCCATCAGTTTTTGATTTGCTGATAAGGTTGTATTTGTGAGTTATTACTACCATTTTCTTTTGCATTTCTGTAAAAGTTCATTATATCTAGATTCTGCCTTTTCATAAACACATGTAAGAGGAAATGGCGTAGCTCCGATAGGAAATATTTAAGGCTTCGTCAACAGCTCTGTCCTCAAACGTTTGCAGATATGCCTGGAGCACGTATGGTGCGGTAGGCACCTTGTGCTACCTTATCCGCCCCCGCCCCCAGTCGTGTTTGCAGGTTAAGGGTTAGAAAGGAAAGAAAGTGGTCCAGAGTCAAACACACCTCTGGTGCCGCAGACTAGCTTCTGAACGCGTGTTTTCAGCACCACACACTCTACCTGCAAATAACCAGGCAGGAGGAAGGGCATCTCTGTTAAGTACTGGGACCATAATAGTCTCCAAATCGTTGACTTTTAAATACAGTTTTACTTTTCTGTAATTTGTTTATGTTCCTATTAATCTCAACCTCAATTAAAACTCTCGTACATATGGACAGTAACAATGCTTAATTGGCGATATCTTGTTTATGTCAAAGTCAGGTTTGTGAAGCACGAATGAAATCAGCAATCTGCACTCTCTTCTCTAAGCTGCACAACCTCCTTTCAGTTTCCTTGCAATGACCACAGAGGCATGTGAAATTTTATAGACTAAAGCAGTGACCCCCATCATACTTAGGCAAAAGTATTTTGCTCTCGGTATATTATTAGTTTTAGAGCCTATATTTGAAATCCTTCGTAGCAATCCCACTATAAGAGAATGTTTGCGTTTTATTTGATTGAATAATGTGCTTAAAAAGAGAGTAGCTCCAATTTAAGGCACTTGGGGCTGGACCCAAGGCCAGGGTGTGGATCTTTTTCATGTGATTTTCTTTGGTCTTGCTCAAAGACCATGATGGTTAGACTTTGGTCCATATTATGGCCAATAATGCATGAAGCCATAATTCCTAGGTGTTGAGTTAGAGCCACGAAGTCATCAAGATGGAGTTCATGATTGTATTTGAAGCACTATTTTAGTAGACATTCAGGCAAGGAAAGTCAGAGGCACTCACATGATTTTTCCATCCTGGACCCACGAGACAGAGGAGGCTCTTCCACGATGCTGTAACCTCAGGACAGATCATTCCACCTCCCCCTTAGGAGTTAGGGTATTCCCTGTGTCGTGATGAGAGTCCGTCTTACTCCTGTGAAGTGGGGGCCACGTTGAGCCTACTGCACAGCCCAGGCGTGCCCACACTCTGAGCACCCGCTGAGAATTTCCCACTGTGGAGACTTCCTGTGCTTGCTGTCTTTGGACATGGCCTTGGGTTCAGGCTGTGTCTATCCAGGGGAAAGCCCCTGGTTTGGCAGAGCAGACTGGGCCTAAGTGGGAATAAAATTTTGCTGTCGCCTGCCTCAGAGGTTTACATTTTTTTCATTTGTGCTTCACATGACTCATTGTAAATTACAGTGCTTTACCAATATAGAAAGAAGCTTTCCTCTTCCCACCCTCTTCAGACACCACATAATGGAAAATGCAAGACTTTTCTGCAGAAGCAAGCTCTTTTTTTTTTCTAAAAACAAAAACAAAAACAAAATGTCAGTCTTTGATGGGGCTTTCTTCCTGCCAGAATTCCCACTGGCCCACTGTCACAGTTTTTACAAAAGGCCCCTGTGAAAGAGGAAGGCCCGTTTTGAACCCTTACTTCTTGAGTTATGGGAAACGTGCGTTTTCTGTTCTCACCATGGGGAGAATTGTTTCCCTTTGGAGCTCTCTGGTATACGTGTGAAACCGAGTGGACACTAACCCTTGAAGAAGAATTTTGATTTAGAGAGGGTGGATTCCACTGCTGTGATCAAACACATAAAACCGTGCAGTTTTAATGCTCATTTCCTGTTTTACAAAACATGGTGCTGTCCTATGAGCTTATAGATGAGAGGATTTTCCTCAGAGAAAACTTGGCTCTGGAGAACTATCCAGAGAGGTCACAACCTAGAAAATTCTTCAGGGGCAGTTGCAGTGAATTAAAAAGAGGGCGGGATTAAGGAAGCCCAGAGTTCTGTCCTGGGGCAGCTGCTTGAAGGAGCCATCATCACACTGTGGAGTCTGAGCAATCTGTGATTTGGAACAAACGGATCTGCAGAAGTCAGAATTCAGCTTACAGTGGAGGGAAGAGGTAGCCCGGGTCCCCACTAGAGATTTACACTAATAGCTCTGCTCTTTCCCCAAAATGATTGCTTACAGAGAATACATGTGAACCAACTGTGGTGAATGGGTTTATCCCACCCAGGCCATGTAGGGCCCTCACAGCAGAGCTCTGCCCACACGAAGCTTGGGCTTCAGCAAGAGCGGCTCCGGGCGTTCGTTCACTCCAGAGCTGAAACAGCCTCTCTGCGTCTCGGTTCTAGATAGGCTGCCCGGTGCGCAAGCCAGGGGACGCAGGACTGCTCACTTGACACTACATGACAGGGTTCGTTCCTTAAGCTCCATGGACAGTTAAGTAACTTGGGCTCCCTCTTTCTTTACCTTTGCCTACTTTCTTGCTCCAGGATCCAGCACACAGCATTCTGCTCTCTTATAATGAGAAGATTAAGCAGCTGTAGTTTAAATTAAAGCATTAATGTGGAGTGTTCTGTGGCTGTATTAATTATAGTCTCCACTGAGGTTAAATCCCCGTGGATTTGACAGATGCATACCAGGAACAATCTGTGCTTATCTAGGGATAACCAAAATTCTGTTAACCACCAATCCGTGGCGCCCTTTTATTTACTGTATATGTTAAAAACCTCTTGAGCTGTCGGTAGCAGAGGCAGGAGGATAGCCGTGAGTTCGAGGCCACCCTGAGACTACAGAGTGAATTCCAGGTCAGCCTGAACTAGAGTGAGACCCTACCTTGAAAAACAAAACATAAAAAAATATAAAAAAACCCTTACAAGAGAAATAATTTAAATTGACTTTCTTTTCCTGGTTACCTAGAAGAATAAAAAACAAAAAGCATGAGAAAGCATACAGCAGTTGTGAGACGCGTATTTGCAAGGAGACAGGGCTGAGTGACAGGCAGTTCATTCTTTCAGTGGCGTTACAGAACGCATGCGTTGAAAGTCTCCTACCGCAGGCCATCATTAAAGACGTCGGGCTCTGTTTATTTTAATTGGAAATATTAAGCTCACACAGTAGTCTTCGTGGAAACTTTTTTTTATTCCATATTTGTCAAGTAATAAGTTTAATCTCTCCAGGTACAAAGAAGTTCGAGCTGCAACCACCGTCGGAACTAAGTCACTGCTGTGGGATCGTTCCCTGTTCATACCCGTTGTTAAGTTTTCTTCCTTTATCTTCCAATAATAGCTGCAAGGCAGCCTATGCTTTGGAAAAAATGTACTTGCTTGAGTTTTTAGGTCTAATATGAGTCAGTAGGACTAGACTAAGGAATAATGCCTTGAGCACCACCTCAAGTTCTGTAACATTTCTTGCAGAACACATCCCTTGGGGCTCATATGGGTGATGTCTAAGAATTCTGTCGGGGCCCTTTCAGCATCTGTTGACACAAGAAGTCCTTCTGTATTCAGGAGGGCAACACAGAGGAGTGAGGTGACTCAGAGTTAATTGTGGCGTAAGTTAGGCAGCCAAGTCACTATCTCAGGTGGATCCCGACATTCAGCTGCTATCTGCCAGAGGGAAAAATTACATTTCTGCACCCCCAAAGAATGCAGTGTGCAATATGGGAGGGGGTCTAATTAGCTACCTCTCATTTTCTTTTGCATGCAAATGTGTGCATGTGTTGGATTTGCGTGCAGATGTGCAAACACACTGCACATGTCTGAGGAGGCCAGAGGTGAAGGTCAAGTTGTTCTCCTCTGTCATCCATGTGTCTCCTTGAGACAGAAATCTGTCACTGAACGTGGAGCTGCTGTTTTCTTTCAAACTGGGCTGACCTACAGGCCCCAGAGAGTCTCCTGGCTGTGACCCCCCAGTAGGGTAGGCTGCCGAGCTGTTTATGTAGGCGATGGGGAATCAGACTTCCGTGCACTGAGCCAGCGGCACCCCCATCTCATTTTCTAACCCAGAAGAGGCTGTCTTATTACATCAGCAGTTCTAATTGTCTTTCATAACTCTTGTGAAAATGAACCTATTCAACAGTATGTATATTTCTGGGAAGTTTTAGGAGTGCGGAGAGAGAGGCTTTTGTCATTGTTCTTGCTGACGTGTAACAGCACCTGTGGCCAGGCCAGGGGCCTCTGCAGTCTCAGCAACGCTCTCTGCCAACTATTATTAGTCTTAATTGCTGTGTCTCACTTTCTTTGTGACCCACAGATGGTAACATACCTTGGTTTTCTCATCTGGTAAAGAGAATTGATGCAACTTTACCAGATTTGATTTTGGGGAGGCGTCACAATCATGTAAACCCCTAGCAAACACTGGCATACTTAAAACCCAAGATTCAACGATGATAACTTTCAAAACTGAACAAGCACACGGTGCACGCAGACCCACAAAATGTGACTTAGGCTTACGTGAGACATTAAAGCCTCCAAGAGCGTAAAAGGAGTTAAAATTGTCTGGTCGCAGGAAATAAAGGCTAAGGGCCAGTCTAAAGACCTGAAGCTTACATGAAGCACTGTTCTCCGAATAGTCAGGAACTCCTCTTTCCCTTCTCTGTGGCTGTCCAAAGAATTACGGCGAATCACAGCAGAATTACATGATTTGGGCTGCACCCTGGTTAGATTGGCCATCTGACTATTCTCTTCAGTTTCCATAGAAAGTGGAGTGTCTTCGCTCAACAGCTTTGCTCTCGCTTTTCCAGATAAAAAGTCCACGGGGGTGGGGTGGGGTGGGGTAGATGGTTAAGACGCTTGCCTGCAAAGCCAAAGGACCCAGGTTCGATTCCCCAGGATCCACATAAGCCAGATACACAAGGTGGCCCATGCATCTGGAGTTTGTTTGCTGTGGCTGGAGGCTCTGGTGCCCTCATTGTCATATTCTCCCCTTCTCTCATTCATGAATAAAATAATAAATAAATTCAAAACGTCCACTGGGACAGTGACATTTTCTTGAGGCAGTTCCTATTTGCAGTTAAGAAGCTTGTCCCTTGAAAGATACGTTCTGCAGATATGCTCCTATACTCTTTATGCATTCTGAGTGTCTTCCTTACTTGTAACTGTTTTGTTTTCTTTCCTGAGCCAGGGTGTTGCTATGGAGCCCTGACAGACAGACCTGGTATCACTATGGAGCCCAAGCAGACCTCAAACTCGTGACCATCCTCCTGTCTCAGTCCCCTTTCTCCCTCCAGTGATGAGGTTCCAGGTGTACGCAGTCGTACCTGGATACGTGTGCCATTTGATTGTGTGCGTGTCATAGGTTTCTTTTTGAGAACATTGTCATTTTTAGAACAACACTTTTCTTTACAAAGGAAGAGGCACGGTGGGAAAGCAACCTAGAAATATTTTGGTTAGAAATATTTTGGTTTCATGATCACCAATCAATTACGAAACAGCTCATTAGTGACAGGAGAAAATGCTAAGCCCTGGAAGGAAAAAGGGAAAGCAGTCTTTTCTAAACCAGTAAGGGTTCTTATCAATAAAGATTGCCACCTATTGGTGAAAAAAAAGAAGTAACACTAAAAGGATGTTACAATTGAGGTGGTAATCAAAGTCAAATTCCGTGTGTGTGTGCGTGTGCGCGTGTGTGTGTGTGTACAGATGCACTTATGCATGTATGTGGAGGCCAGAGGGGGTCATCAGGTGTCTGCTGCTATTAATTCCCCACCTTATTTCCTTGAGGCAGAGTTTCTCACTCAAGCCTGAGCTTGCCCTTTTCAGTTTGGCTGCTCAGCAAGCCCCCATGACCCTCCTGTCTCTGGCCACCTTAGCGCTGAGGTTACATGTATGGACGTATCCACTTCCTTGTGCATCCGGCTTACATGGGTCCTGGGGAATCAAACCTGAGTCCTTAGGCTTTGCAGGCAAGTGCCTTAACTGCTAAGATCTCTCTCTATCCCCTATTTCCCCCCTTTGGCCCTCAGTGTCTGTACCTTACAGATATTGAGAAAATTAAAATTTATACACAGTAGTGTTTTATAAGGTAGATTACCAGACGCAGGCACACTCCGTCCCCTTCTCTCTTCCTCCTTCCCTCTCTCCTGTTGGTAGGTAGACTACCACACTTATGAATCAAGCCTCTACTATTCTGTCAAGGTGGACTTGTTCCTTATTCAATGTGTCTGTTCATACTTAGAATATTAAGCTTTTTTAAAATTAATTTTTTTTTATTTTTGGAGAGAGACAGAGAGAGACAGAGAGAGAGGGAGAGGGAAACAGAGAATGGGTGCACCAGCAGTCTCTCAGCTGCTGTGAACGAAATCCAGATGTGTGAGCCCCCTTGTGGTCAAGTGCGGCATTGCACCCTTGCGTCACTTTGCATCTGGCTAAACGTGGGACCTGGAGATTGGAACCAGCGTTCTTAGGCTTAGGAGGCAGGCACCTTAACCGCTAAGCCATCTCTCCAGCCCTTAAGCTTTTTTTTAATGTTAGGAACTACCAAAATAATAATCATTTGGAACCTTTTCATAGGGTTGGAATGGTCTATTCACTTAACCCAGCAAAATTTCTTTACCCTCCACTGGGAATTACGTACTATATGACAGCTAAAGAAAGGTGCTTCAAGGGAAATTGGGAGACCCATATGTTATTTGCTTGAATTTTTACTTAGTGCACCTATATATGTGTGAAAAATATATGTAAACTGTTACAAAGCAGCATATTGGTGAATTAAAATGAGGAGAGCGTCATAGGAGCCGGAGCTGGGGAGAAGAATGGTTGGAGTGGGGCCAGTAGAAAGCAAGATGTTTTTCGAAGGAAGTAAAGCATATTTATATTTTCCAGCAGATTCGTATGAATGTCAGTGTGCGCTTGTCCCTGGTGGTGTTGAAAAGACGAGATGGAAAAGGCAGCTTTGTGAATGCTGGCAGAGACTCCGAGCAGGAGCCTTGTATGCAGGAGAGTTGAGGTGCATTGTTAGAGTCAGGCTGTGTCATTTCCTTCTGCAAAGACCTGCCCATTCACCAGTAATGACACCTTCTTTCTCTTCTATTTTTGTCCCTTCCTTTACGACAAGGAGTATAAGCTTGCTCATTATTTAAAATTCAAAGTCATTTTCCTGTCCCAATTACTTTTGTTCCTCCCATTCAGGAAGAACTGAATTAGGTACATGTGAAATTTTTGTCCCTCCCTCTTTTATTTCTACATCTTCTAACTATCTAATATTTAATCCTTAAAAAGAAACCCTACTCATATCGTCCATCAAATCAGCCTTGCTGCGCCCCTCTCTCTCTCGTTGGTCTTTCTCCTCTTCTGCATGTGCATAATTGCAGAGGTACTGGGCTTTTGCCACCCTGCCTGGTCAGGCTATCTCCTGTGATACTAAACGGTTCTGTCGCAATATCGGGGAGTGAAACACACATTGATGTTTGTTAAATTGTTTCATTTTTAAAGAATACTGATGACCTAGGCCAATCCAGCAGACCATTCCGTTGCCCCAGTTCCCGCTACTTTTCTGTGCTACCATTTTAATGATTTAACTTCCCATAAAGCTGCATTTTAATAGGTGTTTATAGGCAATGCTTACCAAGTGCTCTTTAAACGAAAACTGCCGGGAAGGAGAATTAACAGAGGCAACCCCACCACCAAGCGGTCCTTTGCACACCCCATGTAAAAGACAGTTGATAGATGGTAAATGGATGAGCAGATAGAACATCGACACCCATTTTGTACTGTTGATCTTCAGTTACTTAAAGAACTGATGGTGGGCTGGAGAGATGGCTTAGTGGTTAAACACTTGCCTGTGACGTCTAAGGACCCCAGTTGGAGGCTCGATTCTCCAGGACCCACGTAAGCCATATGCATGGCGGGGGGGGGTGCACGCATCTGGAGTGGTTTGCAGTGGTTGGAGGCCCTGGCACTCCCGTTCTCTCTCTCTCTCTACCTATTTCTGTATCTCTCTCTGTCTCTCAAATAAGTAAATAAAAAAATAAAATATTAAGAACCGATGGTAATGTCCTGGGCACCTCCTGTTCGCAACACATGTATCGTGTGCTTACTCTGTGCCAAGTGCTGAGGCAGCTCACGTGCTGTCTGCTCGAGCAGGTGTCTCTTAGTCCCCCATGTGTCGTCTTTGGCTCAGCGCTTGCTCCTCTCCCACATGCCTGTGTCTTGGGGTTCCAGTGTCCCCACCTTGGATGATGGGGGCAGGAAGGGACCAGGTGTCTCTCCTGGGTCCCGGGGTGAAGGAAGGCAGTTGAGACCCTCGTCTTGTTGTCTGTCATTGTCACACCTACTTTGCACCCCTCGTAATTGGCCACCTGTGCGAGGGGCGGGGAGAAGACTGGACCGTTTCTTCTCGTTGGCCTTGCCATCGCGAGAGGTAGCATAGAAGCTGCCACAAGCGAGTTGGGCTTCCAGATGACAGAGATTTGTGTCATCCGGAATGTCACTCAAATGCGTCCATTTGCAGTCATCACCAGTGTCGTCATGCAAAGTCTCATGCGGATGG
The DNA here is from genome assembly GCA_036365145.1 of Orientallactaga sibirica. Classification (NCBI taxonomy): domain Eukaryota; kingdom Metazoa; phylum Chordata; class Mammalia; order Rodentia; family Dipodidae; genus Orientallactaga; species Orientallactaga sibirica. The sequence continues at coordinate 2,648,533 of JAEOAD010001846.1, forward strand.
AAGTGGACTTGGGTGGTCTAATCTGGGTCCCTTACTGTCATAGGTAACATTTCAAGGAGAAAAAAAATGTGCCTGGGTTTTCCACAGGCAGCTTGTAAATGAGCTTTGGAAGGTTGGATGCCTCTGAGGTACAAAGCCAGTGCGAGGAGAGCCGGCTTTGTCACCCTTCCAGTCCACACAGCAGCGTCTGTCCACTTTAAACAAACTGTCTTGAAGCTCTTAGATTCGTGAGATTTCAGAGCTGGGCTTATCAGTCCCACTAAGCTAAAGGAAACCAGCGTCATGACTTCACAGAGTAGATGTATTTAGCATGTGTGCATTTCAGAGCTGGGTTTATCAATCCCGAGGGAGTGTTTTCAAAGTTGGTGGCATACAACAGGTGACTGCTGCTGTAACTATACTAGAATTTTTCCCTCCTTCGGAGACAGGGTCTTGCTGTGTAACTGAGGCTGGCCTTAAATTGGAGTTCCTCTTTCCTCTGCCTCTCAAGTGCAGTGAATATAGGCCTGCACCACCATGAACTTTTTGTTTTGTTTTTTTGCCCAGGATATTCTATAAGGTAAAGAGGCAGTGGCTGTGTTGACTAACACTGCCTTTGTTTCTATGGAAGTAAAAATTCTGGAGTGGAACTCCTAGCACTTAGGAGGCACAGGCAGGAGGATTGCAAATTTGGGGCTAGCATGGGATACATGAAGACTTCAAGGCCCACCTGTGTATAAGAACATGTTTTAAGCCAGATATAGTGGTGCATACCTGTAAGTCCAGCTTTGCAGCGTGTGGGGCGGGCACTAAGGCACAGGATTGCCATGTGCTCAAGGCTAATCTAAGCTACATAGTGAGTTCCAGGCCAGCCTGAACTACCCTGTCTCAAAATAAAAAAAGAAGAAGAAGAAAAAAAAAAGAGTCTAGAATGGGTTTTGGAATAATATCATAGTGTAGGGTGGCATTATGTTTTGCTATAACATTTGTGAAATAGCTCTGGTCACCTGACATGCCTCATGCCACTCAGCTTCACAGTTCACAAGGTGAAAGGTATACACACCACTTCTGAGTCAGTTGTTTTATAATGAGTGTGCCTTTAAGAGCCCAGATGGCTTTGAAATTGTCACTAGCTTGGGCAAACCAGGCTGAGCCAAGTCTAGTGGTACAGTCCTGTACAGAAGGATCACAAGTTCAAGGCCAGCCTTAAAAACTTAGACCATGTTTCAAAGATTGTAAAAAAAAAAAAAAAAAAAAAAAAAAAGGAGAAATGACTGAGCAGTTAAGGCACTTGCCTGCCAAGCCTAAGGACCCTGGTTCAATTCCCTAGTACCCACATAAGCCAGATTTACAAGGTGGCACATGCATCTGAAGTTTGCTTGCAGTGCCTAGAGACCCCGGGGCACCCATTTTTTCTCTCTCTCTCTGCCTGCTTTTCTGTCTGCCTCTCTCTCAAATCAATAAAATGTTAAAAAAAAAAAAAAAAAAAAGAAAAGTGAGGAGGGGATATAATTCTTGCCTCGTATGCAGGAGAGCCTGTGTTTGATCCTTAGGGGAACAAAAAGAGGGCCCTTGCAGGCCATTCATGGCGCAGGAAGTGCATGACAGTGCTGGGACAGGCCTGTGGGCGGGAGCGGACACGGTTCCTATGGACTGGATGAATCACCAACTGATTCCTGACACTAGACCCAGCTGCGGACGGCAGAAGGCTTCCTTGTGGACTAGCACTGCAAGCCTTACTTACTCTTCCAAAATTCCCAAGCCCATTCTTCCTTCCCATTCTTCAGTCTTCACACGCCTTCAAGTGGAGAAGTACCAAGGAAGGCACACAGTCGGCAGCATTCCAGGAAGGGAAAAGAGGAAAGCTACGTGTGCACAACAGGAGCCGCAGGCCACCAGCCAGGTGGGGGTGCGTGGCGCTTGGCTCTGCTGGGCTCACAGACTGGACGTGTGCTGCTGTTGCCTCAGGCCCTTGGGCTGGGACAGGAGCACCTCAGTGTCTCAGCAGGAGTGAGGCAAAGGCCTTGCTCGTGTCGCGAGACTGTCAGACTGTCACGCCTGCCAAGCATTTGAGCAGCCCCTCCTCCTCTCCCTTGAATCAGGAACAGTGCTGGTGAGAAGCCTAGCAGAGACGAGGAAGGCCCTTAGTCCCGTCCCTGCTGTTTAGTCTAAGAACGAAGAACATTCTGGACCCTCTGGGTCACATCCTCCTGAACCTGAGACCAGCTGAATCCCAGGCCCAACAATTTCAGGCCCATTTGAGCTGCACCTGATGATGGCAAGTACCTACATGTGTCTTTTGTTATCCCGTTGCCCCGGAGATGCTGTGTCAGTTGGCAAATGTGCTTACTGAAAGCAGCACTTGTCCCTGATTTCACCAAGGGGGGAAAGAAAGAGAGAAACAGAGAAGGAAGGGAGGGACTGAGGGAGGGAGGGAGGGAGGAAGGAAGGAAGGAAGGAAGGAAGGAAGGAAGGAAGGAAGGAAGGAAGGAAGGAAGGAAGGAAGGGGAGCTCAAATGCCAAGAAAGGGGGGGATGTGTAGTATTTATAAGTGTGGTGAAGCCATCAAGTTTACAAGAAAAAGTACAATAAAATGTGGTTCCAATTTGCTTACTAGGCTCAAGATGATAATATTTCAGTAGTAAAACTGCAAGGATGTGTGCATGCATGCGTGAGTGTGTTCAGACTGTCAGACCCCCTAGGAGTTACTTTAGAAGTTCTAGTGTGTTTCAGCCCTCCTGTTCTATACTCCAAATGAGTAATTTTCATGAAAATCACAGGTTTCTGATTTTTATGCCAAAAGTACCCAACTTTTTCCTTCCTTTCACGCTTCCTTTTTTTTTTTTTTTAAAGAGAACAGGTACTTTTTGTTTTATTTTATTTATTATTTATTTATTTATTTTGAGGTAGGGTCTCACTCTAGCCTAGGCTGACCTAGAATTCACTATGTAGGCTCACATTGACCTTGAACTTTATTTACAGCAGTCCTCCTACCTCTGCCTAATGAGTGCTGGGATTAAAGGCGTGAGCCACAACACCCAGTTTAAGAGGTACTTTATATATATGCATTTTTATTTCCCTGAAGCCTTGGGATCTAGCATGGAGGGAAAATACAGAATAATTCATTTTATCTTACTAATTTTGCTAACTGAAGCCCCACTGCCATCCAGTGGCGATTAACTAAACAGCACAGTAGCTAAAATAAAAATTAAAAAAAAAACTTAAGTCAACTTTTTAAAAAAAATCCAAATAGTACCTGCCACATTTTATTGCCTTGCTTTTTCCTGGTCCCTGGGGTTGAACCGAGGCCTTCGCTCATACTTGGTACGTGCTGTACCACTGAGCTGATCCTCGACAAGGAAAATCGACTCTGTGTCTGGTTTAAGGAATTCAGAGTGAATAGGAATTGAGTGACCTTGTCCCTTCTTCCTAGCAATACCAACTGTATTAGCTGGGTGCTCGTCTTCCCTCCTCCACAATTAGCCATAAAATGAAACGTTTTCCTTGAATGACTTTGCAGTATTCCAGAATTCATGTTCAGTGTTATTTCTGCTGGCAGGAGTTTAGCTTTCAAGCCAGCTTTGCATTGGGTATCTGCTTGGAGTTGTGGTTTACCAGTGTCCGAGCATGTTTCACGACACTCACCCCACATCGGGACGAGAATTTATGTGTCCCATCAGGTCCAAGCTGGGCTTGGAGAAGAAGCCAGCTAGCAAATGGAATTATTTTGTCTTGTCAAAGGTTCCAGCCTTTTAAGAACTGGGTTCCGAGAAATTTACACACACACACACACACACACACACACACACACACACACGTTCTTGGGAAGCAACTCGTTTGTGAGTACTTGGCTAGAAATTTTAGGAAAGGAAAGAACATTTCCTCTGGCCCCAGGAGCACATTCAGTGTGAAATATTACTGTTTTTTAAGAGAGCTAAGTTTAAATTTATTTGGGGGCTATTTATTTGACTTAAAAATAAATGGATTTAGTGCTTATAAAAGTGATCAGAATCCTGTTTTAAATAGAGCGATATTTTGTTAAGTTAAGGCATGCTTCTTCCATTATAAGCTATTAATTAAAAGCACTTGGGGCTTCTAGAGGTGTTAGCCAAAATCTCCCATGAGCAGAGATTTTTTGATGACGTCTGGTACAAGTTGGTTCCAGCTGCAAACATTTGCCTTATTGGGGTTCTTTATGCTAAGCGCAGCACGTCCTTCCTGCCTACTTTGGGGGAGTCCTGGTCTCTCAGCACTTGACCAAGCAGGTGGGAAGTTCATTCAGCCAGAATGCTCAAAACAACAGCCTCTTAGCCCATCGATGTCCACTCTAAGAAGGAACTATTAAGTAACTTCTTCCCTCTCCCTCCCCCATGGATTTCTAAAACTTCTCTAGTATCTTTTAAAAAAATTTTAAAACTATTTTTACTTACTTGCAAGCGGAGAGAATGGGTGCCCCAGGGCCTCCAGCCACTGCAAATGAACTCCAGACGCATGTACCATCTTGTGCATCTGGCTGTACATAGGTACTGAGGAATCGAACCTGGGACCTTGGGCTTTGCAGGCAAGCGCCTTAACCCCTAAGCCATCTGTGATCTCCAGCCCCATTCTAGGATCTTGAACGATGCTTCCATGTTGCTCTTTTTGGCATCAGTGTGGCCAATGACTAGGTGTCTGCGCAGGCGAGTGAGTGGGATTCAAAATGACTTAACCAGTCGGGATCCAAGCAAAGCTCGGGGGATTCCTCTCGTGCTCTCTGTTCATTTGGCCCAGTCACCCAACACAATGCTTGACCAGGAGAGACTTCTGAGACTTAAGGATTATTCTGGTGCATCATTGCTCTGCATGGCCTGTCCCTGTCCTCTGCTCCTTCCTTCATCAGTTAGAAGAGAAAACTGAAAGTGGACTGAAAGAATTTTGAGTCATGGTTTTAGTTGTGACAAGGACAGTAGACCTCATTTAGCCTTACTATACACTGTCCTCCACCCCCCCAACACACAAAAAAATCCAAAAGGTGTCATGCTGGGACATTGGAATCTCTGCCTGATGGGAGCATCAATTCGCCTAAGCCCCTGTTCAATAGCATATCTTGGGTTGGAGCGATGGCTTAGCAGTTAAGGCATTTGCCTGTGAAGCCCAAGGACCCAGGTTCAAGTCCACAGTACCCATGTCAGCCAGATGCACAAGGTGGTGCATGTGTCTGGAGTTGGTTTGCAGTGGTTGGAGACTCTGGTATGACCATTCTTTATCTTCTTTTTTCTTTTTCTCTCAAAAATTAAATACATACATACATACATACATGTTTTAAAAAGCATATCTTGGGCTGGACAGATGGCTTCGTGGTTAAGGCTCTTGCCTTCAAAGTCTAAGAGCTCCTGTTCAAATTTCAAATCCCACATAGCCAGACACACAGTGATGCAAGCACCCAGTGCACAAGAGGACACATGTGTCTGGAGTTCATTCACAGCCGAAGGTCCTGGCTCACTCATTTTCTCTCTCTCTCTCTCTCTCTCTCTGCCTCTTTCTCTGTCTCTCTTAAAATAATAATTAAAAAAACTTAAAAGCGTATCTTGTGGGATGTGGTAACACACACCTTTAATGCCAGCACTTGGGAGGCAGAGGTAGGAGGATCACTGTGAGTTCGAGGCCACCCTGAGACTGCAGAGTGAGTTCCAGGTCAGCCTGAGCCAGAGTGAGACCCTACCTCAAGAAACAAAACAAACAAAAAATGATCCTGCATCTAGATTCTAAGGATGGGGTTATGTGCTTCTGGAATATTGATTTAATATTTCAAATCATTTTTAATCTTGGAACTTGCTTAAATGGATGGGTTAATGTCTTGTTTATACCAGTTGTAACTTAGCTCTTCAGATTTTAATAAAATTTAAGGAAAGACATCTTTGGACCTTCCTGACTGACTACCTTTCATACCCATAGCCATGTTTCTTTTAGGTCTTTAAATTTTATAGAATCTGGGTGGGGGGGATTGTATTTTTTTTTTACCCTTCACTGAGGCAGACAAAGCAGTATCTTAAATTAAATCAGGGTTTCCTGAGGTTTTGGAATCTTGTTCCTAAATTTTCCACTGAGTAACCTCCATAGCCCTCTCTTGCCTTTGTCCCCAGTTGACACGAGTCTGGCCACAATTTCACGGATGGACGCCACGCCGCTCTGAGGCTGCATTTCTGGGGAGAAAGCCTCTGAAGGGAAGAATTCTGGAAGGTTCTGGGATTTGTAGTTTGTTGGGTTGCTTCAGAGCTTTTTAGAACTTCTGCGAATTCTAAATAGATGATGAAATTTAACAGCATTTGATTTTCCAAAATTCCCAGGGAATCATCAGCCCCTGATTTGCAAAGGATTCTTTTTTTTTTTCTTTTAGTTTTAACATTTTGTCAAAGATTTTTTTTCCATGCACAAATAAGGAAGGGCTAACCACAATCTTTGTGGAAAGGGGAAATTTGTATGTTCAGAGGGGGGAAAAAAAAACAAAAACGGTGAATTCAGGACTTTTAAAAGTCTGTTGGTATTTACTCTTTTTTAACAAATATTTTATTTATTCATTTGAGGGAGAGTGAGAGGCTGAGAGAGAGAGGGAGAGATAAGCATCAGGGTCTCCAGCCACTGCCAACAAACTCCAGACACATGTACCACCTTGTGCATCTGGCTTTATGTGTGCACTGGGAAATTGAACCTTAGGGGAAAAAAGAGAAACCTGGGTCCTTAGGCTTTGCAGGCAAGTGCCTTAAATGCTGAGCCATCTCTTCAGCCCTGTATTTGTTCTTTTAAAAAAATATATTTTATTTACATATTTATTTGAGAGAAAGAGGCAAAGAGAGAGAGGGAGAGGATGGGCACGTCATGGCCTCCAGCCACTGCAGACAAACTCCAGATGCATGCGCTCCCTTGTGCATCTGGCTTACATGGGTCCTGGTGAATCGAACCGGGATCTTTTGACTTTGCAGGCAAGTGCCTTAACCGCTAAGCCATCTCTCCAGCCCCGCCCTCCCCCCATATTTATTCTTGACCAAGCTATATCAGAATAGTTTCATTCTTTCTGTCCCTGTCTGGTGCAGTCTTGCTGGTCTGCTTCAGCAATTGGAGCAAACCATCTCACTTACTTGCAACCCGTGGGGACCAGAGTTCATGTGAAGCTGTGCCCTGAAAACCAGTCTTTGAGCAGAAGGAGTCCCTGATGAGGGATGGAGGTCGTTTGAAGTAAGTGTCATCTTCACTGTGGCTCACTCTTTCCACGTGTGTTTTTGTGTCCCAGCCTGACTTGTGAGGGAGGAAGTGAGAGGGCGAAAGTGAAACAGCTGCTCCTGGGCTGTGGCATGTCACTGTCACTGTCACTCACTGTTGCGAGGAGAGATTCGTAATGTTCCTACCATGTTCAGTACATTACGCTTTTGCCCGATTCCCCCGGAGTGTTGCTCCATTAGATCTTTGATCTGCAAGACATTTCCCATTAACTTGTTGGTAATGTTTTTCCCAAGTCACAGAGATATAATAGACTTTGCAGACCCTGTACCTCAGAGCCTGTGGGGTGTGGCTCTATTATTTCTGTAAAGCATCTGCTTGGGGGGGACTTTGAATTTATGGGGGGGAGTTTCGGTAGTCTTTAAAAACATGTATCTGTTGATCAAAATAGCTGAGTTCAAAGGAACTTTGATTTCCCCAGCTAAATGTTTTCTGTCCTTTAATGAAAACAGTTTGAACTTAGGTTTTAGCATATCTCTTTTTTCTTTTCCTCTCCACTGCAGCCACTGCACTCTGTTTTTCTCTTTAGCTAGTTGTTGTGTTTCTTAGTTTTGTTTTCGGAGGCTCTAAAATCACATCAAGTATTTCGTAATCTTCACAGGCTACCTGTACATTCAAGGCATCCTTTCTGCGCTTTTTCCCATGAGGGTGACGTTGTTGGGGTGGCGACACCACCAGTGACCATGGTTGGGTATCCTGAATGGTCACCTGACCTCAACCACTGAGTCTGCTGACACACGAGCGTGTCCGTAATCTTCATTAGACACTTAAGTAGTAGATCATTATCAGCGGGCATTTGTTAAAGAAGATGTACCTGCATTTAAAAAATTATTTATTTATTTGCAAACACAGAAAGATAGAGAGAGACACACACAGAGACAATGGGCACACCAGGGCCTGTAGCTGCTGCCAATGAACTTCAGATGCATGTGCCACCTTGTGCATCTGCCTTTATGTAGGTACTGGGACATTGAACCTGGACTGTCAGGCATTGCAAACAAGCACCTAAACTGCTGAGCCATCTCTCAAGTCCCTGCATTTTGTTTCTTTTCTTTTACAATTAGAAGACTTTGGGGCTGGAGAGATGGCTCAGCAGTTAAGGTGCTTGCTTGCAAAGCGTAAAGGCCTTGGTTTGATTCTTCAGTACCCACATAAAGCCAGGTGCACAGAGTGGCACATGCATCTGGAACTTATATGCAGTGACAAGAGGCCCTGGCATGCCCATTCTCTCTCCCTCCCCCACCCTGCTCTCTCTCTGGATTTTTTAGTCAGTTGAGGAGGCTGGCTTTGGGGTGATGAAAGGCCAAAGAACCTGTAGCCCTGAGCCATTTTGTGGACTGAGTGGATCCTCAGCAACAGATGGAAATAATGAAGGAAGGGAAAAGAAAGGGCAGATGTCCAGCAAACACGTGCCTCTTGTTTCTTAGTTTTATGGGTCTGGCCCTAGTGAGTTGTCATTGCATTCCTCTGGCTGGTCGTAGGTCATAACATGGTGACTCAAGGGGTAAGGCGGAGGGGGAACATTGGTATCTGTCCTGCAACACAGACCATTCTCGTCCGGTATGGTCACTGCAGGGAGAGAGCAGGCAAGCCTTGCGGGAGTTTCTTGGTCACTACTGTGATCCCCACGCCCGGGCTTCCTCCACTTCCCACCGGCCTTTAGCATTTTGAACTATAGGATCAAGTAAGGGAATTCAGAATTCAAGGAACTAGGGCAGGTGGGCATTTGGAAGGAGTCATGACGGTTGTTCAGACTTTAAACCCTTCGTGTCTACGAAAATGCCCGCTGGGGTGGCAGTGTGGCATGGCAGGGCCGGGCTCTTGATTATGATGCAGTGTCGGTTTGCACACCTGTGGTGTCACGTAGTCATGACAGGCAGTTGGAATATGTCATGTGCAAAGTGTAAAACACGGAATGGACTACGTCCTGCTGCTATTTATGTGCTGGAAATTATGTTCTTCCTTTGTTAGATTTTTTTTTTTTTGCAGTACACTCCGCGAACATTTACAAACCCTCACCGTCTAGCAGATTGCACCTTTATAAAGGAGATTCCATGTCTGTCATAATAATTCCCCGATCTCTGCAAGTTGCCTTTTTAGCACTCATTACACGTAGCATGCTACCCAGGAAGTGGCAGTTCCCGAGCTTGCCTTGTGGGAAATACAATTTCCTGTTCTTTTCTTGTTCCTTTCCTGAATCTACTTTTTGATTTGGTGTCTTTGAGTGACGTATAAAACCTTTGCATATCTGAGCTGGGAACCGCTTACAGCTTCCAGTTTCTGCCACCCCAAAACATCTCGTATTAGGAGCAAACACTGCTGCTCACCTCTTTAGGGAAAGGTCTGAACCGACAGCAGGTATTCGACCGTTTGGAGCTGGATTGAAGCTTCACCTGCCGCGTACTTAGGAAGAGTGTGGTTTTAGGATAGAGCACAGCCGCCTGGCACATGGAGAATGACACTGCGCTGTGAGGTGTTGCTGACACTGCTCCTCTGCCCTCCACAGTCCTCTTAGCAGAGGCGTGCAGCCTAGAAAGCACATGATATGATAGCCAACACTATTGAAAACTAGTTCCCACGTTCTTGTAAGAATGCGTTCATTAAGCAGCTGTTTTGGAAAGGGCATTAATTAGAGACTGGGTTGGAGGCTGCTGTGCTGTTAGAACGCACACCATTGGACCACCTTATCAAGAAGAAAGCTCACCGAGGGGCGGACCTCTCTGCCAGTACTGCCTCTGCCCCTTTTATTGTATCTTCTGTCCATTTGTTACAGCCCATTTGAGGCAGGGTAATCACCCTAATCTTATAAATGAAATCATTGCAGCTCATACTGTCCCTGAGCAGACCATGGCCTTTCAGATTTAATAGTAAAGCTATGCTGTCTTTTCCCTGGTAATTGAACCTTTGATCATATGCAGTCCATAGACAGTCAGTCAGCCTCAAGCTGGAGGCGCACAGGCGAACTTCCTGCTCATCGTAAGGAGAGCCAGAAACAGCTGGAGAGCCGTCAGGTGCAACAGTGTCATTAACCACGCAGTTTCTTTATGAACCTGCCTAATGTCCTGACCCCACACTGGACACTGTGACAAGCATGGATACCCGACTCAGTACTTGAGCAAGTTCTTTGTGTATGATGAAGGCTACAGGTGGCCCCCACCTCCCAGACAGCTCAGACCAAAGGTCTCCAGGAGGCTGAGTCGTCCTTGTCAGTTACTGCAAGTAATCAAGAGCACGGGACTCTTACTTAACCCTCTTGTGTGTCTCTGTCATTTTGATTCCAAAATGGATGCATTCTGCAGATAACCCAAGCCTCCCTTAGAAAACAGAAAACTATCTGAAACAGCCTACTGCCACCTACTATGGGGTCAGCAACCACGTGTTGCAGCCACATGAAACCACTTGGCAATGTGGCTGCGCTGGGTTGAGGTGGCACAGGCAGAAATGAAGTCTGCACAGTTTCTGGTTCTGTTTACAGATTGCATGCTGTGGTGGTAATACTTTGCAAGCAAGATTAAATAATATTAAATTTCATCAGATTCGTTTTTTACCTTGTCATGTGGTGGCTAGAAAATGCAAAGTTACATCTATGCTCCATTTAGACCCACTATTTGCAGAGCCCCAAAAGTCCTAATTCCTGGTCCAGAGTCTTCTGGGGGGGGGTGTTGTAGCCTCTGATTTCTTTCGGGATCTGTTTTTGTTTGTTTTTCTTCCAGTGAATTGTCATCTGGTGGAAGACAGGACTGTGGACACAGTTGGTCGCGCTGTGGATTTTCAAGAGTGGGGAGAGGTGTTTATCGCTGCGATGGGGTCTGTTGGCAGAGGGGTGGGCATCGAGCTTTGACACATCTTTGGAAAAGAATACGTTCAGTAGGGAAACAGGCCAGTCTAGACGTGGTTCTTCTTGGACTGTCAGCTTCCCAGGTCTGTTTCTGGCTTGTAACAGTGAATTTCAAAGCACTTAATTAGTCCAGCAGGACCCCTGGAAGGGAGCAGCATTTATCTTTCCTAAGTCAGATGATCCGTCCTCAGTTCAATCTTGGCTCAGAGTGGTACAGCTTTGTGAGCCCTGACAAATCCTTTAAATTCCTCTGATCTCAGCTTCCCCCCACTTCTATAAACCCGAGGATATGGCAGCCCCTTCCTCACAATGCTGAGAAAGATTATAGTCTGAGATAGTTTCAAAAAGCCACTTAAACATAGAACTTAACATGTATTAAATGCATCGTAATGATTATGATATATGATATAACGATTATTGGCATAAGTACGGAGGGCTCTGATACGAAGGGTTATCTTTAAGGTACTGTGTCTGATTTTGTATGGTTTGGAATTATTTTTCACTATCACAGTTATATATATATTTTTTCTTTTAATCACAGTTTTGAGACCATATTATTTTTCAAAGAATGCAATAACTAAATGGTAAGATCCCTTGTGAATGGATAAACTTACAAAGCTCAAGGGCTAGGGGAAAAGAGAAGTTTCCTCAGAGCGGCACCCTGCACCTGACTATAGACCATGAGCTAATTCCACCTCTTGTCCATCTCTCAGATCCTAGCAGTGCTGGAGAGATGGCTCAGCAGTTAAGGTGCTTGCCTGCAAAACCTAACAACCCAAGTTCGACTCCCCAGTACCCACATAGAGGCAGTGGCACATGCATCTGGAGTTCATCTGCAGTGGCTTGGCATGCCCATTCTCTGCCCCCTTCTCTCTCTGCTTGCAAATAAATGAGTGATTAAAAAAAAAACCCTAAAACCTTTAGAGAGGATCCGCATTTACAAATGACTTAATTGAGAAAGTGAGATGAAAGCAGAGAGAAAGAGAAATCCAAGGCATTGTGAAGGAGAAGGGCGCTTGGGCTGGAACCTCCCTGTGCTAAGCACCCATCGGGGGACATTAGTGCAGTCACCCAGTCTGAGTCTCTGCCCCAAGCATAGAACGAGACTGATGTCCTTTGTGAGGTTGTGTCATGGTTCCAGGAAGTGTGCCCCAAGTGTCCCGTGTGGTATGTATCTAGGGCAGAGACTACTCTGCTCCCCCACCCTCTGAGCTTGGCTGTGTTCTCCCCTCCTCCGCCCCACAGTCCCAGTTCGTGGCACCCTCTCTCACACCACAGTCTCTGACTCCCGGGGAGTACACTTCAGAAGATGCACGTGTTGATCATCCCTGCGACCCATCTACAGGAGTCAGTCTTCTTGAATGCACTGCTCATTCCGGCTTAGTGAGAATCTGTATCTCACGTGCTTACTTGCCTTAACCCTCCCTCCCTGGGCTAGAAATCACAGGTTACTGTAGCCTGATGACGTGGAAGTGCCTCTCTTCCTTCCACATACTTGAAATGATCTCTGCTTGGTACTCATGCCAGACATCTTCCAAACATTTTGCAAGATTTACAGCAACATGGTGACAGGAGAACGTGGAGTTATCATTTTTTTTAATTTTTAGAGTTATTTTTAAAACAATTCATGATTACAAGTAAACGTAATAATTTTTATTAACCATGTGCTCTTTAAGAACTGGAAGCTATTTAGAATGGCCAGCTCCACCTCCACTCATCTCTGCAGTGAGGCTCTTTTTCTTTTTCTCCTGCCATGGCACAATGGCGTTTCTTTTTTATTTTTTTTTTTCTTTTTTTTTTTTTTTTTTTTTTTTCTTTGTGGGGGACATAGTACCAGTTGTGCCGGGGTAAGTCACTTAATCAGACTTTTGTAAAAGGTGTCACAGAAAGGGTACTATTGTATAAACCCCTCTGATTTTTCTAATGGGCTTTAGGAAGTGGCCCCAAACTATAATTTATGAATGGAAACCACCCTGTTTTCAGAAAGCTGATGCAAAAACTGACCAAGAGGGGGAGACCTAATGCAGTCTTTCGAATGAATTCTCTTCTCCCCTTAAAAAAAAATTCCCCCAGCTCTATTAGAGCCAATCAGAAACATCTGTTGTTTTATTTATAGCCACAATTTCTAAGAAGCATATTCTACAGCAGTTGAAAAGGGGGTTGACAGGTCATAATTCATAAACTTACTGAGGCTAATCTGATAGAACAAAATGTACAACCCCCCTCCGCCCCTCCCGCTCAGGCTCACTTCCCTTTCAGCCCAGCCGAGAAGTGGAGCCAAGATCACCATGGTCCTTAAGAAAGGGCGACGCTGAGATGCTAATGCAGAAAGGAATACCCCATAGCGAGAGGGCGATTGCCTGCACCTCAGCCTGCCACCTGCCTGAGTCATTGGTGCTTTTTCATTAACATCCTGGCTCTTTCCACTTAGAAGAAACCAGCATTTTCCTCCCAGGTCCCACTAGATTCAGGAAGTTTCAGCTGTGTTCTGTCCACAGGCTGTTACCAGTATATTTCCATCAAGAGGCTAAGGTGTTGATTAAAAGGACTAACTGGGTAGCTCCCTACCTAACTCAGCCTTTTTTTTTAAACTTCTTTCACCAGTTAGCTCCTTTATATTGACACAGTCATTTTACCCTTTTGACTTTTAAGCACTTATTAAAATACATGTACTACTCAAATGTCATCTCCCTGTGTTTATTAATTTTTTCTGAGAATCTTTGGAGCAAGGACAGATGTAATCAATATATACTTGATATTTTGCTACAGTTCTGTGTACTTGCTGCTAATGGAGTTAAAAAAAAAAAAAGGTACCTGTGACACAAATATCTTTCTAGCATAGTAAGGTTACCCAGACCCTCTGTTTGTTATCTTTTAACTTTATTTATCTACAAGGAGAGAGAAAACGATCATGGGCACACAAGGATTTAGTGCCACTGCAAATGAACTCTAGATACATGTGCTACTTTGTGCATCTGGCATTACGTGGTTACTGGGGAATCAAACTCAGGCCTTCAGGCTTGGAAGGAGGTGCTTTTAACTGCAGGGCCATCTCTCCAGCCCACCCAGAGCTTTTAAAAAAGAAATTGGTCCATGTTCAAGCTCAGCCCCCATTGACTCATTTAAAATTCTCAAAATCAGAACCAGAACCAGTCCTTTCATTTCTTTAAGCAGAGATGAGTAACCCTTTGTTCATTCCCGTGATGAGTGTGGTATGTTGTGAGGCAGGAGAATTTATCAGCCCACCAGAATTAATTGCCTCCATTTAGAGGTAATGAAATACATTGCATGATTACTATGAAGCTGATTCTTCATGCCGTTAAGAGTTGAATTTGTTGGGGCTGGAGAGGTGCCTGCCTGCCTGCAAAGCCTAATGACCTTTGTTTGATTCTCTAGCATTAACATAATTCCAGACACACAAAGTGGGGAATGTGTCTGGAATTCATTTGCAGAGGCTAGAGGCCTTAGTGCACCGATTCTCTATCTCTCTCTCTCTTTCTGCTTGCAAATAAAAAAACATTTTTCTTAAAGATTTGCATTTATCCCAAAACATTTAGTGTTTATTATATGTAGCTTACTCTGTGAGTGAACTTTTTTTTAAACACTTGGTTAATCCAAAATAAATAAATAAATAAATAAAACCACCACTAAACTAACTTACCCTTCACATATTTCTTCTCCGTTTGCTGATAGGGAGTTTTCCATTGAGTGTTTTGTGGCCGTGTTTTTCTTGCCTTTTTCTCTCTCTTGGCAGTTCATTTTTTCTCCCTGTGCTTTCCACTCTCATATCCTGGACAGCATGGTCTTTCTTTGCCAGACCTGTCCTCCACCAGACGGCCAGAGGACTCCCCTGTACCTTGCGGAACGTGATAAGCTGACCAGTTATTTTTAGCTGAATAAAACTCCATCACATTCTTGGGGAAGAATGTGCTTAGTTTAGGCTTCTTATGAGAAAATATTTCATAAATGTTGTCCTGAGAATATTTGGCCTGGCTGAGTGGGCTGGCGGGAATTCAATCCTGATAAAGAAGAGGTGATGCTGAGATGCGGTCCGCGGGTCCAAGCTCAGGTTGAGCCAGCATACTTCTTGTCGTGCAGGCCCGTGCCAGTCGCCAAGTACTTTGCCATCCGCATCCTGCAAAGATGCTTCAGCCTCCGCTCTTGGCTGCGCGGTATCACGCAGTGACTCTGCTTACAGCACACTGGCTTCGTGGCATACCTGAGACTGGCTTTGCAGTCACTCCACTCATTCGCATCAGCCTTGCCAGGTCCTCATACCAGTAAGCGTTGCATTTATCGGGGGCTGGAGAGATGGCTCAGCGGTTTAGGCATTTGCCTACAAAGCCAAAGGACTCCGGTTAGCCAGATGCTCAAGGAGGCGCATGTATCTGGAGTTTGTTTTCAGTGGCTGGAAGCCCAAATAATACATATATAATTAAAATATATTTTTTAAAACAGAGTTGCATTTCTCAGGGCTGGAGAGATGGCTCAGAGGTGAAGGCATTTGCCTGTGAAGACTGGCGACCAGGTCGTTCACGACTGCTACCTGATTTGATAAATCATCATGTACCTTACCTGTGAAGTGGGGACAGTCACAAGCCCTCACTAGCTCATACAGATGACACGAGATTACACTAAGCATAGTTTCCCACACCAAGAATTCAATCCTTGGGACCCACTGGTATCAGCAGCAAGCAATTTGTCATCCGCCTTTCTCCCTGAAGTCTGTCCCTTGCCTGGAACTTACCTTGGCCAAGCTGGGACTCTCCACATAGCCCGTGGTACACAGATGCACCAAAGCAATCAGACCTAACTCACCGTGATAGCTAGACCCCCCCGCCCCCATTCAGTGGCATATACCCAACACTAGTTGAGTTGTCTGGCTACTGGGAGTCTTGTGCAAAGCCCACCAGTGAAGCCCGGTGCACTGGGCAAGAGCTACCAGTTCAGAGGTAAATTGTGAGAGTCTGGCTCCAACCATGCCGTGGGCTTTCTCTCTGTGGCTGGCATACTCAATCCTCAATTGTTCCTTAAAGTGTGGTGAAGACTAGCAGCATGTGAGAGCTTGGGGGAAGCGCAGAATCCCCAGCCCCGCCCCCATCATGCTTCCTGAATCAGGGTTATTTTTCTGACATGTGAAAGTTTGGCAAGGGCTACCAGAGCTATTCTGACACGTTCCTTTTTGTTCTCTTTGGGCACAGCTGCTGATGTATGAGTTTAGGCTACTATAGACTGGTGCCTTAAGCAGCAGAAATGCTTTTCTAAAGTCCTGGAGACCAGCAATCTGAGACCAGCTGCCCTCAGTAAGGGACCCCCTGGGGTCAGAAGCCTCTTCCTCTGACAACTTGCTGTCAGTTTCTCTCTTTTGCCTTTGTCTTCTCTCCACCCGCTGGGACTTTTCAAATTACATCTTAAAACTTGGCTCCAGGGCTGGAGAGATGGCTTAGTGGTTAAGCGCTTGCCTGTGAAGCCTAAGGACCCTGGTTTGAGGCTCAGTTCTCCAGGACTCCCATAAGCCAGATGCACAAGGTGGTGCATATGTCTGGAGTTTGTTTGCAAAGGCCGGAGGCCCTGGTGTACATATTCTCTCTCTCAGGCACTTTCTCCCTCTGTCTGTTGCTCTCAAATAAATAAAATAAAACAAAAAAATTTAAAAAATAACTTGGCTCCATTATGTTGAAGCATTTATAGCATGAGGTTTTATAAGTTTGCTTCTGAAATGTGTTAACCATGTATGCAGGAGAGAGAGGTCTCTACCAGCTCACCCTCAGCTAGTTTGCTTCTGAAATGTATTTAACCATGTATGCAGGAGAGAGAGGTCTCTACCAGCTCACCCTCAGCTAGTTTGCTTCTGAAATGTATTTAACCATGTATGCAGGAGAGAGAGGTCTCTACCAGCTCACCCTCAGCTAGTTTGCTTCTGAAATGTGTTAACCATGTATGCAGGAGAGAGAGGTCTCTACCAGCTCACCCTCAGCTAGTTTGCTTCTGAAATGTATTAACCATGTATGCAGGAGAGAGAGGTCTCTACCAGCTCACCCTCAGCTAGTTTGCTTCTGAAATGTGTTAACCATGTATGCAGGAGAGAGAGGTCTCTACCAGCTCACCCTCAGCTAGTTTGCTTTATTTTTTATTTTATTTTATTTTATTTTTCCCTGTGCTGAGGACCAAACCCAGGGCCTTGCAATGGCTAGGAAAGTGCTCATCCCCTGAGCTAAATCTCCAATCCCGAGTTTGCTTCTTCTCTCTTCTCTCTTCTCTCCCCTCCCCCTCCCCTCCCCTCTTTTTCTGGAATGCCCCCACGATCCTCTGCTATCAACAGGGGTTCCCATTGCTTCGCTGTATGTAGTATTTATTGACTGTCTTATTTGGGGGAGGGTGTATAAAAACTGATAACTGGAAACCAAGATAGCTTTACCTGAACCCATCACAGTATTATGACCATTACGCCCATTCCTTGTGCCACCGCACACTCACTGCAGTTATTCTTAACGTCTGGGAACCTTGGCCTGGAGACATGGCTTAGCAAGCAGTTAAGGAGCATGCCTGAGAAGCCTAAGGGCCCAGGTTCGATTCTCCAGGTCCCACGTAAGCCAGATGGCACATGGTGGTGGATGCATCTGGAGTTCATTTGCAGTGGCTGGAGGCCCTGGTGCACCCATTCTCTCTCTTTCTCTAATAAATAAAAATAAATATTTTTTAAAATCTGGGAACCTTAAAAGGATGTTTTGGGAAACACATCACAGGTCTCTTCTTGACTGGGACTTGTGTAGCCTGAGACTGATGGAGATGGATAGAAGACCAGGCCACGCTGTACCCACAGGCTCTGCGCACAGGCACTGTGACACTGACCACGTGTAGGTAACTGTGAACTTCTGTGAAAAATAAATAAAATCATGTGTGTAAAGGAATGTGGAGATGTGGCACCTACCTGTGCCAGGAATACTCATTCACTCGCTCAGCAGAGAGCCAAGTGCCTAAGTGAAATGTGACTTCTTTTCTCTCCTTTTACCTTCCTGTTCGGGGTATCTGAGTCCTGCTTCAGATAAACTCTTTCTAAGCCAACAGACCAAAAGGCCAACCTCCTTATAAATCACTGGACCCAACTGTGAATTATTGTCTGTCCAGAGACAGTTACCCCATTTACATCCTGCCCAGCATTTGAATTGGCTGCACACTGTAACTTACCATCTTTAAATCCAATTCCAATTTAGGCAATAAGAGTCACAGCTAATTAGGTTGCCTGTCAGAGACTTAAGCGTAACACTGCGTTTCAGCGATCTCTGCTTGAAGGCTTTTGCTGAGGCCATTAGAAGAGAAGCTTGAGTGTCTGCTTAAGCTGAATAAGAAAATGTTTGCCTGCTGTTTGTTTCAGATGCCAGTCTGCTCTCTAGAAATAAAAGGGAGCAGGAAAGGTCTCAAATCACCCCCAACCTGTGCAGCAGCAAAAGAGATAAGGGGGGCAGATGACCCTGCAGATGTTAAAGACTAATGAGTGTACAGTAGCAGAAAAGGGTTGCAGACTTCTAATGAAATCTGTTGGCAACTTTCTTAATTCCCTCCTACAAGTTATCTCTGAAAATAATGCTGTTGTGCCTGAAGATTTTGTTTTCATATCTACTTTCATTTTTATTGCCCATTTTTTCTTCTTCCTCCCCTTCCAAAAATACTTGTTTCTGTCAAGCTTAATATAATTTATTGCACAATCATTTCAACTTCATTTTTCCTTCACGTTCAGAAAACTGAAGTCTAATAACTCAAACACATTAGTATTACAGTCCTTATTGGAGGAAAGTGTGCTAAATTGAAAGTCGTAGGAGATTTAAGTTAGCTTCAGAAAAGATATTAGGTATTATTTTATAGAAGAAAAGGCAAGATGTTATCATCTACTGAGCCTGCCATGTATGCTTTGAGATCGCCTCCTTTAAGAAGTGTTGAGCAGACTCTGTCTTTTTTAAAAAAATATTTTATTTATTTATTAATTTGAGAGAGAGAATGGGTGTGCCAGGGCCTCCAGCCACTGCAGACGAACTCCAGATGCATGTGCCACCTTGTACATCTGGCTTATGTGGGTCCTGGGGAATCGAACCAGGGTCCTTTGGCTTCGCAAGCAAATGCCTTAACCACTAAGACATCTCTCCAGTCCCCAGATTCTGTCTTAATATGATAGTTTCAGGAATTCAAATTTTCATTTGTGCCTGGCCATTCCAACAGTCTCTTTTTATTTTTTTTTCAAGGTAGGGTCTCACTTTGGCCCAGGCTGACCTGGAATTAACTATGTAGTCTCAGGGTGGCCTCGAACTCACGGCGATCCTCCTACCTCTGCCTCCCAAGTGCTGGGATTAAAGTCATGCGCCACCACGCCCGGCTTCCAACAGTCTCTTAATCATCATCCTCATCATTAATAATGTTTATGTAAATCTGATGTTTATATTGACTGTGTTTGTACACTCTGGGCACTGTGTCAACCATGCATATTGCATGTTCATATCATCCCTTACTGCCTCGTCACTATTTCTGTTTTACCGGTGAAAATGCTCATGTCGAAGTTAATTAAGTTGTCCAGAACTGCTTTCAGTAAATGGTAAAACTAGGGTTAAAACCAGCTCTCTTTGGCCTTACTTAAACCTGTGCTTTTGTTTATCTATTTTTACATATTTTATGTGTTTGAGAGAGAGACAGAAAGAGGAAGGCACAGAGTGAGTGAGTATGGGCATGCCAGGGCCTCTGCCACTGTAAATGAACCCCAGACACATGTGCCACTTTGCATCTGGCTTTGCAAGCAAGCACCTTTAACCGCACAGCCATCTCTCCAGCCCCAGGCCTGTACTTCTAATGACTCTGCAGTACTGATTAAAAAAGCATATACCAAAAGTAGCAGACTCGTAGTTCATTTTTATTGCTTTGTTTGTGTTTTTGGTGTTACTGTCTTACCCAACGGGCACACCAGCTTTTGATGTGGTTTTTAGCTCGCAGAGCCGAAGAAGTTTAAAGTCCAGGGTATTAGCCATTATAGGTGGAAAGTATGAGTGTATTTAGAAAGTTTATTTGAGGAAAGAATTGGGATTTGTTCAGTGTTTGCCCCCATTTTTCATTTGAAGTCATGAGAGAGATTATTTCAGACAAAGTGTGGATTCGGCAGTGGTCACTGGACAGTCTGAACATCTTGATTTAATACTGAGTCTCATTTGCACACACACTTCTTTCCTGTGTGCTTGGTTCACATTTGCACACACACTTCTTTCCTGTGTGCTCGGTGCTCATTTTAAGAGGTTAGAACAGTTTTCACACACATCCAAGCTGCTTCCACCAGTAATAAAATCCTTGGCTCAAGCAGCTCCGTGTCCTGGTGTTTCAGCTTAAACTTTCCACTCAGCCCCGCCAGGCACTAACTTTAAAATGTCTTTCTTTTTGATTTTTTTTTTTTTTTTAATGGAGAATGCCTCCAAAAGGTGCAGCTGTGTGCTGGCTTCATCTTACGCTTGGTAGCGGCTTTGGCAGCACCTAGAGGAAAGAATCCATGGTTTCCCACACAGGAGTGCCGGGGCCTGCTCGTGTTAGTGCTGGGGAAGGGTTTCAGTTTGGAGAGAAGGTTCTCTCCTGTTCCATGTGATTGGCTGTCACCAGGCCAAGGAGGACAGTGAACATAACACGTGGAAAATGCAGCTCCTCCCCGCACGAGACAGTCTCTCTAGAACCTAGGATACCCAGTCCACTGGTGTTCTTGTCAGGGTTGAACACTGAAGGAGTCCTCCATTCTCTGGAAGTACGGTAGGTCTTAGATTCACCCTTCCAGTTATGCTTGCTTTATTTCTTTTGTCTTGCATGATACTGGCTTTAAAAAATATATTTATTATTTATTTGAAAGAGAGAAAAAGAAGCAGATAGAAGAGAGAGATGGGGCATTCCAGGGCCTTTAGCCACTGCAAATGAACTCCACACACATGTGCCACCCTGTGCATCTGGCTTACATGGGTCCTGGGGAGTCAAACCTGGGTTCTTTGGCTTTACAGGCAAGAGCCTTAACCGCTAAGTCATTTCTTCATCCCTCTTTTTTGTTTTTTTATTAAGTAGAAACTTGGAATGGACACATCATATGTTGGTACCATCATTTCCCTCCTCCCTGCCCACACTCCACTGAGGGCCTCACCATGGGACTCACCATGGGGTTGAGGGTTATGAGTTGAGAGCAGCAGTCAGTCATTTTGGGGGGTCAATGCCTCTGGATATTCCCTCCCACTCTGGGGCTCTTACAGTCTTTCCATCCCGCTTCTGCAAAGTTCCCTGAGCCATGGTGTGTGAATTTTAAATCTACTTTAGTGTTGAACTCTCAGCAGCTTCTGGATCTCTGCCTTGGTGTGTGTTGAGTGTCCTCAGTGTCTCCATCGCCCTGGTGCAGGTTGTCAGGCTCGCCATGGAAGCAGCACTCTCGCTCATCTCGCCAATTCCTCTGGGTTTCATCCAGCCCTGGCTGCTGTGTGAGGGGTGGATCATCTCCTTTTGATGAAAAGTGGGCTGGATTTTGGTAGATGAGTCTACAGATAGATGCACCTAGATGTTTAAGAATGAACTTAGCTCTCCAGGTACACTATGTGCTGTAAAGCTCCTTGTTTGGGGATGAAAATCTTTCTGGAAGGTAAAATCTAATGGGAATTTATATGTAAACATTAGAATGATCATGTTAATTTGTGCTTTGTGTGATAGCCCCCCCCCATACAATTTGTATGTATATATTTTTAATTTTTGGAAAAAATTTCCAGTTCCATTCTTTTTCACCAGACTGAACTGAGACTGATGTGATGCTTCGTCATGGACTGGTCAAGAGCAGTTTACCAAGTTTGGCCATTGCCAGTAACTGTCACTTCCGTTTGGAATCTCTTAGAATGAAATCTGATGACAGAACAATCATTGTCTATTTAATGGAATTAATGAAATAGTTGATCTCGGGATTGTTGTAAAGAAGTGATATTTTGTTTTATAATACTTTGTTTTTAGAATTCCAATGATAACCCCGTTGCCCACAGTACTGATGCTAAGTTAGAGGCATCTTAGCTGAGATGCCTCATTACCTATGTCTAAACAGTCCAGAGGAGGCATATTGAGTCAGAGCTGTTGTACTAGGGATAGGAAATCCTGCAGTTGTGACTTTCTAAATAAATTATTTCAGTCTGTATATTTTTGCCTTTGAAAGTTCCTTTTGCAAAATCTCAATTAGCTGGAATGATTCATACCTTTGAACAATAATGTTCAACTTTAACAAATGCAGTCAGAAATCTACTCGCAGTGCATTATCAAGAATTTATGCTTCCTGCTATGTGTGTCATTTTTAATGCCCTTGTGTGCATTTTGAGAAAAGGCTGGTGTTTGCACAGGTATCTGGTAATCACAGTGATTTTCAGAGACGTCATCTCTCAGCAGTGTGAAGAAAACGAAAGTGATTTTGTAGCTCAGGCTAACTATGGGCAAACCTAATTATTTTTGCTAGAGAGATGTGGGCACAACAAAGAGAAATAAGGCAGCTTTGCTTTTGTTTGTTTGTTTCATTTTCTTCAGCTGAAGTAAAGAGAGGGAGGGAAAGAGAGAGAGAGGGAGAGAGAGAGAGGGAAAGAGAGGGAGAGAGGAAAAGAGAAAGAGAGAGAGAGGGAGAGGGAGGGAGAGAAAGAGAAAGGGGAGGGAGCACTCCTGGGTAGCAGTGTTGGCACTTGCCAGCCCAGCCACGTAACAACTGCTGGGTACATATTTCAGTCAGTTAGATGAAATCTTTAATTATCATTTAATTTAACTTTCATATTTGCCTGCAGAAACGATCTTGCTGATAAGATTCTGAGAGGAGATAAAACTTTATTAAGCAATTCTAGTTTCAGTGCCAATGTTGAAGGGTGTTACTTATGAGGGAAGGGAAGGGAAGAGAAAGGGACTCGGCCTGTTCACTGCCCAAGTTCGGCATGGCTGTGCGTGTTTGTGTATATCCTTCTTGACCCTCAAATCTTTTGAGGTAGAGGCTATGCGAAGGCCTTTAGCCTGTGACAGTAAGGAAAGGAGCTGCACTAAATCCCAACTGGAAACATTTTTCTCCCCATTTTTCTGGGTTCAAGTCATCTTTCTCGTACATACGCAAACAGGACGATAGTCATTCGGTTTAGTGTAGAAGGTAAGGTGTTTGTGGGAGAGGGTTCTTTCATTAGTGGAAAATCTGCTAAAGCCAAAGGAAGTGGTTTATATTCATCAAAGGAAATGAAATGCTATGCTCTTTCACTTTATAGTGTTCCCCCCCCCTTTCCTTTTTTGCTAAAATTCTTTTTTTTTTATTTGGGCAGGATCTATGCTGTGTAATCCAGACTGGCCTTTAACCTGTGTTCTTCCTGCCTCAGTCTCTCAAGTGCTGGGATTATAGGCATGCAATTCTTTTTTTTTTTTTTTTTTCTTTTACAGTGTTTTTAATTTAAAAGGTTACAGGCCTGCCAGACGTGATGGTGCACGCCTTTGATCAGCACTCCCCTCCAGAGGCTGAGGTAGGAGGATGGCTGTGAGCTCAAGCCCACCATGAGACGACATAGTGAATTCCAGGTCAGCCTGGGCTAGAGCAAAACTCTACCTCAAAACAAACAAGACCATTAAAGACACTTGTCTTTTAAATACTTTAAAAAATATGGTCACATTTTAACATTCAGAAACTTGCAGATGTCATTGCTGGCTTTTGTTTGTTTGTTTGTTTAGAGGTAGGGTCTCACTCTAGCTCAGGCTGACCTGGAATTCACTATGTAGTCTCAGGGTGGCCGCGAACTCACGGCGATCCTCCTACCTCTGCCTCCCTCCCGAGTGCTGGGATTAAAGGTGTGCGCCACCACGCCTGGCTTCATTACTGGCTTTTTCAGTGAAGTGACCCCCATGGATTTTCTTACCAAAAACGCTTCAAAACTTAATACTATGAACAGATCGCCACCTTCATTCCTGGACACGGTGACCCCAGAGATGAAGTCAGTTGTCCCGCCACCCAAAGTTACTAGCACATCTGCTCTGCCTTGATGAGGATGTGAGAGTGACGGTGTCGTAGGGCAGAGTCATGGTCCAAACTGGATGGTCACTTTCACAGTTAGCCCTGTGTGTAAAGTGCCGTCTTACCGATGGGCTTTGCAGCCTCGTCTGCAGCATCCACTGACTGACCAACCTTTTTCGCACCATGGACAGCATTTGTGCTTGCTTGGGTTGTCGGACCGCACCGCTGTGCACTGCCTGCATGTCCTGATCTCAGCCTGCATCAATTCGCATGAGAAATTCGCTTCTGGAACCTGACAGTGGCTACATTTAGCAAGTATCCAGTAGCCACTGAGGGCTAGCTGTTTTAGGGAGGGGCACAGCCATGGAAACGTTTTCACTCTTCTCCCATCACACTAGGTGGTTGCAGTGGCTAGTGGTGGTAGCTGGCTAGTCACCTCTGCAAAGGGTCCTGGGTCAGAGGGCTTAGGGTCTGCAAGGTGACTTACAGAAGTCAGACTTAGTTCTCTATAGTCAGCATTTAATAACACAATTTTAGGTGTTTTTTTTTTTTTTCTTTTTGTTTTTTTAGAGGTAGGGTCTCGCTATAGCCCAGGCTGACCTGGAATTCACTGTGTAGTCTCAGGGTGGCCTTGAATGCACAGAAATCCTCCTACTTCTGCCTCCTGAGGACTGAGATTAAAGGTGTGCGCCACCACACCTGGCCAGTTTTACTTTTATGTGAATCTGTTGTCATTCTGCGTTGACTCTTGGTACTTGAAAATGTGTTCAACCTTAAAGTCTCACTGAAACAAATTGTGGCTGGTCTTTCTTGAATTATGTGAACTACTCTATAATCTCATGTGATTTGAGAAGCTCTGCAGGGACTTAGATAGGAGATTATATGAACTATCTTTTCCTAGCCAAGAACGCAGTGGTGGATCTTAAGCATCTGACATTAGTTGTCAATGATTAATAAAAAAATTTTACATACAGGTGCTTCAGTGAAAATTTATATTCCTAGCACTCGGGAGGCAGAGGTAGGAGGATTGCCGTGAGTTCGAGGCCAGCCTGGGACTACATAGTGAATTCTAGGTCAGCCTGGGTTAGTGTGAGACTCTACATCGAAAAATCAAAATAAATAAATAAATAAAATCCATATACCTATATTTTGGAGTTTGAAAAGTTTTAAGAAACCTATAGTAAACCTGCTTAGCTCCATCTTTTGGCACAGTTTAAGAAAAAAAAATCATTGAAAGTGTTTTTATTTTGAGTGTGGATATGGTTATCAACATGACGTTCTCAAAGACATTTATTTGTGAACGTCACACAATTAGATTGAATCATTACAAGTCAGACGTGGAGACCATTCACAAAAGCGTTCCGTGTGTTCACCTACCAACTGCCCGAAACACACATGAGCAAATAAAGGCTTCAGGGCTTGAGAGATGGCTTAGCCAGTAAGGCGCTTGTCTGCGAAGCCCAAAGACCCTGGTTCAGTTCCTCAGTACCCACATAAGCCAGATGCACATGGTTTGCAGTGGCTAGAGACTCTGGCATGCCCATTCTCTCTCTCTGTCTCTCTGTCTTATAAATAAATAAACATTAAAAAAAAAAAAAGGTTTTAACAGCAGTTACACGGGGCTTAATTTGGTGGGCAGTGGTCATTGACCCTGACTTGTAGCTATGCCTGAAAAGGTGGAGCTTAAGGCCAAGGTACAAAAGACAGTCCAAGTACCGTGGGTCCAAACTAATGCACGTGCCCTCCCTGGGAAGCAATTCTCTTCTAGTAAAAAGAGGCCAGACTGGCTTTCAGATCCCTTCAGCTCCTCCAGGTGCCATAGTGATGAGGGGAGCTTCTCCTTGCACATCAGAGCTCCAGGCCAGTCCCAGCCCCTCCTACCCAGGCACAGACCACCTCCAGACCCCAAGGTGCCCCTAGCATGGAAGTCCGTCTTCAGTAGAGAAACCAAGGAGGCCATTTGTCAGGAAACCCGAGATTCCACACGGGCCCTGGGAGAGCCACAACAGATGTGTGTGTCCCTCGTAGCCCTGGAAGTTTGCAGCCTGGCAACATCTCTTGCTCAGTCAGACCTGAGTTGCTATGGTCGGTTATAATTACAGTCCCTGTACTTAAATACTCTTCCCTGAGGTCTAGCGCATTTGACTGATGGTGGCAATTTGTTTGTTTTCAGCTTTGACCCTTCCTGATCTGGCTGAGCAGTTTGCCCCTCCTGACGTCGCCCCGCCTCTCCTTATCAAGCTCGTGGAAACCCTTGAAAAGAAAGGTAACCTGTCTGCCACAGGAAGGTCATTTTGTTAGCCCCCCTCCTTGTCATGGTTGTTATTATTTTAGTATCTCTGAGGCATTCATTATATTAACGCCCACTACCTGCCACAGACAGACAGAGTAGCTAGGTGGCTGTCTATACTAGGGAAGTAATCTTGGCTAAAACTTTCCAGTTCTAGGTTAACATGTACCTACAGTATGGAAACAATTAAATTTTCCATGATTTTGGCAAATACAATTAACCTGCTTTTTAGTAGCCAGCTGGTTTTGCCAAAATTATTGACACATTAGATAAGAGTAAGAAGCTGGCTTCCAGGTGTATTTGGTATACACCTAGAAGAGTACCAGGTAGAAAGTGGAACATCCCTCAGGCAGTAAGCTCCCAGGTGCTCCAGAGAGCTGTGTTTTGCATACGATGTCTGTTCTGTGTCCTAGGACTGGAATGTTCAACTCTATACAGGACCCAGAGCTGCAGCAGCCTTGCAGAGTTACGACAGCTTCTTGATTGTGGTGAGTGTCACAGAGCTGCCAGCGAGACGCGACAGAGGTCTGTCTTTTCTGTTTCTGATCATGCACCCCAAAAGTAACGCATGCAACCCCAGAAGTCTGAAAGAGCTCTCAGCTTCCAACCGCACAGGTGTGAGGTTTACTGCTACACTGACCTTGTAAATGGGCGGCATTTGCCTCCCAAGTTTGGGTGTGAGTACAGGCCATTTGGGATTTCCCTGACCCTGGTGTGGGCCACGTGTAATTTATTTAGATCTCAGGAAGTATTTATATCCCGTCATTTAAGGGTCTCCTGGATTTCTCTTTCCATCACCTCTCTCATTTTCTTCCCTTTTCCCTTCCATCCGACTTGCTTGGGTATTTTTTGTTGTTGTTTTGTTTTTTGTTTTGTTGTTTGTTTGTTTTTGTTTTTTTGAGGTAGGGTCTCACTATAGCCCGTGCTGACCTGGAATTCACTATGTAGTCTCAGGGTGGCCTCAAACTTGGTCAGCCTGGGCTTGACCAAGACCATACCTTGAAACCTTGAAAAATCTATCTATCTATCTATCTATCTATCTATCTATCGATATAGATATGTGTGTATGTGTGTGCATATATATGTATGTATGTATAGGTTTTTGTTTCTTGGTGTTTTTTTTTTTTTTTTTTTTTTTTTTTTGCTTCACATCATTTTAACTGAATTTGGGTATTTGAACCAAAGGGGTCTAGTTCTTGTTCTTCCAGTTGTGGAAGGAACACCTGCAGCAGAATACTTGCATGGCAATACTCATTCTTGCACATAGAGGGTGAGGATTGCAGGGTCCAGACGGGTTCAGAGTTAGGCAACTTTGGAAAATTTTCTACAAAAGCTGTTTCTGGAGAAATGATCAAAACTAGATCTTTATCAGTTAATACTTTCCACTTACAATGTACTGCCCAAATACTTGAAACCCATAAGGAACTGGGGGCTCAGTGGTTAAGACACTGGCCTGTAAAACCTAACCACCAGGGATCGATTCCCCAGTACCATCATAAAGCCACATGCACAAAGTGGCGCATGCATCTGGAGTTTGTTTGCAGCAGGTGGAGGCCCTGGTGCACCCATTCTCTCTCTCTCCTCTATCTCTCTCTGCTTGCAAATAAATAAAAAATTTAAAAACTGGGGGTTGGTGAGAGAACACTATTGAATGTCCCTTTTTACCTGAATCTATTACCATCAGCCCTGTACAGAAGGTTCCTCCTCCTCCCGCTGTTTCTCCCATGCCTCCCTGCAAGGAGGTCATTAGAAGTTGAACGGCAGAAAATTCAAGGTAAAAGGCGAGTATTTTTCTGTTTCTAACAGCCTCACCAGGGTGTTAGGGAAACACCAAATTTTGTCCCTAGCTAATTGAAATAGAGATAAATGTTCTGGCCAGACAATTGGTCAAATTAAACATGCTAAGTTAAAGTCACAGGAAATGTTAAAACATCAAATACCAAGGAAATGGAAGTTGCTAGTGGTTAAAGTTTTTAATGTGACCAATACAAAATGATGCAAGGTCGCTTTAAAAAAAAACACAAAAACACTGTTTTTTTCTTTTTCATACCACCCATGAGATGGAATAAACAAACAAGATTGACGTCAAGAATATATTTTGACCTGCAGCTTGCCTTCCCCATTGACATCAAAGCAGGCATGCTTAGAAACGGGTCGAATTTCATTCTGTACCTTAAAAAGTGAATTTAAAAAAATGCATTTATTTATTTGCAAGCAGAGAGAAGAGAGACACAGAGAGACAATGGACACCCCAGGGCCTCCAGCCACTGCAGACAAACTCCAGACACATATGCCAGTGCCACTGTGCATCTGGCTCTATGTGGGTCCTGGGGAATCAAACCCAGGTTGTTAGGCTTTGCAGGCAAGTGCCTTAACTGCTGAGCCATCCCTCCAGCCCCCAAAGTGATTTTTTTACATCTAAACTTCTGATTTTAGCTTGTAGAGTTTTTAGCACATCAGGATGGTTTAAATCGTCCTAGAGGCTGCACCAAGATACAGGTTACACATGAAAAAATCTCAGCTTTAAGCTAACATGAATTTCCAGTGTGTTGAGAAGGCTTGAGTGGGGATAGCAGCCTGCTTTTCTTATTTTACTTTGTCTATACATGATCCTATAGAGTGTTACTCTAATGCCCCAGGAAAGGTAGCTCAGAATGGAATGAGCAAAGTCTTCAACATTTCTCAGAGGCTTAGAGGCACAGCTGCGACTTGTATCCAAATTATTCTGAAATGGAAAAGGTCCTGTCGTTCTCACCCTGCTTCCATCTTGCCCTAAAACAAATTATTTCTTGCTTTCTTTTACCTCACCTTGAGTTTCCGTGGCATGAATGATGTCTTCTCTTAACCTAAATCAGGCATTCTCTACCTGGGCATTATTGATAGCTTCGTCTGGACAGAGAAGTTGTTAGAAGAATGGTGAGCTGTCACATGGTAGGGCTTAGCCACATCTCTGGCCTCTACACACTAGGTGCCACCTGCATCCTCCCCCAGTCATGACAGTCAAGAATATCTCCAGACAGTGCCAGATGCCTCCTACTCCATCCTCACTCTTTAGAGCCACTAAACCAGAGAGAGAGCTGGGGTGGGGGGAGTTCCCCAGAGTCGTGAGGAGTGAAGTGTTGAAGGAACTGGTTTCCCATCAGGTGTAGACGGGTGAAAAGTAAAACGAGAAAGAATGCCACCACCCCTCACCCAGGCTAAAGACTATATATAGCTCCTTGAAGTCATCACAGGATAGCCTTAGGTGGCTAACGGAAGAGAAGCTAGAACAGTGTTAATACAGAAGAGAAATCTTACAGAAACCCCAAGGACATTAGAAGTGACATCACAAAGTAGTAAACAAATCTAAACAAACCCGTCACCAACTCTGCTGACATTTGGCCTGAGTGAGGTGATTTCATTCAAACCTAGGAAGGCTTTGTGGAGCCTCCATGTTCTAGAAAGAGCATGGGAAATGAGCTCCGCTCAGAGCATCAGTCCTCAGACATGTGTCGTGCTCCCTAGGTCGGAAGCAGCAAGAGCAGGTGACAGGCATAGACCTTGAGGTACCCTCCTGGTGGGAAGAAAAGTGATGGCCAGACTGCACTCCCAGTGGAGGGATTTCTCATGATGGGCATTGTAGGGGCATGGGGGGGGGGGCTGAGAGAAAAATGATGGCCAGACTGCACTCCCAGTGGAGGGATTTCTCATGAGGGGCATTGTAGGGGCATGGGGGGTGGGGGGGCGCTGAGAGAGGGACGTGCAAGTTGAATGTCTTAATGTCTCTGCACATCACCAAATAGTTCAGCACCTTTTTCAGGATGAGCAAATTCGGTGATACTAACTTGCCAGGCAAAGAGACATTGAAGGAGGCAGGCACACAAGAGAATGTCTGGAAGTTGGAGTGACAGTGGAGTGTCCCTGCAGTGATCCACGGGCAGTCTTGTTTCACTGTTTGCATTGCACTGCAAACCAGTGTCTACAGATCCTTTATGCAAAGCCTCGAATGCCTTTGCAGACTTGTTAGAAAGGCTCTGTGTGGCTGGTTAGTTCCTTATTGGGCACCTAAGTGGTTGGATAGCATTTTACAGCTTCGCCATTTGACATTCAGTTCCTTCCTTAATATAACCTGTACATATTTGATGCTGACTTTTCTTAGTATGCGTATGGATCTTTCATAACATCTGCCTACTTAGTACTGGCACGGGTTTGGTTTCTTGAAATGATGTGTGCAGGGAATTTTTTGTAGCCTTAGTTCTACCTTAGAGTGATTAACCACTTCATAAACTGTGGGTCACAAACTCATGTAGAGTTGTCTAACTGAATGTGGCACTCACAAAAAATTTTGGCAGTAAAGTTTCTGAACAAAAAATTTAACTCAGAATCAAATACATAGTGAACCTGAGGTGTGTCCAGAAGCTTGTCTGTATCATGTCTTCAGTGCTGCCTTGGTTCTGAACACATGGCCTGGCCCGCTTTGAACTGCACATGCCATCGCAGTGTGCAGGACCATTGGACACTGGCTGAAATACCTCAGCTCTGGTTCTAGACTCTCATCTGTTATGAATTCCAGTGTTCTGATGATACATCAACGTTGTCTCTCTTTTTAAAACAATATTTTACTTACTTGAAAGAGAGAGGAAGATAGAGAGGGAGAGAGGGAGAATGGGCGTGCCAGGGCCTTCAGACGCAAGTGCCACCTTGTACATCTGGCTTATGTGGGTACTGGGGAAATGATCCTGGGTCCTTAGGCTTCACAGGCTACTGCCTTAACTGCTAAACCATCTCTCCAGCCTTTTTTTTTTTTTAATTATTTACTTGGGGTGAGGGAGGGCAGGATGGGTGGAAGTTGTTACTCTTAAAGAGACACTATGGTTTAATTTTGGAATACAAGGGTTAACATTGTCATACTTTTGTTCCTGAGCATGTATACCTTTGTTATGTATATACACAAACATATACCAAATGCCCATATGTGTATACACATACCCAAACGTAGATACTTGGTATATCTTTGTATTGTATTGTGTTGGGATGTTTGAGTTTTAAAGGTTGTTGTTTGAGTTGGTGACTTGAGCTTCATCAGATATTGTTAAATCAGTTCTGACTTGTGATAAGGATACACACGTTCCAGCAATTCCCGAATTAGCCGTCAACATGCTTCTGTCATTTAGTACTATACAGGTGTGTGAGGCACCATTCTCCACCCTGATGATTATAAAATCAAAACATTAATTGACTGAAAAAAACATTTAATATACTCTGTATCCTGCACCATCACCTCTTCAGCCAAGATTAAATTCTTTATGTAAAAATAAACAAGCACATTGCCAGGCGTGGTGGCACGCACAGACTATCTCCTTAGAATGCAAATTTGCTTTCATATTTAATAAATGGTAAAGTTTGATATGTGCCAAAGAATCGTTTTGGCAAAAGTCTGCAAAGCCTTGCTTTGTGCTGTCGTATTTGGTTGTTGAGGGATAGCTAAGGACACCGTCTTATCCTCATACTACCTTAGATTAGCATGGCGCTCTTTTATTCTCTCTCATGCTACCGCCCATGGCCCATGGCAGTCAGGCACTGAGATGCATTATTTCTTTATTTTTTTATTTGAGTCAGAGAAAAAGAGAGATAATAGGGTGTTCTAGGGCTTTCAGCCATTGCAAACCCCAGACACACGTGCCACTTTGTACATCTGGCTTATGTGGGACCTGGAGAATCCAACCTGGGTCCTTAGGCTTGGAAGGCACGTGCCTTAACCGCTAAGCCATCTCTCCAGGCCTACATTATTTCTTGATAAGATCTTGCTCACGTCTCACTGCATTAGTATCCAGGCAGCACCGCTTCACCTTAGATCACCGGACCTCATATCTGCCTTCCAGCAGACTCTTTGACCTTACAGTTGTCAACCCACCTTCTCTCTCCAGAGCACCCGGGGCCCCAGATAACTCCCCTTAAGTTCTTCACAGCACCAGCGTGCACCCTGCGAGGGTAGCTAAAGCCTCTTCCTTCGGAATACCCCCAGTCATTCCTGCTGCCAGCGTCCCCGCTTTCCACCAGATGTCATTTCTTTTTCTATCCTCAGGACGTAGAGCACCCGACATCACAAGTGCACAGTGCTTTTGGTTAGTGTCACCCCTTCGTTGACTTGTGTGACCTCTTTTCCACCTGGAGAGACGTCCACTGTCTCTTCCTTCTGCGTTAGTCTGCTTAGTGCAGGTTAGGGAGAAGCACTCCACAGCAGTTCGGATTCCTGTTTGTGAGTCACCTTGGCATGGTTGCTAGAATTCTGTACTCTCCCAGCAGTCACTCTGTTGAGGTCAAATTTCCACGAATTCTGAGATGCAGCATTTATCAGTTCAAGTTTGAAGAAACCTGGGAGAGTTCCCGTTTCTCATCTCCCTGCTGTAGTTTCAGGCAGCATTGACCATCTGACTAGCCCTCTTCAGTCAATCACGGAGGAACCATTCAAGCAAACTGGATGATTCCAAAAACAAAACAAAACAAACAACAACAAAAAACAATCCAAGAAATGTATTCCTCGTAATTCTGGAGGCTAGAAAGACAACCCATAACAGTGGAATTATTTTTTGTTGCCCTAAGGTCTGAGACCTTCCCGTAAAGGCCAGGCATGCCAAATGCTCACAGTTTGTGGGCTAGCACACACCAAGAAAAGTTCTTCTATCCAGAATTTAATAGCAGGCCATGTGAGAAACACTGCTAGCAAATATGCCATGTCTGGGCTGGTTAAGGCGCTTGCCTGCAAAGCCTAAATATGCCATGTCTGGGCTGGTTAAGGCACTTGCCTGCAAAGCCTACAGACCCAAGTTCAGTTTCCCAGTACCCAGATGCACAAAGTAGCTCTTGTGTCTAGCATTTGTTTGCAGTGGCTGGAAGCCCTGGCAGGCCCATTCTCTTGCTTTTTATCTGCCTCTTTCTTCATCTCTCTATGTCGCTCTCAAATAAATAAGGAAATGTAGAAAAAAAATATGCTGCATCTTTTGTTTATCCTCACATGTCTTCCTTTCCTGCATCACATTTAAGCCTACATTTGGAATATTGTCCCAACTGAGATATAAATGGACATGTCTAAAAGATTTCTTAAATGTTTCTTTCCTAGATACTGCCTCGATGGACTTTGAAGTGATGGACGTGCAGGTTTTAGCCGACGCTTTCAAACGCTATCTCCTGGACTTACCAAACCCTGTCATTCCACTAGCTGTTTACAGTGAGATGGTTTCTTTAGCCCAAGGTTGGTTCTTCCTTCTGAGTCCTCACTGAGCTTATGTTGAGATGTGGATGTGCTTGTAATTCTGAGAGTGACGCATATTTTTTTGAAAATATATTTTATTTACTTATTTGAGAGAGAGAAAGAGGCAGAGAGGGAAAAAATGGGTGCACCAGAGCTTCCAGCCACTGCAAACAAACTCCACACACATGCGCCCCCTTGTACATCTGGCTTATGTGGGTCCTGGAGGATCAAACCGGGATCCTTTGGCTTTGCAGGCAAACGCCTTAACTGCTAAGCCATCCCTCCAGCCCAGGTGACACATATTATGAGGAGATTTTGAGAAAATAGTAAACCATGCCCCTCCCTCCCTACCATCCCAGATACCTTCCTGTACCTGGGCATCTGGTGGGAGATGTATGAGACCAAGGATCTCATTTACGTAGAAGCCTGTCCACATGGTGAACTGGCTCATTGTTAACTTTGATCAGGATTTACAGAGATCGCTGCACCTGGGAAGGACACAGTCTTCTACGTTCGGAGCCCCGGGGCCAGGAAGCTCCTGCCATTTTCCCAAGCACCCATAACACAATGTGTTGAGGAAGGAGGGCTCACGGCAGGAGCTAAGGCTCTGTTCAGTGCTTTGGGGACAGGAAATTGTGGTTTATGACCTTCAAAGTCAAACGTCTGATACATATCTGGTGCTTTGCAGAAGCAGCCAATCGCTCTTGGCGCTGCTCAATAGAGGGCAGGTTTTCTGAGCACACACCCTGAACATCTTGTGGGTTTTTTTTTTTTTTTTTTAACACGTCTCTTGCATTTCCATTTGACCTGAGATCTTTACTTTGTCACAATGCATTTTCTAATGAGAAGGACAAATGTCCTGTGCACCTTTCCAGAAGGCTTTGTAAGTGCCCTGTAGCTAGTGGTGAGAACAGAAATGGTCACAGCACTGGTTCAGTGGTACCTGTCCTTTTTAACTTGTAGAAATACAAAGCCCTGAAGACCACATCCAGCTGTTGAAGAAGCTAATTAGGTCACCTAATATACCTCATCAGTATTGGCTCACACTTCAGTATTTGCTAAAGCATTTCTTCAAGCTCTCTCAAGCCTCCAGCAAAAATCTCTTGAATGCAAGAGTGCTGTCTGAAATTTTCAGCCCCCTGCTTTTCAGATTCCCAGCAGCCAGGTAAGTGACCTGAAAAGCGTGGATGGGAGGATGTTGAGGGAAATGAAGGTGGTCCTAAGTTGATGGGTTATTAAATAATATTCTAACGATGCTGGATCCCATGTGGTGGCATGTTTTGGACAGACTTACATCCCACCCATCAGTGATGTCAATGGATGAAAACAGGATTGATTTTAGGGATAAGCATTCTCATAAAACCCTCTTTCTTGCAGCTCTGATAATACTGAACACCTCGTAAAAGTTGTAGAAATCTTAATCTCAACTGAATGGAATGAACGACAGCCAGCACCAGGTAGGGCTTTGTTACATTTGGCATTCACTCATTGTTCAGCCATTTGAGCTTTGAACATGTGATTGTACGTCTCCTCTGAAGTTTCTGGTATAATTACAGTCCAGAGTAACATGTTCCTTTGACTCATAGATACAACAGTTGGTGATGTCTATCAGAACTATTCCAATTTGGGCATTTGCAGATTTTAAGTTACCTTTATGTTTTTATTTCATTTATTAACTTACAGTGTGGGCCAGATTGGCCTTGAACTCACTCTGTAGCTAATGCTGGCCTTGAGTTCTCAATCTTCCTATTTCTACCTCCTGGTTTTAAGTGAGAATTGGGAGCATGTCCTGGACCCATTGCCTCTTGGGCGTCTGGTTGTTGAATAAATTTATGGAGGTCATTTGAGTTGTTGACATTCTTGTTTTTCTTTCTAATACGTATAAAGTAGGGGATTTATAATTGCTATATAATTTCAAGTATTTTGGACTATGTATTTTGGAAGTATGTGGAGAAATGTCTGTCAAAATAAACGTTCTCATAATACAGGCAGTATGAAGGCAGAGTGTTCACTGCAGCAAGTTAGAACAAGCCAGACACTTCTTTGAAAGCAGGCTGGCATTCAGAGAGCCATTTAACAAAGCAGGAAATGTAGACTCGCATACAGCAGTGGGTTTAATTTAAACTGATGTATTTTTCTCCTGTTATGGAGACATCCAGACAACCTGTGTTCTGGTCACAGTTGGCTACAAGAGGCTGGTCATTTAGGAGGGCGACAAAGGGTCCAGTAGTTAATGTCCCAGGTCCAAGAGAAAGTGTTGTTTGTAATCTTCACTTAGGCCTAGGCTTAAATGAAGCACTGTGCATTTATTATCTGTAAGGGTAACTCATGCAGACTGTCACACAGCAACCACAGGGTCCTAGTTACCAGTGCCATACAGGGAATGCTGTGTGGTGCTTTTCTGAAGATCATTATAGAGCCAGATATGTTCTTTGTGTCTGATTGAGGCAGCCTGAGAGAGGCAAGGGCTTGGGCATAAGACCCACCTTTAAGTATGAGGGAGGGGTCGAGGGGAAGAGCTTCTGTGGACTGATCCAAAAATAGGGTACCCAGCGTGAGAGAGAGGCATCAGTTATGACAGAGAAGCAAGTATGGTGTATGCTGAAGTTTTCCAAACCACAGCACACAGTGTTTGATAGGGATGTTGGGGAAGTCAGGCAGAATCCATCAGAGGAGATGGCTAACAAATGTAGCTTGAGACTTCAGGCCAAGGGGAAACCCCAAGGTTTCATCCTGTTGTGATACCTGGGTCATTCGATCATGGATCTGGGAGCTCTGGATTTGTGTTCCGAAGCTACATTTTGCTTCAGTGGGAAAGAATTGGGGGGGGGGGGGGTAGGGAACATGAATATGAGCCTTGCTGACCAACCACCCCTAGACTAACCACCAGGGCTGGAGAAGGAAGAGGAGCAAGAATAGGCCGGCCCTGAGCCAAAGATCTGAGTTGTGATCCCCTTGACTGGTGTTGAGCTGAATGTTGGAAGAGGCAACAGCTGAGCCCTGCCTGCCATTGAAGGGCTCAGCAATGTGCTGGTCGTCTCAGTGACACTGCCTGCCTTCCCCCAGCCAGGGGAGAGTGCACAGAAACTCAAAACACAGGCAGGGTTTAACAGATCCTTATCAATGAATTGATCATGGGTGTTTTTGAGAATTTCTCTGACACAAGAGGTGGTGCCCTCATTTGCTGGTATTGGGTCGAAACTGAGTAAATTCCATATATAAGACTTAGGTGCATATAAGTGAAAATGTTATTGTCAACCATTTTCCTAATGCTGCTTGCTGCGTCCAAGGATCCTGCACTCTTCCACTAAGATATCGGCGTGCCACTTTCAGAGGAGGGTTGGTTCCATTGGCTCTGCTGAAGGTTGACAGACAAAGCCTGAGCATTTGCTAGATTGTCCCAGGCTTCATGCAGACTCTTCAGGAAACATTAAACCCGAGTGATTTTTAAACCCTAGATCAGGTTTTCCTCTTTGTGTGGTGTCTTTTAGCCGCTGAAGGTTGCATGGGTTGCTTGGGATTAAATGGATGCTTCAGAGCCTCACTTTGCCCCCCCTCCCACCTGCAGGCTCTTGTCCCAAACACCTTTGGGTTCCAGAACCGCTCCAGTGCAAAGATTGGCATACATTCTGGTGTAAAGAAATAATGTCTTAGGCATGGTAGGAATACAACTTTTCCTAAGAATCTTTCTATCACTGTCCTAGCAGTGTGAGTCCCAGAGTCCCCCTGTCACCTGCACAGCTCTGGCACGTCTCCAGTGAGTTATCTAAACCAGTCTCTTGTAACAAGCCACTGCTATGAACAGAAATGAGTAACATGAATGGTCTGGAAGAATGGGGACCAAAAGTTTAAGTGTCGGGCTGGAGAGATGGCTTAGCCGTTAAAGCGCCTGCCTGCTAAGCCTAAGAATGCCCATTTGATTCTCCAGGTCCCACATTTAGCCAGACGCAGTGATGCAAGGCTGCAATGCAACAGTTGCCCACAAGGGGGCACACGCATCTGGAGTTTGTTCACAGTGACTGAGAGGCCGCTGGCACGCCCATTGTCTCTCTTTCTCAAAAAAAAAAAAAAAAGTTAAGTGTCTGTTATGGAGCAGGGAGACGTCATTTCTACTTTTTAGCAGGTAGAACCTGGAATGACATAATTTGCTAATGTTGGAGGGATACTGTCCATTTAATGTGGACCATCAGCCCATGGTAGCTAATGAACTACTCGTTAATTAAAATCCTACTCTTGCTCTTAAGTACAAAAAGAACTTTAGGGATACAGTTGGTGGCTTTAGGGTAACTAAGTCAATAGAAGAAGCTCATGGAAGAAATGCAGCCTGCAAAAGGGCCTTGAAGAAAGGTGCAGTTTGGGCAGGAAAAGGAGGAAAGAACATTTTGATTGACACACCAGCAGCATACCATGCAGGAGTGTGTCTCAGGTTATGCTACTACGTAAGATGTTTGCACAACAGCTTCTAATGTTCCCTTGTACCAAACGCGCCCACCATCCAGAGATGCAAGAAAGACTGCATTTAAGTCACATAAGATATCACTGGGGGCAAAAAGCACTGGAGGCCCACAGCAAATGAGAGGCTCACTTAGACTATCTGTCCAGGGTAGGCCACCTCCGGCTTTGCCCAGTGGCTGCCCTGGGGATGCGGGGGGCGGGGGGGGGGAGCTACCCTGTCTTGTCTGTTGCCTTTGCTGTCTGGGTTTTGGACTGTTTTTTTTTGTTTTGTTTTGTTTTTCACTGTCCAATAAAAGGAAATTGTTATGAAGTTTGCAGTGTACTGTAATAAGGTAAAGCTGTGCTGTGAGCTCTTGTAGGCCACGTGGAGCAGAGAGCTGCGGGACGGTATTGGTAGTTTCGGGAGTGAGGCCTAGCATCGCCCCACCAGATGTGCAGCTAGAAAGAGTCCAGGCCTCCCTCCTGAGGTGGTTATGAGCATGAAATGAGCTGACACCAAGTGAGCCACGTGGCTGGCCTGGATTTCAGTGCCACTGCCCCCACCTTGCCAGTGCACAACATGTACTTCTGTACACAGAGTTCCCCAGACAGTATCATCCACTTCATTGGTGCCCTAGCCAGCAGGTGAAAATGGCACATTCAGAACGTATGTGTTCACCCCTTGCCCTCTGGTACTAAACCGTCCGGAAGTTTCTCCTGTTTGTCTCATCCATTCCACTACTTTTCTGAAAGGCAAGGAAAAAGGCTCTTTTCATGTGGATCTGTATTAACACAGACATGGGAACACACGCACACACGCATGCACGTACACACACACACACTTAATACATAAACTTTCAACATTCAAAGAATTATCACAAGTGAATTCCTTTGGATTTGGTACATCCAACAGTCCTGCAAAGTAAAGATTTTTTTTTTAATGATTTATTTATTTGAGAAAGAGTGGGAGAGACAGAGAATGAGAATCGGGGTGTCAAGGCCTCCAGACACTACAAACACACTTCAGATGCATGCGCCACTTTGTGCATCTGGCTTTATGTGGGTACTTGGGAAATTGAACCTGGGGTCCTTAGGCTTTGGAGGCAAGTGCCTTAAATGCGGGGCCATCTCTCCAGCCCAAGATTCCTTTCTTTTCTAGAAAGAAACTCAGACTTGAAAGGAGATAAGGAGATGTCCACAGGAAGTTTTCTGAACTTGGTTGTCAGTGGGGTGCTCCATTACTGAATGTCTTCCGTATATTTGAAGCTGAGCAGAGGGTTTTCTGGAATCATGATGTGTTTTCCTTACCCTAGTGAGACTTGGTGGTGGGAATAAATATTTCTATAGGGTGACCGCAGTAAAAACAGGTCCACTGAATGCCACCCGTTATAAGTATATTTACATATTTCAGATTTCATGGATGTATTTAGAAATATTAGTACAACATAATTGAGGTCTCATATTAAACCCTTGAGCTTAAAGCAGGAAATCAATGGCTCTTTCTCCCCCTGCCCTTCTACACCTGTCAGGGGTAATTTTTTAACCACCGGCACATTACAAAATTTGCCTCCTAAAGAGTCTGATTCATGCGTCTTGTTTTAAATGCACTGGGCTGGGTCCTCAGTGGAGACCCAGGCAAGTACTGAACTAAGGTAGAAGGAAGTGACTTTCAAAGAGTTTGTTTTCTCCAATATATTTATTTTTAATTGGGTTTAAAATGTGGTCTGCCATGAGAGGGTTTTTTCAAAGGTGAGAAGTGAAACCTCGGGCGGGGTGGGGAGTGCATGTCCTGAGAGAGGGAAAAGTAAACAGGCCAGGCTGCAAAAGAGACGTGAGCATTTCAGCGTGCGTGCATGCATGCGTGCGTGCGTGCGTGCGTTGAGGGGCCAGTTTTACTTTTGTTTTCACAGTGTCACCCTCTCTGTCTCTCAAAAGACAGGATGGGGAGAGGGGACGTTTGGCTCAGCAGAGGGTTTGGGGAGTCTGGTTTTCTGCATATGTAAATATGGGTGTATTTCTAAACCAAAGTGCAGGGCCACTGTGGAGTCGTGGGTCTGTGTCATGCAGAAAGGCCTCTTGTCTGAGTCACCTCGTAGTGAAGATTGATTCATTTTACGCTTCAGTAGAGATTTGGCTCATTTATTTATTTTTTCCCCTATTGCCTCTTCTTTTAATGGCATTTATTTATTAATGATAGCCCACAAAACCCTTTCAGAAGAAAGCCTTTTAGGCTGCAAGCTCACTGTGGATCTATGGATTGTGCACTGCCTGGGGGGGGGATGTATTTGCCCATAGCCCAAGTAGTATCTTTCAGCCTTCAGACTCGTTTCAGTGAGAAGTGCTTCTGACTGCTGGGAAACAAAACCATTCCTCCCCCTACCCCAAAATGAGTTGTACTGACTTTGAGGAGAGGGCCGTAAAGTACGTTTTCAGTGTTATGTGCATTAGATTTCCTGCACCAATGGATTAGGGCCTTTGAGGTTCCCTTGGTAAATGCCACTGAAATACAAATTTTCTTCCTACAGGAGCTTCACAGCACATGTCTTATGACATTGATGCTTTAGTTATTTATAGGTCAGATAGAATCTGTCAGTTATGTTTATTAGTTTGTGGAACATTTTGGATATAGTGTGAGAAGCACAGAATACAAAGTGAATGGTTTTTCCCAAGCAGGAAGTTACTCTGTCCTGTCAGCAGAGGGCTCCCTCTCTCAGCTAATGAAGAGTATGTGTCTGACAGATCACTTTTCAAATTCAGGTTCAGCCCACACTTTCAGTGAAAGCATAGCACCTGTGGGGTAGGTAGTGATTATACCCAGTGAAGTAATGTGAATTGTGATGAAACGAGGCCTCCCAGCTATTTGGTGAATCTGTTTCTTCTCAAGCAGAAAATAAACTGCCATATTTATGTAATTTCATCTTTTCAAATGTTTTGAGGTGACACATTGTGGAAATTTAGACAGTATTTATTTATTTATTTATTTATTTATTTATTTATTTATTTATTTATTTATTTAGAAGAGGGGAGGGGGAGTATGGGCATGCAGGGACCTCTTACCACTGACAAAATAAAATAAGAAAAGCAGGCTGTTGTCCCTCGCTCAGTCCCTCTCAAGACACTGGAAACTGAAAATAGAAAACAGGAAAAATCAGTTTTGTTATTATTCTGATTATTGTTGCATGAGGCTTAGAAGAAATGAAATTCTGTTTCACCTGCCAGCTTCAGGGTAGTGGGCAGAGAAAGGCTTTCAGGACCAAACCAGAAGATTGAGTTACAGTTTTGTGTAACCTGCAAGGAACTGACTCGTTATGGTTTCCCAAATCCTCTTACGCTTGGAGCTGGTAGGCTTCTGTGATTTCACACTGTCTTAAGGCTCTCAAGTTCAGCGTAGAACATTCTACGTGGGAGCAGCAGGAAAAGGACATTCTTTACAAGGTAGCCAATGATCCTAAACCTAGCTGGGCTGCAGCTTTTTCAAAGAAAGGCCAGCCAGCGGTGGAACGGTATGCCCTTGCGTTCGTCCTTTGCCTCCCAGAGCCAGCTCACAGACCCAAATGCAGACACACCTTTCACTGATTAGAAAGTCGTATGGCCATTTGAATGGGAGTTGCACAGCCTGATGGACTGGCGGGATCCCTCCCCAAGGGCTGCGAGTCCTCGTGCGTGCAGTGTGGTGAGCTCAGGGCTTCCCTGTTACACCTGCGGGGTTGACTCCTGCAAGTGTGGGGGAGGAGGTGGACACGGGAGGCATGGTGTTCTGGGCCCTTCTGAAAGCTGACAGCTCCTGGCCTTCACAAGCATGACTTTTTTTTTTTTTTTTTTTTTTTTTTTTTGGCTGAAGTAGCTCAGCCTCTTCCTGTGCGATCTCGCACGGTGCTGGCTTCAGTATGGGCCACTAAGTCGCCCCCCCCCACAACGTCCACCAGCCAGCCATCAGCATACACCAGGCAGGCGCCCAGTTAGGACTATTTTCAGTCCCTTTACAATGGCCTTGTCATTTCCCCCAAGGAAAACGAGCAAGGACGCTGTTGCCTGGGTCACTTGTCGGCCGATGACAACTTTGACTTTGACTTGAGCTTCCCCTCCTCCCTTCCTCCAACCCCCTCTCCCTCCCGAAATCCCTAGCTCAGCAAATATTTGAACCTGTCCAAGTTAATCATGAAGCCGAGATCTTTATCAGAGTTCCATGCACGGGCGGGCGCCCTGCCGAGGCTCCTGAGCACATCTAT
Source organism: Orientallactaga sibirica (assembly GCA_036365145.1). Lineage (NCBI taxonomy): Eukaryota > Metazoa > Chordata > Mammalia > Rodentia > Dipodidae > Orientallactaga > Orientallactaga sibirica. Next base: position 2,690,785 of record JAEOAD010001846.1, read on the forward strand.
CCAATCTATCCAGGGGGCTGGGCCTGGCCTCAGCGCGGGCAGGCGGGGCATGGGGCGGAGGGACCGGCTGCTGCCGAGCAGTGCCTCCAGTGGCCAGTGGGGACAGCAAGCCAGCCCAGCCGCCTGTGTCCCTACCCGTACGTGTGCGCTAGCCAGCTAGCCAGCCAGCCGAGGGTCGCACGCCCCTCCTGCCTGGCACAGCTTTGGGGGTGGGTTGGGCTGAGTTGGTGGAAGAAGCTTTCTTTGGAATTTTTTTTCATGGTCGGATACAAAGTGAAAACGTTGAAATGCATAACCTGCCAAGTAAGTTGCCTTTTATTTGTGCGGGTGGGGTGGGGGGGGTGGCTCTTATCTGCCAGTTGTCCTCCGTGTGTAGATTGTCCCCTGTCAATGAGTGAGCGCTGCCTGCTGAGAGCAGATGGAAGATTAGGGTAGGGGGTGGAGCGTCATTCCCTCCTGGCCTCCATGGAGACCCTGCCCAGAAGAAATGGGGTTTAGGTTGGGAGTTGAGAAAGTGCTAGCCTGGAAGTTAGGGCTAGGCCAGGGCTTGCAGAGACCATGGAAAATCACCTGTCCCCCCCTCCTACACACAACCCTGCCCTCCACCTTGGGTCACCTAGCCACATGGTTGCCACTAGACAGGCTGACCTGCACCAAGTGTTTCCTCGAGCATGGGTGGCCTCTGTGCTGACCGCTGTGCCACACTGACGGAGAACTTGTCTCCATACTTTTGGAGGGAGGGTCAACATTTTGATTCTACTACCAATTTTTTTTCTGAACTCAGGACATTACCCCTTCACCACCTCTTTGACCTTTTTTTTTTTTTTTGCTAGAATTTGAGTTTACATTTACTTAAACCCTTAGGCAAATAGAAAAGTGTGTGGGGGTGGGGAATAGTGGGAGGGAGTAGAGTAAGCCTGCCTTGACTTCCCCATAGTGAAGGACCCCGGGGAGAGGCCAGGTAACAGAGCGCCTTGCTCTACCTATAACATGCTGTGAGATTCCAAGTCAGGTAGACTGGTGTGTTCCTTAAATCATCCCACAAACGCACAGCTTCCACATGCACCGGGCCCACCACTGTCATTTTAAAATGTACATGATGGTGGGGGGGAGTCCTCTCTCCCCATCATAATATTGTGAATATCTGCAGAGATTGGTTCACAGTGGCATTGCATATCACTTCAATGACAGTGTCAGAATTACATGCAGAATGACTGAAAGAACCAAAATTAATCATTCCATTTGTAGGGAAATCGATTTCTTGATATTGAATATTGCTAAGAAGGAATATCTGTCCCCAGAGGCAGGCACCGAGCTGGATAGAGGAAAAAGATGACATCACCCTCCTGGTCAAGCAGCCAGCGCTGAAAATGGGTTCCTCCACGAAACACTTCGCCAAGATCACCTGCGCTCTGCGCTCTGGTCTCTGGCCACGTTTCTTTGGTGGAAGCATCTTGATGCCCAGTTTTGTTAGAAAATCACATTAAAATCCCCAATAATGTTCCCAATTAGGCTTATTATTTCTGCTGACAATCACTACCTTTATCCCTATGCAGAATTTTCATGATTATTCTGCAAAGTCTTGGTTTTGACCTTGAAATGTTTGATAGAAGACACCTGTCTAAATATTTTTTAATTGTCCTTTCTAATGTGACACATTTATGACAGTGTTTTAAGTTCTAGGCTTTCAGTGATTTATAGAGGATTGGACTTTAATATTCAGAGTTCTTGATCCTTCCTGCTGCTCATATATCTGGGGGATGTCTAAGGGCTGTAAAATATAGCTTAAGGATACCATTTTGATGCCTTCTTAAGGTTTTTATACCAAGCAATGACCCGGGCTGTCTCTAAACCCAGATGTACCAAGGGGAAAGAGCTGGGAGCCGCAGCATAGCAGCTCTTGTCAATCTGCCAACAGCAGAGCATACCGTGCTTCAAGGAGTAATAAAAAAGGAATTAGAGAACTCACTGCTGGAGGAGAACAGGCAAATTAAACACCTTTCGAAACGATGAGCGAGCGTGTAGGCATTGCAGCTGCATGGCAGTAGCTTCTCCGTGAGGCTGGGACTGTGTGAAGCTGGCATCGGAGGTCTGATGAAACAGGAGTGGTCTGGTGACATTTCTCTGACTTGATTGGCTGGGGTGTGTGATGTAATAGGTTACAGTGCAGCCCCGTATAGGTTTTAAAATGAATTCCAAGACACCATTACAAAGAAAGCCGGACTCTTTTCTTATAACTGAGCTCAGCCAAGGAAAGTCTCGCACAAATGTACACCACTGTTTGGACTATGGAAGACCTGGATTTAGACTATGCCAAGACAGATATAAACTGTGGCACAGACTTGATGTTTTATATAGAAATGGACCCACCAGGTAATACTGCAGTATTAACAGAGAGAGCTGGTTAATTTTGTGGCTTTTTAATTTTTTTATTATTTTTTATTTTTTGAAAGCTGCTGTAACAGATCCTCCTTGAGGTTGCTATTTTTACTCACTGGTTTCACTGTTAAAAAAAATTAGATTGTTTGCCTGTGGAAGCAAGCAGCTCAGGCTGTGTGGGGAAAATGCTGGTTCTTGCTGAATGGAATGGGAATTGGATTGCACTCGTTCACTGGTGGCTTTTGTTCATCTTGGTCCTTTGCTGGTCGGGCTGCATTGCTGTAGACTGTTTCTTTATTTCAGAGGACTCGTCATTTATGCTACTTCTCCCTGCTTGACAGTGGGTGACAACAATGTGGGGCTTTGCTGTGACACCCGGGACTTTAGGAAGCATGTACCATGTAGTACTGATTGAAAGTCTATTCTCGATGACCTGAAACTCTTGTCAATCAGCTGTGGAGACGTCTCTTGCTCTCTGTAATGAGAAAAGAAGTTGGCTTTCTGTGATTTAGTACTAATCTTTGAGAAATAGCCTTGCTAGATAGGCACCTGAAATCCTTGATGCATAAACTGATGTGGTAACAGCGCTTTAAAACTTGTGGCTTCAAATTTGGCTAAAAAATTCTAGATTCATTTGTTGTTTCTTCCAACATGAGCCTTCCCTCCAGTAAAGAAATTCCAGAACAGTGTGCTGGTTTTACTTGTCACCAGTTCCTATGTGAACACAGATGTGACATTGAGGAAGGGGATAGGGTTTTAAATTGAGACCTGACATACACAGCAGCATTTCCCCAGCAGATGTTAACATGAATGCTAAGGAGATTCGGGTCGCAGAGGAGTCTCTTAAAGTAGCTTTTGGCTGAACACAGCTTGACATGCTAAGATTAGAAAAACCCAGTTCTCCTCTTAAAGCCTATGGCTGTAGTGGAAGCTTTTTTCTTTTCTTTTGTTTCTTTCTTTTTTTATTATTGCAACAGCATTTGTGCAGGACAGAGAGAAGCCAAATTTGTCTTATATAATTAAATGAGAGGAAATTAAAACCAACTCCTCTCATTTATTTTGCTCAGATGTTCCTAGTTTCTTACTTCAGATGGATTCGACTGGGCACACAACGGTAATATAGCCAGGATTATTTTGAGGGAGAAATGTTATGCCTCCGGATTTGCTTTGCAATTTCTTCACGTGGCCAGCCGCATTTATTTCTTAATCTTTAAGGTGGTATCTGTTTGTCTGTCTGTCTCTCCTTTTCCTTCTGTCACTCTTTTTTCCCTCCTTTTCACTTTCATTTGTTTTTGAGCTATACTCTGAAAGATTATCTTTTAAAGAAATATGTATTCCATGGAACTGTGAATTTATTGTATTACTCAGTTTTATTTTTTTTTCTTTGTTGTAACGGAAATGCTACTCATTGAAGAGGTTGTTCACTTTGAGTTGGGACTATACACAACTTCTTTCTTTTTCCTTTGCCCACAGCACTGCCCCCTAAGCCACCCAAACCCACTACTGTAGCCAACAACAGCATGAACAACAATATGTCCTTACAGGATGCTGAATGGTACTGGGGTGATATCTCGAGGTAAGACCACAGAGCTGTTGGTTTTCACTAGCTACAGGGAGGTTTCAAGTTCAAGGAAGAAAGGCACCAGCTTGCAGAGTCGCATTTTTAGGAAAGCATCCAACATAAGCATGAAGCACAGTTGGTTCTCGTCCAAAGACGACCAGAAAAGTCACTGAGCACGGGAGAGCCGTGGGTGCTGCTGCACGCCACAGGAAATTAAATACCCAGGAACCTTCAGCACTGAACTTACAGTGATGCCAGGGAAGCACCAAGGCAACAGGGCACTGCCCAAAGGCACCCTCTGAATTAAGCTGGCCTTTAAGAATGACTGTTCCTATCTTAAAAGCAGGAGCATTACATGGGCATTTTTTTAAAAGCTTTTTGGGGAAGGTAGTAAGGGGCTGAGGGGCTGGCAGAAGCCTTTTATAGATCATGACTTTCTGTGCTGTTTTGTCAGAGGTTTGTTAAAAACTTGCAGTATAAGTATACCAATAATGAAAGAGTGTGTGTGTATGTGTGTATGCGCACACACATATGCACATATCAGGTACCAGTTTTTCATGAAATGTAAACTGATAACATTCCTATATAATGGAGAAAAGAAATCATTAGGAAACTCTTAAAATGGAGTTCCCTGCATGTCATTTTACAAGGGCAGGAGGTAAATATGTGGAAAGTATGTACTTCTCACTCAGTTTCACTATGATCCCAAAGAAAAGTGTCTTAAAATACAAGATCTTTTAGAGCTCAGTGGTAGAGAGCTTTCCTAGCCTGTGTGAGGTCCTGGGTTCAATCCTCAGTCCAGCCTCTCCCCTCCCCCGCCCCTCCTGTGGTGACTGGATCTTAGAGGTGAGCACGGTGCTGTGTTCTGTTCATTTAGGGAAGAAGTGAACGAAAAACTTCGAGATACAGCTGATGGTACCTTTTTGGTACGAGATGCATCTACTAAAATGCATGGCGATTACACTCTTACACTAAGGTGAGTTGGGATGCAGCCGGAATCAGGGTGTACGGGTTGACCTGAAATTAAAAAGACAACTTCCAATCAAGAGACATGTTAGCTTTTAAGGAGCACACAAAGTCATGGATTCATTTCCATACATATGTTGAGTTTCCAACCCTCTTCTCTTCTTCCCCACTCTCTCCCCTTCTTCCTCCCCAATAGCCCTTGTGCTTCTGTTTAAGAAAGTCCTAACTCCACCACTTTTGTATTGTATTTACAGGAAAGGAGGAAATAACAAATTAATCAAAATATTTCACCGAGATGGAAAATATGGCTTCTCGGACCCATTAACCTTCAGCTCTGTGGTTGAGCTAATAAACCACTACCGGAATGAATCACTAGCGCAGTACAATCCCAAACTGGATGTGAAGCTACTTTACCCCGTGTCCAAGTACCAGCAGGTAAAGCCACACAGAATTCCTTACCTTGCCATAACGTGCAGTCATGATACTTTCCAGTTTAAGAAGCAGATGAATTATATGAAATCGGGTTTGACAAAATCAACACCGTGGCCACAAGATCACAATTATGTAATTTCCAAGTCAGCCAGGGAGTTTAAAACAATGTTTTCCCCATGTGGGCCATTTTATTTAACAATTGTTATTTCATTAAATGCCTTATCAACCAAATTCTTTTTCTCTGTCATCTTTCTAGGATCAGGTTGTCAAAGAAGATAATATTGAAGCTGTAGGAAAAAAATTACATGAATATAACACTCAATTTCAAGAAAAAAGTCGGGAATATGATAGATTATATGAGGAATATACTCGTACTTCCCAGGTCAGTTTTCTGGAGTAACATTCAGATTTCTTTGAGGATCCTAACCCATGTGCTCAGATTCAGAAGAAGAAAATAATTTAAAAGGCCAAGATTTGGTGACGCAGTGGGAGGAAAGTCGGTTGTTACAGTTGGTTACTGAAGTGCAGTGAATCCTATATTAATCCCATCTAGAACCCTATATTAAGTTTGCACATCACTGACCTGGGAGACTGGTGTTGAGGCTAGCTAGACATTAATAACAGCTGCAAGTGTCCCAGGCTTGTCTAGTCACCGGAGTGGAGGTTTTCCCCCCACACGCCGGGCTGCGAGAAAGTGTGGCAGCATGCAGAGCACTGACTCACTCGTGCCCTCGGCCCATTATGTGTCTGGTACTGCCAGAGGACAGAGCCACGTGGATGGTGCAAAGATGAAAGTGAAAATCAGTGCCCATAGGTTGAGAAAACTCTCCAAAAGTCCATTTCTGTGACACTGTTTTAATGGAGTTTGTGAACTCACACCCAGCCCTGCTAACTGACACATTACAGCCCTCCACATCCGTAGGTCCCGTCATCTGCAGATGCACGATAGACTTTTTTAACCCTTACCCTGTTGTCATCCCTACAACACAGGGCAGCTGTTTACACAGCACGTGTCTTGTGTCAGTGGAAGTGAGCTAGAGGTTCCAAGTCTTCAGGACAGAGGGCGCAGCTTCTGTGTGACACTGTGTTTTGTAAAAGGAGCCCAAGCATCTTCGAATCTTGGTAGCTGAGACAGGAATTAACAATCCCTTATGGTACCCAGAGATGCCTGTACTTACAAACTCGTGGTACGAGCCAAATATGCTGGTCATATCTTGCAGTAGGAAATTGTTCTCTGAAAGGTACATTTCTGTGCAGGAAATCCAAATGAAAAGAACCGCTATTGAAGCCTTTAATGAAACCATAAAGATATTTGAAGAACAGTGCCAAACCCAGGAGCGGTACAGCAAAGAGTACATCGAAAAGTTTAAACGCGAAGGCAATGAGAAGGAAATTCAAAGGTGAGTGAGCCGTGAGCGTGTCCATTATCCCCGTCCTACAAATAACAAAAATCTCTTAAAACTGTCCACACGGATTATCTCACATTCTGTGATGAGAGTTAATTTGTAAAGGACAGGAAGAGAAAATATTCTTTACTTGATGAAACTGCCAGGAAGCAGTGGGGACATCCTAAACTTGGGGACACCTGCCTCGCACACCCCGCTAATTACAAGCGCATTTACCTTGCCTGCAGGATTATGCATAATTATGATAAGCTAAAGTCTCGCATCAGTGAGATTATTGACAGCAGAAGAAGGTTGGAGGAAGACTTGAAGAAGCAGGCAGCTGAATATCGGGAGATTGACAAACGAATGAACAGCATTAAGCCAGACCTCATTCAACTGAGAAAGACGAGAGACCAGTACTTGATGTGAGTTTTGCCCCTCTCCAGTGAAAGATGGACAGTTGCTAAAATTAAAGATGAGTTATTAATGATTTTTTTCTTCTCTAAACTTTCTCAGGTGGTTGACTCAAAAAGGCGTTCGTCAAAAGAAATTGAATGAGTGGTTGGGAAATGAAAACATGGAAGAGTGAGTAGATGTTGAAGACCGTAGGGAGAATAAAGTGAGGGGACATTTCACAGGATAAAATGCATGAATTATCATGATCCAAAACTTTATACAAGGAAGGAGAAGCTGAGGAGGTCTGGGATTTCGTTTTACCCATAATTCAGTAAATTGACCCTGCGTGTACATAATGAAGCCCTTACCATCTGAAAATCCCCAAATAATTTTTGGATCAGAGAAAAAACGTCAGTTATCTTCAGATGTATTTTTTTAAGTTTTTAAAAAATATTTTATTTCTTTATTTGAGGGGGGGAAGAGGCAGAGAGAAAGAAAGAGAGTGGGCATGCCAGGGCCTCTAGCTACTGCAAATAAACTCCAGATACATGTGCCCCCTTGTGCATCTGGGTTACGTGGGTCCTGGGGAATTGAACCGGTGTCCTTAGGCTTTGCAGGCAAACACCTTAACCACTAAGCCATTTCCCCAGCCCTCTTCAGATGTATTTTGAAGGCTAGCTATGTGTTTGGTTTGGATTAAGAACTGCTAATTTTCCTGGTCAATTAATTTCCCTTATATAAAATCTTCAGCTTCTGGGATAAACAAAACTGTTTTAATAACTCCCTTGTCCTCTGCCCAAGTTCCTCAAGGTGGTTGCCAACCTGAAAATGGAGATAGTGTCACTTATTGCTAGCCTCTTGCCCCACAGGGTGACATGAGAGGGAAATCTAGGGACTCACTCGCATGCTGGCTGGTCTGGCCTGTATGGGAGAAGAAGGGCAGGAAGTAGGTGGACGTAACAAGGGGTGCCCGTTCAGGGTAGGCACAGGCCCAAGAGGGCTTCCCCACACTCTTCACTGACAACCCTTCTCTTCTCTTCTGTCTGTGCAGCCAGTACTCACTGGTGGAGGACGACGAGGACCTGCCCCACCATGATGAGAAGACGTGGAACGTCGGGAGCAGCAACAGAAATAAAGCTGAGAATCTACTGCGAGGGAAACGAGACGGCACCTTCCTTGTCCGAGAGAGCAGTAAGCCAGGCTGCTACGCCTGCTCTGTAGTGTACGTATCTCCAGAAAACTGGCTTTTATTTAAAAGAAAAGCTTCATTCACTGAGGATAAGGATTTGAAAAGGTTAAAGAAGGAGTCCCATGGTGCAGTAATGTAGAAGCAATAGCATCAGTTTTTAAAATTTATTTATTTGAGAGAGAGGCAGATAGAGAAAGGGCACGCCAGGGCCCAAACAAACTCAGACACATACATGCGCCACCTTGTGCATCTGGCTGACGTGGGTCCTGGGGAATCGAACCTGGGTCCTTAGGCTTCACAGGCAAGCACCTTAACCACTGGGCCATCTCTCCAGCCCCATCTTTATTTTTTTGGGGATGGGGGCTGGAGACAGGGTCTCTCCTTGGCCTGGAGCTTACCTGTCAGGCTAGTGCGCTCATTCACCCCAGTCCCAGGGACCCTTGTGTCTGCTCCCCAGTGCCAGCATCACAGATGTGTACCGCTATGCCCTGCATTTTTCTGGGTGTTTATTTTCTTTTTACCTATTTCTTGATAACTTGGGGAGAACTTTGAAAAGCAGATACGGAAGGTTGGATGTAGTTATGTATGCCTGTAACCCAGGCTTAGCCAGGAGGATGGGGAGTGATATCAAAGAAAAGAGAAATGGGAGTCTTTAGTCACTGGCATCCCCTTTGGGTTAGAGAAATACAGAAAAGGATCCTGTAGTGGGGAAAGATGATGCAAGTATCTTGAGCTCCTTTATCAACTTCTTTTCTCTTTTTGGTTTTTCGAGGTAGGGTCTCCCTCTAGCCCAGGCTGACCTGGAATTCACTATGTACTCTCAGGTGGCCTCGAACTCACGGTGATCCTCCTACCTCTGCCTCCCTAGTGCAAGCGCTGTGATTTTGAAGGTGTGTGCCGCCACTCCCGGCCCCAGCCTCTTTTTCCTTTAAGAACCATATGTCTAAGACATACTGAGGACGTTGAGGACCAGGAAGCAGGGGCTGCAGAGTAGATGCCAACAGAGAGAGTTGCAAAGACATTTCAAGGAGAGTTTCAAAGGAAAGCCCTGTTGCTGGTTGTGACTGTCTGCACAGTGGCACTGATACCTGAAATGGGTGAAAACGGCCAGTTTGTTGCACACTTAACCATGTGTGACATCGCGTCTCTCTCCAGCATCCCAGTTTGTTTCTTTTTAAATATATATAGTCGTAGAGTGATTTATTTGAGAGGGAGAGACAGAGGCACATAGAGAGAATGGGCATTCCAGAGGCTCCAGCTACTGCAAACGAACTCCAGACACATGCGCCACCTGTGCATCCCACTTACGTGGGTCCTGGTGAATTGAACCTGGGACTTATGTCTTTGCAGGCAAGTGCCTTAACCACTAAGCCATCTCTCCATTTTCTTATAGTTACCTTATTGCATAAATGCTCTCCTTCTAAACCATTTTAAAGCAGAAATGTAGCAGCTCAGGAAAGCCGGCTCAAGAACTCAGTCCCTACCTATGTCACTAGGGCTAGTAAGTTGGTGACAGTCCTAGTTTACTGGGCATTTGGGGCTGTAGTTTGTGAGGGTTGCGATGTGCTGGCACACTGTGCTTTTTCCATCACAGTGACTTTGTTAATCCAGAAACCTGGGACCATCTCAAAAGATGTTTGTCCCTCCTCTCCTCTCCTCTCCAGGGTGGATGGCGAAGTCAAACATTGTGTCATCAACAAGACGGCGACTGGCTACGGGTTTGCAGAGCCTTACAACCTGTACGGCTCCCTGAAGGAACTGGTGCTACACTACCAACACACCTCCCTCGTCCAACACAACGACTCCCTCAACGTCACACTAGCATACCCGGTATATGCACAGCAGAGGCGATGAACGGACGCTGCCTGGATTCCTGTTCCTGACCTTCAACCACCCGAGGCCTCTGGGAAGCAAACGGCTCCTCCAGCCTGCCCTGTGAACTGAGCTGCCGATGCCAAGCCGGCTTGTCTGCGGACAGGACTAGAGCTTTCTTGAACAAAAAAGAAGTCCAGTCGGGGAAGACACACAGCCCAGGGCTGTCGGATGACTAGACAGTTTTCTAACCTTCTCCCCTACCCTTTTTCTTTTCTTTTTTTTTTTTTCTTTTCCTTTCTTTTTGTTTTAATTTAAAGCCACCACACACAACCAAGACAAAGAGAACAAGAAATGCAGGGACAAAGAGGCCTACAAATATGGTGCTTGTTCATGCTTTCTAAAGCTTTACCAGCTAAAAGTTGGGACTTTGGAAAACCAGAAGGCAGACAGGGCTGAGTGGGCCCCTGGGCCTGGAAAGTTCGGGCCAGCCTGGTTCCGCCTGGGGTGTGTCGCGGGCGTGTTGGGCGCAGACCTGTTGCACTGTGGATTGTTTGATCTGCTCACAAGTGAACATGCGCAGCAGAGAGGCACGCCTGCACACAGGATGCTTCGGGAGAACGTTCGTTCGGGTTTGTTCAGAGGAAAGTCTGTCATTGCAAAAGTGCCCGCAAAGTGTTTTGTTTCAACTCGTCAAATCCAATCCACAAAACCAACTGATCAGCAGAAGAAACACGGAGTGTGGACAACAGGACTTAAAATGACATTCAGTATATAAAATATGTACATAATATTGGATGACTATCAGATAGATGGATTTGTATCTATACCAAATAGCTCTGTTTTGTTTTGCTAAGGCTAAAATGCACAGCGCTATGCAATTCTTAATTTTCATTAAGTTGTTGTCGGTTTGAATAAGCTCCCCTCACCCTGGTTTTTGTTGCTTGAAAATATTGTCCTTGTTTTTTTTTTTTTGGGGGGGGGGTTAATATTCATTTTGTTATTCCTACCTTTTTTTTTAAAAAAAGAAGAAATGTACAGAATGCCAGTAAAGAAAAATGGCTTCAGAATTAAAACTATGAAATATTTTACAGTTTTTCTTGTACAGAGTACTTGGCTATTAGCCCAAGGTTAAAAAGTTCATAACAGATTTTTTTTTTTTTTTGGACTAAAATGTTGGGCCGTGCCTGATAAGCTTCGAAGCTGCTTTACTCAATAAAAAAAGAAAAAAGAAAGATATATGAATATGACACAGTATTGCTGAGTCCAACAGTTGTTGTTTTAAGACTCTTGAAATACGGTACCTGTCAATGTTTGTTTCATAATGAATCGTGAACTTCTTGAATGGGGGGTGGGTGGGGGGTGGGATGTAGCCAAGGGAGGAAGCAGGTGTCGCGGGGGGGGGGGGCAGACGGTGTGCACTTTCTTGGGATTGCAGAGAAGTGGCGATAACTGTGAAGTGAAGTGACTTTTCCTGCAGTCTTTTGCCACGTTGACTTTCTAGTTGTTTTCTCTCAGTAGCGATTCCAAGCCTCCTGTGACTAACCCAAGGACGGCTGGTCGAGTATCTCAGTTCTTATGAAGTAAGTGCTGCATTTGGGGGGGAGGGAGGGGCTCTTGGAACATTTTAGCACACTGGTGTCAAGGTTTGATCCCTGCATTTCTAGAAAATGTGTTCTCTCATATTTTTAACCTTAGACCGGTCACAACCACCAGCCGACAGTCATTTTAGCAAAAGAATCTTTTCAGTTGGGTTTTTGTTCTTCCCCGCCCAACCCCCCAGGCTTTCCGTGCAGTTTTGAGCAGGAAGCAAGTAGACAGACAGTACACCGGCCCTGCTCTGGGCTGTGTGCAGCTTGTGACAGTCATGCTCATTGCAGGAATCAAGGTGGTAGTCCCTTACCCACTGTGGGCGGAGCAAGGGGCCGGTGGCATCATCTTTCTAACTTAGGTGTACTCGTGCAGCAGGAACTGTCCCTGTGCTGGGAGGAGTGAAGGCTGGTGACAGCCACCATCACTGCCCTGGAAGGTTCAAGTGGAATCTTCCATCTCAGTTCTCCTTTCTCAGGATGAGACAGGCTCACAGCTTTATTTCTCCCCGTTAAACACGAAGGTGAAGGAGGGTTTATATTTTGTCTTTTGAGGATTTTTTTTTTAATCTTTTGGAATGCTCAGCCTAGCAGCTGAATTCATGGTCTGTGGAATGTATTTTTTTTCCCTTCTTTATATGAAACTACTTACCATCCCATAGAGCAGAAGTCAGTCTGCAATTAGACTGTCCGCCCTCGAACTTGACTCTTCTGATCTGACCATCTCCCTCCTCATCGCCAGACAATTGCTGATTTCCTGGGTTAAGACTTTCGGTGGTGACATTGTGCTACTTTGCATAAAACTTAACAGCTCATAGTTGTTTGTAAACTGGGTTTGTGTTTGGCTTTTGTCTTTTTTTTTTTTTTCCTTTTTTGGTAGCACACCATGTATGCTGTAACTTTCATTTTTAAATAGCCCTGAGATTGAATGTTTCACCAAAAGATACAGTTTTGTTAGTGTTTCGGCCTCAACACCCTGCAGGACATGCAGGATGAGCTGCCATTTAGACGGTCACTCCATTTTTCGCCTCTCACAGTCATAAGCGCGATGGCTTTTCCATTCACTGAAGGCAGGAGCCATTCACTGGCCCGTATGACAGTGAGTTACATCCCATCTTTTCTCCTGGATGCTGTGACTAGAGTTGGGCATGCACCCCAAGTCTGTACTTGAAGAAGCTGAGCCCTCGAGGTTCTGTGAGTTCAGTCAGTCAACCCCTAAGGACACAGCAGAGGTGCTCGTGACAACACAGTATCCCTCCATCAGTTTCCCCCACCAAACGTAGCATCGTAAAGACAGCCAGATGCCATGAAGAGGCCGAGGGGGGTGGGTGGCACCTCCTATTCCATCCCAGAGAGATGGTAACCACGTGGAAGAGTCGACATCTGACAACTCCACGGCCCTGGATATATGTATATATGTATATGTGCATGGACTGTTGTCTCCTGTGTACGTTTCAGCCAAAACAATCTGCAGTGTTGACTTCAAGTCCGTAACAGACAGATGTCTAGTGCGGTCCGTATATATGTGTTTGGATGTGTTCTTGCCTTCGGGGTTGAGTCGTCCTATAAGGTGAAAATTGTTTGCAAGTGAAGTGAGAAGTTCCTAAGTGTTTGGCTACTGCTGCTGCTTTTTTCCTTGTTCTGAGAAGTTACTCCTTTTTAGGGAGCTGGTCTGGATGACTTGCTTTTATGTGGAAAAGCCCTGTTTTTGGTGTGTCGTCAAGAGTGTGTTTCTGTGAGCTGTCACTGTGGGGAACCCATTGCTTTATCATATAGCTGGTTGTGAACTAGTGACTGTTTGGGAAGTCCTACTGATGTTCCCTATCGGGAGCAAAATCCTGCTGTTTCTCCACAGCTGTGCTTTTGCTATGCGTGCTAACCAAGTCCATGGGGGAAGCAGACTTTGCTCATCGGTTTGAATTTAAGGTCATTTAAGAAAGGGGCAGTTCGAAGCACAGTGCCTCACATGGGACAGAGTTCCGAAATGCCAGATTCTTATTTTGTCAAACGAGCTGGAATTATAAAATACTACTAGTTCTGTGGTCGGGGAGGGAATGGAAGTGGTCAATTGGAAAGGCTAACCGGCTTCCTAGCGAGCTTGTCACCATGAGATAGCATTTTCCAGGATGCTGCTGCTATTTAAGGGGGGGGGAGCAAAATTAAAATAAAAAAAACAACTCATTTATACGTGTGTATTTTTTAAAGCTATGATCTGTTCGATGTTTTTACAAATCTGTTTATATAACATTGATAAAATCAAGTTGGTCTTTCGACGAGAGGGAGGGTGTCATGGTCAATTGGGAATTTTGCCTTTACAAGGCAACTGGGGTAGAGGGAGGGATGCCTCCCTGACACTTTGTCCAGGTTCTAGAATCAGTGGAGCTATGTATTAAGTTGCTTCAATGCATTGTATTAGGTCTTCAAACAGAATAAAGGTTGTTTTGAAATTTAACGTTGTCAGTTTGAAATTTCAGTTAACATCCAAGACGTTTCTGAAGAGTTGTGCCCACCCCCCCCCCCCACCGTATTACAAAGGCTTCGGTTTCCATGGCCTCCTATCCATCCCTTGGCCGTCTTTCTTCTTATTATAACAGCTCATTTTTGTAAACTGAGGATCCTAAATGGTCACAAATGTGCTCAGTGTAATTTATAAAATCTGACTATGGTACATGTGGCAGTTACCTTATTATAGCTGCTACAAAGCAGCTGATGGGAGAAAAGGGTTTACAGTCTCGAGGGGAAGCTCCATGATGGCAGGGGTAGCTGCAGCATGAGCAGAGTCTGGATATCACCTCCTGACCAACACCAGGTGGACAAAAGCAGCAGGAGAGTGTGGCAGACACTGGCAAGGGGAAGTTGGCTTAATACCCATAAGCTGGGGAACAAACATTCAGAACACATAGTTTGTGGGGGACACTTGAATCAAACCACTATATTTCCTGAAGAAATATCCCTAGGTGATCTCATTTTGGGGAATGCTTTTGCCATTAAAAAAAAAAAAAAACTGAAACAAGGGGCTGGAGGGATGGCTTGGTAGTTTAGGTGCTTGCCTGTAAAGCCAAAGGACCCAGGTTTGATTCCCCAGTTCCCACATAAAGCCAGATGCACAAGGTGCCGCTTGTGTCTGGAGTTTGTTTGCAGTAGCTGGAGGCCTTGGTGCTCCCATTTTTTCTCTCCCTCTCTCCTTCTACCTCTTTGTCTCTCTCAAATAAATAAATAATAAAATATTTAAAAACAAAGCAAAAAAGATGAAACAGAACATTCTCTACCATTCTCCCCAACCCTGACAGTCATCCATTCATATCTGTGGTTTCTGAGGGTGTCTGCGTTTGCTTCTTACAGCCCCATACCACCGGGACCAGAATTTACAGTACGACCTTGGGCTGTGAACAGGGCCGACCTATCCCCCAAACGCCTTGGATCCTCCGCTCAAGGAATAGCTCTCCTTGTGAAATAGCTTTTCCCGTTGGTTTCCATTGCTGATAAGACTTAGGGCCAGGCTGCCTCCCATGCTGAGTTACAGAGGACAGGCACAGTCCTAGTTATGAAAAAGGTACGGTCTGGGCCATGGGTAATCAGTGTCGTGGCAAGCAATAGCTGGCAGGTTCGTTCTCTGTCTCTTTCCTACTCGCTCTGGTATTAGAGAAGGCAGTGCCCCAAATCTCAAGCTTCCTGGCTTCTAGCTCCCACCCCGTGGACCCTGTCAGTCTGAGCGACCCCCTGTGCACAAGCTCTTAGCCAAGGCTCTGACCAGGGGTTGGGCATAGCCCCACGCTGCTACAAAACCTCTGCTTTCCCTCCTTTTCCTTTAAAAAAAAATTATTCATTTACTTGCAATCAGAGAGAGAGAGAATATAGGTGTACCAGGGCCTCCAGCCATTGCAAACAAACTCCAGGTGCATGTGCCACCTTGTGCATCTGGCTTTACATAGGTCCTGGGAATTGAACCCCGAGTTGTCAGGCTTTGCAGGCAAGCGCCTTAGCTACTTCGCCATCTCTCCAGGCCCTCCTTTCCCCTTTTTTGGTTTCGAAATCCTTTCGTCAGCTGTGTAATTCTATTTAATTGGGCAGTTAAGAAGTACCATGGTGCATAGCTTCATGCCAGGAATACACTCTGAGAAACAAATCCCTAGGTGATTCTGTCACCCTGTGAAGATTGGAGAGTGTGTTTCCACATGCCTAGCTGGCATAGGCCAGTACACATCTAAGCGGTCTGTAGCATCTGTCTGTGGTATAGCCCACTGCTCTTGGGGCCCCAGTGGATGAAAGAACACGAGCGAGAATAGGTCAAGCACAAAAGCAAATGATACCATTGAGATATTGTAAACATGAGAGCGACTGCTGGTGTGACACTGTGTTACAGAAAACCTTATAAATAGGAATACATGCTAAAGTAACCACAGAGGGCTGGAGGGGTGGCTTAGCAGTTAAACCACTTGCCTGCAAAGCCAAAGGACCCAGGTTCGATTGCCCAGGGCCCACGCAAGCCAGATGCACAAGATGGCGCATGCGTCTGGAGTTTCGTTTCCAGTGGGCTGAAGGCCCTGGTGCTCCCATTCTCTATCTGCCTCTTTCAAATAAATAAATAAAAATTTTGAAAATAACCACAGAAAGAGCAGGAGCTACACAAACCAGCAGCATATAGCTATAGTTTCTCTTCTGACTGGCCCCTGGCTGAAACACCAAGTGATTGTTATGCATTAAATTGTTTCTTTATCTGAATGAATCCTCCCACAGCCATACAAATTAGAAGATATTATCCCCATTCCACAGACAAGGAAACGGAAGCCTGGATGCAACATGACGTGTTCAAGGTCATGAAGCCTATGACGTCATTGCTCTAGAGGTCATCTGACTCAGAGCTAGAGCACGCCCCCAAATTCAATGGAAAACACACAAAAAAGCTCAAAGAGGCCTGGAGAGATGGCCTAGTAGTTAAGGTGCTTGCCTGCAAAGCCACAGGACCCAGGCTTAATTCCCCAGGACCCACATAAGGGGGTACACACTTCTGGAGTTCGCTTGCGGTGGCTGGAGGTCCTGGTGCACCCACTCTCTCCCCCTACTATTTCTCTTAAATAAACAAAAAATATTTTTTTTTTTTTTTTTAAAAAAGGGGGCTGAAGGCATGGCTTAGCAGTTAAGGCATTTTCCTGCAAAGCCAAAGGACCCAGGTTTGATTCCCCAGGATCCATGTTAGCCAGATGCACAAGGGGACACACGCATCTGGAGTTCATTCTCAGTGGCTGTAGGCCCCTGGCATGCCCATTTTCTCTCTCTCTCAAATAAGTAAATAAAAATATTTAAAAAGAACTAGAAAAGCGACTAGTAACTTTTCCTGCTTATGAGGTAACCATGTGACTCACCAAGTGGACAGAATACAGCGGCCAGTAATGACTGGCCTGAAGTAATACGAGCTTGCTTCAGACTAGTGGTTCCCAGATGTATTTGCAATTCCCAGGCTAACATTAGCATCACTCGGCACCTTGGTGAAATGCCACTTCCCAGGCTCCAATCCTGACCTGGTAACTCAAGAGTGGAGCCAGCAATCTGGCCCAACAAGCTTTGTGGGTATGTTTATGCATACTAAAGTTTGAAGATGACTGCTTTAGGTCATCCGATTATATAAATGGAAATAATAGCATTTCCCCTAAAAAGCGTTACCACTAGTGAGTGTGATAGAAATGTTCTTTCATGGTGCAATGCATCCTCATACCACAGAGGAAAGAAAACAGACCTATTTGCAGTGGAGGAGACTCAGCCATCCTTGAGGCAGTTAGGGGAACTTGGCCCACGCATGTCACCTCTCCAGGCCACCTCTGTGAAATCCAAGTCTGAGTGAGTGAGGAGGGATCGTAAGTCCCTTTCTAGAGCATAGACCGAGACTGAGTGTCCTCAATGACACAACTCTGTTCCCCAATTCTCCCTTTGAAGACGTGGCCACAGTGGGAACCCACATCGTCATTGGTGAAGGCAGGGGTCAGCAAGGCAGCTGAGGGGGCGTCCACAGCCCTGGAGTCAGTCTAGTAACCTAGCTAGCATCTTATACACTACACTGCAGCTAAGCCAAAAGTGGTGGCAGCGTTCAGGGACGTGACCTCCAACCATTTACCTGTAGCAGAGGCTCACTAGATCCTGTGTGGTCGGGGTGGGGGTTAGTAGAGTCTGTTAAACTGACAGTGTGCGCCCACTTAAAGCATTTTTTGTTTTCCCTGGACTTATTTCTGGCAATACTTTATCTAGCCATGAGAATCCTGTGGTGGTATCTTTGGAATAAATAGAAAAAATAACTTGTTCCCTATCCAAAGTCCAGGTTTTCTCAAAAGATCCCCCCTTATAACCTCCAGCCTGGTGTCGATGTCATAAATTAGCTCAACAGAAAACCACTGAGATGCTTTTAGAGTCACCTCCAACGTGCCCATCTATCTGTATTGTGTTCTCCAGAGGGAAATGTTGAAATCCCCTTCTCTCTGCTGCACTTGATCATAACAGTTCAAAACATGACCTTGGGCTTAACTCACCATTAAACAAAAATCCAGGGGCTGGAGAGATGGCTCAGTGGTTAAAGGTACATGCTTACAAAACCTGATGGCCTGAATTTAATTCCCCAGTACCCACGTGAAGCCAGATACACAAAGTGGTACATGCATCTAGAGTTTGTTCCCAATGACAAGAGGCCCTACATGCCCATTCTCTCTCTGCCCTCCCTCTCAGCTTGCAAATAAATAATAAAAATATAAAACTAAAAACATTTTTAAAAATTTAAAAGAATACTTAACTCAGCATATCTGGCCTAAAATATGAGGACAGAACACTCACGCTCTAGGACTCCCCCACCCCCACTCACTATGTTAAGGGCAAATTCCCAAGGTAGTTCCATCCATCACCAAGTTGGCTCATTAAAATTATGGTATAAACCCTTTCTAGAATTGAGTGGTATGTCTCCTGTTTTTCTACCTCCAGTGAAATGAAAATGAGGCTCATCTACACCTCACCAGCTCAGTGCCTATTTCACAGAAATAGAAATAACATTTCCAAAATCCATATGGAAGGGCTGGAGGGATGGCTTAGTGGTTAAGGTGCTTGCCTACAAAGCCAAAGGACCCTGGTTCTATTCCTCAGGACCCACGTAAGCCAGGTACACAAGATGGAGTTTGTTTGCAGTGGCTGGAGGCCCTGGTGCACCCATTCTCTTTGTCTGTCTCTCCCAAATAAATAAATAAAAATACATTGGGCTGGAGAGATGGATGGTTTAGCAGTTAAATAAGGCAGACATAGAAAGATGAGAACCGCGCACTCTCTCTCATGTGTAAAAAGGAAAAATTGTTGACTTGAAGGTAGGCTAATCCCTGCTACAGACCCAAAGGAGTAGGGACAGGATGGGGAAAGGAAGGCTGGATTTAATCCGTTCACACTGGGCCTGTGTGCACATATCATTCATATGTGTGAATGAAAATTCTAAAGAAAGAATATAGAGAAAAAAGATAACCTTAATAAGTGGACAGATAGAGGACGTAGAAAATCATCTGAAGAGTCATTATAAATGCATACTAAGAATTCCAGAAGAAGCCAGGCATGGTGGCACACGCCTTTAATCCCAGCGCTTGCCAGGGAGAGGTAGGAGGATCGCCATGAGTTCAAGGCCACCCTGAGATGACAGAGTGAATTCCAGGTCTGCTTGAGCTAGAGTGAGTCCCGCTGAAAAAAAAAAAAAAAAAAAAGGAAAAGAAAAAAGAATTCCAGATGAAAGAACTGAGAGGAGAAATTTTTTTTCCTAGAGGTGAATAAGCGTCAAATCTGCATAAACCCAATGTCCACCAAGTAGAATAAAATTATAAGAGCCTCAGAACAGCGGGTGGCTCCATGTGTGCTTAGCACCCGTGAGGGCCTGGATTCAAACACCAGCATAGGAGAAAAACAAAACAAATCAACAAAAGAGAGTTGAAATGCTTGGTTGCTTTTCCAGGGCTCAAAATGTATATTTTATGAGTAACCAAGCAATTACCATGAGATACTAGAATATTTTAAGTAAATATCAATATTATTTAATATTTTAAGTACTTCAAATATTTTATTGTTTTTCTTTAACCTTATTTTTTTAATATTTACAAACACACAGAGAGAGAGAGAGAGAGAGACAAAGAATGGGCATACCAGGGTTTCCAGCCTCTGCAAACGCTCCAGCTCCACTTTGTATATCTGGCTTTACATGAGTACTGGGGAACAGAACCTGGATCCTTAGGTTTTGTAGACAAGTGCCTTAACCACTGAGTAATCTCCCCAGTCCCTTAGATATTGATTTTTAAATAAAATTAAGAACAAGTTTTCTTTATAGCACTTACTGGCAAAAAAAGGTTATGATAATGTTTCATAATAAGCCTCACTTAGAAATGATATGCAGATAAGACAGAAGCCAGCTAGAAGTGATTTAAATACTACAGAGGTGGGAGCAGCTGAAAATCGGTCTTGAAACACAATGCCATCCAAGACCAGGTTTTGCTTTCATGGCTTGCTAACCCGATTGGACTGTGAGCCGTGTGTTAGCTGCCTTGAGATGAAAACATGGCCACACCCCTCCACGCCGTCACATTCATGTTCGAGGATGGGGCAGTGCCCATGAGTTCTCCTGTCACACGTCTCTTTATATAATTTTTTAAAAAAGGGCCAGAGAGATGGCTTAGCGGTTAAGGTGATTGCCTGGGAAGCCCAAGCACCCAGGTTCAATTCCTCAGTACCCACGTAAGCCAGATGCACAAGGTGGCACATGTGTCTGGAGTTTGTTTGCAGTGGCTGGAGGCTCTGGAACACCCATTCACATTCTGTCTGTCTCACTTCTCTCTATCTATTTCTGCTTGCAAATAAATATTTAAAATAAAAAAAATTCCCCAAATCACTCCAGAGCTGGCTTTCTAGCACATTGGTGAGACCTAGGAGCAGAGAAGCCAGGGACACCAATTGTCTCCCTCTGCTTTCGCATCGAGAGTGGATGACGTGCATGGAGAATGAGCCACCAGAGGGGTTCTGGAGTCAGCCAGCGGTGTGTGCCATTCTGTCGCTGCACCATTTTTCCATGCCATTTCTTTGTCGTCTCCACGTAGACTCTTCATGGTTAGAATGGGGAGTGGCAGCGTGACCTCAAAGTGCTGGGGCACATCGTTGTCACCTGTCAGAGAGCTGGTGAGATGGCCTAGTGGTTAAGGCACTTGCCGGCAAAGCCAAAGGACTCAAGTTTGATTCCCCAGTACCCATGGAAAGCGGGATGCATCTCGAGTTCCTTTGCAGTGGCTAGAGCCCTGGTGCACCCATTCTATCTCTGTCTGCCTCTTTCTCTCTCTCTCTCTCTCTCTCTCTCTCTCTCTCCTGCAAATAAACAAGTAAATAAATAAATAAAATATTTTTAAAAACACATGCCAAAGCCTGGCATGGTGGTGCACACTTTCAATCACAGCACTCGGGAGGCAGAGGTAGGAGGATCACCATGAGTTCGAGGCCACTCTGAGACTACATAGTGAAGTCCAGATCAGCCTGGGCCAGAGCAAAAGCCTACCTTGGAAAAAAAAAAAACCAAAAGCACAAAACAAAACAAAACAAAACCCATAGAAATGCAGTGTTCTTTCCTGACGCTATTTTATAAGATCTAGTTGGAGACACCAAAAACAATCTTCATGAAACTCCATAAAGACTTGTTTGCAATGGAAGAGGGATTTGATGGAGGCCACACTTTGACTTGGCCACTTATTCTAACCTCTGCTAGCATGGCTGACCCCTTACGGACACTGGACAGGAAAAGGCACAGGACATGAAGCTTACGTTTGCTTTTGGCTGGCAAGACCGATGGAAGTTCACTGAGGGTGGAAATGTGAAAATACTGGCTACAGTGTCTCTAAAGCTGGGAGGGCCACCGACAATCACTTTTTCTTCTTCCCCACAGCAACAACAATGACGACTGAGCATGACGCGTGGCTTAAGGCCCCGAAGCGATTGTAAGTCCTTCAACCAGTCCTTTCTCCTGCTGCTTTAAAATATCCAAGACAGGGCTGGAGAGATGGCTTAGCAGTTAAGGCGCCTGCCTCCTAAGCCTAGAACCTGGTTCCAATCTCCAGGTCCCACATTTAGCCAGGTGCAAAATGACGCAAGGGCGCAATGCTGCACTTGCCCACAAGGGGGTGCATGCATCTGGATTTCGTTCACAGCAGCTGAGAGCCTGCTGGCGTGCCCATCCCTACCTGTCTTCCTCTCCCTCTCTCTGTGTGTCTCTCTCCCAAAAATAAAATAAATAAAATAATAAAATAAAATAATAAAATAAATCAAATAAAATATCCATGACATTTCTTGGCCTTGTCCTGGCTGTCATCTGCACTCATCCTTACCCATCCCTGCACTCCCAAATGGCCCTTAGAAAAAGCATTGTGGGGCTGGGGAGATAGATGGCTTAGCAGTTAAGGCCCTTGCCTACAAAGCCAAAGGACCTCGGTTCGATCCCCAGGTTCCATGTAAGCTAGATGCACAAGGGGGCGCATGCATCTGGAGTTCATTTGCAGTGGCTTGGAGGCCCTGTGAGCCCATTCTCTCTCTACCTCTCTCTCTCTGCTTCCCTCTCTCCTTTCTCTCTCAAATAAATAAATAAAAATATTTACAAAAGAACAGAAAAAGCATTTTGGAGTCACAAGTTCAGAGGGCAGAAAGAGTTGCTGAGCTGAGAGTCAGACTGATGACACACACAGTAAGGCTTAGATAGCGGCCTCTCAGATGACCCTAATGATCCTTGACTCCCGGTAGTCATGTTCCTACACGTAAAGTCCCTTCCCCACGGTGTAGAATTGATTGATGTTTTATAGAGAAGGCCTACAGACAGTGTAGTTGCCTGTAAGTCACGAGAACACTGAAACAGTCCTATGTTGAGGTCTGCGTGGTGGAGAACTAAGGTCTCCTGACAAAAGCCAACATCAGTTTGCCCACCATCTTAGAAGCAGATCCCCCAGCCCAAGCTAAGCCTTCTGATGGTGTGCTTCATGAGAGTTCTTGAACTTGGCTCACTCAGCTAAACTCCCCTTAATTCCTGACCTTTTGAAACGTTGTGGCATAACAAATGTCTGTAGCTGTTTAAAGCCACCAATTTTTCGTCCCTAGTGTGCTCATTATCTCGGTATTTGCTATTTAAGTTTGTTCGCATGACCACCCTATATGAAAGGAAAGGATTAGGTATTAGAATGGACATTTACAGACGGGAACATACAAGCTCAGAGACAAAGCCACGTGGCCCGAAGGGCGTCGCTAATACTATTAGAGACTGCCCGTTCCTTGCCATCTGAGTTCTACTTTGGGATGCAGCCACAACGCCAGTGGGGCATAAGGAGAGCACCCACAGAGTTCTCATTCTATTGCCCGTGCAGAATAATGAGCCACTGGCTTAACTACCTGTAAGACTGAGTGGAATTGAAGTTAACGCCGGCTTTGGACTCTAGCCTCTCACTTGGTCAAAGACATCCGTCATCTCATTGCCAAGAGTGTCCCAAGCTTGAGACCCGTGTTCTGTGGTTTAGAGGAAGGAAATCTACAGGATTTCTCCAGACTGGAATTCTTTGACCCATCTGTAAAACCTCCATATCTCCTCCGACCATCTTCATTTCTCTCAAAAAAAAAAAAAAAAAGCAAAGATTTTAAAGTGATGTGGGGGATGGTGTTTCCAGATGATGTTTAGCCCCGGTTACACCTTTGGTGTGCCACTCTCACATGTTTCTAGAACTTTCCAGCCAGTTGAGTCAAATTTCAGGTAGAAAGTCCTAGGTAGAAACTCTCACACTTGCCATGTCTTTTCCTTCTATCTCAGTCCTCCCGGGACCCCCTGCCACGGAAGCCTTTTTCCAGTACAACCTCCACTTCCAGAAGATTTCCGGTTTTAGGAGCTCAGGAAGATCACTTAGCTGCTAAATCAGACCCAAGCTCTCTAAATGCCCGGCTAGGAGGCAGCAGCTTTTCTGCTTTGGGATGTGGAACAAATATGTCCAGTAGAGACCATGTCAGAAGGAGCACAGGAGAGCTTTAAGCAGCTCCCGCTGACTGCAGGACGATCAAACAAGACTGTAAGTGAGCAGATGGTAACAACAAAGCCATCTCTGTGGCTGAGATCAATCGTCATGGTAGGAAGACCCAGGCAAAGTGCCCTGGGCTGTACCAAGTCGACCCCCCTAGAAGTCCACTTGTCTTACAGATAGGAGCGCTGTCTTACAAGGAAGAGAAGGCAGCTAAGGCCAAACTGGGTTTTAGTGCTTCTAAAACATGCTGTCTGTGGATAATTACATACTTACCACAGTCAAACTGGAAATCTTGGGCTGGAGAGATCGCTTAGTGGTGAAGGTGCTTGCCTATGAAGCCTAAGGACCCAGGTTCATTTCCCAGAACCCACATAAGCCAGATGCACAAGCTGGTGCATGCAGCTGGAGTTTGTTTACCATGGCTAGAGGTCCCGGCATGCCCATTCTCTCTCTGTATCTGCTTCTTCCTCTCTTTCTGTCTCCCTTCCCTCCCCCTCTCTCTCAATCAATCAATCAATCAACTATTAAAAAATAGAATTCTTGGGGGCTGGCGAGATGGCTCAGCAGTTAAAGGCACTAGCTTGCAAAGCCTGGCGACACAAGTTTGATTCCCCAGTATCCATATGAAGCCAAATGCACAAAGTGGCACGTGCACTCGGAGTATGTCAGTAGTGAAAAGAGGCCATGGTGTGCTTCTCTCCATTTGCAAATAAATAATTTTTAAAAAATGAGAATTCTTGGAAGCACTATAGCCCACCCATTGCTCTTTGTAGAGGAAGAAACCAGAGAAGTTCTCAGAGCTGGTGGCAGAGCCAAGACCATGGCTTGGCGCCTCGTGGTCCTCGTCAGCATGTCACAGGGCCTCACCTGCAGCCCGTCACCCTGATAACAGGTAACTCACGATGTCTTGTCTTCTGCCCCACTCGTACCTCAAACCAGCAGTTTGCAAACTGACCCTCTCAAGTCAGCTCTTGAGATCCCATTAGGGGGAGTCAGCTACATCATTCTGGAAAGCCAGGAAGTTTACAGCAAGCTCTCACTTCTCTGTGACTCAGTTTCCTCATCTACAAAATAGTGATGTTACTTGCTTCATAAAGATAATAGGAGCCAGGTGTGGTGTCACATGTCTTTAATCCCAACAATGAGATGGTAGAGGCAGGATCGCCATGAGTTCGAGGCCAGCCTGAGAATACATAGTGAATTCCAGGTCAGCCTGAGCTAGAGTGAGACCCTACCTCGGAACAAAAAAAAAAAAAAAAGAAAATGGGAAAGGGCTATAATATTCAGGCATCAGTACAGTGCTGGATAGACAGAACATGCCCAGTAAATTCTAGACAAGGAAGAGAACCAATCTCAGAGAGGCGAGCCACGAAGGAAAGGAGTCCTGTGGCCTTCTGCACGCCCCCGGGAGCGGAACACTTACCAAAAGTTACCCTGGGCATGTGATAGTGAGAGACGGCTGGCTGGATCAGACCACTGGGGAAAAACACTGGTCATTGTTAGAGAAAGACAGGAGCGAGCAGCCAGCAGGTAGAAGGGAAGGAGACAAAGTGGTGGGAGCGAGAAAAAGACGGCCTGGCCAACATGATGCCTTTAACTCCTTTGAGTAACAAAAAGAAAAGCCTTTATCCCCCCCAATGACCCTGAAAAAGTAACCCTAGACCTGCATATATATATATGGTTTTTTCAAGGTAGGGTTTCAGTCTAGTCCAGGCTGACCTGCAATTCACTATGTGGTCTCAGGGTGGCCTTGAACTCACGGTGATCTTCCTACCTCTGCCTCCTCAATGCTGGGATTAAAGGCGTGCGCCACCATGCCCAGCTATATATATTAATTTTTAATTTTAATTTTAATTTATTTATTTGAAAGAGAAAGAGGGAGAGAGAGAGAATGGGTACTCCAGGGCATCCAGCAGCTGTAAATGAACTCCAGACACATGTGCCACTTTGTGCATCTGGCTTACTGAGGAATCAAACCTGGGTGCTTTGGCTTTGCAGGCAAGTGCCTTAACTGCTAAGCCATCTCTCTAGCCATATATTTATTATTTGTAAAATATTTTATTTATTTATTGGTGTATTTATTGGAGAGAAAGAAAGAGAGGCAGAGAGAGAGATAGAATGGGCATGCCAAGGCCTCCAGCCACTGCAAACAAACTCCAGATGCATGTGCCACCTTAGGCATCTGGCTTACGTGGGTCCTGGGGAATCACCTGGGTCTTTAGGTTCACAGGCAAGCACATTAACTGCTAAGCCATCTCTCCAGCCCAAGATCTGTTCTTCTAAGATCAGAGGATGAAAGAAACACACACACACACACACACACACACACACACACACACATAGCATATTGAAGCTCTCTTCCAAGCAGGCACAGGCTGGGGCATACCCTCAAGTCCCTAAGCCCCTGGAACCCTGGGGTTGCCCACTCACTTTCTCTGGGTGAGAGTATTAACTACACTTTCTTTTTTTTTAACAAAAAAAATTTTTTTAGAGGGGCTGGAGAGATGGCTTAGCGGTTAAGCACTTTCCTGTGAAGCCTAATGACCCCAGTTCAATTCTCCAGGTCTCACATAAGCCAGATGCACATAGTGGTGCATGTATCTGGAGTTCGTCTGCAGTGGCTGAAGGCCCTGGAGCACCCATTCTCACTCTCTCCCCCTTCCCCAACTCTTTCTCTCTCTAATAAATAAACAAATAAAAATAAAATCTTTAAAGCCTTTTTTTTTTTAGAGAGAGGGGGGTTAGAGAGAATTGGCACACCAAGGCCTCAGCCACTGTAATCGAACTCCAGATGCTTGCGCCACCTAGTGGGCATGTATGACTTTGCGCTTGCCTCACTTTTGTGCATCTGGCTAATGTGGGATCTGGAGAATTGAACATGAGTCCTTAGGCTTCACAGGCATGCACCTTAACTGCTAGCCCTCTCCAGCCTAACCACACTTTCTTATATAGGGCTGAAGATCCTTCTTCAAAGGCAAGAACCAGACCCTTCCCATCCTTCCCTGCCCACTAGGGACCACATCCTAGCCTGTCCCTTTCCACTCGCCTTTCTCCCAAAAGAACATCTGAAGCAAGCAAGCCTGAATGGACAGATGCATGTGTGATTAGTAACCAGGTCTCAGCATACACTTATCCAGTGAGTAAATAAGTTAGCAGTGGATGCCACATCCACCAAATGAAGTTCATCAAATTTGCTCTCAGCTGGGGAGATGGCTTAGTGGTTAAGGTGCTTGCCTGCTAAGTCTAAGGACCCAGGTTCAATTCCCCAGGACCCATGTAGAGCCAGATGCACAAGGTGGTGCATGCGTCTGGAGTTCATTTGCAGTGGCTAGAGGCCCTGGCACACCCACTCTATCTACCTCTTTCTCTCTCCAATCAATCAATCATCAATAAAATATGTTTTAAAAATTAAAAAGAATGAGTGGTCATGACAGTGTGTAGAGGGGGTGCTGGCTTGCTTCTCTACCAGATGCTCACATGATGATTTTCCTGAGTGTATGTTTTGAGGAAGGGACGCATTCTAGCATCAGGCTGACCTGGAATTCACTATGTAGTCTCAGTGTGGCCTTGAACTCTCAGCAATCCTCCTTTCTCTGCCTCCCATGTACTGGGATTGAAGGTATGTGCCACCATGCCCGTCTAAAGGCAGTCATTTTAAGACGGCTGAGGAGTTTTCAGTCGAGAGTCTAGTTATTTCACGTGACCACATACCTCATGCAGAGGAGGCAGGATGGCACTATGACTCCCTGAAAGTTCTGCCCTGATCCCTAATGTTCTGTCCCAGTGGTTTGCCAAGAGTGGCTCCCTAGGAACTTGGCATGAGAACCATCAAGCCACCCGGTCATCTGCATGCCAATGGGTCACGCAGGTGCTTGACCCGTTTGAGCACCAGTGCTCATCTGCAAGGCTGCATGTCCTCTCACCGACACGTGAAGTACCTGAGGTCTTGTGAGTCTTCAGGATTTGATTCAGAAAGTCCAGGTAGCCCTGAGCAAGGTCCCAGAGATTGCTCATGTGCTAAAGTCAAGACCACTGTGAGAAGTTAAGGCTCTATACACCAGTGACTCATCTGGGACTGCTCTAGAAGTAGTCTAGGGTTGTACCTTAGCACTGGTATTTAAAACAAAACAAAACAAAAACAAACAAAAATAAAACAGAACATTCCCGGGTGGTTCTAGAAAGAGTGAAAACGGCTGTCTGCCTTCTCAACAGCACAATGCTTTGATTCATGTGTGTTTTACTCTCTTGGATAGATCTATTTTAAGCCTTTTCCTGGTCCTTATGCGTGAACTTCAAGGATGCTGCTCGCCCAGGGATAGAAAGGTGGGGAGAGCTCAAGGCCGTTAGGATGGGTAGAGACGCTTTCAAGGCTCACTGGTCTGTGAAGTGGAGAGACTGTTTCAGTGTCAGAGGCAAATTTTCAGTTGTAGGAGGTGTCAGGAACATTGTGAAAGACTGAAATGGACAAAATAGATTACTGGTTATCTGAATTATCTGTCTTCCAAAGAAACCACAACCCTGAGAACTGCAGAGTGCTGATGACAGCAACCCAAACTAGTTCGTTCATAGAATCACGAGTTGTGTGAGACAGATGTACTCAGTTATCGTGTCTGTGCCTTTACTTCAGAAGGGGATAGCGTAGTTACAAGAGTAAGTACTGAGGCTGGAGAGATGGCTCAAAGGTTAAGGCGCTTGCCTGCAAAGCCTGAGGACCCGCGTTCGATTCCCCAGTGCCCATCTAAAGCCAGATGCACAAGGTGACACATGCGTCTGGAGTTCGTTTGCAGTGGCTGGAGGCCCTGGTGCACCTATTCTCTATCTGCCTCTTTCTCTCTCATTTCTCTCTCTTAAGTAAATGAATAAAATATTTTTTTAAAAAGAGTGAAAACTGATGTGAAAGGTACAAAGGATCACAGGTGAAAAAGCAAAAGTTGAGCAATGAGAGGGGGTCCCACAAAGCAAAGATTCAGGGGGCCCCAAAATGTGTAAAATAACATGCAAGTATTCCCCCTACAGCTTCCTAAGGGAATGAACATAGCTCTGCCAGGACGTTGGTTTTAGCCTGTAGCACCAGATGACAGATTTGTGTTGTTTTAATTTGTTGCAGCAGAACAGGATGCTCGCACAGCAGTGGTCAGAAAGCTGCTTCCTGTGCCCCAAAAGGGGGGGTGAGGTGGCTGCTGCGTTTGACGTTAATGATGCTCAACCCCTGCTCCTGTGTCTGGCTGAAAGTTTTAACCGACCATTGTCCCTCATCACCTTCCCTCTGCCTCGAGTTCCAGTCTCCAGGATGAACCATGGAAAGGCACCCTACCGCTAGTGACCCTGGTGTTTGTCACCTCTTGTTTCAGCTCACCCACACACTAACACACTTCTACCAAGGGCTCTCATTTCTTTGAGGCTTGCTAGGCAGTTCTACGGCCTTTTATAATTCTTACCCTTTTATAACGTTTATTATCACTAAAAAATGCCAAGCCCCAGCTGAAACCACAGAGGAAGTGGGGAGATGAGCAAGAGTGCTGCTTCCATAGTGAACCTGACAATCAGAGCCAGGGTGAAGGAGACAGACCCTGAGGACACTCAACACCCACCAACACAGAGATTCCAAGACTCCTAAGAGCTCATCACAGAGGTAGACTTAAAACTCGCCCACCACGGCTCAGGGAATTTTGCAGAAGAGAGGAGGAAAGACTGTAAGAGCCATAGGTTGGGAGATCATGTCCAGAGGCATTGCCCACCCCCAAAATAACTGACTGCTGCTCCCACAACACAACCACAACCCCATGGGGCATACCTGCAACCCCACTGAGGAGTGTCCCCGATGGAATGGGGGTAGGGATAAGGAAAAGGATGGTACCAATGCATGATGTATCCATACTAAGTATGTTCGTAATAAACAAATAATTAAAACTTTAAAAATGAGGACAACAGGACTGGAGAGATGGCTCAGAGGTTAAGGAGTTTGCCTGCGAAGCCTAAGGACCCAGGTTAAATTCCCTAGGACCCACTTAAGCCAGATGCACAAGGGAGCACATGCATCTGGAGTTCCTTGGCAGTGGCTGGATGCCCTGGCATGCCCATTCTCTTTCTCTCTCTCTTTTCTCTCTCTCTCTCAAAATGAATAAGAAGAATATAAAAAATAAGGACACCAAAAGACCACAGCATAAGTGCCTTGCCAAAGGTCAGTGGTCCTCACTGGTCCATCCAAGGAGCTCAGCAGCTCTGGGCATGGGTCATCGTGAGGTACTGCCCACACCCTTCACCTCTCACCTCGAGAGGCTGCCTGGCCCTTGCTACTCTCTTGTCAAAATCTGGATATTTGCCTCACTTTTCCAAACACTAGTTGAGCATTCCAGTTCTCTACTTCTTTCCTCACATACAAAAGCAGGAATGGGGCAGGGGAGATGGCATCAGGCAAAGCTGTTGACCTGGGTTCGATTCCCCGGTAGCCTTGTAAAGCCAGATGCACAAAGTGTCGCATGAGTCTGGAGACCCTCTCTCCCTCCCTCCCCGCCCTCATAAATAGAAATGTAGATTTGTTTAAAAAAACAGTGCAGGAATGGAATCCCTTGCTTGGACTGCTAGAATAATGACAGAGCGAGTCACAGATATGGAATGAATGTATTACAGTTCTGGAGACTGCACGTCCAATATCAGAATACTGGCTTATCCAGCCGTTGAACATCCCTGCTCTCTCCTAGAGAGTGCCTGCTGTGTCCTCTGGGGTCGAAAGGGAAAGCATGCTCCCTCAAGTCTTTTTTCATTCTGTTTTTAAATGATTTATGTGTATTTATTTATTTGAAAAGAGAGAGAGAGAGAGAGGAAAGGAGGGAATGGGTGTACCAGGACCTCTAGCCACTGCAAATGAACTCCAGACACATGTGCCACCTTGTGCATCTGGATTTACATGGGTACTGGGGAATCAAACCTGGGTCCTTTGGCTCTACAGGCAAGCACCTTAACCACTAAGCCATCTCTCCAACCCCTCAAGTCTTTTTTATAAGGCCCAAAGCCATTCATCAGTGTGCACCCTTAAGACCCAGTTGCCCCCTAGAGTCTTTACTTCTGAATACCGCCGCATCCAGATTTCGTTTTTAACGTGAATTTCAGAGAGAGAGAATCATTCACGATATAACCAGTGCCAACCATTTCACTGCACAAAGAACTGAGCCTCCAATAAGCGTGGACTGATGGGTAGACAAGAAAGAGTTTACCCGTTTAAGTCTCAAGTAAGTGTTCAGCATGAGGGCCAGGCGGACTGCATACCCGGGGTGGGACGGGAAGGAGGCAGGACCTGACGTTCCAAGTCTGGTCTCCAGTGGTTGATTCGGGAGATAGTTTTGCAAAGGCAGTGACATTTCAGGGACACCAGTGGACTTTTTTTTTTTTTCCCCAAGGGGTAGAGAGTCAAAGAAGCTGGTCTCCAGATACTCAGAGTTCAGTGGGTCCCACGGGCACAGCCTTTAGTTTGGTGCTGGCTTGGAAAGCAGAGGAACAGAGTGAGTCGGCGAGGCCACTTGCCTCTCCCAGGAGTGTGTGCAGAGTCCTCTCTGGGAGACACCAAGCCAGGTTCCAGCTGCTTCAGCTGTTGTGCCTGAAATCAGCCAACTGCATGCACCCAGTGTGAGTTCAGAAAGTGCCAATGTGGCTTTTCGAGGTAGGGTCTCGCTCTAGCCCAGGCTGACTTGGAATTCACTACGTAGTCTCCGGGTGGCCTCGAACTCACGGGGATCCTCCTACCTCTGCCTCACAAGTGCTGGGATTAAAGGCCAGAGCTGTTTTGATTAATAGCAGTGAGGGCAGCAACCTGAGGGAGTGAGGCCTGGTTCGAAACTGGCCACTTTTCCTCATAGAGATGTGTGGAGAGGCAGAGCTGCAAGAGCCACCCCGCCCCCCCCATCCCAAGCCTGAAAATTCAAAGCTGCCCCGACTAAAGCCAGGAAGAGAGATGAGCACAAAACGTGAGTCAACAGGAAAGGCCTCCCTCCTTCATACACACAACCTTCCACCCTAGGGGATACAGGGTCCGGGGAAGGGTTAGTTCCTCAGCATCGGTTTTGGGGGGTGGGGGGAATACCGATGACAAAATAATATTGCAACAAATCTGGTTTTTTAATATTTTCTATTTATTTATTTATTTTTATTCAAGAGAGCAAGAGAAAGAGGCAGATGAGAGAAAGAGAGAGAATGGGCACACCAGGGCCTCCAGCCACTGCAAACAAACGCCAGACTTGTGCATCTGGCTTTATGTGGGTACTAGGGAGTCAAACCTGGGTCCTCTGGCTTTGCAGGCAAATGCCTTTACTGCTAAGTTGTCTCTTCTGCCTAAATCTGTTTTTTTTTTTAAATATGTATGTATTTATTTATGAGACAGGAGTGGGAGGGTGAGGAAGACAATGGGAGTACCAGGGCCTCCTGACACTGCAAATGAACTCCAGATGCATGTCTCACTTTGTGCATCTGGCTTTATGTGGGTACTGGGGAATTGAGGCCAGGCTGTCAGGCTTTGCATGCAAGTGACTTTAATTGCTGAGTCATCTTCCCAGACCCAATTCTATTTTTTTTCCAATAAATATTTTTATTTATTTATTTGCAAGCACAGAGAAAGAAAGAAGAGAGACAGAATGTGCACTCTAGAGCCTACAGCACTGAGGACGTATGCACCACTTTGTGTACCTGGCTTTACATGGGTCCTGGGGAATTGAACCCAGCTGGTTAGGGTTTGTGGGTAAACATCTTGAAACCGGAGCCATCTCTCCAGCCCCCAAATCTGACTGTTAAAAAATATTTTATTTATCTATTTATTTAAGAGAGAGAGAGAGAGAGAGAACACGTATGCGCTAGGGCATCTAGCCACTGCAAACGAATTCCAGACACATGCACCATCTTGTGCATCTTGTTTACATGGGTCCTGGGGAATTGAACCTGGGTCTTTGGCTTTGCAGGCAAGCGCTAAGCCATCTCTCCCCATTTTGTTTTTAATAATGACATTAATCAGAAAGCTTCACTCCCTCCCTTTCCCTCAAACATACACACACACACACATACACACACGCACGCACGCACGCACCATCCTTCCCTTCCTCTCAGTTCACAAGAAGCAGCACTCATTTGGTGTCCTTTACTGACCACAGTTAACAGGATGGCGCATTGTGCATAGCCAAGTTCCCACATGCTCTGTGGTCAAACCTCTGTCCTCTGCTCTCATGTAAATCACTTCTTTCTTACCAAAGTATATACACAAACCTGACTTTTTAAAAGTGAAATAATAATGAGTAAGATTTACAGAGTGCTTCCTTCGTGCCAGACTTCAAACTAAGGGTTTTACAAGGATTATCTCATTGAACTCAGCATACCCCGGGGACCTGCTCTGTTCATGTCACCTGCCCTGCCCCGATGTTACACAGAGATCAGATCCCCTCCCGAGGTCACAGATCTTGTTAGCAGTGGCAGTCGAATATGAACTCTCTTTTTTGTTTTTTCTTCAGAATCAACAACACTTAACATTATGGCCTTTTGCTTCAGGAAAGTTTACAATGAAACCTCAGAATCTTAAAATGAAATAAGTAGAAGGTTCCAATCACATGCATGCACACACACACGCCCCCCACACACACACACACACACACACACACACACACATCTACCTCACTGTCCCACTCTTCAGAGCCATCTCCCTTCAGTACTTTGAGGAGTCTCTTTGGGTATTTACCACTATAATTCTAAATGATATTTCTACATTTATATTTCTCGGTTTATAGTTGTGGCATTTTCACTCTGGTAGATAAGCATTTTAGCTCCCATATTCCTTCAATATAATTATCCAGATTGTGTTCACATCTGTATTCCCTGTTCCATTATCCATGATAACAATTCACTTCTAAGCCAATAGTTGTTTATATTCCCATATATACGTACATATATATATGTATATGTATGTATGTATGTATGTATGTATGTGTGTATGTGTATGTGTATATATATATATGTTATTTTTCCTGATTCTGATCATTGCCTAATTTTTAAAAATTTCTTTGATTTTTAATAAAATCGATACCATGTTCTTGAAAGACGATGATGTATAATGACTTTCAATAAAACCTTCTACATCTTCAGACTCATCGGTAACCAAGTTTCAGTGTCTTTCTGGAACCTTCTCTCCAGCTCCGCGTTGGGTTGCTTCTTTAATCTTCCTGCACAGCTGCTGTTTGGGGACTTCCTCTGCCATCATCCTGGGGTTTCCCTTCACCTCCTTCCTGTGTGATCTCGTTTCCTACACTCCCTCTCTTCCTCTTCCTTAGTTCATCCCCTATTTTGGCCACTGCATCCTCCAATAGTTTCCTGAAAAAAAAATGAAGAAGAAGAAGAGATGGCAAAGTAATATGGTTCTCCTGAAAGTATATTCTCCTGACCATGCACGGTAAGGGTGGGTGGGCCTCAGTCACTTTTAGGTCATTTTTAACCATCCCTCCCCTTTTCCAGCCTCCCCCACCCTCGATCACTTCTCATAATTTTAGTACTGAGTGTCACCAATTTGGGCTCCTTTTCAAATCCCTACAAGCAAAGTGGCTTACTTGGTCATTTCTATATTGATCCTTCATTCTGTCCTCTGGTGGTTTGCTGAGTCATTCAGCAGGCTTCCGTCCACTCTCACATTCCTGAGTCATGCTTCAGTCCACTCACACGTCCCTGCGTCATGCTTCAGGGTTTCATTTGGCGTCTAGTGTCCTGAAAGACATTATTGATGTTTTTTCTGTGACTGTTGTTATTAAAAGAGGGAGGTTTTGTTGTTTGAGTTGGTGCACAAGACTTTTATTTCATTTGTTCCAAGGCTTGGGAGGGATCTGGGCCTTACAAAGCTGCCTAGTGGCTGCAGAAGCAGGGCGGAGGAGGCTCTGAGGATGGTTAAGGCAGAGCAGGATCCCTGGAATGCTGTGCAGGATCTAGGGATGCTTCAGGGTGAAGTGCTCGAACAGATACTCACCCAGGTTTGGCTGAGGGCTGGCCGGTCTGTGCAGACTGGTCAGGTGCTTAATGAACTTCACCTCCTTGTCCAAGAAGTGGTTCCCCAGGAAGTCACGGAGATGGGGTTCTGTGTGGGTAGAACCCAGCGAGTGAAGATCCAAAATATGAGCGAGTGCTCTGCTTCCATGGTGAGCCTGACAGCCTGCCCCAGGGTGAAGGAGACAGATGCTGAGGACGCTCAACACCTACCACAGCAGAGATCCAGAGGATCCCAAGAGCTCATCCCTGAAGCACATGTAACTCACCCACCACGGCTCAGGGAATTCTGCGGAAGAGGGGGCGGAAAGATTGTAAGAGACTCAGGTTGAGACATCATGCCCAGAGGCATTCTTTCCCCCCCCCGCAAAATAACTGACTGCTGCTCCCACAATGCATAAACTACAACCCCATGGGGAATTCCTGCAACCCCACTGAGGAGCGTGCCCAGGGGAATGGGGGCAGGGACGAGGGAAAAGGGGGTACCAACACATGATGTATTGACACAAAACATCTTCATCATTATCATCATAATACACTTAAAAAGAGGGACTTTTAAGGAATATAACTCAGTGGCACAGAACTTGCCCAGCAAACACAAGACCCTGGGGACAAAAAGAGGGACTTTTAGGAGGAAAGTGGACCTGCCACCATGACTCTGTGGCTGTTAAGTTATATCCCCTCCCCCACCAAGAATATTCTAAACTTGGTGTCAGGCTAAGTTGGATTTCAACAGGAAAAGCATTGTTTACTCATTTTTGTGTCCTGCAGTAAAGAACTACCATTTGTCTGGTCAATTGACAGCTGAAAGACCCAAGACTACGGTCCAGGCTGGCTGTCGCCTAGCTGCAATCCACCTTGCTCCTGGAAGAATGCTCTTTCTGAGTCCTTGGATGGATGGCAACTGATTTTTCCACAATTTACCAATTATCTTAGATAACTGCTTTATTAAAAAGAAGGGGCTGGCCAGGCATGGTGGTGCACACCTTTAATTCCAGCACTCAGGAGGCAGAGGTAGGAGGATCGCCGTGAGATCGAGGCCACCCTGAGACTACATAGTGAATTCCAGATCAGCCTGAGCTAGACTGAGACCCTACTTCGAAAAAAACAAAAAAACAAGGGGTGGGGTGGGGGTGTTGAAGAGATTGCTCAGCAGTTAAAGGCACGAGCTTGAAAGCCTAACAGCCTGGGTTCAAATCCCTAGTCCCCACACAAAGCCAGATGTACAAAGTAACACAAGCATCTGGAGTTCATTTGCGGCAGCAAGAGCTCCAGGTTTGCCTATTCTCTCTCTCTCTCTCTCTCTCTCTCTCTCTCTATTTCAAAATAAATAAATATTTTTTTAAAAAAGAAAAAAAACATGAAAGGAGAAGAGGAGAAAAGAGAAAATGAATGGAAAGGAAAAGAGGAAAAGGGTCTCAGGGCTTCTGGATCCACTAGGATCCAAGAGATCAGCTGGCCCTGGACTTCACCGGTCAGAACACGTGACAGCTTCACTCCTTTGCAGATCAAGGGTCATGGAGTCTCTCCGTGCAGTCTTGCCATGCTCCCTTTGCTCTGCTCCAGGTCTGGTGCAGAAGCCCGTGTACACGTCAATGGCACTGTGGCATGGTGTCAAGTAGCTGTGTATCAGTCTTGTTCTGTAACCATGTTATAACTAAGCAGCATTTATCATTTCTTTTTAAAAAATACATTATTTATTTGTTTGCAAGGAGAGAGAGAAATGAAAATATGGATATGCCAGGACTGCTACCCCCTACAAACTATAGATGCATACACCAGTGGGTCCTGGGGAACTGAACCAGGGTCCTTAGGCATTGGAGGCAAACGCCTTAACCACTGAGCAGTCATTTCTATGTCATTTTTATGTTTGACTCTAGTCCCCAGTATCCTCATGACCGCTTGAGAGGCTCCACCTAAAGGGATCACTTACAAAGTACCAGGCATTACTCTAAGAACTTCACAGTTATTCACTGTCCAGCCCCTCAGATTCTGATTGCATAGACAGGGACGCCTATGCTTAGAGACTTAAACAACTTATAAAGCTCACAGAACTGCAAGAGCTGGAAGTGACCTGAATTACAGAAGTCTGTCAACCCTTTTTAAATCTTTAAAAGTTATTTGAAAGAGAGAGAGAAAGAGGCAGATAGAAGAGAGAGAGAGAGAGGAGAGAATGGGTGTGCTGGGGCCTCCAGCTGCTACAAACTAATTCCAGACACATGCGCCACCTTGTGCATCTGCCATATGTGAGTTCTGGGGACTTGAACCTGGGTCCTGTGGCTTTGCAGGCAAGCCTTAATCACTAAGTCACCTCTCCAGCCCTGTGAATGCCTTTTGTTTTAAAAATATATTTATTTATATAAGCAGAAAGAGATAGGAAGAAGGGAGACAGACAGAGAGAATGGGTGTGCCGGGGCCTCCAGCTGCTGCAAACAAGCTCCAGATGCGTGTGCCACTTTGTGCATCTGCTCTTATGTGGGTAGTGGGGAGTTGAACCCGGGTCCTTAGACTTTTCAGGCAAGCACCTTAACCACGGAGCTATTTCTCCAGCCCTCTGTCAGGCCTGCTGACAGTGAGCAAGAGCCTGAAAAAAACACACAGTCGGCTTTCTGACCACCATGGAAGTGTTCCTGGGCAGGCCAGCAACCAACACTGGAAGCAGTGACCACAGGTGCTTACAGTAGAAGCTGCTAGAAGGGCTTGAGTAATGTGCACAGACTTGAACCTGGGACAGCCATAGTGTGACTTCCCCCATACTAACACCTCTCAGGTCCGTCCAATACCCAAGCTAAGGGTTCTGACAATCAAAGCCTCCCAGAACAGTGATGGGAATGGTGACCAAAATAAATAAATAAATAAATAAATAAATAAATAAATAAATAAATAAATAAATGGAAATAACAGGTTAGAGTCTAGTCATGGGGCAGTGATCTTGCTTACAGCAAAGCCAGTCTTCCAGAATGAAATAGACCCTTTATTTCTCTCCTTTCCTGTTTGCAAAATGAAGGTGATAATAATATATGCCTAGTTAATTAAAGAACAAATGAGCTGCTATTTAAGTGGTATGCCATAGTGCCTGACTCTGAATTTAATAAATGTTAGCTATTATTATTAACTATCTTGCTCATTCACACCCATTGGATGGAATTGTGCATGAAAGCAAAAATATGAACGAACCTTCTCAAATTTTATTTTATTTTTGTAAGTTTGTTCTCCACTTTAACCAGGTAGAGGCTTGTTTTTTCCTCTTTAAAAATAGACATATCTTGATTATAATAAAACAGAGGATCAAGTCGGCCTTTATAACCACTGTGGCTCATAAGAATCTCTTTTGACCTTCAGTAGCACATGCTATCCATATTGCCCTCTTGATATTTATTGGCTAACCAGTGGCCACATATGCAGATGAGTGGCCCTCTCTAAACCCTTTTGCTGCTCTCCATCTGGGTTGGAAGACCCTTTAAGGATGTTAGAGAATTGAGTATTTTCTGAATAGCTTTAGAATAAGTAGGTATCAATATGGTTCTGTGATAAGAAGGATCTGAGGACATGTTTTTTTAACACAACGTATTCTTTTAAAAAAATATTTCATTATTTATTTGAGAGAGAGAGAAAGAAAGAGGCAGATAGATAGACAGAGAGGGGGGAAAGAAAGAGAATGGGCACACCATGGTCCCTGGCCAATGCAAACTAACTCCAGACACATGCACCACCTTGTGCCTCTGGCTTATGTGGGTACTGGGGAATCAAACCTGGGTCCTTGGGCTTTACAAGTAAGTGCCTTAACCACTAAGCCATCTCTCCAGCCTAACATATTCCTTTTATTAAGACCTTTCTAGCTAGCTGGTCTGGCCCATAGGTCTTACCCTGAACACCATAAGCTCCTTGGGATCAGTAGTGCCAGTTAAACAGGATCTTTCAGGTCAGGCTAACTCCAGGGGACTTTCTTTTTACCTCCCTTTCCCTAGCCAGACCTTTATATTTGACCCCTGATAACTTGATCTTCATGGTACAAATCCTCCTTCCTCCAGCTGGCTGATCCTACTTAAAGATGCTTCTAAGAATACTACCTGCGTGAAGGCAAGAGCATGTAAAAAAAAAAAAAATCTCAGGCTGGAGAGATGGCTTAGTGGCTAAGGCGCTTGCCTGGGAAGCCTAAGGACCCATGTTCAACTCTCCAGGTCCCACATAAGCCAGACGCACAAAGGTGAGGCAAGCACAAGGTCACACAGTCCCACAAGGTGGCGCAAATGTCTGGAGTTTGATTGCAGTGGCCAAGGCCCTGGTGTGCCAATTCTCTCTCTCTCTAAAAATTAAAGAAAAAAAATCTTTATTGGCTAAAATCTAAACTTGCTACAAACTTCCACTACGTTCCATTTTCTACCTTCATCTTACTTCTTTCCTGCATGAACCCTCTACCCGAGGGCTTCTTTTTTTTCTTATGTTTTTTGGAGAGAGAGAGAAAGACAGATAGAGAATGGGCGCGCCAGCAGTGTCTCAGCTGCTGCAAACGAAATTCAGATGCATGCACCCCCTTGTGGTCAAGTGCGGCATTGCGCCCTTGCGTCCCTTTTGTGTCTGGCTAAACGTGGGACCTGGAGATTGGAACCGCTGGAGATTGGAACCAGGTTCTTAGGCTTAGCAGGCAGGCCCCTAAACTGCTAAGCCATCTCTCCAGCCCACAGAAGGGCTTCTTTATGGCCTCTCCTTCGCCCATGAACATGCCACATTTCCCCCTGGCTTTGCTGAGATGACCTCGGTAACTCCCTCTCCTCCTCCCTGCATCGGGGGTCTGTCACATCTTGCTTCTTCCACCAGGAATTATTCCACCCTACCTGACAGATCTTGTAACCATTCCTATTTATTATACACTGTCGTGTATTTGCAGTTGTACTTCTACCCGAAGAAGCTGTTGTGGTTTTTTTTTTTAAATTTGAGAGAGACAGAGAGACAAAGAGAGAGAGGAAGAGACAGGGTGCAGCAGAGCCTCTTAGCTGCTGTGAACGAATTCCAGATGCATGCGCCCCCTTGTGTGCACGCGTGCGACATTGCACGCTTGCCTCCCTTTTGTGTCTGGCTAAACGTGGGATCTGGAGATTGGAACCCAGTTCTTAGGCTTTGCAGGCAGGTGCCTTAACCGCTAAGCCATCTCTCCAGCCCTGTTGTGGTATTCTTTTTGTTGTTGGTTTTGAAGCAGGCTATCACTGCAGCTCAGGCTGACCTGAACTCACTCTGCAGCCCAGGCTACATACAAACTCATGGTGATCCTCCTACCTCAGACTCCTGAGTCCTGGGAGTAAAGGTGTGTGCCACCACACCTGGCATGCTGCTGTTGAGCTATAACTGTTGAACTGAGTGTTTGTTCTACCCATCAAACATGCGTGTTCTTCATCTGAGGATTCAGCCACTCATAGACTGAAACTATTTGGGGAAAAAATAAATATGTCAGCGCTGAATGTCAGTAGACACTTTTTCTTATTATTTCCCCCCAATGAATACAAGTGTTAAATGGCATTTACATGGTATTCTTGAATAGATGGGAGGAGGGCAACTGTTGAACACAACACTGGGCCATCCTAGTTGAGGGACTTGAGTGTGGAGTTTGTTATCCAAAAGGGTCCTAGACCCGGGCTCTGGGGGCACCTGTGCCACTAAGTGCTTTAGAAAGAATCAGTTTTTCACAACAACCCTATAAGGCAGGTCCTGCCATGATCCTCTGTGACATTAGGGAAGCAGTGCAGGGGAACAGTAGGTCATTTGAGGGTAGAAAGCAGAGGAACTGGTAGGTTTATGTCCTTGCTTAAGCATGGAACTGTGCCCTGCACACAACAGTCATGCAAAAAAAAAAAAAAAAAAAAGAATGAAAAAAGCTTGTTCATCAAGTAATCGTTTTCCCACCCTACTCTGACCCAGTCCTGTCTCCACTTCCTTCTCAAGGCCAGCCAGGCTTGGAAAAATGATCAAACATCTTTATTTGCTGACCTCCTTAGGAGAAAAGAGTTCTAAAAATAGTTGAAACTGTTATTTTGAGTCTGTATTTCATCACTATGGTCTGTGATTCCACTCTGAAATCCTCTGTTGCCAGAAAGAAACTCCAGATATACTGCCTGGTGCAAAGTTGTTATTTTTGATATCAGAAGGTTGGGGATGTTTCCATTTGAAACGTTGTCTGTTTACATTCTTAGGCCCCAAAAATAGTGTGAAGTGTCAGTATTATGTCTTCATGTTTCTTCCAGTTGGATTTTATGATGTTACATCAATAACCACATGTCCCTGTGAAGTAGTTTTGTCTTCTTTAGATCTCAGAAATACATGTTACGATAATGAGTAAGGTCGTATTTATGGGGTGACACTACCACACCTATCTCCAATAGGAAAAAGGACGATTGTGTGTGGAATGAAGTTGTTGCGATACATTGAAATAACCTGCCATCCACAGAGAAATAGTTCTCACATGCTCTTTAAAACTCCCTCATTGCTGGGCTGGAGAGGTGACTCAAGGGTTAAGGCGCTTGCCTGCAAAAGCCTAATGACCAGGGTTTGATCCCCCAAGACCCACGTAAGCCAGATGCACAAGGTGGCACATACATCTGGAGTTTGTTTGCAGTGGCTGGAGGCCCTGGCGTGCTCATTCTCGCTCCCTCTTTCTCTCTCTGTTTGCAAATAAGTAAATGATTTTTTAAACTCCCTTATTACAATATTATGGTTCAACCCACCCCTTCTACTTTTCTCCTGGACCCCAAGAGAAAAGGCATGCCTGTAGCCGAGGCCATTCCCGTGAACCTGCAGGACTCAGGACACATTATGCGTATGACATAACGCCTTGTTTTCCCTTGACAACATTGTTCAGATAAAACCTGGTCTCAGTCAATTGGATCAAGGACAATCTGAAACAGAAAAGTCATAAAAACTCATGTAGACAGTGCGTGAAAGGAGAGGAGGACGTTTCGCTCCCGGTCATTGTCATTGTCATCGCACAACCCCACTGCTTGTGATCTCTATGTTCATGAATTTGCAATAAAGCCAAGAGAAACCTTGAACATTTTTAAAAGGAGTGAACCCATCAGAACACAAACTTTTTTAAAAAAACTTATTTTATTTGAGAGAGACAGGCAGAGAGAGAGAGAGAGGCAGAGAGAGAGAGAGAGAGAGAGGGAGAGAGAATGGGTGCACCAGGACCTCCAGCCACTGCAAACGAACTCCAGATGCATGCACCACCTTGTGCATCTGGCTTACGTGGGTCCTGGGGAATCGAGCCTTGAACCGCGGTCCTTAGGCTTCACAGGCAAGCACATAAGCACTAAGCCATCTCTCCATCTCAGAACACACACTTTTATTCAATGTAGTCACGTCAGAAAACGAGCATTTCTTCCCTGCCGTTCAATCCTGCCATTGCTTATGTATACTTTTACCACTTTTTTGTAATTGTCTTTGGAATAGGGAACTGTGAATTATACTAATGAAGACACGTTGAGAGAGGCCTATTATAATTAAATCAGAATAGCCCTGCAAAACTCAGTCTTGGTCAGCTAAAATGAATGATCACTTTGCCTCAAGACCTCATAAGGAAATCAGTTTTAGTAATCTTTTGACATTGTTATTCAACTAGTAATTTCCCTTTTTGTAGGATCTAACTTGTGCTTATCTCTCTCTCTTTTTTATTTCCAAAGGAACCTTTTCTCACAAGATGGCTACTTCTTTCAAATCAAAAAAAAAAAAAAAAAAAAGTACTCCAGGGGCTGGAAAGATGGCTCCGCCATTAAGGCGCTTGTGTGAAAAGCCCAAGGATTCACGTTTGATTCCCCATTACCCACATAAAGCCCGATGCACATGCTGGTGCATGCATTTGGAATTCTTTGCAGTGGCTAGAGGCCCGCGCATGGCCATTCTCTCTCTCTCTCTTTCTCTCTCTCTCCCTCTATCACTTTCCTTCAAATAAATAAGTAAAATATTTTTTTAAATGTCCTTTAGGTTTTATTGAAACGTATACAGTCAATACCAGCATTTTTGTCAATCGCCCAGCTGTAAAGGAAGATGCAACCTGCGGATGAACTTGTCCATTACACACGACACTCTACGCTCAACACTCCCACCTTTTTCTTTTCTTTTCTTTTCTTTTCTTTTCTTTTCTTTTCTTTTCTTTCTTTCTTTCTTTTTTTTTTTTTTTTTTTGGTGATTATCATTCTTTTTTGAGGTAGGGTCTCAACTCTATCCCAGGCTGACCTAGAATTCACTATGTCATCTCAGGGTGGCCTCGAACTCACGGCGATCCTCCTGCCTCTGCTCCCGAGTGCTGGGATGAACAGCGTGCACTGCTATCTAATTTGTTGTCAAAGGTCA
Organism: Orientallactaga sibirica; assembly: GCA_036365145.1. Lineage (NCBI taxonomy): Eukaryota > Metazoa > Chordata > Mammalia > Rodentia > Dipodidae > Orientallactaga > Orientallactaga sibirica. The sequence goes on from JAEOAD010001846.1 coordinate 2,733,867, forward strand.
GGGTCACGCCCTTTCCCTCATACAGCTTCCTCCTGAACCCAGAGGTTCCAGATGTTTCTTTGCCCTTGAGGCACATCTTCTTTCAGCATATAACTAACCTAGAGCTGTGCTTTAGACCCCCTCTGGACTGCTATGGAACATTCTGACCTTCCTCTTAGCCATCACTGTGGAGCATGAAGCTTCTGAAGTAGAACTACAGAAAGGAGCAGACATGGGCCCTGAACAGGAAGGTAGAGACAACCCCCCACTCACTTGCCACAGGAATAAAGCTGGATGTGGGGGTTGGATTCAGGTGTCCCCCATAAACATATGTGCTCTGAATTCCAGGTCTCCAGCTGGTGACAATTTGGGAATTGGAGCCTCCTGGATGTCACATTTGTTAGGGGCAGCCTTATGGGTATTATAGCCAGCTTCCCCTTGCCAGTGTTTGGCACACTCGCCTGCTGCTGTTGTCCCCCTGATCTCAGCCAGGAGGTGATGTCCACCCTCTGGTCATGCCATCATTTTCCCCTGCCGTTATGGAGCTTCCCCTTGCGTGTGTAGGCCAAAATAAACCCTTTTCTCCATTTCCTGACAGCAATGCAAAGCTGACTGCAGCACTGGGCTTCTGGAATCCATCTTCGCATGGGTTGTTTCCCAAATAAAGACAAACAAAGCTACTTCCGAAAAGACCTTCAAAAGACACAGGCAAGACAGTTCTGTGGACACTAAAAGAAAGGTAATTGTGTTATTATCAATTGCAGCATTATCTTAATTCATTTTTAACGATTTTATATATGTATTATTTAGTAACTGGTGGAGAAAATAATGACTCCCTCAAAGGCGTACGTAGCCAGGTCCCCAGACAAGTGACCCTATTGTCACATAACAAAGGAGAAATGTAACTGCAGATGGAATAAAAGTTACAAATCTGAGGGGGCTGGAGAGATTGCTCAGAGGTTAAGGCACTTGTCTGCAAAGTCTAACAACCTGGGTTGGATTCCCCAGGACCCATGAAAAGCCAGATGTACAAAATGGCACATGCATCTGGAGTTCATTTGCTGTGGCTAGAGGTCCTGGTGTGTGTGTGTGTGTGTGTGTGTGTGTGTGTGTGTGTGTGTGTGTGTATGCACACATGTGTGGGTATGTGTGATTCTGTCTGTCTACTTGCAAATGAATAAAAAAATAATAAATGAAATAAATCTTTAACTGGTTGTGGTGGTGCATACCTTTAATCCCAGCACTCTGGAAGCAGATTTTGAGACCATCCTGAGACTGCATAGTAAATTCCAGGTCATCCTCAGTTAGAGAAAGACCCTACCTTGAAATAATAATTAAAAAAATGCTACTAATCTGATGACCTTAAAGTAGGAAGATTACCTGGGTAGACCTAGTATCTTCATAAGGATGGTCCCAAGTGAATAAGGGAAGCTTTTCTCTGGGAGAGCCAGAGAACAGATGTGACAAGAAAAGAAGAGTCAGAGTGACACTACGGTGCTGGCGTTGACCACTGAGGCAAGGGGTCAAGGACTGAGAAGAGCCTCTGACTTCTGGGAAAGACCACAGAAAGAATTCTTTCCTGAGCCCAGAAAAGAATGTAGCAACATGGATACCCGGCATTAGCCAAGCGAGACGTGTGTCAGACTTTGGCAGTAGAGAACTGTAAGATAATACACTTGTGTCATTTAAGTCACTAAGGTGGTAGTTCTTTGTTCTGGCAGCAATTAAAAAAAAAAACAAATATCATTTCTTGGCTCAGCAGAAGAATAGATAATGTGTGTAGTACTTATCAAAGAATAATTCAAAACAAATGAACAAAAGATATAAATATATAGAGAGAGATACAAGGGTCTAGGGCATAGGAGTAACAACAGAAAATTCATGTTTAATAGGTGCTGAGTTTCCATTTGGGAGACGTAGACATTCTGGAAATAGATACTGTTGCTGGGTATAAAATATCATTGGTCTCCACAATGCCACTCAACTATTCATATAAAATCACAATGGCAAAAATGGACAATGTTGTTAAACATCTTTTATTCTTATAAAAATAATAAAGGGCTGGAGAGATTGCTTAGTGGTTAAGGCACTTGCCTGCAAAGCATAAGGACCCAGGTTTGAATCCCCAGTACCCATACAAGCCAGATGCACAAAGTGGTGCATGCATTTGGAGTTTACAGTTTGTCTGCAGTGGCTAAAATCCTGGTATGCCCATTCTCTTTCTATTTATCTGCTGTTCTTTCTTTCTGTCCAAAAATAAAATAAAATAAAATAAGGTAAAGTACAGTAAAGTAAAGTAAAATAAAATGGATGTATTTTAAAAATGAGACAAAAATGAATCTGATCAGATTTGTTTTTTTTATTTTTCAATTTTTTTTTTTTTTTATTTTAGAGGGAGTATGTGTGTGAGAGAGAGAATTGGCGTACCAGGGCCTCAGCCACTGCAATCGAACTCCACAAACTTGCTTCACCTACTGAGCGTGTGGGACCTTGTGCTTGCCTCACCTTTGTGCATCTGGCTTATATGGGATCTGGAGAGTTGAAAATGAGTCCTTAGGCTTCACAGGCAAGTGCCTTAACCACTAAGCCATCTCACAGACAATGATTTGACTTTCTTGATAAGGTTAAATACCACATTATAAGTGTAGAGTATTACTTTTAGTTTGTAAATAAAAGCATTATGTAAATGCAAAGCTATAAGGTTTTGTATGATTCAGAAACATGTATGTAAGTAAATGTGTACATAGATGGGTTCCACATCACATCATGATGTTGAGTATGTGTAGGAAAGAAAATGAGATCAGTGAGAATATAGGGGATTTCAGTTTTATCAGTAATACTTTTTTTTTTTTTTAGTCCAGGAAAGATATGGCAAGGTTTAAAAGTTATAAATTATAGACAATGAATCCATAAATTTTGATAATAGAATTATTTGTAGCTATGCCACTTTTTCAAATCAAAAGAAGCAAATGCAAATTACCAATGAATTTTTTTTTAATGTTCAACATCCTTAGCCATCAGGGACATGCAAATTAAAACCACTTTGAGGATCTGTCTCTGCACAGTAAGAATGACCAGGGCCAAGAAAACAAGTAATAACAAAAATGACGAATGTGGATGATGATGTAGGAAAAAGGCAATTTTTTCTTATTCACTGTTGGTGGAAGTGCAAACTGGTATAGCACTATTGAAATCAGTGTGGGGGGTTCTCAAAAAGCTAAAACTTGAGGCTGGAGAGATGGCTTAGTGGGTAAGGCACTTACCTGTGAAGTCTAAGAACCCAGTTTCAATCCCCCAGGACCCACATAAACCAGATGCTCAAGGCGGCGCATGTGTCTGGAGTTTGTTTGCAGTGTCTGGAGGCCCTGGCGCAACCATTCTCTCTCTCTCTCTCTCTCTGATAAATAAAATAAAATTTAAAAAAGAAATACTGTCAATGGCACCCTACTTCTTTCAATCCAAGTCGAGTACTGCACGGACACAACGCCTCCTAACACTTAACATGAAGAAGGAAAACCTTTTGGAACATATTCCAGCTTCGGTCTATCAGGGAAAGACATTGCACGGAAGTCATCAGAACTAAACAACTGAGCTCCACACTGTGACAATTCCCCACTCGCTAACACCTGTTTACACAGGATGTGTGTATGTGCTGTCTGGCTGAAGAAAGGGCTTTCTGGAAACTGGCTTCTTTCAGGAAACCTTGACTTTCTGTGCTCAGTGAAGTACCATTTGTCCCCCCTCCCACCCCCGCCTCCACCCCAGAGCATCCTGAATTCCTGCCCTGGTACCAGAAGGACATTTTGGAGACGACTCCGTTTTATCCACTGACTCATAGTTGTGGTCAAAGTTGAAGGAATTCTGAGGCTTCCACCTCCAAACCACTGACCGTTTCTAAGTTTGGAGGCCCCACTTGGTCAGTCCAGGGAGTTCTGAGGAATCACATGTTGGGATTTGTGGGGACCAGGGGGGACCAGCTCAGGCCAGATCAAAATGTGGTCAACTGGGCCTGGGCCTGGGCAGTAGTCAGAATGTGATGCCATTGGTTAAAGTCAGGAGCTGAGGTCAGTGGACCTGTGGGGTGGTCCGTTTCCATGGCCACAGGTACAAACGTCTTTCCAAGCAGCAGCCTCCTCTCTGACCCCTACAGGGGACAAACGAAAGACTGAAGAGGAGTCTATGCATGGCTATCTTCTCTGCAGGGGGAAACCCACAAAACCTGAGGGCTTCTATTTTTTTCTTTGCCAAAGAACCAAACTCATGCCTGGAGAATTCAAGAAAGCCAACAGATGCCTAGAAAGAGTACTGGGGTGGAATAAAGCAAGCGTCATTTTCTCTTACGCAACTCATGATGTTAATCAATATTCACTGTTATCCGTTTTAACTTTTGTTCACACACACACACACACACACACACACACACACACACACACACATATATATATATATATATATATATATATATATATATATATATATATAGCCTGTTTGCGGTAGTTCAGAGTTGTTATAGTCAGAGAGAAGCCTTTTGAAATCCTTGTGCCTAACCATGGTGCCTACCTTACTTCTAGGGCCTGGGAAAGAGGCGGAATTACACTTCAGCAGGGAATTTCACACAAAGGAGTCACCATCGCTCAGGTCAGCCAGTTGGGTTGGGGCTCCACTTGGGAATGGCGGAGCTTGCTTTCTACGGGAAGGACTCGAGTCTTCGAGAAGAGAAAAGGGTATTTCTAGACTGTCACGTGAGTCAGACGGCAAAGTTAAGACCATGGGAATGTTTACCGTTTCAGAGAGCAGAAATGCATCCAAATGAGCTGAAGCCAAAGTGTGAGTGCCAGGGCTGGAGAGAGCATGCGCAGTTTCGGTGCTTGTCTGCGAGACCAAACAGCCCAGGGTCCATTCCCCAGTAACCGTGTAAAGCCAGATGCACAGGGGGGCACACACATCTGGAGTTTGTTTGCAGTGGCTGGAGGCCCTGGCATGCCCATTCTCTCTCCTCTCTTTCCCTCTCTGTCTCAAATAAATAAAAATAAAAATAAATTAAAAGCCGGGCATGGTAGCACATCCCTTTAATCCCAGCACTTGGGAGGCAGAGGTTGGAGGATAGGTGTGAGTTCAAAACCACCCTGAGACTACATGGGGAATTCCAGGTCAGCCTGGGCTAGAGAGTGAGACCCAACCTCAAAAAACATATATGTGTGTGTGTGTGTGTGTGTGTGTGTGTGTGTGTGTGATTGTCATCTGAACATCAAGAGATCTGAAGGCTGAAACATATCCAAGGAGTTACCTGTGGACAGGACCATTCTTTGTTCATACTTCTTGGTGATTCCTGCTCCTGTAAAGCTTCATTTTCAGACAGCCTTTTCCCTGGTGGTGGCAGCATGGCCAGTGGATGTTCCAAGCTTGATATGCCTTTACCACTTGCAGTTCCAGAGACACGGGGGAAGGTTTTACAGAGATCTCTATGATGTCCCAGGAAGCCTCTTTTTAGGCTGAGCCGGTTCTGCTCTGGGCGCCATCAATTTCAAAGCCAAGACTCAAAAGCCAAGTTTATTTCTTGCACACTTGACATGATCAAGGCATTGCTCGTTAGGGACCTGGGGTGCCGGCCGTTGCAGTTACCTTTGTGTTGCTGGGACAAACACCCAACCAGGAGCAGCTGATGGGAGAAAAGCGAGGCTTACAGATCCCAGGGGAAGGTTCATCGTGGCAGAAGAAGCTGGCTCATTTCAGCATGCATCCACAGCGGGGAGGGGGGGAGGAAGACAGAGAGACAGTGGGGGGTGGGGAGAGAGAACGAGAGAGCTGCAAGCACCAACAAGCACAAGCACGAATAGCCAGAACCTCACGTGACTTTCTACCCCTTAGTGCTGGACTCAAGATCTGCCCGCAGTGACGAACCTATTCCAGCAGAGCTCCACCTGCTGAGGACAAAGTAGGAAGTTTAATGAAAAAATACTTAAGGCAGAGCCAGGCATGGTGGCACACACCTTTAATCCCAGCATGAGGGAAGCTTAGGAAGCAGAGGATGGCTGTGAGTTCAAGGCCACCCTGAGACTACATAGTGAATCTCAAGACAGCCTGGGCTGGAATAAAACTCTACCTCAAAAAGAGCCCCCCAAAATACTTAAGGCTATGGGAACATACGTTTACACTCAAACCAGCACAATGGACGTGTGCCATTTTGTAACTGCTCCATCTAGAACTGAACATTTTTCAAATCCCAAATTCTGAAAGATCTAAATGCTTAAAGTGGGGAAAATGAGACAATCACTTAGAATTACTAGAAAGCACATGTCATCTTTTGTTAAAATAAGAATTATTTATATAAATGTGATATGACCCCATAATTTTTAGTTTTTATTTTTTGGTTTTTTGAGGTCTCACTTTAGCCCAGGCTGACCAGGAATTCACTCTGTATTCTCAGTGTGTCCTCAAACTCACGGCAATCCTCCTACCTCTGCCTCCAGAGTGCTTGGGATTAAAGACATGCGCCACCATGCCCGGCTTGTTTATGTTTTAATCACCCTAAAACTTATAGTGCCTAAGACTAAAGATAATTAAGACTTTAGTGTTGTAACAGAAAAAGTGCTGAGTTATCCTGTTTCTAGAACTTTAAACATTTGGGCAAGTATTTACCTAATGACACAAAGTTTACTAGAACCTTCCACCGATCAGGGAAAAATGTCACCTGGCTGAAAGACTTTTTGGAGTGTGGCACCAGTTATTTACCAAATAGGAGTTGTTGCACTCATCCTGAGATGGTACAAATATTCTAGGTTGGAATTATATTTGGCGACTGAACATTAAAAATCCCTACTGTACTAGTGTCCTGTAGCTGAAAAATTTTTAAATTTTTATTTGAGAAAGAGAGAGAGAGGAAAGGAGACAGAGAGAGAATTGCTGCCCCAGGGCCTCAGCCACTGCAATCAAACTCCAAACTCCATACACTTGCGCCACCTAGTGGGCATGTGTGACCTTACACTTGCCTCACTGTGTGCATCTGGCTTACGTGGGATCTGGAGCGTTGAACATGGGTCCTTAGGTTTTTTTTTTTTTTTTACTGTTATAGCAGAGGAAGACCATAGAGTTAGTTAGGGGATCCATGAACAAGAGCACTTTCTTTCATGTTATGTTGGCAGGAACTAGCCACGTGACCCTTCTAAGCTTCAAGATGACTAGGAATGTAGGGAGGTGTTAGAAGAAACATCGCTGTCCCCACCCACCTGGATGGGGTCATGTATTCATTGTTAGGTCAGCACTGTGACCACAGAAAGAAACACATGCTTTGACTGCTAATCTTGGGTGCTATGCCATGTCCGGGGCAGGCAGAGGGTGCTAAACTGAAGTCCTTCAGAGATACCAGCAACCCCAGAACTAGCCTCAGGTTGTGAGGCTCTGCTGCAGCAAATGAAGCCGAAATCTTTCAAACGTCAGGGGGACAGCCCACCCATGTTTCCTCCAGAGCGGATCTGTATCCAAGGTGCCATGTGCTGACTGGGTCCCAGGCTGATTGCTGAGGACGCAGAGCTGATGTCCGCTGGAAGGGCAAGGGCAGTGGGATCCCTGGAAGCCAACTCAGACCACGTGCCTGGGGAGGGCTGCCAAGGGAGACTGACCAATGACCAGAAGAAACGGTGCAATGGGAACAGACTGCTGTTGCAAATCCAGCATGTGACCAGGCGAGCCTCAGCAACGGTCCTGAACAAAAAGGTGATTGGTGCAGAGGAGGCAAAAATAATAATAATGGCTCTCCTGATGGTGTTGACTGCTTGAGCCTCCAGAGCTTGTGAACATGATAGGCTATAATGCGGAGGGAATTTAAGGTTCCAGGTGGCACGAAGGTGTTTGGGTGTGCTCTCCAGGTGAGAGTATCTGTGAGTAGAGAAGAGGCAGAAAGGAGACCAGCAGAGTCATGGCGACAAGTAATGGACGCCATCCGAGCTCACTGGCTTTGAAGATGGGAGGTAAGGGCTGTGAACCACGGAATATAAGCCTTTACAAGGTAGAAAAAAGGGCTGGAGAGATGGCTGAGCAGTTAAGGTACTTGCCTACAAACTCTTAGGGACCAGGTTCAATTCCCCAGTACCCACATAAGCCCGATGCACATGGTGGCACATGTGTCTGGAGTTGCTTTGCAGTGGCCAGATGTCCGGTCGCACCCATTCTCTATCTGCCTCTTCCTCTCCCCCCACCTCTGAAATAAATAAATACATAAAATGCTTTTTGAAAGCTAGAAAAAAACCTTCTCTTTGCATTCTCAAAAAGTAGGACACCCTTATTGTAATTTGATTTCAGCCCAAAGATCCCGCTGACCTCTACAACTGTAAAATTATAATTTGGGCTTATTTTTTCTGTGCGCATGTATTGTGTGGTGTGTGTTTGTGTGAAGGTAGGAACATGTGTGCCACAGCACATGTGGGGAGGTCAGAGGGCAACTGCTCAGGAGGTGGTTCTCATCATGCATGTCCTTGGAGACGATCTTTGTCTCTCTGGATCTTGCTGTTGCTCCTTGTTGTGTTTGCTGCAAGCTTTCAGAAAATGGGATGTTCAGCCGGGTGTGGTGGCGCATGCCTTTAATCCTAGCACTTGGGAGGCAGAGGTAGGAGGATCACCTTGAGTACAAGGCCACCCTGAGACTACATAGTGAATTCCAGGTCAGCCCAAGCTAGAGTGAGACCCTACCTCAAAAAAAATAAAAAGAATGAATGAGAGAGAGAGAGAGAAAGAAAGAACAAAAGAAAGAAAAAAGAAAGAAAGAAAGGAAGAAAGAAAGAAAGAAAGAATGAATGAATGAAAGAGAGAGAGAAAGAGGAGCCTTTTCCTATCTCTACCTCCCATCTCACCATTAGCTTGTTGGAATTATGAGGCCACCATAGAATCTACTTTTGTTTTAATATGTTATTTATTTATTTATTAGAGAAAGAGAGAGAGAGAGAAGAGAGAATAGGTGTGCCAGGACTTCTAGCCACTGCAAACAAACTCAAGATGCAAGTACCACCTTGTGCATCTGGCTTAAGCGGGTCCTGGGGAATTGAACCTGGGTCTTTTGGCCTTGCTGGCAAGCACCGTAACTGCTAAGCCATCTCTCCAGCCCAGAGTATAGCCTTTTATTTTATTTTATTTTATTTTATTTTAAATTAATTTGTTTAATTTTATTTATTTATTTGAGAGAGAGAGAGAGAATGGGCATGCCAAGGTCTCTAGCCACTGCAAACAAACTCCAGATGCATGTGCCCCTTGTGCATCTGGCTTATGTGGGTCCTGGAGAATTGAACCTGGGTCCTTTGGCCTTGCTGGCAAGCACCTTAACCACTAAGCCATCTCTCCGGCCTGGAGTCTAGCTTTTTATTTTATTTTATTTTAAATTAATTTGTTTAATTTTATTTATTTATTTGAGAGAGAGAAAGAGGCAGAGAGAGAGAGAGAATGGGCATGCCAGGGACTCTAGCCACTGCAAACAAACTCCAGATGCACGTGCCCCTTTTGCATCTGGCTTATGTGGGTCCTGGAGAATCGAACCGGGATCCTTTGGCTTTGGAGGCAAACACCTTAACTGCTAAGCCACCTCTCCAGCCCTAGCTTTTTATTTTTAAAGTGAGGTCTGAAGGTCAAATTCAGGTACTTAGGCTTGAGCAGTGATCTGTTCATCCACATCCGCCGAGCTCTTTTCCCCAGCCCACGTTGGTTTTCAGCCACTAAATTTATTTTAATTTATCATAACAACAACAAGAAACCAACTGCATGGTTCACTCACCTGAGGACCATAGGGAAAGAAGGCTCAGGAAGAACACTGAGCCAGGAAAACTTCCTAGAGTGACCTCTAGGGATGGAAGAGGCCCCAGGACAGACCAGAGTCAAGAGCAAATGCCATGGTCCCTACGAGGAGCAAGTAGGCGAAGCACAAAGAAGATTCTATCTGGAAAAGTGGGTGCTTCTTGGACCACTGTGTCCTTCTTGGGGGTCAAAGGTGGCCCATCAGTTGACTGCCAGTCATACTTCGAATGTAGACATTGAAGAATAGGAATATAGTTAAACCAAAGTAAGACATCAGCAAACAACTGGGCTTTTCTCAGCAGGATACATTGGGTGGGGCTTCACAAGAAGTCAAGCTCTATAAGCCAAGAAGTCAGGGCCAAACCCACGGACCTTGCTAATGAGCACAGTCGGCAGAGACAGAGCCTGGACTTGAGAAAGGTAATTTTGCTAATGAGTGGACCCTGGGTGTGCCCTGCAGCATGGTCACATAGCAGGCGGCGCTTAGGGAACAGTATTCCTTTATGGGTAACTCGGGAGCTTACACACACACACACACACACACAGGCGCAGCAAGCTAAAATGTTTTAGCCTCTTCAATCACCTGCTCGGGCAAGGAGAAACTATAGGAAAAAAGCTTGCTTCCTCACGATCAAACAGGTCTCCCCTTCCACCCTGGGGAGTCGTCCCCAAGTAGAATACAATGAATGATGGTTAGAGAAGCTTCTCTTTTCAAATGGCGATGACCACTGGGATGACCCAAAAGGCAACACAGTGCTGAGAAGACATAACAGAGGAGTGCCCAGCACTGAAACACCTCTGTCACACCCTCCAAGGCTCCGGGTCCATTGCGGAAGAGGGGGAGGATAGAATGGAAGAGCCAAAGGAAGGGTACGACTCCTTACAGTGCAACTGTCCAGACAGAAATTGGCCTCGATATCCATGACCTCACAGTGCCTAGCAATACCTTCGCAAGACCCTCATAATAGAAGAAAAAGATGATGACATCAAATTAAGAAAGACTAATGGAGAGAGGGAGGGGATATGATGGAGAGTGGAGCTGTGAAGGGGTATGGGGGAGGGGAAGGAAATATCATGGTTTAATGTCTGTAAGTATAGAAGTTGTCGATAAAAAATAAATAAATAAGTAAAGTTCAATGACAAAAAAAAAAAAAAAAAGAGAATACAATGAGTGAGGCTTCCACAATGCGTAATGGGACTCAGAACACATGGCTGCTCCGAGCAGCATAGCAAGTGAGTGGTGGGATCATTTCATGCAGACTCAGTAGCTTTCCTGCTGGGAGCTAATGGTGCCCAGCTTGTTCTTAGGCGAACATGTGTTCACATTAAGCTTGAGCGTCAGTGCTTGCACATCTCCCAGTTATTAGCATCCAAGTCAGAGAAGACAAATCGCTCGGCTACATGGGACTGCATTAGCACCCTTGCTGGAAACCCCTTCCGACAGAATCCACCGCTTCAGGGGTTCTTTCTCAGCACCCCTGCCATCTAGGGCCAGCTCTGCTTTGGGATATGCCTGCCACCCCTGCCAAGTACCCACTGTTCCTGGCCTGTGGGCACGAGAAGGCTTCATGACTGTAGGGCCTTAGGTACTAGAATTTGTCAAGGGGTGACTTGTCAAGTTAATACATGAGATAAAAGAAACCACCGTCAGGCTGGAGAGAAGGCTTAGGGGTGGAGGCACTTGCCTGCAAAGCTGAGGGACTCAGGTTCGATTGCCCAGAATCCACATAAGCCAGATGTGCAGGGTGGTGCATGCACCTGGAGTTTGTTTGCAGGGCTGGAGGCCCTGGCACACACATTTTCTCTCTTTCTGTCTGCTTCTTTCGCTCTCGCAAATAAATAAATAAAATATATTTTTTTAAAAAAAGAAGACAAGAAACCCCCTATCTACTGAGCCGGTAGCATATCTGTTATGTACTTTCTCCTCCTGGAAGCACCGTGTAGTGCTTTACGCTGCTGCTCTCAATACAAAACCTAGAGACTCGGGGCTGGAGAGATGGCTTAGCAGTTAAGGCATTTGTCTGCAAAGCAAAGGATCCTGGTTTGATTCTCCAGGACCCACGTAAGCCAGATGCATAAGGGGGCATATGCATCTGGAGTTCATTTGCAGTGGCTGGAGGCCTTGGCATGCCCATTCTCTTTCTCTCTCTCTCTTTCTCTCTCAAATAAATAAATAAATAAAATATTAAACACCTAGAGACTCTGGCAACTAGAGTCTAGGCTCTTTCATGATTTCTTTAAATCCTACTTTTAAGCAATTCCACCTCTCTTGCTGACTTCCTATATCATCTTTTTTCTTGTTTTGGTTTTGGTTTTTCGAGGTAGGGTCTCACTCTGGCCCAGACTGACCTGGAATTCACTATGTGGTCCCAGGGTAGCCTCGAACTCACCACGATCCTCCTACCTCTGCCTCCCGAGTGCTGGGATTAAAGGCGTGCACCACCACACCTGGCTCCTATATCATCTTAATCGGTGTGCCCATCTCTAGTATATCCTTTTCAATAACCAAATCAGAGAAAATATTAGATTCAACTAATATGAAACATGTATTTTCTTGTCTTGTGCTGGCAATCAAGCCCAGAGCCTTGCACAAGTCAGGGAGATGATATACACTAATCTATATTCCTAGCCCTTAAATGGAATGTGTATTTTCACAAGGCACTCTGATGATGAATAGAAAATTCTAGTATGTCCAGATAGTATGAGCTCTGAATTTAGATTCAAAAGGCTGGTGAGTACCAATTCTTTACAAATTGTGAGAGTAAATATTCAGACTTGGTAATCCGAACATCATTTTTTTAAATGAAGAAAATAATGTCCTATCTTACACCTCAGGGTGTTACAAGGATTTAGTGGAATAACGGATGCAAAGTTGATATGTACATGTAGTTTGTGAGCTCAGAGGGGCAAGAGTAGACCAGTCAAGATTCTGCATCATAATAAAAAATTCCGTATCATTTTTGAAAGCATCAAGGTCAGAACTCCATGCCTTTCATCTCATTAGATTCACCCTCCTTGGAAATGAGCTGCAGCCTTGTTATTATATTATATATTACCGCTGGGTGAGAGCCTCCCCTGCACGTGCTTTTTCTAATTTTTTCACCTCACTGTTTTAGAAGATAAAACAGGCTTAAGTGTTAAGTAGTACCCCTTAAGTAAATGATAGGAAGGAAGATGTATATCTAATTCAAACTGTGTTCCATTTCTTGAATTTAGTAGGAAAATACTAGTGTTATTAATTACTTTTTAAAAGATTTTAAAAAATATTTCATTTAATTATTTCCAAGGAGGGGGGGGGGAGAGAAATGGGCAGTATCGGGGCTTCTAGCCACTGCAAACAACATGTGCCACTTTGTGCACCTGGCTTACGTGGGACCTGAAGAACTGAACCGGGGTCCTTAGGCTTCACGGGCATGCGCCTTAAACGCTAAACCATCTCTCCAGCCCCATAATTACTTTTATTTATTTATTTATTTATTCATTCATTTATTTATTTATTTATTTTTGGTTTTTTGAGGTAGGGTTTCACTCTGGTCCAGGCTGACCTGGAATTCACTATGTAGTCTCAGGGTGGCCTTGAACTCATGGCGATCCTCCTACCTCTGCCTCCCAAGTGCTGGGATTAAAGGCATGTGCCACCATGCCCGGCTCCCTAATTACTTTTTAAAAAATATAAACTTGATAATATATATAGAAAAAAACTATCCCTTAGGTCTGTCCCAAAGAATTTGCATCAATTCCTAAATACGATTGTATTTACTGCTAATTTGTCCTTCCTTTTAAAAAAATACCGTAGGCACAGAGAGAAATGCTTCATTCGGGGTGGCATGGATCAGCCCCTGCTAAAATCAGCTGATCGCATGGAGGAGGTGGTCCAAGCTTGCCTGCTTGTCCCCGGCGAGGGGCTTCAATACTCCACTGAGATCCGATCGCTACACCAAGCCAAGGGCAGATTTCGTGACCGACAGGGATGTGTATCTGATTCTGCAGGTTAATACGCTGCCGCCCACCCCACCCCAGACTTCCTGCTTACATTTCCTCATCGTCCTTTGAGCAAATACGCAGGGAAGAAAACAGGACAGAAATGCAACATGGGCAAAGGACAGAATTTCGGGTAGAAAGACTCTTCCTTAGCAACTGCCCACCTGTGTGGTATAGATGGGATGGAACATAGCCGGGCGGACAGTGAGGATGGTTGGTGCCGGCAGACTGACTGGGTGCATGTCCCAGCTATGAACGTGTCATAAGACATATGTGCTGTATCTAGATGGACCTCAGGGTGAGTATTTCCAATGAGGACAGCTTGAAACAGTCACAGGAAACCCTAAGTGGTCCATGGGAAAGCCGACACAGTGGTTGATAACCAGAGGGCCCACAGTCAATGCTGCTCATAGAAGATGGGAGATGGAGAGGCTGGGTGGAGAGGAACATGCATGCAAACATTCTCACCTTGCATGGGTGGCCACGTCCTCATTCCTCACACAGTCAATGCTGCTCTTAGAAGATGGGAGATGGAGAGGCTGGGTGGAGAGGAACATGCATGCAAACATTCTCACCTTGACCTGGAGAGGGCCTGGGGTGGCCCACGTCCTCATATCCCCACACAGTCAATGCTGCTCATAGAAGATGGGAGATGGAGAGGCTGGGTGGAGAGGAACATGCATGCATACATTCTCACCTTGACCTGGAGTCAATGGCTCATAGAAGATGGGAGATGGAGGGGTGGAGAGGAACATGCCAAACATTCTCACCTTTGATCTCTGGACCAAAATCCTCATATCCTCACACAGTCAATGCTGCTCATAGAAGATGGGAGATGGAGAGGGCATTTGACCAGGGCCTGGGGAAAGAAAGTGACTCTGGACCAAAATCTTTTCTGTGCTTTGGCATTTGCCAGAAAAGTCTTTTCTGTTTTTTTTTAAATGTATTTTATTTATTTATTTGAGAGAGAGAAGAGGGGAGGAGGGAGGGAGAGAATATGCATGCCAGGGCCTCCAGCCACTGCAAAGGAACTTGAGACACAAGACACATGCGCCTCCTTGTGCATCTGGCTAACATGGGTCCTGCAGAATTGAACGGGGATCCTTTGGCTTTGCAGGCAAATGCCTTAACCGCTAAGCCAAAACGACCCATGTTTGATTCTCCAGTACCCATGTAAGCCAGATGTACAAGGTGGCACATGCATCTGGAGTTTGTTTGCAGGGCTAGGGGCCATAGTATACCCATTCTCTCTCTCTCTCTCTTTCCCTCTCTCTCTCTCTCTCAAATAAATACATAAAATAAAATATTTTAAGAATATATTTATTTACTTGAGAGGGAGAGAGAAGCACATAAAGAGAGAATGGGTGCACCAAGGCCTCTAGCCATTGCAAACTAATTCCAGACACATGCTCCACTCTCCAGGCCCCTGGACATGCTTTCTTAATTGCTCTCCACAATGAGACCAACCTGGTTGGGGCTCACATTTAAAATCTCCACCAGGAGTGGTGCTCAGCACCTTGTGTGGGATCTCTGAGAGCACACTGTTATCTCGAACTCAGGGCGCTCAGCCTCCTAATCATGCCCACCTTGAGCACCTTTAAAATACACAGGGCTGGGCTGGAGGGATGGCTTAGCAGTCAAGGTGCTCGCCCACAAAGCCAAAGGACCCGGGTTCAATTCCTCAGGACCCACGTTAGCCAGATGCACAAGGAGGCACATGCGTCTGGAGTTCGTTTGCAATAATTGGAGGCCCTGGTGTGCCCATTCTCTCTCTCGTCCTCCTTCTCTGTCAAATAAATAAATAAAAATAAAATATTTTAAAATACACAGAGCTGAGTGTGTGCATGCAGTCCACAGACCCAGCGCCTTTTGGATACGGGCCCAGTAGGAAGCTATATCCCTATCCTTTTCATAGTTCAGAGCCAGATGGGATTAACCAATCTGAGACCAGGCGAGAGGGGTGTGGCAAATCATTTCAGGAGCGTGCTATGGCTGAGAGTTCCTTCAAGAGCCTTCTCTGTCGCCCAGGGCCCAAACCCTGTTGTAAGTCCCAGTGGTAGAGTACATCTAATCCACCCTCTGCAAGCTTGTTCCTCCTAGAAGAAAAAAAAAACCCTGTGGGTACAAAGACAGGAATTTTCCAGGCTTTCTCTTAATGCCTCTGAGTTATGCAGACAGGTGTTCACGAACACAGTGAAAGTTTCCCTGAATACATCCACGGAAACACGGGGAAGAAGCAAACACAATCTCCGACCAGGGGTGCACACAAACATAGATAGGTAAGTTAGCCAGCCAGGGCGAGCCTCGGGAAATTGATGTAAGAGAACATAGATCTTGACAAAATTATAACTGGCAAAAATGGTCCCAGTGCAAAGTATAACGTAGCCCTTGTGTGGTTCACCCCACGCACCTCGACTCTCACCCTTTGCCTTTAAACAAGAGAAGTGAAAGATGGGTGTGGTGGCTCATGCCTACAACCCCAGCACTTCACAGGACAAGGTAGGATGATCAACGTGAGTTTGAGGCTAGCCTGAGTTAGAGTGAGTCTCTTGTGTCTCTCTGCCCTGCTCTGCCCTGCTCTGCCCTGCCCTCCCCTCCACTCCCTTCCCCTCCTCTCCTCTCCCCTTCCCTCCCCTCTCCTCCCCTCCCCTCCCCTCCTCTCCCCTCCTCTCTCCTCTCCTCCATCCCCTCCCCTCTCTCCTCTCCTCGCTTCTTCCCCTTCCTTCTCCTCTTTCTCTCTCTCTCTCTCTCTCTCTCTCTCTCTTTCTTTCTCTCTTGCACGCGCCAGGCTATAACATTATCCCAGTAATTCCATCAATTCCCATTTGCACCTACTCATCACACCTCCCCGTCATATGGGTCTCTCAAGAACCCATGCTGGTAGCCAAGCCAACCTAGGATCATCACAAGGAGAGAAGGTGGAGAATCCTGGAGACTTTTCCCCATTCCTTTCTCTCAAACAAGAGACACCAAGATGAGAGAGAGAGAGAGAGAGAGAAACTAAGTCAAGATGAAGTCCTTGGTGACCAGAGGTGTGTGGTTGGTGGGTGGGGGTTGCGTGGGGGTTGCTCAAAGGTCATGGGCTTTGCACTAGAGAAGTCTTCCACTTTGAGAGTGAGGAGGCGCCATGGAAGAAAGAGGAGAACCATCCAGATGCATGTGCTCACACACTTCTAGAACGTTCCAGAATCTAGGGTAAAGGCACTGAGAAGTGCTTTCTTTCCGCCTCCCTTCTCCATTCCAGGGACTGAGGCGGCACTAGGATGAGAAGACTTCAATGTCGGAGCGTCATCCCAAATCATTTTCTAGACACCAATTCAACTTTGAAACATTGTATTAGACTTTCCTTAGGTTCATTTTTTTTTCCATCTAAAACGAAGACTTTTGAACCTCAGAATTAGCTGAGCATAATCAAGTAGCAGAATCTATAGAATCTATATGGAAGTGACTCCATAAACTCTAACCTGCCCTGTATATTGATTTTGAAGGTGTCAGGTTATCACCACCCCCAAACCCCTCTTTGCTATATTGATGTCTTTAAGGCTGAGGTCACTTGGTGGGGGGCGGGGAACAGCAAATACAAGGAAGCTCTTCTGAGAGCTTCACTTCTCTACCTGGAGACAGATACTTCAAAGGAGCTTAACGAGCTTGGGCAGCCTCCCCACCGCCCCTCAGGACCCTCACTGCCCGGGAAAGATGAACTCAGACCACAAGAGACATGGCTGGAATTTGACACCATGCCAGGACAGACTGTCACAAGCACCACCAGTTCTTCTGAAGGGCCATACATGTTTTCCCCAAATCACCCACCCTTAACTTGCCCAGAGACAGCCTCCCTTTCTCCTGTGAGGAGGGTGTACGGTCACTTCCTTTCCTGTCCTGAGACAACTTTGTGCACATAATAAATGTACATACTTCCTCTCGTGACGCTCTGCCTCATGTCATTTATTCCATAGAGTCACTTATATAACCTTCAGAGTGAAAGGGAGGGAAAAGCCTCACCTCCCCTATAGGACCTATGAGGAAATGTTTGTTATTATTATTATTAAGCCCAAACACAGCTTCTATTCCACATCAGATAATAAAGATTTGAGGTGCTGATTTTGTCATTTCCCATAGCTCCTAACGCAATGTTGCACCCACAGCAGAGCCTCCACGTTAGGTGCCAGCCAACACTGATAAGGCGCCCATGCACTATACCTTTCACCCATCCAAAGGGATATTTCTGCTATTATTAGTTCTTTAGGATGTCAGCGTCTGGGAACATTTTCCTGAGGCACAAACACCTCTGAAGACTTTAACGGTATGACAAACAGCCTTAATTATCTACCCTTGGTTCCTACAGACAGCAGAGCTTGGAAGACATAGCTGCATGAGTTAGAACGGTCAAGGAAAGGCAAGGAGGGAGGGGAATGAATAGCAGGGAAGAGAAGGCTTTTTGCTTTTTTCTTTTCAGCTGACAATTGTTTCAAGGCCTTCACTTCCAACAGAGAACTCACCCCGGGATTCTGGTGCACGGGGCCATCTCTGAGTGCTTGGGGTATATAGATTTTCCATTTAGGTCTTCAGGCCCTTGGGCAAGCAGGGAAGCATCTACAGAAAAGGACCTCTGACAAAGGCCCGGGAGTCATTCTCCTCAATCCTGTCATGGTGCCAGATGGGAGAAGGATGTTTGATAGGCAGGTGTGGTTTTCCTGCACACGGAACGGCCTCCCCAGGAGTGCCATGGTGCCATGCAGTCCATTGTGCCACCTGGGCCCATGGCTTACTGGGTCCCAGCCAGTTGCTTCATTGGATCCAGCAGCTCCTTGAAAGAGTGCTCTTAGGAAGGTTCCTCCAGATAACTGCTGGTGGCAGCAGCAGCAGCAGTGATGAGTCACCACAGTGGTTTCCAATTGCTTCTTCCACCCTGAGAACGGCAGTGCTGCCTGATCTGCATCACCACCCTTTCAACCCCTATTTCAGCAGGTCTTTCTCGGTGTATCTTAGGCACTTGGCCTCTCTTGACAATCCAATCCAAGTTCTACTTGGTCCCTTTCTTCTTCTTCTTTTTAAAAAATTTTTCTTTCCTGGCCTTTTTTATTTATTTGACTAAGAGAATGGGGGTGGGCGGAGAGAATGGGTGCAACAGGACCTTCAGCCATTGCAAACAAACTCCAGGCGCATGCACCTCCTTGTGCATCTGGCTTACGCGGGTCCTGGGGAATCAAACCTGGGTCCTATGGCTTTGCAGGCAAACGCCTTCACCACTAAGCCATCTCGCCAGCCCCTCTTGGTCCCTTTCTTACTCAAAGGGCTAAGATTCTCACTGGCAGCTAGGCCTCATGCGTGGACATCACAGAGGCTCCATCCATGGGCGTTTCATTTTCCCTCTGTGTTCTGGAGGTCACATCACAGACATCCAGAGGTTTGTGTGGTTCTATTCCCCTGCCTACCTGCTGATGACATCAGGATGGTAGATGGTGTGATCTTGTCACTCAAAGCATGGGACCAACTCAGAACAGCAGCAGCTGTTGTTAGACATGCAAGACCCTCATCCCCAGCTGACCTACTGATCTCAACGTTGCAGTTTTACGAGGCCCAGGGTGTTGTGTATGAAGAATAAAGCACAGACATCATGAAGCTACGCCACCGTCGAGCTGCGCCTAACCACACAGCTCCAAGGGAGCAAGCCAGGCACCATGGGGTGGCGCTATCCCCAGCAAAGTGCGAGTACTGTGTCCCCAGCATGTCACAGGCAAGGGAGAAAAGTTTCTTGTCCCTTCCCACTAGGGCTCTCAAATAATTGCATGTCAGGCCACCTGGCTGACCCTCTGTGGTAGTTTGAATAGATGTCCCCCAATATATTCAGTGTTTTATTAGTTTGTAGTTTGCATCTGCAGCCACCTGGCTGGAGGCAGAGTCACTGGGCGGGTCTTCCGGTCCAGCCCTAAGGTGTGGTGGTGGGTTTAGGATTTCAATCTAAAGATATGCAAAGTGTGCCTAGCTGGAGTTCCTGAAGTGTGCTGTGCTGTGTGGCTTTTGGTTTGGGGCTTTCTATCTCTCTTGCCTGGTCCTGTAAAAGACAGGCCAGCTCAGCCAGGCCAAAGGAGCCAACAGGTGCAATAGTGGCATGTCTGTTATGGGGGAAACCAACTGCTCTCTAATTGGACTGGAGGCCCGCTCCATGGGAGGGAACACATCCCTGATACTGAAAACGTACGACAGGGGTAGTCATGAGCCCTAGGGGTGTAATGTCTCCTGGTGTCTGGCTAAATGTATATACTATGCTCACCAAACTGCCCAGTAAGCACTTCTCTTAATGTCCACATCCATATATTAATGCTACTCTCACTTTTGTTTAGAAAAGCTTCTCTTTTCAGATGGTGGCAACCTTGGGATGATTCAGAAGGCACCATGATGCTTAGAAGAAGTGACAGAGTGCTCAGCACTGAAACATCTCAAACCTACCTTCCAAGGCTCAGGGTCCATTGCAGAAGAAGGGGTAGAAAGAATGTAAGAGCTAAAGGAAGAGTAGGACTCCTTACAACGTGCTCCTCCAGACACAAAATGGCCTGGATATCCATGACCTCACAGTGCCTGACACTACCTATATAAGACCATCATAATAGGAGGAAAAGATCATGACATCAAACTGAAAAGAGAGACTGATTAAGAGGGGGAGGGGATATGATGGAGAGTGAAGTTTCAAAGGGGAAAGTGGGGGGAGGGAGGGAAATATCATGGGATATTGTCTACAATTAAAGAAGTTGTCAATAAAAATAAAAATATTTTTAAAAAGGGAAAAAAAAAAAGACAGGCCAGCTTCTTTTGCCATTATGGAACTTCCCCTGGATCTGTAAGCTTCAAAAAATAAATCCCTTCCTCCATAACTGTGCCTGGTCTGGAAGTTCATCTCAGAGAACCTGAAGCTGTCTGCTACAGACTCCTTTGCATGTATGGCCAATCAGAGCTCTTCTGGGTGCCCTGGACATGGGACAGGCCCTGTGCAATAATGCAGGTAGAGGTTACGTTCTCTGAGTCATCACAGATGCCTAGGAGCCACGTCCTTCTTTTAATGACACACCTACAGAAGCCACACAGGTGTTCAAAATGGTATCACGGGTCAAGAAAAGATCAAGGGGAGAATGTTCCTAAAGTAGGTTTCCTTTCTAAAAAGTGAAGATTTAATTTCCTTTAATATTTCTACAACCTTTCATTGGTGGACGTTCCTCTCATTTTCTCAATCATTGTTCAGCTCACGAGATGTCTCCTCACCCCTGCAAGGAGCTCAGCTGGTATTGTACAGGGGAGGGTCCAGATACGGCTCCCGATGTCATCATGTTCTCTTCAGCAGACACAGGCAAGAAAGCCTTTCTCTTGTTCGAAGTGCTAGGTGCTTTCCCAATGTGGGCTAAGTGCCTACGCCCAGGAAGATCTAGAACACCGACTGCAGCCCGTGAAGAAAGTGAACTAGCCAGGGTGCAATGATGACACGGATAGGAGGCTTTCTGTCGCTTTCTACCTAGTAACCTGCCTGTTGCTGGCAGCAGTGACCCAAGACTGGACGGACTAAGAAGCCAAGCAAAGGTGACACGGGCTTCTGAAGTACGCCATCTTCAGCTCGCACTCACAGCAAGGGCTTTGTGGGAATGGGAATGCACAAGCAACTCCTCACTCGTCTTTCTTTTTAAAAATTTCTAGTTATTTATTTGAGATAGGAAGAGGCAGACATAAATATACACACACACATACATGTATAATTATATATCCATATATATGTGTGTGTATATATATGGAGAGAGATCAGAGAGAGAGAGAGAATGGGATGCCAGGGTCTCCAGGCACTGTAAATGAACTCCAGATGCAAAGCCACATTGTGCATGTGGCTTGTGTGGGTACTAGGGAATGGATCTCAAGCCCTTAGGCTTTATAGGCAAGCGGCTTAATGGCAGACCCATTTCTCCAGCCCATCACTCAGCTTTTGACATCTGTGAAAAGCTAAAGGTGGAAAATAGCTTTCTAAAGCATGTTATTTAATTGCAAGGAGAGAGAATGAGAGAGATTGAGAAAGAATGGGGACACCAGGACCTCCAGCTGCTACAAACTCCAGATGCATGCACCACTTTGTGCACCTGGCTTTACCTGGGTTCTGGGGAATCGAACCTGGGTCATTAGACTTTGCAGGCATGTACCTTAACCCTGATCCATCTCTCCAGTGATCCCCCTTTGTTTTTTTTTTTTTTTGTTGTTGTTGTTTGTTTGTTTCTTTTGTTTTTGTTTTTACAAGTGATAAGACTCGTTAAAAATTTGCAAAACATCTTCCTCTCAATCTACAGTCATTATGGTCAAGACCTTCACGGCTAGCACGGACAACACAGGTTTTGAGGGTCCACCACATATTTTCATGACTGACTTTGTATTCTGGTGATATAGAAAGAAATACTCCCTTATTATTAGACACGATTTGGCAAAATGCCGAAAGAAAACATATGTTTAATGGGTAGCAAAGTGTAATTTCTGGCAGCACCTTTTTTGGCCGGGCCATGTTTTCCTTCATGAAGTTACAAGTCCAACCTTAACCAAGAGATGAAACCTCTGCGTCTAAGTGGCCTACCTTGAGTCATGTGTCCTTTCTTCCAACAATTCAATAGCAGCCACGTGAACTGAGTCCTATGCAGAGCGCACTATTAGAAGCCAACTTACAGCAGCCATGTTGAGCGGGCAAGGACGAAGGAACTTGGATCTCAACTGCTAATGAGTTTTCTACTCGATCCAACAACGTGGCTGAGAAAAAACAAATTAAGGGAGGGAAGATTTATGTGGGCCCATGGTTTTAGCACTCTTAGTACATGGTTGCTTGGTCCCAATGCTTGGGCCTGAGACAAAGCCAAGCGGCATGGTGGAGAACGTCTGGTGGGGCAAAGTTGACCACTATATCATGCATTGATATGAGAGAGGATGTGGGGCTAGAAAGAGTGTTCAGTAGTTAAAGCACTCACCTACAGAGTCTCATGACCAGGGTTTGATTCCCCAATACCCACATAAAGCCAGATGCACAAAGTGATGCATGTATCTGGAGCTCATTTACAAGAGGCCCCGGTGCATAATTCTGTCTCTGTCTCTGCCTGCCCCATCTCTCTCTGCTTGCAAATAAATAAAAACATTTTTAGAAAAAAGAGAAGAGGTCTGGAGGGATGGCTTAGCACTTAAGGTGTTTGCCTGCAAAGCCAAAGGACCCAGGTTCAATTCCCCAGGACCTACGTTAGCCAGATGCACAAGGAGGTGCATAATCTGGAGTTCGTTTGCAGTGGCTAGAGGCCCTGGTGTGCCCATTCTCTCTCTCTCTCTCCCTCCTTCTTTCTGTCAAATAAATAAATAAATAAAAAGAGAGGATGTGAATCTAATTGAGGTACAAAGGAAAGATGTGGTCTCTGAGTGTGGCTAGGTTTGGAACAATTAAAATCTCCAGCTACCATAGTTTGTACCCTGGGCATGAAAGAAAGTTTACCTTTAAAATGTGAAAAATATAATAGTGTGTATAGTGGAGGGGGGTACATAATCTTTTGGGGGGTCCTGTTTCCAAATGTTACCCCAACCTGGCCATGAACTCACAGCAATCCTCCTGCCTTGACTTCCTGAGTGCTACCATGCCCAGCTGATGTTTATTCTGCTTTGATTTGCTTCAATTTTCACCCCGAAGGTTGCAGCTACTCAAGATACCCTTAGAGGGCTGGGGAACTGCCTCAGCAGTTAAGGTCTTGCCTGCAAAGTGTAACAACTTGGGTTCGATTCCCCAGTTCCCATGTAAATCAGTTGCACATAGTGGCACATGCATCTGGAGTTCATCTGCAGCAGCCAGAGGCCCTGGTGTACTCATTTCTTTCTCTCTTTCTCTCACCCACCCTTGTAAATAAATGAATATTTTTTTAAAAGATGGAGCTTGGGGATGGAGAGATGGTTTAGTGGTTAAGGCGTTTGCTTGCAAAGCCAAAGGATTCAGGTTCGATTCTCCAGGACCCATGTAAGCTAGATGCACAAGGGGACACATGTGTCTGGAGTTCTTTTGCAGTGGCTGGAGGCTCTGACATGCCCATTCTCTCCCTCCTTCCCCTCTCTTTCTCTGTCTCTCTCCCTTTCTCTGGCAAATAAATAAATAATAAATAAATAAAATATTTTTTAAAAAAGATGGGGCTGGAGAGATGGCTTAGTGGTTAAGGCCCATGCCTACAAAGCCTAAGGACCCAGGTTTGATTCTCCAGGTTACATGTAAGCCAGATGCACATAGTGGCACATGTGTCTGGAGTTTGTTTGCAGTGGCTGGAGGCCCTCATGTGCCCATTCTCACTCTCTCTCTCTCTCTCTCTCTCTCTCTCTCTGAGTGTAATAAATAAAAATAAAATCTTTTAAAAAAGATGCCCTTAGATGTTAGCAACAAACTATAGTCTACGTTGATCACGCTCCTATTCCCTGGGCACCGATGGTGGCTCATAGATGGCTGGGGTTACCGAGGCAACTACTGGAGAATTCAAGGAAAACGTCTTCTTCACTCTGCCTCTGGGGGAAAAGCAGCTTTCAAGATAAGGAAGAAGGAACTGGACTCGGCTTAGGCGTCATCACCTATCCATGCATCTTCCTTGCTTCTGGAGAGGCAACAACAGCCCCACTGTTCTCTCCCTCATAGATCAGGTCACTGTTGTCAAAACTAGAGGACTCTGCAGAGAGATCGCTGCACCTCAATGCTGCCTGCAACCCCCCCCCACTCCCACCTGACCCGCTCTAGTCCCCTAGGGCTCTGTTTGTTTGTTTGTTTGTTTGTTTGTTTGTTTGTTTGTTTGTTTGTTTGTTTGTTTTGTCAGCAACTTGGAAAACCCAGGAACAAAATCGGGAATTGAGGGATTTTTGTATGCCACCAGAATGAGGGTGATCATTTGGGACCCAGGGCCATGATTCTGGAGTCAGCGTCTTCTCCCCTCCTGTGGAGAACACTCATGCAGAGTGTTCTGAAGCCTGCCCATTGTACATTCTTGCCCTTTCATTTGCCCAGCACCTTTCGCATTCCCACTCCCATTCTCGTCCCTCACTAAGTGTTACCACGTCCAGTCACGCCTTAGGCCCCGAGAACACAGGTTAAGCCAGTTAGGGAGGTGTAATCGCACAAATGACTGGGGACATCCTTGTGCCCAGGGAACAAATACAATGATCAAGCAGGTATTGTGGAACTTAGTAGTCGGTAACATCTGAGCCGTCTTGAGGACATAATTGATCTACTACATCAAACCAACATTGGGCTGGAGAAATGGTTTAGTGGTTAAGGTGCTTGCCTGTGAAACCCAAGGACTCAGGTTCGATTCCCCAGTGCCCACAAAAGCCAGATGCATGTGGCAGCACATGGGTCTGGAGTTCATTTACACCAGCTAGAGGTTCTGGAGTAGCTATTCTCTCTCTGTCTTTCTCTCTTTTCCCCCCTTTCCCTCCCTCTCTCTCAACTAAATAAATAAAACTAAAACAGCTGGCTTCCTTTTAAAAAACAAACAAACAAACAAACAAAAAACCACAACCATCTTCCCTTCCTCTGGATTCCACTTCCCTGAGCAAGAGGGAAGACCATTGTATCCAGCTTTGGAAGATGGACACATTCGACTTGATCCACTGCCACCAGCCCCTAATGTGCTAGAAGATTCCAAGATCCTCCTCATAGTCATAATCCAAGTTCAGATAGGCTTCTTCACCCAATAGCTAATTTTTTTTTTTTTTTTTTCTTTTTGGTGTTCCGAGGTAGGGGTCTCACTCTAGCTCACTATGCAGTCTCAGGGTGGCCTCGAACTCATGGTGATCCTCCTACCTCTGTCTCCCGAGTGTTGGGATTAAAAGCATGTGCCACCATGCCCGGCGAATAGCTAATTCTTGAGAGAATTTTTCCATCTATCTGCTCCTATTGCGAGTGATCTCAAGGGGTTCAATCTCTTGGTGTGTGCAATGCCCAACACAAACAAAAGACAGAAGAGAGGAGAGAGATTTATTGCTGTGGCAGGTAAAGAGAACGCTAGAGTTATTTCCAATGCAGTGTCACCTGTGTCTGCAGATTCTGGAAACCGTTCCTAGCCTTATAATAAATTCCCCCTTTGATCTTCAGTTACCATGGGATTCCAGTACCAGCCCTAAATACAATCCTAGTTGACATGCCCGGCCATCCTTTCAGCCTTGTCAGAGACCCTTATTGAAATTCGGTACCTTCACACTATGAAAACAATCCAAATCTGTTCAAATGTGTGGAGTGGACCTACAGTCTTGCATAAATGCAGTTTATTTCAGTTTCATTTGAAAAAAAAAACACACTCATACAATGCTCTTTAACCATTCCGGAAGTTCTCCCCAGTAAAACTCGAACAATGCCCTCAAATAAGAATAGTTTAAGAATTAATCTCTGCCAAGCCAGCTTTCCCGTAGATGATGGATTTGTTAGTTAATCATTCTGAAGCCAGGATTAGAGCCCAGTCAACAGTTTAATAAACCATTCATTTCCTACAGTGCTGAAGACTCGCATGGGCTTTGTGCCCTTCTGCCATAAACAGGACTATAAATTGTATCAGTAATTGTTTTAGAAAAGGCTGACAAGACGTCCGTCCCGAGATGGGGCCTGGGCATGAACTGTTCTCCTTTCCCCCAAGTTTCTATGGAAATGACCAAAGATCAAGTTTAGAATACAATGAAAACGTATGCTTAAAAAAATGGTGAAGAATGCTTTCCATGGGAGTGTAACGAGAAATTTAGCAAAATTATATATTATTTATATAGTTAGCCACTAAGTGAGGCAATTGTCTTTAGAGGCAAACTCCAACACTAATATCCCTTCAAAATGTCTTTTCATTTTATTTAAGCTAAAAGGTTTCTGAGAAAATATGAGCATATCAAGAAGTATTCCCAGGCTGGAGAGATGGCTCAGCAGTTAAGGTACTTAACTGCAAAGCCTAAGGACCCAGGTTCAATTCCCTAGTGTCCACGTAAAGCCAGCTGCACATGGTAGAACATGTGTCTGGAGTTCGTTTGCAGGGGTCTCTCTCTCTCTCTCAAAAAAAAATACATTTAAAAAAAGAAGTATTACTGTCTACCATTTTAATTTACTTTTTACTATTTTTATTTACTTATTTATTTCTTTATTTTGAGATAGAGAGGCAGATAGAGAGAGAGAATGGGCAGGCACACCAGAGCCTCCAACCACAGCAAATGAACTCCAGACACATGCACCACCTCGTGCATCTGGCTTTATGTGGGTACTGGGGAATCGAACCTGGGTCCTTCGGCTTCACAGGCAAATGCCTTAGCCACTAAGCCATCTCTCCAGCCCCCATTTTAATGTTTTGACCATGCAATCCATTACCTTCTAGGTGAACGTGCAGAGAATTGGGTCTGCCACCTTTCCTTCATTAACCTGGGTATGCTCAGGAATGCGCCCATCCTAGAAGTGTTTTTCTATGTGAGTACATATAGACCATTTTGAATGCAATCTGCACACATCAGTCATTCTGAGAAGACACTTCACCTGCCGCAGTGATAAATCTCTCTCCATTCTTCTATGCTTTGTTTGTGTTGGGCATTGTACACACCAAGAGGTGAACCCACTGCGATTATTCACAATAGAAGCAGATAGATAGAAGAATTCTCAAGAATTAGCTAATGGGATCCTGGAGGGATGGCTTAGCAGTTAAGTGCTTGCCCATGAATCCTAAGGACCCTGGTTCAAGGCTCAATTCCCCAGGACCCATGTAAGCCAGATGCACAAGGTGCCGCATGCAACTGGAGTTCGTTTGCAGTGGCTGGAGGTCCTGACGCGCCCATTCTCTGGCTATCTGCCTCTTTCTCTTTCTGTCTGTATGTCGCTCTCAAATAAATAAAAAATAAACAACAACAACAATAATAATAAGAACTAACTAATGGGTGAAGAAGCCCATCTGAACTTGGATTACGACTATGAGGAGGATCTTGGAATCTTCCAGCACAGAAGGGGCTGGGGTCAGTGGAGTCTGTGTAGTGCCTACAAGGCAAGGCTGGAATCTGTTCCCAGTTGGAATCTCCCTTTGGAGGAGGAGACCTATGTGACCTCAAGTCACTCCCCCCCCCAAAAAAAAAAAACAGGAAAAATTAAAAAGGCATGAAACAGGACAAAGATGAAAAGAACAACAAAGCCTGCAGAGGCGTTCAGAGTCTGACCTTCTCCAATTGCATTCACTTCCCATGGTCATTGTTGGAAACTGGAAAACAATTTCCAATCATTTGCCAGGGGCTGCTGAGCAATTTTCTTCCATCAGGAAACAGTTTGAGCTTTGCTGATTCTATGGAAAAGGCGAAGTCATGCTGGACCTGCAGCTGTCAGGGACAGAAAGGGGCCCTTTTGCCATCCAGAGGTTAAGGCACTGGATTCTGGGCACTGATTGAAGTTTATTGATTTTCAATTGATGAAGCACTGGCCATAGCATTGGGGTGGTCAAATTACAACCCTCAGCTCGGAGAATATTTTCCCCATCCCAGACTTATTGCCAGAGTTGACAAGCAAATGGGTTTCTGGTAAATATTTATTCCATTTTTCAATCTGGACCCTAAATTGGTATGTGGCAATAAAAGAGGGTAATTATAGGAGTCCGAAGACATTAAAAGTCTTGCAAAAGCCTCGATGTTTTCGAAAGCAGGACTGTGAACTTCTTTTGTGAACTGGCGTTCGTTTGTTCAAGGAGAAAGTGCATACCAAAGAGCTACATTCAATTCAATCGCAAAAATGTGTATGTGTGTTTGCAGTGAGGCAAGGTACAGTTGCAGAAGGTCACCAGAATGGAGTCCCCTTTCTCCCTCCCTCCCTTCTCCTCCCATTTAAGTGTCTCTTCATCAAGTCTGTAAAGCCCACCAGAGAGTCAGCTCTCTGCTCCCAGGGGGCTAGCCTTCCTGGCTTCAGTGGAAAACAGCTCCTCACAACAGGTGATTAAATGCTATTCCCCCCCCCGGCTGCTGGGGGTGTGGGTGAGGAAATAGGAGTTATTTCTCTGAACTGGTTTCTCAGCATCCCACATTGTCTTCCTCCATATTCATGAGCCAGCCTCCTTCAGGTCCCCTGAAGTTGTTCTAAAGCAGAACTCACATTAAAATGTACCTTCCGGGCCTGGAGAGATGGCTTAGGGTTAAGGTATATGCCTATGAAGCCTAAGGACCCAGGTTCGATTCTCCGTGTCCTACATAAGCCAGATGCATATGATAGCACGTGCATCTGGACTTCATTTGCAGTGGCTAGAGGCTCTGGCATGTCCATTCTCTCTCTCTCTCTCTAATAATTTTTTTTAATGCGCCTTCCAGGGGCTGGAGAGATGGCTGAGTGGTTAAGGCACTTGCCTGTAAAGCCTAAGGACCCAGGTTCAATTTGCTTTTCCCCAGTACACACATAAACCAGATACACAAGGATGAGCATGCATCTCGATTGCATTTGCAGTGACTGGAGGCCCTGGTGTGCCAATTCTTTCTCTCTCTCTTAAATAAATAAGTAAATAAATAAATAAAATATAGAAAACGTATCTTTCAAAAACACTAATCGCCAACCTTGAAGCTCGGTGTCCTTATCTGTAGAATGGGGTTCTTAATTCTTCCTTCATGGGTTTCTAGAAACAATGATAAGATGATGAAGATGAAGATGTGTTTTAAAGCAAGAGTACCTTTGGGCCCAGAGGCAGACTGAAATAATGAAAGCTCAGACTGCCACAGAAGCCAGCAACCCCATTTAGGGTCCCTGGGCAGAGTCAAAAAAAAAGAAAAGAAAAGAAAGTAATCTTTATTTTCATAGAAAATAGGGATATGAGCATTAAGCTCTTTCTAAAAAAATATTTTTATTTCTTTGCAGAGGGAGATAGAAAAGAGATGCACAGAGAGAATGGGCACTCCAGGGACTCCAGCTGCTGCAAATGGACTCCAGATGCATGCACCACTTTGTGTATCTGGCTTTATGTGGGTACTGGGGAATCAAATTCAAGACATTAGGCTTGGTAGGCAAGTGCCTTAACCATGAACTTCAGGAAAAGATATTAAACTAAAGGATGGAATAGACGGACACTACCCCTGGCACCCCCTGAGGACCACAGGGAGGTACATGCGGTTTCTTGTTCCAGCTTAGGGACTCGCTCTGCCGTTCTGAGCTCCTGTTGGCCCCAGGCCCTGCTCTCTGACCTCGAGGACCTTCATGTTTGTTCTCTTCCTTCCAAACCAGGCCAACTTCTGAAAGACGATCACCATTCTAGAGGTGTTAGCGCAAGTTCTCACCCTTTCAAAGGAGCTTTGTGGTTGAGCTTTTGGTACAAGGACTGTCTACAGAAGAATCTTTATTTTTCTTTATTAAAAAAAAAAATTATTTGAGAGAGGGGGCCGAGAGAGAAGGAGAGAGAAGGAGGAAGGATGGGCACGCCAGGGCCTCCAGCCACTGCAAATGTACTACAGACACAAGCCACCTTGTGCATCTAGGTTACGTGAGTCCTGGAGAATGGAACCTGGGTCCCTGGGCTTCTCAGGCAAGTATCTTAACCACTAAGCCGTGTCTCCAACCCAGAATCTTCTTTTAAAAGAATTTTTTCCATTTTGATTTTTTTTTTTTTTTTTTTTTTTTTTTTTTTTTTTGCTTTTTTGAGGTAGGGTCTCACTCTGGCCCAGGCTGACCTGGAATTCACTATGTAGTCTCAGGGTGGCTTCGAACTCATGGTGATTCACCTCTGTCTCCTGAGTGTTGGGATTAAAGGCATGCATTACCACATCTGGCTCCCATTTTGACATTTTCATGTATGTACATGATGTATTTTGCTCTTATTCCCCCCATTACTCTCTTTTATCCCTCCTCCCCACCTATTAACACCCCTCTTCTTCCTCAGTAACCCCCATCTCACTTTCATGCCTTTCCCCCCCACAGTGAGTTAATACTGGTGATCCTGACTGTGTCCTCCAAGGTTGTTTCCTCCACCCCACCGTGATCCTGACTGTGTCCTCCACCCCACTGGTGAACCTGACTGTGTCCTCCACCCCACCGTGATCCTGACTGTGTCCTCCACCCCACTGGTGATCCTTGCTGTGTCCAGTGTGGCCGTGATCCTGACTGTGTCCTCCACCCCACCGTGATCCTGACTGTGTCCTCCACCCCACTGGTGATCCTGACTGTGTCCTCCACCCCACCATGATCCTGACTTTGTCCTCCACCCCACTGGTGATCCTGACTGTGTCCTCCACCCCACCGTGATCCTGACTGTGTCCTCCACCCCACCGTGATCCTGACTGTGTCCTCCACCCCACTGGTGATCCTGACTGTGTCCTCCACCCCACCCCACCGTGATCCTGACTGTGTCCTCCACCCCACCGTGATCCTGACTGTGTCCTCCACCCCACTGGTGATCCTGACTGTGTCCTCCACCCCACTGGTGATCCTGACTGTGTCCTCCACCCCACCGTGATCCTGACTGTGTCCTCCACCCCACCGTGATCCTGACTGTGTCCTCCACCCCACTGGTGATCCTGACTGTGTCCTCCTGACTGTGTCCTCCACCCCCGTGATCCTGACTGTGTCCTCCACCCACTGGTGAACCACTGTGTCCTCCACCCACTGGTGAACTGTGATCCTGTGTCCTCCACCCCACTGTGATCCTCCTCCACCCCACCGTGATCCTGACTGTGTCCTCCACCCCACCGTGATCCTGACTGTGTCCTCCACCCCACCGTGATCCTGACTGTCCTCCACCCCACTGGTGAACCTGACTGTGTCCACCCCACTGGTGAACCTGACTGTGTCCTCCCTGAAACTACCGGTTGCTATTAGTTACTCTTGGAGGTGTGATGTTTCCCTCCTGCAACCCCTCTCCATTTATGGTTGTGCATTGATAACAATACAGGATTCTGGGGATTCAGGAGGGGTTGCCCCATCCAGGCCTGTGAACCCCAACTTTTGGGTCCTTATTTTGTTTGAGCAAAGAGTGGATGAGCAAACTCCAAGAAGGGTAAATTATGAATGATGACATTTGTTTGGGGAGAAAACATGAATTATGATGTTTCTTGTGGGGAGTGATTAAGATACAGGGAAAATCTCAAGCTGGAGGAAAATTCTCCCCCTTGCTGGATTGGAAAGGGTCCAACCACAGAGAAATCTCCTGGGGTCAAAGGGCTCTGGAGGAGGCACATGCACCCACAGGTGGAAGGAAAGGTTAACAGCAGAAAGACCCCTTCAAGAACCCAGGCATAGCCTGCCAAGTCACAGGGAGAAGAGGGGCCCAAGTGGTCCACCTCCTTTCTACACAGCACACATCTGATTAGGGTGAGCCTCCTTTCAAGATTCAGGGGAGTGGGGAGAGACCTGCTTGGTTTGCACACTCAAGACCCAGGGAAGGGCTGAGACATGATTGGTTCATGGCCTCGGGGGACCCTGACCCACTGAGGCTGAACTGAGGTCAAAGCAGGAAGCTCCTGCCAGGGCGTGGGGTTGGCAGCCATCTTGGGCGCAACAAGATCAGTGCAAGTTCTAGTTTCTTGCCAAGACAGACAGAATGGCATCTCCTTGTTCACTCTTTGGGCTTCGGCCTGTGACTAACTGCCTGTGAAAAGCTACCTCACTCCTGATTCTCCTTCAATAGGCCCAGTCTTGGGCAGGAAACCACGGCGGCTGTGAGGATTAATAACCACACAGTATTCTGGAGGCTTCACAACCCTTCTCCCTGTCTACAGAGGAATTTTCTGTAAGATGAATGATGACAAGACAGGAAAAGACACCGCATTTTCAGGATTGATAAAAGTTTGATCCCATCCATACCCTATCAAGCATTCCAAAAACCATAAAACAGGGCTGGAGAGACGGCTTTGTGGTGAAGACACCCCCTCCCCCAAAGCCTAAGGACCTAGGTTCGATTCCCCAGTACCCACATAAGACAGATGCTCAAGGTGGCACATGTGTCTGGAGTTCCTTTGCAGTGGCTGGAGGATGTGGCACGCCCATTCTCTCTATTTTCCTCTTTCTCTAATGAATAAATAAGATATTCCACGTAAGGGATTAGTAAAAAACTGAACTACGGGATAACAGAGGCTGAGAATTCCCGTGGATGTACAAGCTGGAGAGTCAGAGAAGCCAGCAGTGGGGCGACAAGTATGAGAGCCACAGAGCCTAGAAGCCAATGGAGATGTCCCAGTGTGAGACCAGAGGAGCTACCTAACTTCCCTTTCATCCAGGCACCCAGTGAAATTGGGGTTGAGTGGTTTAACCCCTACTGACAGCGGGTCTTCCCCTTCCAAATTAATCATTATATCAAATCTGGTCTCCAGTTGCAGACCTACCTGGTCTCTAGCTTAGAGGGAAGCACAGGAGTGCCAGACCCTGGGCTTCTGGAGAACCCCTCCTACTCCCCCCTCCCCCAGGAAAGAAAGTAAACACACCCTCAAGGATCACCAGCAAGACAGAGCAAGAAAGGAGAGTTTGGGGCTGGAGAGAGGGCTTAGCGGTTGAGGCATTGCCTGAGACGCCTAAGGACCCAGGTTTGACTCCCCAGAACCCACGTAAGCCAGACGCACAAGGTGGCACATGCATCTGCAGTTCATTTGCAGAGACTGGAGGCCCTGGTATGCCCACTCTCTCCTTCTATCTCTCTGCCTGCTTCTCAAATAAATAAAAATTAAAAAATAGAAAGTCAGGTGTAGTGGCACACACCTTTAGTCCCAGCACTTGGGAGGCAGAGGTAGGAGGATTGCCCTGAGTTCAAGGCCACCCTGAGTCTACATTGTGAATTCCAGGTCAGATTGGGGCTAGAGTGAGACCCTACCTGGAAAAACCAAAACCAAAACCCAAAACAAACAAACAAAAAAATTAAAAAATAGAAACTTGAAACTTAGAAAGCTAACTTGATGTAATAAACAGGAGCTTCTAGTAGACGCATCCCTTCCCACAAGCAGGAGCACCCAACAAATCTTCCGTTTACCTGGCAGTGACAACGTCTATTCCTCAGCATTCTCGTGGGAACAACAGGTCAAAAGTATTGGGTATAGGCGCTGCCAAGGCAGTGGTGCTTGTGGCTGAGGTTCGTAATATTTCATCCTGAAAAATTAATATTCAGATCTCATTCAAATGACGTCCTTTGGGAGACTGCCCTATATCTAACAATTGATGGTTTTTTTCTTTCTGAACTGCACTAGCAGTTACAGGATATTTCCTCCAGTTTGTAGTTATGGGACCCAGGGACGTTTCTGAACTATATTTAGAGAGAAATGGGAGGCGGGCAGCATGAGAATTGTAATCAAGGGGTTGATGTTAAAAATCATTAAACAGAAGTAGAGCAGCAGATTCTGGTGAAAAAGTACAATGCAAGCTGAGAAGTGGGCTGGAGAGATGGCTTAGTGGTTAAGGCGTCTGTCTGCGAAGCCTAAGAAACCTGGTTTGATTTCCTAGTACTCAGCTAAGCCAGATGCACTAGGGGGTGCATGCCGGGGGCTGGGGGTGGGATGGGAGGGCGCATTGTGTCTGGAGTTTGTTTGCAGTGGCTAGAGGCCCTGGTGTGCCTGTTCTCTCTCTCTCTCTCTCCTATCTCTCAAATAAATAAATAAAATAAAATAAATCTGAAAAGTTAAAAGAAAAGAAAAAACAGACTGAGAAGTGAGTGGGGTCCATTAACAGAGAACACAGTGGAGTTGGTTTTGGTGATGAAGTAATGTACTGACCTTCACGTTCTACCCAGAATTCACTGAGCCATGACCCCATCATTTCTGCTGGAACACAAGGTGCTGTGTGATGGTGGCTTTTATAACAAAGAATTGAAAAACAGAACAAAAC
This sequence comes from Orientallactaga sibirica, assembly GCA_036365145.1. Classification (NCBI taxonomy): domain Eukaryota; kingdom Metazoa; phylum Chordata; class Mammalia; order Rodentia; family Dipodidae; genus Orientallactaga; species Orientallactaga sibirica. The sequence continues at coordinate 2,768,401 of JAEOAD010001846.1, forward strand.
AGAACTGGGTAACATTCTTTCTGAATTTGTCCCCATGAGCCCTCACCACAGATACTTCCTCGGATCTATCCTCTCTGGGGTTCCAGCAGCAGTTGAAAACCTGCAGAGGAAAGACAGGTGAAGGCCTCCGAGTGGCCCCTCTATGGTGATTACAGCCCAGCCACAGCCAGGAATAGAAAGGTCAGACAGGAAAGAGTATTTAAGGCTGGAGAGATGGCTCCGCAGTTAAGGTGTTTGCCTGCAAAGCCTGACGACCCAGGTTCGTTTCCCCAGGACCCATGTAAAGCCAGATGCCCAAAATGGCGCATACGTCTGGAGTTCATTTGCAGTGGTCAGAGGCCCTGGCATCCCCCTCTCTCCCTTTCTCTCTTCTTGCAAATAAATAAATAATTAAGAAAAGAAAAAGAAAAAGAAAACAGGGATAGGGAGATGGCTTAGGGGTTAAGGCTCTTGCCTGTGAAGCCTAAGGACTCAGGTTTGATTCCCCAGAACCCACGTAAGCCAGATGAACAAGGTGGCGCATGTCTGGCGTTCATCTGCCCTGTTACAGTGGCTAGAGGCTCTCTCTCTCTTTGCAAATAAATAAATAAATTAAATGTTTTTAAATAGGAAAAGAGCAGATTTAGAGGCGAATTCAAGAATTACTTTGGGTTAAAATGTGTCCCACGCTTATAAGATTCTCACAGAAGATTGCAGCTAAGGCAATAGTTGATTGTGCTACAATCAGAAAGAGTCATTAACTCCTGAAAGAGAGTTTCAGGGCATGGGTTTAAGTTGGAAGCTGTTCTCTTCAGCCCAAAGCCCAGGATATATTTTTCTCTTGGTAAAGCAGGAGGTCAGACTTCTCTATAATCCCGTTAACATCTTCTAATGGGGAGAGCCCCTGAGGCCATGAACAATACAATGGGATAAGAAAAGTAGAGAGTCAGAACAGGAAAAGGATGAAAGAACAGGAAACGGGCCAGACCAGGGCTGAGACAGCTTTGAAGGCACGGCTGGCCTAGGGTTCCCCCAATTCAGCTGGTGAGGCAGGAGTAGGCATTAACATCAGAACCACACGATTTTATGTGCCTGTTGGTGATGCCAGTTAGCAGTTGTACACACTGCATGCGGTTCTCATTCCAGCACAGAAAATAACATAAAATTTAATATTAGACACTTGTGTCTTAGAGTTCCCTGGCCACTCCCATCATAGGAAAATTTACACCAGCCGACTTTTACCCTGGGCCCCACCTGTTCCATGTAGCCAGCTTGGCCGCCCACCCCAAGCCCCTTCTGCTGTTTTTGCATTCATCTAACCCCCTCCTACTCTGTTTGGGAGCTGCTGAGGCCCACTCCCAAATTCCTTTGCTGTTTAAAGTCGTGGCCTAGAACATTTGCTGGTCTAAATGTTTTCTTTCTAGCCTTGAAAAGTCACAAGGTTCAAAGGCAAACAAAGCCCTCCAAGGGGGTTTCCGAACCTACTTCTGAGAGAAACCCATGTTTGCCCAGGCCCGTATTTCAGCAGAAGACTGCTCTGTTATTTTGTTCGTTTGTTTTTCAAGGAAGGGTCTCGCTCTAGCTCAGGCTGACCTGGAGTTTACAATGTAGTCTCTGGCTGGCCTAAAACTCCGAGTGCTGGGATTAAAGGTGTGCTCCAGCCGGGCATGGTGGCGCACGCCTTTAATCCCAGCACTGGGGAGGCAGAGGTAGGAGGATCGCCGAGAGTTCGAGGCCACCCTGAGACAACATGGTTAATTCCAGGTCAGCCTGGACCAAGGTGAGACCCTACCTCACAAAACCAAAATAAATAAATAAATAAAGGTGTGCTCCATCATATCAAGCAGAAGGCTGCTCTTGAACTATAGTGGTTTCTATTTTCCAAACTGCTATCACTAAATATTCTTCTCAAGTGATATTTTTAAATGGTGGTATAACATGTACTACTGCGACAATGTAATGCCATCTATCTATGCAGCCACTCTAGATAGTGGAATTTTATTTTTTTTCAGTGACCAAAAGGAAAAATGTAATACCAAAATTATTAAATATGATCATAAAATATGTGTGTTATCAGTTCATAAGTTAATGGTCTTTTCTAATAGCAGCTGCTTGGGGTATTAAAGAAAAATTAAAACTTGACAAAATAGTTTGTTAGGCTTTTGTCACAAAAATCTTCCAAATTCATTCCTTACTAATTTCTGTGGCCAATCATAAACTCAAAGTAACTGTGACTGGCATATTTCATATGGTTGGATGGTCCAAAATTTAAAAAGAAACAATTTTGAAAGTTTTTTTTTTTTTTTTAAATACTTCAGTTGAGTTGGTAGCCTCATTCATTCATATCCAGGCATTAACATGATTTTGAAGGGTAATGGATCAATATTGTCAATATGTCTTAGCACACATCATATTTAAAAGGCACACTTTCAGGGCTTTCAGAAGGCTCAGTTTCAAAAGTCTGAGGGGCTCAGGTTCAATTCCCAAGTACCCACATAAAGCCAGATGCACAAAATGGCACATGCATCTGGAATTTGTTTGCAGCTGCATGAGGCCTTGGAACACTCATTCTCTCCCTCTCTCTCTTTCTCTCTGCTTGCAAAGAAATTAATAATAATAATTTTACTTTTTAATTTTTTATTTTTTGTTTTTTGAGGTAGGGTCTCACTCTAGGCCAGGCTGACCTAGAATTCACTATGCAGGCTCAGGCTGGCCTCGAACTCATGGCAATACTCCCACCTCTGCCTCCCAAATGCTGGGATTAAAGGGGTACGCCACCACACCCAGCAATAATAATATATTTTAAAACACAAACAAGGTAGCTAGGGCCTCCATGCACTGACATGGGTCATTAACATGAATCTCTCAGGATGCTGCAAGAATAACGATTACATCTGTCTCACTGGGTTGGAGACAGAAAAATTGAGAATGAAGAGTGACCAAGAGATCCCCATATCCCACCCCACCCCCCAAATGCACAGGGAAGTGAACCCAATGATTTTTTCCACTCACATTGGAACATTGTCTGATTCTGAGTATTTCCCCTGGGCAAGAGCTGAGTAGAAACAAAGTAGGATACAGCTTTCTGAAGGCTGAAAAATTAAGCAGAATGTCTGGACTTTATAGAGGGGAAGATGAAAACTGTTGCTTGGGACCACCTGGCCCCAGCAGGGACTATACACTAATAGAGACCCTAAATGGGCTAAGCCCAAGACTAACACAGAGTAAATTAGCCAGTGCCTGAAGCTGGGCCTGGACTGGATTAGTGAGATTTATCTAGACTTTCTCTGGTCATCCGCAGAGATAAACATTCTCTCTGGAGAAAATAATGTCGTCCAGACCATTCGAAGTTTTGTGTACATAATTCCTGAAATGCTATAAAATAGACATACCTGTAAAAATTCATTATATCAGCTGGGCGTGGTGGCACATGCGTTTAATCCCAGCATTCGGGAGGCAGAGGTAAGGAGGGTTGCCATGAGTTCAAGGCCACCCTGAGACTACATAGTAAATGAATTCCAGGTCAGCCTGGGCTAGAGTGAGACCCTACCTCAAAAAACAAAACAAAACAAAAAACATTCATTATATCTACTAGGATAAAAGAGGACAAAATATGAAAAGAAAAAGCAGACAGTGGACATGGCCTTGCTGGTCACCCCAGCTCTTGGAGTTATCAGACAAAGACTGTTAAAATAAGCATGGTTAATATACTCAAAAACATGGTTACTATACTCCAAAACAGAGATGAGAGGTCGAGGTTTGGCCAGAAAACTAGAACCTGGCATATTTATAAGCCTAAAACTGATAATGAAGTCTGATAATCAAAATTAATATTCAACCAATGGTTATTAACGGAAAATAGACATAGCCAAAGAGAATATTGATGAACTAGAAGACAAGTGAGTAGAAAATGTATCAATTTGATACATAGAAGGATTAAAAAATTTATACAGGAAGCCCAACATGGTGGTGCACGCCTTTAATCCCTGCACTTGGGAGGCAGAGGTAGGAGGATCGCTGTGAGTTCAAGGCCACCCTGAGACTACATAGTGAATTCCAGGTCAGCCTGGACTAGAGTGAAACCCTACCTTGAAAAACAAATAAACAAACAAACAAAGAAAGTATACAGGTAATACAGAAAAACATGAGATATCTGGGACACATTGGAAGGTATAATGTAGATGTAATTGACCAATTGAGGGGTAAGAAAAGGCAGCAGAGGACTATTTGAGGAGAAATGACCAGCAACTTCCCAACATGACCACTGGGATGACCCAAAAGGCAACACAGTGCTGAGAAGAAGGGATGGAGGAGTGCCAGCACTGAAACATCTCTCTCACACCCTCCAAGGCTCAGAGTCCATTGTGGAAGAGGGTGTGGAAAGAATGTAAGAGCCAAAGGAAGGGTACGACTCCTTACAATGCAACTGTCCAGACAGAAACTGGCCTCGATATCCATGACCTTGCAGTGCCTAGCAATACCTTCGCAAGACTCTCATAATATGAGAAAAAGATGATGACATCAAATTAAAAGAGAGGCTAATGGAGAGAGGGAGGGGATGTAACGGAGATTGGAGCTCTAAAGGGGAATGGGGGGAGTGGAGGGAAATATCATGCATTATTTTGTATGTAAGTATAGAAGTTGTCAATAAAAAATTATTTTAAAAAAGGGAAAAAGAAAAAAAAAAGACATCCTACAAACCCAAATCAAAAAAGTGTACAAAGGAAACCACTGGTATACACATTATAATGAAACTATGAAAGGGAGGAAGGAAGAAATAGAAGCAGGAAGACACACACACAAGCACACACACACACACACACACACACACACACACACAGGCGGACTCTTTAAAAGCAGCTAGAGTAAAAGAGGGAAAAGATATGTTATCTTCAAAAAAACCATAAAAATATTAACAATTATTTTTTATTCAGGGACAACATGAATAATATTTTGAAGTGTTATTAGAAATAACTGCCAATCTTCAAATTCTATACCTAGCAAATTCATTCAATAAAAGCTAACATTATATAAAGCCATTTAGGATAAAAACCAAGAAGATGAATCATTAGTACATCTACATTAAAAGATACCCACATGCCGGGCAGGGTGGCATACACTGTTAATTTAATCCCAGCACTCAGGAGGCAGAGGGAAGAGGAGGATTGCTGTGAGTTTGAAGCCAGCCTGAGATATGTAATGAATTCCAGGTCAGCCTGGGCTCAAGTGAGACCTTATCTCAAAAAACCAAAAAATAAAAAGTTTAAAAACTTTTTAAAAAGGATATACAAAAGGGAGTTTTCTGGGTAGATGATAATTATTCCAAAATGTAGACTGGTAATGTAAGAAGCATAGGTAGACATAAATGAATACTGACCAGGCAAACGAGTAGTGTCTTATGTAATTGTAGAGACAAATGCAGGCCCAAGAGTGGCATGAAGGCAGAAGAAGCACAGACGGGGATATTCTGTTAGGAAGTCTGAGGTTTGTTCAGAAAGCAGTGAAAGTTTAGATTGCTCTGACATGATTCAGGAAACCTTGCTGTAATCTCTAGGGTAATGATTAAACAAGAAAAATAAAAGCAATCCCAAGTGCTGGGATTAAAGGCGTGTGCCACAACACCAGGCTCTGATTGTGCTCCCCCTTTTTTTAAAGATTTATTTTTATTTATTTATTTATTTATTAGAGGCAGAGAAAGAGAAAGAAAGAGTGAGCAGGTGCACCAGGGCCTCTAGCCACTGCAAATGAACTCCAGACGCAAGCACCACCATGTGCATCTGGCTTATGTGGGACCTGGAGAATCGAATCTGGGTCCTTAGGCTTCGCAGGCAAACGCCTTAACCTCTAAGCCATCTCTCCAGCCCTGTGCCTCTTTTTCACAGTTACTTTTTGTGTTATTGCTGACATAGAGTTTATCACTCAGGTCGTGAGGAAGCTCTCCGCTCTCATCCTCTGTGTTGTTCTTTCAAGTTCTTCCATAGCAGGTCCCATCTCAGTGGCACCTGAATTAGCACGTGGTAGACCCTTGGTCAACCATGCAAAGGAGTGCTTTGCTCTTGCCCTGGCCATGACCTTGTGCTCCAGTCCTGTCAGTCACCCCAGGGCACACCAGGCCTCCAGCCACTGCAAACCAACTCCAGACGCGTGTGTCACCTCACACATCTGGCTTTAAGTGGGTACTGAGGAATCAAACCTGGGTCCTTAGGCTTTGAAGGCAAGGGCCTTAACCACTGAGCCATCTCTCCAGCCCCCATCTTCTGATTTTTAAGGGTTGACCATCATAAAAACCAATAAGCCAAACCAGGACAGTAAAGGACTCTAGTTACCAACTATATGTCTGTTCCAAGGGTTCCTGAAAATCCAGACCTACGCTGGTCTGCACACAGGCTTCTAAGTTGTGTAGTCTTCGTCTCGTGCCCTTCAGAGTTTATGATCCCTTAGAAGCAACATGGGCCAACATAATGATTTTATATCGTCAAGAAGTATAGAATGGGTAGTGTGAACACGGCCACGGCCACGATATGTTATGAAAGGGGGGATTATTTCTGCCTTGTTTAGGCAAGGAGGGCATCCTGAACAAGCGGTCTCTGAGGTGGACGCTAATGGTTGCACTTGGGTGTTGCAGGCAAAGCAACAACCTAATGCACAGTTCTGACCTGGTGCGTTGTTTCCTGAGTAACTGGGCAAGCAGAGATCTCCTGAAATAGATTTTCTGCAGCCAGAGAAGAGCTTGTTGACGCTGGGCGGCAGCTGCTCCTGGAAGAGCAGAATGGGGAAGTGGCTGCAAAGTGGATGCTCCACAAGAGGCTTAGTTCTATCTTGCGTGTGTGTGAACGTCTCTGAGCCGGCTTCTTCCAGCTCAGGGGAACACGTGCGCTTCATGCCTTTTGTTAAGTCCCTTACCGGCCTTGTGGAATTGATTAAAGAAGTTACATTATATATATTTTTAATTTTTATGTTTATTTTTAATTTACTTTATTTGAGAGTGACAGAGAGAGAGAGAGAGGCAGATAGATAGAGAGAGAATGGGCACACCAGGGCCTCCAACCACTGCAAATGAACTCCAGATGCATGTGCCACTTTGTGCATCTGGCTTACGTGGCTCCTGGGGAATCAAGCCTCAAACCGGGGTCCTTAAGCTTCACAGGCAAGTGCTTAACCGTTAAGCCATCTCTCCAGGCCCCGTTACATTATATTTTTAAGAGACTTGAAAGACAAAGGCAGCGCTATGAGAAATACAAACCAGCTTCAAGGTCCTCCTCTGACTGGGAGGACCCCGGTTCTCTTGGTGTTAGAATCACATGGTGTCTGGGTGGCAGACTCGAATGTCCCACGGCCAGCGTGAAGGGAAACAGAGTGGGTGGATGGGTGAACTGTGTGTAAAAATAGTGACAGTGGTAACCCGATAAGAAATGCCAACTGACAATTCTCAGGCCCTCCCTAGACCTACTGAATCAGAAACTTTGGGCGAGAACCCAGCGGTCTCCAGGTGGCTCTGATAGATGGTAGCGTCTGGGGATCACTGTGACGAGAGGCTCCGAGGACAGGCAAACAGAGGCCCATGGGAAAGGCTGTGTTGTCAGGTGTTCCAGTTTCATAGAGATGTCACCATTCTGGGACTTTTATGTGCCATCTTCTGATTTTTAAAGAAATATTTTATTTATTTCTTTCAAAGACCGAGAGAGAGAGAGAGAGAGAGAGAGAGAGAGAGAGACAGAATGGGCACACTAGGCCTCCAGCCACTGCAAACCAACTCCAGACGCATGTGTCACCTCACGCATCTGGCTTTACGTGGGTACTGAGGAATCAAACGTGGGTCCTTAGGCTTGGAAGGCAAGGGCCTTAACCACTGAGCCATCTCTCCAGCCCCCATCTTCTGATTTTTAAGGGTTAGCCATCATAAAAACCAATAAGCCAAGCCACGACAGTAAAGGACTCTAGTTACCAAATATAACTGTGACAGACATGTGAGCCTCTTCAGTCTGCACAACTGTGATTACAATCTTGAGTAGTGAATAGAAGCATCAAGATTGAGAGCAAATACCGGTTCCCCCGCTGGTACCTTCCTCCACGGCTCCTTGTTGAAGTGTAAGTAAGTTTCAACTACAAAGCCGCCCTTAACTCAAGGTCCTGACTCGTGGCAAGTTCTCAATCAATGACATTTCTGTATTACTCAGCTCAAGCATAGGATATCTTGGGTCTGTGGGGACAATAATGGAATCCAGAGTTAGAGGACTCGGGGAATAATTGGCGTCAGTAAGCGATGATGAATGGTTTTATAGTTCACACAATGTGGCCGTCTCATGCAGGGACCCGGATGTTCTGATAGCAGGAAGGGAATTAGCCTGATGGATGTCATTTGCTAAGAGAGGGTTTTCATGACTCTCAAAGTCGTCCTGGACACTCCGCCCGTTTAGGAGTTAGGAACCCAGTGAGTCAAGTTCCTCAGAGTCCTAGTAAGTGGGTTCTGCTCAAAGGACAAACACAAGGGCAGGCAGATAAGCTGAGGCAAAAACTCAGACCACTCATGAGCCAGTGTGTCTGAGAGTAGGGCAAGGTAGAAGTAGACAGAAGATAAAAAGTGATACAACCCGGAGGTGCAGTTGGCACCCAGGGCTCCTATGAGGCAGAGTGGATGCCAGGTTTGTGGGCAGCCAAGATAAACTCCAGGCCCCACCTCTGGAGCGGTTGAGGTGGCCGATAGACTTCCCATATTAATCAGGAGCAGCACAGCTCCTAAGCATGAATGAACCTGCACGTAGAAGGCCCTGGAAACTCGTGAGCACGGCGATACTCCACAGACACGGTGTGAGCAGCAGAGTGGCACCTAGCTTTTTCTAGGAGGCAAGATGCCACAGTGACACGTAATGTGTCAAGTCTGGGTCAGTGCGCAAGACACACAGGATGAGGGATAAAACCAGGAAAGGAGACTGGGGTTTATCTTGGCCCCAAGTGGCAGAATCTCAGAGTGAGGACTCTAAATTCTCTCTCCTTTACCTCCAAGGTGTCAGATCTTTCTTTTTCTCTTTTCTAGACAGTCATTCCAGGGATTACCCCTGGCCTGGGCGTCCATTGCTGAGGGCAAATGATGGAGGGGTGAGCCAGACGGCAGTCATTAAACTGTCTTGGGAAAATACTCAACAAGAAGAGTACAGGCCTTTGTGTTTGGCTGGAGGCAAGAAAGGCTATGAAGAAACTCATCACAGGGCCCAGCAAGGCTTTCAGTCTAAGGAAGCAGAGTCTATTGCCATATGGCTTTGAGAGAATACGGCCAACCTCAGCTTCCCTCAGGCACTTGCCCTGCCCCTCAGCTGCTGTGGACCCTGCTGTGTGGGGCCCTCATTGCCGTACCATGTTCCTACCTCACCATTTTTCAATTGCAGTTACTCAATATATTTCTTTCTTTATTTCTTTCTTTATTTTATTTCTTCTTTTATTTTATAAATGGTGAGAACGAACAAGAGGGGGGAGGGAGAATTGGTGTGCTAGGGCCTCAGCCACTGAACTTGAACTTCAGATGCACCACCTAGTGGGAATGTGGCTTACGTGGGATCTGGAGAATCGAACATGGGTCCCTAAGCTTTGCAGGCAAGTGCCTTAACAGCTAAGCCATCTCTCCTGCCCTATTTCTTTCTTTAAATATTTTATTTATTTGTTTGAGAGAAAGTAAGAGAGAGAGAGAGAGAGAGAGAGAGAGAGAGAAGCAGATAGAGAATGGGTGTGCCAGGGCCTCTAGCCACTGCAAATGAATTTCAGACACGTGATTCACCTTGTGCATCTGGATGGGGAATTGAACTCAGGTCCTTAGGCTTTGCAGGCAAGTGCCTTAACCACTGGGACATCTCTCCAGCCCACTCAGTGTATTTCTCACCCACCAATCCGCGAGTCCCTTGAGAGCAAAGGGTTTTGACTACTATCATAATGCCATTAAGAAAAGTGCCTTCCTCAAAGCATAAACATGTCTACATGGGGCTGGAGAGATGGCTTAGCAGGAAAGGTGCTTGCTGCTAAGGCTAAAGGACCCAGGTTTGATTCCTCAGTACCCACATAAAGCCAGATGCACAACATCTGGAATTCATTTGCAGTGGCTGGAGGTCCTGGTTTTCCCATTCTCTCTCTCTTTCTTTCTTTCTTTCTTTCTTTCTTTCTTTCTTTCTTTCTCTCTCTCTCTCTCTCTCACATATACTCTCTCTCTGATTGAAAATAAATTAATTAAAAATATTTCTAAACTAATAAAAAATGTAAGAGCTACTTTAAAAAAAAAAACTGTTTAGAGCTGGAGAGATGGCTTAGCTGTTAAGCTGCTCACCTGCCCAGCCTAGGAAAGCCCGTTCAATTTTCCAGGTCCCACGTTTAGCCAGACATAAAGTGACACAAGGGCACAATGCCGTATTTGCCCACAAGGCAGCACACATGTCTGGAGTTCGTTCACAGTGGCTGAGAGGCCGCTGGCGTGCCCATTCTCTCTCTCTCTCTCTCTCTGTCTTTCCCAAATAATAATAATAATAAACTGTCTAAACAACCATCCATTCAAGGATTCTGACAAATGAACTATTTGTTAGAGAAAAGACAGTGAGGTCCTTGCAGAACACTCAGGGAAGGTATCAAATTGCACTTCAACATGCTGGCACACCTCACACAGTCACAAACTCAGTGTCTCAGCAGGCGATGCTTTGAGAAGATACAAAGAATGTGCTGGAGAAGTCTTTGAGAAGTTCCAGAGTTAATAAAGACACCTATGTGTGACTAACAAGGATGCATATAATCCAAACACATCAAGAAGAAAGCACAGGGCTGGAGAGATGGCTTAGCAGTTAAGGCATTTGCCTGCAAAGCCAAAGGACCTCAGTTCATTTCCCTTGGACCCACGTAAGCCAGATGCACAACATGGCTCATGCGTCTGGAGTTCATTTGCAGTGGCTGGAGGCCCTGATGCACCCATTCTTTCTCTCTGTCACTCTTCCTCTGCCTCTTTCTCTTTCAAATAAATAAATAAATAAAATATTTTTAAAAAGAAAGCACAGTCAGATATTTAGGGAAAGGATGAGAGATTGCTGAAGTGAGGTGCATCACAGGAGCTGAAGGTGGTGCTCACCATTGCTCTGAGTGTGAACACAATTCTGGGGCCAGAAGAGAACCAGAGCTAACCCACGTGCTTGGGTGGTTGTCCAAAAGCATCACCCATCCCCTGAGAATGCAAAAGTAATACGGATGCCATCATTGCAGGACATTGACATTAAGCACCAGACATCAGACATTAAGGCAGTGCCTTAGGAGTAAATATTCTGTTGTCAAGGAACTCAGACTGGTAGGCAACAGACAGACCAAGTCGTTATAAGACAGCCCAAGAAATGCTGAGTTGGAGTGTGGTTTGTGTGTGTGAATAGTAAAGATGCTCACAGTAGGGTTTAATCCAGTGCAGGTACCCTAGAAAGGGCGAAAGTGATAGATAGATGATGATAATAGATAGATAGATAGATAGATAGATAGATAGATAGATAGATAGATAGATAGATAATAGATAGATGATAGATATAGATAGATGATAGATAGATATAGATAGATGATAGATAGATATAGATAGATGATTGATAGATAGATAGATATAGATAGATGATAGATAGATAGATAGATGATAGATAGATAGATAGATAGATAATAGATAGATGATAGATATAGATAGATGATAGATAGATAGATAGATAGATAGATGATAGATAGATAGATGATAGATAGATGATAGATATAGATAGATGATAGATATAGATAGATGATAGATAGATAGATGATAGATAGATGATAGATATAGATAGATGATAGATAGATAGATGATAGATTAGATAGATAGATAGATAGATAGATAGATAGATAGATGATAGATATAGATAGATAATAGATAGATAGATGATAGATATAGATAGATAATAGATAGATAGATAGATGATAGATATAGATAGATGATAGATAGATAGATGATAGATTAGATAGATAGATGATAGATAGATAGATGATAGATATAGATAGATAATAGATAGATAGATGATAGATATAGATAGATAATAGATAGATAGATAGATAGATAGATGATAGATATAGATAGATGATAGATATAGATAGATAATAGATAGATGACAGATAGATAGATAAATAGATAGATAGATAGATAGATAGATAGATAGATAGATAGATGATAGATAGATAGCTGTATCCATCTTGTGCAAGATTCCCAGCTGTCATCATTCACAGAGCCATGCAGGAACAGAAGCCTGTAGGTGTAGAACAAGGCTCAAGGTGGGTTTTTTTGTGCAGTTCCTTGGGTTTGATCCTGCAAAAAAGCCAGACAGTTTTCAATCACCTTTTATTTATTTAGCCATTCTTTTTTTTTTTTTTTTTTTTTTTTTTTTTTTTTTTTTTTGGTTTTTCAAGGTAGGGTTTCACGCTAGCTCAGGCTGACCTGGAATTCACTATGTAGTCTCAGGGTGACCTCAAACTCACTGCAATCCTCCTACCTCTGCCTCCCGAGTGCTGGGATTAAAGGCATGCGCCACCATGCGAACTCCCCTAATCATTTTTAATGTACAGTTCAATAGTGATAAATAGTGCCCATCTAGGAACCTAGTCCTTGGGAAGCAGAAGCAGGAGGTTTGCAAGTTTGAGTAGAGTCTGGGTTACATAACAAGTTCCAGGCCAGCTTAGGCTACATAGTGAATGAGTCTCTGTAATAATAATAAAAAAAATTGTGATGCATTCATTACATTATACAACCAGCCTTCCAAACATTTGAATCTTTCAAACCTACAACTGTATCACTAACGAACTCCTCATTTCTCTCTCCTCTGCTCCTGGCACACACCAGTCTACCATCTTTTTCTGTGGATTTTTACCCTCTAGGGACTTTGCATAAGTGAAGTCATATAGACTTTGTCTTTTTGCCACTGGCTTATTTCACATCGCATGTTTGCATGCTTCCTCTGTGGGGTGGCGTTTACTAGCATCTCCTTTCTTTCAAAGCTGAGTAATATTCTGTTGCATGTGTATTACACTCATCTCTTGATGGACATTGGAATTGCCCCTCCCCCTTCACCATTGTGACTACTGCTGCTGTGAACATAGGAGTACAGGTATCTCCTCAAGAGTCCACTTTTGGGGCTGGAGAGCTGCCTCAGCTGCTAAGGCGCTTATCTGCCAAACCTAAAGACCTCAGTTCAATTCCCCAGTACCTATGTAAAGCCAGATGCACAGAGTGGTCCACACATCTGGAGTTCATTTGCAGCAGTTGGAGGCATACCTCTTCTCTCTCCTTGTCTCTTTTCCCCCCTCTCTGATTATAAACAAATAAAATATGAAAAGATCCTACTGTTAATTTTTTAGGACATATAGGTAAACGTGGAATTAATGCATCATTTTGTAACTGCCTGTGGCAGTTTGGGTGTATGTTCCTCGTAGACTCGGGCATTTTGTTAAAACTTGTAACTTGGGTCTCCAGGCACCTGGATGGAAGAGGTGTCACTGGGGGTGCATCCTGGGGTCCAGCCAAAGGCGTGTTTGGAGGTGGATCTGACTCCAGCCCAGAGCTGGAGAGAACAGTCTGAGCTCTGAGAGTCCTGCTTGCTGCTTGTCAGTGTTTGCTGGCTAGTTGATTATTTGAGCCAGCTTCTTCCCCCTCTATAGAACTCCCCCAGATCTGTAATTTTCTAATAAACCGCTTTATCCTCTAAACTGCCTGTTTGGAATGTTCACCCCAACATGGAAACTGACCGCTACATTCCCTTTACAGCTTTTGTGGAACCTTCATAGCATGACTCCTTTGCCACTTTGGCTTAGAGGAGGAGCCAACAGCCTGGGGTGTCAGTAGAGCAGCATAGGCTCTCCAAGCTTCTGAAGCTTTCTTCCTTCCTAATCTGTGCAGAGCCCATCTTTCATCAACCCTGTGGTGAAGGAAGAGGTGGTCCACACATGCTCACAATATTAGCACTTGAGTAAGAGCCCTGCAGAGCAAAAGAACCATGATGTAAGGCCCAGGCATGGAGTGAACTGGCCTGCTCCTGATGACCAGCTGATCTCAGCTTCTGCTGGACAGGAGTCCTTCCATATGCCTGGGGACTTGGCACCATTATGTACCTGCTTTGGATAGTGTGACATCTTTAGCATTCTAATAGGATTCTAAAAGGATTCTATTAGATTCCCTTTGGGACTATCTTTTGCTAACCCTCCAAGGTTGATACCTGCCTAAGTCTAACTCCTACTGCCACAGTTGCCGAGATGGTGACAGTTTCTCTAGAGGGACGTTCCTCTAGGACTTAGAAGCCCATGAGTTCTCCTCTGGGGCCAAGCGGTCAGCCCACCACCAGAATGGCTTAGACCTTCCTCACTTTCACCTGGAGGCAAGTGAATTAGAAGTTTGGGAGACATAAGAGATTAATATTAATTTACAGGGAAATGGATGGATCTGGAAAATATTATATTAAGTGAGGCAGCCCAGGCTCAGAAAGTCAAATACCACAGGTTCTCTCATAGGTGGATCCTAGCTTCAAATGTTTAGGTTTGTGTGTGAGTGAGTTGGAGTAAATGTAGTGGAGACCAGGAAGCTAGAAAGAGGCTATGAGGGAGGGAAGAGAGCAGAGGGCTTAAGGAGAAGGTATAGTGGGTATGTAAGTAGAGGGGCAGAGCACTGGGCGGGAGGGGGGAGATCGTCCAAGGAGAAAGGATAGAAGACAGAGGGCAGTGGGAGGAGGGTTAATTAAAGTTTAAGATTTATGAATAAAATATATGGAAACCTACTTCTTCACTAGCTAATAATACAAATTTTAAAAATGAAAAGTTTTGAAGAAGTATCTTGTAGAGGTAGATAATGTTGTGCTGTGAAGTCTCAGATTGTTATTTAAAAATTTCAGTGCCAAGGATGGGACACCTTCCACTGAGGTGTTGGCCAGGAAGGCTCCTGATGCTCACAAAACATTACAGGCTATTGTCAAGGCTCTTCTTTGCCAGCAGAAGTAGATGGTAAGACCCTAGTGCTAAAGACTCCACAAGCTCGGGCTGCAGGTCACGGAGAGATCAAGTTGGGGCAGAGATGGAAGCTTTCTTTGTGTTGACTAGCTGTCACGATGCTGGAAAGAACTATGCAACCATTTGGGGGGAGAATAAAATTTTTTTTAAAAAAGATTAATCCTACAACAAATATCAAAAGGCTGATATCTTCATAATGATAAAACATGTTTTTAAAAATCCTTTATTTTTATTTTTTAATTTCTTTTGGTTTTTCAAGGTAGGGTCTCAGTCTAGCTCAGGCTGACCTGGAATTCACTCTGTAGTCTCAGGGTGGCCTCCAACTCACAGCGATCCTCCTACCTCTGCCTCCTGAGTGCTGGGATTAAAGGTGTGCACAACCATGCCCAGCTTGATTAAACATTTTTATTAAAATATTTTTTATTTTATGTTTATCTGAGAGAGATAGAAAAAAAAGGCAGACAGGAAGAGAGAGAGAGGGAGAGAGGGAAAATGGACACACTAGGGCCTTTACCCACTGCAAATGAATTCCAGAAGCATGTGCCACCATGTGCATGTGGCTGACATGGGTACTGTGGAATCAAACCTGGGTCCTTAGACTTTGCATACAAGCATCTTAACTGCTAAGCCATCCCTCCAGTCCTCAAATTTTTTGTGTGAATGGGACAGAACAGAGAATTAAATGTGAACATGTGATCTACTAACTTCATTTGCATGCAAGAGGTCTTCTAGAAGAATCCAAAGCTTTGGGACCTCCTGAAAAATCACAAATGTATCCACATAATCCTAAAAGGCAAGAGGAAAGAGCAGACTGGCATTCTGCCAAGTCTCCTGACAATCTTGTACTGAGCATGATCACAGACATCCCGCCTCCCAGGATGGTTCGCTGTCCAGATAAGCCAGATCGGAAGATTCCCAGGAGGTCAAGGTTTTTGAGCCAAGGTCAGTAAGGGCAAATGGGCAGGTTAAAACTGATCCCACTTATACAAAATTTCAGAAATCACAGCCAAAACAGAACTTGTTACATGTTCTGTGATCCTAAGGGTCTGTCCTCTGCATCCTACAGTGACCGGAAACCTTATAGAATGCTGTTTCCTGCCTCAGGATGGTTCAAATGCTAACGTGAGGTCGTGAACTGGGGATGCATACCCACCAGACTCCAGAGCCTCAGAAGCAGGCATCTATGTATATCAAAAGTAGTTTCACATGTGGAAGTGTGTCTTTTTCCATTTAACCTTGCCCTTGAAATGTACCAAGAGTCCTCTATTCTAGTACTGGAAGAAAAGCTATTTGCATTGGGTTTTCCAAGAATGCACGTGTTGGTGTCCAGCATGGAGTCCACCTAAGCGGGCATCAGTGTACATTTCATGTGGCTTTTTCTTGCTGATTAGACTGTAGAACTTGTACCTAAGAGTCCAGCTGAAATCAGTGGATCATTGTGTGTTACTTAGTCCTTCTGAAGTTTTCTGATCTGGTAGCAGGGCAGGGGAGAGGCTGGTTGGAGCAGATGACTTGAGATGTCCCTTAAAAATGGTGCTTCCAGGGCTGGAGAGATTGCTTAGTGGTTAGGGTAGACGCCAGTCCAGTCTCCAGGTCTCACATTTAGCCAGACGTAAAGTGATGCAAGTACACAATGCTGCGCTTGCCTACAAGGGGGCACACACATCTGGAATTATTTCATAGCAGCTGAGAGGCTGCTAGTGCACCTATTCTCTCTCTCTCTGCCTGTCTCTGTCTCTCTCAAATAACAACAAAAAATTGTGATTCCATTTTAGTGGAAGAGCTGACATTGTGAAACCATACAAGATCACAAAAGAGCTGAGAGGCTCTGTCATTTATTTCTTTTATTCCTTCCTCCACATTTTTTTTTTTTTTTTTTTTTTTTTTTGGAGAGAGACAGACAGAGAGAGGGAGAGGAAGCAGATAGAGATGGCACGCCAGCAGCCTCTCAGCTGCTGCAAACAAAACCAGATGCATGCTCCCCCTTGTGGTCAAGTGTGGCATTGCACCCTTGCCTCACTTTGCATCTGGCTAAACGTGGGACTTGGAGATTGGAACCGCTGGAGATTGGAACCAGCATTCTTAGGCTTTGGAGGCAGGCACCTTAACTGCTAAGCTATCTCTCCAGCCCATTCTACATAACTTTTTTTTTTTTTTTTTTTTTTTTTTTTTTTTTTTTTTTTTTTTTCGAGGTAGGGTTTCACTCTAGCCCAGGCTGACCTGGAATTCACTATGTAGTCTCAGGGTGGCCTTGAACTCCTGGCGATCCTCCTACCTCTGCCTCCCAAGTGCTGGGATTAAAGGCGTGCGCCACCACGCCCGGCTTCTACATAACTTTTATACAAGCAAGAGGTAAGAGTTCCATGCCAGAATGTTCATAAAATACCTTTAAATGATGGGATCAATGACTATTCCAGCATCAGCTTAATAGTTCCTAAGGTGCAATGGTTGGTTGTGGCCATTTCCCCCCCCAACAGTCTACCTGACATTAACCTTGATTTGCTTCCTTGAACCTTCTATCCATTGATTCAGACCCTCTGCACAGGTCTGTATGGATCAATCTTACATGGTGTGGTGAGAGTTTGTGCTATGGCACATGTGTGTATGCACACTAACACTTTCACACTGGCTTCCTATAGCTGTGTGTGGCCTGTTATGAGGTTGGGTTCAATGCCCCAGTGTGCTTTATGACACCAGAGGGCCAACATCATGCGTGCAAGACAATATAATGTGGTGAACTGTGATTTATGTTGAAAAATTTACAGGTCAAGTAAGGGAATGGAGGAAAGAGCTAACAACAACAGGGTGTCAACTCACCTGTTCCTCCTTTTTCGGTGACTATTAACCAAGAAAACATCTATTGTAAACATCAGTTTCCTTCATTTAGAAAACTCCCCCCACCCCTCAACTTTTCTCCTCTCGTTCTTCCTGCATTTATTCTTATTTTTCAGATCAGGCTTGGCTGTGGGATCCAAAACTCTCTGCTCCTCAGCTTTCCTAATTGCAAAGGAAGGTCAGTGCCTCCTTCACAAAGATGTCCACATCCTGGCCTCTGGAAACAGTGTGAGGTCACCCAGCAAGCAGGAGTGGGTGGGGGAGACTAAGATTCAGATGCTGGAATCTGCATTGAGATGGTGAGATTATCCTAGATATTTCTGGTGAGCCAGCGTCCCCTCAGGGTGCCACAGACAGAAGAAGCCAATGGAGAAATACTCAACAGGCTTTAGTGGCTTTGAAGATGAAGAAAGGGAGCCATAATCCACAGACATTCATAGACTCTAGAAGCTGAAGAAAGCAAGAAAACCATTCTTTCTTTCTTCAAAAGGGAACACGGCCTTTCTCATGCCTTCATTTTAGCCCACAAAAACCAAAGACCTATAAGATATATGCATTTGACCACTGTTTTTACTAATTTGCGACATTAACAATGGAAAATAGATACACTATAAAACCCAGTCACTGGTAGCTATTTTATAAAGATTACCAAGGCAATGTAAATAAGATATATAACTTGATATTTGGGAAATAGTCACTGGTACAAATGTGATTTTGTTTTGTCAGCCTCTCAGCCTCACTCCTTTTCTCCAGCAGAGTCCCAAGTGCTGGGCCATCGGTGGCCCTGTTGTGAGTCCTTCCGTGAGCTGGCCTGCCAGCAGCAGCTCTTCCAGAGCCAGTAGACAGCGGGAGAAATCACAATCCTTTCAAATCCATTTGGCCAGGGCTGAATGTCTGCCAGTTTTCTGAAGGGTTTTTCATTTTGAAATTAAAGTGATAGATCTACCCGTCCGTATCTTTATGACGATGGGAGCAAACTTCTGGTCCAAGAGCCAACTCTTCTTTCCCTATGCATGCATTCCTGCTTTAATTTGTATCTTCTAAGGAAAAGCGGTGCATAGCTCAGCTTTATAGCAATGTCCTGTCTGTAAGCTTTTAAAATCTTTGCTTGGTAAAGAGTAATAGCTCATATCACGGACACGTTCAATGAAGGGATGATATTTCCAGCAGGGTGGAGAACAGTTCCAGCCTTCTCTGGGAAACTTCTCTCTTGGCTCTTTGCCTAACCACCAGGCCCTCCACCCACCCCCTTTCTTTTGCAGTTACCCCAATATTCCAAGAAGTTGCTCAATTCTACAGGCTTTCAAAACTTTAAGTCAAAATCTGATTCCATGTGACTTAGGTATAAGCCACAACAAAGGACCAGCTCTTACAAGAGTAATTTGTCTCTTGTGGGTTATGCACAAAGATGTTAATGTAACCTTTATAATTGAGGCTTTGCAGGCACAAAAGTCAGAAAAGCTTTATTTGTGGCCTGCACAGCTGCTGGAAGGTACAGACATCTCTGTGGTTGCTCAGGGATTATCATAGAGGCAGTTCACCTTAATATGAGGCTAGCTGTTCTTTGGGCTTCTCTAATCCCAATGACACCCCACCATTTGCATTTGGTGTCTTTGGCACAGACAATAAAACATGAAAGAACAGCCTGTTGACTGCACATTCAAGTAAATGTGGCATTCACCTGGACTGCAGTGGGTGGCAGAAGGAAACACAGAGCAGGGGTTACTGACAGGTTGCATGCAAAGGAAAGGTTGCAGGACGATCTATGTGAGGGAATATTTTTTTCCTACTGGATGGGTCAAATATTTCAGTTCCATTTATCCTATTAATACATGCATGTGTGTGTTCATATATGGTCATCATTTTAGAGAAGTGTGTGATTTTTCACAATTTATTTCTATTTTTTTTCTTTCATTAAGAAGCAGTTCCAGGCATGATGGCACACACCTTTAATTCCAGCACTCGTGAAACAGGGATAGGATGATCACTGTGAGTTCGAGGTCAGCCTGAGACTACATACAGAATTCCAGGTCAGCCTCCGTTACAGTGAGACCCTATCTTGAAAAATGAAAGAAAAAAATCATTAAGAAACAGGATGTAAAAATCTCTTTTTCATTTGGTACCCTTTCCTCTCCACCAGCAGCCTATTAGAGGACTAGAAAAGTCACAGGGGACTCCTCAGTGCTTGCTATTCCCAGTTCTTTGAAACACTATTGACTTACTGAGTTTGATATCTGAGACCCACAGAGAAGGTGAGGCAGAGCCAACTGGATGAGCCAGGGAAGAAGATAGCAAAGGTGAGGAAAGAGTTTGGATGGGAGCCATGGGAAGGGCTTGCAACTGTTCAGAGAAGAGAAGGGCTTTTGTGAAGACAGCCTGGTTGCAGGCTAGAGGCAGAAGCCAGAACACATTCACACCCAGCTCCTCCCCCAGAAGACCCAGCCCTTGGGAAAAGACTTCAGTAGTAGGATGATGGGAGCATTGAGACATGAAGGTTTGGAAGGCTGGTTTTGATTCTTTTTCCAGACAATTCATATACATTTGCCATAGTTTTCTTTCCATTTGGTCATAATGCAATTCAAACTAGAGATGTGGAATGAATTAAAACGTCTCAGTAACCCTTCCAAACTTTTCAACCAGAGCATGACATCTATAACAAGGTTAATATATATCACACACACAGAGAGAGAAAAGGAAGACATTTTACCAATACAACTAACTAGGATATTTTATTATCTTCATTGGGGCGGGGAAAAACAAGTCTAAAAAGCTTCAGTATGTCAGATATGCAAACCAATAGAATCTATTTTGGGATTTCAGTTGTTTAGGAATAATTTCTACAAGTGACCCTGACTTTGATCTCTGAAAGGAGAAGTGAAACCTAAAAATATAACTTAAAATTTAAACGTTGTATACATGGGTCCTTCCTGGTTGTAGTGACCTCTGTGTTGAATTACTTGTCTTGACCAAGAATGACTAATAGTCAAGGCAAGCTCACAGATAACCATTTCCTTTTTACTAAGGCAAACACAAAACCTGAGGGGCAAAATCAATACTGCTCATTTACATGGAGATTGTGGATAGATATAGAAGGAAGGGGTAAATTCCAAGGTGGGGGTGGGGCTGCAAAAATATTGGGGTGGTCAGAAAAGTGCTTTACTTAATTGTAGGTAATATAAATGGGTTGTTTCTAGAAATGACTGCACACAGGGGAAAAAAGGTTTCAGACACAGGTCAATACTTACTCATTAAGTTCCTATTATGTGCCTTTGAAAAGAACCTGAAGCAGTTGCTGTTATCACAAACTCAGTCTGGGAAACAACGGAAGGCCCATCCAGAATTCAATCCAGGGGTTCAATTGCCATCAGGAATGTCCCCTTCCTTTCTACCCTCACAGTCACCATGTTACAACATTATATAGATTTGCCTCTCTACCATGAAAAGTGCAATGCAGCAGCTCTTTGCTGGCTTCCAAAATAAATATGAGTTTTGTTTCCTAGCATTTCCGGTCTTTTCCAAGTCCATTCCAAAAACTCAGTTTTGAACAAGATTAAACATGCACACAGCTGAACGCAAACTGGGCACGGGGGAAAATGTTGAAAGAGGGGACTTAAATCTTCTCTCTCGAGTCATCCCACAGCTGCTACTCTACAGGTAAACAGAAGAGAGGAGAAGAAATATCATCTTCTGTCCTTGTAAGCCATCCCAAGCAGAGGGGCCGATAGGTAGAAGTGTTGACATGTAACATGAATTTTTATCAATTTAGTTTGTTTTTCAGACATGTGTCCATTTGTGCTTTGGTTTTCCCTGGCTGAGTCTATTGGTTCCAGTAGAATAAAAATACTTTCACTTATTAAAAACTTAACTTTATTCCCCGTTAGCCACATGTGTGGCAGAGTTAGGATTATAATCAGTCTTTGTCCTGCCTGAATTCCCCATTCACTCAGTAAGATTCCCTGAATTATCGTAACCGTGATTCATTTTGTACCTTGCTAGCCCTCGCTGTCATCTTTAAGGATGAGATTGATTTAAGAGAAAAGAGAACCGAGAAGGTACGTTTGGGAAATTATGATTACTTTCTGAGTCGCGCTTGTCTAAGCCTCTGAAAGATGACTGATAGCCCGATCTAAGCTCAAAATACACAAAGATGTATTTGGTGGAGACCCTCAGAGAACAGCTGGCTCTAGCCTCTTCATTCTTATAAATGAGGAAGCTGACTGGGGAGCATCACGTTCTTTCAGTATTGTCCTAGGTGGGAGACTTGGTTTTATTCTGCACCTTGGGACTTAAATGACTCAAGAAGTCTACAAACAGATGTGCTCATAGGAAACCCACAAGCACCCTGGTGACCAGTGCTGGCTGTGGAAGTAGAGAGACGATGGCCTCTTGAGTTTGGCTTAGAGGTCACTCAAAGGGCAAGCTTTTGGCATCGATTGCCACAAGAAAGTGACAGCCACAAAATTAGAATTCACTGTTCTCTCATGGGCTATTTTTCAGGGCTCTATAAAGACTGGCCTATAACTTAGGAACAGGGCTAGACTGAGACATACTCACTTTTAAAGATGGAATTTTATGGTAATCTACCCTTGATCCCCAACTCTGGGCTCTGGGAGCTACCACTGGTGTTCTTCCTCTGGTCACATCTTCTGATCCTCTAGAGTCTAGGGTACAAGCATCATTCATATATTCCAGGCTGACAGAGGTCCAGAAATGTAGTCAAGACAGTCTGAGACTGAGAAAACAGGAAGTTGCTGAACTGCCAGCTTTGATCCTCATGCCTCTGCAGCTCTGCCTCTTCTGCAGACTTTCCATTTCAATAAGATATGCAGGTGATTCTCGTGAACATTCATGAAGGACTTTGCCTGGTCCCACTCCCAGAGGGTCCCATTTCATCAGCTTTATGGCGTAGCATGCACGCTGTGAAAGGCTCTACTGGTGACTGTCCAGTACAGCCATGACTGAGAGACGCTGGTGTAGAGTGCAGATGTGGGCACTGCCCTGGATTAAAGAGGGCACTGGGCAAATGGAGCTTAACTTGAGCAGGTATAACTTAGTTTCCTGTTACTTTGTACAAAAATCTCCAGAGAAGTTTGAAGAACTGTGTTTGTCAGAAGAAAATAGTGAATGGCAAGAAGGCAGATCCAAGAAGAGTTAGGGGAATAAGCAAAGAAAGGTGACAATACACAACAGGAATTGGGAACTCACTGAGTGCATACAGAACAGTGCTGTTCACAGACTAAGCTTTATGCATAGATGCTGGGTTGTTCAGGGAGGACTTGAACTTGAATAGAGAATGGACCCTGTAATAGCTATTCTTGATTTAGTGTTGCCTATGTGTCTGGCTGTTTAGCCTCATTGTTTCAAGAAATCACCATCGTTCTTTACAGAAGGTATTACTACCCCTGTCTGGCAGGTGAGAAAGCTGTGGCTTACAGAGGTGAAGTGCATTGCCCAAGGTTAGAGTGCAAAACCAGATCTCTTTGACTCCAACTAGTGTGAGGGTTATGATTGTACTTTCTGGAAATGTGGAAGAGGGAGATGGGGGAGCAGGTAGAAGGGAGGAGGGTAAGATGGTGATGCAGTCCAATTGATATCTATTTATTTATTTATCTATAATTTTATGAGAGAGATTGAGAGAGCAAGAGAGAGAAAGAGAACTAGTGCACTAGGGCCTCCAGCCGCTGCAATCTCACTCCAAATGCATGCACCACCTTGTGCACATGGGCGACCTTGCGCACCTGCATTACCTTGTGAGCTTGGCTTACATGGAATCGGGAGAGTCGAACATAGGTCCTTAGGCTTCACAGGCAAGTGCCCTAACCACTAAGCAATTTCTCTAACCCCCAACTGATATCTTTAAAAATATTTTAATTTATTTATTTGAGAGAGGAGAGAGAGAGAGAATGTTAGGCTCTTCTGCCACTGCTAAGGAAGTCCAACACATGTGCCACTTTGCACATCTAGATTTGTGGGTACTGGAGAGTCAAACCCAGGCTGTCAGGCTTTGCAAGCAAGTGCATTTCACCACTGAGCCTTCTCTCCAGCCCTCCAATTGATATCTTTACCAGGTCAGAGCACCTGGTAATGTCTAGACTCCACCCCAACTGCTTCCCTAAGAGCAGATATCCGCTGTTCCTTTTGGAACTGAACTGAACTTGGTCACACTGGCAAAACTCATCACAACTTTCAAGAGAAAGATTTTGCCCTGGCTTCATATTCTAGGGCTGGGGTCCAGCTAAGGAGCTTCTCAGACAATTGCAAAGAAAAGTGGACAGAGGCCAAGAATTAGCAAGGATTGAGGGCTGAGCCCAACAAATTTTATTAGCAAACTTTTAAAATTAGGAGAGTGTGCCTATCAGATTGGCTAAGGAAACACCAGCAGCAGCCACTTGGGCTGTGGAATTGCAAAAGGAGTCTGATAAGATGCAGGCAGGGTAGATTTGCGAGGGCAGGCCTAGCTAGAAAGAACTTGTTTGGTTTGGTTTGCTTTTAGTTCTTAGAGGAATTACCATTACACGAGACAAAAGAGCTTTAAAAAAAAAAGGCCAAGATTATATTCACTCAAAATTTCAAAAGGCATTTGATAAGGTGGCACATTAAAGTCGATTGCCCCAGGTAGGAAATCACAGTAGGGGGTAAAATAGTTTAATATGACGATAAAATGGATAAAATGTTTCCCAAACAGGAAACAAATAGGGGGTAATAAAATATAATATCGTTAGCTGAAATGCGGTTATTTGTGGGACTGGTTTGATCTCTTCTCATTTATAAAATTATGGGAGGGAAACAAAGACTTTGCTGTTATTGTTGTTTTTTTTTTTAAACGTTTTTGCAGGTAGAAGGAAAGAAATTGAAGCAGGCTATCAACAGCCTCACAGAGTATAATATCCAAACCTTCTCTTTTCTAGTTCTTTCTTATGAAAGGAGTCATAGGATGGCTTTGCTGTTCCATGCACGCTGGCCTCTGGGGTTATCAGTGAACTCAAGAGACAAATCTCTGTGCCTTCTGGACTTCAAAAGGGAGAGGACATGCAATCATTGTAGACCCAGTGCTGCTGAACTGGGGCGTACACACCTATGCCCTAAGTTTAACCCAGACCTTGAAATGCTGCACTGTCACTTCACAGTGATTTGTCTTCATGATTTTTACCCACCAGAGGACACCTGGTGCTGATGGAAATTCTGGGGTGTCTTTCTGTGTGATAGAGCCTTCTTTGGCTCTTGGGTGGGCAGTAACTCAGTACCTAGGGCTGGGATGCCAGACACTCATGGTCACCACAAAGATCCAGTGGCCTCTGCATTCTTGTCTTGTAAATTTTGATGCAGACTACAGGTCAAAGTTAAGAGAGGTTTTTTCAATGTCTTTTATTTTTTTATGTTTATTTCTTTATGAGAGAGAGAGAAAGAGAAGATGGGCACACCAGGGCCTACAGCCACTGCAAACAAACCCCACATGCATGTCCTTGTGCATCTGGCCTTATGTGGGTACTGGGGAATCGAACCTGGGTTCTTTGGCTTTGCAGGCAAGCACCTTAACTGTTAAACCATCTGTCCAGCCTGAAAGATTTTATCATAGAGATTATAAAACCTAAGAGAAGGAAAGAATGCAGAGCTTCTGTCCAAAAGGAGGCAGAAGGGGGGGGTCTGGAAATGGGAAAGCCCATCTGCAGACCCAGATTGGGGTCTTTTATGGAAGTTTACTGTATGGGGTGAACTGGTCAGTCCAGCCCCAGGTGCCAGGTGTCTAGGTGCCACCAAGTTTTTGGGAAAAGGGAGTAATGCCATTACATCTCTTTCTCTCCCAAGAAAGAATAAGTATTCACATCCTCCTGTGAAGTTTTAGGGGAAACGAGAAAAGAAGCAAAGCCAGATTGTCCCTTACAGACTCAGGTACATTCCCCGCTTCTACTCTCAGGGGTCCATGTTACCCGTCCACTGGCTCATCGAGGCTTCTGGGGTTCTTTAATTTCCAGGTCAGGATTAAGGGGTGCTTACAGGTGTTCGATACTCAATGTAGATGCATTCATGCATCTCCTACCCAGCAGAACTTGAAGGCCAGTGGGCAGGAGTCATGGCGTCTCTTTTGTCGCCTACATATCCAGACGGCTCCAGGAAGCAGGAGTTCCCTGTCCTCTGAAAATGCCTCTGGCTCAGCCATGGTACTCACAAACTACAGGAGACCACGGGAACAGTCACAATCGTGTCTCAAAAGGACACGAAAGCTTGTCACTGATGACGGCAAACAGTATGGGGGCCAAGAATGGAGGACATGGAGTGAGTGAAGCTTGCTTAGTGTCAGAACAGGCATATAAGGAGATGTGTCCAGCTATTTTCTTCTTTCTTTACAGAGATGCTTAAAGTGGAAAATATTCTCACAAGACAATGGAGGTTTCGGGGATACAAGCTTCCAAAAACAGACATTCTCTTATGTCGATCCAAACTTGTGATAATGAAGTCAAAACGTGACGCCAACACTGGGGAGCTCAGTTTATGGCAGGTTCTTTGAGTATAGAGTCCTTTGGGAAAAAAAAGCTGTGTCAATGAGGCAGGCACAACATCTGACTGGGAGACGGAGCCATGGCGTGTTATAAAGCCAGTGTTTGAGCCCCATATTCAATGGATGGTTTGAGCTTTGATAAACTACCTTGAGTCTGAAGCCATAAGCCGCCAACATAAGATGATACTGAAGAATCCTCAAAGTGTTCATCCTTGGAAGAATGTCAAAGAACATAAACATGCATGCTCCACCACTGCTCTAGAGACACCAGCAACACCATGTAGTCTGACAGCCTAAGGCAGAGCAGCCCAGACTTCCACTTTTCATCCATTCAAGTGGCAGTGCTCAGCTCTGAGCCCAAGGAGGTGTGTCTAAACCACGATCGTCAACTGTATACCTCTCCCTCTGCTCCCATCCTTGTCTCTCTTTCTCCCTCTCTCCCTCTCTGTATACCTCTCCCTCTGCTCCCGTCCTTGTCTCTCTTTCTCCCTCTCTCTCTCTCTCTGTATACCTCTCCTTCTGCTCCCATCCTTTTCTCTCTCCCTCTCTCTCTCTCTGTATACCTCTCCCTCTGCTCCCGTCCTTGTCTCTCTTTCTCCCTCTCTCCCTCTCTGTATACCTCTCCCTCTGCTCCCGTCCTTGTCTCTCTTTCTCCCTTTCTCCTCTCTGTATACCTCTCCCTCTGCTCCTGTCCTTGTCTCTCTTTCTCCCTCTCTCTCTCTCTGTATACCTCTCCCTCTGCTCCCATCCTTGTCTCTCTTTCTCCCTCTCTCCCTCTCTGTATACCTCTCCCTCTGCTCCCATCCTTTTCTCTCTTTCTCCCTCTCTCTCTCTCTGTATACCTCTCCCTCTGCTCCCGTCTTTGTCTCTCTTTCTCCCTCTCTCCCTCTCTGTATACCTCTCCCTCTGCTCCTATCCTTTTCTCTCTCTCTCTCCCTCTCTGTATACCTCTCCCTCTGCTCCCATCCTTTTCTCTCTTTCTCCCCTCTCTCTCTCTCTCTCTCTGTATACCTCTCCCTCTGCTCCCATCCTTGTCTCTCTTTCTCCCTCTCTCTCTCTCTGTATACCTCTCCCTCTGCTCCCATCCTTTTCTCTCTCTCTCTCTCCCCCTCTCTGTATACCTCTCCCTCTGCTCCCATCCTTTCTCTCTCTCTCTCTCTCTCTCTCTGTATACCTCTCCCTCTGCTCCCGTCCTTATCTCTCTTTCTCTCTCTCTTCCTCTCTCTCCCCCTCTCTCTGTCTCTCTCCCTCTCTGTCTCTCTGTCTCTCTCTCTCCCTCTCTCTCTCTCACACACACACACACTGAGATGAACATGGAATGCTCAGGAAACTGATACGTCTTTGCTCACTATCTGCCAGCAGGTTTTTCTAGATGACTGTGACTCTGACAACCATTGGTACCATACTTCAAAATGGCAAGTCCGTCCACAATTTTTTTTTTTTTTTTTTTTTGTCTTTGACATTGACAAATTTAGCTATAGTTTTTTTGTGACTACTTTGTTTTATTTATATGAAAGCAAAGAAATTAGAGAGATCAGGGAGAGAGAGCAAGCATAGGCATGTCAGGGCCTCTAGCCACTGCAACCAAACTCCAGATGCATGCCCCACATTATGCATCTGGCTCATGTGGGTACTGGGGAATGCAACCCATGTTCTTGGGCTTTTCAGGCAAGCTCCTTACCCACTGAGCCCTCTTTCCAGCCCTTATGACTGTTTCTGAATACTGAAAACGTCCTACAACAGGATGTACACATCACAATTAAATCTGCTGTGGGACATACATTCCCACCAGGACTGGTTCCAAGCATGGAAGTTCCTTTTGAAAGTGTTTTGTTTTTTTTTTTTTTTTTCATAGTGTCATGTCTTTCAGAAGAGAGAGTTAGAATCAGGTCCTTCAGGTCCTCAGACCCACTGGTCAGTGTTCTTTCTATCATACCAGAGTGATGGGAAATGAGCAACGCTTTCTTTACAGTCTTTGATACACCGGGATGACGTTTTAGTGACCTCACTAAAGTAACCTAACTTTCTCTTCCCCATACAGTAATTTTTTTCAACCTCCGATTGGCAAGTCTGGCTTCAGCCTTCAGGACCCAGGTCCTGGAATGCCCAGGAGTTCAGCTTTCACGAGTCTTATGTTTTTTCTAGACTAGGGGCCAGATTACTCTGAACCTTTCTTGATGTAATCACTGACTGCCTGGGTTACTCGGGTCCTCAAGGGGCCCACATGTCCAGTGTTACTGGGGGTGGGATTGGGTACAAGGAAGCCCCCAATTATTCAGGGTTCAAGACTCACAAAGCCATTGAGGCTTTGTCAGCTGTCTGCTATGACTCCATGCTCAACTCAGCATTGTCTGGAGTTCATTCTCTATGCTCACTGCTCTCAGAGGCAAAGTGCATTTTCCCAGTCGTGGGTTGCTGCTCTAAAACAACAGCAGTGGTGTACTGAAAGGTGCTAGCTTACAGATAGGTGTTGCGAAAGAATAGGAACAGGTCCTGAGGCAGGAGGGGGTGTGTCTACTGGCTGAGTGTTTCTGTGAATTCCTTGGTTCACACTTTCCTAACTGGCAGAGAATTGACAGAGCCCTCTGAAGCCAGAATGACCGTGCTATTTCTCTTGAGATATAAACAAAGCATGCCATCCTAGAATAGATGAGTACATGAGATTTCCTTTAGCTATAATATAAATTTTATGTGAATTTCAGGCATCGCTCTTAATCTCAATGGCACTAGTTTCATGGACTAGTTAATTCCAGAGTCATCCTTGTTTCAAGATATTATAGTTTATGGGCTGGAAAGATGGCCTAGCAGTTAAGGCACTTGCCTGCAAAGACAAAGGACGCAGGTTCAATTCCCCAGGACCCACGGAAGCCAGATGCACAAGGTGGCATATGTATCTGGAGTTTGTTTGCAGTGGCTGGAGGCCCTGGCATGCCCATTCTCATTTTCTCTCTCTCTCTCTCCATCTGCCTCTCTCTCTATCAAATAAATAAATAATAATAAAAATAAAAATGTATGATGAAAGTAAAGTTACCTCCAGTTGAGCAGTTTCTTTCTCAGATAGGCGGTGGGCCAGGGAGTTAATATAATGTAATGAAGGGAAATGTTAAACATGTAAAACTGTCTTCAATGAGCGGTGCGGACTCAGCATTGCTAGATCTCCTGATATGCTTTTAAAAGTATTTATTTATTTATTTATTTATTTATTTATTTATTTGCACACAGAGAGAGAAGCGAGACAGACAAAGTGAGAGAGAGAATGGGAGCCTCCAGACACTGCAAATTATCTCCAGATGCATCTGGCTTTAGGTGGGTACTGGGAAATTGCACTCAGGTTGTTAAGCTTTGCAAGCAAGTGCCTTAACTGCTGAGCCACCTCTCCAGTCCCTTGATTATATATATATCCCAAATCCAAATTTATTTATATGTAAAAAGTCCTAATTTTTTGATATTAGCCATTCAACTTTCAACAATATCCAACAGATCTAATGGGGGCACAAAACCCATGAATACTCTGTCAGCGCCCTTGAATGGCTGTCTGGAGATCACTGTGCCAGTTGTGTCGTGTGAGGAGCCCTGTGTTCAAATTATGCTGGCAGGTGCCTGGAGCTGTTACAGAAAGCCCGTGTGTACCTTGGAAGCACATTTCTGCGCAGCAACAAAGAACTCTTGTGTCACAATTCCTCTGCAGAGGGCTAAGAGACCTGCCATTTCCTACTTGGGTGGTCCAAAGGTCTCAGACAGGTTAGACTCTCCCCTCAGGCTCAGGGTGCCCACAGCTCAGGAACGCCCGCTGTTAGATGACAGCGCTGCTTCGAGGAACGTGAAAGTGCCGCAAGGTTATCTCCAACCCAGAGAAGGGAAAGAGACACACCATGCCCTCACTGCTTCAGATGGGGAAGCTGGACACAGGCCCACACACTGAAACCGCTGCACAGAGGGACAGAGGAAGGTTGTTCGGAGAGAGGCAGAAAGACACAGATGGGGTGGTGCCTACAGATAATGAAGGTGCTGAGGACCGAGTCCAATAATAATAATGATACTAATCATAGCTCCATTTATTGACCGCCTGCTCTGAGCCACATGCTGTGAGAAGCACTTTATAAGTGTGATCTCACTTAATTCCTATAGAGGCTCCAACAGGATTAAGTAATTTGCTTAAAGTCACCCATAAGTGGGAGAGCCCAGGTGCCTGACTACAAACCTCAGTCAAAAGCGGGTGACCAGTGGGACTCCAAGGACAGAGATGGAACAGGTAACAGAAACTAGTCGCCCAGGTTGGGGAAGCAGGCTGTTTCTTAATAATCAATTTTTGTCTTCCCCCAGCCCCACAAAGGAGACTACCATAATTTAAACTTTTATCCTCATAAGCTAAGGCTGTTCTCTTCCTAAAACTCCCACAGTTTGCTGTCTCCAGAAAGTAAAATTGAGTGGAACTTCTGAAAACCCAATTTTCTTGTTTCTTCAGACCTACGAGGCAGCATTTTATTATGTGTGTATCTAGTGACACGATTCCAATCATAATAAAAGAGCCATGGACCATAGAATGACCTGATTTTTTCTGAAAAGCTATTGCTGATACAGTAGCTGATTTTATTTTCCTATTAAAAATGAAATTGAAAGCCCCCTTTAGCAGCTTACTACATGGACGACCACCTCTTAGGCCCTACTCAACAGCCATATTGTTCAGAGAAAACAGAGCTAGCAATGACTGTAAATGAACCCACTAGTCAGGCCTGGAACCTAATGGCATATTAAATTATTTGACATTGTCAAGGTTACCACTCCCTGCTGAGGAATCAATCTTTCTCTAAATCAGAAAAGACATAAAGGCCCATGAGTTCTCTTGAGACCACGGCGAAGGGGGTAATGGAGGAAGGGGCAGATGATTGCTCTTTATGTCCTTTTCTTTGATGGAAATTTCCATGCACCTTGCTACTATTGATCTACAGAGCAGAGGGAGGAAGGGGGCCTTTGAGGGGCAGAAGGGAATGGTACACACCGGGAAAGACACCTTAGCTACAGAGGGCAGTGGAAAAATAAACAAAACCAACAAGTCTAAGGACAGCCATCATTAACCCTACAATTAGTCTCCAGGGTTCTGGCTTTGGCTATTTAAATATGGACCTGGAATCTCTAAATTTGTCTGCAATTAAGGTCTTTTTAGGGCTGGAGTGAGAGCTTAGAGGTTAAGACATCTGCCTGTGAAGCCTAAGGACTCAGATTCGATTCCCTAGGACCCATGTCAGCCAGATGCACATGGTGGCATGTGCATCTGGAGTTTGTTTGTAGTGGTTAGAGGCCCTGGAATGCCCATTCTCTCTCTCTCTCTTTCTCTCTCTCTGTCACTCTCGAATAAAAAAATTAATTTTTTTTTAAAAAGACTTATGCTAAAAGCCCTGAGTGTAGCTGATTTTTATAAGGAAAATTCTCCCTGTAGTCAGTAGTAAAGGAAAGTCGGTTTCTCACTGTCAATGTGTTCTGACCACTTAAGATGGTCCCAGACTCTGCTTGGCACTGAGCTTCTATTTGGAGCAGCAACACGAACCCATGAAGCGACAGAGGAGACTGTGCAGCGGGTAAGGATAGGGACCAGACTATTAATTAGATACCAGCACCACCAGCAGAGGAAGTGCGACGAGATGCGTGTGTGGCCTGACTAGAGCCCCAGTCCTGTTGGCTCCAGCCCTCCCCACCCAGTGAAAAGTTCCAAGTCCATTTCCCCAGTCCTATGATGAGGCATTTTAGTATGTGTGGAAGGCATTTAAAATAAAAAGAGGCTATAAAAGTAAAATATTTCTTAATTTCCTATTGTAAATTGAGAAGCCAGAAGTTAGTGAGTGACACGTTACTGCCTATAGTCATAACTTGCCAGGCAGAATGAAAATGCGGGACTCAGCCAAGATGTGGGTGTTTGGGGCTTCCGCCTCCCATTTTTATTTGTAATAGACTTTATTTTAAAAGCCCTTTTTAAATATTGTGTGTGTGCGTGTGTGTGTGTATCATGACATGCACATGGAGGTCAGAGG
Source organism: Orientallactaga sibirica (assembly GCA_036365145.1). Classification (NCBI taxonomy): domain Eukaryota; kingdom Metazoa; phylum Chordata; class Mammalia; order Rodentia; family Dipodidae; genus Orientallactaga; species Orientallactaga sibirica. The sequence continues at coordinate 2,800,747 of JAEOAD010001846.1, forward strand.
ACAATCTTAGGGTCCTTTTTTCCCCCCTACTTTGAGACACAAACTCTCTTCCTGATTTTTCGCTGCTGGGACATCCAGCCAGCCTGGCCTGTGACTTTGGGTTTTTTCTGCCTCCACCTCCCATCGCCGTAGGCACACTGAGAGATACTTACTGTATGCACCACTGTGTAGCTTGAATGCATATCCCCCAGTAGATGCAGAAATGAGTTTTTGTTTGTTTGTTTTTTCAAGGTAGGATCTCACTCTAGCCCAGGCTGACCTGGAATTCACTGTGTAGTCTCAGGCTGTCCTTGAACTCACAGTGATCCTCCTATCTCTACCTCCCAAGTGCTGGGATTAAAGGCATGTGCCACCACTCCTGGCTTGATACAAGACTTTTATTCAAGCTTGTAACTTAGAACTCCAGCTGCCTGGCTGGAAGAGGTGTCACTGTGGGCGGAGCCTAGGGTCCAGCCCCAAGGTGTGTTTGGGGTCGGATCTATTTCTAGACAAAAAGACATGCAGAGTGCTGGAGTTCTGCCATCATGGGGCAACCACCTGCTGGTGGTTGCTTTCTCTCTCTCTCTCTGCTTGGATCTGATAGGGGGTCAGCTTTTTATTTATTTATTATTATTATTATTTGCCAAGCTTCAATAAATTCCCTTCCTCCCCAAAACTGTGTCTGGTCTGGAGGTTCCTCTCAGGAACATGTTGCTGACTGCAACAACCACTTTGCATCTGATTTTACGTGGGCACTGAAGATTGAACTTGGATCCACAGTCTTGCAGAATAAGGGCCTTTAACCACGGAGTCTACCCCCTTCCCCTAAAAATCTTTTACCATTCAATTCTGCTTTATTAGACTAAGGTTAAATGGTACCCTATCTGTAGATCATCTGAACACTGAGTTGCTAACATTCATGTCCCCAGAGGCTGGCAGTGAACACGAGTGAGTTATAGGTGGAACAAGAAGGACAATGTGTGGGGGTCACTGAAGTCTGGGAGAAAATGCAGGGTCCACAGGCTCCTCATTGCCTAGCAACAGCATCGTGGTTAAATAAAGATATGATCTGGTGTTAACCATATCGCTGGGTTTTTTTTTCTGAAAATATAGCATTTATGAGAAATTTACCCTTGTTGAACTCATTACACACACACACACACACACACACACACACACATCTATGGATCACCAGTTTAGGATGCTGGACTTAAAACAAACTGTTGGGCTGGAGAGATGGCTTAGCGGTTAAGGCGCTTGCCCACAAAGCCAAAGGATCCTGGTTTGCTTCTCCAGGACCCATGTAAGTCAGATGCACAAGGTGGCACATGCATCTGGAGTTCGTTTGCAGTGGCTGGAGGCCCTGGTGTGCCCATGCCCATGCTCTCTCTGTCTGCCTCTCTTCTATCTCTGTCTCTGCTTGCAAATTAAAAAAGTGCCACCCATGGCTGCATGCACTGACAGTTGCAATGCTGGGGCAGTGGAAGCAGGAGACCCACTGGCCAGTCAGCTTAGCCCAATTGATGAGCTCCAGGCTAGTGAGAGAGCCAGTCTCACAAGGAGGTGGGAAGTGTTCCTGAGGAAACAACACCTGAGGCTCTCCTCTGATCTCCACGTGCGTGTGCACTCCCCCCACACGTACATATACACATACACACACACACACACACACACACACACACGTAAAAAAATTCAAACTCTAGCTGCAAAGGGGAATCATTTCCTTCTCTCTACCCTCATTCTTTTAAAAAAATTTTATTTATTTTATTTATGTGCAAGCAGAGAGAGAGAGAGAGAGAGAGAATGGGCATGCCAGGGTCTCTAACCACTATAAACAAACTCTACATGCATGTGCCTCCTTGTGCATCTGGCTAACATGGGTCCTGGAAAATTGAACCTGGGTCTTTTGGCTTCAGAGGCAAGTGCCTTAGCTGCTAAGCCATCTCTCCAGCCCTGTACCCTCATTCTTAAAGTTCAGGGATAAGCTACAACTGACACCACAAGAGGTCTGAGAAGGCTGCAGTGCTCCTCAGCTCAGTGTCCCTCGAGGATTTGTTGTGATGAGAGGATGTGTGTTGTGACCGTATACAGAGGAATTAAAGTATAGCACCTTGACTGAACTCACTGGGCAGTTTTAAAGGCAAATTCCTCAAGTGTAGGTTTATGGGCTGCTATAGATGCATTTAAAAGCATATAATGGGCTGGCTTAGCAGTTAAGGTACTTGCATGCAAAGCCTAAGGACCCAGGTTCAACTCCCCAGAACCCACGTGAGCCAGATGCACAAGGTGGCACATGTGTCTGGCTTTGTTTGCAGTGGGTAGAGGCTCTAGCATGCTCATTCTTTCTCTCTTTCTAATAAACAAATAAATAACATTTTATAAAAAGTCCAACAAATACTTTACAATTTATAATTTGTTGTAGGGAACAGAAAACCCCAATTTCGGTTCCTACCAGGGGTAGAACCCTCCCCCCAAGAAAATCATCTCTTGGTAGCTGATAAAAATAGAATTACAGCGTATGCCCACATCTGTCTGCTCCCCCTGTCTTCAGGCTCTTGCAGTGTATTTTCCGTCATAATGGCTGATGTAGATAGATTCCCGGGGAGCCACATCTCTGCTGATGACATTAATGGTCCTGGGCTCCCTGAATTTTGATGGATTGCTATAATCTGCAAAACTATTTCACGACATAGATTTATTATTATTAAGCCTCTAAAATGGTGTCAGGGTCAAAGCAAGCCAATGATGTGTGTTGTGATGCCAAGGGTGGAAGCCACCATGTAATAGAAGCCAGTGGCAGGAGGGGACCGTGTTTTATTTTTCACTTGTGACCTGACACAAGGCCTTCTACTACAGGGACTATGTGTTTAGGCCCCATGTGCACTGGGGGGGGGGGAGATAAAAGGAAGGCAGAAAAGTGTATGCATTAGCAATTATTCTGCACCTTTAAATCCTTCAAGAGACATTGACAGAATTTTCACTTCATCTTATGCAAAAGTACCTAGAGACTTGCTCAGATTTCCCCCACTCTGGCCTCAAGATATTGTCTAGTCTCGTACTTCAAACCTGTTGTTTTTGGAGTCTAAGAGGTTTCGATGTTGGTATTAGCCCATTCAGCATCTCTGAAAAAGAGAAGAAAAAAAAATCTCAGCAAAGAATGATATGACTAGCCATTTTATCCTTCCTTCGCCCCTCCAGAAAGCTTCTGACTCCAGTATTAAAGAGATGGATCTTATGTGAAGCTGAGTTTCAGGAAGACAGTCTCAGAATTGCCATTTCAAATGCCTGTTTTCGAAAGGAAGAGAATATTCAATGAAGATAATAATCTGTATAGTGAAAGAGGGCAAAATAAAAGGCACACAAGTAGAAGAGGGCAAAGTGGAAAAAAGAAGGGGTTTAGTAGAATGGGGATATGGGAAGAAGATAAGGGAAGGTTATAGGATGCAATTATCAAGATACAGTATTATGTACAGGTATGAAAATTATCAGTAAAGTTAAAAATCATAATAATTCATGTTGGGTTTATATATTGGGTATGGAAAGGTGAAAAGCTATTCAGTCTCACATCTCTGCTGATGACATTAATGGTCCCGGGCTCCCTGAATTTTGATGGATTGCTGTAATCTGCAATAATCAGAATAGCAAAAATTCAGACGACTGCATATTCATAAGTTTTTATACATTTGCCAGAGAGCTAAAGTCATAGGGTTAACTAAATAATGAGAGATCTTGGGGAAAAATAGATGGTTACAAGAAGAGGTGGGGTTTGAACATTTCCTTAGAAAGAGCTGATGGGGCCGAACACTACCTGTGAGAAATATCTAGCTAAAATCATGAGTTCATCTATTGGTAGTACAAGTGCTAGGGATAGTTTGAGAACGTGTCCATCAAAAGTGCATGCGTAAAAGCGTTGGCTCACAGCCCGTGGCACTGCTGGATGGTGGTGGATCCTTTAAGAGGTGGTACGTCCTCTGGTCTTTGGGAGTGTGCCCTGGAATGGAATATTAAGATCTTGGCCCTTTCCTCTCTCTCTCTTTAACTTCTGCTTATGAGGTGAGGTCATTTTCTGCCACAAGCTCCCACCATGACATACTTTCTTGTCACAGGCCTAGACAAAAAAAGGCCAATGGAAATCTTCAAAGGGATGAGCTGAGATCAACCTTCCTTCTTTCGAGGTCTTGTGCCTCGGGTATTTTGTTACAGTATGGAAATATGGGCTAAATGAGACAGGATCAAACCCTGAAAAGCTTAGATATAAAGAGTAATTCACACCGGTTCTTCTCTATTGGCCTCAGGAGGCATTTGTGGAGAAGCGAAGGAAGTCTTGGGTAAATCTTTCCTGGTGGTGCGCCTAGGAAAAGGGGGAAGGAAGAGCCAGGCTTACGGATTGGTGCAGACACTTGACTTATAGAACACAAACTCTGGGTGCCTTTAATCCCAGCACTCGGGAGGCAGAGGAAAGGGGTTGCTATGAGTTCGAGGCCAACCTTGAGACTACAGAGTGAATTCCAGGTCAGCTTGGGGAGAAAAAAAAAAAAAACCACAGGTTTTAAACTGATGCTACAAACATAGTCAGCCAAGTGCATCTTGAGTTAGAAAATAACTTCTACCGCTGGCCTCACGAGGTACGCTGCATAATGACGAGATGGTTGCTTGCTCTAAAAGGCAACCATGGTATATCTGAATGCCTGCAACACCACAGCATCAGAAGCTTGAAGCAGAAACAGCTGAGCATCAAACCCAGAGACTTCAATGCTCCTCTTTTAGTAATTAATACAAAAGTGGGCAGAAAAAAAAATCTGTACAAATAAAGATTGAGGGCTAGAGATATGTCTTACTGGTTAAGGCACTTACCTGTGAAGCCTAAGGACCAGGTTTGATTCCCCAGTACCCACGTAAGCCAGACATACAAGGTGGCACATACATCTAGAGTTTGTTTGCAATAGCTAGAGGCCCTGGTGCACCCATTCTCTCCCCGACCCCTCTCTGCCTCTTTTTCTGTATGGGTCTCTCTCAAATAATAATAATAATAATATATATATATAATATATATTATATATATATATATAATATATAATATATATATATAATAAAGATCTGGAAAACATTATCCACTCACTTATCCTAGCTGACATATGTAGAATATTCTATTTAGTGACTGCAGAATATGCATTATTTTTCAGGTGTCTATGAACTGTTAACCAAGACAAGCCATTCTGGGCCACAAAACAAACCAGAACAAATTTAAGAGACAAGAAACTCAAACAAAGTACATTCCTAAACAAGACAGAATTAAGCTGGAAATCAAGAACAGAAAGACGTCTTGGGAAATCCACAAACATTTGGAGATTCAGCAATGCACTTCTCAGTTACTGAGAGCTGAGAAAGAAATGCCTGAGGGAAATTTAAAATAGCCATAACACTAGGCAATGAAAACAAACCTGTTAAAATTTTGTGAGATACGGTTAAAGCAATACTTAGAGGAAGATGCATAGTATAGTGATTGTAGCAGGGAAAGAGAAATTCCTAAAATTGGTACTCAAATCTTCCACTAGAAATGGAAGGGAGAAATTACATCCAACGCAAGAAGGAAGTGAGGAATAACAGAGCAGATGTCAATGGAAGAGACTACAGCAGAAAATTGTTTGCCCCGTCTGCTGTGCTCCGCTGGACACTCCGAAAATCCCTCAAAAGTCATTCAGAGTCCTTAGAATGACCGTCGATTCCCATGGGACCAGATTTCCCCCAGAAGCCAAGAAAGAAGGGGTTGAAGATTAATGTTCGGGGGTACTATCCCCTTTCTGGTAGGACCCAGGAGCTAAAGAAGCCAGCAGGGTGGGTCGCAACCAAGAAAGCTGTAAACCCATCCTTAGCAACCCCAAACAAAATGTCCCAGCTCTGCCACAAACAGCCAGCTTATCTCAGGAGACAGGCAGACAAGGTCGTTACACTACAAGGCCAGGGGGAACCTCAGCCAGCGCCTGCCTCTGGGACTGAAGAGAGGAGGCCCCGATGACCAGAGGACAGGGTGGCCTTACCAGGCTTAGCACCTGTTAAGGTCCTAAAGGCTGAGGAAACATAGAAAGAGGAAGGGATCGTGCGGACAAGCTGGGATTATTTGAATGCTTAATGTAACAAGGGCAGTCAAATGAAATAAAAGATGCCCAACCTAAAACATTTTAGTTTATATCAAATGCCCTCTGTAAATGCTTACATAGAATACTGCATTGCATACTAGAGTGTCCTACGTGGGGACTTCGTGAATGCAAGTGCTTTAGTATCTGCTAGAAATCTAATTTTTCATGTTGTGTATAACTGTGTAAGAAAAGAACAGGTATTAGTCTAAAGCCGTACCACCCTGAGCATGCCAAATCTGATCTCAGAAGCTAAGCAGGGTCAGGCCTGGTTCATACTTGGATGGGTGGAGAGAATAGATATAAATAACTGATTAATTTTTAAAAAAATGGGTCCATTGCAAGGAGGTGGGCGATTGAGGACCAAAGGACTCAGAAGCCAAGCGAATCTATCATGTCTTGGCACAGAGATAAGTGAATTATCGTGTAAGAGGTAGGCTGGAGCCTGATCGAGCACAGGCTGTAATTCAGAGGAGGAGTTGAAGAACTTCTGGAAGCTCGTGAGCCACCTCCACCCCAGCATGTTCTGGGAGGTCCTTTGACAAGAAAAGCATGCTGACCAGTCTCTTAGGGCATGACCGGAAGTCAAGACTTGCTGAACTGTAGACCAAACAGACAACTACAGAAGGAATCTAATCTAGGTACAGCATGTGTGTGCATACTTCCCGGACTCAGTGATCCCTCTCAGCCCTAAGCTTTATTGACTGAGTTTTAGCTCTCTGTCTTGTTTTTTGTTTTTTGTTTTTTTTTTTTTTTTTTGAGAGAAAGAAAGAGGAAGAGAGAGGAGAGGCAGAAAGAGGCAGAGAGAGAGAGAGAGAATAAGCATGCCAGGGCCTTCAGCCACTGTGAACGAACTCCAGACGCGTGTGGGAGTGCTTGTATCACTGTGTGTCTGGCTACATGGGACCTAGAGATTTGAACATGATTTCTGAGACTTCTCAGGCAAGCGCCTTAACCGCTCAGCCATCTCTCCAGCCCCTCTCTGTCTTTTCAGATTATTTTCAGGTCTAGGGAGCAGACCTCTGTGTTTCTCGGACGCATCCTCCCACGAGTCTGTGTTGCAGTCCCATAAGCCATTGCACCAGATCCTACTGACACTAACACGTTGAGCATCTGTAATGAGCATGGGACCATGAGGCTCTGGCCATGGAATAGTGAGTAAGAGGGACACTGTCCCTGTCCTCGCAGGAACATTGGCAAGACAAATCAGATGCTGAGGAAATAATTATAGATGGTTGAAGATTTACCATTGATTTAAAAATTTTAAAAAGCAAATAATAATAATAATAATAATAATGACCCCACATCTACATCCTAAGTATTTGTCCCAGAACATGCAATATTTGTTGGATATCTGCTGTTCAGTGTATCAGCATAAGTTGCTAAGGACACACAAGAGCCTCCCCCGGCCCCACCCTGTGCATCAGTCAGATAGTTTTGGGAAACCCTGACTCAAACCTCTTTATAGTTGTCGGGTCTCACCAGATTTCATATGCTGATGTTTTACTAAGATCCTTCCAGGAAGTTCTGTGGCTCTCACAACACAGGACCTCTCCCCCTGCACCAGCCCATCATGGGACCCTCCTTGGAAACGCCTTCAGAAAGCCTCCCAGGGGAGCTGCTCCCATGATCACATGATCACTCCAAGAGAAGGAAAGGGCCCCCTGCCTTGTCACTGCTTGTGGTCAGGCCCTCGTGCATCTGGGACTTTCCTTCAGTCTTACCCCTCACCCAGGGTACATGATCCCTGTGCCACCCAGACGTGGAGAAGGCCTGGCACATAGCTCCTCACGGAAGCCACTGCTACTGTCACGACTCCTACTCTGGGAGAAAGACGGGTCCTCCGTGCGGCCTGGAGGTGAAGGTACAGAAACCTGAGTCCCTGGTGTCTTTGGCAACACCTGAGGTTCAAGGTCAGGGCAAAGGCACAGTCTTCCCGTCTGATGACTTGGCCATCAGAGCTTTTGGCCACCAGCATGTTTGCTGACAGGATCAAGAAGTACTTCCTGGGCTGTGTGAACTGTGCTGAATGAAATCAGACAAGAAAAGCTCTTGCTCAGAATTACATTGAGAATGTGCATACTTCCCCCACTGAGGACCGTAGGGGGCTTATTTATACTGCAAAGTTACCTGTTGCTTACCTGAAATTCTAATGTAACTGTACATCCTGAATTTAAATATATATATATTTATTTAATATATTTAATTTAAATTTAAATATATATATCATTGGGCATGGCAGTGCACGCTTTTAATCCCCACAGTTGGGGGAAGGCAGAGGCAGGAGGATCGTGGAGAGTTCGAGGCCACCCCTGAGACTACAGAGTGAATTTCAGGTCAGCCTGAGCTACAGTGAGATCCTACCTCAAACAACAACAACAACAACAAATTATTTTAGAGAAAGAGAGAATGGGTGTGCCAGGGCCTTCAGCCGATGCAAACGAACTCCAGATGTATGCATCACCTTGTGCATCTGGCTTACATGGGTCCTGGGGAATCGAATTGCGGTCCTTTGGCTTTGCAGGCAGACGCCTTTACCGCTAAGCCATCTCTCCAGCCCCATCCTGAGTCGTGTTTGTTTTGTTTTGTTTGTTTGTTAAAGCCCTTCTTTGGTGCCAGCTTGCTCCAGTTCCTATGAACTCTGTCCACTGGGTGCTGGCCTTTGAATTCAGAGAAGGCTGAGTTGTAGGTACCATCCAGGCCAGGCTCGTAGGAGCCCAGCCCAGCTGCTGTGTAAATGTGCAGTACAAACTTGGCTGGGAAGCACTCCTCTCTCTCTCTCTCCCACTTGCTAGGGCCCCTTCCTGGCAAGCAGGTGCATCCCCCACACCTCATTTCCAAGGGTTGGCTTTGTCGGAGAGGGGTAATTTGGTAGCGCTTGGATCCAGCCTTGGTTTTGGTTATGACAAATGGAAGCAGGGAGGCAGAGCTACTGGCATCTTGGCAGGAGCCAGAATGAGCAAGTTACGATGCCCAGGCCAGTCTGATGGTGAAGAATCAACCAGTCTATACTGTCAGTAAAGCCAAGGGTTCGAATCCTGGACCAGAGGAAATTCAGGCACATCCCAGAAGAAGGCCAAAACCTTGAGCAAATTTGTGATGAAGGCAAAGTTACAGTTCTGTATTTATAATCTATTTCCTTTTCTTGCAAAGAGTTCAGTGTCTCTACGATCCCTTGAGTTGAAGCACACTGTGTCTGCTCACTGCACTCCCGGTTCTATTACAATACCAATGACACGTTAAGCTAACTTCCCAGACACATTGAAGAGGTGCTGTAGCAGATACTGCTATTTGCCCCTCTGCTAAGCTGATCTTTCCTCTTCCTTTGCCAAAAGAATCCTTCTCACAGTGACAAATACTGACCCTGTGGACGCATGCGGTCAGCCAGAAGTGAAGGTGAGATGGGGAAGAAATTTCTGGCCCAGTGAAAACTGACAATCTTGGGTAGCACTGGGCTCTGTTCCTTTTACTCTCTTACCCAGAAAATAGATGTGAAGGGAGACATAGATAGATAGATGATTGATAGATAGATAGAGATAGATGATAGATAGATAGATAGATAGATAGATAGATAGATAGATAGATAGAAATAGATAGATAGATAGATAGATAGATAGATAGATAGATAGATAGATAGATAGATAGATAGATAGATGATAGATAGATAGATATAGATAGATGATTGATAGATAGATAGATAGAGATAGATAGAGAGAGAGAGATAGATAGATAGATAGATAGATAGATAGATAGATAGAGATAGGGCTGTCAAAAGCTGCTCACAAAAGGGGCTTATATAAGAAGCCAAAGGAGTGTGAGTCAAGCAGATATAACTAAATATTCTGCACTAGTTGTAGCTCCTGGGATAATACATAAGTGAATAAATAACTTGGTTAAACCATTCTGCAACCAAATTCATTCTTAACTGATAAAAAGCCTGGGAAGAAAAGTGCTTTAAACCGATCACTAGAGGGATTCATAAAATGCTAGAAGGAGCATTAGAAGCTGTAATAATATACACGGCTTCACAAAGACATGGTCTTGGGTCCAATTTAAAATTGACACAGACATTCTTATTGCTTTTTGTATAACTCCAGGAAGATCATGCCTGTTTTCAAAGAGAAGATTATTGGTGACATACATATATATATATATAAAATTTTTAAATATTTTATTTATTTATTTATTTTATTTATTTATTTATTTTGAGAGAGACAAAGAGAGAAAGAGAGAGAGAGAGAGAGAGAGAATGGGCATGCCAGGGCATCCAGCCACTGCAAGTGAATTTCAGACACATGCGCCACCTTGTGCATCTCTCTTACTCACTTACGTGGGTCCTGGGGAATTGAACCTGAGTCCTTTGGCTTTGCAGGCAAGAGCCTTAACTGCTAAGCCATCTCTCCAGCCTGACTCCTGTATTTGTGCAGAGCGTGTCGGGTTACCGTCTTCCTAGGACCAGAACCCACAATACAGTACTGGCTTCATCGCTGTGTGGTCAAATTCATCAGAGAAAGAGCTCCTCTCCTGAATTTATAACTTTCCCTTTTCCCACCTCCCTCTTCTGCCCCTGTGACTAAAGCTCAGGTCGGGTTAACTGGGCTAGAGAGACGGCAAGGACAATTGTGATGACGCCGGCCCCACTTCTCCTATGTCTACGTCATTGACGACGCCGTTAGACTGTGGCCTTGGACATTCTTGACTCTCTGCGCCTTAAGTTTCTTTCTCTGCACAAACTGTCTCAACCACAAAACCTACTTCAGCAGGATCTTTAAAAAAATATATTATTTATTTATTTATGACAGACAGGGAGAGAGACAGAGGGAGAGAATGGGTGCTCCAGGGCCTCTAGGCACTGCAAATGAACTCCTGATGCATGCCCCACCTTATGCATCTGGCTTACATGGGTACTAGGGAATCAAACCTGGGTCCTTAGGCTTCATAGGCAAGTGTCTTAACCACTAAGCCATTTCTCCAGCCCTCAGCAGGATCTTTTATTTTTTTAAATTTAATTAATTAATTAATTTGTTTATTTGAGAGAGCGAGAGAGGGAAAGAGGCAGAGAGAGAGAGAGAGAGAGAATGGGCGTACCAGGGCCTTCAGCCACTGAAAATGAACTCCAGATGCACGCGCCACCTTGTGCATCTGGCTTACATGGGTCCTGGGGAATCGAACCGAGGTCCTTTGGTTTTGCAGGCAAACGCCTAACCACTAAGCCGTCTCTCCAGCCCCCTCAGCAGGATCTTTTGAAGGTTAATTAGAAAACCATCCATAAGGGACCTGGATGGCCCAAGGGCAGATACATGCATCTTGCTTAAAGGTTGCAGGGAGAATAGAACATTGTATTATTTTTTTTAATAATTTTATTGAGCCGGGCGTGGTGGCACACGCCTTTAATCCCAGCACTCGGGAGGCAGAGGTAGGAGGATCGCTGAGAGTTCGAGGACACCCTGAGACTACATAGTGAATTCCAGGTCAGCCTGGACCAGAGTGAAACCCTACCTCAAAAAACAAAAATAATAATAATAATAATAATAATAATTTTATTGAATTATTTATGAGGGACAGATAGAGAGAGGGAGAGGGAAGGAGAGAGAGAATGGGCACGCCAGGACTTCCAGCCACTGCAAACGAACTCCAGATGCATGTGTCACCTTGTGCATACTGGGAAATCGAACCTGGGTCCTTAGGCTTCGTGGTTAAGCGCCTTAACTGCTAAGCCATCTCTAGGCATTATTGCCTAGTGTCTCATGGTGCAGTCTGCGAAGGACATGGCACCTTCCGTCCAGGCTCCCAAAGACAGGATGTCTTACCTCGCCTAACCGCTGAAGCAGGGACTTCCTCAAAGACGGGGAGAGATGGATGCTCTCTGCAGGCAAGGAGGTCGTGTCCAGTGCCCGCCTATCACGCCTTGTGGTGCTTGCTCAGTGCCCTCTAAGAACCCAAGAACTGGAGTCACATGGGAATCTGGACATAGTCCTAGAGGGAGGGTACAGAGAAGGAAGGAAGGGGAGGAAGGGGAAGGGGAGAGAGGCCCTTTGCACCCACGTTTTTGTTCTGTTTTGTCTTGTTTTGTTTTGTTTTTTTTTTTGAGGTAGTATCTCGCTCTAGCTCAGGCTGACCTGGAATTCACTATGTAGTCTGAGGGTGGCCTTGAACTCACAGTGATCCGCCTACCTCTGCCTCCCAAGTGCTAGGATTAAAAGCATGTGCCACCACGCCCGGCTGCACCCACGTTTTAAGGTCTCCTTGAAATTTGGCCTCTCTGCCTGCATGGGCAGGAGACATCTTTGGGTTATTCCTGCCAAAGGGAGCATATAGGTTTAAGTTGGAGGGCATGTAAATGACCCACAGGACTCTTGACAAGGTGACAATGGTACAATATGCCTTTGTTCAGAAGTCCTACCTGAATTGTGCCTTTGTGTCGCAGAACCTGTCTGAACTGCCTCTGGGCGAGAAGCCACTGGAAGCAGGCTGCATTTCACTTTAGGCTTTTTAACCTAGAGGCCTCACCTGAGAAACGCAGTGGCCCACGCTACCTGATGGGGGGTGGATTTCTCTTAAAGGGGTGTGGGCCTTGCAGGGAAACGGAAGGGTTCAAAGTACTCCACAGTGTAATTTGTAAAGGGATGAAGACGGGCCCGAAACTCAGCCCCTGAAACCCCATGGGGATAGTGATTAATCCAATGTTGACTTTTATCGGGTGGCGTTTCTCCCCATTTGTGTCATGACTGGAAGGGACATTTGTCATTCCCAGCAAAGCAGGAGGGCCAACTAAACACAGGTTCAGGGATATTGTCCTTCTCAGAGAGAAGAGGCGAGTCTTAAGGGCAGGCACACCTGGTGCCTTGTTCATCTTTGTGCAAGAACTTCCCAGCAACCTGTGTATATGTCACCTTCCATTTAAGAAAGCATGTGTCCTGGCCTGGAGAGACGGCTTAGTGGTGAAGGCGCCTGCCTGCCAAGCCTAAGAACGCCCGTTCCATTCTCCTGGTCCCATGTTTAGCCAGACGCAAAAAGGGAAGCCAGGCCTCACAAGAGGGTGCACACATCTGGAGTTTGTTCACAGCGGCTGAGAGGCCCTGGCATGCCCATTCTCTCTCTTCTCTCCTCTGCCTCTGTCTCTCTTTCTCTCTCTCTAAAAATAAAAAGAAAGAAAGAGAGAAAAAGAAAGAAAGAAAGAAAGGAAGGAGGAAGGAAGGGAGGGGGGAGGGGGAGGGAGGGAGGGGGAGGGAGGGAGGGAAGGAAGGAAGGAAGGAAGGAAGGAAGGAGGGAAGGAGGGAGGGAGGGAGGAGGAGGGAGGAAGGAGGAAGGAAGGAAGGAAGGAAGGAAGGAAGGAAGAAGGAAGCAAGGAAGGAAGGAAGGAAGGAAGGAAGGAGGAAGGAAGGGGAAGGAAGGAAGGAAGGAAGGAAGGAAGGAAGGAAGGAAGGAAGGAAGGAAGGAAGGAGGAAGGAAGGAAGGAAGGAGGGAGGAGGAGGGAGGGAGGGAGGAGGAGGGAAGGAAGGAAGGAAGGAGGGAAGGAGGGAGGGAAGGAAGGAAGGAAGGAAGGAAGGAAGGAAGCAAGCATGTGTTCCTTGACCATGTAGAGGAATGCTGGGAGTCAACCAGGCATCCAGCTGGTTAGACAGTGAGCTCTCTCTCCACCCACCCTCTACCTCTCTCAAGCAAGCCCAGGCAGAAGCCTGATGGATGTCTCCTCACGTCCACCTCCTTCACTGAGAGCTCGTCTCTGTGCCACAGAAGCAAGCATGGAACCCAGTGGCCCGCCCTCAGAGGTCTCTGCGAACCTTCACCTAAATGCTTTACTAAATGCACCTTTTTTTTTTTTTTTTATTTAGAAATTATTTATTTATTTATTTATTTATTTGCGAGCAAAATTGATTGTGGGAATGAATGAGCAATTCTATGAATGTTCACATACATACATACATACATCCTACACACACACACACACACACACACACACACACACACACACGAACCTGCCTGCCTGAAACATTCACAGAAAGATGCTTTCAATGAAACTTTAAAATAAATATTTTATTTTCATTTACTTGGAAGTTCATCTTAGAGATTCCTGCTACATCAGTATATGTGAATGTGCTACAAAAATATTTATTAAAGCCTTTCTCAAAAAGTGAATAAACCCTTCTAAACAGTTTGGAACATAGCATCTACCCATCGTCTACACATCTGCCATCTATCTCCCCTTCATCCATTCATTTTTTAAGGTGCAAGCATCCTTTATTTGCTGCAACAGTAAAAGGAGAGAGGAGGCAGCACGTCAGCAATCGCTCCTGTGTTGTCGTCCCCAGACACCGCAGCTGTGCTCCCAAAGCTCATTCATTCAATTTTTTTTGAGACAAGCTCAATAGTCCACAGCTGGGCTTGAACTTGCCATATAGCTGAAGATGACCTTGAACTCCTGATACTTCTGCCTGCACATTCCAAATGCTAGAGTGTCATATAGTGTTCAGAAAACAGGAGTTGAAGCTCATTGTATTGGCCATAGAAAACTTTTATTATTTATTCATTTTTTAAATAAAAGTTTATACTCATAGACCCCCTCACCCTGCCACAATTCAGCTGAGGGTCTTTGGTGGGCTTGTTGGTGCTCATTGCGGGGACCAAGAGGCTTCAGTCAGTCTCCGCAGGGATGGGGAGACTTTCTGTCCCCTCTTCCGCGATACTCCCTGAGCCTTGGGAGGCAAGATAGAGATCTGATTTAGTGTTGCTTTCTCTGTAGCCTCTGAATCTTTGTGTTTATGAGGTTTGAGTGACCACAATGTCTGTCACATCTCCCTGGAACTGACAGCGGTACTTGTGTCACTGCTTCCTCTGTAATGACTTCTGGGCTCAGGCAGACAGGTGGAGCTGACCCATCTCGTGGCGGATGGTCGGATCTCTCTTCTTGATGTGTTGATGTATCCTTGTTCATTCTCCCCCGGCGTTCTCCTCCATCTGCCTCACATGAGCATGCTTGGCCATAGAATGCTGATCAAGTTCTTGGCATATTATTGACCTAAAAAAGACAGGCGAGCGGTGCTTTTGTATAAATTGTTGTTAAAATATCAACTAACACATGGACATACCTAGAATTATGCACACCAGCCTGTTAATAACATTTACTCAGTAAAAGTAGTGCGAGGATACTAAAATCGTATTGTTGACTTTCTCCTTATATACATTTTATTCTATCTTGTTTTGTAACTTAAAAACAGAAACAAAAAAAAATTCAGGCCAGGCATGGTGGCGCACACCTTTAATCCCAGCACTCGGGAGGCAGAGGTCGGAGTGAACACCTGAGACTACAGAGTGAATTCCAGGTCAGCCTGGGCTAGAGTGAAACCCTACCTTGGAAAAAAAAAAATCAAAACATATACATTATTTATATAGGATGTATTTTTAATTTTTATTTACTTATCTGAGAGAGAGAGAGAATGGGAGTTCCAGGGTCTCTGCAAACAAACTCCAGATGCATGTGCCACCTTGTGCCTCTGGCTTTATTGGGCACCGGGAAATCAAACCTGGGTCCCTGGGTTTCACAGGCAAGCGCCTTAACCACTGAGCCATCTCTCCAGTCCTCTAGTGTATATTTCTAATGCATGCCTGTATTGTGTATGCACACAGACATATTCATGTACAGCAGGAGTAAGTTTCTAGTCTGTGCTTAAGGAGTCACCCCCAGTGGTTATACCATTGTCAAAGCACGAGCAAGCCTACCAAGGGCCTCTTGCTCAAGACTAAACTTGCATGGGACTCACCCTATTTTTCCTAGGCACCTTTTTCCTAATTGGATATAGTATTTCACTATGTGCTCCATAAAGCAATGCTTCTTAACGTACATGCTAAATCCCTCTGTGTGTGTTCTGTCAAAGGGAGACCCATCTCTATTTTGCCATTCCAAGAAGCATTCTTCACATCTCTCTCCCATGTTCTCACTCTCCTGACCCTACTCCACATCCAGAGAATAAAAACTTAATGAAAACCTTGAATTTTCAGGGGGAAAAGAGTCAATGTAAATTGAATACTATCTAGAAATCAAGAGGTCACATGCATAGATTTAAAATAAAAATTTGGGCTGCAGAGATGGCTTAGCGGTTAACGCACTTGCCTGCGAAGCGTAAGGACCCAGGTTCGACTCCCCAGGACCCACGTAAAACCAGATGCAAAAGGTGGTGCATGTGTCTGGAGTTCGTTTGCACTGGCTAGAAGCCTTGACATGCATGCTCTCTCTCATAAATAAATGAATAAATAAATAAATAACATGAAAATTCACTAAAGGCTGACAGCATTTCAGACTTTTGTATCTCTTTTGCATTTGGCATTTGGTCAATAGTATCTGTTCAATCTTCTCACCAGCAGACTATGTTATGGCCCTTGCCTCTGAATTGCAGAATGGAACTGGAAACGAGGGTCCTGCTGTAGCTCAAGGCAGCTTTGAATACGCAAGACCTGAGGCTCCTCTAATTTAGGTAATTCAAAGAGGACCCTGAGCGTTTACTTATGCAGCATGGTTCTGTGTCAGATGCCCCACCAGTGCCCGCTGCCTCCAGTTTGCCACTCAAAATAGCCATTCAGGAAGCTGCGTAACTGTGTTCCTTGGACTGGCCTGTGTGACAGAGGCCCTCTGAATATTCCCACCAGGCAAAGGATGACCTGGAAGAAAGTTGGGCATGAGTCCCAAAGGTTGTCATAATATTTATGCTTGCTGTCCTCATTTTCCTATTGCAGGTGACATTCAAATGGTTAGAGTGACATTCTTCCTCCCCACGAATTGTGGTGTGTGTGTGTGTGTGTCATGGTGTACACCAGGGGAACCCTTTGAAACAAGCACTCAGAATTCTTTTCTTTGCTTAGTGGGTTCCCATTTCTATCTTCCCCTGGTCCTACAGATTAATTTCAAATTGGCCAACAGTATAAATACATCAAAAATCTATTCTAGGGGCTGGAGATATGGCTTAGCAGTTAAGCACTTGCCTGTGAAGCCTAAGGACCCCGGTTTGAGACTCGATTCCCCAGGACCCACATAAGCCAGATGCACAAGGTGGCACATGTGTCTGGAGTTCCTTTGCAGTGGCTAGAGGCCCTGGCATGCCCATTCTCTCTCTGTCTGCCTCTCTTCTATCTTTCTCTCTGCTTGCAAATAAATAAAATTTTTAAAAAAGTATGTTTGAGAATTTCCATTTAAAAAAAAAAAAGAATAAAAAAAAGAGGGCTGGAGAGATGGCTCAATGGTTAAAAGTGCTTGCTTTGAAACCCTGACAGCCTGGGTTTGATTCCTCAGTACCCACGTAAAGCCAAATGCACATGGTGGCACATTCATCTGGAGTTTGCCTGCTGTGGCTGGAGGCCCTGGTGGGCCCACCCTCATACTTTCTCTGTCTGTCTCTTTCTCTCTGTTTCAGATAAATAAATCAATGAAAATATTTAAACTAAAATAAAAATTCACCTGATAAACTAAATATCAGAATCTTTCAGAAATTCTTCTCATTGTCTTTTAAAATAATATACTTGAAGATGTAAAGTATATATTGAAATATGAATCAAACATTTATATGGAAATATAGATATCAGCTATGTTTACTAAAGATTTATTCATTTTCTAACATCTCTATTTTATGTTATATAAAACAATCTATTAACTTAGAAACATTGCTTTGTCTTACATATCATGAAATCATTTTATTCAAATGGTTTTTGGTTGTTTTGATTGGGTTTGGTTTTTTAGGCAGTCTGACCATGTAGCCCAGTCTGGCTTTACACTCTGGATCCTCCCTTCCGGTCTCCTCAGGGCAAGGATTACAGACAGGTGTGTACCACGGAGCTTGGCTTCATATCTGCTTCTTAATACACTGAATTGGTTACCATCGTTGAAGGCAATTTGAATCATTCCACACAGTTTCGAGAGGATCGAATTAATGTGCAATTCTATTGAAATGGCGTAGGTACCTGTCTCTGTAACAATGAAAGTGCTTGACCCCACACTCCCCATCTATTCTGTGGGTCTATCTGCTTTTTTGTCATTGCTGTGTTTTTTTTAAAGTATTTAAAATTATTTTATTTATTTACTTGAGAGAAAAAGAGAGAGAGAGAGAGAGAGAGAGAGAGAGAGAGAGAGAGAATGGGCATGCCAGGGCCTTCAGCCACTGTAAACGAACTCCAGATTCATGTACCACCTTGTGCATCTGGCTTACATGGGTTCTGGGGAATTGAACCTGGGTTCTTTGGCTTTGCAGGCAAGTGTCTTAACCGCTAAGCCATCCCTCCAGCCCTCTTTTTTTCCCAGAGTAGTAACTTTAGTAGAAAATAAATGTTTCTTATATTCAGGCTCATATACCACAGAGCAACTTATGACTGAATCTGCCACACAGTCTGTGATTGTTCTTAAATATTTTTTCTTCTTAGTTATTTTTTATTTGTTTGAGAAAGAGTATGAGTGTGTGTGTAGAGATATATCTGGCTTTTAAAGAATTTTTTATTGATTTACTTATTTATGAGACAGAAAGAGGGAGAGAGAAAGAGAGAGAGAGATTAAGAATGGGTGTACGAGGGCCTCCAGCCACTGGAAATGAACTCCTGGTGTATGCACCACTGTGCATCTGACTTTATGTGGCTGCTGGTGAACTGAACCCAGGTTGTTGTTTTTTAATGGTTAATTATGTGACAACTTGAGTGAGCCACAGATGCACAGAAATCTGCTTAAATATTACTTTATATAGTTCTGTGTTTCTGGATAAGATTCATGTTCAAGTTTGTAGACTGAATTAAGCAGTTTTTCTTTCTTTATGTGGGTGGGCCATGGACAGCCAGCTGAAGGCCTGAATAGAACAAAAGGGCTCACATCTCCTCTTAGTTTGGGGAGAGTCTTCCTGTCTGATCACCTTTAAGACGAGACATCTGCTTACCTGGGACACGAGCCTGGACCCTTAGTTGGGAACTATACCAGTTTACCTTGTCAATTTTTTAGCCAATTACTTGCAAACTTTCACTGCCTCTGCTAATGTGTAAATATATATTCAACTCTAGAAGAGAACTAATCAACAGTTGTTAAAATAAAATACCTTTCAACTACAGTTATTTTTTATTTTATTTTTATTGTGTGAGAGAGAGGGAGAGAGAATGGACACATCAGGGTCTCTAGCCACTGCTAGAGACAAACTCCAGATGCATATGCCACCACATGCATCTGGCTTAGGCGGGTTCTGGGGAATTGAACCTGGGTCCTCAGGCTTTGCAGGCAAGTGCCTTAACCATTAAGCCCTAGAGCCCTACAGTTATATTTTTCTTAAAACTACTGTTAGTTTAGTGTTTCTTCCATTTGCAAAGCCATATAGCAGCTAGAGAGATGGCTTAGCAGTTAAGGTACTTGCCTGTGAACCCTAAGAACTCATATTCAAATCTCCAGGTCTCATATAGCCAGACTCTGGAGTTTGTTTGCAGCAGGCTGAAGATCCTGGCATGCCCATTGTCTCTCTCTCTCCCTCTCTCTCTTGCAAAAGAAAAATAATAAAAAGCCATATAGCCTTATTGAAAAAAAAAAAACTATTAAAACTGCATGGAAAACAAAGGTCAAAAAAAAAAAAAAAAAAGCAAAAGAAGAGAGGGAAGGAGGAAGGGCTGACTGAAGGAAAGAAACTCAAGGAAGAAAGAAACACATCCATAGTCCTACCGACTTTAGATAGTGCTATAAGAACCTCAGTGCACACCCTCTGTGTTTTTGTATATGTCAGTATTTATGTGTGTTGCTAATATCGTGAAGTGGAACTCTAATTTGGAAATAGTTTCCTTTTCACGTAATGTATTTTCAGCCTGTTTCTGTGTCAGTAACTGCGCATCTCCTACTTCTTTTATGACTAAGTAATAGTCTATAAGTCATTGTCTAATTCTCCGTTGTTGATATTTCAACTGTTGTCAAAATTTTAAATACTGTAAGTGGTCCAAATGTTTTATTGCCTGCTTTTACACACACATATCTATTATTCGCTCTGGACAAATTCCTGAAGTGACATTTTTTTGGACATAAGTACACATTTTAATACATTTTCCCTTTTCATTGAGGGCATATGTTACTTTTGAGGATGAATGCCCCAATTTACATGTCTGTTAATATGGTATGAGTATCTATCGTGCTCTTAAGTATTTATAGAAAAAGTGAACTAAGAAAAACTATGGAAGGACACAAATCTTACCCAAATCCACAATTATATCTTAAAGCTACATGAATGAGCCTCAACACACTCTAACTTTTAATTTAATTTTTATTATTATTTTGTTTTGTTTTGTTTTTTGAGGGAGGGTTTCACTGTAGCTCAAGCTGACCTGGAATTCACTATGTAGTCTCAGGCTGGTCTCAAACTCACAGCGATCCTCCTACCTCACCATCCCAAGTGCTGGGATTAAAGCACATGTCACCATGCCTGGTGACTTCGATTTTTTTTGATGATTTTTTCAGTATTATAGTGGTGTGAAAGTGACACTCTATAGAGAAACCAGGTTTGATTTGTGACTGCTGATTACCTTCCTGGGTAATGATGTGTGCCTGGTACTCTGTCTCGTGATGCTGGGCAGCCACCATGCCCAGTCATGCCTGCCGCCACAGGGAAATAAACCCTTTTCTCCCACAGGCTGCTTTTGGTCTGGCGCTTTCTACCAGCAACAAGGAGGTCACTGTAACACGGAGTGCTCCCATAGCCGGGGGTGATGGCTTCTGTCATCGCCCTTAGTCTCATCAAACTGATTTCCACGTTTCAGCTCACTTGCTTATGTGCAAATCCGGGCAGCAAGCAGGACTCGGCTGAGCTCACTTCACACGCTGAGTGGGAATAAAACGCGCATTCCTTCAAGTCACTGATGAAATGTTCAGCTGGGCAGGGATGAACATTGCACTCCAGCGTATCACAAAACACTTTCTTCTATTTAACAACTATACTGTTCATCAGTCGCCTTTGAATAAGATTGGACCTCACTCTGCAGGCTGGCCTTGAATTCTCAATCCTCTTGAATAAGATTGGACCTCACTCTGCAGGCTGGCCTTGAACTCACAATCCTCTTGCTTCTGCCTCCTGACTGCTGTTTTACAGGCCTGGGCCACCACGCCCAGCAGAAGCGATCGTTTCAAAATCTTCTGTAACATTACAAATATCCAGAGGCTTAGACATATTGTATCATTGAACAGAAAACAAGCAACCTCTACTACTTTCCTGTGAAGTTTTAACTAATTATACATGGAGAAAATAATTCTAATTTTAACATCTCCCTGTAACCAAAAATATGCCAGTAGGATGTATAAATATGTGTTTTCATTCATATACAAGTTACAAAGTCAATGTTGGTTTCTCGTAAGACCTGCACAATTTTACAGGAAATAACACCAAGGAAATATTAAAAGTAGGGTACAGGGAGTCTAAGAATACAACAGTTTTATTAAAAATTAATAAATAATAAAAAATGCCATTGTATAAATTGGCATATATTACTAAAAACAGGCTTACACAAACTAATCTGAGTTAAATCTTTCCAAAAATTGTTCCGGGACTGGAGAGATGATTTAGTGGTTAAGGCCCTTGCCTGCGAAGCCCAAGGACCCAGGTTTAGTTTCCCAGTTCCCACATAAGTCACATGGACATGGTGGCACATGTTTCTGTCGGGAGTTCATTTGCAGTGGCAAGAGGCCCCGGAGTGCCCGTTCTCTCTATCTCAAATAAATAAATAAAAATAAATTAAATTAAATAAAAACTTTTCCATAAAACATTCATTCAAGAATGTGCTAAAATTATACTTAGAAATTTATCTTAATGTAATCATAGAGTATAAAACCTCCTAACTTACTCTGAAAATATCTTTTAAAAATAAAAATTATCAAAATTATTTTCAGTCTTAAATTTGTCATAACTAGCACTTAGTACAATATGTTTAAGAATGAAGTTATTATAAGTACCATTTGATGACTTAATGAATTTGCCAGAAATTGAGGCAAAAAAATCTTGTGAATAATCAAGATAAGTTAATTTGTTATTTATATTAATTATATAAAATTATAGTACCAATTTTGTTTTTGCAGTTTGTGAGTTTGTGTTGTTACCCATGCATTACTAATCTTCCTGCTATCTTTTAATAAACAATTATATATTTTTTTCATGAAAAGGCTCTACATTTCAGTATCTGTAATGGTGCTTTTTTCCTGTTTCCTAAATCCGGGGTCCTGCATTTTACTTTAATATTTTTTATAGTTTTATAATATTTATTTATTCATTTGAGAAGGAGAGAAAAAGGCAGATAGAGAGAGAGAGAATGGATGTGCCAGGGCCTCCAGCCACTGCAAAAGAGCTCCAGACGCATGTGCCACCTTGTGCATCTGGCTTATACGGGTCCTGGGGAATCAAACCTGGGTCCTTTGGCTTTGCCTTAACCAATAAGCAATCGTTCCAGCTCAATTTTCTTATTTTAAAAATATATTTAATTTTAACTTTAATTAAAAAATTATTATTATTTAAAATGGGGGGGGAGAGATTGGGCACACCAGGGCCTCCTGCCACTACAAACGGAAATCCAGACACATGCATCACTTTATGCACCCGGCTGTACATGGGTACTGTGGGGAATCGAACCCAGGCTGTCAGACTTTGCAAGGAAGTCCCTTTAATTGGCTGACCCATCTCTCCAGCCCCACATTTTCACTTTGTAATGAGCCCTGCAAATGTATACCTGGTCTTAGAAACAAAATTGCAGTCAAGTAACAAATATATATGTTGTTCATTTTACAAGCACTATGATGATTTAGCCATGAAACAGAGACACCCAGGCTGGAGGGATGACTGAGCAGTTAAGACGCTTGCCTACAAAGCCAAAGGACCCAGGTTCGATTCCCCAGGTCCCACATTAGCCAGATGCACAAGGGGGTGCATGCATCTGGAGTTTGTTTGCAGTGGCTGCATCTGGAGTTCGTTTGCAGTGGCTAGAGGCCCTGGCACACTCATTCTCTCTCTCTCTCTCTCCCTGTTTCTCTGTTAAATAAATAAATAGAAAAAGGAAAAGAGAAGCCCTTAGTGGGCTTATAGTATAGGACTCCCAGCTACATCAATTTAATTTGTGGTAGAATCTAAGTGTTGTATATCAAACCAAAAACTTTTATGGGAGAAGACAGAATTAGTCCTTTTGTTCCTGAACTCACGGGAAGATCAAGTAGTTCTAGAGGATAGCTCACATAAATGTTTATACCCTGACTTAGCTTCTGCCCTCGTTGGGTGGCTAAGGCTTGTGAACCGAGATCAGTCTCATATGCCCAGTGAACCTGTAGTTGTGTGACTGGCTGCCCTGAGCCCCTCTCTGTTACATCGCATGAAGATGAACTGTGACATGAACCAGGTCTTGCTTATTCTAGATTCCTCTACATGGCTGTCAAGCATCCTGTCTGAGAACGGGATCTGATTCAGTGTCACCCACCTGGATCCATTCGTGTCAGTTCTGGTCCCAAGTGAGCCAGGTCTCAGTACAGAGACAAAATAGTGAGGAAGATTGTGTGGGCCGGGTCGGAAATTCAGGGTTGAGGCTGACACTTTTTCCGATCCCCACAGTCTCTTTGGGAGACCAAAGCATTAATCCTTTGTGAAGGTAGCACCCCCCATGAGCTGATTACCTGTACTGGGTTTCACCTCTTAAAAATGCCACCACGTCTTAGTATCTCAGCATTGTTTCCATGTTTGAGACAAATCTTCCAACACATGCACCTTTGGTGGACACGATCAGACCATAGCCAGACCATAACAGACACTAGACTCCAAGTGGCTGGATATTTAGCATGACGGCATTAATATCTGGTTAACGGCTTCCCAACTGGAACTACATTCAGTTCCTTAACTTTTAAAGAATATCATATATATATATATATATATATATATATTGTTGTTGTTTTTGTTTTTCAAGGTAAGGTCTCACTCTAGCCCAGGCTGACCTGGAACTCACTATGTAGTCTCAGGGTGGCCTCAAATTCATGGCGATCCTCCTAACTCTGCCTCCCAAGTGCTGGGATTAAAGGCGTGAGCCACCATGGCCGGCTTTATTTAATATTTTTTGAGAGAGAGAGAGAGGGAGAGAATGAGAATGGGCATTCTAGGGCCTCCAAACACTTCAAACGAACTCCAGGTGCATGCACCACCTTATGCAGCTGGCTTACATTGGTATGGGGAAATCAAACCTGGGGCCTTAGGCTTTGCAAGCAAAAGTGCCTTAACCATTAAGCCATCTCTCCAGCCCCATTTAAGGAAACTTTTAATTGAGGTTTTTAATACATGGACATAGTATTATTTGATCATATTTCCCTCCTGTTGTCCCTCTCACGCTCCCCTATTCCTCTGAGCACCTTCCTCTTTGAAAGCAGTCCTGTTTTTGTTCCCTTCTGTCCTCTGTGTCAAAATGTTGACAGACTCAGAATTGAGCTGCCTTGCGGTGGTTACCACAACCACTGTGAGGTCATGAACGCACCAGGTATTCCGTGACTGGAGGAAGTGACTCCAAGTCATCCCTCCCAGCCTGATCGCCTGTAGGTACCAATGGGCCCTCCTCTGGGATTGTGAAGCTGGCTTCCCTCAATGGCAGTGTAGTCTAGATGGTCACTTGGGAACTGTGGTCTTCTGTCCCAGTGTTTCTCAAGGAATATTTCATGTGAACTATTCTATCATATACGAGTGAGTGGTACATGTTGGAAATTTAATTCAATTAGACAAAGTTTATGTACTCTTTGGCAGGGAACCAAAGACTCAATTTCTAATAGGAACTTCATCCAAATAGCTGTCTTCAAATCCAAAGATTGAATGTCAGAGCTTAGTATATACATTAGCACTAGCATTATTTTCGCTTCTCTGTTTTTTATTTTTTCATTTTTTTGTTTTTTTGGTTTTTCAAGGTAGGGTCTCACTCTGGTCCAGGCTGACTTGTAATTAAATATGTAGTCTCAGGGTGATCCTCCTACCTCTGCCTCCCTAGTGCTGGGATTAAAGGCGTGCACCACCACGCCTGGCTCTTTTTTTTTTTTTTTTTTGGTTTGTTTTTTCAAGGTAGTGTCTTGCTGTAGCCCAGGGTGACTTGGGTCCTTTGCCTTTGCAAATTACCTTAACCTCTAAGCCATCTCTCCAGCCCTTTAATGTCTATTTATTTATTTATTTATTTATTTATTTATTTATCTGTTTATTTGTTTGTTTGAGAGAAAGAGGTAGAGAGACCAAGAAAATAAGCCTTCTTTTTTTAATATTTCATTTTTATTTATTTATATATTTATTTGAGAGAGAGGCAGAGAGAAAGAGAGAGAATGGGTGCACCAGGGCCTATAGGCACTGCAAATGAACTCCAGATGCATGTGCCACCTTGTGCATCTGGCTTACTTGGGTCCTGGGGAATTGAACCCAGGTTCTTTGGCTTTGCAAGCAAGTGCCTTAACCACCAAGCCATTTCTCCAGCCCATAAGTCTTCTGTACTAGTGAAGCCTTCCATGGTACCCCATCTTCCCTCTTGATCCTTGTCACAAAACCCTGCTTCTTAAAACCTGTCGGTTGTCGTGATCTGAATGTGTTTTGTGTGTTTACTTCTTAGCTTCTTTCTCTTGATTTGCACATGTGAGAACTAACCCATGGTGGAAGTTATGGATGGTCTCCATGACAGCATGGACCTGGTGTCTTTTGTGCTCATTCTGAGACCCTGTAACCTACATAGACACAGAGGAAAAATACGTGAACCCTCTAATCACGATCCTTCCTGGGCCATGATGCCCCATGTTTTCATGGTGACACACGGAAATGTAGCTTTACCAGGCATTCACCCAAGGCTTTGGTTCAGCAAAGGAGACACGCGCCACACATTCAAGAGAGTCACCATGTTTCAAAATGCTCTCAGTGCCCATGGATCATAGAAACACCTGGAAGCTTGAGAACAGAAAAGGTTTGAAGGAACAGGAAGCTGCCTTCCTTCCGTCTACTGGCTGGCACCATTGCATTGGTCTGGAAGCACTTCCTGGGGTCCAGATTCCGAATGTTCACCAGTTCCACTCAGTTTTGTGCATGAGCTGTTTTGTTGGTTATTGATCTGGGAGAAACAAGTGGTACACCTGAGAAGCAATCTCTCTCTAAAATGGAGCTATTCACATTTCCAGATCAATCAAGGTAAAATATCAGGGGGAAGGAAGTGATATGATTGGTCAAAAAAACTCTTTTTCATAAATTGCATTCCATTTAATAAGCATAATTAACCCCGTTTTGAAAAGAAAGTTCACATGAACTCGTTTCAAATCTGTTTCTCAGCTGGGATGGTCTTCAAGGGTGCCAACCCGGTGCCAAGGCCATGTTTACTGCATCATAGCCACCTTAGATGAGGTGCATACACAGAAACAATAAAGGGACCCACATGACTCCCACGTGTAAACACGCATAAGATAATTTTAAAAAGAAACGTTACTTTCCTACCCTGTGCTTTTGGGTGTTTAAAAAATACTTTATTTATTTATTTATTCATTTATTTATTTAAGAGAGAGAAAGAGGCAGAGAGAGAGAGAGAGAGAAAGATAGAGGGAGAGAATGGGCATGTCAGGACCTCCAGCCATTACAAACAAATTCCAGATGCATGCGCCCCCTAGCTTACATGGGACCTAGAGAGTTGAACCGGGATCCTTTGGCTTTGCAGGCAAACGCCTTAACCATTAAGTCATCTCTCCAGCCCTTGGTTTGGTTTTTTTGTTTTTGTTACATGTAGGCAACCCTTTCCTTCCCACTGGCCCTCCATGCAAGCAGACTAAAAATGTGAAACTCAAAAGACGTTCATAAATTAATTTTCATATTTCTGCTTTTTATCCCTTTAAAAATATTTTAATTTTCATTTATTTATGTGCAAGCAGAGTAAGATAGGAGAGAGCGAGAGAGAGAGAGAGAGAAAGGGTGTGCCATGCCTTTAGCTGCTGCAAATGAACTCCAAATTCATGTGCCTCTTTGTGCATCTGCCTATATGTGGGTACTGGGGAATCAAACTCTGGTCATTAGGCTTAGCAGGCAAGTGCCTTAACTGCTGAGCCATCTCTCCAGCCCTTTATTTTTCTCTCTCTCTCTTTTTTTAAACACAGTTTCTCACTCTTTGGTCCAGGTTGTCCAGGAACTCATTACGTAACCCAGGCTGGCCTTGGATTCACAATAATCCCCCTGCCTCAGCCTCTCATGTGCTGGGATTACAGGCATGTTCCATTGTGCCTGGTTCCATGGTTTTGCTTCAAAGGTAAATTTAGAACACAGAAAAAGGAAGAAATAAAGTCCAGACACACAGAAGAGCCCATTTGTGAGGGAAGGTTAGGCCACATCATGAGTCCTGAAGAAGCCACGTGTCCTGTAGAGAACACAGCCTGTCCTTGGTCAGTTTAACATTCCAGGTCACTTCTTGTTCCCTCCTCAGATGGCCTTTGGGGATACAAATTGCTTGCCTGCAGATTTATGAGATGAAGGTGTCTTGAGAATGTCTTTGAAGGGCCAAGAAAATGAACATTCTGTTTTCCTCATCACAAAACTCAGGCAGTACCAAGTCATGGCCAAATTCCATTTATTCTACTGGCCCTTTGGCAACCAAGCATCCCACCCCAAAAAGCCTGGCTTAAATCAGCTTTCCCCGGGGTCAAACTGTGACAATTTCGTGAGAGACTGGAGGAAAATAGCGATGACCTTTCACATTGGCTCCATAGCCTCTGGCCTGCAGGATGCAAGGCTTCCTCCAGGGGAAAGCACAGCTCAGGCAGTCTGCTAGTGAGCTGAAAGTTGAACTCCATGAGGATGCGAAGAAGGGGAAGAGAAACACAAACTCAGGAACAAAAAGCAGTCATATTTTTATATTTCTTTTTCTTTTCTTTTAAAAAATATTTTTATTTATTTATTTAATTGCAAGCAGAGAGAGAGAAAAGAGATACAGACGGAAAATGGCTGTGCCAGGGTCTCCGGCCTCTGCCAACGCACTCTGGATACATGTACCACTTTGTGCATCTGGCTTTATGTGGGTGCTAGGGAACAGGACCTAGGTCGTTAGGCTTTGCAGGAAAACTGCTGAGCTATTTCTCTAGCCCCCAGAGTAATTTTTAAAAATATTTATTTATTTATTTATTTATTTATTTATTTATTTATTTATTTGAGAGAGAGTGAGAGAGAGAATGGGTGCACCAGGACCTCCAGCCACTGCAAACAAATTCCAGATGTATGCTCCCCCTTGTGCATCTGGCTTACATGGGTCCTGGGGAATTGAACCAGGGTCCTTTGGCTTTGCAGGTAAATGCTTTAACTGCTAAGCCATCTCTCCAGCCCACCAGAGTCATTTTTAAAAATGTCTACTACATACCTACAGGAAACAAGAAATGTTCAAGTTTGTCTCATCCTGACCCCACTTTTGTTGTTTCTTTCTGTTGCTATTATGTAAGTATGCACACATAAACACATACATGTACACATGCATCCATATACACATGCACACACAAATGAGTAGCAAATTCAATTTGTGAGCCTTAAAAAAGACTCATTGGAAAAAAAGCCAGTTGTGGTGGCACATGCCTTTAATCCCAGCACTTGGGAGGCAGAGGTAGGTTTGCCGTGAGTTCAAGGCCACCTTGAGACTACATAGTAAATTTCAGGTCTACCTGGGCTAGAATGAGACCTTACCTTGAAAAAAAACAAACAAACAAACAAACAAAACCCATTAGGTGCTGGAGAGATGGCTTTGCGGTTAAGGTGTTTGCCCGCAAAGCCAACGGATCCTGGTTTGATTCTCCAGGACCCACATAAGCCAGATGCACAAGGAGGTGCTTGCATCTGGAGTTAGTTTGCAGTGGCTGGAAGCCCTGGTGCACCCATTTTCTCTCTCTCTCTCTCTCTCTCTCTCTCTCTCTGCCTCTTTCTAACAAATACATAATAAAAAATATATATATATATTTTAAAAAGACTCATTGGGCCACATTAAATCTGATTGTCCCAAATTTTCAAAGGGATCTTTTTGCCTCAGTTTCTACAACAATGATACAAGAATGTTGGGATCTTTGTACACCAATGCACCAACAATTTGGGGTGTTCCCAGATCCCTGTCCTATGAATTCGAAGAATGAAATCCATGGGCCAGATGATATGGTTCAGAAAGATTTTATTATAGCTTAAAGCTTTAGAAGGGGGAAGAAAAGAAGAGAGCTTACGCCTAGAACATAAAGAAGGAAGCAAGATGGAGCTCTTGCTTGGAGAGAAGAGAGGTGGTTTGAGAAGCCCACCCTGAGACTCACATCTGGGTTTCTATGTGGAGTGGCTACGTGAGGTCCACAGGTTACTGTGGACAGAGACCAGATTTGACAGCTTTGCCAGTCATCTTTGCAGGATCTGAGTTTCTGTCCTCTGGGAAGGGCGCAAGCTTCATCCAGAGATCTTTCCTGGAAGGTGGAATGTACAGGTTTCTTAATGTCATTTCCTGCTTTTTGTCAAGGAAAAAAAAAAAAAAAAAAAACCTCACTTTTAGCATTCTGTTTCCCTTTCTGCCTAACCAATTTCTATCTCCTATCAATAATAGTTTCCTGGGCTGGAGAGATGGCTTAGTGGTTAAGGCATTTGCCTGTGAAGCCAAAGTACAGTTTCCATTACCCAATACCCACATAAGCCAGAGGCACAAGGGCATGCATGCGTCTGGAGTTCATCTGCAGTGGCTAGAGGCCCTGGCACACCCATCACCTCTCTGTCCGTCTTCTCTCTCTCTCTCTCTCTGCTTGCAAATAAATAAATAAATAAATAAAATTAAATATAGAGCTGGAGAGATGGCTTAGCGGTTAAGGCACCTGCCTGAGAAGGATAAGAACGCCTGTTAGAATCTCCAGGTCCCACGTATAGCCAGATGCAAAAGTGACGCAAGCACGTGATGTCGCACATGTGCACAAGGGGGTGCACGCATCTGGAGTTTGTTCACAGTGGCTGAGAGGCCGCTGGTGAGTCCATTCTCTATCTGTCTCCCTCTCCCTCTCTTTCTCTCTCTCTCTTTCTCTCTCTCTGTCTTTCAAATAAAAACAAAAGTGTCTGAAATCATAGTTCCAATTTGAGCTATTAACTAATGGCTCTATGGAGCTGGCTTTGATGGGATACTCCCGCTACAGTTACTCTCTCGTCACTGGGACAGTGAGAAGCTGGGACAAGGGGAAGAAAGGGCTTATCCTGCTTACACTTTCGAGGGCAGAGTTCATCATGGCAGGCCTGAGCGAGAAGCCTGGGTCACGTATTGCCATCATTGGGAAGGAAGTAGTCTGAGCTCGCTCTGAACGTCTAGTAACCTGGACTAATAAACCCCAAGGCCTTTCCCCCAAGGACACGCCTCCCCCGGCAAGGCTCCACCGCCCAGAGGTTCTGCGAAGCCTCAAATTGCCACCACCTAGGACCCATGTAGTCAAAACACAGGAGGCTATGGGGGCATTTTACATTCAAATCTCTACATCCCCTACCTTGGTCTTTGCTTTCTGATGTTGCATATAAGCTCACATTCTTCCTTGAGGGGTCTTGAGTAGGGGAACCTTGGACCTTCCACTCGTACTCACTAAGATCAAGTTGGCTTCCTCTTGTAGTGAAACAAAGGCCAGGCTGATCGGAGTCAACTGAGCTCCTCCTGAACCACGGGGGCAGAGGGACAGTAGAGTCTGAAAGTTCCGTGGAAAATACTACCGAAATGTGAACAGAGATGCTAAAAATTAGACTCATGGTTCTGGAGTTTTGCAAGTTGGTTGCATAATCCCTTTTAAAGGGAAACAAAATAAATGGAGACATTTTTGAGTGTCGAGAAATATTTTATCTTTTTACTTAAATCATTACAAATCCTCAACTATGTATGTACTCGTGATTCATCTCTAAATTTCCAATAACTGTATAAATTATTAAACTTCATTGGGAAGACGATGTTGCCAACCACACATCAGACAGAGAACGAATACCTACAGAAAGAATTAAAAAATTAAACCCCAAAACATCATCCAGTCAATCAATAAATAAAGGTGTGAGGCAGCATTTGGGAAGCAGAGGGAGGACGATCGCTGAGAGTTCAAAGCCACCTTGAGAATACATAGTGAATTCCAGGTCAGCCTGAGCTACAGTGAGCCCCTACCTCGATAAAACAAAAACAAACAAAAAAAAGTATTAGTCCAATAAAAAAAAGACATTCTAAGTCTTTCTAAAAAAAAAACTAAATGGCACATCTAGAAGCTGTAGACTGTTACTAGAAAATTAATTTGATGATGACATCAAATTAAAAGAGAGACTAATGGAGAGAGGGAAGGGATATGATGGAGATTAGAGTTCTAAAGGGGTCTGGGGGCAGGGGAGGGAAATATCATGCATTTTTTGTATGTAAGTATAGAAGTTGTCAATAAAAATAAATAAATAAAATCTAATCACTGTCTGAGATGATTTCCTCAATATAAGGTAAAAGCATAACTATCCTTGCTCTTTTTCTGCAATGTCAGATTGGGATTTTTAATTTCTTGCTGATCAAGTAATGCCACCACAAATTCTGATTCTCTTACATGTGATGCTTACGTTCAGGACTTAGTGTGTTTTCCTTAGTAATTGTGAATGTTGCTATGTGAACATATGGCATGTCGGTGATTTTCCAGCAGCTTACTCTGCTTGTGGCCCTTCACCATTTTCTCTCTGTCTCTCTTCTATCTTTCTATTCGTGCAAATAAATAAATAAATAAATGAAGTATTTTTAAACATAAATATGAAAATCCCTCAGAACAGTAAAAATAGAGCTAACATGAACCAGCCAGAGCACTCTTTTTTTTTATTTTATTTTTTGAGAGAGAGACAAAGAGAGAAGGGCATACCAGGGTCTCCTGCCACTGCAGATGAACTCCAATGCATGCGCCACCTTATGCATCTGGCTTCTGTGGGTACTGAGCAATCAAACCTGGGTCCTCAGGCTTCACAGGCAAGTGCCTTAACTGCTAAGCCATCTCTCCAGTCCTTAGCCACTCTTAAGTACACACATGAAGGAATCAAAGTCAGCATAGCTGAGAGATTCTTGCACATTCATATTTATGGCTGCCCTCTTCACAATTGCCAGGAAACGGAACCAGTCCGGACATTCATGAATGGATGAATGGATAGAGATTGTGGTACATATACACAATGGAATTTCATTCAGTCATAAAGAAAAATAAGCCAGGCATGGTGGTGCACACCTTTAATCCCAGCACTTACACTCAGGAGGCAGAGGTAGGAGGATTGCTAAGAGTTCGAGGTTACCTTGAAACTTCATAGTAAATTCCAGGTCAGCCTGGTCTAGAGTGAGACTTTACCTCAAAAAAAAAAAAAAAAAAAAAAAAAAAAACAGCTAACTAACTAAATAAATATTGGTCTGAATGCTAAGTTCTGCCATAAACAGTGCCCAGCTGATAAAGTACAATTGAAAAATGCTATCAAGATGCATGAAAGAAAGAAATACCGAGTGAAAGAATTTCTGATGAAAAGAGTGCACAGGGGGCAGTGCTTGCCTGAATACTGGACAGAGAAGGACAGTCCAGACCAAAAGCACTTTGCAACCTGGTTAAGCAAACATGAAAAGATGGTCAGGAAAGTGGGACGTCCCTCTGCTAGGTATCTATGTCCATGGAGAAACAAAACTATGAAAAGCTATTTGAACAATGGGCTGCAGAGATGGCTCAGCCATTAAGTAAGGCACTTGCCTGCAAAGGCTAATGGTCTGGGTTCAGTTCCCCAGTGCCCATGTAAAACCAGATGCACAGAGTGGCACATACATCTGGAGTTCATTTGCAGTGGCAAGAGGCCTTGGAATGCCCATTCTCTCAATTTCAGTTTTTTTTTCTTTCTGTCTCTCCTGATTTGAAAATACATAAATATTTTTTTTAGGTCTGGAGAGATTGCTTACTGGTTAAGGCTTTTGCCTGTAAAGCCAAAGGACCCAGGTATGATTCCCCCAGGATCCACGTAAACCAGATGCACAAGGTGGCACATGCACCTGGAGTTCATTTGCAGTGGCGGAAGGCCCTGGCGCGCCCATTCTTTCTTTCTGTCTCTCTCTCTCTCAAATAAATAAAATTAAAAATATTTCAAAAAAATCAATAAATTTAAAAAATATGTTTTTTTTAAAGTTATTTGAACAGGAAAAAGTGAAAAAGAAAGCATGGAAAAGCCTGCTTTGTTGGTGATGATTTTTCAAGAAAACCACCTAAATATGAAAGTTTCATTAGGCCAACTGGCTTATGTTTCAGCGGGGCCAGGTAATACGTCCTGAGCTGAAAGCCATCATTTGCTTGCCAACACTTGGTATGGACAAGAATCCCTCATTGTCACCGAATATAGCTCTGAGTGTCATTTCCGCAGCACAGTTATTGTGGTGAATGTTCTGTGTGTCTCGGGACACGTGGTATTTGAGAGATTATGTTCAAGTTACTGACAGTGACGGACGCAGAAATGAAGTCTTGCTGGCTCGACAGTGGCTCTAGGCTAGTAACTCCTGAGGGTCACTGGAGGCTGCAAAACCACCAGGGAAGGGCACCCTGACCGTGAGAGTTCTGATTATGACCAGATAGCCTGACACACATGCCGTCATCGAAAGTGGTGACGTAGTGGGCTGCAGAGATGGCTCAGCCGTTAAGGCACTTGCTTGCAATGCCTAATGACCCGGGTTCAGTTCCTCAGGACCCATGTAAAGCCAGCTGCACAAAGTGGGGCATGCATCTGGAATTCATTTGCAGCAGCTAGAGGCCCTGGTGTGCCCATTCTCTCTGTCTCTGTCTCTGTCTTTGTCTCTCTCTCTGCTTGCAAATAAATAAAAATATTTTTCAAAGAAATGCTTATTAAATTGTGGAAAAATCAAGGCATGTAAACTTAAACCCGCATTTGATGAAAATGATTTTTGGTTTTCCTCAAGCCCTAACTAGATGCACTGAGAGAAAGGCATGCTCGCACGCTTAATAGCTTGCCTTTTAGACTCGGTGTTCTTGCTTTTGAGAAAGCATTGTTTCAGTCATAATTGTTTATTTTTTTAATTAACTTTTTAAAAAGTGTTTATTTATTTATTGAGAGAGACAGAGGAAGAGGGGAGAGAGAGAGAGAGAATGGGTGTGCCAGGGCCTCTAGCCATCTTGTGCATGTGGCTTTACAGGGATACTGGGAAATTGAACCTGGGTCATTTGGCTTTACAGGCAAGTCGCCTTAAGTGCTAACCTATCTTTCCAGCCCTTAAGTACCTTTTTTTTTTTAAAAAAAAAAAAAAAAACCAATTTATTGGATTGATTATACCAAAATGTAAGCCTGAGAAAACAAGGCAATAAGTTCATTTAGTAAGAACCTTTCCATCATAGTTTCATAACTTCAGATACTTCCTTCTTACAAACTACCCCATGGACTTGAGTTCAAAGAGGTGTGCGGATTAACATGCTTGCTGGCAACATGATCTTGGCGTGCACTCTATGACTAAAGCGCTCTGAGCTGGGTGGGCCTAGGCTTGCCATTCACCGAGGGTGTTCAACTTCTCCATTACTTTTCCCCTGTTTAAACTCTGGATGGTTCTTCCACAAGGCACACTGTGATGTGTTTGGGTCTTCAGTAGTGCTAAAGGGGTGGAAAGACACATGCAAAACTCATATAAGGGGCTGGAGAGACGGCTTAGCGGTTAAGCGCTTGCCTGTGAAGCCTATGGACCCCCTTCAAGGCTCAATTCCCCAGGACCCATGGAAGCCAGATGCACAAGGTGGTGCATGCAGTGGATAGAGGCCCTGGTGCGCCCGTTCTCTCTCTCTCTGCCTCGTTCACTCTGTCGCTCTCAAATAAATTAATTAATTTAAAAAAAGATAACTTTCGGAGATTCAGAAATGCAGTACAGAAACTCACTGTAACAGGAGGCCTGGCGGGGCGGGGGATGCTGCTGGTAAAGGCTCTATTGGCTATAAAAGGATTTCAGTGAGAAGTGCTCCTAACTGGTATTTAGTTTTGTATCTTAGATAACATAATTTAAAAGGTTTAAACAAAGTGACTTTAAAAAGAATAGATTTTTAAAATTAATACATCTGCAAACCAACATTCATAGACTGCTTTCAAGATTGCTGAGATGGTTCAGTGGTTAAAGGTGCTTGCTAGCAAAACCTACCAGGCTGGGTTTACTTCTCCAGTACCCATGTAAAGCCAGATGCTCAAAGTGGCACACGTATCTGGAGTTCCATAGCAGTGGCAGAAGGCCCTGGCACACCCATGCTCTCTTTCTCTTTCTCTCTCTCTCTCTCTCAAATAAATAAATAAAAATTAAAAAATGAAAATAAACCAAGGCTATACCTAGTGATATTTCAGTACCTCTAGGGAAAATAAATGAATAGCTAATTTTTAATTACTCATTTTATACAAAGAAAAATATCATGTAACATTTTTATGTCTTTTTAAATAAGTAGCATAAAAACCCAAAAGTGGATTTTTTTTTCTATTGAATGGAGACCATCATTCAAGGGACATAATGGTCCACAAGGGTACCAGAAATTCTTTCTTTAGCTTGTTATTTTATTTGATATTTCATTTCTAATCTTTTTTTCTTCCTTTTTTCCATACATCTGTGTATATGGTGTCCATGCATGTTCATATGTGTGTCTCAGATGTCTTCCTCAATCACTCTCCACTGTATTTTTATTTTTATTTTTA
Source organism: Orientallactaga sibirica (assembly GCA_036365145.1). Classification (NCBI taxonomy): domain Eukaryota; kingdom Metazoa; phylum Chordata; class Mammalia; order Rodentia; family Dipodidae; genus Orientallactaga; species Orientallactaga sibirica. Next base: position 2,836,532 of record JAEOAD010001846.1, read on the forward strand.
TTTTGTGTGTGTGTGTGTGTGTGTGAGTGAGACAGGCTCTCTCTTTCTCTCTGAACTTGGAACTCACCAATTCACCCAGACTAACCAATAAATCCTCATATCCTCCCGTAGCTGCCAACTTGAGCTGTTTTTTTTGTTTTGTTTTTCTTGAGTGCGGGGAATCTGAACTCGGGTCCTCATGCTTGCCCCACAAGCACATGAACCACTGAACCATCTCCCTAAGTCTCCCAGCTTTAATTTCTGCGGATAGATATCCAGCCTGGGCACCCTCATAAGACACCTTCCCACAGCTGTGGCTGGCTGTGACCCCAGGGTCACTCCACGTAGCCTATTTCTCTGTAAAAGGATATGCAGCTTGGGGCGCCCGTGGGGGCATTCTTTTCCTAGCACTGGGTTGAAATCGTTCTGGCAAAAGGTCCTCCAGAGACTTCAGTGATTTCACCATCTGAGTTGCTGGCCGATCTGCTCAAGGTCACCGACTAACATAATGCCTCCGAGGATGTCTACAGTTGCCAGTGAGACATTCCAGAAGAAATCATTATTGCTTACAGAGAAAAAGCTTAAAAATGTTCCCAGCGCATTCCTTACTCTGCCGAGCTAGCTTAACTTATCATCATATGATGTGCGCATGGACGTGTATGTGAATTGGTGTGCTTGCATACGTGTCTGGATGGTGATCTCCACTTTTGGAGCAGCTTTTTGGTTTGCAGTTTTGGAACACGCATACTCTTCCTTTTACTAAGTATCCTCCAAATCTAAAAATCTTAGAACAAATTTTTTTAAAGATGTATTTTAGTTTATTTATTAGAGAAAGAGAGCGGATGGGTGTGCCAGTGCCTTTCCCCGTTGTGAACAAACTCTGGACCCATGCACCACCTTGTGCATCTGGCTTACGTGGGTCCCGGGAAATCAAACCTAGGACCTTAGGCTTCACAGACAAGTGCCTTAATGCTAATCCATCTCTCCAGCCATTGAACAAACCTTTGTACCAGTGGCTGCTTGCTATCATGTACTGCCCAATTTTACCTTCGTTTCTAGAAATACAACTTTAAGTATCACAACCCTAAATAAAGGCCACCACCCAGCTTCCTTTGTAGCTTAGTATGATCAGATAGGACTAGTTCTGGCCAATAAGGAGCAAGCAAGATCCTAAAGCAGTTTTTCTATACTATTTTGAAGAACATAAATGTGCTTTTTGCTCAGCATGGTGGCACGTGCCTTTAACCCCAGCACTTGGGAGGCAGAGATAGGAGGATTGCCATGAGTTTGAGGCCACCCTGAGACTATACAGTGAATTCCAGGTCAGCCTGGGCTAGAGCAACACCCTACCTCAAAAAAACAAAAACAAGACAAAAATTACTTTTTCTTTAAAATCTATTTTGTTTATGTGTCTTTAATTTTAGATTGTTCTTTTTTTAATTTTTTTAATTTTTTGGTTTTTCAAGGTTTCACTGTGGTCCAGGCTGACCTGGAATTTATGTATGCTCAGGGTGGCCTCAAACTCACAGTGATCCTCCTACCTCTGCCTCCCAAGTGCTGGTATTAAAGGTGTGCACCACAACACCGGGCTTGTTCTTCTGTTTCTTGCACACAAACCTAAAATATAACTTGGCCCAATAGAAATTACTAAGTTCCCACCTTACAGCATCGATACATATATGATCATACAAATATACGACAGGGAGCAATATGTCTACACATGAAAAAAATTGCATGGGGCTGGAGGGATGGATCAGTGGTTAAGGCGTTTGCCTGTGAAGCCTAATGACCTGGGTTCAATTCCCCAGTACCCAGGTAAAGCCGGAAACACAAAGTGGTGCCTGCTTCTGGAGTTCATTTATTGTTGCTAGAGGTCCTGGTGCATCCATTCTCAACTCTCTTCCTATCTCTCTCTCTCTCGTTGTCTCTCTGCGTCTGTGTGTGTGTGTCTTTCTCTGTACCTCATTGCAAAGAAATAAATAAAATGTTTAAAAAGAATTGCAATCCATGTATATTAAGATTAGATCCAGGGCTGGGGAGATGGCTTAGTGGTTAAGGTGCTTGCCTGCAAAGCCAAAGGACCTAGGTTCGATTCCCCAGGACCCACGTAAGCCAGATGCACAAGGTGGTGATGCATCTGGAGTTTGTTTGCAATGGCTACAGGCCCTGGTGCCCATTCTCTGTCTGTCTGTCTTTCTCTCTCTCTCTCTCTCTCTGCTTTTCTCTCAAATAAATAAATAAAATTTAAAAAATATTTTTTAAAAGATTAGATCCGTCATTTAGAAGAGCTTGTAAACACCTCCCAACACTACGGAAGTGAGGGTGAGTGAGGAATGTCAGCAGCTCACGTACACCCTTGAATGTCAAAACGGTTAGAGTTGTTTGAACAGCTTTGTGACTGACACTGAGGTAACCCTTACTCTTGGCCTTTGGCGTATGAGGTCACAGTTTGAGAAGGAAGAAGAGATGGAGGGGACACTGAGAAAATATGTGGGCCAATCTCACAACAGCCTAGCTTGCTTCCCAAGAAGTCGACTGAGCCAGCGTTACTCCACCCTCACCTCTGACCTCCTGCACAGTCCCCCATGGAGGCAAGCCCTGGGCGACTGCACTTGTTGCTCCTGTAATGCCCCCACTTAAAAATAACCCCCAGCTGCTCCAGTAGTTGAGAGGCTCCATGTCTGACCCCACACTCGGAGTTCTGAGAGGAAAAGGCAGCCCACTCAGGCAAGCATCTGAGGCCTGGAGATTCCTCCTCCTTCTCCCAGTGTGGCAGCTGCCGTCAGAAAGCAACAGACCAAGATAATACTCATAAGTGCTCTGGAATTGCAGAGGGTGGGGGGCTGGGAGCCATTCTGGGGCCCTGAGACTCCATAAGGGACAGGTGGGAAAATAACAGCCCCCCTCCCTGGCTCCAAGAGAACAGAAAGCCCCCCCTATGGAGAAGCTGGGAGTGAAGCCGGAGCAAGCTCCTGTCTGGCTGAGCATCAGCATCACACCAGGTGGTGTGACCTGGGCATGATCGCAAGAAATGAAGCTGAGGGCTGGAGCCATGGCTCAGCGGTTAAGGCTCTCGCCTGCAAAGACTGAGGACCAGAGTTTGATTCCCCAGTGTCCACATAAAGCCAGAGACACAAAATGGTGCATTTGTGGTTCCTTTGCAGTATCTGGAGGCCCTGGTGCACCCTTTCTCTCTCCCTCATAAATAAATGAAATTTTTTTTTTTTTAATGAAATGAAGCTGAAACAAAAGGAAAAGGAAGTGGAGTCCAGAAGTGTCAAATACATGTGGCCAAGCCACATGGTCCCCAGGGAGAGGGAGAGAGCAGAAGGGCCCAGGATGAACCAGGAAAACAGAAGTACTTAAAGCTCTGAGTTATTTTCAGGTAAATGGGGTTTATTCCTGGCAGCTGTTTCCCCATCTCTATTTCATCACCTTAAAGGCTCAGGCACTCCCCTACGGGGTATCTTTTTCATAGGAAGACCCCTCCTTGGAGTCGTAGATACTGATGCTATGAGGGATGTTTCCACACAACGTGCGCTCTGCAGCTGTGGCAGCCGCCCGGCTTCCTCAGCCTGCAAACAGAAGGACCAATGGAAAGCAAGAACGGGGAGAGAAACGCAAGGTCATCCAGCAACGTGCTGGTGGAGTGCCTGACTCAGGGCTGCCTGTGTCGCTTTGATAAGCCCTCCAGACCGTCACACGATCACCCCATCACTGAAGAGTGGGGCTGGGGTAGTAGAGCTGGAGAGAGGCTGATGGTGCAAAATGCAGTTGGCCCCGCCTCGCCGCCCAGTGATTAATTTAGCACATCCAGAAACTTGCTTCCTTTTGTCTTTCTCCTCCTTCTCTTTGGTCAGCTCACAACACTTAATCATAAGCCACGTGAAAGCATTCACTTGCATTCTCTCCAGCAAACATACTGAAGGAGGGTTGGAGGGGTGGTTTAGCGGTTAAAGGCACCTGCCTGCAAAGCCAAAGGACTCAGGTTTGATTCCCCAGGACCCATGTAAGCCAGGTGTACGAGGTAGCGCACACGTCTGGATTTTGTTTACAGTGGCTAGAGGTCCTGGCACACCCATTCTCACTCTCTCACACCTCCACATCTGCCTCTTTCTCTCTTCCCCTCAAATAAATAAACAAGTAAAATAAAAGTATTTAAAAACACACACACATTGAGCCAGGAGTGGTGGCGCACGCCTTTAATCCCAGCACTTGGGAGGCAGAGGTAGGAGGATCATCATGAGTTCAAGGCCACCCTGAGACTACATAGTGAATTCCAGGTCAGCCTGATTTAGAGTGAGACTCTACCTCAAAAAACAAAAGAAAAATCACTGAAGGAGACTGGCATGATGATGCAAGCCTATCACACCAGCACTCAGGAGGTTGAGGCAGAAGGAACGTTACAACATTGAGTCTAGCCTAGGCTACACAGAGAAAGAAAAGCTGTATTAATATTATTGTATTATTATATTGTATTGAATAAACCCCACCACCACCACCCAAGACGTGGGCATTGAAATATCCTTCATTCAGTACTACATTCTATGAGATCATTTTCTGTGTTTGTCATCATCTCTGCCCATTTCTTATCCAAAATAAACTCTTTGAAATTAAATCAACAGGGGCTGGAGAGATGGCTTAGTGGGTAAGGTGCTTGCCTGTGAAGCCTAAGGACCCAGGTTTGATTCCCGAGTGCCCACAGAAGCCAGATGCACAAGGTGGTGCATGTATCTAGAGTTTGTTTGCAGTGGCTGGAGGCCCTGGTGCATTCATTCATTCTCTCTATCTGCCTCTTCGTCTTCTCTCTCTCTCTCTCTCTCTCTCTCTCTCTCTCTCTTTCTCTCCCTCTTTTTCAAATAAATAAATAAAATATTTTTTTAAAAAATTAAATCAACAAATATTCCCTTAAGACATATATGAGAGACAGGTCAAGCATCATAAGCTCTATGCCAGGATGGCTCCCTCAGGGCTCACGTTCCATTTGGAGAGGACACCTGACGGTGTCCACAAAATGTGGACGCACATACAGATACATGAAGTTATTGTTCAAAGCAAGTGAAGGGGGGCTGGAGGGATGGCTTAACGATCAAGCGCTTGCCTGTGAGGCCTAAGGACCCCAGTTCAAGGCTCGATTCTCCAGAACCCATGTAAGCCAGATGCACAAGGTGGCACATGCATCTGGAGTTCGTTTGCAGTGGCTGGAGGCCCTGGTGCTCCCATTCTCTCTCTCTCTCTCTTTTTGCCTCTTTCTCTCTGTGTCTGTTGCTAATAAATAAATAAAAATAACAACAAAAAAATTTTAAAGTGAAAGGATGCAATCGAGGTTTAGTTTGTTGCTTCTCAAATGAATGGATGAGGATGTAAGCCTTGTTCAGCTAAGGGAGACCGCCCTAGCCTATACGCACCAAAGGCTGAGTTCCTCAGAAAACAACCCGGACTGTGCTAGGCCGCTGTGGGGAGTTGAACTGTCTCCTTCAAGTTCATATACTGAAGTCTTCACTGTTGTTACTTCAGAAAGATACTTTGTATGGAGACCAGGTTTTTCAAAAGATGGCCAAGTTAAAAAGGATACCTTTAATTCCAGCTTGTGTCCTGTAACAAGGGACACTTGTTGACAGACAAATAGAGAAAGAAGACTGTGGAGAAATGCGGGGGGAAAGATAGCCAAGGAAAGAGGCTTGGGGCAGGTCAGACCCTTCCTTCCCAGGACTCAAAGGAAACAACTACGGTGAACAACTAGATCTCACATGTCCAATATCTCGAAGTGTGAGTCCAGCCATTTCTGTTGGTTCAGTTGCCCTCTGTGACATGGTGTCACAGAGGCCAGAGTAAAGCAATGAGGCTTGCTCGAGGCTAAGAGGCAAATGAGCGTGCAAGCCTGGTGAGGAAAGCCTCCCACATCTGTGTAATACCAAAACAAGCTGCTCATACTCTGGGCAAAGTCACTGCGCCCAGAGTCAAGAGCACAGGAAGAAGAGCAGGTATCCGTGCCCATCAGGTCGGGAGGGAGCCCTTGGGTCTGTGTGCACTGGGCTTGTCTGGAATGTGTTCTGTAGGTGGGGGTGGGGAACTCTGGTGGCCTTTCATCCGGGGCCTGTTCTAATAAATAGATGGGGTGCCAGGGAGACGCTGAGCAAGATGGAGTGAGGACACGGGACAAGGTCACTTAGTGATAGGCATTTGCCTGCAAATTAGAGTCACCTGACATTATAGGCTGACAATAGTCCCTAAAGATGAATATTCCTGGCTTCATCCTGGAAACCTGGGACTGAGTAACAAAAGATTTTGATAAATGTTCTTTAGGATCCTGAGTTGAAGAAATTACCCTGGATAGGCCCTAAATACAATCAAAATGTGCCTTATAAAACCGAGGCTGATGAGGACGGGAAGAACTGACTTAGAGAAAAAGGCCATGGAGCCAGGGTAAGACAAAAGGTGATGTGAGCCAGGTGTAGTTTGGCACATCTTTAATCCCAGCACTCAGGAGGCAGAGGTAGGAGGATCACTATGAGTTCCAGGTCAGCCTGGACTAGAGTAAGACCTAAAAAAAAAAAAAAATGGGCTGGAGAGATGGCTTAGCGGTTAAGGAGTTTGCCTGCAAAGCCTAAGGACCCCAGTTCAATTTTCCAGGTTCCACGTGAGCCAGATGCACATGGTGGCATATGTGTCTGGAGTTTGTTTGCAGTGGCTGGAGGCCCTGGCAGGCCCATTCTCTCTCTCTGTCTGTCTCTTTCTCTCTCTCAAATCAATCAATAAATAAAATATATTTAAAAAAAAAAAAACAAAGAAAGGTGATGTGATATGGCCAGGAAAGAAGGAAGGAACATGCCTGCTTCTAAAACCATGGAGGAGGCAGGGGAATGGATTATCCAAGAAATCTCCAGGTTTAGTAGCATCTAAAGCCCAGTAACATCTATTTCAGAAATCTGGCCGACAGCTTTGTGAGGAGAATAAATTAGTATTCTTGTAAGTCACCGAGTGGATGCTAATTTGTAACTACAGGTACAGGAAGCTGCACCAGCAGGGCCCCATCCCAGAGCAAATGAACCTGTCCCGAGGGGAGTCATCTGTCACAGCTCCCAGGGGTGCTCCCAAGCTGAGGGATGCTGAGGCAGAGGTGGCTGTAGTCTATATGTGATGTGGGCGTCCTCAGAAGAGACAGATGGGAAGTTTGGGAATGACAAAAAGAGATGGAGGAAGGACAGAAGCTGTCGTTGGTACCCACTACTGTTGTAGGGAGTGAGGAGAGCAGGTCTGGGGATGTAGCTTAGTGGTGGAACAATTGCCTGGAATGCAAAGTCCTGGGCTGAGGTTCCAGTTCCACACAAGCATGTGCGCACACACACACACACACACACACACACACACACACAGAGAGAGAGAGAGAGAGAGAGAGAGAGAGAGAGAGAGAGAGAATAACCAAAGAGTCACAGGAGGGAGGATGAGGATCACAACATAAAAGTCTCACATAGAGGGGCTGGAGAGATGGCTTAGCAGTTAAGGCGATTGCCTGCAAAGCCAAAGGATCCCGGTTCGATTCTCCAGGACCCACATAAGCCAGATGCACAAGGTGGTTCATGCACATGGAGTTCGTTTGCAGTGGCTGGATGCCCCGGTGCACCCATTCTCTCTCTCTCTCAAATAAGTAAAATATATTTTAAAAGTCACGCATAGAATGGTGACAGAGAAGACAACTAAGTCCCTTCATGCTGAAGAGAAGGTGAAGAGAGAGGTGACTAAGAAATGCTGTCTGCTCAGAGGCCCGCACTGACCTTTGAAGAAGCAGTTTTGGCGGACAGACATCAGGACAGACATCAGATAAGTGGTCCGTGGGAGGGAGTGGGTGGGGTGTGTGAGAGGCACAGCAAGGGCTCTGGCCTACAAAGAAGTGTCAACCTAGAACAGGAGACAGAGATAACACAACACTAGGCTCTGGAGTACGACAGATCCAACTCGCAGCCGCTCCTCCTTCAACTGCCTGTGGGGTCTTGAACACATGATGGTCTCGCCTCGCACAGACTTGGCCTGCCTCAATTATCACACAGCCATAACAATTTCTACCCCAAAGACTTTGGAGGAATCAATGACATAGAATAGGCAACGTGTTGATTTCAATGCCTGAAACATAGGAAGTTCCCAAAATGGATACAGGAATGAACGGATCGATGAAGAGATGGACGCAGAGGGTTGCAAAGCTCTGGAACCCTGCTTTCCCGTGAAGTCAACGCGTGGGTACAACACAGGACACAGTTAAATTTTAACTTCAAAAGTTCAGTGTAACCAAATACTACCTGGGCCAAGCTTGTACCCCAAATGAACAGTTGTTTGAATTGATTACCTGTTGCTCCAGTGGTAAATCACTACACATTTGGGGGACTACAACAGAAGGTAAATGAAGCCGGGCATGGTAGCGCACACCTTTAATCCCAGCACTGGGGAGGCAGAGGTAGGAGGATCGCTGTGAGTTCGAGGCCACCCTGAGACTGCTGAGTGAATTCCAGGTCAGCGTGGGATAGAGCAAGACCCCACCTCGAAACAAAGAAAGAAAGAAAGAAAGAGTAAAACTTCCAAAGGAAGAAACAACATAGTCACCAGAGCTTAAATTACTCGTTACTGTAAAATACTCAGGTCTCTAACAGTTTTGTGAAACTGTGTGATTGGTTTTCAAAATTAACACTGTATCAGTTATACGGGTGTCTTCTGAGCCTCAACTAGCTGCAGAATCGATTTCACAGTCACATGGTCTTGCCCATCAGAGTTTGGTTTTCCTATCTACAGTGGCAAAGCTTTTAAAAAAAAAGAGTTTTGGGCTGGAGAGATGGCTTAGCAGTTAAGGCATTTGCCTAAAAAGCCAAAGGATCCCAGTTTAACCCTCCAGGACCCACTAAGTCAGATGCACAAGGGGGTGCATGCGTCTGGAGTTCGTTTGCAATGGCTGGAGGCCCTGGCATGACCATCTCTCTCTCTCCTTTGCCTCTTTCTCTCTCTTAAATAAATTAAATAAATAAATAAATAAATAAATAAATAAATAAAAAAATATTTAAAAAGAGTTCATAAATCTGTTTTTTTTTTTTTCAGGGCTAATTTCTGAACTTTAAGATAAGTGTCTCACTATTTGTTATAAAATAAACTACACTCTAAAACTTAGTGGTTTAAAGGAATAATTCTCTGTTTTCACCACTGCTGGCTTGGGGATATGGGCAGGGCTCTGCTGGCTCTCCTGAGCCTATGGCAGTGGCCGAGTCTCCTGCTTAGGTGCAGTTCATGGCTGGCGGGATGAGAAAATCCAAGGAAGCTTCCTACCTATGTGTAGGACCTGGAGACCCTTCCACGTGGCTTCTCCACCCACGTGGTCAGCTTGGGCTTCCATACTGCACAATGCATGCACCGTATTAGATATGTCTATATCATATTTATTATATTCATGTACAACAATGTTTGTTAAATATTAGATCATTTTTGGTGTTTTGAGATAGAGTCTTGCTCTCGCTCAGGCTGACCTGGAATTCACTTGTAGTCTCAGAGTGACCTCGAACTCATGAGGAGGTGATCTTCCTACCTCTGTCTCCCGAGTCCTGGGATTAAAGGTATGCACCCCCATGCCCAGCTAAATAATAGTAAAATTTAATGTCTTTATTTTGCTTTTATTTTATTATTTATTTATTTTTTATTTGAGACAGAGAGACAAAAAGAGTGAAAGAGAGAGAAAGGGAGAGAGAATGGGTATGCCAGTGCCTTTAGCCACTGTAAACCAACTCCAGATGCATGTGTCACTTAATCACTAAGCCATCTCTCCAGCCCCCCCTTTTTTTTTCAGGTAGGGTCTTGCTCTAGTCCAGGCTGACCTGGAATTCACTATGTAGTCTCAGGCTGGTCTTGAACTCATGACAATCCTCCTACCTCTGCTGCCCAAGGGCTGGGATTAAAGGAGTGCACCACCATTCCCAGCCATGTCTTTGTTTCAAAAAATGTTTTATTTATTTATTTACTGGGAGAGAGAGAGAGAGAAAGAGGAAGGTAGGGATAGAATGGGTGCGCCAGGACCTCTTGCCACTGCAAACAAATTCTAGATGCATGCACTACTTAGTATATCTGGCTTTATGTGCATACTGGGGAATTGAACCCAGCTGTCAGGCTTTGTAAGCAAGTGTCTTTAACTGCTGATACATCTCTCCAGCCCTTGCTCCCCTTTCTGTTCTCCTCCTGAGTATACCAAACACCTTATACTCTCGTTTCGTTCCATGGGTACCACCAGGTAGCCAAGGGAGATTTATGTTGCATATCAAAGCCGAGCTTTGCAAGGGCTTAGAGCTCATCACTGGATCAAGCAGGATTGTTCTTCTCCACGCGCAAGCAGCTCCACGTTCACACTCCTGCACATGTATGCATGTACACAGAGACTCAGATGCCCTCATTCTTCTGAAAACACTGTTTATGAATCAAACAGCAGCTATATTTCTGTTCTCTCTTAATGTGAAATATTGAGAATAGCTAAAATTCACAGGCGGAAGTTCTGGACTTTCCCATCTTTCTACCCCAGAGTCCTTCTACAAGTGCCAGTAGGCAGGTCACAAGTGTTTGTCATACTAAAAGCTGTCCCTTCGCAATTAATTGCTCAAATACATATTGCTACTTTTTCTTAAAGCTTTTGAGCTGAAATATACAACTTGCTGTGCAAGTATTTAATTAAATTCTAAGGCATATCTTAGCTATTTGTTTAAAACACAAAAGTCAAATTCAAGTCACTCCCAAAAATAGTGCATAGAAGGTAAAGCAGAAAAAAAATAGATTTGACATTGCACTAAGAAGTGTTCTATCCTTGTCATTATGAGCACAAAATTAATGTCCTCCTAGTCTCTAGAAAACTGCATGTGGGCTGTAGAAAGGCAGAAGGGAGTCACTTAGGGCAGTAAGAAAGGGTGGAGGGGTTGTAAGTGATCTGTTCTGATCTGCCACGTATCTCTTGTCGAGGGCAATCACCAGACAGGTCGTAAGGGAGAAAGTGGAGGTGCCCAGCTACCCCTTTAATCACAGCATGGCTGCTGTGTGCACAGCCCTGATGTCTGGGCTGCCTGCAGACTCTGATAGCTTAGGCCGAAGCAAGGGAGAAGCTGATAATGGGGCAGAAGCCCTGAGAAGCCTGCAGGCTGCCCAGAGCCACCCTTCCAGTCATGTCTGTGCCAGACATGATGCCATCCCTCAGGAGACTGAGGGATGGCCCAAGGCGGCCTCTTGCTTTCTCCAGTCTGTTAAATTTGACACCATTACTTTCTGGCTGTTCTCAACTTCAAAGGGGAGACGGGACTGTTTGCCTACATAACAGAGTCCTGTGGAACTTTCTCAGACAAGGTTTTGAAATAAGCATTAGACACAGCATGTAAGTGCCAAGGAACATAAAATCATATGAGGGTGCATGGGTGTGGGGCTGGAAGAACCTGGGTCTGGCTCGCTACCATTCGTCCCTTTCTTTGTAGGCTGCTGTTTCTTGATTGTTTTTCCCAAGACAGTTTTTTCCCTCAAAGACAGAAGTCAGAAATAAAATGTTTATACATATATATGATACTTATATCTAATATTGACATATATATTTCTGCTCCTTCACATACCCTGAGGTGTCCCATAGCAGACACTTGCCTATTTTCCCATTTTTATTATTACCATTTTTTGAGGAAAGCCCAACAGACTGCCTTTTTTATGTGTGTATGTGTAAGACAGAGAAAGAGCGCGCCCAAGAAAGAATTCACACACCAGGGTCTCCAGGCAGCACGACAATCAAACTCCAGATGCATGCTCCCCCTTGCGTGCATGTGCAACCTTGTGCACTTTCATCACGGTGTGTCTGGCTTACATGGGACATGGAGAGTTGATCATGAGCCCTTAGGCTTCGCAAGCAAGCACCTTAACCACTAAGCCATCTCTCCAGCCCCTACTTTCCCTTTTAACATACTGAGCAAATCCAGTTCACCAAGGCTATGTTCCGGCAGCAGACAGGGGCAGGTGCCTGCTCTGAGATAGCAGCTTGAGGGGATTCTGACAGACGGTACTAGATAGTAACCCTTGTGAGAGCTGGGGTGGGGGCTACGTGGACTCTGCTGAGCAGCCAACCAGTGTCCCAGTCCTCTTGCTGAGATGACTGACTGTTGCTTGAGATTTTCTGACATTCACTAAGCCAGGCCCTCCTTCCAAGCCTGAGCACCTTAGTCCCTCCTCTGTGAGTGCAAATGCTGGGCTAAGAGTCTTCCATGCTCTTTGCAGTTCCTACTTCCTGTGACAGCACGAAGTCCTAAAGACCAGGGTAGGAGCCAGCAGAGACCCGGAAATCCCATAGAAGGGAAAAAGCAATATTCTTGCCCAACTTGGAAGATCTTTTCTGGTATTAGAATGGACGTGTGCTAAATAAGAACTGACCCAAAAGGATGCCCATGTCTCTCCTGACCCCTGCAAGCCAGAAAGTGTCTGTGCTCGCCTCTCTAAAGATACATGGCTCTCTCTCTCTCTCTCTGCCTCTTTCTCTCTTTGTCTGTCTGCTGCTCTCAAATAAATAAATAAATAAATAATAAATAAATAAATAAATATGTTTAAAGGGGATGGAGAGATGGCTTAGCAGTTAGGCACTTGCCTGTAAAGCCTAAGGACCCCAGTTTGAGGCTCTGTTCCCCAGGACCCATGTAAACCAGGTGCACAAGGTGGCACATGCATCTGGAGTTCATTTGCAGTGGCTGGAGGCCGTGGTACACTCATTCTCTCTCTCTCTCTCTCTCTTTTTCTCTGCTTCTTTCTCTCTTTTTCTGTCTATTTCTCTTAAATAAATAAGTAAGAATACATGGAGCAGGGAGTGGCCATGCACAACTGTAACCCCAGTCCAGAGGGGAGCAGAGACTGGAGTATCACCAGGTCTCATGAAAAAAACAACAGAGCTGGTGAGATGGAGAGATGGCTTAGTGGTTAACTCACTTGCCTGCAAAGCCTGAGGATACAGGTTTGATTCTCCAGATCCCACGTTTGCCAAACACACAAAGGTGAGGCAAGCGCAAGGTTGCACATGCCCACTAGGTGGCACAAGTCAGCTGTTGAGGTCCTGGCATGTCAATTCTCTCTCTTTCTCTCATGCACGTGCTTTCTCTAAAATAAAATAATGAATAAAAATAAAAATAAAGGCTGGGTGTGGTGGCGCACGCCTTTAATCCCAGCACTCAGGAGGCAGAGGTAGGAGGATTGCCGTGAGTTCAAGGCCACTCTGAGACTACATACTTAATTCCAGGTCAGCCTGGACCAGAGTGAAACCCTACCTCAAAACACCAATAAATAAATAAATACATAAAAATAAGAAAAAAAAATATCAAGGTCCGGGATCAGTAAGTAACTGTGGCTCAAGTAAGAATGGCTGGGACACTGATGGAAGGGGACACGACAGCAAATGTTCCCTTGTGATCACTGCAGGCAAGTGCACCCTGTTCCAAGGAAGCTCACTGGGTGCTACATGAGCACATCCATGTGCATACACCACACACACACACACACACACACACACACACACACGTATACAAAGTGTATCTACACTGGCTGCTCTCGCATTCCTTCCCTCCCCAAGCACCCCACTGGACTTGTCTTTCTCTCATTTAGCTCTCAGCATTTTCTTTGGCTGGAAGAGGCTTTACGCCCTCTGTACAGGAAAGCTCTGTAGATGGGCTCTGCCAGAAAGGTCAGGAATGAATGGAGACAGTGGGTATCACCCGGGCTAATTCACAGCAATGGAGAGGATGTATAAAAGAATTCCAGGACATGTCTTTCCTTTGTAACTTCCTGCTCATTATAGGGTGAGCTTGTATTCTTGTCCCCAAAATGTGCAAATATGGACTCATAGTCCAAGCTTCCTAGACTACTTAAAAGCAGGGAGAGTGAACTGGAAATACAGTCTTCTGTTCCTGAGGGCCCACTCACAGAGCTGCTTAAAAACATGGGTCTGTTCAGCATTGAAACATCTCTACCATACCTTGAAAAGCTCAGGGTCCATTGTGGAAGAGGTGGAAGAAAGACTGTAAGAGCCAAAGGAAGGGTAGGACTGCTTACAATGCCATCTTCCAGACACAAAATGGCCTGGATATTCATGACCTCACAGTGCCTGACACTGCCTACACAAGACCTTCATAATAGGAGTAAAAGATGATGACATCAAAATAAAAGAGACTAGGGCTGGAGAGGTGGCTTAGTGGTTTAGTGCTTGCTTGTGAAGCCTAAGGACCCCAGTTCAAGGCTTGATTCCCCAGTACCCATGTAAGCCAGATGTGCAAGGTGGTGCATGCATCTGGAGTTCATTTGCAGTGGCTGGAGGCCCTGGTGCACCCATTCTCTCTCTCTGCCTCTTTCTCTATCACTCGCAAATAAATAAATAAATAAATAAATAAATAAATAAATAAATAAACAAACAGGAAGACTGCCAGGCATGGTGGTACATGCCTTATTAAAAAGAGAGAGAGAGAGAGACTAATTGAACTGGGGAGAGGATTTGATGGAGGGGGATTTGAGAGGGGGGAAAAGGGGGCTAGGAGAGAGAATTATCATGGTTTATTATCTATAATTTGGAAGCTGTTAATGAAAAGTTAAAAAAATAACAATTAAAAGAGAGACTAATGGAGAGAGGGAAGGGATATGATGGAGATTGGAGTTCTAAAGGGGTATGGGGGCAGGGGAGGGAAATATCATGCATTTTTGTATGTAAGTATATAAGTTGTCAATAAAAAAATTTTTAAAAAAACCACACCAAACATGGGTCATCCATCATTGTTCAGGAAATGACTGCCTTCCTGAATTGAGAGAGTTAAAGGATGGATCAATGGAGGCTGGAGAGATGGCTCAGCAGTTAAGGCACTTACCTGTGAAGCCTAATGACCCCGATTTGATTCCCCTGTACCCACATAAGCCAGATCTACGAGGTGGCACAGGTGTCTGGAATTCATCTGCAGTAGCTAGAGGCCCTGGTGCACCCATTGTCTCCCTCCACCCCCTCTCTCTTTCTCTCGATCTCTCCAATAAATAATAAAATACTTAAAAAATAAAAATAAAAGGCAAAAAAGAATTTAAAAAAATGGAAGGGAATCCCCGAGAATTAATTTGACTTGGGCCTGTATTTCCTCAAAAATTATTTCTGGTTCCAGGGCTTTCAAAGAAACCTAACAGCACAAAATTAGTACCTGCTTGGTCACATGTAACTACTCAAACCTGTGTGAACAGAGGTGTTCATCCAACCAGGGGTCAATTGTCCACTGTCGTAACGAAGCCATAGCATCACCCTGCAGGGGGCACGCCTAGGGGACTGATGTCCAACTGGTCATTCCGCTGGCCTTCCAGAAGATGTGAGTATGTTGAAGTTCTTGCTACCCATTAATAAGTCTGGTTCCTGCTTAATGTCAGGCAGAGAAAGTGAGCAGCTGGAACTAACTGGACGAGGAGCTCGGAAACTGGCTGGATATTCTCCCGTATGTACACGCAGTAAGAACGGGCACAGAGTGTGTTCTTATGATGCACAATTTTCTGGTGGTTTTGTGGTGAGAGACACATCTTGATGTATTTCATGTTGCAGTTAAAAATATTGCTAATCCATTCCATTTGGAGTTCGTGTCAAGGTTTATCTTTATTTTTATTTATTATTTATTTATTTTATTGACAACTACCATAATTGCAGACAATAAACCATGGTACTTCCTTCCCTCCCCGTATTTTCTCCTTTGTAACTCCACTCTCCATCATACCCTTTTCCCCTCTCAATCAGTCTCTCTTTTATTTTGATGTCATGATCTTTTCCTCCTATTATGATGGTCTTGTGTAGGTAGTGCCAGGCACTGTGAGGTCATGGATGTCCAGGCCATTTTGTGTCTGGAGGAGCATGTTGTAAGGAGTCCTACCCTTCCTTTGGCTCTTAAATTCTTTCTACCACCTTTTCCACAATGGATCCTGAGCCTTGGAAGGTGTGATAGAAATGTTTCATTGCTGAGCACTCCTCTGTCACTTCCTCTCAGCACTATGGTGCCTTCTGAGTCATCCCAAGGCCACTGGCATCTGAAAAGAGAAGCTTCTCTAACCAAAAGTGAGAGTAGCATTAATATATGGGTATGAACATTAAGAGAAATGCTTACTGAGCACTTTGGTGAACATACTATATACATTTAGCCAGACACCAGCAGACATTACATTCCTAGGGCTTGTGACTACCCCTGTTGTAGGTATCAGAGATGTATTCCCTCCCATGGAGTGGGCATACAGTCCAATTAGAGAGCAGTTGGTTTCCCCCATAACAGACATGCCACTATTGCACCCGTTGGCTCATTTGGCCTGGCTGGCCAAATTTAAGGCTTGCAGTGTTCATTGTTGAGTACCTTCACTGGTGATTTCTCTCTCCCATTGAACTGCATGCAGCATAGCTTTTTCCAGTTTTCTGCCAGCTGGTCTACACGGAAGAGGTTTTCAGCTCAGTTACAACAAGATTTCTCAGTGACCTTGCAGCCCAAGTATGTGGAGTCTTCAGCAATAGGATCTTACCATCTGCTTCTGGTGGGAAACCAAGAGCCTCGGCAATGGCCTAAAATGTTTTGGGGGTATCTGTGACCTCCCTGGCCAACAATTCCCTGGAAGGTATCCCATCCCTGGAACTGAAAATTTTCCAGTAACAATCTATGGTTTCTGAGTGTTCCATTGTCCAAAAAAGTAGGTTTCCATATGACTTATTTATCTCCTCTTAGATTTTGATTAGCCCTCCCTCCACCTTTCCTTTACTCAATCTTTCCCCCTAACCTCACTTAGGCCTTTTCACTCCCATTACTCTGTTCTTCTACTTACATATCTACAATACCATCCTATTAAGTCTCCCCTTCCTCCCTTTCTATTCCCTTTATATCCCCTTTCTAGCTTACTGGCCTCTGCTACTGAATTTTATTCCTACTCACACAGAAGTCCAATCATTTGTAGCTAGGATCCACATATGAGAGAGAACATGTGACATTTGGCTTTCTGAGCCTGGATTACCTCACTAAGTATAATCCTTTCCAGATCCATCCATTTTTCTGCAAATTTCATAATTTCATTTTTCTTTACTGCTGAGTAGAACTCCATTGTGTAAATGTGCCACATCTTTATTATCCACTCATCAGTTGAGGGACATCTAGGCTGGTTCCATTTCCTAGCTATTGTGAATAGAACGGCAATAAACACGGTTAAGCAAGTATCTGTAAGGTAGTGAGACGAGTCCTTAGGATCTATGCCTAGGAGTGCTATAGCTGAGTTATAGGGTAAATCTAATTTTAGCTTTCTCAGGAACCTGCACACTGATTTCCACAATGGCTGGACCACATTGCATTCCCACCAACAGTAGAAGGGTTTCTCTTTTTCCTCATCCTCACCAGCATTTATAGTCATTTATTTTCATGATGGTAGACATTCTGACAAGAGTGAGATGGAATCTCAGTGCAGTTTTAATATGCATTTCCCTGATGGCTAAGGATGTATAACTTTTTTTAGATGTTTAAATGCCATCTGTATTTCTTCTTTTGAGAACTCTATTTAGTTCCATAGCCCATTTTTTAATTGGGTTTTTTGATTTCTTATTATTTAGTTTTCTGAGTTCTTTGTATATCCTGGATATTAATCCTCTGTCAGATGTACAGCTGTCAAAGATTTTCTCCCATTCTGTAGGTTGCCTCTTTGCTCTATTCATAGTGTCCTTTGTTGTACAAAAGTTTTATAATTGCATGAGGTCCCAGTGGTTGATCTATGTGGGGTTACATTCAGAAAGTCTTTGCCAAGACCAATATGTTGAAGGGTTTCCCCTACTTCTTTATCTTTATTTACTTACTTATTTATTTATATTTATTTATTTATTTATTTATTTATTTATTTATTTATTTATTTATGAGAGAGAGAATAAAGGAGAGACAGAGTGAGAGAGAATGGGCACACCAGGGCCTTTAACCACTGCAAATGAACTCTAGACACATGCACCACCATGTGCATCTGACTTACATGGGTTCTGGGTAATCAAAACTGGGTCCTTAGGCTTCACAGGCAAGCACCTCAAATGCTAAGCCAAATCACCAGACCAAAGGTTTTCTTCATTCTTTTGTTTAGTTGTGGTCTTGGAAAAGTCCATCAACATTCAGAGTATAAAGTAGATCTGTTAAGGAGAAGAAGAAAAAAACAACAGCCTCGGGCATGCTGTAATTTTCTGCAAAACAACATTAAACAACAGATTTCTGATGGTCATTTCTTAAAGAAGATGAACTAAAACGAGGGCATTAGTCCACACTGCATTGAGAAGTTCTACACGCCCCTGTAAGTTTCCTAATTTATCTTCTTTACAATGCATTCCATGCTCAAAGCACACCATTTCCTCCTCAGACCTGATGTGAACTTTGAATTGATGCAGCCACAGTCCCAGCTTCTGGGTGGGTTTGGGCCTGTGGAGGGATTGATGGGGAAAGTTTTCAGAAGGCCACGTTGAAGGCCTTGACAGACCCCAGCGTATGTGAGCAATGCTGAGGTTGCGGCTTGGAGACGCAGAAGGTAGAAGAGCAGAGCTCAAAGGAGATGCAAGAACCTGAAGTTCTGTTCCGGGGTGGCCCCATCCTTCACCAAGTGGTCATTCAGCATGCTTGAGGGGCTTATTAATTTGCCAAAAGCAGTGTGGTGGTTTGGGGGTGCTTTGTGTCTCTGGTGGTTTTGCCTTTTCCTTGCTCAGTTAAGCAGTTCTAACTCAATGTCCTCAACCCATGAAAGGATTCAAGCAAAAACCTTAGAAAGCAAACACTTGTCTTGATTTTTCTATCTCCCTCCCTTTCTCTCTCTCATGCACACACACACACACACACACACATGCACACACACATGCACACACACACACGCATGCATATGTACACATTCTCATAATGCATAGTGGGAACCTTCCTGTTCCTCTGAACCTTAGCCTTTACCAGAGGGAGCTGGTTATCTGGCTGTCTGGCGATCCTATACCGAATCACTTCATTTTGCTCAACAATATTTAACATATACTGTCTGGAGATCTACTAAAGAAGTAGCATTTTCAACCTGGCAGATTTCAAAAGCTTTTCTATCTGTTCTTCAGTTTCTTTATCTAAAAATAAAAAAATAAAAAATAAAAAAAGATGACCCTTGGATCTGGACCTCCCAGAAGGAAGATTGAGAGACTCAGCTAGAAGATGCCAGTAAAAGCTCTCTGTAACTGCCCAGTGTGTGCCCACAGGATAACCCTAAAATAGACACCTTTCCTTTTGAGACCACCGGATGGGATGAGCTGGAAGCGACACTGAGACGTGTATTCTGGGACCATGCTGAGAGGAGGCAGGGAGAACGCCACAGCCCACTGTCGTGAGTCACGAGAGTTCTCAGGGAATCTTGCAGCTTCCCTCAGTTTGTCACGGGTGCGAAGCAAGTTTCCTCTTTCCAATCAAGGAACAAAGATGTGCTTACAATCTCCGCTTCCCTGCCAGTCTCCCAACCCAACTCCACACTAGTCTCATCTTTGAAAGGAAAACCCACGCTCCCTCCCTCGTATCAATTCCACTCGTCACATTCCGGTAGCAGACAAAAGGCAGACTTTCACATTCACTTTTTTTTTCTTTTTGGTTTTTCGAGGTAGGGTTTCACTCTAGTCCAGGCTGACCTGGAATTCACTATGTAGTCACAGGGTGGCCTTGAACTCACAGCGATCCTCCTATCTCTGTCTCCTGAGTGCTGGGATTAAAGACATGCACCACCACGCCCGTCTCACTTTCACTTTTTAAATTTAAAAGGTCTTGATGAAATACACACAATCTAAGGCATACTACTGTAAGTAATCTGGAATGTACAGTTTATTCATGGAAGTAGATTCATACATACCCTTGAGCAGCCAAACCTCAGAATGCATTCGTCTTGGAAAACTGAAGTCCAGCGCCTGTGAGACAAGAGCATAGTCTGCTCGCTCCAGTGGCCTGGTGACCACTGTTCTGCTTTCTGCCTCTACAAGCCTGCCTAGTCTTGACCTCATATGAGCAGAACCATACAGTAGTTGTCTTTCTCTCTGGCTGATTTATTTAACTTGTATGACACTGTTGTGGTCAGCTCCACGTTGCTGGGATGAACATCCAAACCAGACACAGTTCAGAGGAGGAAAGGGTTTATTTCAGCTTACAGATCCAAGCAGAAGTTCCATCTATAGTGGAAGAAGCTGGACCCCATTCACAAATCCAAGCAGAGAGACACGGCCAAACAGCCAGCACCACAACCAAGCACAAAACCAGCAACAAAACAGCAGGGACCCAGGCAGGGCTCAGACTGCTCAGTACACCTTTGGCTAGAAATCAGATCCACGCCCCGTGACACCTTAGGGCTGGACCCCAGTAACTGCCCCCAGTGACACCTCGTCCAGCAAGACAGCTGGAGACAAGCTTTTATCAAACACCCAAGTCTATTGGTGGGGTATATATTCAAATTACCACAGATACCTTCTAGATTACCCATGCATCACATATCAGAATTTCTTCCTTTAAATTTAAATTTCAGCCTTTAAAAAGGCAGGCTAACACTGGATGTATGTAGTACATACTTCTAGTTCATTCACATGTCAGCGGAGACGTTGGTTGCCCTTCTTTTTGGCTACCATGAAGAATGCTTCTAGGGGGCTGGAGAGATGGCTTGGCAGTTAAGGAGCTTGCCTGTGAAGCCTATGGACCCAGGTTCGATGCTTCAGATCCTGCATAAGCCAGATGCACAAAGGTGAGGCAAGTGCAAGGTCGCACATGCCCACTAGGTGGCACAGGTGTCTGGAGTTCGATGGCAATGGCTGGGGCCCTGATGTGCCAATTCTCTCTCCCCCCCCCCCTCAAAATAAATGAATAAAATAATAGAATGCTGTTCTGAGCACAGTGGATCTCTGCTTTCTGTGTCTATAGCTGTACACCCGGAAGTGAAAGTGCTGGATCACGTGGTATGTCTCGATTTGTGAGGGACTGCAGCACTAATGTTTTCCGAGCAGCACTCTGTGATTGAGGTGGCAGCCACTCCTGGGCACAGAGGCAGGTTAGGGTAGCAGGGTCTGCATCTGGGAATAAGAACCCAGACCCCTTCCTTTCCATAGTCACTGGGGAAGAACTGGACCGAGAGAGAGGTCCCGGATGTGGATCATACACTTGCAACGTTGCTGGGTGACGGGAGCCCAGACCCCTTCCTTTCCATAGTCACTGGGGAAGAACTGGACCGAGAGAGAGGTGTGCGGATGTCCCGGATCCCACATACACTTGCAACGTTGCTGGGTGACGGGAACCCAGACCCCTTCCTTTCCATTGTCACTGGGGAACTTGAGGTGTGCGGATGTTTCTCTTGCTTCTTTCCTGCTCTTTCCGCGCACCTACTGCTAAGGCGTGGGAGACGTGTGCCTGCAAGAACCTCCCCCAGGGTTTGGCTCAGCTGTTCGTCCCTTTCTGGTTTTATTTTCCAGGCTGTGGTAATGCTCTAGTCAAAGGTGTGTTTTTAAAAAATATTTATTTATTGGAGAGAGAGAGAGGTAGATAGAGCATGGGTGCTCCAGTGCCTCCAGCCACTGCAAAGGAACTCCAGACACATGTGCCACCTTGTGCATCTGGCTTAGGTGGGTCCTGGGGAATCGAGCCTGGGTTCTTTGGCTTTTCCAGCAAGCGCCTTAACCACTGAGCCATCCCTCCAGCCCCAGCCTAAGGTCTGTTTGGTGTATGCTCCTGCTGCTATGTCAAAAAGGGAAATGTCCAAGTTCATTGCTGCATCTCTCACAGACACTTAAGCTCACACCAGAGCATCATGGAGCTAGACTCACTGTGCCTTGTCCACAGATTACCCAATGCAACCTTTGTGAGAACTGGAACCTTCTAGAGATCTCAGCCAGCTGGGCATACACCAAGAGGTGAGATCTGCATCAGGACTTCCCAGAAGGTAGAAGGAACAGAACACCCCCCACCCTTCATATTTTCACCTGAAAAATAAAATCTCTTCCTACCTTAGGCCACAAAGCCTAATTCTTGAGAGGTGAACTGCTGGGCTGGGTATTCCCTGCCACGCTCTGAAAGCAGGACTATGCCCTTGACACACGTCGCCTCTCCTCTCTGGCCTCAGCTTTACCGGAAACCCTGCTTCAGAAGAATCTCCGTAGCACCGAAAAGAAAGACCTTCAAAGCTCAAACTTAAGATGGCTCAGTGGTTAAAGCAACTTGCTTGCAAAGCCCAATGGCCCAGGTTCAAATCCCCAGTACCCACGTAAAGCCAGATGCCCAGAGTGGTGAATGCAACTGGAGTTCATTTGTTTGCAGTGGCAAGAGGCCCTGGTGTGCCCATTGTCTCCCCTCTTTCTCTCTCTCCTAGCAAATAAATACAAAACAAAAATTAAGAAAATTCAGGGTCGGAGAGATGGCTTAGCAGTTAAGGTGTTTGCCTGCAAAGCCAAAGGACCCAGGTTTGATTCTCCAGGACCCATGTAAGCCAGATGCACAAAGTGGCACATGCGTCTGGAGTTCATTTGCAGCGGCTGGAGGCCCTGGTGCTCCCATTCTCTCCCTCTCCATCTCTCTCAAATAAATAAATAAAATATATTTAAAAAAAGAAAGTTCAAAGTTAGCTCAATATTTATGTTTGTGAGGACAAATCCAAGCCATTTTGTTTTCTGCATCTCTCCTTTTGGTTGTCTGCTTTCTGCCCCTCTCTCCCCTCTCCCCTCCTACATGGAACTCCCCCAGCTGCATCTGTCTGCGGACATCATTCCTAGCACATGTTTTTGCAGGGCCTTTATTTATTTATTTTTTTCATGTTACTGCCTCCTCCTCTAAACTCAACCCATAAAGGCAGACACACTGCTAGGCAGGCACACGCCCAAAAGTAAGGCTGATGCTACAGGAGGAAATGCCTGGACTGAACAAACCTGCTTTCTTGGAAGCATTCACCCTTCCGAGCAGAAAAACCACCTCGTGATCACCCGAGTGCAACTCTGGCTGAGCCCTGTGGTTTGCCAATCTCTGAGCTCCGGGTCTGAGAAACCCGGGAAGCTGGCGTGCGCTGCGTGCACAGGCATTCCAATAATGCTTTCAGATGGAGAGAACAGATGAGTGCTGTGACTCACGTCCTCAGGCAGAGGGGTGTGGGCGGGGAACGCTCACCCTCTTAGAGGGGGATTGCCTGGGAAGAGGAAGAAATAGATAGAGGACACCCTGGAGGTCCTGAGTGCCCAAGGTCAGCCGCCCTGACTCACCGGGAGTCCCAGATGGCAATGACAAAATGTGAAAGGAGCTAGTCCTTCACCTGTGTCAGGGAAACCCTTAGAGGCGGGAAGTGAGATCAGCTGGTAGAACACTCAGAAAAGGGGCTGGAGAGATGCCTTAGCGGTTAAGGAGCATGTCTCCGAAGCCTAAGGACCCCAGGTTTGAGTCTCCAGGTCCCATGTAAGCCAGCTGCACGTGGTGGCACATGCATCTTGAGTTCGTTTGCAGTGGCTAGAGGCCCTGGGCGCATTCTCACTCCCTCTCTCTCCCTCTCCCTGCCTCTAATAAATAAATAAATAAATAAATAAATAAATAAATAAATAAATAACTCAGAAAAGGAAATTCAATATGTCTGTATGCTTTTGTTGTTCTCCCCTGAAGTTTATCATGATGAGAGCATCTGCTGAGCACAGCACTGTGGCCCAGAGTCACCAGTCCCCCAGCAGCAGCTCTGCCTTGGCCTGTAGATGCGGGACCATCCTGGTGCCTGGGAAGGGAGAAGTGGAGGGTCCTCCTTCCCCGCCTCATGTTTACTTGTAGCTAACATTTACTGACTGAGCCTCTGTCAATTTTGTGACTTGCGTCCAGCCAGAAAGGTGGCCAGCTATGTAAGGTCCACTGGTCCCCAACATAAAAGCTCAGAAAAAAGGACATTTTCTTTTTTTTTTTTTCTTCCTTATTTTATTTTATTTTATTTTTCATTTATTTATTTATTTGAGAGAGAGAAGAGAAAGAGGCAGCTAGAGAGTGGACACGCCAGGGCCTCCAGCCACTGCAAACGAACTCCAGATGCACGTGCCCCCTTGTGCATCTGGCGTACGTGGGACCTGGGGAGTTGAACCTAGGGAGTTGGCTTTTCAGGCAAACGCCTTAACCACTAAGCTATCTCTCCAGCCTGAAAAGGACATTTTCTAATGCATCTACCTTTTTCCTTTTTTAAAAAAATATTTTTATTTATTTGATAAAGAGAGACAGAAAGAGGTAGAGAGAGAGAGAGTGAGAGAAAAAATGAGTGTGCCAGGCCCTCCAGCCACTGCAAATGAACTCCAGATGCATGTGCACTCTTGTGCATCTGGCTTATGCAGGTCCTGGGGAATCGAACCAGGGTCCTTGGCTTTGCAGGCAAACACCTTAACCACTAAGCCATCTTCTCCAGTCCCCTCTACCTTTTTTCTAATAGCACAGATACCCTGTATGCTAGCCATGACCCTGAGCACTTACTGTATTTCAGACTCCATTAAGGGTTTGGTACATGGGCTGGAGAGACGGCTTAGCGGTTAAGGTGTTTGCCTGTAAAGCCAAAGGATCCCAGTTTGATGCTCCAGGACTCACGTAAGCCAGATGCACGGGGGGGTGCATGCATCTGGAGCGTGTTTGCAGTGGCTGGAAGCCCTGGTGTGCCCATTCTCTCTTTCTCTCTCTAAAATAATAAATAATAATAATAAAATAAATAAAATACATTTTTAAAAAACCTTAAAAAAGAATTTGGTGCACATTGTCTCATTTTTACAACAAGCCCAAAAGGCAAGTTCTTTTCTCCCGGTTTTGCAGCATTGGAAAAGGAAGCCTATGAGTCATCCGCTAACGCCGCCTGCACGTCACGTCTATCAGATTTGGGATGTGTCCATAGAGCTTGACTTAAATCGCGGTACCCTGGTATGTTCTTGGGTACGGAGGAAGACTCTAGGGTGATAAGTGGAGGCGTCCTGGGGAGTTCTTGGAGAGGCTGGTTCCACCCTTTGGGTCCAGGCTACCCCAGGACCTACCAGGATAAGGAGTAAGTGTTCCCCGGTGAGTAGTGGGCATGGGCTGGAGGGCTCAGACAATTCAGGGAAAGGGGCTCTCTTGACCAAATGGACTTGACACTCTCCAGTTCACTCAATGCCCTGAGGGGAGCAGGCCTTCCATGTATGCAGAAATTAAACAGGGCTCTTGGGCTGGACTGATGGCTTAGTAGTTAGAGTGAGGGCTTGCCTACAAAGCCTAGGGGCCCAAGTTCGATTCCCCAGGACCCACGTAAGCCAGATGCACAAGGGGGCACATGCATCTGGAGTTCATTTGCAGTGGCTAGAGGCCCTGGCATGCCCATTCTCTCTTTCTCTCTGCCTCTCTCTCTCAAACAAATAATTAAAATATAAAGAGGGCTCTTCAGATCATGAGGGCTGGATCATCATCTGCCATTTAAATGGAACTGCAAGTGTCAGAAGGAACAGTCTGCTGGATCCTTGCCAGCGTATGAAGTCTTAAGGTGCAGCCCTGCAAACTGACATGCTAACAGGTTTTCCAGGTGAATCCAACAGCAGACGCTCTGAGGACTATTATTTCTGAAATACCACCGTGGGCCTTTCATGCTGTGGGATGTAGGTCACTGTCCCAGCTATATAAAATGAGGAGGGCTGACCCCGAAAGTTCTCTTGTCAAGAGAATGCTAAGAACTCTGTCGTCTTGACTGACAACAGTGACTTTTAAAAATAGC
The DNA here is from genome assembly GCA_036365145.1 of Orientallactaga sibirica. Taxonomy (NCBI): domain Eukaryota; kingdom Metazoa; phylum Chordata; class Mammalia; order Rodentia; family Dipodidae; genus Orientallactaga; species Orientallactaga sibirica. The sequence goes on from JAEOAD010001846.1 coordinate 2,862,257, forward strand.
TTGCCTTTTTCAAAAGGACTGGGGAACAGTGGGTTTGCCATGGCCCCACACCGAGGTTCTGGGGTGGGAGCAAACATGAGTTTCCTGGAGGAAAAGTATGGAATGAGAACATAGAAATTTGAATATCCTGACCCACATTGGCGTGGGGAAGGGAGGCAAAGTTTCTTTAAAAGCAAACGTTGTTTTCCTGGATAAAGACGAGAGATTTAGATTTAGTAGGTAAGGATTTGTATTTCCCAAGGATAGTTTACATCATCACGTTCAGGCAGGGAAGACTGGAGAACGCCCTCCCATGCCCCACTCAGCATCCCTGCGCCATGCAAGAGAAGCAGATTTAAGGTGGGTTATGATTTGAAACATCGAACAAAAGTATGTGGCGCAGAAATGTCTCTCCAACCTGGCTGACACTTCTCATTCCGTGTCTTCTTTTGGAAGCTCCTTAAACCTCTTGTCATCTGCCATCTTGGGAGGGTTGGCTAACCCAGCAGCCAGCTGGGAGAACACATGGACAGTGGGCAGTAGGAGGGATGTGAGATTAGAGGAGGCACCTACAGTGTAGATCTGGTTTCACAGGCCAAAACCCAACACCATTCACTCCTGTCACAGCAGGCTGATGTGTTTGAACACTTTTGTCCCTAGCTGGTGACACTGAAGACTGTGGAAACTTTTGGAGGTAGACTCTTTTAAAAATATTTTTATTTTTGTTTTCCTATTTGGGAGAGAGAGTGGGGGTCAAGAGAAACAGGCAGCGAGAGAATGGGCATATCAGGGCCTTCAGCCGCTGCAGACCAACTCCACAAAAATGTGCCACCTTGTGCATCTGGCGTATGTGGGTCCTGAGGAGTCAAACCTGGGTTCTTTGGCTTTGCAGGCAAGTGCTTTAATGGCTAAGCCATCTCTCCAGCCCAAGAGATGGACTCTATTTTTAATTTTTTTTTGGGGGGCAGAGTGAGAGAGCGACAGAGAGAAAGGAGAGCTAGAGAAGTGGCCTCAGCCTCTGCCCTGGAACTCCAGAGCTTGCACTACCATGTGCACATGTGCGACCTTGCGCTCACCTCACCTTTGTGTGTCTGGCTAACATGGGCTCTGGAGAGTTGAACATGGTTCCTTAGGCTTCCCAGGCAAGCGCCTTAACCACTAAGCCATCTCTCCAGCCCAGGAGGTGGACTCTTGCTGCTAGAAGTAGGTCACTAGGTGAGACTTTGAGGTTATAGCCCAGCTCTCCTTCCGGCCGGTTTCCCATCCTACCAAGATAGGGGAAGTAGAGAACTCCAGCTACACATTCCTGCCGCCATGGAGCTGCCTTCTCCCATGCCTTCCTTTCCATGGTGTACTGGCTTTCAAACTCTGTGCCCAAGCAAACCTTTCCTTAAGTGGCTTTTGTCAGACAATCGTTCACAGCGAAGAAAAAAAGTGCATACTACACCTTCCTTCAGTTTTACACTTAGAAGGCTGACTGTCAGTGCTCTCCCCATCATGTCTACTCCACCTCTATTCCATTGCTTCGGTTCTGGACGCTCTCATTAAGAATCCAAGCAGCTGATCACAAAACACATTTTGGTTTCTTCCTTCCACAAAAGAATGGAGGCCTGTGTATGGCTGGTAGGCATGGTATGCACTATGGCTACAGAATTTCCAACCTTTTATGACGCCCCTGGGCCTTTTCCCAGAGTCCACCACTTTGGACAATCCCCGGAACTGCACAGAGGAGAGATGACTGGCTGTGAACCACTTCCTCACAGGAAGTCAGCAGGGGCGGGGGGTGGGAATGGGAGCTGAAGCTACAGCAACAGCCAGAGAAACAAGCTCTCTTACAGCAGAACGTGAAGTCTGGACAGACCTTGACTGACAGATCACAAAATCCTCACTTTTCATGGACGAAGTCAGGGGTGCACTCTGAGCCCCTCTACTTTCCGCTTGGCTGTGTCAGACCCTAGGGTAGGGTCTCGCTCTAGCCCAGGCTGACCCTGGAATTCACTATGTAGTCTCAGGCTGGCTTCAAACTCATGGCCATCCTCCTACCTCTGCCTCTCTAGTGCTGGGATTAAAGGTGTGTGCCACCACGCCGGGCACCACTTTTCTCTATTTTTTTTATTTGCAAAACAAACTCCAGATATCTGTGCCACTTTGTGTATCTGGCTTTACGTGGGTACTGGGGAATCAAACCCAGGGTGCTGGGTTTTGCAGGCCAGTGCCTTCATCGCTGAGCCATCTCTCCAGCCCAGCATTGTATATTTTCAACCAGCATCACAAGTATGAAACGAACATTTGAGATGCACTGGCAGAAGGCCTCACTCACTTCTGTCTCCCTCCTGACCTCCGGTGCCTGGATCTGACTTGAGATGTGATTCAGGGACTCTGGGACAAAAAGAGAACTCTTTCTACCTCCGTCTTTTTTTTTCTCTAGAGGACCAATATCAGTCATTCAAGGTTCCCTGCATCAGACTGCTTTCAGAACTCTGGCCCTCCCAGAATGGGCATCTTATCTTGACAGTTGTAGAAACAGCCAAAAGGGTTTCTTAGGGAAACCACACTGCCGATTTTACCCAGAAAAACCCAGTGAATGGTGACACTAGAGAAGAAAAGCTCCATGGGGGTCACAACCCCCTCGGGACTAGAGGGGTCAGAATGTGTTTTTATTCTGAGGACACCTTGGAGATTGATTCCACACTTAAGAGGCATGGGGCCAGCTGTTATTGGAGGTAACAGCTTGCTTGTGTGCAGAAGGGACCTTGCCCCAGTCTTGTGGAATGTTCAATGTTCTCTCCAGGGCTGCCTCGATAAGACCAGCCTCCCATTTCACAACAGAGAAATCTTCAAGGTCACGGGCCCTCTGACCCCTCAAAATACTAACTTGCCCTCTGGAATTTGGCTCGGAGCCTATCTCAGCATGTAACTGAGTGTCTCCTGGGGAGATTAGAGATACTTGTTTGCTCTTCCCAGCACATGAATAACCATGTGAAATTTCATCCTGACTTCACGGCCTCTTGCAGCCCACTGCATGCCTGCCTGCGCGGAATCACAGGTCAGTTGTCTCTTCTTTCCACCTTGTCGTGGGGGGGGGGTCTGTGCTTGCTGGGTCACCATGGCCCGTTGAACCTTGAGATCCTCGTGCGCAGGCAGGGAGTCAAGGGTCTTTAATGGGTGAGAATAGGGTGTAGCCTGCCAGAATGCTTCAATCTGTGGGGGCTTTTGGAGGGTTCTGGGCTGGAAAGGAAGGATGGAGGAGTGTTTGAGCAGAGAAGCACATTGAGCAGAGGTCGTAAGAGTGTGGGAGGTGACAGGGTGAGGACTCTCCCAGCGTTTGCCTTGTCCCTACTCTTCATTGAGGTCACTTTCTTCTGCCTCCTCTCTAATCTCTCTCTCTCTCTTTTCCAGTTTGGAGAGACAAAATTGGTGAAACAATGCTCATGCCAGCACAGAGTATTAGGGCAAAGATGGTTGCATGGGGGTACCCTTCCTGAATGCAGGCTGCGGATGGGGTCTGTCTTGTTTCCTGGGACTGTGTGTGTGTGTGTGTGTGTGTGTGTGTGTGTGTGTGTGTGTGTCTTCAAACTCAATGGCTTCTGCAACCTAAGGCTCCACTTAATGCTGCCCACTCTAGTGAGAAAGAGACTCAGGGAAGGGATTGGTGGTTCCCTGGCTGTGACTGGAACGTAGCAGTGGTGGCACTGGGCATCTTAACCACTCTGCTGCCAGTTTTCTCCAGCCTCTTCAAATGCTGGCCCAGCATGTCCGCTTGGATCATATAGTTTCAGTTAACAAAAATGAGAGAGGGAGCTGAAGAGATGGCTCAGCAGTTAAGGCAGTTGCCTGCAAAGCCAAACGACCAGGGTTCAATTCCCCAGTACCCACGTAAGCCAGATGCACAAAATGGCACATGCATCTGGAGTTTATTTGCAGTAGATAGACACCCTGACACATCCATACACACTCTGTGTGTGTGTGTGTGTGTGTTTGTCTTTCTCTGTAGCTCTCTGTTTGTGAATTTAAGATCTTTCTCTCTGGTCCAGGTAGCTCACTCTGTTTGTGAATTAATATCCTCCTACCTGCTCAATACCGGCTAATAAGATTTAAAAAAAGAGAGGTTGCGGGCTGGAGAGATGACTTAGTGGTCAAGGCATTTGCCTGCAAAGCCAAGGACCCAGGTTTGAATCTCCAGTATCCATGTAAGCTGGATGCACAAGGTGGTGCATGCATCTGGAGTTTGTTTGCAGTGGCTAGAGGCCCTGGTGTGCCCATTCTCTCTCAAATAGATAATAAATAAAATATTTTTTAAAAGAGAGGATGAGGGTTGGAGAGATGGCTTAGCAGTTAAGATGCTTGCCTACACAGCCTAAGGACCCAGGTTCGATTCCCCAGGACCCATGTAAGCCAGATACACAAGAAGGTGCAGCATCTGGAGTTTGTTTGCAGTGGCTGGAGGCCCTGGTGCACCCATTCTCTCTCTGTCTCTGTCTCTCTCATAAACAATAAATAAATAAAATATTTTAAAGAGACTTAAAAAGGGCAGTTGATAAGTTAAAAAGAAAAAAGGGGGCCACGCAATTTCAAGATGTCATCATTACGGTCTTATTAAACACCTCCACTAACCGTCCTTTCAAGTGTCACCTGATGGCACCTTCTCTTGGATCACGTCCACCTCCACCCAAAGCCAGCCAGCTACTGCTCTCCACACGCACACACCACAGCTCACCTTGGCAGCCTTCCGTGAGAAGGAGGGGTGGCCGGTTTTTATTTCCTTTTAGCTAAGTCTCCTTTTTAAGGAGGCATTAAGGAATAAATAATCACAGTGTCCCATGTCCCCATGACTTCTGTCCACTTTCCACAGGGCACCAAGAGCACCTGCTAGGCAGTGCTCAAAAGACACTTTCTGACCACCATGGTGTTCCGGCTGCCTCCCCTCTGGCTGGTCCTCTTCGGAGTTTCTCTCTATTTCTAGGCTTTTATTGACATAGTAACCCATTTTGCCTCTTTCTGTCCAGAAGTGGCTGTCTCTCTGGAGGAATGAATCACTTTGTGTCCGTAACAATGCAGGCGATCCCCAAACATCAGACACTTTTGCACTTGTTCAAAGTCCTTGAAACAGCTTTGAAGAAAACTTAACAAAGCCGTCACCCTGGGGTTAACACCTGTGCGAGGCCGCACAGCCTGAAATATCACTTTTCAAGTCACTTCAAAGTCTCTGGAGGTGCAGGTTTGGAACAGAAAGACCTTTTCCCTCTAACCAGCACGGCTGCTTTCCTTCCAACTGAGCAACATGCCCAATGGATGGGCAAGAACTCCTGCCTTAGCACCAAGCTAACGCCTTGTCATGGCACTGTTTGAGGTCTCATTAGTCCCCAGATGTTTCCATATGTAACAAATCAGGTAGAGGCTGGAGGCCTCCTTAGAGAAGGAGTCCTCTTAATGCTGAACCCCAAGCAAGTGAGCAGGATTTACACGCTGCCTGCAAACCATAGCACAAACCCCGATAAGTAATTGTTCAATCCAAGTCAAACTCCGCCCCCACTATTCATTAAAGAACTTGGAAGCCCTCTCTCAAATGCCAATCATCTTGAATTAAGCTGTTGGCAAGTTTACCTAACATGTTCTCCCCAAAGTTGCATCTCCTTTGAAGCTAAATGATGACATTGGGCACATAGTTCCTTTAAAATGTGCTCTATTTGAAGGTAACTTATATGTGAATTTTTTTAAAAAGTCTGTATGGTTCATTGCAAAGCCAGGGTTAACTGTTCAGATTTGCACATTACTATGTCAAAGGTTACCCAATTAACAAAACAACAACAACAAAAAAAAACAGTGAGTATTTTAGCAGAAATTTACTCATTTTCATGAATAATTTTTTTTTTTGTTTGTTTGTTTTTGGTTTTTGGTTTTTGGACACAGGGCCTCACTCCAGCCCAGGCCTGCAATTTACTATGTAGTCTCAGAGTGGCCTTGAACTCACAGGTGATCCTCCTACCTCTGCCTCCTGAATACTGGGATTAAAGGTGTGCACCACCACGCCCTGAGAGAATTTTCCAAAATATAAGTAGTGTTTAGGGACAGGAAAGAAGAGTGCCATCACTAGAAAGCTGCCAACTTTGCAGACTGGCACTTCCTCCCCCGTCTCTCCTTCCCGCCTCAGCCATGAGCCAACAGCCTTCTGTAACTCTCTCCCGTTCTCTTTACTGAAACTTACCCATGGAAAAGTTCTGAACTCATTTCCACTAAGGTGTAAATGATTGATAACTTAAGTGTTACATGTTTTCACATGAGTCATTTATTGTTTAACAGACTGAATAAGGCTTTCAGATAAAGAAAGAAATTCTAATGAGAGCTGTCACAGCCATACCATGAGTGACAGATGGCTTTTGTGGCAGAGCATGTCCACATTGGGGACATCCAACCAACCCAACAAACAACACAGTAGCAGTGAAGTTTGGGAGAGGGCTGGAGAGGTGCCCCAGCAGTTAAAGGCACTTGCTTGCAAAGCCTGATGGCCTGGGTTTAATTACCTTAGTACCCATGGAAGCTAGGTGCACAAAGTGGCACATGCATCTGGAGTTTGTTTGCAGTGACAAGAGACCCTGGTGTGCCCAATCTCTCCCCCTCTCTGCTTATAACTAAATAAAAAATATTTATTTATTTATTTTTTTGAGAAAGAGAGAGAAAGAGAGAGAGAATGGGTGTGCCAGTGGACTTTCAGCAGTTGTGAAGGAACTCCGGATGCATGCGCCCCCTTGTGGGAACGTGCAGCATTGCACCCTTGAGTCACTTGCATCTGGCTAAACATGGGACCTGGAGAATCGAATGGGTGTTCTTAGGCTTAGCAGGCAGGCTCCTTAACTGCTAAGCCATCTCTCCAGCTCCCCCCAATATTTTTTTTAAATAAAAATATATCAAGAGCAGCAGATACACCTAAATGTCTAAGTTGGGCTCATGCCTTTAATCTCCCAGTACTTGGGAGGCTGAGGCAGGAGGATTGCTGTGAGTTGGAGGCCAGCTTGGTCTACAGAGTGAGTTCCAGGTCAATCTGAGCTAGAGTGACACTCTGCCCCCCAAATCAATCAATCAAGAAATAAATAACAAATATCTGGCTAGTGTCTTTCTTATTTCTTTCAGTTGTGCTCTAGGAATTTCAACGGCTTACCCTTGCAGAGTAAACACAGAGCATCAGATGTGAACATGTGGGAAAATAAGCAAGAATGAACGCTAAGAAGTTCCACCCAAGCGCACTTTCGAAAAGTTTACTCTAGTTTCATATTAATGAGGTGACTGAGGCACAAGCCATCCCTAAGATCCTGGGGAGACCCAAGGCCATTGCTTCAAGGGGTTTCAGACTTTTGACGAGGAAGGAACTCAGGGAAACGCTGTAATATTAAGAAGCTAGAAGCCGGGCGTGGTGGCACAGCACTTGGGAGGCAGAGGTAGGAGGATCTCCATGAGTTCGAGGCCACCCTGAGACCACATAGTGCCTGGGCTAGAGCAAGACACTGCCTTGAAAAAAAATTAAATAAATAAAAGGTAATAGTGATTAATGTGATTTTTGCCATGTGTGGTGGTGCACGCCTTTAATCCCAGCACTCAAGAGGCAGAGGTAGGAGGATTGCCATGAGTTCAAGGCCAGCCTGAGACTGCAAAGTGAATTCCAGGTCAGCCTGGGCTACAGTGAGTCCCTCCTTCAAACAAATAAACAAATAAATAAATAAATAAATAAATAAATAAATAAATAATACATAAATAAATAAATAAAAACAAAAGAAGGTCATTAGAGACCTTTTGTGAAGGGAATTCCAGAAGCTATTTTCTTTAGGATACTTAGGGAATGCTTCAGGGCTCTGCAAGGTAGGCCCGGGCTACCTCTGTTCTCCATTATCTCCCACCTAGACTTCACACTCCATTCTCTAGCCCAAGGTGTTTACCCTTGAACATCACAATCTGAAGTATCCTCACACCCTACCCCCAACCCCCTCTAGTTATGCTAACCCTTTAGGTCTCAGGGTGATGGGCACTCCTGACCCCTCGGATTAGAAAAGGCTCCCTAGGGCTGCAGAGATAGTTTAGCGGTTAAAGCGCTTGCTTGCGAAGCCCAAGGACCCAGGTTCGATTGCCCAGAACTCACATGTAAACCAGATGCACAAGGCAGTGCGTGCGTCTGGAGTTCATTTGCACTGGCTTAGAAGCCCTGGCGTGTCCATTCTGTCTCTCTTTGTCTCTCTCAATCTCTCTCTAATAAAAAACAAATAAAAGAATAAAAGAAAAGGTTTCATGTTCTCACAGACCTACATTTGCCTTAAGACCCCGCGGGACCTGTTTCGTGATGATTGGCAGGTGCTACCTTGCCCCCTGCTCCGCAAATGGTAATTGATTTTGTGAATGAATCAGCCACTCCCTTCACCAAGGCAGCTCAAGAGAACCAAGAAGCAGTTTAACCTTGAATCATCTCCCTGAACTCCAGGGAGCTTTGAGGATGTTTGCAGGATTGAATCACACATATTAACCACTGCCTCCAGACCGAGTGTGTAACACACCTCCTAAGTGTCCATTATTGCCGGTACACGTAACCTTTTTGCAACAGAATCCCATCTAGAAATTGATGACTCCAAAGGTTCCTTGTGGCTTTGAACATTCTATGACCCCTCCCTAAGCCCAGGAGAAAAGTTCTTTGTTCTCTGGATTTGTCAACCTGACAACTTTAACCACCAATGTATTAAATGTGTGTTTTTTTAAAGTTTAAACCCTCTACAGAACAAGCAATGATTCATCAACTTATAATAATATACATGAATTTAAGTCATGGCCATAATTACTTTATGAACTTGTATTTAATGTACTAAAGTCTTCATTTTTTTCCTCACAAGATTCTGGGATGTGACAATGGAGGGAGGTTTGGAAAAATGAAGGCCTTTTATAAGCATTTCATCTTTTTAATTTGTATTTATTATTTATTTGAGAGAGAGAGAGAGAGAAAATGGGTATGCTAGGGCCTCCAGCCACTGCAAATGAACTCCAGACACATGCACCACCATGTGCATTTAGCTTACATGGGTACTGGGGAATCAAACCTGGGTCCTTAGGCTTAACAGGCAAGTGCCTTGACCACTAAGCCATCTCTCCAGCCCTAAAGCTCTTTTTTATATGCAGATCTATATCATCTATCTAAGTATTAATTGTATTTGTAGATGTATGTACATATGTGTGTGTGTGTGTGTATACCCTGAGGGTAGATATTTAGGTCCTTGCTTAAAAGCCAAAAATAAAATATTCATATTCTGCAGACCAGAATATCAAATGGAGACATGTGTTCCTTTTAGTTCTTTACAAACTTTATGATAGATCATTCTGGATTTAAACTCATATGAAAGAAATAATGACTACCTAATAGTTGAGGTTCAACTCTGTGAAACCCTGTCCTTGGAGAACACTTTTCTGTGATTGTCTGACACCTCTTAGACAGTTTCATGTTCGTTTCAGGCATGAGGAAGTGGAGACTTCACCAGGGAAGACGCGACCCGAACATCACCCAGCTAGCCAGGCCCAAGCCCATGCCAAGTAGGTGCAGAGGGAAGGCTTCACAGTCAGACATGCCAGTCTGCTTTGCTTACCTGCCAAGTCCCGTAAGTGTGAGCTAAGCTTTCCTGTTTGTTTCCCATAAATACATCCTTATTGATAATGTCAATAAAGTAAATTTCATCACCCACTTGGAATGGTTTCGTCCTCGTCCCGGCAGCAGTATTTTGCCTTCAGAACAATGTGCCACAGTCTCAAGCACTTCTGACCCATCACTGAGCCTTTTGCTATTTGGATCAAAGTTCTTCCTTCAAGACCTCAGCATGTAAAATATCTTGGAACAAATAATAGTCTGTAACAGAGACATGCGTGACAGTAAGCCCCTTCTACTCAAACTCCTGAGTATATTCTTATTTACTTATTGAGACTTAACGTCAATGTTATCAGAAACTAGAAGATGATAAGGCATCAGGACAATAATTGTGTCAAGACCAAAAACCAACGTCTGGATAGTTTACAACCTTCAACACTAGGAAGTCATTGGACTCGGGATGGTAACTAACATGTCAGATCTTACTATTTCCATTTCACAAATGAGGGAAATTTTATTTTACTCACCTACCCAAGATAGATATTTACTTATTTATCTATTTATTTATTTATTATATCCAAACAGAGACACACACAGAGAGAGAGAGAGAGAGAGAGAGAGAGAGACAGAGAGAGACAGAGAGAGACTGTGCTCCAGGGCCTCTAGCTGCTACAAACTCCAGATGCATGCAATACCTTGTGTATCTGGTGAGTTCACACCCAGGTTAGGGTTGGCCTTAACTGCTGAGCCATCAAACCAGGATTTTTTTCTTTTAAGGGTTTGAAGACCAGTTGATTCTCCAACTGCTGAGCCATATTCCAGTACCTCCATGTCAGATTTTTTCTTTTTTAAAAAAGTAACTTGGGGCTGGAGAGATGGCTGGTTTGATTCTCCAGATTCCACAAGCCAGATACCAATAATGACCCTGGTTTGATTCTCAGATTCCATAAGCCAGCACATGCGTCTGGTTCATTTGCAGTGGCTAGAGGACCTGGCATACCCATTCTACACACACACACTCTCTCTCTGTGTCTCTAATAAATAAATAAATAAAAATAAATTTAAAAAATAAAAGAATAAAAATGTTATCAGAAACTAGCATGATAAGGCACCATGTGTCAAGACCAAAACAGCTTAGCATTACAATACCTGCATCTTACATTCAGCATTTCACAAATGAGGAAACCACTCAGCGTCACTTCTTATTATTATTTATTTAGTGTTATCCTGACATTCAGCAGAAAAAGAGCACTGGGCTTAGCTCCCACTCACCTGAGCAAAAGCATCAGATTTGGGAGTTATCAGATTAAGGACACTAAGCATGCTTATGTCGTGACATTTCACCCAGCAGGAATGATGCAGATTAAACACAGCTGTGCAACAGTAAAACGCCCCTCACAGGCTTTGACTGAAAGAGAATTCAGCATGGAGCGTTTCCCCATGCTGAAAGGACGGAGGCCTGGGCGAGTTCCACGACTGACCACAAACGCCACTGCGGACTCGGCGCAGAAAGCAGAAGAAAAGTAAAGTGCATTTATTTACGTGCTCAGGGCTGGTGCTGCTCTGGAGGAAATTCCCAATGAGCGCTGTCACCAGCGTCCTGCATGGAACCTGGAGGAAATTCCCAATGAGCGCTCCCACCAGCATCCTGCATGGAACCTGCAGGAAATTCCCAATGAGCGCTCCCACCAGCGTCCTGCATGGAACCTGGAGGTCACGGGAGCCTTTGCAGGACTGTCTTCAACAAGCACGTGGCTGCCATGTCCACTGACTCCAGAGACTGACAGAACCCGGGCCCCACTCAGCTTCCACGTGTCCCCCACAAAAACCTAGCCATTGCACCCACCCACTCCAGAGACTGACAGAGCCGGGCCCCACTCAGCTTCCACGTGCCCCCCCAAAAAAAACCTGGCCATTGCACCCACCCACTCCAGAGACTGACAGAGCCCAGCCCCACTCAGCTTCCACGTGCCCCCCCCCAAAAAAAAACCTGGCCATTGCACCCACCCACTCCAGAGACTGACAGAGCCCGGCCCCACTCAGCTTCCACGTGCCCCCCCCAAACCTGGCCATTGCACCTGTGAGGCAGCCTCCCCTCTTCCTCCCACATCGAGTTTAAAGCAGGAAGAAGAACCTCCTGTCCTTTCTCCTTCATACCCCACCCACCCTTCATACACCACACACACACTGTTCATGAGCATCTCTCTGCTCATGAGAGTAAAGTCGCCTTTTTGTCTAGGAACACACAACTGGAAGAGACAATCTATCTCTAGCAGGTATTCCCAGACTCTATTCTAGAGAAATGACTGCAGATGTTTCTTTCTTTTCTTTTCCCCTGTATTTTATTTATTTATTTGAGAGAGAGGAAGATAGAGAATGGGCACGCCAGGTCCTCCAGCTATTGCAAACAAACTCAAGACGCATGCGCCACCTTGCGCATCTGGTATGTTGGTAACTGCGGAATCAACCTGGATCCTTAGGCTCATGAGGCAAGCACCTTAACCACTAAGCCATCTCTCCAACCGGAGATGGTTCTGTACAACGGAGATTGGCAGGTACTACCTCTACAGATCCTGATGTTGGGTGGGATGGGACTCAAGAGCTCTCTCTAGATTTTATCAAGCACTTCAAGCTGAGCTTGCTGTGGAAGAGGCAATAAAAGAATAAACTCCTACATTAGCATTACAATACCACCAGTGTCCGGCGTCCACTTCTTATTATTGTTAGTGTTGCTCCTGACATTCAGCATCAAAGAGCACTCATCTCAATTCCCACTCACCTGAGCATTCAGAAAAATCAGATTTGGGAGTTATCTGCCCAACTTTGCTTACACTAAGCATGCTTATCATTTATTTCCTAGGAATGATGCAGATTAAACACAGCTGTGCAACAGTAAAACGCCCCAGGGACAATGAACACCCTAACAGGCTTCTGACTGAAAAAGAGAATTCAGCATGGAGCGTTTCCCCATGCTGAAAGGACGGAGGCCTGGGCGAGTTCCACGACTGACCACAAACGCCACTGCGGACTCGGCGCAGAAAGAAGAAGAAAAGTAAAGTGCATTTATTTACGTGCTCAGGGCTGCATTTATTTGAGTGCTCAGGGCTGGTGCTGGAACCTGGAGGAAATTCCCAATGAGCGCTGCATGGAACCTGGAGGAAATTCCCAGCTCCCACCAGCATCCTGCATGGAACCTGGAGGAAATTCCCAAATGAGCAGCTCCCATGGAACCAGCATCACGTGGCTGCCATGGAACCAGAGCTGACAGAACCGGGCCCCACTCAGCTTCCATTCCCACACAAAACCCAGCCATTGCACCCACCCACCCAGAGACTGACAGATCCGGGCCCCACTCAGCTTCCATGCCCCCACAAAAACCTGCCATTGCACCCACCCACTCCAGAGACTGACAGAGCCCAGCCCCACTCAGCTTCCACGTGTCCTTTGCCATTGCACCCACCCACTCCAGAGGACTCCCGGGTCTTCAACAACTGACAGAGCGTGGCTCAGCCATGCCCCAAAAAAAAAAAAACCTGGCCATTGCACCCACCCACTCCAGAGACTGACAGAGCCCAGGCCCCACTCAGCTTCCACGTGTCCCCCCCAAAAACTGGCCATTGCACCCACCCACTGTCCCCCACAAACAGAGCCCGGCCCCACTCAGCTTCCACGTGCCCCAAAAAAACCTGGCCATTGCACCCACCCACCCAGAGACCCAGAGGCCCCACTCAGCTTCCACGTGTCCCCCCAAAAACCTGGCCATTGCACCCACCCACTCCAGAGACCAGAGGCCCCACCCTGCCCCAAAAAAAAAGCCATTGCACCCACCCACTCCAGAGACCCAGAGCCCGGCCCCACTCAGCTTCCACGTGTCCCCTCAAAAACCTGGCCATTGCACCCACCCACTCCAGAGACTGCCCCAGCTTCCCGTGCCCCAAACCTGGCCATTGCACCCACCCACTCCAGAGACTGACAGAGCCCGGCCCCACTCAGCCTTCCAAAAAAAAAAAAAAACCTGGCCATTGCACCCACCCACTCCAGAGACTGACAGAGCCCGCCCCACTCAGCTTCCACGTGCCCCCAAACCTGGCCATTGCACCCACCCACTCCAGAGACTGACAGAGCCCGGCCCCACTCAGCTTCCTGCCCCCCAAACCTGGCCATTGCACCTGTGAGGCAGCCTCTCCTCTTCCTCCCACATCGAGTTTAAAGCAGGAAGAAGAACCTCCTGTCCTTTCTCCTTCATACCCCACCCACCCTTCATACACCACACACACACACTGTTCATGAGCATCTCTCTGCTCATGAGAGTAAGTGCCGCCTTTTTTGTCTAGGAACACACAACTGGAAGAGACAATCTATCTCTAGCAGGTATTCCCAGACTCTATTCTAGAGAAATGACTGCAGATGTTTCTTTCTTTTCTTTTCCCCTGTATTTTATTTATTTATTTATTTGAGAGAGAGGAAGATAGAGAATGGGCACGCCAGGTCCTCCAGCCATTGCAAACAAACTCAAGACGCATGCGCCACCTTGCGCATCTGGCGTATGTTGGTAACTGCGGAATCAACCTGGATCTTTAGGCTCCGCAGGCAAGCACCTTAACCACTAAGCCATCTCTCCAACCGGAGATGGTTCTGTACAACGGAGATTGGCAGGTACTACCTCTACAGATCCTGATGTTGGGTGGGATGGGACTCAAGAGCTCTCTCTAGATTTTATCAAGCACTTCAAGCTGAGCTTGCTGTGGAAGAGGCAAGCTAGTGCTTTGAACGATACCGTAGTAATTGCTAAATAATCAAAAGAATGGATGAAAGCCGGGTGTGGTGTCGCACACCTTTAATCCCAGCACTCAGGAGGCAGAGGTAAGAGGATCGCCAAGAGATCGAGGCCACCCTGAGACTACAGAGTGAATTCCAGGTCAGCCTGGGCTAGAGTGAACACTACCTTGAAAACAAACAAACAAACAAGCAAAAAATACAACCAAACAACAACAATGAAAAAAGAATGAACCACTGAATCACGAATGCTATCATTTTATGAATAGTATTTTCCAAATTTGCCTTGCTGTGAGAATCATTGAGCCACATGTTTAAAATGCCAATTCCAGGGCTGGAGAGATGGCGTAGTGGTTAAGGCACCTATCTGCAAAGCCTAATGACCCAGGTTCAATTCCCCAGTACCCACGTAAGCCAGATGCACACAGTCTGGGGATCACTTGCACTGGTTACAGGCCCTAGTGTGCCCATTTTCACTCTCTCTCTTTCTCAAATAAATAAATAAAATATTTTTTTAAAAACAGCTAGTGTACCATTTCATTTAAAAACTGCTACTTCCAGAGTCTGGAGAGTTGGTTCAGGGCACATGAGCACGAGGACTTGAGTTTGATCCCTGGCACCCATATAAAAAGCTGGGTAGGAGCCGGGCGTGGGGCGCACACCTTTAATCACAGCACTCGGGAGGCAGAGATAGGAGGATCGCCGTGAGTTGGAGGCCACCCTGAGACTATATAATGAGTTCCTGGTCAGTCTGGGCTAGAGTGAGACCCTACCTAGAAAAACCAAAAACAAACGAATAAATAAATCATTAATTAAAAATAAAAAGCTGGGTGGGCTCGTGCACGCCTGGGAGCTCCAGTTCTAAGAGGAAGGGGGAGGGTAGCCAGGGCTCTCTGATGAGCCAGCTGAACTGAAAGGCAGGGAGCTTCAGGTTCTGTGAGAGACACTATCACAAGGGCCACGGGTGTCTGCACACACATGCATCTATAACACGTGCCCACATACACACATTACACATACTACAGATAACCCCCCCAAAACAAAATATAATGATATGTATGAATGAAGACATCACAATGAAACACATTGTTTTGTATCCTAACAAAAAAATAATGAGAAATATCAATTCCTATGCCTATCCTAGACCTCGTATTAATTTCTAGAAAAAGTATCTAGGAATATAAATAAATTATTAAATGTGTTCCCCAGATGAGGCTCCTTGTTTTTTGTTTGTTTTTTTTTTTTTTTAATTTATTTTTGTATTTTTTCAAGGCAGGGTCTTGCTCTAGCTCAGGCTGACCCGGAATTCACTACATAGTCTCAGGGTGGCCTTGAACTCACGGTGATCCTCCTACCTCTGCCTCCCGAGTGCTGGGATTAAAAGCGTGCACCACCATGCCCAGCTCCTTTTTAAGTACTTAAATTTATTTTGTTTTATTTATCTGAGAGTATGGTGAGTGGGTGTGTATGTGTGCACGTGTATGTGGAGGCCAGCATTTGACATTGCACATCTTCCTCTAACACTCTCCACCTTATTTTTTAAGCCTTATTCACTAATCCTGGGACTCCCCAGATCAGCTAGACTAGCTAGCCAGCCAATGCGAGGGACGCTCCTGCGCCCGCCTGCCCAGCACTGGGATTACAGGTGCATGTTCTGCCTATAAGACAAGCACTTGACCAGCTTGTCCTTCTCCTGGTCACCCCAACCAACAGAAGGAGGCTTCTAAGGATACTTCTGGAGAAAACGAGTATAGTCTGCAGTTTCTATATTTCTCACAATACCCATTTCATGTTCTCTGGAGCAGTCAATTAGGCTGACCAGGCACCCAAAGTTCCTATTTGCCTCAGTAAATTTCTCCTTTGCTGTAGAACCATTTTGGAGAAAACTGTGCCTCTTTGCCAAACTAAAATGGTAACACCACTAGAGTGTCAATTTTTTTTTATGTCATCAGGTGAATTTTCAAACTATTTTATCATTTATACTTTTGGAGGGCATCAACTAAATATCTGCCTCCTAGTATATTTTGATAGATAGATTTTTAGTTGTGTAAGTTTATTGGAGTTCAGAAATGCTGCTATATTTTCCCAGAACTGCTTCTATGTCATCTCTCCCACCCTCAGGATAAGGGCTTGAGATTAGAAAGTACCTTCAGGATGGTGTTTGGTAATTTTGCTGGAGTTTGGTTAAAGTAGCTTTCTCGCTTTAATTTGTTGCTTGCTCCATAGCCTGACATCTTATTTCTTAACAGACCAGAAGTTTTCAAATGTGCAAGCCTATTGTGCCTGGGGGAAAAAATGTTGAACTTTTGCCTTTGTAATAAGATATGCTCCAATTACCAACTTTGGCAATTTAATATAGTTGAATAATAACTGAATGGGACACTTTGTCACTCAGTCATTATTCAAGCTTCTACGTGGGGGTAGAGGGGGTAGTGGAATGGAGTTGCTGGAGGTCAGTCTATTCCTGGGGGAATTCAGCTTTAGACATCAATACTGAGAAATTTCAAAAATAAAAAAAGATTATTAAAATTTTTCAAATTTCAGAAAAAAGCTCAAACTATAGATTTATAAAATCCCATAAAAGCTTGTTTAATTTTTTTTTTTTTTTGAGAGAGAGAGAGAAAGAATGGGCACACCAGCGGCCTCTTAGCTGCTGGGAACGAACTCCAGACACGTGCACCCCCTTGTGCACATGTGCGACATTGTGAGCTATGTCACTTTTGTGTCTGGCTAAATGTGGGACCTGGAGGTTTGAAGGGGTGTTGTTAGGCTTTGCAGGCAGGCGCCTTAACCGCTAAGCCATCTCTCCAGCCCTTGTTTAATTTTTGTTTGTTGAGAGAGAGAGACAGAGACAGAGAGGAAGAGGCAGAGAGAGAGAATGGGTGCTCCAGCAGCCTCTCAACCACTGTGAATGGACTCCAGATTGCATGCGCCCCCTTGTGGGCAAGTGCAGCATTGCACCTTGCATCACTTTACATCTGACTAAACGTGGGACCTGGAGAATCAAAATGAGTTCTTAGTCTTGGCAGGCAGGCGCCCTAACCCCTAAGCCATCTCTCCAGCCCTTGTTTACTTTTTTAATGGTAGCATACTATGTGTTGCTGTTTTTATATCTGGGAAGTGTGGTGGAAGGATAAAGCAATCACATGCATAGTACAATCTAAGATAGGTTCTGTAGATGGAGGTGTCCCGTGATGAGAGCTCTCGTCACATTAGCCAGAGACAGACGTGTGCACATTTCCCATCACCTCCTGTTGCAATGGTCTATGGCAGGGAACTTTCTCCATGCCCTGAAGAGAGATGCAAAGGTATTTCAGGTTTCAGCTGAGAGGATGGCTTTGCTTACACAGACTCAGTGTCCTGACCCAAAGAATATTCTGTGTTTGTTTCAGTGGAACTAGTTCCCTCCTGTTGTTGCCCTGGCCCAGTGTGGACTGGAGAACTGGACACTGGAGAATGCAGATAACTGCCCCATGGTGGAACCGCCTAGAGAATCTCTAAGGCTCACTTTGGTGGCTGGAGATTTCTATCAGCCCCGTGGCCACCTTGGAAAACTTCAAAGATAAGCTTATTGTCTGCAACTGTGTCCAACCTGTGGCCTCCCTTGTCTCCTCGGCTTCTTCCATCCTACTGAAGGCCACACTGGCTGTGCTGGTTTGGCTCAGGTGTCCCCCATACCCTTAGGTATTCTGAATGCTGGCTTCCCAGCTGGGGGGAATGTGGGAAGTAACGCCTCCTGGAGGTGGTGTATTGTTGGGGGCGGGCTTATGCGTGTTATAGCCAGTGTCCCCTTGCCAGTGTTTGGCACACTCTCCTGCTGCTATTGTCCACCTGATGTTGGCCAGGAAGTGATGTCCACCCTCTGCTCGTGCCATCGTTTTCCCCTGCCATTGTCAAGTTTACCCTCGAGTCTGTAAGCCAAAATAAACCGTTTGTTTTCCCACAAGCTGCTCTTGGTTGGGTGATTTCTGTCAGCAATGCGTACCTGTCTGCAATACTCGCCCTGCACACGTCAGCAGCAACGTGGGCTTCCCATTCTGAACTATTACATCCTGCCATTTCCAGGGCCATCTTCAGCCTTTGTTTCTGATTTCTGTGCCCCGACTTTATGGTTTAAGCCCACCCTATCTGGTCTAGCCCTATAGCTCATTATTCTGACTGAATATATGCCTGCTAAGCCAACCCAGACCCAGGCCCATTTGGGAAGACCCAAGCCTGATCTAAGAAGGCCTTTTCCTGGCACAGGGCCTCTAGCATCTATTGCACCATTTGGGCACCATGGGAAGCACATGCCTGCCATCCACATAGACAAAGTTGGAAAATCTGAGCCATCCATTTGGCAACAATGTTGGCATCTTCCTCCCTTCATGCTGCCAAGGCCTGACCAGAAAGATCTTGGCATGCTTACCGCCTAGTGCGGTCAGTGCAGACTCAGGGTGGCTCAGGCCGTGATGGGTGGAGCAGCTGTGACAAGTTCTGTGTACATCCAAGAGAAGACAGAGAAGGAGATCCGGATGCCACAGCCTTTGGTGCCATGACACCCAAGCTTGTGGGGAGTCTGCGAACCCTTATGAAACCAAACAGGCAAGTTTTAGAAATGGATTTGACATAAGCATTGCCTTCTGGCTTTGTTCCCATAAGAAAAAAAAACAGCATATTTGTCCATAGAAAACACATACCATCCTTTTGAATAATTTTTGTTTTGTTTTGTTTTTGCAAGGTAGGGTCTCACTCTGGTCCAGGCTGACCTGGAATTCACTATGTAGTCTCAGGGTAGCCTCGAACTCTCGGCAATCCTCCTACCTCTACCTCCCAAGTGCTGGGATTAAAGGCGTGCGCCACCACGCCCGGCTTGAATAATTTTTTTTAAAGCAGGCAGGTAGGTGAAGAATATTAAGTGAGCAGAGAAAGATTATGTGTCATATTGTGGAGAAAGTTGTGCCATTGTCACCTACAGAACGTTCATTCTATAGGTCTTAACAATTTTGAAAGTCCTTTAAAGACAGCAGGAAGAAAATTCAACACTTGAATGTTCAATTCTTGGATTTTTTTTTTTTCTTTTTTGAGGTAGGGTCTCACTCTAGCTCAGGCTGACCTGGAATTCACTATGTAGTCTCTGGGTGGCCTCAAACTCACTGTGATCCTTCTACCTCTGCCTCCCAAATGCTGGGATTAAAGGCGTGTGCCACCACGCTTGGCTCAATTCTTTCATTTTACCCTCCACCACCCCACCTGCAAAAATTTTTTCAGATTAAGTGACATTTCCCCCTCACCTTGCAAATGAGGAAACAGAAGCTGTCTGAGAAAGTAAGATGAGGGCTGGAAAGATGGCTTAAGCAGTTAAGGAGTTTGCCTCTGAAGTCTAAGGACTCACATTATACTCTGTTCTCCAGATCCCATGTAAGCCAGGCACACAAAGGTGAGGAAAGTGCAAGGTCGCACATGCCCACTAGGTGGCACAAGCATCTGGAGTTCAATTGCAGTGGCTAAAGCCCTGGCACACCAATTCTCTGTATGTGTGTGTCTCTTGCTCTCTCTCTCTCCCTCTAAAATAAAATAAAAAAGAAAGAAAAATGATTGTGCAAAGGTTACAAAGTGAACAACTGATTGAGTTAGGAGTTGACCGAAACACATAACAGTTAGCGATTGTCATGGCTTTGGGCAGCTGTCTCTTTTCCCTGAAGTGTATACCAAAAGTTTAACAACATTCCAAGATGGTGACATCAGGGAGCGCTTGGTCAAGTTACAGTGAAGGAGTTCTTCCAGTCCAGTTCCCAAAACTCGCAGTTGAGAGGTGAGTTTTGTAATTGGTTCACTTTGAATAGATGATTTATTTTAAGCTGCCTGGCCTGATGACGCAACACACAGAATAAGCTTGGTTTGAAGCTAGAGTTCTGATCTTCTGGGAAGTGTGTTCACTTTCATAAGCTTTGATTCTGCAAGGAAATTCCTAAAGATGGTCAGTCTGGACTCTGAACATCTGGATATCCATAAATGTACACATGGACACGCATACAGTCATATACCGGGACATGAGTGTGTACAGACATGTAAAGAGGAACACACAGATGTGTTTGTGTGCATGACAGGAACACATGGGTGTGACTACTCTCACACAGGAACACAGAGATGTATATGCACCAGTGTATTGGAACACATGGGTTTGTGCACACACACATCCAGGAACAGACAACTTTGTACTTACAATATTTTTAATTTTTTTTTTATGAAGTAAGGTCTCACCCTAGCCCAGGCTGACCTGGAATTCACTATGTAGTCTCAGGGTGGCCTCAAACTCATGGCGATCCTCCTACCTCTGCCTCCCGAGTTCTGGGATTAAAGGCATGTGCAAAAATATTTTTATTTATTTGTGAGCAGAGAGAGCTAGAAGAGAGAGAGCGAGAGAAAGAGGGAGAGAAAATAGACACACTAGGGCTTCAGGCCACTGCAAATGAATTCCAGATGCATGCACCACTGTGTATCTGGCTTTATGTGGGTACTGGGGAATCAAACCCAAGTCATTAGGCTTTGATGTAGGATCTCACTCTAGCCCAGGCTTACCTGGAACTCACTGTAGCACAATTATAATATTGAATAGTGAGAGGTCTTTTGGAAGGTAAACTGCTTCTCTTCCACCTTGGGGCCAGTGGTTGGGGGAATCCAGAAATTGACTGGCAATGCATAGATGAAAAGGAAGAAGGTGATGGGTACTTAAGCATAGGCAGAGCACTCAGTGATAAGTCACTTACCAGCCAGGGACAGAGGGCATATACCAAGTTTGGAGTGGGTAAGGCAGTTAGGAAAATGTACAATGTTTGGTTAGGCTTTCTGAGATAATAATGGAGAGGTATAGTCTAGCTCCATAGTTAAATAGTTAAATTTGTGTACAAGTGGATTCTCACAGTTTGCTCATTTGAAATTATTCTAGAAGTTACACACACACACACACACACACACACACACACACACACACACACCACAGGGAAGAATGAGGAGAGGAAGAGGAGGAAGATGACCAGGCTATGTCAGCCAGGTTTATTGTTACAGAGAGACCCCTAAGGATAGGAACTTTGTATGCCAATCGATATTTTTAACCACCCCCACCAGAAATTATCTCCCCAAAGTTAACCTTGGTCCTCTATATCGGATCACATCTTTCCCAAATATGATACTTCAGTCAAAGTTTTGTAAACATAACTCCCCAATTTTTTGCGTTATAAGGAGAATGGATTCTTATTTAACTTGTGGGAAGACCATATTGCCCTGAATGTAAGGATGGACCAATATACATCCTTAATATTTGATGTTGATTGCCAACCTGACCTAGAATTGCCTACAAGGAATCAGTCATTTTGACAAGCTACAAATGGAGGTGGGAAGACCCACCTTAACCATGGGCATGGTCATTGACTGTATAAAAAGGAGAGAGCTGGCTGAGCATTCATTCATTCATTCATTCATTCATTCATTCTACTTCCTCTCTGCTAATGTGACACAGGCTTTCTGCTCCTGTCACATTTACTGTGCCATGACAGACTCTACCCTCTGGAAGTGTAAGCTGAATTCAAGGCCTTTTTCCTTTCATGAGCTACACTGGCTGGTTATGTATGTGGTCCCAGCAATGAGACAGTAACTGACATGAAGGGTTCACGAATTCTGGAGGAATCAGATTGAGAAGAAAAACAAATGTTTCATTTTTGTTTATGAGGTATAATCTACTAAATTGTTCTGAATTATAGAGAGAGTGAGAGAATAGAGACATTGTACACAGAAAATGGAATGCTAGCGAACCAGCAATGTTACATGCAAGCAAAAATATACAAGTGATTCTTCATCCAGTCCTCAATCTAATTCTTCTCAGTCTCAGACAAGCAGGCTTATAAAGCCCTCAGACTTTCCACTGGAATTCTGGGAATCTTTGTTCAGACAGCAGGATGATCTCCTAGTTATTTAAACAGAGTGTCCATCAGCGCCCTTTCCAATGGTGTCTGCGAGGTCTCTTTGGCTGACGATGAAGCATTTTGGCTCGTAGTGGATTGTAAAAGCTTTCAGAATGCACCCAAATAAAACAACACAATAACTGGCAAAAGATTTGACATGGCCATGGAACAGATTTGAAGAGAGTTTGTTGTGAAAGTAAGGCAATTGACAAGGGGATTTGGTTGAGCCTCTGACAGACGACATTTTAAGATAACTGAAATTATGACTGGTACCATCAGGCCTGTGTACAGTGAAGGTGGAGACTTCCAGAGGGACTTTTATTAATAACATTTACTCTGCAACAATGGGAAGGTTAACCAGTGCGTTTTTATTTGATAATGTTTCCCTTCTTCTAGGTACTTTTTCGAGTACAGGCAAGCATCCTGAGACAAACATGGGAGGGCTTTGTAAGAAAGATGGGTGCGCTTTTGGGTTCCTGTTTCTATGTAATATGTGCACACATGTACATACACATACATATACACAACTAAAATGAACTGTATTTATCTTTCCCATCAAATATTGACCAAGACAGAAATTCAGTGCAAACAGGAACCCAAAGTCCCAGTGATTTTCCTGTCTCTGTCCACGACTCAGCAGTAGAGCTACAGGTATGCACGGCCACTCTCAACTTTTTATGTTGGCACTGAGATTTGAACTCTGGTCCTTTCACTCTTACCTGCTGAGCAATCTCCCTGGCACCACTTATTTTTAGTTTTTCAGGAAATTGAGTGGCAGCCTTAGTATTGACATGAATTAAGGGTCTAGTCCATCTGTAACTATCATATATATATACATATATATATAATTTTTATTTATTTATTTGAAAGAGGAAAAGAGGCAGAGAGAGAGAGAGAGTGAGAACGGGTGTGCCAGGGCTTCCAGCCACTGCAAACAAAATCCAGATGCATGCTCCACCTTGTGCATCTGGCTTATGTGGGTCCTGGAGAGTCAAACCAGGATCCTTTGGCTTTGCAGGCTAGTGCCTTAACCACTAAGCAATCTCTCCAGCCCTGTAACTATTATTTAATTTTGCTTCTATTTTTTAAATATAAGAAAGAATTCCAGCCAAAATAGAACCAAGACAATTTCTAGTTGCTGGGGCTTCTGCTGTATTTAGAATTGAGCCCCTTTATAGGGTTTACATCAGCCATTTTGCTTGTATTTCTTTCTCATAGGAGGTTGTTCCCTGTTGGCCCAATTAACCTTCAAAGGGAAGATTTCTGCAGTAGATCCCATCAGATCCTGAACATCAGCCTCCAGCTTAGTCATTTGCAGGAGGACATTGGTAGAAGGGTGTTTATAGTGGACTTTGAGTTTTTGTTTTTCTTTTGAGAAGGGAGTTGTTTTTTGTTGTTGTTGTTGTTGTTGTTGTTTTTTAGAGAGAGTCAGAGAGAGAGAGAGAGGAAAAGGCAGAGAGAGAGAGAATAGGCGCACCAGCAGCCTCTCAGCCACTGTGAATGAACTCCAGACGCTTGCGCCCCCTTGTGGGCAAGTGCAGTATTGTGCCCTTGTGTCACTTTTTGTGTCTGGCTAAATGTGGGACCTAGACAATCAAACGGGCGTTCTTTAGGCTTGGCAGGTGGGCGCCTTAACCACAAAGCCATCTCTCCAGCCTGAGAAGGGAGTTTTTTAAGACTAGCCACAATACTTCTAATGCCTTTCTTCCAATATTACCTTACATGTTTTTATGTCTAATCTTCCAGTGCCCTCCCAATGTTGACACTAGGACATTTCTTTAGCTTGAGAGTTTTCTGACAATCCACCCTTCTGCAGTAAGGGATTTGTTGTCTGGCCATTGAACATTTGACGTCTCCAAACGTATATACCTGTTCCAAAATGTGACAGACAAACAACACACCTTTGGTGCAGAAAATGGAACCCGTGTGATGTGAGAGCCTTCCAATAGGCAAAGAGAAAGAGAGCTGGGGTGAGCATTGCTGGAGGAAGCCATGCTACAAACTGAAATGCTCACGCATTGAGAAGACAATGCTGAGATGAGACTTTCTACCTCTAGCAAAACAACAAGGAAGAGACCACAGGGGCCGTTACTCACTGAGACCCCTCCCCTCAGAGCAGGCAATACTTGGAATGATGACAGATGCAAACGGGATGTCCAAGATACTCATATTTCTGTCCAGCTGACTACAAATCCTTTTTAAAAAAATTGTTTATTTTTTATTTATTTATTAGCAATAGACAGAGATAAACAGAGAGAGAGAATGGGCACTCCAGTGTATCCAGCCACTGCAAATGAACTCCAGATGCATATGCCACTTTGTGCATCTGGCTTATGTGGGTACTGGGGTATTGAGCCTTGAACCAGGGTCCTTAGGCTTCACAGGCAAGCACTCAATTGATAAGCCATCTCTCCAGCCCTTAAAAATCCTTTTTAAAACTTTGACTTATTTATTTCAGAGGGAGAGAGAGAGAGAGAGAGAGAGAGAGATAATGGGTGTACCAAGGCAAACAAACTCCAGACACATGTGCCACTTTGGACATCTGGCTCTGTCAGTCCTGGGGAAATGAACATGGGTTGTTTGGCTTTGCAGGCAAGCACCTAAATTGCTAAGCCATCTCTGCAGCCCCCTTAGAAACTTTTATAAAGGAAAACCTCCGAGTCCCTCCTGGGACAAGCTCTGAAGTGGGCAGTGTCACTGAGTGCTTGAGAGATTCAGGAAGTAGCAGTGACAGTTTTGGTGACAGAGTCCTCGCTGCCTAAATAAAGACACTACAGGGTTATCAATAAGGTCTCCGCCTAAACTGACATCATCCTGGGCCTCCCTCCAACACTGTGAGCTGTGGCTTCTGTGCCCACGGTGAGGGCTGCTGTTTATTCAGTCCCTCAGATCCAAAGCCCGTTACTTGTGCAATATTTTCAGAATTAAGTAATAACAGGCTTTAAAAAATATTTGCTTTTATTTTTTAACTTTACCCTTACTCATCACAGTGAGAGACCCTGTCTCAAAGGAACAAGACAGTGCTCCTGAGGGTGACACCTGAGGGTATCCTCTGGCCTTCACATGCATGCACACATGTTTATGTGCACCCATGCATACATGTACACCCCCCCCACATGAACATGCATACAAACACACACACATACATAGATGAATGCAAAAAAAGAGGAAAAGGTGCTCATTTCAAATGACAATATTCCAAAGTCCATTTCTTTATAAATAATATGGGTTAGTACAATTTGTCTACAAAGAAAACTGTGCTTCCTGGCCATTAAAGTTATATTCACAAAGTCAGGCTCTCTGAGATTGTTGACATATTTAAGAACATCTACAAACTGCTTCCTCAAACCCACCCTTTAAACAATTCATTCATGACACCAACGTACCGAGAGTGCAGGTCAATGAGCCACCAGGTCATTTTTCTTAGAAGGTGGAAAGTCCTTTAAAAGAACAGAGAGGGGCTGGAAAGATTGCTCAGTGGTTAAGGCATGTCATAGCTTCACATTGCTGGAATGAACGTCCAAACCAGGCACAGTTTGTGGGTGGAACAGGACTTACTGAAGCTTACAAATCCAGGGGACGTCCCATAATGGCAGAAGAAGCTGGCCCCCTTTCACAGGCCCATGCAAAGAGAAACACCACCACCAGCACCATCAGCAAGCACACTCCAGGAACCGCAGGCAGAGCTCCAGCACTCTGCATACCTTTGGGCTTCAGATCCACCCTTAAACACACCTAGGATCTACCCATAGTGACACCTCTTCCAAAAGGCTTAATAAAACTGAGTCTACTGGGGGACATCCATTCAAGGTATTTACCTGCAAAGCCTGATGGCCCAGGTTCAATACCCCAGTTCCCACATAAAGCCAGATGCACAGAGTGGTACAAGCATCTGAAGTTCATTTGCAGCTGCTGGAGGCCCTGATGCACTCACTCATTCTCTCTCTCTCTCTCTCTTTCTCCCCCTTCAAAATAAATAAATAAATAAAATATTTTTAAAAGATGGGATGAAATTTCTTACAATGGGTACCATAGTTTGGGTTTGGAGCTAACAAGCTTTTAAAAAATATATTTTTATTTTTATTTATTTGACAGAGGGAGAGAGAGAGAGAGCACTCTAGGGTCCCCAGCCACTGCAAATAAACTCTAGATGCATGTGCCACCTTGTGCATATGGCTTATGTGGGTCCTGGGGAAGCAACCTGGGTCTTTTGGCTTTGCAGGCAAGTGCCTTAAGCACGAAGCTACCCCTCCAGCCCATAACGAGCTTTAAAGACACTTTTGACATAGAACAGAGCATAAGAACACAGGCAGATGAGTGCAGAGTTTGGGAAACAGCTTCATTCCACTTACTGAGTCTTTTCTCATTAATAGTTCAAATGATGGCTCCCCACCATACAGTCAAAATAACCCGTTGAGACGAAACGGTGTTCTGGCGGGGCCGGGGCTGGGGGCTGTCCTGCATATTGCAGGTGTTTAGCATCAGCCTGACTTCTACCCTGGAGTCACAATAATCAGACAGAGGCAGAATTGCCCCAAGATGAGAGCCAGTGCCACAGAGGCGATGGTGATCAGTGCATTGACAATTGTGATAGAGCTTCTGGAGAGGGAGGAGCAGGCGAGAATACACTTCACGCTTTGAAGGCTGTCTCCATGAGTGTCTTTCATTGCACGAGTGGATGGAGGAGCGTGGTTAGGGTTGGGCGAGGACCAGAATGATATCGTTGTGTAGGATGGGTGGATATAGCGAGGTGACGATTTTGAGATGAGAGGCTCAGAAAGGCTCAAGCTGATAGAAAATTTTTCTTTGAGGCTTTTTGTTGATGGGTCTTTTCAGAAGTTCCTGGGATGACCAATAATGTTTTCTGTAAGAGTTGGCTTTCTGAACAAGAGTACTCTGGATTGTGGAGCCATGTTGATGAAGACCCCGGACTAGTAAAAAAAAAAAAAAAACATGGGAATGTACGCTAGGTAGATAGAAAGCATTTGATTTGCAGTGGGCTACTTACGTTCTTTGTTTTTATTTTTTGCTCCTCCCTTTTTGCCTTTTATTACTGTGGAGAAGCCAGTACGAATCATAGGAGGAAAAATAAAATAAAATAAAATAAAATAAAATAAAATAAAATAAAATAAAATAAAATAAAAAACACAGGAGGCACAGGAATCACAGATGTTGGATTCAGGAGTTCCTATCACAGGGATCCATCTACATTTTACTGCATTACTAACTAGCTGCATGATGAAATCTGCATTTTGGAGTTTGAATGAACTAATGCATGTTAGTGCCCTCGGTATAATATGTGTTCTGTGGGTATAAAGCAGTTACACAAAGCTGCAAAAGCATGCCACAGCAGAGGCGGACCTGTGCCTGGATCATCACGCCCTCAGAAACAGCTGCCTTTATTCTCCTTCCTATAAATGCTAAGAAAGCATTCAGTTTCCAGCCAAGCTGAAGCTCTCTCTCTCTCTCCACTCTAGAAATACAACAGGAAAAGATGGACCCTCTCACAAATTCCTCCATCCGTGTCCCCAGCTGAGCATGCTTTTGGGTGACTCCTAAAAATGTGTGCACAGCGAGGACAGAGGAGCCATAGGGAGCCGTGGCAGTGGCTTGGAGAGATCATTAACTGTAACTGCTTTTCTTTTTTTTTTTTTTTTTTTTTTTTTTTTTTTTTTGGTTTTTTCATTTTTCGGTTTTTCGAGGTAGGGTCTCACTCTACCCCAGGCTGACCTGGAATCCACTATGTAATCTCGAACTCATGACAATCCTCCTACTTTTGCCTCCCGAATGCTGGGATTAAAGGCGTGTGCCACCACGCCCGGCTGTAACTGCTTTTCTAAAGGTCCTTCCAATCTATTTTCTACTGAATGCCTTAAAGACAGTATAATGTTTTAGGGCTGGAGAGATGGCTTAGCGGTTAAGGCACCTGCCCGCAATGCCTAAGAACGCTTGTTCAAATCTCCAGGTCCCACATTTAGCCAGACACAAAAGTGACGCAAGTGTGCAGTGTTGCACATGTGCACAAGGGGGTGCACGCATCTGGAGTTCGTTCACATTGCCTGAAAAGGACCTGGCATGCCCATTCTCTCTCTGCCTCTTCCTTTCTCTCTGTCTTTCTCTGTCTGTCTGTCTGTCTCTCTCTCTCTCAAAAAAATATATATATACCATGTTTTAGTAGCCATGACCTTGAACCCATTACATTGTGGGGGTACTGCTTTCTCTCACCTAAATCTCAAAACAGAACTTTTTTCCAGTGACAGATGCATTTCTACCGCAGCAGTCACTTCACACGCAATTTCTCAAGCTTTCCTCACTCTGTAAAGTAAATGGCTGTGAAGAGAAATCTGATATGCAGAGTCAAGTTAAGTTGCTGAGCACACTCAAGCTATCCACGAATGGAGGCAGACCTCCGACCTGAGGCTATGCCTAGGGGCTCCCAGGCTCTCCTCTCCTACAGCCCGTTGCTACTCGTCCCTCTCTTCCTCAAGCCAGCAACAGAACGACCCAAAGATCACACATCCAACACGTCCAGTCAAGGCCGGGTGCATATTCAGCAGTTGAACTGATGAACTGGTTTTGCTGTTGTTGTTGTTGTTGTTGTTATGTTGGCAAGAAATAGATAATCTTTTTTAAAAATTTATTTATTTGGGCTGGAGAGATGGCTTAGAGGTTAAGGCGCCTGCCTCCTATGCCTAAGAACACGGGTTCCAATCTCCAGGTCCCACGTTTAGCCAGATGCAAAGTGACGCAAGGGCGCAATGAATCTGGATTTTGTTCGCAGCCGAAGAGAGGTTGCTGGCGCGCCCATCTGTCTTCTTCTCCCTCTCTCTGTCTCTCTCTGTGTCTCTCTCCAAAACACACACACACACACACACATATATTTATTTATTTATTTGAGAGAGAGAGATACAGAAATAGGCAGCTAGGGAGAGAATGGGCATGCCAGGGTCTCCAGCCACTGCAAACAAACTCCATATGCATGCGCCCCCTTGTGCACGTGGCTTACATGGGTCCTGGAGAATCGAGCCTTGAACCGGGGTTTTTAGGCTTCTCAGGCTAAGCAATCTCTCCAGCTCAGAAATAGATAATCTTGCCAAAGGATTTATCTAACCTGACTATAGGGCAAGTGAAATAACCAGGCAACAACTTCAGGAAACCACGTCGCCAGTCCAGGTGTTTGCTTAATCCCAACGAAACAGGTGAAATGCCCTCGGTCCACGGGTTCACGCTGAAAAGCAGTTGATGAGAGTAGGCGGGGAATGTTCAGGCCCCAGCACATGCACTACCCTTCCCTGCCTCTGGAGAACTGTGAGTTGATTGAGCGCAGAGATGTCTCGACAGCAGTGGTTATGAATCACCTGGGGATGGGTTAGCAGACTTTTGCTGGACAACACTGTGGATGGGGAGTGACACTCTACTATAGGCCTTCTGGAAAAGTCTCTGGAAGGGTCAGTTCTCATGATGCTTTGCTTTCACACGGAGATGACTTTGTCTTTGGGGGAGGCAGTTCTTAAGTGGACAAACCCTGTGCAGTTAGATCTGTGGACTTTCGTGGTGTTTTTTTTTTTTTTTTTTTTAAACACGAATCTGAAATCTTTCTTCTATTTTATCTCTGTTCAGTACTGGCTGTGTGACTCTAAACAAGTCACCCAGTATCAATAGGCCTCAATTTTCTCCTCAGTAAGAAGGAAGGGTTGTACACACACACACACACACACACACACACACACACACACATCACATATGTATGATCCTGCCCTCTAAATTGATCCAGAGATGTTATTAACTGACTAGTGCCCTCTGCAGGCGACTTTTGCTGCACTGAGAGGTGCCATGAAGATGCTAGATCTATTTAATATTGTGACGTAGTGTCTGTAGAAAGGAAAAAAACTATATATTTTTTTCATGCATCACATGATCGAAAGCAATTAAAATGTTAGATTTCACCTAGTCCCAACAGACCCCATTTGACAGAGAAAGATTACAGAGCCCACTGAGAGGTGAGCTCCTCTGGGTCCCTTGGCGTGATGCTGGCCAGGACATGAATGAGTACAAGTGTCTTCATATACGGTACATGGCGTCTGATAACGACCTTTCTCAGTTGTCATTAAAGCCTCTGTCCTCCAGTTCTCAGACAGCATGGGAAATTCAGCATTGTCTAAGTTTTCTACGTGCCTCTAACCCTTAAGAGTTGATGAATGTGGATGTTTCCCCCAGAGTGGGAAATGCGTGTCTCAGCGTTGCCTATAATTACGTGAGCGCCTCTCTGAAAAAGTGCCTTCCGCACAGCCTTTCCTGCTACCAGCGGGGAAGAGCCCTGTCCTGACTTAGCCAGAGGAAAATATATACATGCTCAATAGCTGGTCGATTCACTTGTCGTTCGAGGACTGCTGGAATGTGTAACCCTTCCTGCTGTGACCTACCCAGAAGTTGGGGTGCACTGTTTGTTCCTAAGGTGGAGGACATAGAAAAAAAAAGTCCTAGAAAAAGCTTACAGGGGAACTCTGGGTCTGGTCAAACCTACATTAACATTTTAAAGTTTTAAATGCTCTTTTAATTTGTACGATCACTAAAGTAGCATGTGTGCTTTGTGCAAAGTTATAAATTCAAATAAAGAAACAATGCTACGTGATAGCACCATATTCAGCCCTCCCCGTAGAATACCACTGCTAACACCTGCGGGTCTGTCCTTAAAGCATTTTCTATGCATATATAAACCTACATCTACATATTTTTACCAAATGAGATCACGTTGTGCATGCTGCTTGTAACCTGCTTTTTTTAGTTAATGATCTCTATCTTTCCTTGCCAATCAATTTTCATCTTATCTAAAACCCAGTATATATATTCAAATTTCCCATGCCTGTCCCCAGAATGTCCTTTATGGTGATTTAGTCAAACAAAACTCAAATGTAGGGCCCTGTGTAGCTTCTAGTTATAGTGTCCTTAAAGCTCATTAATTTAGCATGGCTTCTTACCTCATTTTATTACTTTTTTCATAATTAAAAAATACTCTTATTTATTTATTTATTTATTTATTTATTTATTTATTTATTTATTTGAGAGAGACAGAGAAAGAGGTAGAAAGAGAATGAGAGAGAACAAAGGGAGAGAGAGAGAGAGAATGGGTGTGCCAGGGCCTCCAGCCACTGCAAACTAACGCCAGATGCATGTGCCACCATGTGCATCTGGCTTTCATGGGGTCTGGGGAATAGAACCTGGGGCCTTAGGCTTTGCAAGTAAGCACCTTAACCACTAAGCCATCTCTCCAACCCCATAAAAAAATTTTTGGTTGAATACAACAAGAAAGGTTCAGGTTAGAATTTAGGTTTTTTTTTTTTTTTTTTTTTTTTTCATTCTTTACATAAACCAGGTCTTAAAAAAGTCTGGCCAACTTTTTGCTGTATCTTCACCTAAGAGATAGTGCTTAAATGGCATCACAGATGGTCAACTTTTAAATGTAGAGCTTTTAGTCTGAAATGAATTATGTAAACCTGCTCAGAAGCTGTAGAAATATTTCTCTTTTTCTTTAAGCTGCCCAGCCCAGAACAAAGGAATATCAGTCAAAGCTTACGTCACACCTGTGACAAGCTGCCGTGGTGAGCAAAACAGGCCTGGGTCTGTTCTCAGGGAGCTTGAGACCTGGGAGAGAGCAAGACCTTAAGTTAATTGTTAACAAGAAATACTGAGTTTAGCAGTGACAAAGACAGATGTTGAGAAGGCAGGTAGAAATAGAAGGTGTCTAGCCATGGGAGGAATAAGGGGCCTGGTCTGAACTGGGGACACCTTCTCCAAAGGAATGGTGTGGCGTGATTAAGGAGAAAGAAGGGCAAAGCTGCTCTGAGCTGTGGCAGTAGTATTTGCCAAGTGCTGAAGTGTAGAAGTGGTTCTACTATGGCTGGGATTAAAAATAAATAAATAAAAAGGAATGAGGGGCTGGAGCGATGACTCAGCAGTTAAGGGGCTTGCCTGCAAAGCTTAAGGACCCAAGTTCAGTTGCCCAGGACCCACGTAAAGCCAGCTGCACAAAGTGGCACATGCATCTGGAGACTGTTTGCAGTGGCTGTAGGCCTCGGTGCACCTATTCTCTCCCTACCCCCACTCTCTCTCCAATAATAAATAAATACAATATTTAAAAAATTGAATAAGATCAAGGTTTAGGCAGGCTCATTCCTAGCCTCAAAGCCATGTGAATAAGCCTGGGCTTGATTAGCTAAGCCACAAGGAGCAATGGGTTGCGGGGGAGGGCTGGGAAGATAGCATAGTTGGTAAGGTGTTTGCTTCACATGCACAAGGACCTGAGTTTAATCCCAAGAGCCCACATTTTCTGGTATGATGATGTAGGCTTGTAATCGCAGCACAGGAAAGGCAGAGACAGGTAGATCCTTGAGGCTAACTGTCCAGCCTGTCCAGACTACTTGATGAGATCTAAGCTGGAGACAAAACCCATCTCAAAAAAAAAAAAAAAAAAAAAAAAGGTGGAAGGCACCTGAGGAAAGTAACATCTGAGGTTGTCCTTGGGCCACACACACACACACACACACACACACACACACACACACACACTTTTAAAGGAGCAGTGGAGAGCTTCAAGTAGGGGGTAAAAAAGCATGTCTGATTAATACTGTGCTAAAGATACACCTGATTATTGTGAGAAGAAAACTTTAAAAAGGCCAGACGCAGAGACAAGAACCATTAGCATGCCACTGTGGTGTGCAGCTGAGATGTAATGGCTAAGACTTGATTGATGGTTAGAACAGATTGAAGGGGAGGTGTCTTGAGAGGTATTTAGCTAGTTAGGAAGTGGGACCAGAAAGGCTTGGGAGCTGAGGGAGGAGGGGGAGGAACTTGGGGAGGGCAGAGGAAGAAGTAGGGGAAGAGATGCTTCAAGTAATGCATCTGCTTTTGTACAAGTGACTATAATACACTTCAACCGGCCTGAGCCGACATGAAGATGTATTGTCTCAGATCCTGAAAACATCCTGAGGTAGGTCAGACACTTTACACATGGCTGGACCCAGGGGTGCAGATGCATTGTTAGCAGTCTCTCTCTCTCTCTCTCTCTCTGTGCTATCCTTTAACTTTAAAAAAAAATTATTTATTTATTTGACCAGAGATAGAGAGATAGAGAGAGAGAATGAGTGTGCCAGGGCCTCTAGCCACTGCAAACAAACTCCAGATGCATGCACCACCTTGTGCATATGGCTAATGTGGGTCCTGGGGAATTGAACCTGGGTCCTTTGGCTTTGCAGGCAAATGCCTTAACCACTAAGCCATCCCTCCAGGCCTCTCATTTAACTTTTATGTTGATGTCATCCCTCTAAGGGAAGCTCTTTCCTCATGGTGACAAAAGCTGGCCAAAATTTCCATTGCATAAAAGAAAGAGCAGCGTTGTGCTTAGCTTGGTGATGTGAGACTGGAGACCGGGGGAGAAAGAGTGTCAAGCACCAACTCTCCTGCATTTGTATTACCATAGGGTATGATTGTGGGCTCTTCCTAAGAGAATGATTGCAAGGGTGGACCCCACTGGGTCCCTGCTGAAGAGGGAGTGAGAGAAGGAAGGGATAAAAATGAGAAGCTGACAATAGGAAGCCCCAAAGATGTGGGAAAATGGTTGTGAAAAGCATATTGGGCTGGCCTTAGGCAACACAGTCCACGTAGGAGGAAGAGAAGGCCTCGGACCATGGAAGGGTACAGACAGGCATCGGATGCCAGGTTCTGATCTTACTACTCCCCTCCCAGCCCTGCCCTGCTTTAAGGCCTCGGAACAAATGTAGAAGGGTGCCATCTCTGCTGCTTATGCTGCTGAGCTGTTGTAAGCCATGATCTGAAGTGCTGTGAAAGTGTGAGCTAAATTACAAAGCAGGACCCAAGTTCCTTTAAAAAAATTTTTTTGTTTATTTTTATTTATTTATTTGAGAGTGACAGAGAGAGAAAGAGAGAGAATGGGCACACACTGCAAACTAACTCCAGATGCATGCACCTCCTTGTACATCTGACTTTACATGGGTCCTGGGGAATTGAGCCTCGAACTGGGGTCCTTAGGCTTCACAGTCAAGTGCTTAACCACTAAGCCATCTCTCCAGCCCCCCTCTCTTTTTTCCCCCACTGTGGTAGAGAGAAGGGGTATAGAAAGAGAGATGGTTACCAAGGACTCGCCACCAAATAATTAGTGGTGGCCTCACGTGTGTGTTGTGCTTTGGGGAGAGGAAAACAAGTTTTGCACACGCCGCCTTCAGCGGTTGCTGTTTACTAGCAGTAAGCAGTGCCGCGGCCCTATTTTAATATTTTTAATTGTTTGTTTTTGTTCCATAACAATCAAGTCTTCCTGGATATTCATGCACATTAAGACATCAGATCAAGGACTCAGGCCAAGGCTGATGCTTTCAATGATAGTGTTAAAGAGCTACCCTGTCACTCCCCAGTATGGGCGTGTGCGTAACCCTCTATTACTAACCTTTTCTCTTCATTTTTCTTTTGTTTTCACCTCAATTCTGAGCGGGGGGAGAAGGGGGGAAGTTTTCTCTTCTTATGGCTTCCTGTCTCAGTAAGTGTTGTCATCATTTAGCAAGTTGATCACATCAAAAACTCAAGTGATTCCTAATACCTTTCTTACATCTGTGATCCCTTTCTCATATCCCTGATTCATTGGTAGATCTGGCTAGATCTACTCTCAAGGGAGATCCACAGGGTAGCATGTTTATAGCCCTCACTGCTGGACCACAACGGTCATCTGTTGCCTGGACAATGGCAGGAATCTTGTGCCCAGTCTCCCCACTTCCACCATGTCCACTCCTTAGACTAGTCTTATTGAAACACAGGTCAGCTCTCTCTGAGAACGAATTCTGCCCTTCCCCGGCCACTTCAGCCAAGCCCCTTAGCCTTCTTCTTTGGGATCTGGAATTTTCCAGGCTTGCTTCTACTGTAAGGTCTTTTGCCACAGCCATCTTCTGGCCTTGGAGTGTTGCTGTTCCCTCCAAGTGAAGGCACACTTGTGATTCAGATCTCAGGGTAATGTCCCCTCCCCAGACAGTCCTCCCCGGACCATCCAGCCAAAAGTAGGTTAACAATTCCATCTGTCTCCCCGAAACACACACTTCTCTTACCCTGTCCTTTCTTGTCTACATCTCATTTCCTTTCCCACCCTTAAAAAAGTTCTCTTTAACCCATTTCCTAAGTTAGCCTGTGGCATATATAGACATCACCTTGAATTCCCTTAGTACCACAGTGGTGCTCAATTCACGGAGCAGGCACTGGCCTCCTCCATTCCTTCCTTTCTCCCTCTCTTCTTCCTACATACCCTTTCTTCTCTCACTCCTTTTTTGCTTTCTCCCTTTCTTTTCCATTTTTTGGCATAACTAATGGGCTTCTTTCTAATAGCAGAACAGTGTTTCTAAACATGATGGTACCTATGAACTAAGAAAGGGAGTGTACTCAATTTGAAGTCCAATGACTCACAAAACCCAAGAATATTAATCTGTTTGATTCTCAGTTGTTTTATATTTCAAATATGAATCAAAACTGTTGTCCTAAGCCATTACTGAGTGAGACAGCGGATGTACTGGTCTCTAAAGTCACAATAATACAGTGTAACAAACTTTCCCAAGTGGTAGTTAGCATCTTAAAATAGTCATTTAATATTTCTTTCTTCTGTGGGTCAGCTGGGGTGTCTTGTTGATCTGGTCTGATTGGCTGGCGGCTCAGCTGGGGTCAGCTGGCCTAGGATGGCCTTCAACTGACGTGACTCATGATGGTTCCATATGATCTGCCGCCTCCCAGCAGGCTAGTCTGGGCTTGTGCTTCTGGTCGTGGCAGAGTTCCAAGAAAGAAATGGGAAACCGCACGTTTTGAGTTTCTGCTTACCTCAAGTTTGCTAGCATCCCCTGGTCCAAACAAGCCACACAGCCACACGGACAAGCTCACTGCCAAGGGGCACGAAGACGGCAAAGTGTTCAGTGTTCCTGGCCAGGCACACAGCAAACCCAACACAATGACATTGAATGATAACTGTGTGTGTGTGGGGGGGGGTCTGTGCCCTGATAAAATGTCCTTGATCTTCCCCAACCTGAGCATTCTGTGATGCATTTCCATTTCAGAAGTTATACATTTGTGTTTAGTGAATTCTTAACATTCCCTGGACTCCTTGAACGTGAAGCAGTGCCATAGCGTCTTATGGGGGGGGGCAGCAAGGGAATAAGCTGACATGAAGATGCGCACCATGCTGCCGTGCATTCTGAGGTAGTGCTTCAAAGCTCTCTGTGAGATGCAGGGAAGGAGGCAGGGAAAGAGAAACCCTGACCCACTGCTGGGAATGTAAACTAATGCAGCCACTATGGAAAACAGTAGAGAAGTTCCTCA
The DNA here is from genome assembly GCA_036365145.1 of Orientallactaga sibirica. NCBI lineage: Eukaryota > Metazoa > Chordata > Mammalia > Rodentia > Dipodidae > Orientallactaga > Orientallactaga sibirica. The sequence goes on from JAEOAD010001846.1 coordinate 2,898,917, forward strand.
AACAAAAAGAAAAAAACACAACTAATAATAGAACTACCGTCTGTTCTAGCTATACCACTTCTGGGTATAGATCCATAGGATTCTTGGTCAAAAATATCACACACACAGGGCTGGAGAGAGAGCGAAGCGGTTAAGGCATTTATTTGTCTGTGAAGTCAAAGGACCAATGTTTGACTCCCCAGATCCCATGTAAACCAGATGCACAAGGTGACACTTGCACACAGTTGCACATGTGCACAAGGTGGCACATGCATCTAGAGCTTGGCGACAGTGGCTGGAGGCCCTACCATGCCAATGCTCATTCTCTCTCTCTTGCTCTCGCACTCTCACTCTCTCTATAAGAAAAGGCCAGTCAGGCCTGGAGAGATGGCTTAGTGGTTAAGCACTTGCCTGTGAAGCCCAAGGATCCTGGTTTGAGGCTCAAATCCCCAGGACCCACGTAAGCACATGCATCTGGAGTTTGTTTGCAGTGGCTGGAGGCCCTGGCATGCCCATTCTCTCTCTTTCTCTCTATCTGCCTCTTTCTCTGTCTGTCTGTTGCTCTCACATAAATTTTTTTTTTTTTTAAAAAAGGCCAGTCTGTTGGGCTTGCCTCAGGGGGGGAAAATAAAAAAACCCAGAGATCCTTGCACACCCATGTTTATTGCTATGCTATTCATAATAACTCAGATATAAAACCAGCCTAGATATCTGTTAACAGATGACAGGACAAAGAAAATGTGATATGTATGTATGCTTACGTGTGTGTGTTTGTGCATGTGTGTGTGTATCATGTATTGGAATTTGACTCAGGTGTAGAGAAGGATGAAATAATGGCATTTGCAGGAACAGGGATGGAACTGGAGATCTTTATGCTAAGCAGAAGCAGAATAAGTCAGATTCAGAAAGACAAATATTTCATGTTTCCTCTCATATGTGGTGGAACCTATATTTACATGACCATACACACACACACACACACACACACACACACACACACACACACACATATGGCATAAAGGTAGAAAGACTGTGAGAGGGGAGGAAGAGGTCTAAAGAGGGGAGAGAGAGAGGAAGAACAACAGAAGGGGATGATGGAATATCTATGACCTGGAAGCAGACGGGAGGATTCCTTAGGAAAGAGGAGGAAGACACAAAAGAGAGAGGAGAGAGGAGGATAGTGGAAGAGAAACCAAAGCAAGGCATGTCACAGTGGAACCCATTACTTTGTCTTCTACTAGGAAAATTTAACTTAAAACAGGAATAACGCTCTCTGTGAGCATGTCTGTCTTTCCTACCACACCAGGCTATCCTTGAGGAAAGACATGGAGTCTTTTCATCTTTGTCTCCCTACTTCTTCACAGAGCCCAACTCTGTTCATTTTATTTATTTATTTATTTATTTTTATTTAGAGAGACAGAGAGGGAGAGAGAGAGAACTGGTGCACCAGGGCCTCAGCCACTGCAATCGAACTCCAGACACTTGAGCCACCTAGTGGGCATGTGTGACTTTGTGTTTTCCTCACCTTTGTGTGTCTGGCTTACGTGGGATCTGGAGAGTTGAACATGGGTCCTCAGGCTTTGCAGGCAAGAGCCTTAACTGCTAAGCCATCTCTCCAGCCCTCATTAAAAAAATATTTTATTATTTATTTGCAAGCAGACAGATACAGAGAGAGAGAGAGAGAGAGAGAGTGAGCATGCATGGGCACACCAGAGCTTCTAGCCACTGCAAACGAACTCCAGATGCATGTACCACTTTGTGCATCTGGCTTTATGTGAGTTCTGAGGAACTGAACCGTCATTGTTAAGCTTTGCAGACAAGCACTTTAACCCCCGAGCCATCTATCCAGCCCGAGCTGTGCTCATGAAGAACTGCCCGTTGAACATCTAGCCATGAGAAGTGCACACCAAGGACTATGTCCTGGCAGCAGCTATACATTCTCATGTGCAGAGGCCTGTCCACTTTTGCATCATCCCATGGCAGAACACAGAAACTTCCCCTTTCTCCTTGACATTGCCTTCCGTCGATAAGTCCACTGGGACCCTTCCTGGCACCAAGGATGTCTGTCACTCATCAGTGATTCTGATGGACAGGCTTGGCAGTGCTGGCTTCTGTTGTGACAGATAGAAGTCCCTTCCCCAGGCGCTTTAAGGTCTCATCACAGCCAAGCGTGGCGACAAAGTCAAAGAGAACAAAGGATATGTGGACCTAGGTGCTTGCTATATTACCTCTGGGACTGCGCAGGTGAAAATTAATCATTTTTAGTAGAAAGGCCCTGCATTATTCCACCTTCTCCAGTGTGAATGAAAGATAGGCTTGGACTATGGTTAATGACTTCGTCATTAATCACTGGCATTCTGTCACTGGCTGGGCACTAGAACCTTCCTTAAATGTTATTCAAGTCCTCTTTCTCTAAAGCATTCAGCCTACATGATGATATGGGTAAGTTTAAAAAGTACCAATGTGGGCTGGAGAGATGGCTTAGTGGAGAAGGCGCCTGCCAAGCAAAGAACGCCCATTCAATTCTCCAGGTCTCACGTTTAGCCAGACGCAAAAAGTGATGCAAGGGCGCAATGCTGCACGTGCCCACAAGGGGGCCCATGCATCTGGAGTTCATTCACAGCAGCTAAGAGGCCGCTGGCATGCCCATCCTCTATCTGTCTCTCTCTGTCTCTCTCAAAATAAAAGTACCAATGTGTCATTCCACAATATATGCATGCATCAAATTAACTATACTACTTTAATTATCCATAAGGCTTTTCTGTAGTAATTTCTCACCTGTTCAGAGGCAGTCTCTGAGTGTGAGGAGCATTTTTCTGCCACATCTCTCCAGGCACTAATTCTGGTTCCCAGAACTCCAGAAGAACCAAGCAAAGAGAACCAACCAAGTTAGGGTGGAAAAGGACAGGAACGTGGTGTCTGGCTCAGAGAAACCAGGTCTGTGACTCCATGGTCAGGGCATCAAACAAGCTGATCCGCACTCTGCTTCCATAGCCTCCTTCCATTCTACTGAAATGTAGTCACCTTCAGAAAGAATGACAAGGCTGATCCTGACCTCAGTTCGACAGAAAGGGTGTCTGATGTGGCTTTTCATGTGCACAATCATATGAATTGTCTCATGTTGCTCCTTGCACTGTATCCTTTTATTAACTAATGATTCATTAGTAAATTATTGATTGGTATGATGTGAGAGAAAGAGAGAGAGACAGAGAGAGAATGGTCATAGTAAGGCCTGTTGCCATGGCAAGCAAACTCCAGGTACATACTCCACTTTGTGCCTCTTGGCTTTACCTGGGTACTGGGGAATTGAACATCGGTCAGGAGGCTTCAAAGACTGCCTTTAATCGCTGAGCCATCTCCCCATCCCTAAGTTATTTTAAATATGGTAATGAAGCAGTTCCATTTTCATTGTGGAAACAAAGTACGTAGTCAGAAGCAGCTTATGGGAGAAAAGGGTTTACTTTGGCTTACAGGTTTACACTTTCAAGGGCAAGTTTTATCATGGTGGAGAAAGCAAGTCAGGCCTAAGCAGGAAACCTGTGACACAACTTCACATCAGAAGGGAGGAAGTAGACAGAGAAAAGACACCAAGAAGGGCAGACTATAACACCCCAAGGCTCGCCACCCCCAGTATTAGATGCCCTCCAGCAAAGCTCTAGCTCCCAAAAGCTCCACAAACCTCCCCAACAGCACCACTAAGTGGGCTTAAGTACTCAAGCACATGCATCTACGGGGCACATTTCACATTCAAACAACCGCAGGTGCTAAGCACCCAAAACATTCCGCACAAAAGAAGATCTCAGAGCCTATTGCTAATCTATCTATAACCGTCTTCCCACATGTAGTCATGTCAGCCTTTGAAGATGCTTTATATGACCATATTCATGAAAGTCTATGTCTTCATAGAAACTGTCAGCTTTCTAAATCTGCAGATTCTTCATGCCTGAAGAATACTACATTTTCCAACCTTGAGTTGAAAATATCGTAAGGAGGGCTGGGGAGATGGCTCAGCTGTTAAAGGTGTTTGCTTGCAATGTCCACCTGTACAGGTTCAGCCCACGCTCAAATCCTCAGTCACTATCCTACAAACCCAGATGCATAAGGTGGGCCATACATCTGGAGAGCACTGGCAGCTTCAAGAGGACCTGACACATCCATATGCCCTCTCTCTGTTCACAAGTAAGCAATATTTAAAAAATAAAATATAACAATGGATTTCATTGTGCTGCACAGAAAGGATTTTTTCCTTGTGCTTTCCCTGAACAGGAGAGTATCCCACTGACTTATGTAGTGTTTGCTTTAGGTATTGTAGGTAACCAGGAGATTGTTTCAAGCATATAGGAACAAATGCATAGATTGTATAAAATATGATGCCATTTTCTCTAAAGGACTTGAATATGTTATAAAAGGGGTTTTGGTGTGTGATATGTCCTGGGACCAATCCCTCACACACAGCAAAGGACATCTTTATTGTTTTAAATTCTAGCTGTTTTAAATATTATAAAAATGAAATTAAATGATATCTAAAGTTTTCTTCAAAATAATTGGAGCAGGGAGAAGTGAGCAAAAGATACAGATGACACAAGATTGGCTAAGATGAAAGCTGCATGGAAGATCCATGAATGTAGTATGTTATTTGTGTATTTTCAATTTTTCTGTAATGAAATGATTAAAAGGTGTTGGCTCTATGTACCACTAGCGGTTATTCTTAAATATCTTATTGCTAAGATTCATCTATGTTATTGTGTGCTGTGATTTCTGTATAGTATTCCCCATTGCAAATAGATCATCATTAATTTGAAATATTTTTATTAATTAATTTATTTGCCAGCAGAGAGAGAGATAGAGAAAGACACACAGAAAGACTATGGGTGCGCCAGGGCCTCGAGTCACTTCAACCAAACTCCAGATGCATGCATCACTTTGTGCATCTGGCTTTATTTTGGTATAGGGGAGTTGAGTCTGGGCTTTACAGGCAAATGCCTTAACTGCTGAGCCATCTCTTCAGCTCAGATTTGAAATATTTTTAATATGTGAATCAAAGCCAAAAGAGATATTTAAAATTTAAAGATGGCTTAGTGTTCCCTGTAAAGCCAAAGAACCCAGATTCGATTCCCCAGGACCCACGTAAGCCAGATGCACAAGGTAGCACATGTGTCTGGAATTCATTTGCAGGGCTAGATGCCTTGGCCCATCATTCTCTCTCTCTCTCTCTCTCTCTCCCTCAAATCAATAAACAAAATATAATTTTAAAAATCCATTGTAAACTGGGCATGGTGGCGCACACCTTTAATCCCAGCACTCAGGAAGCAGAAGTAGGAGGATCACCATGAGTTTGAGGCCACCCTGAGACTACATAGTGAATTCCAGGTCAGCCTGGGCTATATGAGACCCTACCTCAGAAAAGAAAAACAGAAAATATCCATGGTAGCAATAATAGATTTTTCCTTCTGATTTCTGCCACCAAATGTAGTTACTGTGAATGTATTTTACTCTTCCTATTTCTCCATGCTTCTGAATAGATACATTCCTCCTCCTCCTCCTCTGCCCTCCTCCTCCTCCTTGTCATCTTTCTTCCCCCTCCTCCTTCTAGGACTCAGTGAAGCAGACCTACTCCAGGTAAGCTCCGAGCAGACAAGCTTCGGCATTGGAGATTTTCGTCCACTTGGGTTGGGTTCTTAGCCATCACACCGAGACGGGTTTCCCTGCCGTGTTGTCCTCTAATGTATATTTTCCTCCCATCCCCATCACTGCATTATGGACCTCAGTGGTGGATGGTCTGAGACGCTGTAGGAGAGGGCAGGTTGCTTGCTTCTGCTTTTCCTTCTGCGCAGGTGCATTCTCCCCTTCTGACTCCTCTCCTCCCAGGGCTCATCACAGAGGGCTCCCCTTACCAGTGAATCCTGACTGCCACTGAGCTTCCAAAGTCAGGGTCAAAGTCAGATGCAAACACTGCCTTCCTGCCCATGTTCAATGGCTTTTTCTTACGTGTGGCAGAGGAAACCACTCCCAAACACAGTTCTCAGCAGTACAGACGTTGACCTGCTCAGAGGCTCAGCAAAAAGCCTTTGTTCCAGGGTCTCTTGCCCGTGACCCAAAACGCTAAACATTTTGTTCAGTCACCAAATATTTGCTAGGTGCCTCTGATGCTCCAGGCACTGTGCAAGGGACTGCATGAAGAAAGGTGAACAAGATGAACATTTACTGTCCAAGAGCTCCCACCCCTCAGCTGGGAGCACAGGGACACTCACGTGAAAACACGACACCCACGCTTGTGTCACATTGGGAGCTCCACAGACCCTGTTACTTTTGCTCTCATTGACCCCTTCCTCCACCAAATATTAAAAATTATATTCCATATTGCCTGAAGGCAAATGCATTCATGTTGTATATGAAAGCATTTTCTCCAATCTCAAAGCTCATTTTCTTCCAATTTTGAAAGAAAAGTGAAACACTTTCAAGACTTCTACAAGTATTAGGGCCCTAGACTCTGCCTTCTTCACCTAGCGGAGAAGGTAGCCTTGCTGGTGGGGTGTCTTTCCCCCATGCCTTATTCCTTTCTTCCCATTTTAAGAATAAAGGCCCTCTTACAAGATAATAACTCTTGCCAGTTGAAACTGCATATGTTCACATTTGGGATGTTGACACTGGATTGCTACGAGTTCAGCATCAACCTGGGCTACACAGGCCAACCAGGGCAACAAAGCAAGGTTCTGTTCCAAAACACCAATAAAAATAATGAAAGACTTCACTCTCCATTGGAGAATCTGTTCTTTTCTTTCAGAAGGGAGAGAGACCCGAGGAGATAAATGACCCCTCACATGTCAGCCAAGCCCCAGCTGAAACCACAGAGGAATTGGGGAGACGAGCAAGAGTTCAGCTTCCATGCTGAACCTGATAATCAGCACCAGGGTGAAGGAGACAGACCCTGAGGACACTCAACACCCACCAAAGCAGAGATCCAGAGGCTCCTAAGAGCTCATCACTGAAGTAGACTTAAAACTCACCTACCAGGCTGGAGAGATGGCTTAGCGGTTAAGGCGCCTGCCTCCTAAGCCTAAAGAACGCTGGTTCCAATCTCTAGCAGTTCCAATCTCCAGGTCCTATGTTTAGCCAGATGCAGTGACGCAAGGGTGCAATGCTGCACTTGCCCACAAGGGGGCAGACACATCTGGATTTCGTTCTCAGCAGCTGAGAGGCTGCTGGCTGCCCATCTCTATCTGTCTCCCTCTCCCTCTCTCTGTCTCTCTCTGTGTCTCTCCAAAAAAACAAAAAACTCACCTATCATGGCTCAGGGAATTTTATGGAAGAGGGGGCAGAAAGACTGTAAGAACCACAGGTTAAGACATCATGCCTAGAGGTATTCCCTCCCCCCCAAATAACTGACTGCTGCTCCCATGACCCCATGGGGAATACCTGCAACCCCACTGAGGAGCGTCCCCAATGGAATGGGGGCAGGGACAAGGGAAAAGAGGGTACCAACACATGATGTATCCATATGAAATATGTTAAGAATAATGATAAAATAATTAAAACAAAAAATAAATAATGAAAGAAATTCTATACTTGGGGGCTGAAGAGATGGCTCAGTGGTTAAAGGTATGTGCTTGCAAACCTTGACAGCCCTTGATCGGCTCCCCGGTTCCCACGTAAAGCCAGATGCACAAAGTGGAACATGGGTCTGGGGTCATTTGCTGTAGCAGGAGGCCTTGGCATGCCCAGACTCACTCTCTCCCTTTTTCTCTCTGTCTCTCAAATAAATATAAATCAAAATATTTTTTAAAGAAATCCTATACTTTGACCAAAGAGTGTCAATGAAATCTCATCTAAATGAGTGTTCTTTATTATAATATGGCTGCCAAACCAATAACAGCTAAAGTGTATTTCACCCTTACCATTCCCCATGTATCAATCCATTAAATGAGATTAAATGAGACAGGAGATTGTTTCCATTTTTCCACCTCCAGCTGAGCACGCCGAACACCTGAAAATTATATAATCACCTGGTGTCACACAACCAGCAGGAGGCAGTCAGGAGAGCTAACCCATCTGGTCAAGGGTCACTATCTCAGATGACAGAGGACATGACTGTGTGACATAGATTATCCAGGCTATTTTCAGACAGATTGTGAATTTTCCATCCTTTACAATACTGTAGCCTGCCAAGGGCCCAATATCCACAGGTTGAAAAAAACCCCTGCCTTTAGGGTAAATGCTATAACTCTTCTTACAGCATTACTCCATTGTGGGATTGGTTGACTATGTAGGGAGCCTATGGTAGGAATTCCAGGGCCAAGTTTTATCTATGTACCCTAAAGAAACTTCTAGAACCTATACAGGGAGCAACCGAAGAAGCTTGACTTTCCACTCTAGTGTTTTCAATCCCCCTTAATGGCTTAACAGATTTGGGCTTCCCTGAACTCTTGCCCTGTCCACAGACTTGAGGAAGTTTAGTATTACAGCCAAGGTCACCCTGACGTATATCCTCATTGAAAAGGAATTGAGGGCTGGAGAGATGGCTTAGCGGTTAAGGCACGCGTCTGTGAAGCCTGAGGACCCTGGTTGGATTCTCCAGGTCCCACGTTAGCCAGATGCACATGGTGGTGCATGTGTCACATGGTGGCGCATGCATCTGGAGTTCGTTTGTAGTGGCTAGAGACCCTGGCGTGCCCATTCTCACTCTCTCTCTCCTTCTGTCTGTCTCTAATAAATAAAAATAAAATCTTAAAAAATTAAAAAAAATTTTTTTTTAAAGAAAAGGAATTGAAAGTCTAAAAGATGCTCCCCTACATTCTAAGGCCACAATGCCAGAATGATTCTTTGCCAAGTAGAAATTTATGCAATCACAAGATTCATTTGCAAAATGTTATCACAACCCACATAATAATCTCCCCTAAGTAATTACCACATCACTTGTCCCTGAGCCTTCATAAGTGAGTTGATAGAAAAAAAAAATACTCCCTCCCAATTATGCCATTAGCTCCAGAATGGTCCTGTACAACACAAGAAAGGAAGACAGGAAGAAAGAGAAGAACACAGGGTGGGGGGAGGAGAACACACCCTTACCCAATCTACAGCTTTCTTATCTAGAGATACCATTCACTCAACAAGAACTTGAGTATAGAATTGAAAACAGTAGTGGGAAACTGGTGATTTTTGTCTATCAGAGGGACAACTCTTAAGAGTTTTTCTATTTTTCTTTCATGTGCTTATGTAGTAAAAGAAAGAAAGAAAGAAAGAAAGAAAGAAAGAAAGAAAGAAAGAAAGAAAGAAAGAAAGAAAGAAAGAAAGGAAGAAAGAAAGGAAGAAAGTAAAGGAAGGGCTGGAGAGATTGCTTAGTGGTTAAGGCCCTTGCCTGTGAAGCCCAAGGACCCAGGTTTGATTCTCCAGGTCCCACGTAAGCCAGATGTACAACGTGGAGCATGCATCTGGAGTTTGTTTGCAGTGGCTGGAGGCCCTGGCATGCCCATTCGCTCTCTCTCTCTTTCTCTCTCTCTCCCTCCTCTTCTCAAATAAAAATAAATATTGAAAACATTAGCCAGGTGTGGTGGCACTGGCCTTTAATCCCAGCAGTTGGGAGGCAGAGGTAGGAGGATTGCCATGAGTTCAAGGCCACCTTGAAACTACATAGTGAATTCCAGGTCAGCCTCTATCAGAGTGAGACCTTATCTCCAAAAAACAACAACAATAATAATAACAACAACAACAAAAACCAGGCCCCGATGATACTTGCAAACAGTTTCTATTGTACAAACTTCACCAGGGAGACAACATGACCCCTGAGCCTCCTCTCTATCTATACAGCTGCATCCTGCTTCATACGTTATCCGGTTAGCCATAGAAACAAACACCCCCAAACAAACAGCTTTCTGTTCTACATTTATATTTTCTTATCACTGGTTGATTGCTAATTTCTTTTTCTGCTTGTGCCCCAAGATCAGTTAACCTTAAGAACTTGTAACCCACCCAATAATATAACAAATTCAAAATGATATCAAACTGCCTGCTATCCTGTCTACAAACCACCCGAGCTATCAGAGCTCGGTACTAAGGCTTTAAAAGTTATTCCCCTGAGTACATGTTCCCCATATCATTTAGAGCCAGCCAGCATGCTATGACTAAATGTTGTCATATACAATCAATGAAGGGAAATATGTAAAAGTTGACCCAGAATAAACCCTTAGACAAGGGTGTTTGCATAAATAATAATGATTTGATGGGTAAAAGACTATGCAAGATGCATTGTCTCTTTTCCTAGTGGGAACCAGAACATCACGTTTTCTTTAAATAAGGTGAAAGCCTTGGGGTTCGAGCCCTAAGGCACTGGACTCTGTGTAAAGGAGTTCCTGATGGCTCAGCAGGGCTTTCCGGAATGGGATTCCAGGCAGAGGCAAGTGCTTCTGCCAGGGCGTGTGGATAGGTGACAGATGGTGGATTTTCTCCTTTCAACATGTAACCGTAACCTCATGTGCTGTCTGAGTTTATTTTCAACCATACACAAGGGCTTCTTGTTTATAATGTGCTGTCTTCTGAGCCCATTTCCAGGAAGAGTGTTTCCATCATTTGTGTGTGGCTCCAGTTCCAGACCTTGTTATGATGTATGTTAATACCTAGTTAGGGGCCAAATACATGTAAATTCCAGTTCCAGACTCTAGACCAGTTCCAAACAATGCATCTAATATCTAGTAGTGTGCATCTTAGTGTGTGTGTGTGTGTGTGTAAATGCAGTTCCAGACCTTGTTATGATGTATGTTAATACCTAGTTAGTCCATCACAAATGCATCTTAGTGTGTGTGTGTGTGTGTGTAAATTCCAGTTCCAGACCTTGTTATGATGTATGTTAATACCTAGTTAGTCCATCACAAATGCATCTTAGATGTGTGTGTGTGTGTGTGTGTGTGTAAATTCCAGTTCCAGACCTTGTTATGATGTATGTTAATACCTAGTTAGTCCATCACAAATGCATCTTAGTTGTGTGTGTGTGTGTGCATGTGTGTGTGTGTAAATTCCAGTTCCAGACATTGTTATGATATATGTTAGTATCTAGTTCCAGTTCCAGACCATGTTATGATGTATGTGTGTGTGTGTGTGTGTGTAAATGGTAAATTCCAGTTCCAGACCTTGTTATGACAAATGCATCCATCACAAATGCATCTTAGTTGTGTGTGTGTGTGTGTGTGTGTGTAAATTCCAGTTCCAGATCTTGTTATGATGTATGTTAATACCTAGTTAGTCCATCACAAATGCAACTTTCAGTTCCAGTAAAAACAATGTATGTGTGTCCATCACAAATGCATCTTAGTTGTGTGTGTGTGTGTGTGTAAATTCCAGTTCCAGACCATGTTATGATGTATGTTAATACCTAGTTAGTCCATCACAAATGCATCTTAGATGTGTGTGTGTGTGTGTGTGTAAATTCCAGTTCCAGACCTTGTTACGATGTATGTTAATATCTAGTTAGTCCATCACAAATGCATCTTAGTTGTGTGTGTGTGTGTGTAAATGTGCTAGGGTCTAGTTCCAGACCGATGGTATCCACACAACTTTCAACTAGTTAGTAAAAAAAGTGTGTGTGTGTGTGTAAATGGAGGCTATCTTAGATGTGTGTGTGTGTAGTTAGTTCCAGACGATGTATGTTAATATCTAGTTAGTCCATCACAAATGCATCTTAGTTGTGTGTGTGTGTGTGTGTGTGTAAATTCCAGTTCCAGACCTTGTTATGATGTATGTTAATATCTAGTTAGTCCATCACAAATGCATCTTAGATGTGTGTGTGTGTGTGTGTGTGTGTAAATTCCAGTTCCAGACCTTGTTATGATGTATGTTAATATCTAGTTAGTCATCACAAATGCATCTTAGATGTGTGCTTTTACAATTTACAGATGTATGTTAATACCTAGTTAGTCCATCCAACATCTTAGATGTGTGTGTGTGTGTGTACTTTTCCAGACACCTGGAATGAAAATCTAGTTATTCATCACAAATGCATCTTTAGTTGTTGTTTTTGTGTGTTCTTCAGTTCTTGTTATGATGATGTATGTTAACCTAGTTAGTCCATCACAAATGCATCTTAGTGTGTGTGTGTGTGTGTAAATTCAGTTCCAGACCTTGTTCTAGTTAGTCATCACAAATGCATCCTCCTCCTTTCTCACCTCCTTCTTCTTTGTTTTTCTTTTTCTTTTCTTTTTTCTTCTTCTCCTTCTTCTACTTCTCCTCCTCCTCCTTCTTCTTCTTCTTTTTTGGTTTTTCAAAGTAGGATTTCCCTCTAGCCAAGGTTGACCTGGAATTCACTATGTAGTCCCAGGCTGGCCTCAAACTCACAGCAACCCTCCTATCTCTGCCTCTCAAGTGCTGGGATTAAAGGTGTGCACCACCACACCTGGCCTCACATTAAAAAAAAAATTATTATTTAAAGGAGGGAGAAAGAGACAGAAAGAGAGGAAGAGAGAGAGAGAGAGAGAGAGAGAGAGAGAGAGAGAATGGGCATTCCAGGGACTCCAGCAACTGCAAACTAATTCCAGATGCACGCGCTACCTTGTGTGTCTGGCTTACGTGCATCCTGGGTGCTCTGGCTTTGCAGGCAAGCACCTTAACCACTAAGCTACCAACTCACATATTAACCAAGCCACCCCTACTTGTTATAAAAGGAAAGAAGAAAAGAAAATGTCTTAAATATCAGGTTTCTATCTCAAGGTGGGAAAACAGTATAATTTATACACAAAAGTAAACAAGTTACACCCACTCCCAGCCCATGAAGTGTGTAAACAGTGGACTATGCTAACTTTATTCTTATTTTATTCTGTGTTTATTTCCAGAGTCAGCTCTAGCCTTTGTTCTCTTTGTTTTCATTTTTGGCTAGCTAATGTAGGCTTCTGGTTCCATATGAGGCCAGGGGGTTGCATTGAGTGTCTCGGAGGACTGGGGGCTAACACAGGACCATCAGTTTGAGCGTCATACAGTTCTACCTGAAATGTGAGCAAAGAAATGTACTTAGATTCATGAACTTCAAATTACTTTGGGGGAAAGCTGGATAAAACTTGGAGTTTGGTCTCAAAATAGCCCTTGCAATTTTAGTTTCCTGACAGCATTTGGTGGCAAGCCTATGGAAGGACACCATCTTGAAGCTTCCCATTGGCACAGGGCAGATAGCCCGTCCTCTACACACCAAGTGCACATCAGGCTACACTTGGCATATGTCACAGGGCCAAGGAAAAAGAGTTTTAGATGCTCTATATATTTTTTAAAAATATTTATTTATTTATTTGAGAAAGAGAGAGAAAGGGCACACCAGTGCCTCTAGACACTGCAAAGGAACTCCAGACACATATGCCAATGTGCATCTGGCTTATGTGGGTCCTGGGGAATCGAATCTGAGTCCTCTGGCTTCTCAGGCAAGCACCTTAACCACTAAGCCATCCCTCCAGCCCTAAATTCTCTATATTTTGTGTTATCTGAATTTCTGTCCTTTTAACTGTCAACTCACCTTATCACAAAGCAAGAGAGGTGCTGAAGTGCAGAGGTTAAAAGTGTGGATCCTGGGCTTAGGAGGACTTGATCTGAATCTCAGCTGTCCTGTGGACTGCTTGTGTCACAAAGGGAAAATTCCTTAAGTTCTCTGAACCTCAGATTTCTACTTTTTTTAAGGTAATGTCTCGCTTTAGCCCAGGCTGACCTGGAATTCTTTATATCGTCTCAGGCTGGCCTTGAACTCAGAGCATCCTCCTGCTTTTGCCTCCCGAGTGCTGGAATTAAGGGCGTGTGCCACCACACCCAGCTAAACCTTAGATTTCTTTTTCTTTCTGTCTTTATTTCTTTTGCTTTTTTCTTTCTTTTTGTTTTTGTTTTGTTTTGGTTTTTCTTTTTCTAGGTAGCATCTCACTCTAGCCCAGGTTGACCTGGAATGTACTATGTAGTCTCAAGGTGGCCTTGAACTCATAGCAATCCTCCTACTTCTGCCTCCCGAGGGCTGGGATTAAAGGCGTGAGCCACCATGCCCAGCTGAACCTTAGATTTCTAACTAGACAAAGTATGAACACTGAACCTGCACACCTCTCTACCTTCCACCCTTTCCTTTCCAGTACTAATTAACAAGGCTGACATGTGTGATAATTAGCACGGAGGCGATTCTCATGAACCATTAGTTTGACTTTATCACCAGGGACCTAGTGGTCTAAAACTCAAAATAGTATTGTGACTACTTGTTAAAGAGCATCTGAAAGTAGACTTATCATTCTCACTGGGCATGGTGGCACATGCCTTTAATCTGAGCACTCGGGAGACAGAGGTAAGAGGATCGCTGTGAATTTGAGACCACCCTGAGACTACATAGTGAATTCCAGGTCAGCCTGGGCTGGAGGGAGGCTCTATCTCGAAAAAACAAAAAAAGAAAAAGAAAAAAGTAGACTTATGGTTCTGGAGAGCATGTTTCTTGGACATGGACAATGTTGGTGTGAGGACCTTCCTGAGAGGTTTGGGTGACGTAAGGCTAGGGTGACCTATTAGTCCTGTGGAGGAGGTACAAAGGGCACCTTGACTTGAGGAGGGCTTCGGACTGGCTGCTGTTCGTATCCTTGTGTGCATCTGTTTCCAATGGATTTGGAGGACTCTAGGGGAGTTGAAAAGCAGGACGTCAGACTCGAGTTTAGACACCCAAATTATTGGAATAGGTCTGAAATATTTAAATCTTACTATAGCAGAAAAGTCACTGGCGCTGCGAAGCAAAGGAAGCTAAGGAAAGGTGAAGGCCTCAAGTTCAATAACAAGGTCAAGGGTGTCCATGGAGACTGGTCTGAGCATTCCTGCTTCCATCATCCTCATGCACCGCCCACCCAGTGAAAATGACTGCCGCCATGAGAAGACGGCTGTAACCCGGCTGCTGAGACCCAGAGCCAAGGCCAAGTGGACCATACCACTGCAGGGAGGCGCACCGGACCGTCCAGGGATCTCACCTTCCCCAGCATGAATGACAACAGCTCTTCGTTTGCACTGGATTGATGGGCTTTCTTTAAAATATCTTTTTAAAAAAATTTTATTTATTTATTTATTTATTTGGCAGAGAGAAAGAGGGAGAGAGAGAGAGACAGAGAGAGAGAATGGGCACACCAGGGCCTCCAGCCACTGCAAACAAGGGGGAATGCGCCCCCTTGTACATCTGGCTTATGTGGATCCTGGGGAATTGAACCTAGGTCCTTTGACTTTGCAGGTGAGTGCCTTAACCACTGAGCCATTTCTGCAGCCTGACTGATGGACTTTCTGCTTCCAGGAGAGATGCAGCCAGCATAGTCACTTTGTTTGTGAGTAACTGTGTCGGCCAATCTGGACTGAGGGTCTCAGCTTTTCCAGGAGCAGCAGCAAGGAACAAAAGTGTGAGCTTCACAGGGGAGCAAAGGGCTGCAGCTTTTATGAGCTGGACATTCAGAGACGCGGGAGTCATTCCTCATTCCAAACCAACGAAGGTGGGAGCATTAGCGCTGCCCTCATGCGGCAGGGCTGGCAGGGCTGGCCTTCTGTTTCCGAGTCTGTCTACAACTCCTCAAAGAACACGAAAAACTAAAAATAGCCAAGAGTTCAAGAAGGACTTTGCTCGGTACCTGACCACCTTCCAGCCCAGGCACCCATGTGAAAGACGTGCTAATGTGGGGCTTAGAACCACAGGTTGGTTGGCTCCTCTTTCAAGCTGGACAATTTCTCTCTCTCTCTCTATTTCTCTCTCTCTTTATTTCTTTCTTTCATTCTAATTTTGATAACTCTTTTACAAGTCTCTTCTGCCACCCATCACCCTGGCCAATTTCAATTACTTATAAACACTTGTATTCAGTTTCGGTACCCTGTTCTTAGAAGGCCAGCTGAAGTAGCACTGGATGGATCTTGCAACTTAGTGTTCATAAAGGAACTTTTACAAGAGGCAAAGAGGTAGATATTCTTGTGATAGTAACGGGATCAGACCAAGAATAAGAACTTGATTCAGGCTTTCTTTGACACAGGATTGGAGGCACTGTCTAAGTTGGTTGTACTGCGCATTCATTGTGCCTGGTACAGTCGTATAAAGAGTATGGGGCTGAAGCCGGGCGTGGTGGCGCATGCCTTTAATCCCAGCACTTGGGAGGCAGAGGTAGGAGGATTGCTGTGAGTTCGAGGCCACCCTGAGACTACATAGTGAATTCCAGGTCAGCCTGAGCTAAAGTGAGACCCTACCTCAAAAAACCAAAAAAAAAGAAAAAAGAAAAAAAGAGTATGGGGCTGGAGAGATGGCTCAGTGGTTAAGGTACTTGGCTGCAAAGCCTAACTCCCAGGGTTTGATTCCCAAGTACCCTCATAAAGCCAGATGCATAGAGAGGCACATCCATCTGGAGTCAGTGTACACTGTCTAAAGGCCCAGTGCACCCATTTTCTCTCGTTCTCTTTCTGTCTCTCTTCTCTTGCTCTGTCTGCATGCAAATAAACAAGTAATATATTTTATTAAAAAAGTATGAAGAAGGGGAAAACCTTTTCCCCTATACAAAGATGTTGGTGGAAACAGAATTGGCAATTTTATCATGTGACCCACACCCCATGTTTGATGGGATAACCTCAAATCAATTCTCAGCGTCAACACTGTCACTTGTCCAGTGACCTTGGGTGGGGGAGGAAGTTAAGTGTCTGCTCCCTCCTTGCGTGCCTTACGATTCAGCTGCAGCCAAGTGAGTGAAGCAAAGAGGACGTTTCTCGGCTTGAATCCACAGTCCCATCCCTCCCTCTCTCTTTTCCTCCCACAGGCCTCATGCCATCCTCACACGACAAATGGAAGGATGGGGTCTGGGATGGTGTGAGCTCCCCTGGGAACTTGGTGCTTCACAGCACGTGACCTGAGGTAGAGCGTCAATTTGAAGAGATGCTTTTCTTCTCTTGGCCCGAGAGGCCATCAAGACTGGTGTCTGCTAGACTTGAGAAAAGCCATTGAAGAGGAATGCCCGATGTGACGAGAGTTCCATAAAGACAGCACACATCTGGGCTAGAGAGATGGCTTAGTGGTTAAGGCGCTTGTCTGCGAAGCCTAAGGACCCATGTTCAACTCTCCAGATCCCACATAAGCCAGATGCACAAAGGTGAGGCAAGCACAAGGTCACACGTGTCCACTAGGTGGCACAAGCATCTGGAGTTCGATTTGAGTGTCTGAGGCCCTGGCATGCTAATTCTCTCTCTTTGTCTCTCTCTCTCTAAAATAAAAAATAAAATAAAATATTGTAAGAAAAGATCAGACATCCGGTTCAGATATTTATTGGGTATCTACTCACTCACCACACTTTGTAGGGAACCTGGGTTAGACATACGGGTGTTAGAAATCCTCTGAGCCAATCACTGGGCTTCACTGAGAAATAAGCCAGTCCGAAGAGAAATGAGAAACGGTAGATGCATGTGATTATCCAAGCATGGATGTAAAATGGAGGAGGGAGGGGAATTATCATATGCAGGGACCCTGTCGAGTGCAAAGGGTTTTCACATACATATCTCTATTATCCTTCCTCTCACATTTATGGGGAACACGAAGTCATCTCATTTTATTAATAAAGGTTCAAAGGTTTTGCATAGCAGTAGAGCTACAACCCATCTATAACCCTCTGCTCTGGACACCCAGAGCCAGTGGACTCCGGGGGTCAGCTCAGTCGCTGGCTGCTTGGAATGGTGAGGCTCACATTGTTGCAGGGCTCTTGATTAGCTGCGGAGCAGTCAACAGATAGAGGAACCACAGATGGCCACCCCACGATTGCATCACCACTCAGAGCAAGTTGGAAGCAGTCACACGCCCACTGCTCCGCAGCCTCAAAATGTAAATTGCCTAGAAAACTGAGCATGCCGAAGAGGGAAGAATAAAAAAAACCCTCTCACATCTTCAGCCTGGAGCAGCCCCAATGCCAGATGGTATCTGTTGGGTGGGGGTAACACAGCACCCAGAGGGACATTCCTGAGGATGAAGAGGCCCCTGGTGGCCCCTGGGTGGGTTTGGTATTTCCTCGAGAACCGGAGCAAGCATCAGCAAGAGGTAGAGATTGGGTCGCTGGACATTTCGATTCAGAAACAGCCAAGTGCAGACAGGTAGGACCATGCATGTTGTGATGAGTTTAAGAAGGAAGAAGGGGCACACCAATGGCTTGAAGAACTTGACTTTGGCAGAAAAAAGGCCCTGAGGGAGATTTTGAAGTAAGAGAAGGAAAGTTCCATGCTCAGTTGCTTAGTTGGGACCAAGAGCTGAACATGTAGTAAGGCGCCTTGGAAAGAGCATGTATCTACAGGAACTTTCGAAACCCAGATAGCCAAACACAATGTCCTTGTCACCTGGACACAGAACCTCCAAGGCCCCTCTCAGAGACCTCCGTGCCCTCTACATAAGTCTGGTTGACTCCACCCTTATGAGAATGTCTGTGAGCAGGTATCCTGAGTCAGAAAAGGAAAGGAAGACCTTTCTAGAACTGAGGTTTAATCAGAGCCCTGTTCTGATCCAAAAGTAGAGGTTCAAAGCAACAGGCCAATGAGATTCAATTAATCACAGAATCCGTGACTTACAAACGCATACAAATTTGCAATTTAAATGTGTAGGGAAATGAGATCACTAGCAGTCAGCGAGCAAGATCTGCTCCTTGAGGAATCCGCATTTGGTCTGCAAGGTGGGAGACTCCAACACGGAGCCCAGATTTCTGAACGGCTGGGTGGCAGTAAAGGGTGGAAAGTGGACTTTGTCTTGTTAGCAAAGTCTCTCATTTACAGGAAGAAGGGCAAAACCGTTCTCAAAGAAGCCCTGAGGTCATTAGTACCTTGCCTTGAAGAGGAGACTTGAAACAGGTTAGCAGTTTACGCAGAAAAGGTGAGTGTATTTGTATGCTTTTCCCTTTGCTGCAGAGACAAGATCGAACATCTTACAACCCGGGTATAAAGCTAAAAGCCTGCTGGGCCGTCCAGAGATGCTCAGTCGTATTTGGAGGAGCGAGCCCACCTGATACCCAAGATGGAGATTTGAGCGAGCTCATGGACATCCCAAACACACACTTTCCATGAGGCCCAAGGTCTTGCATTACAAAATTAAGAATTTGGGCTGGAGACATGGCTCAGTGGTTAAGGCACTTGCCAGGCTAGCCTAAGGACCCAGGTTCGCTTTCCTAGTACTCAGATAAGCCAGATGCACAAGGAGGCACAATGCACCAGGAGTTCATTTGCAGTGGCTCGAGGCCCTGGGGTGCCCATTCTCTCTCTCTCTCTCTCTCTCTCTCTCTCTCTGCCTGACTCTTCTTTTTCTCTCTCTCTCAAATAAACAAATAAAAATTAAGAATTTTCCATCAGTAATACATTCGGGGTTATAATTCATACTCTGAGGACAGCCTATGGACTCTAACATCTGTGTTTTTTGGGGGGGTTCCAATCTGATGACAACAGAAATGACTCCCTAGGTGAGCCTCGTCTGCAAGAACCATCTGTCCTGAACTGTCAAGACGCGGCACAAACCAGTCTGAGGACTTCACTTTCTTCTATTGCCTAATGCTGCGGAGTTAAAAATGAACCAGCTTATTTT
This sequence comes from Orientallactaga sibirica, assembly GCA_036365145.1. Classification (NCBI taxonomy): domain Eukaryota; kingdom Metazoa; phylum Chordata; class Mammalia; order Rodentia; family Dipodidae; genus Orientallactaga; species Orientallactaga sibirica. The sequence continues at coordinate 2,918,436 of JAEOAD010001846.1, forward strand.
TAATGCTTGCTGTAAATTTGATCTCTAAATTACTGGTTAGTAATTTCAGTGTCCGCCATCTGAAAGTGTCCTGTGATTATGAGGAAGTACAGATGATATCATCTCTGTCAACAAAATAACTACCTTATTTCACACTCTGACACCTTCGGTTTGTTGACTTTGATACCTGCGCTACATCTATTCTGCTCTACACAGCGCTGGTGTAAATTAGCTTCCCGAGGAACCGTGGGCTCTTTGAAGTCTATTTGGAGATGTGACTTTGCCCTTAGCATCTAGAAACGCAGCTAGGAACCGCGGGGAGGTGTTGATTGGTGAATTTATTTTTAGCCAGTTGACGTCAGCCCCAAACAGGGAGTCCTCCAGGCAGTCAGCGGTGAGCACACATCATGAGGTCTCATAAACTTGTTTAAGACGATTCCTATGTAGCTGGGTAACAGGCCAGCATGGTGTGGCTACATATGTATTCATGTGTTTTAGTGGCTGCTGTTAAGTGACTAGTCTCATGTGAAAAGACAACAGGTGATTGGAAACTACCACCTTTAACCTGTGGAACATTCGATGTTAGCTATAGAAACGGCTTTCACTGCCCACCAAATGTGTTGTCCTTGGCAAAATCTCCATCTCCGTACAAACGCTCAGTGCATTTGAAGCTCCGTTCTCATTGAGTTCTGCATAAGGGTTAAGACCTGTTCATTGTATTCAGATGTATGTGCAGAGGTAAGCATCGATTCCTTATGTTTCTCACGAGGGTATGATCTCGTTCTGCAGTTCTCCATTTCTCAACACGGTAAAGGGAAATGGACCTTGGCCCTTCAGAGTGGTCTCTGTTTCTGCTGGTCCACAGACCAGTCCTGGTCTCCAGAGTCCACTTACCTGTTTCCCAGTGTGAAGGTGGAAGTTTGTGGTTTCTGCCTCAGTCTCTTGTCAAGAGAGCATCTTAAAATGATCTCTTCACCTGACACCTCTTACTCCCCCCACTCCCACCCTGGGGTCCGATATTCCAAAGCACTTCCTGGTTTCTTTTTATATTTTACTTATTTATTTTACTTTGAGAGAGAAGGAGAGAGGGAGAGAATGGGCACACCAGGGCCTCCGGCCACTACAAATCAACGCCTGCCACCTTGCGCGGCTGTCTTAAGTGAGCACTGAGGAACTGAACCTGCGTCCTGAGACTTCACAGACAAGTGCCTTAACCACTAAGCCATCTCTTTAGCCCCCTAATTAATATTACTTTTTTTGAGGCTTGTGGGCAGTTTGGATCCCCATCAGTCCACTTTAGCTCATCGAAATTCCATCTTATACAGGGCCATGCAGCTCCAGGCCCACACCAGAAAACCACCCTGGAAAGAGCTAATGTTTTCATAATTTTTATCTTCAGATTCTCAGAGCATGCCAACCTGCTTTTAGATCTTCTCCAGCCCTTCTCTCACCCAGGGTTTTGATGCACGAGATAACAGCATAGTTCTTGGTTGTGAGCCCCACCTCTGTTTAGTCTCCTTCCAGGATTTTATTGTCTTCCTCCTTCCTCAGGTAAAATTTTTAATATCATATCCTTCTTTTTTATTTTTATTTTGAGAGAGACAGAGAGAGAATGGGCACACCAGTGGCCTCCCAGTCACTGTGAAGGAACTCCAGACACGTGTGCCCCTTGTGGGCAAGTGCTGCATTGTGCCCTTGCACCACTTTGTGTCTGGCTAAACGTGGGACCTGGAGAATTGAACAGGTGTTCAATGGGCACATTAACCACCAAGCCATCTCTCGAGCCCATCCTTCTTTTTTTGTTAATGGGATTTACAAGGTTAAGCCTTGGAGAGCCTGCCTTGACTCTTTGGAATCACCCTTCCAGTGTTGCTAATGCAAGTCACACATAAACATGGTATTTTGATATGACTGCATTTTAAAGTGATCATATCAAGCCAGTTAACACACACATCACCTCACCTACTTACTGTGTGTGTTGAAAACATGGAGTGTCTGCTTTCTCAGCCATATTCACTATCATTAACCATCGTTGCGCTGTCTGACAGGCGTTCAGAGCTTATTACCGCGTCTGTCACGCTGAAACATTGTTTCCTTTGCTCAACAGCTGCTCAGGTCCTCTCTGCCCTGAGAACCATCGTGACGTCTGTTCCATGAGCCTGATGCTGAGAGTCCTGGTCCTCACTGAGGGCGCTCAGCCTCCTGTGCCTGCACAACGCCCTCCGGGTTCCATACCAGCCGTCACAAATGATGGGGTTTCCTTCTTTTACAAAGTTGAACAGTACTCCAATATATGTCATTTGTACTATTCTTTCTTTCTTTTTTCTTTTTTTTTTTCAAGGTAGGGTCTCACTCTAGCTCAAGCTGACCTGGAATTCACTCATCTCAGGGTTGCCTTGAACTCATGGGGATCCACCTACCTCTGCTTCACGAATGCTGGAATTAAAGGTGGGCACCACCCTGCCTGGCTCATTTTACTTATTTATGTATTTATTATTTTTTGTTTCTTGAGGTAGGGTCTCTCTCTAGCCCAGGCTGACCTGGAATTCACTCTGTAGTCTCAGGGTGGCATTGAACTCATGGCCATCCTCCTACCTCTGCCTCCCGAGTGCTGGCATTAAAGTCATTTTGTGCATCTGGCTTTATGTGGGTACTGGGGAATCAAACCCCAGTCATTAGGCTTTACAGGCAAGCGCCTTAACCACTTAGCAATCCCTCCAGCCCCTCTTTTAAGGTTAATCTGTAATTTACTATATAATCTCAGGGTGGCTTTGAACTCACAGTGATCCTCCTACTTTGGCCTCCCAAATGCTGGGATTAAAGGCATGAACCACAATGCCCAGCTCCTTTTCTTTCTTTTTACTTTTTTACATGAGTTTTTTTTTTTACTTAAGAATTTTTTTATTGACAAACTCTATAGTTACAGACAGTAAACCATGATAATTCCCTCCCCTTCCCCACTTTTCCCTTCACAATCCACACTCCATCATTTCCCTCTCTCCTTTAGTCTCTTTTATTTTAATATCATTATCTTTTTCTCCTATTATGAGGGTCTTGTGAAGGTATTGCTAGGCACTGTGAGGTCATGGATATTGAGGCCAGTTTTTATCTGGAAGTCTTACCCTTCCTTTGGCTCCTACATTCTTTCTGCCACCTCTTCCACAATGGACCCTGAGCCTTAGAAGGTGTGATAGAGTTGTTTCAGTGCTAAAAACTCCTCTATCACTGCCTCTCAGCACCATGTTGCCTTTTGGGTCATCCCAGTGGTCATTGCCATCTGAAAAGAGAAGCTTCTCTAACCAACAGTGACAAAAGCATTAATATATGAATATGAACATTAAGTGTAGTTACTGGGCAGTTTGATGAGAATAATAAATACATTTAGCCAGACAAGAGCAGGCTTTATACCTCTAAGGCACATGGTCTCCCCTGCCATAGGCTTTTGATTAGGTTTTCAGTACCAGGCATGTATTCTCTCCCATAGAGCGGGCCTCCAGGCCAAGTAGAGAGCAGTTGGTTTCCCCCAGAGCAGACATGCCACTATTGCACCCGTTTGGTCATTTATCCTGTTTGGCCAAACCTGAGGCTTCCAGTGTCCACTGCTTTCTATTTCTAATAAGAGATTTAATTTTTTTTTCCTGTTGAGGTGTAAAAGTTTCCTAAGTACTTTAGACCTTAGCCTTTCATCAGACACTCTTCTTTATGTGGTTTGCATATATCTCTGCCTTTCCGTAGATCATATTTTTGTCATTAACCATTTCTTTTGCTGTGAATATGTCTTCTAGTCTTATATAGCATCACACATCTATTTTCTTGTTTGTTGTCTGGATTTTGGTGTCATAAGCATGAAATCATTGCGAAGACCAATGGCAATAAATTTTCCCATTTTCTTCTAGAACTTTCTCCATGGCAAGTTTTTAATTGCACATCTGTTTTAAGTTGACCTGTGAGTGTCATAAAAAGGTCCAATATCATTGCTTTACATATGGATATCTGTGTCCGTTTTAGTATCTTTCATCTTTTTTTTTTCACTCTAGTCCAGGCTGACCTGGAATTCACTATGTAGTCTCAGGGTGGCCTTGAACTCACCTCCTTCCTCTGCCTCCCTAGTGCTGGGATTAAAGGCGTGCACCACCATGCCTGGCTCATCAATGTGTTTATAGTTTTCACATATAAGTCTTTAAACCTCTTTGGGTAAATTTATCCCTAAGTACTTTAATACTTTTGGTGTGTATCACTTGCAACTGTTCTTCATTTATTTTTCAAAAGTTTTTTTTATTAGTATGTTGAAACATGACTACGTTTTCTATGTTGTTTTTTTTTTATCCTGAAATTTCACTAAATGTGTTTGGTAAATCTCACAGTTTTTCTAGAACCTTCATGGTTTTCATGTATCCTTGGCAAATTAACATGATTTGATTTCTTTCTTCTTTCCAGTTTTGATAAGCTTCATTCCATTTTCTGACTTAATTGTTATGGCTTGCGTTTCCAGAACTATGTTAAATAAATAGCAGTGGTGAGAGTGGATGACCTTGTCTGATCCTGTGGGGGCAGCATTGCTTTTCACCACTGTGGGGGATGTTAGCTGTGGATGTGTGGCATATATTTTTTATTATGTTGGGAGACATTCCTTCTAAATCTGGTTTGTTGAGTGGTTTTAACATGAGAAGGTGTTGAACTTTATCAAATGCCTTTTCTGCACCTCCTGAGAAGACCTAATGACTTTATCCTTTATTCATTAAATTGGACATACCAGGATTTATTTCCAAAATATTTTTGTTTTGTTTTTCTCCAGGTAGGGTTTCACTCTATCCTTGGCTGATCTGGCACTCACTCTGTAGTCCCAGGCTGGCCTCCAACTCTCAGCTATTCTCCTACCTCTGTCTTCCTAATGCTGGGATTAAAGGCATGTGCCACCATTCCTGGCTTCTCAAAATATTTCTATTTATTTATTTGCAAGCAGAGAGAGAGAGAGAAAGAGAGAGAGAGAGAGAGAAGAGAGAATGGGCCCGTCAGGGCTTACAGCCACTGTTAGCGGACTTCAGATACATGTGCCACTTTGTGCATCTGGGCATACCAGTTTTGACACTTCATAAGTAAAAGCGAAATATACAATGTAGAAGATTCTTGCCTTTTGCAAAGCTTGGCTTTCAAGGATTTTTGTCAAACTCTGGAATCAGAAAGTCAGCTTTCCCCTTCAGAGTTAAGTGATAACTTCAGTTGTAGTGTGGCAGCCATCTCTTTACCCGTGAAGATCAATTGTCAAGGCTGAACAATTCCAGGAAAACCAAATTTTCCAAGGAGTAATAGCAGAATGGGAGGAAAGAGACGGGTATGGTTTGAATGTGAAATGCGCCCCACAGGGTTTGATCTTGAACACTTGTCACCAGCTGATGGTGCCATTTTGGGCTGTGGAACCTTTAGCATCCTGGTAAGGACCCAGTTGGTGGCAATAAGACATTAGGAGCCAACCACTGAACATGACTTCCCACTCCCAGTTCTAGACACTCTTTCTGTCTTCTGGCTCTGGCTGCCAGCGCCCACGTAGTTCTACCACATTCTACCACACCTTCCCAGCATGCCATGGACCAAAATTCTCCAAAATCATGATCCTAAATAGAACTTTCCTCCTTAAGTTGCTCTGCCGGGCATCCTGTCACAGCATACAAAAGTAAATAAGTTACGACTCACTTGATATTTTAAAATTATTGCCTTGGAGCTGATAGGAGAACAAATGACTGCGCATTAACTGAATACCAGGTACTGTATCAATTGCTTCTCGTCCCCAAGAGTTCTTCACTTACAAGGACGTCAAAGCTTAAAGAGATTGTGGATCATGCTGGAAAAGCACACAGCTAATTGAATTGAAGCTCAAAAGTTTTGTCCTTGCAACTTGCACAAAACAATGCTATTTAGTTGTTGTTGTTGTTGTGTTGTGTTGTGTTGTGTTGTGTTTTGTTGTATTTTGTTTTGTTTTGTTTTCCGAGGTAGGTAAGATCTCCCTCTAGCCCAGGCTGACCTGGAATTCACTCTGTAGTCTCAGGCTGGCTTCAAACTCATGGCCATCCTCCTACCTCTGCCTCCCAAGTGCTGGCATTAAAGGCGTGCACTACAGCGCCCGCACCCGGCTACCACTATTTAGTTCTTGATTTGTGACAAGGTAACCTATAGGGAGGGCAATAGAGGTGGGTGTGGATGAAGAGATCCTTTCCACACCCAAGACTGTGCACCCCAAACCTTGTTATACTCTCCCTTTCCATGTGTTTTTTCAATATTTAATTTTAATTTATTTATTTCAGAGAGAGAGATACAGAAATAGGCAGGTAGAGAGAAAGAGAGAGAGAGAGAATGGGGGTGCCAGGGCCTCCAGCCACTGCAAACAAACTCCAGATGCATGTGCCCCTTGTGCATCTGGCTTATGTGGATCCTGGAGAATCGAATTGGGATCCTTTGGATTTGCAGGCAAACACCTTAACCACTAAACCATCTCTCCATCAACCCCCCCTTTAAAAAAATATTTTATTTTTATTTATTTATTTGAGGCAGGTAGAGAGAGAGAAAAAAAATACATGTTTTCTTTTTTTAGTTAAAAATTTTAATCTCCTCAAAACATCAGTCAAATTCAACTATTGCTTACTGAAAGTGTTTCACAAAGGACTGGCTGAAAATTTGGTGGGAGGAGTTAGAAGGAGGAAGGCAGAGAATGTCACTATAATTACTACCTATTCCTAGGAACAGACCTGTGGTAAGTTCATTAATTTTTCATTTTGAAGATGATTTTAATGACACACTTATTGGAGGCTTCCTTGGAAACCTGTATTTTGAGTTCTATATTTTTATTGGTTTCTTTTTTATAAGAAAAAAAAGGCAAACCCAAAGTACACAGTGTTCAGATGACTTGCTTAAAATGGCAGGCATCCGAGTCACCAGTCACTTCCGGTCCCATAATATCTCTCTTTAAATACACTTTGTCCTGTAGCCCTGCTTTGCCAGGATCACAGGACGGTTCTGTGGGAAGAAGAAAATCCATCTGACCTGCCTACGCTCTGGTGAGGCAGCCACCTTGGAGCCAGCTTCTCCCCTTCTCCAGAGAAGTCATGTTTGAAACAACGCAGGCTCCTGGACTTTGGGGACAAAATATGGAAGCCCTGTGGCTTTTCAAGATTCCATGAACAGTGATTCTGAACGCACAGACCAGTAGTGTAAAGCTATATATTATTTTTTAATATTTTATTTTTATTTATTTATTTGAGAGAAGAGAGAGAGAGAATGGGCATGCCAAGGCCTCCAGACTCTGCAAATGAATTCCAGATGCATGTGCCACCTTGTGCATCTGGCTTATGTGGGTCCTGGGACTTGAACCTGGGTCCTTCAGCTTTGCAGACAAATGCCTTAACCGCCAAACCATTTCTCCAGCCCCAAGGCTGCATTTTAATATTACCATGTTTCCCCACTCATACTATCTTTCTTAACAGGGAAGAAGCAAAGCAAATATAAATATAAACACATCATCAGTCAACCGCAAGCATCTCAGTTACTCAAGAGGGGGTTCTGACTACCCTATCGTTAAAGGCATGGGGAATAGATGCAATTAAGACTTTACTTAGAGGCTGGAGAGATGGCCAAGCAGTTAAGGTACTTGCCTGCGAAGCCTAAGGACCCAGGTTCCAGTCCCCAGGACCCACTTAAGACCAATGCACACGCTTCTGGAGTTTGTTTACAGTGGTTGGAAGCCATGGTGTGCCCATTCTCTGTATCTGTCTCTGCCTCTCCAATAAATAAATAAATAAATAAATAAATAAATAAATAAATAGTTTTAATGTTACATAGAATAAAATTAGGGGAAGAATCAAAGGAAATGGAACAAGAACAACACTCAAATAAATAAGAATAGTTTGAAATACACCCAGAGGATAGATATGAAAGAGCTCACATGATTGCTCACAGGGAATTCAAGTAATTTTTCCAAAAAAGAAGTGGAGTGGAAGAGATGGCTTGAGACACAAAATGACTTCTTTGTCTCAGTGTGTGAAGCTGGGTAAGTGGGGACAGAGCCAGGAACGGGCCGTTTCCCCGGGGAGGAAGACACAGAGAAGGGAATGGTTTCCTGCCAGAACAGGTGGTGTGTTGACGTGCGCACATCTGACAGGCAGGTTTCAGGAGTTTTCCGTGGGTTTGACCAGGCCAGTTCGAGGTTGTCAGGAAGATTTCAAGGAAAGGCAACACCAGGGAGCCTCAGAGACACGGTTTCAGATGTCTTTGGACACACGAGACAAGGAGGGATGGAGAAGGAAGGTCACCTTGCCCCCCACTCTTAAGCGCAGGGCCGAGGCTCAGTTAAACGCAGTCATAGCTCATGGTCTGATATGCATAACCATTCAGGATGGGAGACGGGCCAAATGCCTTGTTTAATTCCAGGTGTGGGCAGATATTAACTCACAAAACTCCCTGTGACCTTCTCAAGTTGTAAGTCTTCATTGCAATTTTCCCTTCTCTTGTTCCCCTCCTCCTATGCCTCTCCCATCCCCTCCTCTGTCCTCCCTCCTCCTGGTTCTCCTAGCACACTCCCTCTTTTCTTCCACCTGTTCCTCTTCCTTCTCCCTCCTCCACTCCCCTCTTCCCTCTTCTTCCTCTCCCACACCTTCCTTTTCTTCTTGTCTTCTACCCTTTCCTCCCTCTTCCCTTATCACCATTCCCTCCTTCCCCTTCCTCTCCCTTTCTTCTTTTCTGACCAGGGTGTATTGATAGCGTCTTTGGTGGTTAAGGAAAGAACATGAGAGGTGGGAGAGGAAGGCTAACACACAATGTTCCTACAGATTTTGGAATCTTTTTCATTTTAAGGACTGACTTTTCATTTTGAATTGATTGGGACTCTGTAAATGACAGGCTTACCCAACTTGAAAATATAAAAACAATCATTGAGGCTCGTTCTGAGAGTAAACATCAACCTTGACTTGCAATGACTTAGGAACAAGATTTTATCCCCGAGTGATTATGGGGAGCAGTGGAGAGCAGGGATTACAAATGTGGTTTAGGACAATATTACTTACTTGTGTTTTAATTCTTTTTATTGTTTTTTCAGAGAGAGACAGAGAGAGAATGGACACTCCAGGGTCTCTAACCACTGCTAATGAACTCCAGATGCATGTGCCACCTTGTGCAGCTGGCTTACATGGGTCCTGGGGAATCAAACCTGGGTCCTTAGGCTTCGCAGGCAAGTGCCCTAGTCCTCTCCAGCCCCTTGTGTTTTAATTCTTTTTTTTTAAATAAATGTTTAAAAAGAGTTTATTTTTATTTTTTGAGAGAGAGAAAGAGAGAGACACAGAAAAAGAGAGAGATACAGAAATGGGCAGAGAGAGAGAGGGAGAATGGGCATGCCAAGGCTTCCAGCCACTGCAAAAGAACTCCAGATGCGTGTGCCCCCTTGTGCAACTGGCTTATGTGGGTCCTAGGGAGTCAAACTTGGGTCCTTTGGCTTTGCAGGCAAGTGCCCTAACCACTAAGCCATCTCTCCAGCCCCTGTGTTTTAATTCTTAACATTCCTATTGGTTTGTGATCTCAAGCACCAAACTCTGAAAACGGGTCGTCTGATGACTTAATTCCTCCAGCTGTAAAGCAGGGATTATAAAGCATGTTTATATGGCTGAAGCATTGTTTCATGCTTTCCGTCTTGTTTCTTTTTCCCCGCTGGAAACAAAGGGAAAAAGACATTGCCTGTTCTCTCTTTGTCTCTCTGTGGGACCACAGGACGAATTCTACTCATGGAAATATGACTAAAGGTGGTTATGCCACTGCTGGGTGGACCCTAATACTTCCCATGATGGGATCCTTGCTCCTTCTCTCTTTGCATGGTCTGCCAGTCACCAAATGATCTAGTTGCTAACAAGAAGGAATTTTTTTAATTTAAATTTTTTAAACACACGTGCTCCTGGGAAGTTCTGTTTTTTAAAAGAAAAAAAAACTTAAAATTATTTATTTAATTATTTGAGAGAGCAGACAGAGAAAAGGCAGAGAGAGAGAGAGAGAGAGAGAGAGAGAGAGAAAGAAAGAGAGACAGAAAATGGGCCACTGCAATCAACTCTAGACACATGTACCATCATGTGCATCTGGCTTGTGTGGGTCCTGAGAAATGGAACCTGGGTCCTTTGGCTTTGCAGGCAAGTGCGTTAACCACTAAACCATCTCTCCAGCAGTAAATTTTTTAATTAATTGAGTTTTTTGTAAGCACAGAGAAATAGAGAGAAGAGAGACAGAATGGATGTGCCAGGGCCCAGCCACTGCAAAAGAACTCCAGATACATGCGCCACTTTTGTGCATCTGGCTTTACGTGAGTAGTGAGGAATCAAAGCTGGGCAGATAGGCTTTGCAGGTAAGTGCCTTAACTGCTAAGTCATCTCTCCAGCCCCTTAAATTTTAATTTTTTTTTGTTGTTTTTTGTTTTTTCGTGGCACGGTCTCGCTCTAGTCCAGGCTGACCTGAAATTCACTATGTAGTCTCAGGGTGGCCTTGAACTCACAGTGATCCTCCTACCTCTGCCTCCCAAGTGCTGGGACTAAAGGCGTGTGCCACCACGCCCGGCTTTAAAATTTTAATTTTTATTAATTGAGAACTTTGCTGAATGAGCATATTGCATTGTGTTCATATCCCCACTGGGTTATAGTCTTACATTCCCTCACCCCATTCCACTGAGTCGCCCCCCTCAGTGGGGTTATCCATTAATCGCTGTGGGGTCACAAAGTCACCAGTCAGTTTCTGTGGTGTGGGGTGAGGACAAGAGGAAGAAAATCCCTCAGGGAAAGAATGTAAAAGCCACAGTGTGCACAGAAGTAAAATTTGTATTGGGTGATAGCACTAAGGGTTATTGGGCATGGATGACAGAAGTTAGCCAACTCTAACACTATTTCAAAGTTCTAGTAAGTTGACTGAAAACTACTGCAGAGTCAGTGGGAAGTTAAATAAATCACAGTCTACAGACAGTATTTGAATAGTATCTGGCACGTGACAGGCTCTCAGTAATTACCAATTTCATGTTTTATTTTTATTTTATTTTTTATTTTAGGGAGAGAGAGTGAGCAAGAATTGGCATGCCAGGGCCTCAGCCACTGAAATCGAACTCCAGACACTTGCGCCACCTAGTGGGCATGTGCGACCTTACACTTGCCTCGCCTTTGTGTGGGATCTGGAGAGTAGAACATGGGTCCTTAGGCTTCACAGGCAAGCGCCTTGACCACTAAGCCATCTCTCCAGCCCCATTTTCATGTCTTTATCCAGTCTACGGTTAGACTCATCATTACTATGGAGTTCCATGATTTGTTTCAAATAATCAGTTTGGGTTAGTGTGGGCAAAATGTTGTTTGAATAATTAGACACATCTGAGGATTTCTAAGCATTAGACATTCACATTTTAAGGAGGGGCCCAAGATTCAGAATTTTATATGTCATTGCCCAAACACAATAGTAGGTGAGGGCTGGAAAGGAGTTTATAAACACTGATCCTCAAGGATTTTAGCACAACAGGCCAATTCTCAGTGCATGCTGGGTATCTGACAAATAGAAGCAACAATAGTGGTGATAAGGGCTGGAGAGATGGCTCAGAGGTTAAGGCACTTGCCTGCAAAGCAAGCCTAATGACCCAAGTTCGATTTCCCAGGACCCTCATAGAGCCAGATGCACAAAAGTGGCACATGTGTCTGGAGTTTGTTCACAGTGGGTGGAGGCCCTGTCTCTCTTCTCTCACTCCCTGAAAAATAAATAAATAAATAAATAAATAAATAAGCAAAATACTTTTAACAAATAGTTGTATGGGCTGGAGAGATGGCTTAGCAGTTGAGGTGTTTCCTATGAAGCCTAAGGTCCCAGGTTCAATTCCCCAGTACCCATGTAAGCCAGATGCACAAAGTGGCGCATGCTTCTGGAGTTCATTTGCAGTGGCTGGAGGCCCTGGCACATCTGTTCTTTCTTTCTCTCTTCACTCTGTCTCTCTATCTCCTTGCAAATACATAAATAAATAAAATATTTTAATTTTAATAATAATAATAATAACCAGTACATTAATCACCAGCATCCCTTGAATACCTCTTGTCTCCAGAGAATTTGGAGATGGCACCAGTGCCACACCGTCTGCCTGGAATGTTCCAGGACAGTATTTTACATCCACTTGCAGCCTGGGTCTTTCCATTCCACAGCAGCATCTTTCTCCAGCAGTTCATCAGCCTTTCCTACTGCAAGCCAAAGGCCTCTCCTTGTTCTTCTGTTTGCTCGACCTAACGAGGCTAATTGGTCCCCGAACTCTTTATAGCACCCTTTACTTGTTTGCAATCTTCACACCAGTGGATTCCTGGATGTCACGCACTAGATACGCAGTACCACACACTGAGATCTCAACGGTAAGTCGACAGCAGGAGCTCATTTCTTGAGAGAAACATTAGTCTCAACTCAGTGGTTTCTTTTTTTTTTTTTTTCCCAAGTAGGTTCAGGTCAATAGATAAAGAACTTAATGTTCCTTTAATGGGGAGATGAGCAAAGCTGGCCACGGTTGCGTTTGGCAAATGATGTCTGCCTATTTGTCAAGAATTATATGGCTGGCAACTGTTCCTCAGATGTATTCTGCCAGTACTTTATCCCCTTCACCTTTAAGTGCATATGCATTTCAGAATGCTGTGAATTTGTACTGTATTCACACTTACCAAACCAAAGCTTTGCCATATGTCTTTGCCAACATTTACAGGTTATAACTTCTGTTTCCTTGACCAAGGAACCCCAAGAGAGGTTGAGACAGCCACTTCCTATAACCCAGAAATACGGAGTGCCATCCCCTAAAGAAAAGATAAATATTTGGGTGCTTGAAAAATGCATATTTCATTTTTTTAAAAAAGGCTCTAGGGCTAGAGAGATGGCTCAGCAATTAAGGCATTTGCCTGCAAAGCCTAATGACCCAAGTTTGATTCCCTAGTACCCACGTAAAGCTAGATGCACAAGGTGGCACATGCATCTGGAGTTCGTTTGCAGTGGCTAGAGGCCCTGGCATGCCCGTTGTCTCTCTTTCTCTATCTACCGCTCTCTCAAATAATTTTTTTAAAGGCTCTAATAAATGGGTTTAGAAAATGTAAACAAAATCTTCAACCTGAAGAAAGAGCTGTCACTAAATGCAAATTTTGAATATTTAGTGGGCTGAAAGAAGTTCTCCGCATAGAGAAGAATGGTGAGGAAGACGTTTGGTTTGAGAAGAGCCTTTCTGGATCTCCCTGGTGGCTGTGGGAGCCTTTCAAAGGCTGATGGATGAAATGACAGCAAACACTCCACTGCAGATGTGTGCGGAGAGCCAAGTCCAGACCTCCGAGGGCAGCCTGGAAAGCCCTCTTTCCTCAGGACGGATCCAAGTGGTCATTTCACTAATTGACTCTGTGCTTTTCATGATTTCAAAGTGCTGTGGTTCAACTTTCCCCTCTGTCATTCAACTCAGCAACATTCCTTTCTGGGGATTTTCATGAACTGCTGCCTACCACCAGGTGCAAACTGTGAATAAAAAAACAACAACAAAAAAAACCATGGCTATCTCTGCATAGGGAGGCCCACTGTTCTGTCAACAGAGCCCCTCTTTCAGACCAGGAGTTGTAATCGTAGCCCCTGGGCAGCCAAGTCAAGAGTTTTGCTTTCATCCACACGCACTGCTGATGAAAACCTGTGGCAGCTGTCTCTCCAGACCCTGCCGAGGGACACTGATACAGCAGCCTGTTGAAACCCTGGCATTCTCCAGGAAGTTTTAACAGGATTCCTTACAGATCAAACCCTCCACGTGTAGAACAGTCCCAGCTCACAAGTGTACTTGTCTGGCCACTGGGAGATTTGCCATTATAATTTTTTTTGTTGTTGTTGTTTGTTTTGTTTTTGTTTTTCAAGGTAGGGTCTCGATCTGGCCTAGGCTGACCTGGAATTCACTATGTAGTCTCAGGGTGGCCTCGAACTCACAGTGATCCTCCTACCTCTGCCTCCCTCCCGAGTGCTGGGATTAAAGGCGTGTGCCACCACGCCCGGCTTGCCATTATCAATTTGCAAATATGTGATAACCCTTGGTTTCCTACAGAGATGTTGGAGTGGCCTTTCCCACTTGGGGCATTCCATAGAGGGAACAGGATGGTTGGTCTGCCACCAATGTTCACAGAACAGGGTGCCTTAGAAGCTCTGGCTGGCTCAAAGCAGAATTCAGTTCTGGTCTCAGGCCAGAGGCCCACAGTGCTTGTGGCTTGAGCTTTCACTAAGCATCCACTTCGTAATCTCACTTGCCATGATAACCCGAACAATTGTTACTGATTGAATTGGACAATCAGGCTTGATTCTCCACAGTTGCCTCCAGCTTCTATTTCGATATTTCATCCTCTGCTAATGAGGTTGGGGACACCTCACTATTAAAGTTCTAAGGTTTGAGTTTTCTTGATCCAAATTGATCAGATTTATGACATCTAAACAGTGGTAGGGGCTTGGGCAATCTTTTCTGGTATATTGCTGTCAGGTTTGGTGTATCCAACTCACGGCTCAAAGAAGTTAAGATGCTGTCTTGGAGGAAGATCCTTTATCAAGAGATTAGAAGTGGAGCTGGAGAGATGGCTTAGCAGATAAAGTACTTACCTGCAAAGTCTAAGGATCCAGGTTCAATTCCCCAGTGCACACGTAAAGCCAGATGCATGCACCTGGAATTCTTTTGCAATGGCGAGAGGCCCTGGTTCACCCATTCTTTCTCTCTCTACCTGCCTCTCTTGCTGCCTCACAAATAAATAAATAACAAAAATAAAAGAGACTAGAAATGCTGCACAAAGTTCTTGATTGACTGTCCAAGCAAAATATAGTAGTCATGGTCCTATAAGATACAGATGTTCTGTGCAAATGGAGTGACTTGGGAAACACATTGGGGGCTATTCACAAAGGTATGGCCAGGGTATCAGGAAACAAAGGTAATGTGAGAGGAACCTCAGAAACAGGTGTGTTTGCCAGAGCCTGGGCATACACAGCTGTTGTAAGACAGGTGCCAAGAAAGGCCGAGAGAGCAAGCTGTGGAGTGCTGATGGACTTTACGTAGAAAAGTGGTGTCACTTTTCCTACCTTCAGAAAGCCCATCAGCAGCCGGGCGTGGTGGCACACGCCTTTAATCCCAGCACTCAGAAGGCAGAGGTAGGATCTCCATGAGTTCAAGACCACCGGGCCTTCAGCTATTGCAAATGAACTCTTGATGCATGTGCCACCTTATGCACCTGGCTTACATGGATCCTGTGGAACCAAACCTGGGTCCTTTGGCTTTGCAGGCAGGTGCTTTAACTCCCCTCCTCTCCTAGCCTGTGCTTTTTAAGAACCTGCACTTTTTCTGTGTCTTGGGAAAGTATTTATTTAATCAGATAAAACAGTACTTTGAGGGCTGGAGAGATGGCTCAGCAGTTAAGGTACTAGCCTGCAAAGCCTAATGATCTGGGTTCAATTCCCCAGTATCCATGTAAAGCCAGATGCACAAAGTGGTGCATACATCTGGAGTTTACAATGCTAGAGGCCCTGGTGTGCCCATTCTCTCTCCCTTTCTCTCTCTCTCTCTCTCTCTCTCTCTCTCTCTCTCTCTCTCCTAGCACATAAATAAATAAAATCTTTTAAAAATTATTTTGAGGGGCTGAAGAGATGGCTTAATGATTAAGGCACTTGCCTGAAAAGCCAAAGGTCCCAGGTTCAATTCCCCAGGACCCACATAAGCCAGATGCACAAGGTGGTGCATGCATCTGGAGTTCTTTTGCAGTGACTGGAGACCCTGGTGCTCCCATTCTCTCTCTCTCTCTCTCTCTCTCTCTCTCTTCCTGCCTATTTCTCTATGTCTCTCAGATAAATAAAAAAAAATATTGCAAAAAAAGTATTTTGAGCATCTTTCAAATAACATGAAAGAGCTACCGCAGATAATCACTGAAACACACTATGTTACAACAAAAATTAGAAAATTCAGTCTAATGCATTAGTGACTTTATTACCCCTTGTTAAATAATAGTTTTAATTTTTCAGACACCTTCAATGCCTATTAAAATACTGGATCTGTAGGAGTTTTAAACACTGCACAGAGCTCACGAAGGAGGTATTTTGGGTGAGCGATGTCCTGTGCCACGTGTCACGTGATAGCAGTTGCGACACGCAGAGATGCCAGAAGCCCGGGCTTGGGAGCCCAACTCCCGCTCTTCTTTGCAAACCTTGCTGAACAGAGCGAATCCCTACCCAGTCCCACAGTTCACTCCAAACTGAGTGACCCTGCAGGCAGCACTTCCCACGGTGCTGTTCCCGGGGCCTGCTCTTCAGAGTCACCTGGGGATTTTGTCAAGCCTGTACCGCATCACAAATCGGCTGAGTCGGGAGCCTGAGGCCAATGAGCTTGACACATTCAGTTCTTAGGCCATTATTAAGGCACGTTGCTATTTGAGAGACATCTCTGTCGGTGGCCACAACACGCTGAACGTGCTGGATCCCATCTGAAAACCCCTGCTGGAATCCTTTGGGCCATGGCTGGTTTGAATTGTTCCTTTTTTTCCCCCTGGTGTGTGTGTGTGTGTGTCTGTGTGTGTGTGTGGTGTGTATGCACGTATGTGTGTAGATGCATGTACCCCATTTACAGGTGTGTGAAGGTTGAAGGAATATGTTGAGTGTCCCCCTTGGTCACTCTTCCACCTTATTTTCTTGAGATAGGGTTTCTCACTGAACACGGAGCTCTTCATTGTGGGGCTAGCCTGCAGGAGGAGCAAGCCCTAGTGACCTCCTATCTCGGCCTCTCAGCACTGGGTTCCAGGCAGGTGCATCCCTGCCTTGCTAGGGATTGAACTCGTGTTCTCATGATTGTGTCACGAGTGCTCTAACCACTGAGAATCTCATCAGCATCCTGGTTTAATCTTGATGTTTCCCGTACACATGTGTCATTTTTTCTCCCAGTTTTTTCTTCCTTCCTTCCTTCCTTCCTTCCTTCCTTCCTTCCTTCCCTCCCTCCCTCTCTCCCTCTTTCTTTCTTCTTTCTTTCTTTCTTTCTTTCTTTCTTTCTTTCTTCCTTCCTTCCTTCCTTCCTTCCTTCCTTTCTTCTGTCTTTCTTGTTTTAAATAGGGCTTAACTATGTAGCCCAGGCTAGTCTCAAATTTCTTTTTTTTAAAAAAATTTATTTATTTGAGAGAGAGAAAGAGGTGGAGAGAGAGCGTGCACATGTGCCAAGGCCTCCAGCCACTGCAAAGGAACTCCAGATGCATGTGCCCCCTTGTGCATCTGGCTTACATGGGTCCTAGAGAATCGAACTGGGATCCTTTGGCTTTGCAGGCAAACGCCTTAACCACTAAGTCTTCTTTCCAGCCCCTTGGATTTCCTTTTGTTGTTGTTGTTGTTGTTGTTTTGAGGTAGGGTCTCACTCTAGCCCAGGCTGACCTGGAATTCACTATGTAGTCTCAGGCTGGCCACGAACTCATGGCGATCCTCCTACCTCTGCCTCCCGAGTGCTGGGATTAAAGGTGTGTGCCTCCATGCCCAGCTTTGTCTTGAATTTCTTATACTCCTCCTGCCTTAGCTTCTAAGTTCTCAGATGATCCATACCTGACTCTACCCATTTGTTCAGTAAACTGTGACGGTTTTGCAAACAGAAGCCATATGTGGATATTCTTGTTTTCTAAGGCTGGCGACCAAGTGCCACTTCTAATGTATTCTGTCATTTAGACAAGCACTGAGCATATGCAGAGTCAAGGTAATGGGGCAGAGCAGTTATCTCTCATTTTCTAATTTTTTATTTTTTCCTGTTGACACGGGGGGGGGGGGAGAGAAAGAGAGAGAGCATGACATGGCCTCCTGCCACTGCAGATGAACTCCAGACGCATGTACCACTTTGTGTATCTGGCCTTACATAGGTACATTGAACCTGGGCAGTCAGGCTTTGCAAACAAACGCCTTTAATGGCTTCCTTCCTTCCTTCTTCTCTCTCTCTCTCTCTCTCTCTCTTTAGTTCTTTCTTTCTTCCTTCCTTCCTTCTCCTTCCTTCCTTCCTTCTCCTCCCTCACTCCCTCCCTCCTTTCTTTCTTTTCTTCTTTCTCTCTCTCTCTCTCTCTTTATCTCTTTCTTTTTTCTTTTTTTCTTATTTTAAATGGGGCTTCACTATGTGGCCCAGGCTAGTCTTATTGAAGGAAATATTGAAGAATCTATACCCATCTTTAACCTGACAAGGCTTATGTAAAGGTGACTTGGTATAAATCTTTCAGCTGACTTAAAGGTTCTTTCAAAGAGCTAAGTTAACCAACCATGTTTTGTGGCCCAGAAATAAATGTGAGGATGCAAAATAGAACACGAGAAATCCAGAGATTTTTCTAGTGGCTGCAGTCCTGCATACGTCCAGTGCCCCAACGACCTGGTCATGGGCTTTGGATCATTTCAGTCCTACTGTGTTCTCCAACACTATCCTTCTGTAGAAGCACCTGGGCAAACCTCAACAGTGGTGAATGGAGTCACTGGAAGTCTCTATCAGTCTCAGGACAAGGTGAGAGCATGGAGCTGCAAAAGTGCTAGAAAGGTCTGGGAATTGGTTCAGGGAATCTGGTCCAATAATTTTCCACTGTAGGAGCTCTCCTACTTTGCTTTGCTGGGGTTGGGCGGCTCTTGATGGGCTGTCTCTATCTCTCTTTATCTCTCTCTCTCTCTCTCTCTCAAATCTTATCTGCTCATGTGCTTAAGTAAGTCATCTTGTCTTTTCCATACCCACTTGACTCCATGTCTGGGCACAGTGTACAGCCTAACAAACAGACGTGAAACCAGTCAGACTAGTCAAGTAACAAGTGGTTGAAAACTAAGGCTTTACTTGGTCAATAATGGTCCTTGTGAAACTGGGCTAAAATGGTGTTTCAGCTAAAAAGCCTTTTTGTTGAGCTCGAAAATTCTTGGCTAATGGGGTGGGAGTCATAAAGTGCTTTATGAGTCATGAGAAGGTCAAAGGTCACCTTTCAACTTTGCAAACTGGCCCTGGCGACTTACCACTTGGGGTAGCTTCTGCTTCTCTCCCTCCTCCCTCCCCACCCATCCCCCTGCTCCATGTCTATTTCTCAGTATATCTGTCAGAAATCTGGATTCAGCTCAGGGGGATACACAGGGGCACTTCGGCTTCCAAAGCAGGCTGCTCTGTAGGAGGGACGGAGAAACGCAAATACCCGGGGGCGGTTCTGTATTCCCAAAAGATTAAAAATAATTAAACAATAAGACATTCAGCTTGGGTTATTGCAGACAGTGATTAATGGCTTCTCTCCTCCTAATGATACCCTCCTCTGAGCTCATCCATCCCAATTCCATTTCAGAGGACACGTTGGTTAATTCTTTGTTTCATTTGCCTGGTCTCAAGCCAATCAGGATGGTTATGGCTTTGACATTCATACCAACCAGCTGCCTCCCTCCCTTTCTGCCCTCTTGGAATAACTGAGTGTAGCAGGAGGCATTTTCAAAAGCTTCAGTGCTTAGCTGAATAATTATCTATCTAACCAAGTCAACAAAGCAAGGGGCGCTGTGGCTGTCAGGTTCGCATTGCTGGCAGAAAACACCCAACCAAGAGCAGCTTGTGGGAGAGAAGGGTTTATTTGGGCTTATAAACTCAAGGGGAAGCTCCATGATGGCAGGGAGAAAATGGTGGCGTGAACAGAGGGTGGACATCACCCCCTGGCCACCATCAGGTAGACAACAGCAACAGGAGAGTGTGCCAAACACTGGCAAGGGGAAGCTGGCTATAGGGTTAGGAGGCATTAATTCCCAAATTGCCACCAGCTGGGGACCCAACATTCAGAACACCTGGGGGCACAATGAACTCAAACCACCACAGGCACCCAGTATGCTGTTGTTGGAAGCTGGAAAACACGAGTGTCCACTCACTAGGATAAAGAACACTGCATCTTCCTCCTATAGGCACTCAAAGAATTTTGGTTGAATAAAGAAATTATAGCAAGAATTCCTTTATTTTTTAGAAGTGGGAAAGTGCCTTCTTGTAATGAGCTTACAGACTGAAGTAAAACAGGTACAATGTTGATGTGAATGTTCCCATAGCATTCCTCAGTTTTATTTTATTTTTATTGCTATGAAAAGAGAGAGAGAGGATATGTGGGTACACCATGGCCTCTAGCTGCTGTAAACGAACTCCAGATGCATGCACCACTTTGTGCATCTGGCTCTGTGTAGGTCCTGGGGAACGAACATGGGTCATTAGGCCTTGCATGTTAGCGCCTTAACCATTGAACCATAACTCCAGCCCTCCTCCGATTTTAAAATGGGTTCATGCATCCATGCAACAGCATTCATTGGTGTGCCCCATTCACACTGTGTACCAGGGTCTTAATTTCATCTTGTGGTGTGTCAAAACTGGATAAAACTGGGTTCATTCTGTCAGCAGCAGCAGCAGGTCGTAACTGCGGCACTCCAACAGCAGACAGAGCTCAAAGTGCCAAAGGAAACACCAGGTGAGGGGATGGTAAAATAACAGTCAAAGACTACTTTAAACTTGACACTTCCAAACGCATGTCCACGAGTCTTCATGCAGCAGTGTGTTGGCAATGCATGTCGAAGCACCAGGGGCTATCCTGGATCGTTTCATTCGAGCTGTAGAAATATAACCGAAGCATGGGTTTTAATTGTTAGGCCAACCCTTTTCCTCACGTGGTCACTCAGAGGACCCTTTGCGATGGGAGATGTAGCAGGTCCATTTGCAAAATTCAAATTGTACTGAAATCCTGTGGAGATTGCTATGATTATTCAGAAGTGTGGCAAATCGATTGCCTAAGTTCATAAATTTAATTTGAAATAAACCATGATTTTTTTGGGCTGGAGAGATGGCTTAGCAGTTAAAGCGCCTGCCTCCTAAGCCTAAGAACGCTGGTTCCAATCTCCAGTGGTTCCAATCTCCAGATCTCACATTGCCAGATGCAAAGTGATGCAAGGGCGCAATGCTGCACTTGACCACAAGGGGGTGCACACATCTGGATTTTGTTCACAGCAGCTGAGAGGCTGCTGGTGTGCCCATCTCTATCTGTCTTCCTCTCCCTCTCTCTCTCTGTCTCTTTCCAAAAAAACAAAAAAAAAAAAAAAGAAATAAACCATGATTTTTGGACAGATGATAAGTTTAACATTAAATTAAGCAAACAAGTCACTGCCTATTTTGGGCTATTTCCCCCAGAGAAAATGATCGGTTTCCCCTTTGGATTTTGTAGCATAAATAAACTTACATTTAATTTGATAGCTCATTAGTGACCCTATAAAAAAAAACAAGAGTCCTGGGCTGGAGAGATGGCTTAGTGGTTACAGAGTTTGTCTGCAAAGCAAAAGGACTCCAGTTCAATTCCCCAGGACCCATGTAAGCCAGATGCACAAGGTGGCCATGCATCTAGAGTTCATTTGCAGTGGATGGAGGCCCTGGCACACTCATTCTCTGTCTGCTCTCTCTCTCTCTCTCTCTCTCTCTCTCTCTCTCTCTCTGTCTCTCTGTCTCTCTCTTTCACTCTCAAATAAATAAATAAAAATTTAAAAACTTTAAAAAGTGTCCTGTGGTAGTTTGAATATATGGCCCCATAGATCCAGTCAGTTTTGATTAAGCTTCCTATGTGAACCCCAAGCTTCAGGGGTTAATGGAGAGGTGTCTGGACAGATCCTGGAGTCCAGCCCCAAGGTGTGTTTGGTGGCAGATCTACATTCTAGCCCAAAGGTGTGTGCAGAGCAGTTTCAACTGTGGCTGTTCATGTATTGTGGTGCTGGCTGCTGGTGCTGTCTCTCTGCTAGGATCTATGAAAGGGAGCCAGCTTCTTCCTCCATTAATGGTGTTCCCCTGGACTCTGTGAGCCTGAAATAAATCCCTCCCTCCCATAAACTGTGTCTGGTTTGATGCTCAGCCTAGAAACGTGGAGTTGTCTGTAATAGGTCCATTCTTTTTTTTTAATTTTTAAATTTTTTTCCTTTATTTATTTGAGAGAGAGAAAAAGAGGCAGACAGAGAGAGAATGGGCACACCAGGGCCTCTAGCCAGTGCAAGTGCACTCCAGACGCATGCACCACCTCTTGCAGCTGGCTTATATGGGTCCTGGGGAATCAAACCTGGATCCTTTAGCTTTTCAGGCAAGTGCCTTAACCGCTAAGCCATCTCTCCATCCCATCAGGTCCATCCTTAATCAACTTCATCGGCTTGTATCTTCCTTTGTTCTCCTAAACTAGAAGCTTTTCATTCCCCTTTAAAACTAAAAGGATGCAAAAACAAATCTCAACGATAATGAGCTCAAAAAATATGAATGGCCATGGTAGAGAGAGAGAGAGAGAGAGAGAGAAAGGGGGGGGGGGCAGAAGATGCTTCTATACCTTTCAGTTGCTGTCAAAGATCAGCTGAAACTCATCAGCTTCCATGTGAGCTGGAGCTGGGCCTCTGAGCATCCCATCCTGTGTGCCTGCCTGCCTGCCTGTAGTCTTTGCCTGACAAAGTCAAGGACTTTGCAAAACCACACAGTGATCTACTCCATAAGACATGGCCAAGGCCCCGCCCCCAGGAATGTCCCCTCATAGCCACAGAAGCACAGGGCTAGAGTTCAGGGTACTCACAGACCCTCATTAAGATAACAAGGGCTAGAGTTCAGGGTACTCACAGACCCTCACTAAGATAACAAGCCAGATCTACAAAAATGGAGCCAACTACTATTTTTAAATATATTTTTTATTTATTTATTTATTTATTTATTTATTTATTTGGGAGAGAGTGAGGGAAAGAAAGAAGCAGATAGAAAGAGAGAATGGGTGCACTAGGGCCTCTAGCTACTGCAAACGAACTCCAGATGCATGCGCCACCTGGTGTATCTGGCTTACATGGGTCCTGGGGAATTAAACCGGGGTCCTTAGGCTTTGCAGGCAAATGCCTTAACTGCTAAGCCATTTCCCCAGCCCAAACTACTAATTTTTAAAAAGTGATCTTTGTGGGCTGGGGAGGTAGCTCGGTGGTTGGGGGGGTGCTTGCCTACAAAACCTAAGTACCTGGGTTCAATTCCCCAGTACCCACATGAAGTCAGATACACAGGATGGTGCATAAGTCTGGAGTTCATTTGCAGTGGCCAGGTTCCCTGGCACATTCATATTCTCTGTCTCTCATTAAATAAATAATAAATAAATAAATAAATAAATAAATAATTTTTAAACAAATTCAAAAGTGGTCTTTGTATGTACACCCAAGCACTTAATTGGTCTCTCTCTATCTGTCTCTGTCTCTCTCTCTGTGTCATTAAATAAATAAATAAATACATTTCAAAAGTGGTCTTTGAAGCTGGGCGTGGTGGCGCACTCACTCTCTCTCTCATAAAGTTTTTTTTAAGTTATATTTCTTTTATTTATTTATGACAGAGACAGAAAGAGAGAGAGAGAGAAATGAACACACCAGGGCCTCCAGCCTCTGCAAACGAACTCCAGACATATGCATCACCTTGTGTATCTGGCTTATGTGGGTTCTAGGGAATCAAACCTGGGTCCTTAAGCTTCACAGGCAAGCACCTTACAATTGCCATCTCTCCAGCCTTCAAGGTTTTTTAAAGGCTTTGTGACACAATTTTTTTCTACTGCACAATGCTGAACAGGGACATGACAGATGGAAAATATTTATTGGATGACTGAATAAAAGATTAACCCCAGGGGACTGGCTCTTGCCAACTCAGTGACTTCAAAGGGTTAGTAAGTAAGTAAGGAGGACCTCTGCTTATCTGACTCCTGCAAGGAGCAAGGCTGAATCATAAAGGGATGATGCAGATGGAATGTGATGCCTCACAGCTGACTTATTTTTAGCCCACCATGCAAATAATCCAGTTGAGGCTTCAGAAATTAACCTGCCATGGACCACTCGTCCCTTCTGCTTATTGGTTCTGGCCGTAGCTCCACTGAACACTTCGATTTTCACTCCTACATTCTCCACTCATTCCTGAAAGTGGACCTCAGTGCAAAACAGTAAAGAGAATTCGTCACCTGACTGTCACCAGTTCAGTGTACATAATAATTAAACTTCAGGCTTAGGATATTTGCCACTGTGGCACACAATTCTCAAATATCCCCTCCTCCTGCTTGCTAATCTGTTCTTCCATCTATGTATTCATTCCCGGAGTACATTCGTTCATTGTGTCTTCTGTACACAAAACCCTGAGTATACAACTCTGTCCAGCCCAGTGCCTCCCTCCACAGGCGCACAATGTGGCAAAGCAGGCGGTCACTGAGGAAGCTAAGAGCCACCACTTCCATATTTGTGGTTCCTCAGACAACAGTTGGCAAAGGAGGACACATTAAAATTACCACTTGCATAGATAGCATTTGGGTGAAGAGAGTGATTTGGAGTGCTGCGTGAATATCATGGTAAAAATGTGTACCTAGGGCTGGAGAGATGGCTTAGCGGCTAAGGTGCCTGCCTGCTAAGCCTAAGAACACTGGTTCCAATCTCCAGCGGTTCCAATCTCCAGGTCCCACTTTTAGCCAGATGCAGTGAGGCAAGAGCGCAATGCCGCACTTGCCACAAGAGGGCGCACACATCTGGATTTTGTTCACAGCAGCTGAGACACTGCTGGTGCTCCCATCTCTGTCTCCCTCTCCCTCTCTCTATCTCTCTCTGTCTCTCTCTCCAAAAATAAATAGAAAATAATAAAAAAAATTTAAAAAGATGTGTACCTAATTTAGTGGGGTGCATTTAATGTATTCTCCATTCATGGTAACTAGTCTATACTTCACATATATATTCTGTCTGTCTCTCTAATAAACGTATATACATATATGGGTATATTTGTACATACACACACACATATTAGAGAGAGAGAGAGAGAGAGAGAGAGAGAATGAGTGAGTATGTACATTCCAGGGCCTCTTGCCACTGGAAACAAACTCCACATGCACACACCACTTTGTGCAGCTGGCTTCACGTGGGAACTGGGGAATCGAACCTGGGATGTCAGGGTTTACAAACAAGTGCCTTTAACTGCTGAACCATCTCCTCAGCCCACTAGTCTGTTTCTTTCCATTGTGTTCCAAGTTGAAGTTTGGCCGTTACTAAAACACAGGCCCATCTCTTTTTCCTTTCAAGTCTTTTCTCTCACTTTATGTATTCTTATTGACCTGTAGGTCAATTCCCTAGGGACACAGTAGTGAGAGAAAGCTCCCTGGGGGCTCAGGGAGTGAAGGGTTTTGATAGTGAGAACTAGCAACTACCTTGAGAGTCCAAGACAGAAGAGACAGAAATTGAATTCCACTTGATTTCACTACTCACTGCTGTGACCAAATACCTGAACAGAGGCAGCTTAAGGAAGGAGGGGTTTGTTTTGGCTCCCTGTTCCAGGAGATCCAGTCCATCATGGCGGGAAAGGCCTGGTGGCAGCAGCAGGAGCCTGAATGCTCACACGGCATTCACAGCCAGAAGGCAGAGGGAAAAAACAAAAACAGAGAGGAAGGGGCTGCGGGAGGCAGAGGCAGGAGGATCACCATGAGTTCGAGGCCACCCTGAGAATGCAGAGTGAATTCCAGGTCAGCCTGGGCTAGAGTGAGACCCTATCTTGAAGAGAGAGGGGGAAGGGGCTGGAGAGATGGCTTAGCAGTTAAAGCACTTGCTGGCAAAGCCAAAGTACCCAGGTTCGATTCCCCAGGACCCACGTAAAGCCAGATGCACAAGGTGGCACATGCATCTGGAGTTTGTTTGCTGTGGCTAGATGCCCTGGTGTGACCATTCTCTCTCCTCTCTCTCTTTCTCTATCTTCTTCTCTCTCTCTCAAATAAGTAAATAATAAATAAAATGTTTTAATTTTTTTAAAAAAGAAAAGAAAAAAGAGATGTAGGACTGGAAGACCTTAAGATCCACCCCTGTTGGCCCACTTCCTCCAGTGGGGCTCTGCCTCCTCATGGTTCCACAGCATTCCCCGTGTGACAACCAAGTGTGGAAACACGTGAATCTATGAGGCATATTTTACAGTTAAACCACAATGCACTCCCTCTCTCATGGCAGCAAACCAGAACACAGCCAGTGCCCACAAGGCGGGGGTGGGGGAGGGGGGATTCGAGGGAAGGAGCAACTGGCTCTTTCCCTTGAGGGGTGAGCAGGCATTCCTGTGGCATCCTCCAGGGAGGAAGAACTGGTAACAGGCAATCGCACTTGTTCCCCAGACAACTGCCAGGAGGTGTCTTGAGACATTCAGGGAGAAAGACTGCATAGACCTTTGTCCTACAGATCAATGAAGATATTCCATTCCTGGGCTGGACAGATGGCTTAGTGGTGAAGGCACTTGCCTGAGAAGCCTAAGGACCCCGTTCGATTCCCCAGTACCCACATAAGCCAGATGCACAAGGCATATGCATCTGGAGTTCATTTGCGGTGGCTAGAGGCTCTGGTGCACCCATTCTCTCTCTCTCTCTCTTTCTCTCTCAAGTAAATAAAATAATAAACAAATATAATTTAAAAGACATTCCATTCCCCACACCTTTCCCCAAGTGTCCCAGTGTTATTAAGACACAACCAGTCAAACAAAACAAAATCAGAACGCCCTGAGTGCAAATGGAACCAAAGGCTCCAGTGAAAGATGGGATCCCAGTGTGAGAGGAACAACAGCTTCCAGGCTGCAGTTCTAGTTCTCCTGGTACCTGGTTTGGTTTTGTGGTAACATGGCTTTCAGAAGAGTACAGACTTAGCAGGCCTTGTGTGAAAGTATTGTTTCAGTATTTATTACGAGCAAACAGTCACCCAGCCAACAGAAAAAGCCAGCATTAGGCTTTTTTTTTATTAGAACTGTTCCTTCCTGTGTCCTCTTCGGGGACCCTTTCCTAAAGAAGGCATCACCACATATTTAAACGTGATGGGCTTCATCTGACTTCATTCTGGGTGGTGCACAACTTTATTCTTTTTTTTTTCCAACTTGGGAAATTTTAAGTGCTGGCATCATGGTTAACCCTGGGATGCTCCAGTACCTAGTCCCCACCCACATTTATAGATTGTTCCATTTTAATTCACTTGCCACTTCCAGACGTTCATTATTCTGCCCTTAGACCGTATTAAGGTTCTGCCAGTTATGTGGTAACACATTTCAACTGTTTTCAGAGATGGCTTCATTCTTTTTCACCGCGAGGGTCATATATCACAACTCTGAGGTTGGTCATTTTTAGATTATAACTAAGATCTGTCCATTGTAGATTGTGGGTACCAGAGAATAGATCCTGATGGTAGCCAAGGATTTCATAAGACTCTTTAAAAATATATATATTTATTTAGGAGAGAGAAAGAGGCAGAGAGAGAGAGAGAATGGACACGCCAAGGCCACCAGCCATTGCAAACAAACTCCAGATGCCGGCTCCCCCTTGTGCATCTGGCTTATGTGGGTCCTGGAGAGTCAAATTGGGATCCATTTGGCTTTGCAGGCAAATGCCTTAACTGCTAAGCCATCACTCCAGCTCATCATAAGACTTGTGTGCACATTTAAACCATATCAATTTAGGTGGCAGCCCTGTTAAAAGAGCATGTAGTTGGTCCTCCGAATGATGCTTCCTAAGTTTAAAATGACTACATTTATTCAGTTTAAGGTAAGCACCAGTTTCCCTTCCCCCACCTCAGAGCCCAGCATAAAAAAGGCAGCTTCAGAGGACAAGGTGAACTTACTTCCTAAAGGTGGGAAGGTTGACATCCATGTCAGTTGACAGAAAAGAATTCAGTTTGCTTTTAAAAGTCATTTGTAGGGCTGGAAAGATGGCTCAGCAGTTAAAGGCACTTGCTTGCAAACCTGACGGCCTGGGTTCAATTCCCCAGAATCACGTAAAGCCAGATGCACAACGTGGTGCATTCATCTGGAGTTCGTTTGAAGTGGCAAGAGTCTATGGCACACCCATTCCCTCTCTCTCATTTTTCACTCTCTCTCTATTTGAAAATAAACATACATACATATATACATACATATATATACATACATGTTTATATATACATATATATATATACAAACACACACATACATATTGCTTAAATGTTATTTGTAACTAGTTCCTCTCACACTTGCAACCTAAGTTGTTAAATTCTGAACTGAACATGAAGTGTTTCAAAGATGCTCAAAGGCTTCACCTCTGAACTGCAACTGCAAAAGAGCATCGCTTTCTTCCCTGTGGTTCTACATGCAGTGCCCCCCCACACCGCCCACCAAAGGCTCCTGAATTGCAGGTCTGTTTCCCCAGTACACGCTTTGGAGAACTGACTGGGACCATTCAAAGTACTGTCTGCACCAACAAGCGGATTCATCAATCGATGGATTTAAAACTCACCCAATTACTGGGCAAGTAGTGAAACTGAGATATGCAGACCTGGTGGGGGTAGATCACCGGGTGGGCCCTGGAAAGACGCATCTGGCCCTTTTCCTGTCATCTTTTCTGCTTCCTAGGGGCCATGGTGCGAAGCCTCCACTTCAGAATCGTCTGCCTTCCCTCGGGCCCAATGCACTGAATTCAGGCAAGCTTGCCTTGAAACCTCCAAAACGAAGGGCCAGAGCAAATCTTTCCTCTTTTTAAATTAGTTCTCAAGGGCTGGAGAGATGGCTCAGCAGTTAAGGTGCTTGTCTGCAGAGCCTAACAAGTCGAGTTCAATTCTCTAGTATCCATGTAAAGCCAGATTAACGGAGTGGTGCATTCATCTGGAGTCCATTTGCAGTGGCTAGAGGCTCTGGCGTTTCCATTCTCCCACCCTCCCTCCCTCCCTCCTTCCCTATCTATTATCTATCTATCTATCTATCTATCTATCATCTATCTTCTATCTATCTATCTCTTTCTTCTCGCAAATAAGTAAAAATTTATTTATCTATTTGATGACATTAAGTTGTTTCTCTCTGCTATTTGTCACAGGGCTTATGGGTGTTAGAGCCACCTTCCCCTTGCCAGTGTTCAGCTCGCTCTCCTGCTGCTTTTGTCTACAAGGTGATGTCCACCCTCTGCTCATGCTACCGTTTTCCTCTGCCATCATGGAGCTTCCCCTCGAGTCTGTAAGCAAAATGGACCCTTTCCTCCCACAAGCTGCTCTTGGTCGGGTGCTTTGTGCCAGCAGCGTGATGGTAACTGCACCCTGGCTCAAGAGTGCCCTGACGTTTTCAGTACTGCCCTCGTCTCGCTGGATTGCTCCATGTCTGCAGTGGAGTTTGGTAGCCCGCTGTACAATCCAGGAATCACTTCTGCATACAGCAATTACCTTCACTTCATCCCTACCCCATTCTGGACCTCAGTAGACAGCACTGGGAGAAGCTATGGAAAGTGGGGCTAAGTATTGCCCTTCTGTTCCAATCAAAGGACTGCAGGGCCCTTCCATAAAGCCTTAGAGTCTCCGTGAAAGAAAGAATGACATGAAAGGTGGCTCAGCAGTTAGGGCGCTTGGATAGCCTCAGAAACTGGGTTTGATTCCTCAGGACCCATGTAAAGTAAGATGCACAAGGTGGTGCATGCAGTGACTAAGGGCTGTGGTGTGCCCAGTCTCTCTCTCTCTTCCTCTCTCCCTAAAATGAATAAATAAAGATTTTTTAAAAGAATGATACGCCTTGATCACATGGACACATTTACTCCTCGATACTGTCCAGACCCCCTGTTTATGGCCTGGATGGCTCTGGGGTGTACCTGAGCCCTGTTTTGAGCAGCTCTTTGCTCATTTTTGGTGACTGACACCAGACAGACCTGACTTCTAAGTGCAAGGCCATCACTTCCCAGCTCTGGGGCCTCAGGCAGGTCACGACTTTGAAAACCTCTATTCCCTCATCTGGAATAGGGACAGTAAAGGCACCTAACTCACGCAGCCGTGTGAGGGTGATGAGGTGCCAGGGAAGCAGACAGTTCTGTGCCTGGCACGCACCACAGCCCCACACTTGGTTATCGTTAGCATCCGCGCTTATGGGAACCATCACCTCACATCCGAGAAAGCGTCCAGTGAACCTGAGAGAAGCAATGGTAAAAGTCAGACGTCCCCTCAGTGTGACACAAAACACCCATTGATGGGATTTTCCTGACTGGAACTCTAGAATCTAGGGGTGGAAGAGTGTAGCATCCTGATTCGAAGCACAGGGAGCTTGGTGATCTAGTAGCTCTCCAGGAGAGCCTTCTCCCTCTCTTCTGCCTCCAGAAGCCCTCTTGTACCTGCCCCTTTTCCTTCTCACTTCTTCCACAGAGGTGTGACATGCTCCAACCTCACTCACTCCAGGGGTCTATCTCCAGGCAGAAAATACCAGAAAGACTCAAGAATGATCACTGGAAAGCTCATGTTCCTAGAAAGTATCATTGCTATGATTTTTTTTTAAATCTTCATACTGTATTTGATATTCCAAGAGAGGAAGTTGGAGCTTATTTATTTTTTTATTTATATTTATATATTTATTTATTTGAGGGAGGGGCAGATAGAGAGAGAGGAAAAAATGGATGTGACAGGGCCTCCAGCCACTGCAAAAGAATTCCAGATGCCACTTTGTGCACATCTGGCTTATGTGGGCACTGAGGAACTGAACCTGGGTCCTTAGGCTTTGCAGGCAAGTGCCTTAACTGTTGAGCCTTCTCTGCAGCCCCAGTGAGATCTTTATGTTTATCAAAAAGTGGGACATGGGGGCTGCAGTGATGGCTCAGCAGTTAAGGCATTTGCCTGCAAAGCCAAAGGACCCCAGTTCGATTGTCCAGGACCCATGTAAGCCAGATGCACAAGGGGGCGCACGCATCTGGAGTTCATTGGCAGTGGCTGGAGGCCCTGGCACACATTCTCTCCCTCTCTGTCTCTCTTTCTCTCTCTCAAATAAATAAATAAATAAATAAATATATTTTTAAAAAGTGGGACATGGGTTAAGAAAGATCTGGAAGCTCTGCCTTCACAGGCACACAGGGACACCTGCAAGTGCTTTGTCAGGCTCACTCACCTGCAGTATATAACCAGCCTTATTCAGTTACAAATGACATGATCCTGCCTCCCTCACCCTTCTAGCTTTTCTTTTTTCTTTTTTTTTTTTTGGTGGAGGTGGTTGCTAGGTAGGGTCTCACTCTAGTCCAGGCTGACCTGGAATTCACTATGTCATCTCAGGGTGGCCTCGAACTCACAGCAATCCTCCTACCACTGCCTCCCAAGTGCCGGAATTAAAGGCATGTGCCAACATGCCCAGCTTAAATGTCATTTTTAAAAAAATTTATTTATTTATTTATTTGCAAGCCGAGAGAGAGAGAGAGAGAGAGAGAGAGAGAGAGAAGAGAGCAGACAGACAGAGAACGGGCATGCTGGTGCCTTTAGCCACTGCAAACGAACTCCAGATGCATGTGCCCCTTGTGCCTCTAGCTTACGTGGGTCCTGGAGAATCAAACAGGGATCCTTTGGCTTTGCAGGCAAATGCCTTAACCGCTAAGCCATCTCTCCAGCCCCCTTCTAGCTTTCGTAAGCTTAGTCACTCCTGTCACCAGGCGGCCTGCCTTTATCTCTCTCCCCTTATCAAAGGGGAGTGCATGTCACAATAGAAAGACACTTGTAGTGAAGAACCTGACTGTTTTCGGGCTCTGCTGTTTCCCGATTCAATGACAGCAAACAGTAACTTCCAGCTTTCTCACCTTCATGCAGCCTGAAGAGCCATACGAATGAAGGCCCTCCATGAATACTCCCAAGTCCGGCTGCCTCAACTGTCCTGTTCCACCCCTAGTCAGATGAGAGGCAATTCACCTTGGTTTTCTTTTTTTGTTGTTTTCTTTGTTTTGTTTTCTTTTGTTTCTTGGAGGGAAGATTTCACTCTAGTCCAGGCTGACCTGGAATTCACTTTTGTCTCAGGGTGGCCTCAGATTCACAGCGATCCTCCTACCTGGGCCTCCTGAGTGCTGGGATTCAAGGCGCGCCAGGATGCCTGGCTGATTTATCTTTTGTGAAAGCCCTTCATCCTCCCCAGCGTGTTGGGGAGCATCTACGGGACACTGTTGGACACTACCGCTGGGCGCAGACCCAGCTCATCTGCCCTTTACTCGAGGCTGGAATTCTACCTGTCGTGATTGCCACCATCATTCCCATCACTTGAAGGTGACTGACCTGCCACTGTTGGTTGCAGCAGGTTCGCTCTAGGCAAGAAAAGTATCGCCCACCATCCCTGTTGTCTTCTTGTTTTTCTTTTCCTTGTTTTTCTAATATTTTATTTCTATTTATTTATTTGAGAGACAGAAAGAGAGAGACAGAGAGAATGGGCATGCCAGAGCCCCCAGCCACTGCCAACAAACTCCAGACACATGTGCCACCTTGTGCATCTGGCTTACGTGGGTCCTGGGGAATTGAACCTGGGTCCTTGGGCTTTGCACACAAGTGCCTTAACCGCTGAGCCATCTCTCCAGTCCCCTTTTCTTGTTTTTCTTGCTCAGACTTTAGGCACCATCACCACTTTCTTTAACAGTTCTGTTTTGAGAAAGCCCTCGTATGCATTGATCAATCAAGGGTTACCTCAAGCAATCTTGAGTAAAACCCAAAATTTTGTAGCTCTTCTTTTTCTCCTTACTTATTTTGTGTGTCTCTCTGTGTGTCTCTGTGTGTGTCTCTGAGTGTGGGTGTTTGTTGATGATCATGGTAATTGAGTTAATGCTTTCTTAATCAGTCCACTTACCACACAATTCTAGGTGTTGTCATTAAGCCAAATCCCTAAACACCCATCCCTTAAGTAAACAAACAAAAATGTCTGCAGTACCTTTGGTTTGACTGCCCTCTGGCTTGCAGGTGACTCTGTCCCTCATCCATTCCCCCCCACCCCCATGGACACTGTGGCAGCTTTAGTTCCCAATCTAACCACCACTGCAAGAAGATTCCCCAAGGGATCCAGACAGACATCTGGAATGAGATGACTGCATGAAAACTTGAGAGGCATCAAATCGGTGCTTCCCACACAGATGGGTAGACTCACCCAGGAAAGTGGAAATGCATAGAGACTCTTTAACTAGGTTTTCATTCAGTTTCAGAACATAGGCTTAGGAATTTGCGTTTTCCTAAAACTCCCCAGGTAGTTTTGTTGTTGTTGTTGGTCGTTTGTGTTGGTTTATCGAGATAGGGTTTCACTCTAGCTCTGGCTGACCTGGAATTCACTATGGAGTCTCAGGGTAGCCTCGAACTCATGGTGATCCTCCTACCTCTGCCTCCCGGGTGCTGGGATTAAAGCTGTGCGCCACCACGCCCGGCCTCGGGTAGTTTTGATCCTGCTACCAGACTGCAGACGGTGCTTCCCCACGTCATTCGCAGGGTTCAGGACTTTTCTGAACTGACTGGTCCATTGTGTCACGAGAGCTATGTGGCTAAGAGAAAGGGAAGGAGGGAAGGATGTGATGGCAGCTCCTCTACAGTCCTTAGCCAATGGGGCCTCCTGGGTTAAGAGGAATGATAGATAAGACACAAGTGTTTTGAGCGCAAGAAAGGGCTGAAAAGAAATTTATGAATACACTGTGCCTGATGAATTCAGGAAGGAACAAGGGATGAGAAAGGAGGAATGAAAGAAAAGGCAATTCTACAAACAGGGCTTTGGAGGAATAAGGACAAGGAGGCAGGCATGAAGTCTGGGAAGAGAGAGAACAGTGCTGCCTCAGAGATTCGAACCCGAGGACTCCCACCACACTGGCTCGAAGACATTTCAGAGCTGCTCCAGCCTGAATACACAGAGAGGGAGTCATGCTGGGCTTTCTTGTTGTTTCCGTAAGGAGATTTGTGGACTGTCACCAGGAGGTTAAGAACAGTGGTGTGGCATAGGGGATTGTTGGTCACCTTGAGTAGCTCAGAGCTAGGAAATTATCCAGGTAAATAATAAAATCAGAAAAGGTAATTGAGAGGAATGACATATATTTTTTAAATATTTTATTACTTTACTTATTTGAGAGAGACAGAGAAAATGGGTGTACCGCAGTCTCCAGCCACTACAAATGAACTCCAGATGCATGTGCCACCTTATGCATCTAGTTTACATGGGTACTGGGGAATCAAACCCAGGTCCTTAGGCTTCACAGGCATAACCATTAAGCCATATCTCCAGCCCAAGAGGAATGATGTATTTAAGAGAGAGAACATGGCTGGGTGTGGTGGCACATGCCTTTAATCCCAGCACCTGGAAGGCAGAGGTAGGAGGATCGACATGAGTTCGAGGCCACCTTGAGACTACATGGTGCATTCCAGGTCAGCCTGGGCCAGAGTGAGACCCTACCTCAAAAAATCAAACATATACATATATACATATATATATGACACTGAGGAATGCTTGCCATTGTCTCACTAGATGCTTTTAAAGAGGTGGAGGAGCCTTGAGTAGTCCCTAGGCCTTTGATTCTGCACAGGGACAATGAGGGTGAACCCCCGAAGGCACATGCCATGCCAGGTGTAAGTTCTCCGTGATGGTGATCAAATGATCAAAGGAAAGATTAGCCCCAGGATGGTAGCATGAGACACGAGAAGCTGGGACTCTTTCCAGGGAGAGAAGGGCTCTTCGGTGTGGAAATGAGATCCTACTCTGAGCTCTGGCAGCACTGGCTCTCTCAGCACCCCTTTAGCCGTTTTCGGGGTGTGTGGGAATGTCTGGGTGTCCATGCACCGGGCCCAGGCTTTGGGGGATGGGGAGTGCAGTGACCACGAGCGCCACCCACCGGGGTTCACTGTGCGGGTCACTGAGCTCACTGAGTTTCTCTTGCACTTGGAACCACACTCAGATAAGTAGCCCCACCTTCACCCCGGAAATTTCCATGGCGGCTTTCTCCTATTTGGATGCTTGTTTTAACTACAGCCCCAGCCCTCCTTTCAAGCTGTGGTCTCATGGTAGATGTTGGGGCTGCCTCCTCCTCTTCCTTTTCCAATAGAACCCCACTTTTGTTCGGGTACAATTTCCCCTTAGCAAAGCTCATGTAAGAGCTGGCCTCACCCCTAGCACCAAGAGTGTGAGCAACATCTTATTTTCCTTGTCATGTTTATTCAGTGGTCATATGACCTAATTGGAGTTAAAGACATAAAGAGACACATGGGTTCTTCTATATAAGTTGTCTCCTTGGGGGCTGGAGAAATGGCTTAGCAGTTAAAGTGCTTGCCTGCGAAGCCTAAGGACGTAGGTTTGATTCCCCGGAACCCACATAAGACAGACGCACATGGTGGTGCATGTGTTTGGAGTTCATTTGCAGTGGGCAGAGGGCCTGGCACACCCACTCTCTCTCTCTCTCCTCTCATAAATAAAAGAAAATATAAATTCTCCTGTCTTCTAAGAAAGAGTCTCCTTTCTCTGAAGGTTTCCACAGCAGGTCCCCTTATCCAGAACCTCCATGACTATCTTGCCATTGGCATGACTTATGAAGCCAACATCCAAGGTGGGAGAAAGAAAAGACAGAGTGAGGGAATCCCAAGACATGGCTGAGCCTTTGGATCACCTTCCTCTGGAGTCTACCCTCCCCTCTGAGTTTGCAGTGATATAAAACAGTAGACTCCTATGTTGTCTAAATCAATCTGAGCCCAGCTCCTTAGACTTGTAGCTGAAAGCATTCTAATTGTTCCAGGTCCCCAGAGGAAGTGGGGATCACTGAACACATCCTTTTCATTCTATTCCCCAAGTCCCCAAAGAACGGCAGGGTGATTTCCATTATGATTCAAGTCCATTAGGGACTCCCCTTCACATCCTTCCTGAGTTGGCACTTCCTCTTCACTGTAGTGTCCAGGATTGTTTTTGCATCATGATTAACTTCCCTTTAAGTGATGTGATTCAAAAAAAAAAAAAAAAAAACAAACCTGTACCACTGTAATGTAGGAAGGGAAATAAAGATTATGGAGAAAATGAAGAACATTGCATGAGGTACTAAAAAATGCCTTTCTTAACAGGAAAGGTCACGGCGCAGTCCCTCACTGCAAATCTGGACAACCCCCCAATCTCAATGTCACAGGGGTCGTTAGAATCCTTGTATACAGCTGTGTTGTTCTGTATAGTAGTCACAAGCAATAAACCACTTGTTCTGGCCATATTCTAGGCAATAGGGCTGTTTAAGTCTTTAATGGGAATAAAATATGATATGTGTTGGTTTCTTATTTAATTATTTATTTGTTTGGCAGAGAGAGAGGAGAAAGAGAGGGAGGGAGGGAGGGAGAAGGAATGGGTGCTCCCGAGCCTCTAGCCACTGCAAATGAACTCCAAACACATTTGCCACCTTGTGTGTCTGGCTTATGTGGGTCCTGGGGATTAAACCTGGATCCTCAGGCTTTGCAGGCAAGCACCTTAACCCACTATGCCATCTCTCCAGCCCTAAAATGTAATGTTTGGTGCTTGAAACATACTGGCCACGTTTCATTGCTCAGAACCACAAAGAGCTACCACATTGGACAGGACAGAGGTATTTCACTTCTATTGCTGCACTGTTACGCAGACATTTCTGCATTCAAAGTGAAGTTATACCCGGAAGAAAAGAAACAATCGAGAGGGTCAATGGCTCATTAGACACTGAGCCTGAGGACCTGAGTTTGGAGACCCAAGACCCATGTGAAAACGGAATACTTTAGAGTCTTCTATAATCCCAGCAGCTGATGGTAATGGGGGGGGGGGCAGAGACAGGTGGGTTTTCAGGCAGCGCCCTGGCCAGCTGGCCCAGGGAATACAGAATTGAGCAATGAGAGCCCCTTCCTTGAAGAAGGTGGAAGGTGAAGGTCAACTCTCAAAAGTTGTCCTCTGACCTCCATATGCCTGTACTCTCACACATCTCACACATCACACACACACACACACACACACACACACACACACACACAGTGAAAAGATAAACAAAAAGCAAAGAAGAAATTACCTTCATAAATTAATGACTTGGTCTGGAGAAGTGGCTTAGCGGTTTAGGCCTGCGAAGCCTAACGATCAGGGTCCAACTTCCCAGTACCCACTTAAGCCAGATGTACAAAGTGGTACATGCATCTGGAGTTCGTTTGCAGTGGCAAGAGGCCCTGGCGTGCCTGTATTCTCTCTTTCTCTCTTTTTTTTAATTAATGACTTGAAGGTACAAAATTCAGATTGGGCACCTGAACTATGGATCAGTCAGAAAGCTCACCACTGGGCGCTGGAATCACCTGAGGTCACTTTCATCAACAGTTCTGTCACTGCTCCAGGCTTCCATTGGCAGGCCATTAGCACTGTCAGCTGGAATATCACAGTCACATCTCTGTTTGGCCTGGATTTCCTCAGAACATGTGCCTGAGTGCCAAAGACAAGCAGAGAGGGGGGTGAGGAAGGGAGCAAGGTGGCTGGAAGAAAAGTAAGAGGAAAAAAGGAAGGAGAAAGAAAGAGAGGCAGGGATAGTAACAGAGAGAACATTAACAAATTAGCAGCCATATTGCATTCTCTGACCAGCCTTGGAAGCAGTGTGGCATCGCTCGCGCTCCATTGTACTGGTCAGGGTAGTTGCAAAGTTCTGCTCAGTTCGACAAGGAAACATAGACCCATTTTCTTAGTAGACGTCGTACAATTTTGGTCATCTTAAAAAAAAAAAAACAAATCTTCCACACGAAGCTGCTCTGGTTCAAGTTATTCCATATCTCTGACAACTGCTCACCCCAGAGTTGTTCTTTTCTTGGGGGCAGGGAGAGAGACACACAGAGAGAGAGAGAGAGAGAGAGGGAGAGGAAGACAGAGATGGACCAGCCAGCAGCCTCTCAGCTGCTGCGAATGAAATCCAGATGTGTGCGCCCCCTTGTGGTCAAGTGTGGCATTGCGGCATTGCGTCACTTTGCATCTGGCTAAACGTGGGACCTGGAGATTGGAACCACTGGAGATTGGAACCAGCGTTCTTAGATTTAGGAGGCAGGCTCCTTAAATGCTAAGCCATCTCTCCAGCCCCAGAGTTGTTCTTTAGTACCGTCCTTATGTGGGATTCTGATTCAAAGTTACCTCTACAGGAAAAGTTATAGAAAATTCATCTCCCTTTGGTGTATCGTGCTCCTGCAAATTCTTACATGACTTTATTCCAGAGAGAAACAATTTCACATCTAGTTTCACTCTCCATTTTATTTTGCTCTTTCAAGTTATTTCGTTGCATCCAAACACCTTACGTAGTACATCAAAAGTCTTTGTAGAAAAAGTGAGACTAAGTACGAGAGGTAAAGATACCACCTCCTTCGCCAGTATAAGAAATTTCAGGAAGCCGGGCGTGGTGGCGCACGCCTTTAATCCCAGCACTCGGGAGGCAGAGGTAGGAGGATCACTGTGAGTTCAAGGCCATCCTGAGACTACATAGTTAATTCCAGGTCAGCCTGGGCCAGAGTGAGACCCTACCTCGAAAAAAAAAAAAAAAAAAAAAAAAAAAAAAAAAAAAATTCCAGGACTGGAGAGATGGCTTAGTGGTTAAGACGTTTGCCTGCAAAGCCTAAGGATCCTGGTTCGATTCTCCAGGTCCTATCTAAGCTAGATGCATAAGGGGGTGCATGCGTCTGGAGTTCCTTTGCAGTGGTTGGAGGCCCTGGCATGCCCATTCTCCCTCTCCCTGTCTCTCTTTCCCTCTCTCCGTCTCAAATAAATAAATAAAAATAAAATCTTTAAAAAGGAAAAAAATTCCAAACATGCCTCTGGTTTCTCTGGAGCTTGAGATTCACTTCTGAGACCAAATGACAGGATTACCATGAAACGTGTCCATGCAGTATGATTTTGACGTCTACTTTCGGTAAACACCTCACAGTCTCAGACTAAAATTTCCCTCCGTGCATTTTCATCTCCATAGTACAACTTTCTTGGCAAGATTGATCTCAATCTGTTTGGTGCTTCTTAGATTAGCACCAAATCAGGAAAGGGGGTGGACGGGATCTAGTCTTCTGTCTCGGACAAAATAATAATAATAAAAATACTAGAGTTTGTTTCTCATTAAAGAGACAAAATCTACAATGAAATCTGGCCTATAGCCATTCATCCTAAATAATAGAGGAAAAGAAGCATACGGCAGCCCAATATAGAATTGGCACAGACTTGGAGGCTTCTAATTTTGTACGTTCCCTTTCACCATGAAGTCACTTTGTAGCTCTGTGTGGTTGGATGATGGCTGTTCCTGGGATGTCCCTTTCTCCACGCGCATCTCTGAGCTGCTGTTAACACCTCTCCGTTCCCTTTATTTCTCCCAGAAGCACACAGCAATCACTCACCGCATGTGCACAGATTCACTTGTATTCACCGAGGACTACCCAGCTCCTTTTCTTACACTAGAGAGAGATACATGTCTCATAGGTAAGCTACTGTATATAACTGAGGTCTGTATTCCTTCTCCGTCCCCTTCTCAACATAAAATGAAGTCTTACATTCCTCACTGAAGCTTAGAGTCCATACTTTGCATCTG
The DNA here is from genome assembly GCA_036365145.1 of Orientallactaga sibirica. Lineage (NCBI taxonomy): Eukaryota > Metazoa > Chordata > Mammalia > Rodentia > Dipodidae > Orientallactaga > Orientallactaga sibirica. The sequence goes on from JAEOAD010001846.1 coordinate 2,957,717, forward strand.
TTCCCAAGTCAGTCAATGAAGTCGGTAATACTTGTCAAAAGCTGATATGTTTCTTCACCGCTTCTCGATTTTTCTGTCACTGTTAGGATTGTTTATACAGTCTCTGCTCTGCCTCTTTCTCTCTCTTCCGTTCCCATCTGTTCTCTGTCTCTCTCTCTTTCTCTCCCCCCACCTTCAAAGTAATCAGAATGATCAACAAATTAAGAGATTAAAGAATCTAATAAATCTCTTACTACCTTTAGCTTTTCCCATTTTTTTTTTTTTTGGGGTGGGGATTTTCTACATATAATTATGTCATCTATAAACAAAAATAGTTATGTATTTTCTTCTTCAATCTACAGACATTTAAAAATATTTTATTTATTTATTTGCAAGTAGAGAGATACAGATAGCAAGACAGAGAGAGAGAGAGAAAAAGAGAGAGAGAGAGAGAGAGAGAGAGAGAGAGGGCATGCTAGGTTCTCTAGCCACTGCAAAAAAAACCCAAAACACTCCAGATACATGTTCCACTTTAGGCATATGGCTTTACATGGGTGCTGGGGAATCAAACCCAGGTCATTAGGCTTGCAGGCAAGCACTTTAACCACTGAGCCATCTCTCCAGCCCAATCCATTGACATTTTGTTCACACTTCTCATCTTATTGCATCAGCTAAGATTTCCAGTATGATGTGGATAGGAAATGAACAGGAGGATATCTGTCTTGTTTCTTATCTTACTGGGCGATATTATGCTGTGTGGGTTTTTTTTTTTTTTTCGGGGCAGGTGGGGGGGTAAATCAACATAGCAGTTATTTTCTTTTACAAAATTAGTTTTGTCTTTTTACCACAAAAGGAGTATGTGCTCTTTGCAAGAAATTAAAAAGATAAAAAGAAAGTCACTTAGCAACTTCATAAGCCAGAGATGGTAAGCCTTCACATTTTGAGTTTTTAAAAACCTATATGTGTGTTCTTAAAGTTACAACACACTAAATTTATAGTTTTTTTTCCAAGCAAGCCTCTTTAACCACCGAGTCATATTTCTAGCCCTTAGCCTTTTCCAATTTTATTCCCTTATGTCTCCAAATAACAGAAGTCAGTCTGCAATCAGCACCAGCGGCAGAAATCAGGGAGCCAGAAACTGCCCCACACCCTTGAGGGAGACTCCGGGGAAAGGAAACACATTCCTTGTCTCTTCTGGTTTTCAGCGACCCCAACATTTCTTGACTTATGGTTAAATCATTCTGATCTTCAAAGCCAGAAGATTCTAATTCCTTTCTTCTCTGGCTTCATATGGCCTTCTTCTCTGTGTCTGACACATCGTCCTCTTACAAGGATCCACATGTAAACATATTTGGGGCTCAACCTGTGATCCAGGATCATCTGCCCATCTCAATAGCCATACTTTATCTATCTATCTATCTATCTATCTATCTATCTATCTATCTCTATCTATCTATCTATCTATCTATCTATCTATCTATCTATTTATCATCTACACACACACACACACACACACACACACACAACCAAGGATAGGATGTGAGTTAATTTTTCCCCCTTATTTCTGTGATAAATCACCTGTCAAGAAGCAACTAAATGGACTGAAGAAATGTCTTAGTAGTTAAGGTGCTTACCTACAAAGCCTAAGGACCCAGGTTTGATTCCCCAATACCCATGTAAGCCAGTTACACAAGGTGGCACATGTGTCTGAAGTTTATTTGCAGTGGCTGGAGGCCCTGGCAGGCCTATTCTCCCTCTGTGGGTCAGTATGCCTCTCTCTCTCTATCAAATAAATAATAAATAAAATATTTTTTTAAAAAACACTTTCCTCCATCAGCTGCTTTTGGTTGGGTGGTTTGTCCCAGGAACAAGAAGGTAACTAAAACAGAGAGGCAGAAGCCAGTCTAGAGAGCTTCTGCCAGCAATGACTCCAGTCCCTCTCCTTTTATCCAAACTAGCAGGTATTGCCTGGTGTCTAAATTCTTTTCTGGTGGTCCAGAAAGGGTATTGGAGCTATCAGCATGGCCTTGTGCATTCTTGAGAAAAGCCTGTGATGGAAAAAAGAAAAAAACCCTGACTGAGCTCAGATCTTGAGTTTCTGGAAGACTGGACATGTCTTGCAATGGAAAAGGTGTTAAGCAGCGACCGCAAGGTTACTGACAACAGCAGTCTCCTCTCCCATCGTCCTCAGCCAGCTCCACAGGAGGCACACCCTCCTTCACGAGGGGCTGCCGTGCGGTGTGTGGGAGAAATGGAAAATCGATTTCAGATTCATCTCCCCCGGGAATTAAGCGTATTCGTGAGAAATAATGAGCTAGGAGGTCACTGAGGACTTGTGTCCCCGCTTGCAGGGGACACTTTAATTTGAGAAGAACCAGTGACTGATGAGCGGCAGGGCATTATGATTCCAGGGATGTGCTTTTCCCCGTTTTAATGTCATCCCAACCCACAAAAATGTTAAACTTTTGTCTCTTCATCCCCTTCACAAGGTTCACGACGAACAGTGTCACCCAAGGGGGACAAGCTGGGGACTCCTTCCCCTCTCCCCACACCTCCAAAAACAAAGTCAGATACAGTGCTGGTCTCAGTGGGCCCGTGTTTCCACAGTCCTGGGTGGGGCCCTTGCATTCCCCAGAAGCACACCCGCAAAGCAACTTTTTCCACACTTCTTAGAATCGAAGACAAGAAAAACAGCATGCTTCAGAACCCAGGATACCCAGCAAGCTACAGGCCAAATACAAAATGCAACAAGCTCCCTAAGAAACCTCCCAATCAGAAAGCTCACAATTCTTTTTTTTTTTTTTTTTTTTTTTTTTTTTTTTTGCCCTAACTTTCCAGGTACCATGCATGTATGGAATACCAGCCATTACCCCTAACACTACCAGCAGCCGTTTGTAGCTTTTCTCTTTAACCCTTATAATGGCCCTGTGACGTCTCCCAGTTGGTAAACAGCAGAACTGAGGTTAGTACAGAGCAGTGTGGGTCTTAAACTTGTCCTCAGTCAGTGGTCCTTAGACTCCAGATACCCAAGCATCCAGTGGAGGGCTTGTCAACAGACTGATGAGAGCTCCTGGGGATTTCTGACTCCATTGTCAAGGGTTCCTCCTTGGAGAATCACTGCCCTCACACTTCTCTTTGCTCACCCACAGTCATACTTTTAAAAAGCCACTCGGGGAAAGCCTTCAATATCGAATGTTTTTTAATGATTTCTCTTCCTTTACTTAAGATACTTCAAAAGGGGAATCTATGAACAATGGCTAGCAGGCCCTGACCAAGAAATAAGAGGAGATAGGGAGCTACAGGTTTCATTTCTCGGTTCAAATAAAGCTCTCTGGGAGGTCCAGGACAATCGTGACTTATCTCTTCAGGATTGTGGCTAACGCTGTTGAAGAGAGGGTCCCTGTCATGTGGGCAGGAGTTGACCCTCCCAGGAAGGCTCTCTTCCCTTCAGCAGCACATTTGTAGGTTAGCACCCCTAAGGTAGAACACTTAGCATAGCCGTGTGTGTTGAACAGCCCTGCCTCCCTCCATCATTTTTTTTTTTTTTTTTTATTTATTTATTTATTTGAGAGAGAGAGATACAGAAATAGGCAGGTAGAGAGAGAGAGAGAGAGAGAGAGAGAGAGAGAGAGAGAGAGAGAGAGAGAGAGAATGGGTGCACCAGGGCCTTCAGCCACTGCAAACGAACTCCAGATGCATGCACCCCCTTGTGCATCTGGCTTACGTGGGTCCTGGAGAATTGAGCCTTGAACCGGGGTCCTTAGGCTTCATAGGCAAGCGTTTAACCGCTAAGCCATCTCTCCAGCCCCCCTCCATCATTTTGACAGCACAGTGTACTTAAGCCATTGCTGCACCAACACAGCTAATGGCCACGCCACCACTTCCTCTGCTAGTCTGAGGTGGTTTTGTTTCCAAAAGAGTCTTGTTCTTCCCTCTCTCTCTCCCTCTCTCTCTCTCTCTCTTTTCCACTTTCCTTTTCCATTAGCATCCATGTCCCGAGCCAAGGACAGGCAACCTTCTCTCTCCCATTCACTCGGAACAGGCACAATTTGACAACAATAGAGCAGAGTCCTGTAATTTACCTGAGTCACTATAAAACAAGGGTTCTCTCCCACCTCCCGCTCTCCCAGCGCTGCTGTGAAGAGCTGTGTTCCTCATAGAGGAAGGGTATCATAGCAAAGCCTACTTATAGACAAAGATGTTTTTGTTTTTACTGTTTATTCCCAAACTCCAGAAACTAGCAATAACAGGAGATAAAGTTTCAAGTTCCACCTGTGCTGATAGACTTACAAGACATTTTTCCCTTTACTAAGAATTTATAAAATTAATAGGATTTACATAAAATGCCAAGACATTTATGAATATCTACAATGCAGCGCATTAGAGATTCCAGCTGTGCTGTTTAGATGGAGGATAACGTCAGCTCAGAGCTTTAGTGTTCTCATTTCATAGTCATAGCTAATATCCCAAGATTAAATTGAGCCAAGACTTGGAACCTGGACATGTCTTCTTTTATATTATGTTGCCCACTTGGAAAGTGATATGGTAAACAAAGACAAGCTACCTTAAAAGGAAAATCAAGGGCGTACAATGACAATGTTAGGCATTGGCCCAGATTATACAATCAGAAAAATTTAACCCACTAACAATGAAATAAAATGTTAATGAAGATGGACTTGAGAAATACTAAAAGACATTGAAAAGATGTCAGGGTGGGTTAGAGTGCAACCTAATAGAAGTTTAGTTAAAAAAAAAAATGGACAAGAAATACTTGTGTATGAACACACCTTAACAAAGATGCTGAGGAAACAGGGGCAGGATGATTTTTTAATGAGGGATATGGGCAATGAAATAAGATGTGCATTTGATCGTGTTGAAGGGAAACTGGAGCTGAAGTACAAATAAAGAGTGTAAACCTTAGAAGTGTGGAAAAATAGCTAAATAAATGTCTAAAGCAAGGGAGCCCAGGGGGAGAGACATGAAAGAGCAAAGGAGGAAGAAGAGAAAAAGCTAGAGGAGAGAAGAGACAAAGAAAGGAAGGCAGGCGACAGGAGAGCAGAGGGCAGTAAGACAGGAGCTTTGAACAATGTCGCCACAAAGAGCAGACAGTTATTCTGTCTGCAAAAACACTGATTTTATGCTAATAAGAGAAGATGCAAACACAACATACCTGTTAGACATTCTATGCAGGCTCTAGGAAGGGGTTAAAGTGTTATTAGTAAGGAGTGCTTTTCAGAGAAAGACACTGCATGGACAATCTGGGCTCGTTTTTTATTTATTTATTTATTTATTTATTTATTTATTTATTTATTTATTTATATTTATGAGAGAGAGAGGCAGATAGAGAGAGAATGGGTGTGCCAAGGACTCTAGCCACTACAAAGGAACTCCAGATGCATGCATCACCTTGCCCATCTGGTTTATGTGGGTCCTGGGGAATGGAACCTGGGTCCTTAGGTTTTATAGGCAACTGCATTAACGGCTGAGCCATCTCTCTAGCCCAACTTTCCTTAATCCAGGTAACTGTGAGCAGCCTGGAGGTTCATTTGCTTTCTCTACCTGCTCTACCTGCCAGCAAGATGCTGTGGCAGTACTCACATGATAAAGGGTTGTGGTGAGGGCACCCCTGCTCCCCTCTCTTTTCTTGTCGCAGCAAATGGTATCAGATAAGATTGGTACCATGTCAGAGAATGCCCAAACCCAATCTCTGTCTATTGGGTCACTGTTGTTAAGAAACCCAGACCCAACATCAAGTGCCCCAGAACCCAGTCTCATGCAGCTGTTGGGGGGGGGTGCTATAGGTTAGTAACTGAGGTCAATTGTCACTGAAGGGAATGCACCACGTGATCTTTTGCAGTCCATTTAGTGAGATGGTTTCAGCTTAGAGAGACGCTCCCTGGGGTTCCCTGATGATTCGCCCTGAGTGTTCATGCGCTTCCTGCATTTGTGGGTTATGCAGAAGCTAACGGAGCTAATTGTTACTGCTCCAGTGGAAGCCCTGCAGTACACCCCACCTCATGCCTAAATGTCAAGGCCATTTTCTTCTTGTGCTTTGGGTTAGCTCTATTTTGTGGTTCACATGAAAAAAAAAATACAATACGGGTAGTACAAGTGGAGATCGGCAACTTTGACTATTGCTGTCTGCCCAAGATTTTGGTTTTATTTTTTTTTCTCTCTCTGTCTTTTTGTTCCTTTTTTTTTTTTTTTTTTTTTTTTTTTTTTTTTTTTTTGAGTCCCAGAATAAAATAATTTAAGCAAAAGAATCCTCAACATTCCAGCTTTGCCTCCCAGCTTCAAAGCCTTTTACAAGCTGCAATTCATTAGACGCAATAATCATTTGAGGCCAGTGGACCGGCCTCTGTAGGGAGTCAGGCCAAGCCCTCCCACCCCACCCTCTTTCTCTTTGTGTTCCCAACCACAGAACGCAGCAGAAGGGGGTGGAACAACGGTGCTCCCACCGTGTAGCGGCGGCCATGGCCCTCAGCCCAGGCCCGTGTCTTGTCCTTTCCTTGCCAGGGTTTCATGCTCCACTTAGCGGTAAAGAACATGCCCTGCTCTCCTGGGGCTGCGATTGTCTGCCTTACACAAACAGATGGGCTGCCCACACTTTTATTTCCTTCAGATAAATGAAGAATTTCCTAGCCACAGGGCCTAACCAAGCCTGACATATGCCCCATGGGACAGCGTCCCTCCTTTCTTGACCACTCCCAGGAGGAGAGAATCAAGAAATACCCTGTGGTCCTTGTCACCAGAGCCATGGTGCTCTCACAACATATGCAGGGCCACCATTCTACTCTAAGCCCTAACCATCCTAACCAGGCCAGTTACCCATCTGAAATCCCATCAACCGCTACCAGTTACCTCTCCAGAGAGAGTGTGGGTGTGGCTAACAGAGAGCTCTGAGGTCTGCTAAGCTCCTGTGAATCACGCGGCAGTTTGGAGACCCCGTTCCTTTTGCCTTCTGTTATTCCACATGGATCCTGTCCAGACCTTTTCTTAGAAAGAAGGAAAAATAATAATAGAACCCCCACAAACTCCAACCATGGTATATTTCATAAGGCAATGCTGAATTAATTTTTATGCTTTTTTCCATTGCCTTTGATCTCCTAGTTGGCTCACTAGTCAAATTTGAAGACGAAAGAATAAGAAAGAGGAGACAGAGGAGGAGGAGAAGAAAAAGAAAAAGAGGAAGAGGAAGAAAGAGTACCCTTTTATAGCATGGATTGTTCTACCATAAGAAGGTACGTCTGGTCTACCTTTGACAACATACCACACACAGTGATACTGAGAACATTCAGTTTAATCCACAGAACAACATTTAAAAAAATTATATGAGGGCTGGAGGGATGGCTTAGCGGTTAAGGTGTTTGCCTGCAAAGCCAAAGGACCCAGGTTAGATTCCCTAGGACCCATGTTAGCCAGATGCACAAGGGGCACATGCATCTGGTGTTCATTTGCAGTGGCTGAAGGTTCTGGCATGCCCATTCTCTCTCTCCCCCCATTTTCTCTGTCAAATAAATAAAAATAAAGTATAAAAAAATGATCTAAGAATCTTCACAAGCCACAGCGCCTGGGGGTAAAGCCCGCCTTTCTGCCTTCTTCAATGATCTGCCCCAAGACACCTGCTTCCCTAGGGCTCAGTTCCTTTCTCTGTGGCCCTACATCCTGCTCTACATTCAAGGCCAAGTACAACTCCCGGGTTTCTGTGGGCTAAGCCAAAGTGGACCCATCCTTTCTTAGGATTCTTTTTTTCTTAATTTGCAAGCAGAGAGAGACAGAGAAGAGAGACAGGGAGAGAATGGGCATGCTAGGGCCTCTAGCCACTGCAAACAAACTCCAGATGCATGCACCCCCTTGGGCATCTGGCTTACGTGGGTCCAAGAGAATTGAACTGGGATCCTTTGGCTTCACAGGCTAACGCCTTAACCACTAAGCCATCTCTCCAGCCCCAGGATTCTTAAAATGTTCATGCTAGTGATGTTCACATTCCCCATTTTAGATTTGAAAGATGCCTGAGGCACTCAGCTCTTCACTTACAGGGCAATCTATCAGGTCACATTGGGTATAAGTGAGCTTTGCTGTGTCCCCAGGCTAACTTGTAGGAGGGACAGATTTCAAGTCTTTTGGAAAAGACTTCCCTTACTACCCACCCTGAGAAAGGACTTTCAGAATCAGGAGAGCCTGAAGACCACAAAAGGGCCTGATCCACTGTAGATGTAGTCTTCAACTAAAATATGAAGATGACAGGGGAGGGCTGAAGAGAGGGCTCAGCAGTTAAAGTCACTTGCTTGCAAAGCCTAATGGTCCAGTCTGATTCCTCACTACCCATGTAAGGTCGGATACACAAAGTGGGGCAGGCATCTAGAGTTAATTTACAGTGGTAAGCGGCCTTGGTGGACCCGTGCTTTTCTCTTTCTCTCTCCAAATAAATAAATTGGTGTTTTTATAAATTTTTATTTATTTATTTTCAAGGAGAGAGAGAGAGAAGAGCGGCAGACACAGAGAGAATGGGTGCGCCAGGACCTCTACATACTGCAAACGAACTCCTCAACAAAACAAAACAAAAATAAGAAACAATACATGAGAAGTTAATAATAAAGAAAACATGATTTTTTCAATATTTTATTTATTTTTTCAGAGACAGAAGGGGAGAATGGGCATACCAGGCCACCAGCCACTGCAAAGGAACTCCAGAAGCATGTGCCACCTTGTGTACCTGGCTTATGTGGACACTAGGGAATTGAACATGAGTCCATAGCTTTTGCAGGCAAGCACCTTAACCACTAAGCAATTTCCTCAGCCCCAACATCATATTTTAATATATTTATTTATTTATTTATTTATTTATTTAAGAGAGAAAGAGGCCAGAGAAAGAGAGAAAAAGAGAGAGAATGGGCATGCCAGGGCCTCTAGCCACTGCAAATGAACTCCAGTTGCATGTGCCCCCTTGGGCATCTGGCTTACGTGGGTCCTGGAGAATTGAACCAGGATCCTTTGGCTTTTCAGGCAAATGCCTTAACCACTAAGCCACCTCTCCAGACCCCCAACATTATATTTTAAATAAATAAGTGATATTCAAAGCTTGATGCATGAAGCATACCTTTCATATATCCACAAGGGAGCATCTGTGTCAAAGAAGAGTCACTTTATCATCCAATATATGGTGCTGGGAAAACTGGTCAACCTCTAGGGAGTGGGGAGGAAATCATAGTTCCTACTTCATCTTTTTTTTAAGAAAAAACTTTTTATATTTTATTTATTTAGTCAAGGAGAGAGAGACAGGCAGGCAGACAGATAGAAAGAATGGGTGCACAAGGGCCTCCAGCCACGGCAAACCAACTCCAGACACATGTGCCACCATGTGCATCTGGCTTAAGTGGGAACTAGGGAGTTGAACCTGGGTCCTTAGGCTTCACAGGCAAGTGCTTTAACCACTAAGCCACCTCTCTAACCCCTCCTACTTTATCTTCTTCATCTCCAAAGTATAGATGGAGTAAAGAATTACTTATATAATCAAAATATTATTTCTAATTATTCAGAGGGGAAGATGAATATTATATATTGTTTGAAACAACCATAATAGCTTCAAGTACTAAAAATTCACAGTGTAAAGTTTAATGTATTAAATATGTGGCATTTAAAAAATTATAAAACAGAATTAAGGGAGATGACACATTAGAAAACTATTTACATTTATATAAAAATAAAGAAGGGATATTAATCTATAAATGGTTCTCATGGAACAACTGGAAAGAAAAAACCCTGTTTATTGAGGATACTCATGCATATATTTAATCCAAAAGTAGTGAAAACATCCAAATCACATTAATAAGCAAAATATTGAAATTAAACTGAGTTTTGTGACTCCTCAGTGTTGGACTGCCAGTAGAATGTTACATTTCATATGTTATTCTCAGAAAGATAATTTAGAACACTCTTTCTAGAGGGGACTATAAAAGGATGCATTAAGATGCAATTTGAATACCCTACTCTAGGAATACACTCTAAGGATATAATTATGAAGGTGAGCGAAGACGTAAGTGTAAAAATGTATAATTAGGAAAAACTAAATACAACCTAAATGTCCGACAATAGGTGTTTGATTGAATAAATTATAGGATATGAAAAAGATGAAATAATAGTCAGCTTTTAAGTCATTTTGCAGAAAACTATATAAAAGGCAGGATATAATACCATTCATCTTTTAGTCTAAAATATCCATATACCTACACATATATCATTTCTATGTGTATAAAAAAGGCCACAAAACTCAACACCAAAACGCTAACACAACAGTTGTACCTATTCAGATAATCATTTTTCCCCATGTTTTAAACTCTATAATGCACATGTATGTTTTTATAATCTGGGAGAAATACACTATTTAACTAAATGATTTGAGTCCCTAAATGGAAGTTACCATTTTTTTTTCTCCAAACTTTGCTGGTAATGAGCTTGGTTCACAGGCAAAAGCCACATCAAGTGGACATCCTAACCCTGTCTCTAGTCACCAAGCCCCACGTCCCCTGCGTGGATGTTTTGTGCAGAAGCTTCTTTGTCCTTGAGCTCTTCTTGGAATCATGGGTTCCTGGAACTAAGAAAATGACCAGAAGCCTCAGCAGGCCTCACGGTTGACCACAGTTCTGATCTTCCTCCCCAGAGCCACAGACGGCCCACCCGGAGGGGCTCTCATCCCTGCATGACCCTCCTGAGCACCAGCCAGCATCAAGACAACGGGGACATCAGTGACTGCGGAAAGGAAGCCGAGGCAAGAGCCCCACACGGTCAGCACAGGGAGTGGAATATGGAAAGCAGCTGGCAGGAGAGAGAAAGTGTCTGGGAGACAGAGCAGAGGGCAGGCAGCAGCCTCTGGTGGCTGTTGTCCCCATCCGTGTCTAGGATTGACAGCAGTCCCATGGAACAGCAGTGAAGCCAGCCCAGGCTGAAGTTTTCAGAATCAGGCAGGGGCCTTCTTCCATCACGGAGGTTAACTGTGCAGACAGGACATGGTCACTACCCTGCACATGGCCCGGACCAGCCTGGGGCAAAGAAACAGACTAGGGAGAGTAGGTGGAGGGTCTTCCAGGCCACCAATCGGAATGATATTTCTAGAAGCCTTAACCCAGTTAGTTCATAGCTTTCACTGCAAAAGAATGTTGCCATCTCCCTGGAGCCCCAGTAGAAAGAAAATGGTGGTCAGGTGCATTGGGAGGAGGATACAATGATGAAGGTGTCTTCTCATGTATTCTAGGCGCAGCCATGAGTGAAGGAGGGGTAGCTTCAGAGCTCTGGGGAACAGGAGAAATGTAGGAGGACAGAAAGGTGAAGATTCTATAGCTGCCGAACAGCTGCAGAAACAGCTTCCCCATTTCTGTTCCATGTCAGCCCTGGGTTTGCGGTTTCTGTCTTCAGTGCTTACTGATACTGTGGTACAGGGAGAAGGGTCTTGCTTGATTGACATGTGGGCAAGGCTTAGGTAGGGGTACTCAGCTGAGGTCCACCAAATTCATGTTCTGTACTCAGTGGCAGTGGGTACAGGCTTGGTTATTTGGAAGAAAATTTAACATAAAATCCGCATAGGTTTAATATTCAGCAGGGCCGTGTGGTGGTTCATCTTCTTTGTCAATTGGATGAGATTTTTGAATCACTAGAAACAAACCTCAGTGTGTCTATGAGGCTGTTTCTAGGAAGGTTTAGATGAGGAGGGAAGACCCACCCTGAGATTGGGGTAGCACCATCGCATGGGCTGGGGTCCTAAACTGAATAAACAGGAGACGGTGAGCTGACCCACCATTCACCTCTCTCTCTCTGCTTCCTGACTGCAGATGCAATGTGACTCACTGGCTCGTGCCCTCCCCACCACTACTGCTCTCCCGTGATAGACTGTACCCTCAAACTATGAAGCAAAATAAAACCTGCCTTCCTTATGTTGTAATTTTGGTCAGGTGTTGAGAAAAGTAACCAACACAGGTGTATTCATTTTTACAAATTTAGAACCAAAGGTTTTGCTTAGGGACATGCACACCAGGATCTTTGCTATTATCCAAGCAAACATTTTGTTGTTGTTGTTTGCTTGTTTTGTTTTGTTTTTCTAGGTAGGGTCTTGCTCTAGTCCAGGCTGACCTGGTATTCACTAAGCAGTCTCAAGGTGGCCTCGAACTTACAACAATCCTACCTCCTCTGCCTCCCACGTACTGGGATTAAAGGCATGCGCCACCATGCCAGGCTTATCCAAGCAAACTCTACTGTCTGATGTATAGCAGAAGCCTCCTCTTTGGAATGGAATATGGATAGCAGCTGGCATGATAGAGAAGCCCAAATTATTAACATTATTAGATGCCAATGTTTTGGCATAGACTCATCTTCTGATTCTAGAGATTATGTTATTTTAAAAATTTATATTTATTTATTTGAGAGAGACAGCTCAACAAAAAGAAGAGAGAGACAGAGATAATGGGAATGTCAGGGCCTCTTGTCACTGCAAACAAACTCCAGATGCATGCGCCACTTTGTGCATCTGGGTTTACATGGGCAACTGGAGAACTGCATCTGGGCCATCAGGCTTCTGCAAGCAGGCACCTTTAACTGTTAAGCCACCTCTCCAGCGAAGATTATAAGATTCTTTTTACTTCACAAGTAAGTTAAGGAAGAGCTTGAAGTGTAGTATTTCATGATGTAGAACCACTTTCACAGACAGATAAGGATGTGGTAAGAGTCATTATCCCTCTTCCCTTGCTTCTGTGACGTCTCAGGGCTCCTAGGCTGCTCTGAAAAGGTTCATGAGGCTCTGGGGCCATGTCTTCACAGTGGGACGGTGACAAAGGCGCATTTATCCTGTACAGTTGGCTTCCGTTGCTTCAGCGAGCTTCACATCTTGTTACTTCATGGGATGGTTTGAAAACAGGGTTCCTGTTGAGAGCACTGGGAATCGTGTTGATATTTGTGCTGTACATTACATAGCTTAATAAAGAGAAATTTCCAGGGAACAGCTCCCACCAATGAGATTAGGTCATGTCCATACTCCCTCCTTCTTTAACACATTGCCCAAACTAACATTACAAACAGACTTGCCATATTGTTATCATTTTAAGGCCGTTGCTTCGCTGACAGCCTATCCATTTTAAAAGAACCTTAGGGACTGGTTCTGTGCGAGCCTAGAGCAATGACAGACCCCTGACGAGATCGTTTTGAGAATGGCTTGGCTTTTGCCTGTTTTTCAAAGAAGACAAAGTGTAGACTTTTTACCATAAACTACAGTCTTCTAGAGACTCCTCCATTTCTTAATAAACTAATTCCAAGTTTATATATTAGCATATGTTTGGACAGGCAAAAGAGATTTTCCTGGACTAACCACTTGTCCAGGTTCTCTTGATCCCTTGACCCCTCCACTTTCAGTTTTCTTTGAGTTTATCTGCATAAAAGGCATGATGATCCCCAAGCAGTTGTAGGTCTGGGTGCTCCTTTCATGCACCCCATTCTCCCCATTTCTGTTTGTGTAAAGGAATTACTTTTAAAAAGTACAGCTCTGTTCCTCGTGCATATTTGTACCAATTCTCTTTAGATTATCAGAATTTCTGGAGAGGGGATACCTTCCAGTGAGTTGTTGGCCAGAGAGGTTCCTGATACTCCCCCCCCCCAACATTACAAGCCATTGCCAAGGCTCTTGGTTTCCCACCAGAAATAGATGGATTAAGACTCTATTGCTGAAGACTCCACATGCTTGTGCTGCAAGGTCACTGTGAAATCAAGCAGGAGCTGAGCTGAAAACCTCTTCCCTATAGACCAGCTGACAGAAAGGTGGAAAAAGCTATGCTGCATGCAGCCCTATCATCAGTGGTGATAAACAACAGTGGACACTACAAACTTTAAGTTGGGCAGCCAAAGAAAATGACCCAATGGGTGCAATAGTGGCATGTCTGTTATGGGGGAAACCAACTACTCTCTAATTGCACTGGAAGCCCACTCCACTGGAGGGAACACATGACTAGTACTGAACAAAAAACCTAGTCAAAACCTATGGCATGGGAGGTCATGAGCCCTAGGGGTGTAATGCATGCTGTTGCCTGGTTAAATGCATATATTATGCTCACCAAATTGCCCTGTATGCATTTTTTCTTAATATTCTATCCATATATTAATGTTACTCTCAATTTTGGTTAGAGAAGCTTCTCTTTTCAGATGGTGGCGACCTTGGGATGACTCAGAAGGCACCATGGTGCTGAGAAGAAGGGACAGAGGAGTGCTCAGCACTGAAACATCTCAAACACACCTTCCAAAGATCAGGTCCATTGCAAAAGAAGTGGCAGAAAGAATGTAAGAGCCAAAGGAAGGATAAGACTGCCTACAATGCAGTCTTCCAGACCTGGATATGGCCTGGATATCCATGACCTCACAGGGCCTGACACTGCCTACACAAGACCATCATAATAGGAAGAAAAGATGACATCAAAACAAAAGAGAGACTGATTGAGAGGGGAGGGGATATGATTGAGAGTGGATTTGTGAAAGGGAAAATTGTGGGATGGGAGGGAATTATCATGGTTTATTGTCTATAATTACGAAAGTTGTAAATGAAAAAAAAATTTAAATATATTAGTCACCATTGTTAGAAAGATAAATGTAAAGAGAAAATGATATTGAAAGAAAGAAATTCATCAATGATAGTAGGCTGATTTGTGTGTGTACATTCCTGTGTGTATATGCACAAGTGAGGAGGCCAGAGGAAAACTTTAAGTGTCATTCCTCAGGCACACCTACCTTTATTGAGTCAGGGTCTCTCGTTGGTGTAGATCATTTATATCAATGGAATTTTTTTTTTTGAAGCAAACCCAACAGACTGGCTTTTTTTTTAATGAGAGAGAGAGAAAAAATTGGTGCTTCAAGGCCTCCAGCCACTGTAATCAAACACCAGACACGTGTGCCATCTTCCACATGCATCACCTTGTGCATCTGGCTTACATGGCATTTGGGGAGTCTAACATGGGTCCTTAGGTTTCGCAGACAAGTGCCTTAACTGCTAAGCCATCTCTCCAGCCCATCAACGGATTTTTTTAATGGAGGGCAGAATAATTTTTTTAGCAAACTTGCTGAGAAAATTACATGTCCATATTTAAGAAGACAAATTCAGACTTCACATGCTATACAAAATAATTACTTAAAATGGATGAGAAATCTAAGCATAAAAGATGAAAAATAACACTTTAAGATGAAAATGGGATAAGGGGCTGGAGAGATGTCTCAGTAGTTAAGATGCTTGCCTGCAAAGCCAAAGGACCCAGGTTCCATTCCCCAAGACCCACATAAAGCCAGATGCACAGGATGGCACATGCGTCTGGAGTTTGTTTGCAGCGGCTCTAAGCCCTGGCATGCCCATTCTCTGTCTCTCTCTCTTTCTCTCTCTCTCCTTCTTTCACCTTCTCACTCTCTCTCAAATAAATAACTAAAATATTTTTTAAAAAGGATGAAAACAGGATAAAGTAAAACTGAAAGCATTATGCGTGAAAGAAAAAAAGGTGACAATTCAAACTTCATGAAAATTTGATTTAGTACTTCCAAAAACATCATTAAAAGAAGAAAAAGACAAGTCACAGACTGAAAGAAAGTCTTCTTGTTTTGTGTCTACATGCATGAGATGGATGTGTGTGTGTTCTTGTGTGCAGAAGCCTATGTATGCACAGATGCACATACGTGTGGAGGCCAGAAGTCAAAAGCATGTGTCTTCCTTAATTACATCCCACCTTGTAATTTCAGACAGTTTCTCATGGGTCAGGCTAGACTGGCTAGCCAGCGAGTCCCAGGGACTGACTCCAGGTCTCTGCCTTCCCAGCACTGCAGTGGCAGGCATGCACCCCCATGCCCAGCATTTTTTTTGTGGGTGCTGGGGATCTGAACTCAGATTTTCATGCTTTCCATAGAGCCATCTTCTCAGGACCTCAAAGAAAATATTTAAAGCTATGTATTTGACAGAAGATCTAGATTCTGAATATACAAAACACTCTCACAATTCAATTTAAAAAATAGAAAAAAAAGGAAGATAGAAATAAACATTTTAACAAAGAAAGTGAATAGCAAACGAGCACAACAACATGACGGGCCACATCATCAGATCAGTCATGAGGGAATGTGAATCTGGACCATCAGGAGCTACTATACCATAGCCACTGTTAAAAAATAAATCCTAGCTGGGCGTGGTGGCACACACATTCAATCCCAGCACTCAGGAGGCAGAGGTAGGAGGATTGCTGTGAGTTTGAGGCCACCCTGAGACTACACAGTGAATTCCAGGTCAACCTGGGCTGGAGTGAAACCCCACCTTGAAAAACAACAAAAAAATCCTTTAATCCCAGCACTCGGGAGGCAGAGGTAGGAGGATTCTTTGGGACCCTGAGAATAGTGAATTCCAGGTCAGCCTGGACCAAGTGAGACCCTACCTCGCAAAAACAAAAAAAAAAAAAAAAAAAAAAAAAACAAAAATCCTGGTAATAGCAAACGGTCTTTGGGATATAGAGAATAGGAATGCACAAACTGCTTATAAAAATGTAAATGACATCGATGCTTTGCAAAAAGTTTCAGAGACTCATAAGCATTGAGTGTAAAATTTTCACATAACCCAGAAATGTTCTAGTCTTAAATACCCACCCAAGAGAAATAACATGTGTGCACACCAAGATTTCTACAAAGTGTACACAGCATCAGTATCCATTAGCCTAACACTTCTCATACCCCATGAGTTCATAAACTGTAGAACCAAACAAAATACAGTATTCATATATAATGGAATACTCAGAAAGAAGCAGATCAATTGTTGGTATATACTACATTAATGAACTATAAAAACATCAAAATTTGAAGACGCTGATCCAAAAAACTACATATTGAATATTTGATACATACACACATTTATATATAAAGTAAGGCTACAGAAACAAAAAGTAAATAAAATGAGAGCTAGTTCCTGCCTGGGCTAGAGGTAGGAACAGATATTAACAATAAGTGCACATAAGGGATCTTATTGGAATGATGAAACAGTTTTAAATTGGATTATTATATTACACAACTCAGTAAATCTAACAAAAAATTCCTAACTTGTTAAAATGGGTGAATTTCATTAGAGATAAATTATACCACATTAAAAATTTTTTAAGTTAGTAATTACCAAAGGAAATTCAATGACAGAGATTTATAAATCTAAACTCTCCATTTCAACTCCAAACTGTTTTCTTGTTTGATTGTTCCTAAGTGAAAAATGGGTAAATGTTTCTGTCTCTAAAGAAAATCAGTGGAGCCAGGCATGGTGGCTTATACCTTTATCCCAGCACTCAAGAGGCTGAGGTAGGAGGATCACTGTAAGTTTGAAGTCAGTTTGGGCTACAGTGAGACCCTGCCCCAAATAAACAATAGGAAGGAAGGAGGAATGGCAGGGAGGGAGGGAAGGAGGGAGGGAAGAAAAGACGTCCAAACCAACCCAACTAGTCACTCAAAGGGAAAACTGGATTTATGTGTATACTTTCTTTATATAAGTTATCCAATTTAAACAAAAATATATCCCATCTCAAAAAGAACTGGTCCTGGGCTTGAGAGATGGATCAGAGGTTAAGGTGTCTACTACAAAGCCTACTAACAGGAGTTCGATTCCCCAGGACCCACATAAAAGATGGCTGCACAAGGCGGTCCATGCATCTGGAACCCATTTTCAGTGGCTAGAGGCCCTGGCTGTCACTCTGTCTCACTTCTCTCTCTCTCCCTCCTGCTCTCTCTCCCTCTCTCCCTCTCTCTCTCTGCTTGCAAATAAATGAAAATAAAAATATTAAGAAAGAAGAAGTGGTCATGAGACAGACCTTGGGTAACAGGATCTGGGAAACTCATCCATGATTGTTCCCCAGAAGATCCTTTCCAAACAAAAAGAGAGAAGGAAAGGAAAGGAAGAGGGAAGGAGGGGAGAAGAAGAATCAACATGAATATATATATATATATATATATATATATATATATATATATATATATATATATATATATTAAAGTGTTTGAGCTTTGCAGAGCCTCAAGCCAAGTTCTAAGTTCTAAAAATCCCACCATGTTGATGAGCCGGGTTCCCACAGTGCTCCATGCTGCTGGCCAGTCTCAGGAAAAGCCCTTGGGTCTCTTTTGTTAGCACAGCTCCCTCTATTTCCCCAAAAGTACCAACCACACAAGTTACGCCAACAGGACTCCAAGAAAAATGGCCACCCACTCCTGAGGTTGGTTAACTCTAGGATCCACTGCAGTGGCCAAATGCCCGGCCCCAGAGAGTCAGGACGTTAACGAACCTCTCCCCGCTGGAGGGACTCCCCATCCTGGGTCCAAAGTGACCTTTCTGTGGTGCTTTCCTGCTTGGTACAAATCAAGTCTTCCCTGATTGATATCATCTCCAACACTTCCTGATTCTGACAATCAAGCTTGCTGTCAGGACAAAACAAAACAAAACAAAAAGGCAAACTGTGAGATTTCAGAAGTTGGGTGTACAAACCCCAAACCTACAGCTGCTTCTGCCAAAGGCTAGCCCCGAAAAAGGACAAGTGAGATACAGCTGTAGTCAGTTTCTAATCACTGTCACTTTCTTTCCTGTCTAGTAGATTTCAAGTCAGGTAGGACTTGCAGAAGAATGACAATGGCCAGGAGACATTGGATCTGGTTGTGTTTTTAAGAACTGAGGTCTTTTCTTGGCCAGGTAGAAAAAAAAAAGAGTGTGAGAAACCAATCTCTTGCTGACACAAGAGAGTTCTGGTAAATGTTCATTTTACCTGCAAAAGCTCTGCCCATCACACACTGGGGGGCTTGTTTCTTTACAGACTCGGCGATGCCTCCGGATTGGCTGACAGGTTTGGCCAGGGCGAGCCTATGAGCCTGAGGAAGGGCTAGCTAGTTCCTGTTAAGATTTACGCGAGTCAGGAAGCCATGGAATTCCAGCTCTGGTCGTGTTTCTCAAGCCCAGCTTACGTTTCTGTACTTGCAAAGGACTTGCTTTTCTGTATTGGGATTTCTCATCAACACAGAAAGCTTGCTGTTTGGCCATAACACCCTGGAAAGTCCTTGCTGCAGCTTAACATTTCAGCACATTCTGCACTGCCTAATGACGGAGCTGTGCTTTGCCAGGAAGGGACTTCTTAACGCTTTCCCTCTAGAACTGGGTAGAACTATCCCGTTGCAAACCTCAGCTAGTTCAAACAAAGCGCCTGTAATGGCAAAGGGAGAGAAAAGCTGCTATAAATAGTTTTATAGGCTACAGAGGTAATTTACAACTCGCTTTATTAACCCTATAAAAAGCACAGCTGAACGCCTTTAAGTTACATGCATACAGATGACTAATTAAATACACAGCTAAAAGTCTTGACCCAGCACAATCCTGACCATTAAAGAAAGAAGTCTTGAATTCCCCTCTAGGCAAGAGTTTTTGGATGAATTTGTGGGTAGCAGAGGGTGGGAGCCAGGTAGAGTGGGAGAGTTAACATTGGGAACCATAGAAGACAGAGAGCCGAGGGAAACTTAATTAACTGCTGGCTCATGGTTGTCCACTCTTTACCACGGGGTCTCCTAACGAAACACTAGCTATGACTGCCCCAGGCTGCCAAGGGCCATTTCTTCTGACCCCTTTGAGTGCAGACGAAGTCAAGTGCCCTGATGTAGGAAGAAAAATCGAATCTTCTAACACTGAGTGGGAGAGAACTTAGCAGTCTTGCTCACCCACCCATTCCACCCCACCCCTGCCCTTGGTTTGCCTTCTCAGAGATGAAGCCTCAGGCATGAGCCTGATATTTTTCTGGTAACAAGACCACTTAAAGGCAAAGCCAGGAGGACAAGGACCCAGAAGTGACCTGGAGAACCTTCACCTTGCCGAGACACACTCACTCATTCCTCAGGCCGTGTTGCCAGGAGACACAACATGTTTTGGTGGGAGAGAGGGGATTACTTAGGAAGGCAAGAAAGGCAAGAGGTGATTCCAAAACTCAACATGTTTGCCAAACCATTTATCAGAAGCATAAAAAGCCCTTTCAGTTTGCAGGTTCTTGGAAGGGACTGGAACATGAGGGAGTGGCCTTCCCCATCAAGGGACAAGCTGGAACAATTCTCCCATCAGTTCCATGGGATTTTCTTTGTGAGGTAGCCCCCTCACAAAGTCTGGCTCTGTCAAAATGGTTCTAGAAGCTCCTGTGTCAGGCTGTGAACGTGTGGTTGTGAGAACGTAAGTCCGGTGGCTTGGGAGGATTGGGTAGCCTGCTGGGGGGTCTGCATGAGGCAGGTATTCAGTTTTAAGATGACCAGCAATGTCAAGTTCAGCCCCACAGCTCTACACTAGCCAAACAGGGAGGGCAACAGCGGACATCTCTACCTGCTGTGCTTTAGTGGACACTCTAGGGCCATTTGCTTAGCTCCAAAATTATATAGGCTAGCTTTTTTGTGAAAAATTTATGTATTTGTTTATTGATTCATTTGAGAGAGTGAGAGAGAAAGAGAGAGAGAGAGAGAAGAGAATGGGTGCCAGGGCCTCCAGCCACTGCAGACGAACTCCAGACACATGCGCCCCATTGTGCATCTGGCTTACGTGGGTCCTGGGGAATCAAACCGAGGTCCTTTGGCTTTGCAGGCAAACGCCTTAACCACTAAGCCATCTCTTCAGCCCCAAGGCTAGCTTTTGTACTTGTGAACCACACAGCCTAGCTGGCTGCTGCGTGGACACGGGAACACTGCTTGCAATGTCTCTCATCCACCTTTTACCAGCAAACTCACATTCATTATTCAGCTTTTAGCTCAGATAACACTTGTAGTGAGGAAAATGTTTCCCAAACCCAACAATCAGGCTTGTCTCATCTGCTCTCGGGGTGGAGGGAGATGCACATACACTCTTGCCACTCTAATCTTTCTGCTAGATGTGGGCCCCTCCTGCTAGAGGTGTGATACACAAAGGCAGGGTCCTTGGTGCCTGATATAATATGACAATGCTTCTACAACCCAAATAGACTTGTTTGAGACCCAAGTGTGCTTCCATATCTGAAAACATCTAGACGGGTGGGAGGGGCATGTGGAAGGAAATGGTTCTTTTGCATTTCGTTTCTAAGGTGACCAGGAATGCCAAGGTCACCCCCATACCTCCACACTGGCTGACAGGGGATATCACAACGGTGAACCCGCTGTGATTCAGGACTGCCTGGATCTGCTTGAGGACTCTAGGGTCACTTTGCTTAGCTCCGAAATTACATGAGGATTGGTTTGGTTTGTCAGAGCTACCCTAAACTACCAGAGTGACTTAAACAGAACAGACATTGATGGTCTCACAGTTCTGAAAGACACAAGGCCAAAATCGAGACCCCAGCAGGGTTGGCTGCTCCTAAGGGTCGCGAGTGTGAGTATGAGTGTGTTCCAGGCATTCTCCGGCTTGTACAGGGTTGTCTTGGTATTCATATGGCATTCTCCCTGTCGGCCTGTTTCTCTCCAAATTCTCCCCATTTCCATGAGAACGCCCGTCATATTTGGTTAGGGTGCGTCAGATGACCTCATTTTAGCTTGATTAGCTGTACAAACACCTTATTTCCAAAAGGTCAAATTCTTAGATCCTGGGAGTTCAGACTTCAGCATATATTAGTATTCAATTCAGAAGAGGAGTGTGGTGGTACACGCCTTTAATCCCAGCACTCAGGAAGCAGAGGTAGGAGGATCGCCATGAGTTCAAGGCCACCCTGAGACTACATAATGAACTCCAGGTCAGCCTGAGCTAGAGTGAGACCCTACCTTGGAAAAACAAACAAACGAACAAACAAACAAAAACAAACAAAAACAAAACAAAACAAAAAGCTAAAAGTGGACTGGAGAGATGGCTTAGTAGTTAAGGCACTTGCAGCAAAGCCAAAGGACCCAGGTTCGGCTCCCATGTAAAGCCAGATGCACAGGTGGTACATGCATCTGGAGTTCATTTGCATTGTCTAGAGTCTCTGGTGTACCAATTATTTCTATCTCTCTCTCTCTTATATCTCTCTCCTTCTATATCTCCTTCTCTTTCTTAAATAAATACATAAATTATTTTGAAAAAGCTAAAAGTGAGCTAGAGAGATGGCAGTTGAGGCATTTGCTTGCAAAGACTGATGGCCTGAGTTTGATTCCCCAGTACCCACATAAAGCCAGATGCACAAAGAGGCTCATGATTCTAGAGTTTGTTTGCTGTGTCAGGAGGCCCTGGTGCACACATTCTCACTCTCCCTCCCTCTCTCTCTCTCCTTACAAATAAATAAATAAACAAATAAAACTATTTTTTAAGAAAAAAGTTAACAGGCACCATCCCTGCAAATTTCTTATTCTTGTGGGTAACTTCTCACAGGACTTAGAAAGCCGGGCTATGTAACTAACTCCAGGGAGAAAGAATTTTCTCAAAATTGAGACTTAGAATTTTCAGAAGCGCCCAGCTGAACATTCTGTCAGAACATAAAAGATCTTAGAAAAAAAAAATCATTGATTTACAGAAGTCCCCCCAACCCCCGAACATAGTCAACGAATTATACCTCTTGTCCCCATCAATCATTCCTTATGACCATGACAAGAAGCAAAGCAAACCCATCTTCCTAGGGAGTTATGGGGATTTTCATTTGTTGCTCTAAACTCAAAACTATTATTCCCAGAATAACTGTGAAATTGGAATTCCAGCTATAAACTGGTGAGTAAGCAGCTAGGGTCACTTAGAGCTAGCTGAACTGGGCCTCTGCTTGCTGACTCAGTGTTTCTTCTAGGAGTCTCTTTTGCCCTCCAGCAAGGCCAGAAACACAAGCTTCTCGAGTCTCTTCTCTCTCTGCTTGCATATGTTTCAATCTGCATTGGTTTAATAGCAAGTTGTTGCAACAACACTACCAGACAGAAGGGACTGAAGGGAAGAAAGATATTTCTTGGCTCACAGTTTCGGAGGGTATGTCACCACGGCAGGGGAGGCATGGTATAGTTGCCCAATGGTGGCTGGAGCATGTGGCCAAGCTCATCACATGGCAGTTGGATAAAGAAGCAAAGCTCAGGGTGCTGGAGAAATGGCTCAGCCATTAAGGTGCTTGACTGCAAAGCCTAAGGACCCAGGTTCAATTCCCCAGTACCCAAATAAAGCCAGATATACATGCTCTACCTTATGCATGCATGTGGAGTTTGTTTGCAGTGGTTAGAGGTCCTGGCATTCCCATCTCCCTCACCTCTTTCTCTCACTCTCAAATAAATAATAAATAAATAAATACATAAAAACAAAGAGCAGATTGGAACCAGAGGCAGACATAATCTTCAAGGCCTACAGAAATCTGCTAACGACAGCCCACATTCCAAAGGTCCCATGACCTCCACAAGACAGTGTTACCAACTACAAACCAAGTGAGCTTGTGGGAAACATTTCACATTTAAGTCATAATACTGAGAATTTTTTGTACAGTTATCAGGCAGTTTTATTTCATTGTTTGCAAGAACTCTTTATATCTAAAGGAAATCAGCTTTTATATATATATAATTTGGGCTGGAGAGATAGTTTAGTAGTTAAGATGTTTGCCTGCAAAGCCAAAAGTCCCAGGTTTGATTCCCCAGGATCCACATAAAGCCAGATGCACAAGGTGGCACATGTGTCTGGGAGGCCCTGGCATACCCATTCTCTCTCTCTGCCTCTTCCTCTCTCTCTTTCAACTCAACAAATAAAAATTTAAAAAATTAATATTTTATTAACATCTATTTATTTGAGAGAGAGGAAGAGAAAAAGAATGGGCATGTCAGGGCCTCCAGCCACTACAAATAAACTCCAGATACATGAGCCACCTTGTGCATCTAGCTTACATGGGTCCAGGGGTATCAAACCTGGGTCATTGGGTTTTGCAGCCAAGTGCCTTAACCTCTGATCCATCTCTCCAACCCCTGGAAATCATCTTTTAATTTGGCCCATTTTTTTTTTCCTTCAAGTTGGCAAGTTTCAGTTTTATTATGAGTTTTCCCTTTGCAAAACCCAAACCCGTTTGCACCCAAGTAATAAATCTGTTGCCTTTACTTGTCATTTTTCTGACACATTCTCTCTGGGTCCTCGTTGACTCCCTAGTGGCATCTTCTGTCCTTGCCTCCTGTAGCAGGAGTTGTTCATTTCTGACACGGCCAGGTAACTGCCCAGGCTTCTTAAGAAACAGTTTTTTTTTTGTTTTTTTTTTTTTAGAAATATCTTTGCCATATCCTGGATAAGACAAATAATGGCATAAAATACTGCTTCTATCACAGTGTTTATCATATTTTATAGGCTTGTCTGAGCATTTATCTGTGTTTCTCACCAGTCCAATTTCCACTAAGGCATTCACAATAATTCCACCATGGCTGGAAAACACCAGATTATATATATTTATGTTATAATATAGATCATATATATTATGTGTTATATTATATATATACATATATACATATATACATATATATATATATATATATATCTGTCTGTATGTATGTATATATATGTATGTATGTATGTATGTATGTGTGTGTGTGCATATATATATATATATATATATATATATATATATCTCCAAACTCCATCTTCTTTTTAATTTTATTTATTTATTTGCAAGCAGAGAAAGACAGAAAGAAGGAAGAAGAGAGAGAGAGAGAGTAAGAGAGAGAAAATGGGCACACCAGAGCTTCTAGCCACTGCAAACAAACTCCAGATGCATGCTCCACTTTGTGCCTCTGGCTTTATGTGGGTACTGTGAAATCAAACCCAGTTCCTTGGGCTTTGCAGACAAGCGCCTTAACCACTGAGCCATCTCTCCAGCCCAAACAACAGATGTTTAAGAAATGTTCTCTTGAATGGTGTCTGCCCCTCTTAGGTATTCCTTACCCTATCAGTACTCACAGACTAGTTATGGTGTCAATATGAAGTGCCCATCCACCTCCAAGAAAGGCTTGTGCGTCGAATGCTTGGTCCTCATCTTGTGCTATGAGAAGATAACTGTATCCCTGGGTGCGTGGTGATTTCATCAACAGATTCATCTGTTGCTGAGGTCACACTGAACGAGCTCCTAAGACTTTGGGACTGCTTAAAGGCAATAGAGGCTGTGCCTCTGACGTGAACATGTCGTCCCTGGCCTCTCCACATTCTCTGCTTCCTGACCACCAGGCGTTGGGCAATATTTTACTCTGCCGTGCCCTTCCATCCTTCCTCCATCACGTTCAACCTCACCATAGCCAAGAAGGAAAGGAGCCAGCTAACCATGAGCGGAACCCTTGGAAACCATGAATCCAAACAAATCCTCCCACCTTCAAGTTGTTCCCGCAGATGTTTCGTCACAGTGATGGGCCGCTGCATGCTACGTTCTCTCGGGCTATTGAAACTCCAGCATCTGGCAACATCATCTCACTAGTCTTGCGACCTGATGGTAGACCAGTGTGAACTCACCTCAGAACACATCCTGAGCATCCAAAAGGAACTAAGAACAGAATCCACTGATGCTACTAAAATTCCCTCCCTAAGTCTGTCCTGCTTACTGATGAGGCTAAAGAACATGGAGTGACTTTCTTATTCCTAGTCTGGACAGTCCTTTTTTTTTTTAAAGTTTTATTTTTATTTATTTATTAGAGATAGAGAGAAGGAAAGAGAGACAGGGAGAGTGAGAATGGGCACACCAGGGCCTCTAGCCACTGCAAACAAACTCCAGACGCATGCACCCCCTTGTGTATCTGGCTTACGTGGGACCTGGAGAATCAAACTGGGGTCTTAGGCTTCGCAAACATGCACCTTAACCACTAAGCCATCTCTCCAGCCCCTGGGCAGTCCTTTAAGTTCATCTTTGTCTTCTGTTCCTTCTCAGAATCACAGTCAACAAAGTTTCATCCTCGGCAGTGTCTGTTGAGTGTAACTGTTTATAATGGGGCAAAATATGGCCTATATTGATAAAAGGATGTTTTATAAAAATGAATAAGGGTTGGAGAGTTGGCATAGCAGTTAAGGTGTTTGCCTGCAAAGCCTAAGGATCCCTGTTCGACTCTCCAGATCCAACATAAGCCAGACACACAAAGGTGAGGCAAGCGCAAGGTTGCACATTCCCACTAGGTGGCGCAGGTGTCTTGAATTCAATTTCAGTGGCTGAGGACCTGGCGTGCTAATTCTCTCTCTCTCTCTCTCTCTCTCTAAAAAAATAAAAAAACAAAAAACAAAAAACAGGCTGGAGAGATGGCTTAGCGGTTAAAGCACCTGCCTCCTAAGCCTAAAAACACCGGTTCCAATCTCCAGCGGTTCCAATCTCCAGGTCCCATGTTTAGCCAGATGCAAAGTGACACAAGGGTGCAATGCCACACTTGACCACAAGGGGGCGCACACATCTGGATTTTGTTCACAGCAGCTGAGAGGCTGCTGTCACGCCCATCTCTGTCTGTCTTCCGCTCCCTCTCTCTCTGTCTCTCTCTGTGTCTCTCTCCAAAAAAAAATTAGACAGCTTCCTAATGGCCATTAATGTGGCCATTAAGTCAAATAACATCCAGCATGGCAAGCATTTCTCTCATGCCCTCACGATTGTCCTCTCCACTTTGCACTGTGGAGAAGAGAAGACACCTGCTTATTGTTGTCCCTAAACCAGGGAACCAAATGCCATCATTTTGTCCATGGAAAAGAAGGTGCATTTGTATTTTTATTCACGTCACAAAGCTGAGCTGCTGTTCAGAAGCCAGGCAGGCATTGCAAAGGGTGCGAATGAAGTGGGATGCATCCGTCAAAGCTTGCTCCAGCTTTCTCTTGGATGTACTCTGAAAGTGACTCATTCCATAAACGATACAGCTGCCGTAGGAGGCAGCCCTGTCAAATTTGATGGATGGCTGTGTGTCTCTGGATCTTCTGCAGTTGGGGAGACAGGCTTCGGGGCCAAAGCAACCTTATCAGATCCATCTTGAGTCAACATGAAATATGAGAAGCCTTCCTACCAGTGGTACAGATAAGGCAAAGTTCTCTGAATTCTGGGACTCTGGACCCACTCCACATGCTAACCTTTGCCTGCCTTTTGACTGCAGCTTCACATTTGGCCCGTGTTGAGTTGGCTGCTGTTCAAAGAGAATTGGGGAGAGGTCACTCTTCCTTACAATGAGCGAAATGGAATTAGTTGGTCTCCAAATAGGAAAGGCTAGAAGGGACAATGAGTCTAGGAGCATGATTATAAAGAATGGTTTCTGGGAAACTTGCACTTGGGGAATAAAGTCAGGGTGTTGAATAATGACCCGTCCCTTGCTTTGCCGGGTCCAGCCACATCCCTCTTACAGCAGACACTTCCAGTACAGACTATCTGGATGTCCCAAGGGAAGATAGCCAAAATTAATCCCTCGGGGATGTTGATACAGGATGGGCAAGGTCAAGTTTTGAGCATGTCTCCGTCTCTCTCCCCAGCTCAGGCTCAAGTAGCACTGTTGATCTGCTATGATCTCTCAACTCCTCAAATGCCTGTGTTCTCATCAGGGAAAGCACTCACTCACTCTTTTTCTTTTTAATGTTTTTTATTGTTGACTACTTCAATAATTATAGTCAATAAACCATGATAATCCCTTCTCCCTCAATTTCCCCTTCCCAACTCCACTCTCCATCATATCCCCTCCCCCCTCCATCAGTCTCTCTTTTGTTTATTATTTACTTATTTTATTTTTTGGAAAGAGTCAGAGAGAGAGAGAGAATGAGGGAGACAGATAGAGAATGGGCGCACCTGCAACCTCTCAGCCACTGTGAACGAACTCAAGATGCATTCGCCCCCCTGTGGTCAAGTGTGGCATTGCGTCCTTGCATCACTGCATCTGGCTAAACGTGGGACCTGGAGAATCCAACCGGCATTCTTAGGCTTGGCAGGCAGGCACCTTAACCCCTAAGCCATCTCTCCAGCCCTCTTTTATTTATTTTGATGTCATCTTCTTTTCCTCCTATTACGATGGTCTGGTATAGGCAGGAAAGCATTCATTTTTGACAAAGAGAATGTGATTGGAGGAATTGGGTTAAAAAGTCTCCTTTGCAAATATGTCAATACATCTCTCTCACTCCTCCTGGGCTCTGAAAACCCCACCATGAGACAGCTCTTCGAGTTAAGACACAGAGGCATCTGTGAACATGCCACCATAGAAGGGTCACCTCCACTCGCCATCTGCTGGCCAAGTGTTTTGAACTCTCTGCAGTGTAAGGAGACAGAGAGGTAAGCTTTAACACAGGGTTGGGACAGTGATCTGGGGGAGCATCAGAGTGTGGGGTGATTCTGGCCTTGCAGAAACATGTCCACTCTCCATCTGTTCCCTTGTGCTGGCCCACTCCCACCCCTCCCAGCTGACCTTGCCTCTATCTGCCACCCATGGCCTGAGGGCATCTCTCCCACAATGACAATATCTTGTACATCTATCATTCAATATCACAGTCAGGCTATTGATGTTGACACGCTAACCATTAATATATTGAGTCTAACCCATTTTGACATGTGCTTGTTTATATGTGTATAGTTCATTCTAAACTGCTTCACAGGGGCTGGAGAGATGGCTTAGCAGTTATGGCGCTTGCCTGCAAAACCAAGGGACCTTGGTTCAATTCCCAAGGACCCACGTAAGCCAGAAGCACAAGGTGGCACATACATTTGGAGTTCGTTTGCAGTGGCTGGAGGCCTTGGCGCTCCCATTCTCTCTGCCTCTCTCTCTCAAATAAATAAGTAAATAAAAATAAAATAAAACAAACTGCTTCACAGTATGTACAGACCTACGTGACCACCACGATGCCCACGTAGAGCAGCTTCTCACAGGCACCCTTGTACTACCCATTTAGAGCCACACCCTTCTCTTCCCCTGCTCAGCTCAGACAACCACTCATGGGCTCTGTCCATCTCTGTAATTTATTTCAAGAATTTTGTAAGAGCCAAAGAAAGGGTAGGGCTCCTTACAATGCACTCTTCCAGACACAAAATGGCCTGGATATCCATGACCTCGCAGTGCCTGACACTACCTACACAAGACCCTCATAATAGGAGGAAAAGATGATGACATCAAAATAAAAGAGAGACTGATTGAGCAGGGGGAGGGGATATGATAGAGAGTGTAATTGGGAAGGGGAAAGTGGGGGGAGGAAATTACCATGGTTTATTGTTTATAATTATGGAAATTGTCAATAAAAAATAAAATAAAATAAACGATGGCCAGCAATAACAAATACATGTTTTCAAAACTTTAAAATAAATGTAGTAATAAAACATTTAGAAAAAGAATTTGGCATTGTGTGTGTGTGCATGTGTGCATGTGTGTGTTGGTGTGTGTGTACGTGTTGTATATGTGTGTGTATGTGTTTGCATGTATATGTTTGTGTATGTGCGCATATGTGAGTGCATGTGTGTGTGTTTGTACAGTATGATCACAGAGAACATAATCTTTTCATATTAGCATTGTTTTTACATTCAGCACAATTTTATGGCCTCTCCTCTAGGTTCTTTGCTCTATCCATTAGCTCATTCTCGTATATTGCTAAGTAGTATTCCATGATGTGGACATACCAGCTTATTTCATTGTTCTTCTGTTGAATCCGCTATGTCGGATTCTATATGAATGTACCTTTGATTTCCGAGAATAAAGACCCGCGAATACAGCTTTCTGGGTCATTAAGCAGTTGCTTGTTTAGTTTTGTGATAAATTGCCTGATTCTTTCCAGAGCAATAGGGTTTTTATTTTTCCACCAGCAATATTTCAACGATCCCTTACTCTGTATTTAAAATGCTCTTATTTGAGTAAATGTCAAAAATCAATTTCCTTCGACTACTTTCCCCCAGGCATCCAACGCGACTCTAGCAGAAAAGGCAGCGCTTTGGCCTTGTGGTGCATTGCAGGATCCAGGCCGCTGCCTGCCTTCCACAGGACGCTCCTCTGCCCACTCACGCTGACTCTAAGGTCGCCTTTCATACATCCACATCTCTGGGCTTCTACCAAGTCACTTATCAACAATAAGCTGCAATGCCTTTGTATCTTGTTCCCGATCATAATCTTCTAATCCCCCCGCCCCAGATGCCATGCCAAGCCCCAGGGCTGGCCCCGCTACCGCTACTCATGATTCAGCACCTTACATGAACAGCCGAGCCAGCAACTCCCAGCCCCATCCCCCATGCCAGCGCCAGCCCTCGCTCTGTCTAGGTATCAGGTACAAGTTCGTTAGGGGAGGGCAGAGAAGGCACGTGCAACCTGGGAAAGTCTGGGAAGGAACCTGCTGGCAAGCCTGGCTGGTCCTCTTGAGAGTAGCCATAGCCTCAGCACTGGGGCATGGCCACTTCAGCCAGGCCTCTCCTCCACTCCAAGAGCACCATAATTATAAAGTGCTGGCTACCACTTGTCGACTATTTCATATGGTATTTTTAAAATTTTTTAAAATTTTTATTTTTATTTATTTATTAGAGACAGAGAGAGGGAGGGAAAGAGAGAGAGAATGTGCATGCCAGGGCCTCTAGCCACTGCACATGGACTCCAGATGCATGTGCCACCACGTACCTCTGGCTTATGTGAGACCTGGAGAATCGAACCACGGTCTTAGGCTTCACAGGCAAGCACCTTAACCGTTAAGCCATCTCTCCAGCCTTCAAATGGTATTTTAATGCATGCTTTGCATGCATGTAGCGCCCTATGGCCTCACAGCCACTCTACACGGGCATTTCCATGCTACTCTGTGCCATTTGGCAAGGGAGGAATCTGGGCCCTGAAATCACATCGGAATTTAAATCCAGACTGACGACCCTAAAACCTGCCTGTTCAACTCCGTTACTCCATTCCCCTCACGAAAGTGGGATTCAGCTGTCCCTTAAGAAAGAAAGGGACAATAGAGGACGTGCTCAGATGTGATATTGCACTCTCATGCTGTTAGTTCATATCAGAATTATCTCCGCGCTAACAAGGAGGTGGGGGGTACATCGCAAGCAACAGCCTGTACAGCTTGTCAGTAACCTGTCATTATAGGAGTTGAGTGACAGCGCCTGGCCCTTATAAACCAGTGCCCCTTGACAATTTACAAACTCGGCGGTGAAAGAAGATAAACAAGGAGTTTCTGTTAATCCAAAAA
Source organism: Orientallactaga sibirica (assembly GCA_036365145.1). Taxonomy (NCBI): domain Eukaryota; kingdom Metazoa; phylum Chordata; class Mammalia; order Rodentia; family Dipodidae; genus Orientallactaga; species Orientallactaga sibirica. The sequence continues at coordinate 2,988,750 of JAEOAD010001846.1, forward strand.
TGTCTCAAGGGACGTGGAATGTAGCAAGCGTCAGGAGAGGGGTGCGGCCAAGTGTGTCTCTTGGCCACTTGCTCATGGCCTGGCTGCATACCACCAACCAGTCAAGGGCACAGTGTGGCTTCATGGCACACCACAGCCTCACAGGCCCGTATGTCACACACCATTCACTCTGGAAGCAGGCATTCCACAGGCCTGAGAATTCTGCCACACGTGCCATCTTGCCTTCTGCTGCATGATCTTGCTGACAGTAAACATATTTCCAGAGTCACCCTCCCAAGCTGAAAGATATTCAAGCTATGTGTTAAATTCTTCTCCTCATTCACTGCTAAGCCACAACTCTCCACTCTTCATACACACTGGCTTGCAAAGCTCGCGAAACATTCCGTCTTGTTCCAAAGAGGACCGTCTTGAAGGTCGCGCCTTGTCTCCTTAACCCTGCCTTGTCAATGGACCTGCTGACACTCAGCGTTGCCAAGATAGCTGGCAGTTATTGCAGTCAACATTCCACACCTCTCCCATCCTTCTCGGACGTTCACCTGTCCCTACACATCCCACTCTCACTGGCATCTTTTGTTCCCTTAGCTGGTGGTGACCCTCAAGCTTAAAGGCTTCTCCTGTCCCTTAAGTAAGGGAATCAGCCTGGTGGCTGTGTAACTTTTCCATGTTGTTCTCTAGGATACAAGGTTGGGATTTAAGAATCTGGAGGAGCCAAGAGTGGGGGCACACGACTTTAATCCCAGCACTCGGGAGGCAGAGGTAGGACGATGGCCATGAGTTCAAGGCCACCCTGAGACTATATAATGAATGCCAGGTCAGTCTGGGCTAGAATGAGACCCTACCTCAAAAATAAATAAATAAATAAATAAATAAATAAATAAATAAATAAATAAAAACTCCAAAAGCTGTGGCTTCCAATCCTTACTTCTGAAGCTAGTAGCACTCCCAGGTGCTAGCAGAGTTCAAGGTCACCAGCTTAGCAGAGCATGGTAGAGCTCACATGTAACCACAGCACTCCAGAGAGTGTGGCAAGAGGATCACAAGTTCAAGACCATCCTGAAATACATACCAAGATCCTGTCTCAAAATTAAAGCAAAACAGAGCTGGGCATGGTGGCGCATGCCTTTAATACCAGCACTCAGGAGGCAGAGGTAGAAGGATCACTGTGAGTTCAAGGCCACCCTGAGACTACATAGTGAATTCCAGGTCAGCCTGAACTAGAGCAAGACCCTACCTGGAAAACCCACAAATAAATGAATAAATAAAGCCAAAAAAAAAAAAAAAAACGAAGGAAAAATATTACCAAGATGTAACGATCTATTTGAAAGATAAATCCCTCTTCTTTATAAAAATATTTTATTTATTTATTTGAGAGAGGGAAAGAGAGAGAGAGAGGCAAACAGAGAAAAAAATAGGCACGCCAGAGCCTCTAGCCACTGCAAACAAACTCCAGACGCCATGTGCCACCTTGTACATCTGGCTTCTGTGGGTCCTGAGGAATTGAACCTGGATCCTTAGGCAGGTGCCTAAACTACTAAGCCATCTCTCCAGCCCTAAAAATCTCCCTTTTCTACCAGGACTGTACTGCAAAGAACACCCCTCACTGTAAGGTTTTCCCATTGGTGCCTTATTATTCTATAGCCCAACGCAACAGATATCTTCCACGTGACATTTCCAATGGATGATCAAAAAAATTAAACTTCATTTCCTGACTGAAGCAGAACCAACCCCTTTCCACCTCCTTAAATAAGAATTTCCTTCCAAATTCCTCTCTTGGTTGGGCAGGTATGACCATCAAAGCCTGGAACCTAGGTACTAGTTTTTGTTTCTCTCTCTTCACACCCCACATCAAGTCATCTCCAAGTCTTTTCAATTCTATGTTATATAGAGGTATGGTCTCACTTTGGCCCAGGCTGACCTGGAATTCACTATGTAGTCTCTCAGGTGGCCTCAAACTCACGGCGACCCTTCTACCTCTGCCTCTCAAGTGCTGGGATTAAAGGCTTGCACCACCACCCCCAGCTCTGTCCTATATTATTATATATTGTACTGTGGCACCCTGAATGTGATCGTTTGAATGTATGGGTCCAAGGACTCAGGTGTTTATTAAAATTTAGCCCCCAGTAGACAGATCCCTGCGTCATGGGGTCATATTACTGGGGAGGCTCCTAAGAGTCCAGCCCTAAGGTACATTTGGGGGTGAATCTGGAGTCCAGTCCTAAGGTGCATGGGAAGCAGTTGGAGCTCTGGCGATTTTGTGGTGCTAGCTCGCTGGTGGTGTCTCTCTGCTTGGGTCTATGAAAGGGAGCCAGCTTCTTCCGTCATTCATGATGTCCCCCTGGATTCTGCGAGCCTGAAACAAACCCTTCCTCCCACAAGCTGCTCCTCATTGGATGTTTGTCTCTGCCTCAAGAAGCTGACTACCACATATATTAGTGTATATAACTTAGTGTATATTACAATGATTAGATCTACATTAAATAATGAAATGGAATGAATTCATAGCCATCTTTCACCCTCTATCTCCACAGCCTGGTATGTTTCAGCATGGGCTTTCCCACCTCTGGACTACCCATGAAAGATCTACCAATAAGCTGCAAAATGATGAGATAAGCTTTGAGGAAAATGCTGAATCAGAAGCATACATATGTCTACACTTCTAACCCCACGACCTTCTCATATAGAGTGAACATATAGTCCAATCCAGGGTTTTGATTTCTATAGGTTTCTTATTAATAGAGAGTGAAATTCCTGAAGTAGATGTGTTTGGGTATTTTGTTGTTGTTGTTGTTTTGTCTCACCTACGTAAGCGAGGAACAAAAGGATGTGTGTATCTTTTTTAAAAGAAAAAAAAAACACTTCTTTTTAAAAAATTATTTATTTGCAAGCAGAGAGAGAAAGAGGAGAAAGAGGAAGAGAATAGGCCTGCCAGGGCCTCTAGCTGTTGCAAACAAGCTCCTCTGTGCATCTGGCTTTTACGTGGGTACTGAGGAATCAGACCTGGGTTGTTAGGCTTTACAGGCAAGCGCCTTAACTGCTGAGCCATCTCTCCAGCCCATATGTGGGCATCTTGAGGCAATGTTCTCCAAAGCATGCTAACCTTAACCTCACCTTTCCTCTGGCCTTCTTATCCTTTATCTTCTTAGAATTACCTTCCTAAAACATTTATTTGATGCAGTCACGCCTCTGCTTATGTTTGCTCTATAGACTTTCTTAATCACCTAACACACACATCTCCACCTACATTAGGTGTGATCTCAGGGTTAGATCCTCCCTCCCTTCTCTTTCTTCCTGCCTCCCCACCCCAGGACCAGGAGCTTCCCAGTCACACTTTAAGCTCTCTATTCCACATGAGGATCTCAGCCTTGCATGATCAGCCATGGATTTGCCTTGATTTGAGGTTTAAAAGTATCAGCACTGGGGCTGGAGAGATGGCTTAGTGGTGAAGGTGCCTGCCTGCCAAGCCTAAGAATGCCTGTTCAATTCTCCAGGTCCCACGTTTAGCCAGACACAAAGTCACGCAAGCACGCAATTCTGTGCTTGCCCACAAGGGGGCACATGCATCTGGAGTTCATTCACAGTGGCTAAAATGGCTCTGGCATGCCCATTCTCTCTGCCTCTTCCTCTCTCTGTGTCTGTCTGTCTCTCTCAAAAGAAAAAAAAAGAAAAAAATCAACATTGGCAGTGTACAGAGCATAATACTTCAGGGGACATAGGTAGATGCAGGGACACCAAAGCTGACTGGTGTCTGGACCTGCCGTGTTAGCAGTAAAAGTGGATCCATGAGTGTGTGTGTGCATGTGTGTGTGTGTATTTTAGAGTATCCATTTTATCTATTTCATTTCAAAACTTCCCAATGCTTTTGAAATAGTTGACAGGTAGAAAAACAGACATTAGTCCATTCAGGCTGCTATAAAAAAATACCATAACCTGAAAGGCTTATATACAACAGAAATGGCTCTATTGTAGTTATGGGGTTGGGGATGGAGCGGCTGGCAGATACAATGTCTGATGAGGGCCCATTTCCTACATAGACATGGTTTAGCTTACAGGGAAAGAAAAAAGAAGAAGGATGTAGGGGCATCTTATATAGGAATGCCAATCTTGCCCACGAAGACTCCATCCTCATGAACTAATTACCTCTCATGCCATCACCTCCTTACAATAATTGGAATGATAATTTCAACATTAGCATCTGGATCAGGGCAGGAGAGATGGCTCAGTTGTTAAGGTGCTTGCCTTAACAGTTTTACTCTTATTTTTCCCCCTTTTTTACTAGTAATTCATACCATTTTGCCATGTCAAAGGTTGGTAGTGGGCGCGGTGGTGCACACCTTTAATCCTAGCACTCGGGAAGCTGAGGTAGAAGGATCGCCATGAGTTTGAGGCCAGCTTGAGATGACATAATGAATTCCAGATCAGCTTGGGCTAGAGTGAGACCCTACCTTGTAAAAGAAACAACAACCAAAAGCTTGTGAGAATTTAATTCTTTTAGGGGACACAGAGAGAGACAGAGAGAGAGGGAGAGGAAGACAGATAGAGATGGGCACGCCAGCAGCCTCTCAGCTGCTGTGAACGAAAACCAGATGCGTTCGCCCCCTTGTGGTCAAGGGCAGCATTGCGCCCCTTTTGCATCTGGCTAAACGTTGGACATGGAGATTGGAACCGCTGGAGATTGGAACCAGCATTCTTAGGCTTAGAAGGCAGGCACCTTAACTGCTAAGCCATCTCTCCAGCCCGAGAATTTAATTCTTTTAAGAACCACATAAGATAACATCTTTGCAGTCATTTTCTTAGAAAAACAACAGAGCTTCCAGAAAATAAAAAATAAAAAATACTTGGACAGTATAGTTTATCTAGAAAAATCAAAAAAGAAAAATGAAGAATAGAATTCACGTCCAAATTTCATGCCCTAAACTTTTACCTACTACACTAAAATGGCTTCTTTATCACCATTTATCTGGTTTCTAATTATTGTGCAAATGTGAAGACAAAACTTCAAATAACATTTTAAATTTTGGAAAATAATTTTTATTTATTATATAAAATTTAGAAACGCTCCAAAGAAGAAAATATTTCTATGGTCAAATGACACAGGGGCTGTAGATATTTTTATATTTTCTACATTATGCTTATAGTTGATTTATATTGTGGTTAAACTGAACTTTTTTGTAACCTGACATTTTGAGTTTAATAGAGTTGTTAAAATATAATCACATGCATTAAGTTATTTATACGAAGTCAATTTTATAGTTATATAGCATGCCATTATGCTGATATACAAATTTATTTCATTAATTCTGTGCTATCGGATATTTAGATCAAAACATTTCCTTATTGCTGGGCATTGTGGTGCATGCCTTTAACCCCAGCACTTGGGAGGCAGAGGTAGGAGGGTTTTCATGAGTGGGAGGCCACCCTGAGAATACACAGTGAATTCCAGATTAGCCTGGGCAGAGCAAAGCCCTACCTTGAAAAATCAAAAAAAAAAAAATATGTTTCCTTATTTATGGTTAAAATTTTTATTATAATTGATTCTTTAATGAGTATTAATATATACCTGATTTTTCTTCTAGATAAATCTCTCAAGAATTTTCAATAGAAAAGTTTAAGCATAAAATTTTAAACATTTCAACTCTTCCCCCCCCCCAAAAAAAAACATCCGTCTAAAAGATTGCTCTAGTTTAAACCCCAACCAGTAGTTTTTAATATGGTCTGTTGCCAAACGCTCCTGCTAATGCTTTGTACTAACTGTCACAATTTTTATTTCTAGTTGTTTTCTTTTCCTTTTAGTAGTTCGCATTTGCTTTATTTTAAAGCCATAAGCAGAGGGAATTCTGGCTTCCTCCCATGAAGAAGCAGTAACTCCATGACCTTTGGACCCCCACTCCCATAACTCAAACGCAGCCAGAAAACAGCAAAATACAGAAAATGTCTTCTTTTTCTTTTCCAGCCCTGGACAATGAGTAGTGCCAGATTGATGATCCCTGAGAGTAATTCCCTAACCTCAAGGCAGGAAGGGGGCACCCATGTAGAGCTTGGCAGTCTCCCCAAATTGAGGAGAGAAAGACCGCGGAAAGGCTGAGACAGCTGTAAATGGCAAGGCAGTGTGCCAGGGAGGGAGGGGCTACCGAGTGGAAGAACTCCAGAAATGTGCCTAGACATCGCATCCAGCTTGATCCCCAATTACACATGCTTAAGTGAACTCCCCAAATCCAAGCTCACGGTGGGCCAACACACATTCAATTTGCTGTCCCTCAGAATAGAAAGACTTTGTTTGAAGACTTAGGTATTCAGTAGAGACTAGAGAAAAGCCACCCCTTACCAGCATATGTAAAATGGCTCTGTAATTAGGCTGCTCTACACCCAGCCTAATAAAATCCAAACTGATGGGCAAGTAAAATGCATAGAAAACATCAACACCTTATGGAAAACACTAAAATCCAAATACTTAATAACATAACATGCCTAATACCCATTATTAAAAATTCTATTTCTATAAGTTACTAAACCTTGTATAATCTTCTACACACACTTTTTCCACAGATGAACACATTCTCTCGTGAACTGTTTTCCTTCCTTAAAGTACATGGCAGCGTGGTATACACTCCTACACATTCTGGCTTTGAAACCACTCAATATAGTTTGAAGACCATTGTCGTATCAGTACCGAAAACAACTTTATTATTATTTTTTACATTTGCTCACAATTGGGTAACATGGATAAACAATGATCATCTTAATCAGTATCATATCAATTCATACTTATGTTTTTCCCTTTTTAAAAAAAACTAACCTTTTGTTAATATTTATTTACTTGAGAGAGAATAAAAAGCAGAGAGATAAAGAGAGAGAGAGAGAGAAAGAATGGGCTCACCAGGGCCTCTAGCCACTGCAAAGAAGGAACTCCAAACACTTCACCATCTTGTGCATGTGGCTTTACATGGGCACTGGGAAACTGAACCGGGTCCTTGGGCTTTGCAGGCAAGTGCCTTCACTGCTGTGCCATCTCTCCAGCCCTGAGACTTATGTTATTTCAATGTGATATTGGATATACAGTGTCAAAATGAATAGACTTGTAAGTATATAATGTGACATAATTCTGTATCCACCTAGAAATGACGTTTCCAAATGATGATTTAATTTTGATAAATATATCAAATTTCCCATCATGTGTACCATATAGATTTATGCTACCACAAGCAATTATGGTTTTTATCTTGGACAGTATTATGAATGGAAAGCAGTCTCTCATTTACTTGAATTCATGTTTCTCTAGTTATAAGATTGAGAATCTGCTCGTAGTTCCCAGAATTAACTGGCATTTCCTCTTTGTGTGAACCGGAGTTTATAACCTTTGACCATTTTTCTCTTATATTCTGAAAGCATACGTCTTTGTACCTCTTTCTATGCAAGTCAATTACTTGTTACCTCAGTTGTGAAGTACACATAATCCCTTAAGTTTTTCATTTGTATTTTGATTTGATACTGAGTTGTGCCATACATATATATATATATATATATTATTTATTTATTTATTTGCAAACAGAGAGGGGGGGGAAGGGAGATTATGGGCATGTCAGGGCTGCAAATGAACTCCGGATCAGTGTGTCACTAGATACATCTGGGTTTATGTGGGTACCAGGTATCAAACTAGGGTGGTTAGGTTTGCAGGCAAGCTCCTTAACTGCTAAGCTATCTCTCTAGCTTCCAAATTATTTTTAAATGTTCAAATTTATTAAACTTTTCTTTGATGGCCTTTGGATTTGCATTGGGCTTAGCTCTTTGATATTGCATGCTCATCAGAAATAATTATCCCAAGTTTTATTCTTCTAATTCTTTTTATTTATTTTATTTGCACATATGTGGAAGAGAAAGAGAAAGAGAGAATATGAAAGAGGGAGAAAGAAAGACAGAGCACCAGGACCTGCAAATGAACTTAAAATCATGTACCACTTTGTGCATCTGGCTTTATGTGGTGACTGGGGAATTGAACCCAGGCAGCAGGCTTTGCAGGCAAGTGCCTTTATCCTCTGAGATACCTCCCCAACCCTCTTCAGAATTTACCAAGACACATGCATTGTTTTACCTTTTATGTCCAAACCCTCAGACAAGTGAGAGCATGTTTTGCTATATCATGAAAAGTACCCATAATTCTTCCCCCTGCTGGCCAGCTAATTGTTCTAGTGCCATTTGTTGAGTAATAATTCATCTTTCCTTCATTCATCTGAAACACCGTCTTTATCATGTGTGTTCGTGTGTACTTGGATCTGCTTCTACACTTTCTATCTGTTCTATCAATCTGTGTGGCGAGTCACATAAAACCAGAATGTTTTCATTGTTATAGCTTTATAACAAAAGTTAATAGGCTGGTTTGCTTTTCTTTTTAGCTGTCGTAATTTTTCCTAGGTTTTCTTGTTTATTTCCCATTTGAACTTTGGAACAGGCATGTAGAGTTCTATAGGAAAAAAAAATCCTTTTGATAGTTTTATTGGGATGCATAGACTACAGGAAATCAGTATTTCTAATTTTGATCCATCCTATCCAAAATCAATTATAGTATGCTTTTTTGTGTATGAAAGTCCTCTTTTACTAGTGCCCTATTCTTCTACTAAAATTTAAAAGTTTACAAATAAACCTTGCATATTTCATTTTCAGCTGGATTAATCTAATTACATGGGCCAGACTTCATTTGTTGAATAAAAATGGTGCTAGAGGAAATCTCTTTCTTATTCTTCAATTTTTAAAATTTATTTTTATTGACTTATTAGAGACAGAGAGGGAGGGAGGAGGGAAAGAGAGGCTGAGAGATAGAGAGAGAGAGAGAAAGAGAGAGGGAGGGAGAGAATGGGAGCACCTGGGACTCTAGTCACTGCAAATGAACTCCAGAGGCATGCACCACCTTGTGCATCTGCCTTACATGGGACCTGGAGAATCAAACCTGGGTCCTTAGCCTTCATAGGCAAGCACCTTAACTGCTTAGCCATCTCTCCAGCCCTTATTCTTCATTTTTAATAAATTTTCTTTTGTATTTATTTATTTGACAGAGAGAGAGGCACCTTGTGCATCTGGCTTTCCATGGGTATTGAGGAATCAAACTGGGGTCCTTTGGCTTTGCCAGCAAGTGCCTTAACCACTAAGCAATCCTTCCAGTCCTTGTTCTTCATTTTAATGGAAATCTTTCCATAATATTCATGTTGAGAATAATTCTGATTTTGTGTATAGACATAAGCCTAGTATCTATTGGGAGTCTTCAAAAAAAAAAAAAAAAAAGAATGAAAACCAAACAAAATGTTATTAGAGGCCTTCCACCCTCTATGGAGATAATATTTTTATGTATTTACTGATGAAAGTAGCAAATTTTAGTAACAGATTTTTATTCTAAAAGTTCTTGCATTTCTGAAATAAATTTTACCAAGCTGCATCTTTTTTTTTTTTTTTAATATGCTGCTGGATTCTGTTTTCTACTGTTTAACTGGGGTAATCCATCAGTATTCAGAATGAAATTGACAGCCTGAGCTTTTTGCTCAAGTTTTGTTAGATTTTTGAAATCAATGCTGTATTGTCTTTATGAAATGTTTTGAAAGCTTGGCAGAGAGAGAGAGAGAAAGAGAGAGAGTTCAAGAACATATTAAGTTGTGATACAGTTCTCTGTCCCTTAAAGATTTGATAGGAATCTACTAAAATTCATTAAGTTTATTTTGCTTTTAAAAGGGCATGTACACTGAATTTCTCTTCATTTACTTTTTTTGTATGATAATTAGGAGAGGGCGTTTCTTTCCCTTAAATTTTATATTACATCTGCTTCCTCAAATTTATTTTTAGAATGTGAGCACAGATGTCTTGTTAATCCTTTCTTTCTGTGTAGATAGCTATTTATCAAAGTGTCATTCTTCATTTTTCCTTTTACTTTCTTCCTTGAGCATTGTTCAGGTTATCTAAGCTTTCTTTGCATTTTCCCCACAGAAGGTAACTGTTATGCTTCATTTGTTAGTATTTTGTTTTCATTTTTGTTACCTTCTTTCTTAGCTTAATTTGATCTTCATATATTTTAAAAAATATTTTATTTATTTGATAAAGAGAGAGAGAAAGAGGCAAAGAGAGAGAGAAAGCTAGAGAGAGAGAGAGAGAGAGAGAGAGAGAGAGAGAGAGGGCACACCAGGGCCTCTAGCCACTGCAAACAAACTCTAGGTGTATGCACCACCTTGTGCATCTGGCTTTAATGTAGGTACAGGGAATTGAACCTGGGTCCTTAGGCTTTGCAAGAAAGAGCCTTAATGCTGAGCAATTGCTCCCACCTGACCTTTATATTTTAATTCTATAAGCTACGTGCTTTAATCAGTTAGTTTTAAAATAATATTTATTTGCAACAGAAATATAGATAGATGATAGATAGATACATGATAGATGATAGATAGATAGAAAGATAGATGATAGATAGATGATAGATAGATAGATGATAGATGATAGATGATAGATACATAGGTAGACTGATAACACAAAGCATGGGCATTCCAGGGCCTCTACCCACTACAAATGAATTTCAATGTGTGTACTACCTTTTGAATTTGGTTTTATGTGGGCACTGGGGAATCAAACCTGGGTCATTAGACTTTGCAGACAAGCAACTTAACCACGTAGCCATCTCTCCAGTCCTAATCTGTTTAGTTTATATTTTACTTTTTATAAGGAAATTTCCTTTAATTGGTAAGAAAAAAGTCTATCTTCCTATAAATGCCAGGTGTTCTGTATCAACATTACTGTTATTTTCTTATTATTTGTGCATGTGTATGTGTGTGGACATGAATGTGCATGGGGGGTGCGTGTGCCACTACATGCATGTGGAAGTCAGAGGACACCCTTGGAGTGTCGGTCCTCTCCTTCCACTTTATTTTTCAGAGAGAGTCTCTCTTGTTCTTTGTTGCTGGGAAGGCCAGACTAGCTGGACCACAGCTTCAGAATTCTCCCAACTCTACCTCCCTTTGTCATAGGTGTGTTGGGATCAAAGACAACAATACTACTTTGGCTTTGACTTTATGTGGGTGCAGGGAATACAAACTCCAGTCAGCAAACTTTCAATGCAAGTACTGTTAAAAAACTGAGCTTTCAGGCTGGAGAGATGTCTTAATGGTTAAGGCGCATGTCTGTGAAGCCTAAGGACTCCCGTTTGATTCCCTAGGACCCACATAAGCCAGATGCATATGGTGGCACATGCATCTGGAGTTCACTTGCAGTGGCTAGAGGCCCTGGCATGCCCATTCTCTCTCACTTTCTCACACTCTCTCTCCCCCCCCCGTCTCTAATAAATAAATAAATATAAAAAATATTTTTAAAAAACTGAACTCTGCCGGGCGTGGTGGCGCATGCCTTTAATCCCAGCACTCGGGAGGCAGAGATAGGAGGATCGCCGAGAGTTCGAGGCCACCCTGAGATTGCATAGTTAATTCCAGGTCAGCCTGGGCCAGAGTGAGACCCTACCTCGAAAAACAAAAAAAAAAAAAAAAAAAAAAAAAAACTGAACTCCCCCCAGCTCCTAATTATTACTATCTCCTAGGTAATAGTTTTGATGCAAACTTTGATTTAAAATTTTGTTTAAAGGTATTTTCTTTCTGTTTTTTATGTTAATTTTTAAAATTTATTTACTTTATTTATTTGAGAGAGAAAGAATGGGTGTGCCAGGGCTTTTAGTCGCTGCAAACAAACTCCAGACACATGCGCCCACCTTGTGTATCTGGCTTACATAGGTACTGGGGAATCAAATCTGGGTGTTTTGGTTTTGTAAGCTATCACCTTAACCACTAAGCCATTTATCCAGACCTTTGAAAAATTTTTTCTTGGGCTGGAGAGATGGCTTAGTGGTTAGGCACTTGCCTGTGAAGCCTAAGGACTCCAGTTCTAGGCTTGATTCCCCAGTACCCACGTAAGCCAGATACACAAGGGGGCACGTGTGTCTGGAGTTCGTTTGCAGTGGCTAGAGGCCCTGGCGTGCCCATTCTCTCTCTTTCTCTCTCTCTCTCTCTTCCTCTCTCTCTCTCTTCCTTTTTTCTCTGTCAAATTAATTAATTAATTAATTAAAATATTTTTTAAATAGTAAAAAGAAATTGCACTCAGAGCTTTTCACATACTAGGAAGGCCCTCTACCAGTGAGCTATATCCCCACACTCATTTCATTTTTTATTTTGAGACAATATCTCACAAAGTTGCTCAGGCTTTGGGATAAGAGAAGTCTTTCAATTCTGAATACATACTCCTATTATTGTTGGTTATGTTATAAATGGTAATTTTCTTTTCTTATTTTTTAAAATTTTTATTTATTTATTTGAGAGAGAGGATGAAAGATAGAGAATGGGCATGCCTGGGCATCTAGACACTGCAAACGAACTCCAGACACATGTGCCACCTTGTGCATCTGGCTTATGTGGATCCTGGGGCAATCTAACTGGGTCCTGTGGCTTTGTAGACAAGTGCCCTAGCCACTAAGCCACGTACTATTGCTCACATAAGGACTTGCTAATTTTGTAGTCAGGCTTCATTCTGAATTCTTCTGCTTTTGGCAAATCATTTTCAGTAGAATTTTTTGGGTTCTTTTTTTTATTTAACTGAATCACTTTATACCTCTGGAAGAGTAAGCATTATACTAAAGAAGTGACAGTGAACAACCTTGCTTTGTTCATAGTTTTAGTGAGGAATATAACTCACTCAGAGTAAATAAGTAGGGCTGGAGAGAAGGCTTAGCAGTTAAGGCTCTCGCCTGAAAAGCCCAAGGAACCAGGTCTGATTCCCCACCTAAGCCACATGCACAAGGTGGTACATGCATCTGGCATTCATCTGCAATGGCTAGAGCCCTTGGCATGTCCATTCTCTCGCTCGTTATCTGCCTCTCTCAACTAAATAAGAAAAATATATAAATGCTTATTTAAAAAAAATAAATAATGTTACTTTAATGAACTTTTGAAGCAAACAAAAGCAATATTTTAAAGACCTATAGTCAGGATTTGGTATACAAAGTCTTGAAAATCCATACCTGTGGATCCAATGCACCTTGCTGTCATTTTATATAAATAGAATTACATTGGACACAGCCCCTCTCATTTGTTTGTGTACAACTTATGACTGCTTTTGCTGAAAATATTTATTGGCTGTTTTCTTTTGTTTGTTTGTTTGTTTGTTTGTTTGTTTGTTTGTTTGTTTGTTTTTACAGAAAGTATTTGTCATCTCCCACTCCAGCAGCCACTGCAGCAACAATTCTCAGATATTTATTATATAACTCACACACAAAGGGTTTCTCATTTAAACAACCTATTTGCATATCTTCACAGGGACACTTGGGTACCAACAGTCACTTGGAGCCCTCAGTTGGTGGAGTCTCACCATCTAGAACACACTTCTAAAGGCACACGTCATTTCTGTTCGTATCCCATTGTCTAACTGTCACATCATCTCATACTTCCTACTATGAATGGCAAGAAGATAAAAGAAGATGTTGCCATTCCTCATGCAAGTTCACATTTTAAACAGGAAGAAATGAGAAGAATGAAAGATCATCAATGAACTAAATGTCATCAGGTTCCATCAGAAAGAACAATGGTCCACAGAAAGCAAAACATGGAAGGGGTGGTCAGAAGATGATGGGGTGGTCAGAGGATGAGGGGGCGGTCAGAAGATGAGGGGGTGGTCAGAAGATGATGGGGTGGTCAGAAGATGAGGGCGGTCAGAAGATGAGGGTGGTCAGAAGATGAGGGGGTGGTCAGAAGATGAGGGGGCGGTCAGAAGATGAGGGTGGTCAGAAGATGATGGGGCGGTCAGAAGATGAGGGTGGTCAGAAGATGATGGGGTGGTCAGAAGATGAGTGTGGTCAGAAGATGATGGGGCGGTTGGAAGATGAGGGGGGTGGTCAGAAGATGAGGGGGTGCAGTCAGAAGATGAGGGTGGTCAGAAGATGAGGGTGGTCAGAAGATGGGGGTGGTCAGAAGATGGGGGTGGTCAGAAGATGGGGGTGGTCAGAAGATGGGGTGGTCAGAAGATGAGGGTGGTCAGAAGATGGGGTGGTCAGAAGATGAGGGTGGTCAGAAGATGGGGGTGGTCAGAAGATGAGGGTGGTCAGAAGATGGGGGTGGTCAGAAGATGGGGTGGTCAGAAGATGGGGAGACGCTTTGTGCAGAGACAGGGGCCCATGTACCTAGGTATGCTTGGCACAGTCTGTAGTGTGATGAAATCCACAGTATGTTTAGGGGATTCGGAGACCATGTGGCTGTCATCACAGGCTTGGGTCATGTGGCCTGGAATTGGTTGAACAGGAGATCTGCTCACAGACTGAGTGATGGTTTCATTCACCCCTGGGTTCTTAACACTGAGTCTAGTGCTTGGTGCGTGCAGGCATCCAGAAGATCTTTGTTGGATGAATGGAAGGCTAGATGAATACTCTTAATGTCTCCCCTTCATTACTCTAGATTATACCGAAAATGCACAAAAGTAAAATAGACCAGCAAAGACTGATAATGCTGACTCATCTGTCAGTGACATCTTCCAGAAACAGCCTGTGTACACTGTCTCTCTGCAAAAGCAATGTGGCTGAAAGTAACTAGTTGTTCATCCTCCTGCCTACAAACAAGTTTAAACTTGAGGTTTTCAGCCCTGTCTCCAAATTCCCTCATTCTCCCAACCTTCTTTCTCTCAACCAAAAAGAATTTCATCCCATGGCCTGTCTACTATGTCCTTCTATTAAGCTTCTCACCTTTAGGTACTTTTTCCAAAAGGAAATTCTAAACCAAGGCAGAATAACTTGCCGGGTGTGGTGGCATATGCCTTTAATCCCAGCACTCAGGAGGCAGAGATAGGAGGATCACCGTGAGTTCAAGGCCACCCTGAGACTACACAGTGAATTCCAGGTCAGCTTGGGCTAGAATGAGACCCTACCTCAAAAAACAAAAAAAGAATAACTTGAAATAAATTTTAATCCTCTTTTGGAGCATATGGACAAAAATTAATTCTGTATAGATTGAAAATGACTTAAAACTCTTTCAAATCATGTGAAAATAATTTACATGCTCAGAAGCATTAGAAAGCATTTTAAAATAGATTAAGTCCATAATTTTATTACTAAATGCTAAATGCTAATACCTGAATAAAAAAAAAAACTTAAGACAGAGATTCAAAATTAGTTGTAATACATACATACATACATACATACATACATACATACACACATGAATGTGTGTGGGAACAAAATGTTAACATCTTCAAAGTCAAGTAAAAAAAGAGCTTAAAATGCAGAGTGATACTAAGATTTCTCAAAAAAAAACAAAAAACCCCAGCTAACTCTGAAGGTCTGTTGCCTAGGCTACGCACAAGGTACTTGTTCCTTACCTTTCAGAAAACCAAGGAAGAGGCTGGAGAGGTGACTTAGCAGTTAAAGCACTTGCTTGTGAAGCCTAAGGACCCAGGTTCAATCTCTCCAGCTCCCATGTCAGCCAGATGCACAGGGTGAGGCAAGTGCAAGGTCACACAAGTGCACTAGGTAGCACAAGTGTCTGAAGTTCAATTGCAGTGGCTGAGGCCCTGGCACACCAATTTTCTCTCTATCTCTCTCTCTGTCTCACTCTCACTCTTGTTCTTGCTTTTTCTAAAAAATAAAAAATTTAAAAATGAGGAAGGGTAATTTGTGATAAAAAAAAAACTTGGGAAAAAAACTAGAAATATAATCAATTTAAGTAATAAGTGTAAATTAAAAATAAAGATACTATTCTACTAGGAAGAATTCACCGAAACCAAAAGCATGTAACATCCAGGGCTGGGGCTGGCAGAGTGGCCCATGGTTCTAAAGCTCCTGTGATTGCATTTGGCTCAATTCTCCAGGAACACAATTTGGCAGCATGCGTTAAGTAGCAGAAAAATGTAGTTACTTTTTGATTCAGTAAATTCACTTCTGGGAACAGTCCTAAGGATACTATCCAAAATGCAGGAAGGAAAAAAAAAAAACCTTATTTACCAAGATGTTCATCACAGCATTAGTTGTGGTGACAGCAATTAAAAACCTTATTTACCAAGATGTTCATCACAGCATTATTTGTGACGACAGCAACTTTAAAACCTTATTTACCAAGATGGTCATCACAGCATTATTTGTGACGACAGCAATTTAAAAACCTGTTCAAAAGCCCAATAAGGGAATAGTGAAAAAAGTGCAATGCGTTATTTGAGAGGTTTACTGTGACCAATAAAATTATAGTTGTAAATAAGTTAAACAGTAAAAAGAAGTTTATAAGAAATAGTCAAAAGGCACGTGTACTAAAATTGCCACCAAGAAGAGTTGTCAGTTGTCATTTACATGGTAAAACTGTGATTTTAAAAAAATGTTCCAATCTTTCTGAAAGAAATTATTGTTAATGACAGTTTCTTTTTTTTTTTCTTTTTGAGGCAAGCCCAACAGACTGGCCTTTTATTTTTATTTTTTATTTTTTTGGAGAGAGACACAGAGAGAGACAGAGAGAGAGAGAGAGAGAGAGAGAGGGAGAGAAAGGAAGACAGAGATGGGCGCGCCAGCAGTGTCTCAGCTGCTGAGAACGAAATCCAGATGTGTGCGCCCCCTTGTGGTCAAGTGCAGCATTGCGCCCTTGTGTCACTTTGCATCTGGCTAAACATGGGACCTGGAGATTAGAACCGCTGGAGATTGGAACCAGCATTCTTAGGCTTAGGAGGCAGGCGCCTTAACCCCTAAGCCATCTCTCCAGCCCCAGACTGGCCTTTTTTATACGAGAGACCAAGAGTGAGATTGCAAGAGAGAAAGAGAGAGAGAGAGGGAAAGTTGGCTTGTATTTTTAACCTTTGCTTTAAAACTGCCCCTTGATGGTTTTAAGCCCTAGACTTAAGTCATCCTGGAATGCTGTTTTGGAGGTTCTCTGAGTATTTGTTGTTGAAGGAAACCACAATCTACTTACTTCTTTTAAAAAATTTATTTCTAAGAGAGATTGAGAGAGAAAGAAAGAGGCAGATAGAGAGAATAGGCACGCCAGGGCCTCTAGCCCCTGCAAATGAATTCCAGGTGCATGTGCCACCTTGTGTATCTGGCTTATGTGGGTCCTGGGATTAACGGTGTGTACCACAACGCCCAGCTACTTCTTTTCTTCATTTGTAAAAGGTATCTATAATGGACTGACTAGTGCCTTCCCAAAATTTCCAGACTCTGACCCCATTTCAAGGTTGGATATTTACAGACATAATCAAGGTCAAAGGCAATTATTTGGAGTAGCCCTCCATCCATTAGTTCTGATGTCCTTAGGGAAGGGGCAGTTTGGAGACAGACACTAGGGAAGGACATGAAATGTATTCGCACCCAGCGCGGAAACAAAAACAAGCGCAGATGACATTGTGACCCTTTACTTCAGGTTTGTACTGAAGGCAGGTGTAGCAAACTCAGGGTCTTTCACCTTCCTGCTGATATTGTTTACCTGCTTACTAAAACGGGTTTACTCTGACAAGCAGCTCACTAAAATGGAGGCAAGGAGCCATTAAAGAGGAAAGTCCTGGGAAAGGGTCAGTGGGGGTAGTTCTGAAACTTCTCGTGAGGCCCGGGAGTCCACATGTTTAGCTGAGACGCTTCCATCTGATCAAGATACAGTGAGCAAAGTTCCTGAACCCCATTCCCTCCATGCACACTCAACTTTGTGAGAGCCAACCACATTCCTCTATTGTATAGTCTGTGCTCCAACTAAGATTGCTTTTTAAAATATATACTTTTTTTTTTGGCTTTTTGAGATAAGAGTCCAGGCTGACCTGGAATTCACTATGCAGTCTCCGGTTGACCTCAAACTCATAGAGATCCTCCAATCTCTGTCTCCCAAGTGCTGGAATTAAAGGTGTGTGCCACCACACCTAGCTTAAAATAGCTTTTTATTTATTTGCAAGAAGATAGTTAAAGGGAAATGCCGTGTGTGTGTGTGTGTGTGTGTGTGTGTGAGAGAGAGAGAGAGAGAGAGGAAGAGAAAGAGAGAGAAGGGCACATCAGAGCTTCTAGCCTCTGTAAAAGAACTCCCAACATTCCTGTGCCACGTCGGGCATCTTGTTTTATGTGGGTACTGGGGAATCAAGGCATGCACCTTGACCACAGAGCATTCTCCCAGCCCCAAACTAAGATTAGCTGAAGAAACACTTCTGTTATATTTTGAAAAGGCATGATTACTGATTTAAAAACAGAATTTAAATTTGTTTTATTTTTTTACTCGATACAATTTTTTTGGCACACTACTACATGCAGGGCAAGGTTTTATTTCCAGCTTTATTGCCCTCAAGTACTCTTGTTTTAAATGTTTGAAATTATTAAGTAATAGTTAACTAATTACCTCATTTTTATTCATCGAAACATAATAGCCAATGAGAATGTATTTGGCCTGCAGGCAAAACACATTACTCTGTGCAATCTTAAATCTAACATTATTCCTCCATTTGAAATATTACAGAGTGAGTTCCATTTTTTTTTTTTTTTTTTCAATTTTTAGGTATCAATTACCTGGGCTCAGCATAATTGAGCAAGAGGTCTTAGTGAAATAACGAAAAAAAAAAAACCTTAAAAATGTGAAGATTCTCCATCAAGTAAAGAGCAAAAGTGAAATAATACATATTAGTGTGGCTCCAGTTCAAAGAACAGACTAGAGGTGAGGAGTTGGGGGTTGCATCGGCCTTGAAGAAGGAGACCTTCAGGTGTCAAGTCAATCATGTTCTGGAAGGAAATTGTCACTGTGATGTTTCTCAAGTCTGCCTAAGATGAACTTGAACTTGGGCATTTAGCTTTAAAACATCAACTAGTTATTGTATCTCCGTGTGTGTGTGTGTGTGTGTGTGTGTGTGTGTGTGTGTGTTGAGAAAGCCAAGCCCACCAGCAGAGCAAGAACACTAGCTTGGGAAGAGCTAGCAGAGAATCACACTCACCTGTCTGATGGCATCGATGGCCAGAAATCTTCCTTCCTGAACTGTCTTCACTCACTGGACCAAGAAGCGTCTTTTCCAATGTTTACTTTCTAATTGTAAATTGATATTCAACAGAAAGAAGTGAGGCCTCGTGGCATAGGCCTGTAATGCCACTTATTAGGAGGGTAAGGCAGGATTTGCAGTTCCAGACCAACAGTAAGATCAAGGCCAACCTAACCCACTTACCTATCTCAAAATTTAAAAAAAAAAAAAAAGTAACAAAAGGGGACTGGAGAGATGGTTTAATGGTTAAGGCACTTGCCTGCAAAGCCTAAGGGCACAGGTTCTATTTCCCAGTACCCACATAAGCCAGATGCACAAGGTGGTGCTTGTGTATGGAGTTTGTTTGCAGTAGCTACAGGCCCTGGTGTGCCCATTCTCTCTCTCTCTCTCTCTCTCTGTCTCTTTCTCTCTCCTTCTCTCTCTCTCTCTGTCTGTCTCTTTCTCTCTCCTTCTCTCTCTCTCTCTCAAATAAATAAAATACTTTATAAAATAAAATAACAAAAGGGGGCTAGAGAGATGGCTCCATGGACCAAGTCCAGATACCCATATGAAATGCTGGGCATGGTGGAACACACCTGTAATCCCAGCTCTGGGGAAGGAGATTCAGGGAATCCCTTGGGCTCTCTGGCTAGCTAGATTACTTGACTCAAAGAATAAGGTATAGAGAATGAATGAGGATGATACCAGACATTGACTTCTGGTCTTCACACGCATATGCACACACATGCATATGCACCTGTACATATATGTATGCCCACATATATATGAACATACATACACACATGCACACCACATGTACATACTCAGCTCAAGAGAATAAAGAAATGAATAAAAACGGGTGAGAATATATTGGAACAGTACCACCTTAGTATGTTTGAAGCCAAAGTTCAACCCCCAATATCAGAAGAAAAGAAAGAGAAAGAGAGAGAGAGAGATTTCACACTCCACAGTTACTAAAAATCAACCCTTAAAGATGTAACTTGAATATATATTAGACAAGAAAAATGCACCATGTCATTAGTTTCTTAGAAATAATACCCTAAGGGAGGCATGGTGTTGTGTGCCTAAAATCATAGCAATTTGGAGGCTGAGGCAGAAAGACTGAAAGCTGGAGACCAGCCTAGCTGTGAGACTCTGACTGAAAAAAGAAAAAAAATTCACTATTCTTGGTAGAGTAATATGAAAAGAAACCAGAGCAATAAGATTATAAGCCCATGAGCCTGATGTTTTAAAACTCCTCTTACATTTCATTTTTCATTTTTAACTAATTGTGAACTTTAATGTGTGAATATATTACATATTGATCATATTCCCATTGGGTTATACTCTTATGTTTCTTGTCCCCTACCCCCAATCCACTGAGGGCCCTCCTCAAAAGTGATTAATGTTCATCTTGGTATCTTGAATGCATAAGTGAGTCTCTGTGGGGGAACACTTCCTCAGAATCACCACATGGCTCTTACAATCTTTCTGGCTCCTCTTCCACCATGTTCCCTGAACCTTGGAGTGTGTATAATAAGTCCCCTTTAGTGTTGTGCTCTCAGCAGCGTCTGATTTTCTGCTTTGATGAGTTTTTAGTCTCCTCAGCCTGAAAAGACTCAAACGGAGGTTCTCAGGCTAGCAGTTAGAGCACCTCTCACATTTAACCCACCACTTCCTCTGTAATGTCTCCTGGGCCCTGGCAGGTGTGCTAGAGATGACGCGTCTTGTGCTAGGCAGTTGGCTTTCTTTTGTTGTTGTTGTTGTTGTTGTTGTTGTTGTTGTTGTTGTTGTTGTTGCACTGATGGATCTTGGGTCTTCCCAGTGTTGCTGCTATCTACAAAAAGCACATTTGCTAACCAAGAGTGAGAATAGCATGGATCAAAGAGGATAATTATAGACATTTGGAAGACCCTTGAATGGATATATCCTCTCATTTTAGCCAAGGAATCGCAGGAGCTTCCCTTTAGAGTCTATGATCTCCCAAGTACCAGGTATAAATATTCTCCCACTGAGCAGTCCTCATAGCCAATCAGAGAGCAGTTGAATAAGTCCATAGCCTGCATGCCAGTATTGCACAGGTGTATGCATCTTACCTCACTGGTTGAGTTAGTAGCTTGCAGGGTCCCATTTGTTCCCATGTTGGTGACCATGATCCACCAGCAGCTTCCATGGCCCTTCCCAGCACCATGAGAGCGAGCCAGCAGAGAGATGGCATGAGCCTGGTTTGAAACAGAAGTTTCAGTCTTGACACATCAAGCTGTAGACGATGCCCGCGTGGCTATAACAATCCCCACAGTGATGCTTTGCCCAGTGGTGACTAAGAAACACTTTTGGATCGCCTTTTTGAGTCTGTGAAATTTTCTTTTGAGAATCTTCAAAGACTTATATCCTCCATGGTGGTAAATCACTCTGGGCAAATTATTTAACTTCTTTGCATCCAAGATTCCACGTAGAAAAGCCAGTTGCACAAAGTAGCACAAGCATCTGGAGTTCATTTGCAGCCCAAGGAGCCCTGGCACATTATGCTCCTCTCTTTCCCTCCCTCCCTCCCTCTCTCTCTCTGCTCAAATAAATAAATAAAAATATCAGACAAAAAGGACATCAGAGTACCTTACTAGGGTTGTGTGAGAGCTAAATGAGAAATGTACAAATAGAACTTAGTATGTGGTATTTGGCGCCTAGCAGGTGTCCAGTAAATGTCATTAATATTATGAGTCATTTGATTAGACTTGCCATGATTCATGGAGGGTGAGCCATGTTGCTGGACTGTAGAAAGGCTTTTGAAAGTTAGCCTGAGTCAGAGGTACGATACGGCCCACACTAAAGCCTCAGAGCAAGAAAAAGAAACTCATTGTATTTTTGGAGGCTACTGGCTGAAAAATTTTTTAATATTCTCAAACATTCACTAATTAAGGACAACCTACTTAAAAACAAGCACTGGCTTCCTACCGTGACCACTTTGAAAGACAACAAATAGATTGTGCAATGGGAGCTTCGTGGAAATGTGTGGCTTTCACATCAGACCCTGTCTTCCCAGTCCAAGATGGCTCATCTCGGGGGGCTGATGAACCCAAGGATGACATTGCAAGGGACGTAACGCCAGCACCTGTGCCCTCACACTCTGCAGCTCTTATTTCATCTCCCACGTGGGCTTTTATCCTCCCCCTGAGCCTGGCAGGAATACAGGGGACTTTCTCAGGAGGTTCCTGGGTCTGTGCCATTCCTGCTGGTGTTGCTAGAGTGCCCAAAGGAGGTGTGCAAACTTTTAGTGTGACATAGAAAAGGGACTGGGTTTTCTTTTCCTACTCTTCATCCTGCTGCTCTTACTAGTGACTCTTTAATTTGCACCAGTGGTATGTTTCAGCCCTTCCACTCGAGTTTAATGCTAGAAGCATTTATGTGGGGTGCAGGCGCGGTGGTGGCTTGGCCTTGGAAACATGTTCCCATCATCAAGGCACACCCTAGGCAGTGGAATAGGAAATGATTTTAAAACTCACTTGAAACAAACCATGATGCCAGGCAGTTTATGCTTAAGACTCCCACATCTCAGAGTCTCGGCGTCTGATCTAAGAAATGATTTGGAGAAATATCACGAGGAAAGTAGTATTTGATGAGGTGTAAGTTCAATTTCCTGTTTGCCATGATGGGTCACTTATTCATTCATTTAATACTTATTACTGAGTGGTTATTGACTGCCAAGAGGATCTTGATGCAAAAAAAAAAAAAAAAAAAATGGAAAGGATCCTGGATAAAAGGAAGGAAATCTAAAACACCATTTAGGAAATGGACACACAACTACTAAATAAATGTAAAATTTGCTATGATGTGGGAGTATCAGACTATCAATGTGATTATGTGTTTATACACTATAAGTAAAGTCCAAAAATATCAACATGGTCATTTTTTACTATACATATGGTCGATTAAGTATTTATCCCAGTGTGTGTGTGTGTGTGTGTGTGTGTGTGTATGAGTATTTTCATAAAACAATATAAGAAATGCTTTGGAATAAAAGGAAATTCTAACTTGGGGTTTAGGGAGGTTTCCTAGAAAGCTGGCTTTTGGGTTTTTCCTCAGATTAGCTGGAGTCATAATAGTGACAGTGTCCAGCCCCTATCAAACACACTGAATACATTTTGTGTCATATCCTCTATGTAAAATTATTTTTGACTACCTTATAAAAATCCTCATAACACATCACTAAGTTACCGAGTTCTTACTGTTAGAGATCCAGTGTGAGAAACAAAGCGTTCACACATCAAGTGACACAGCCGAAGGTTAAATGTAGGTGTCTAGACGTGCTTCAAGTGGAAAAGGGAGACAAAGTCCTTATTTGCAGAAACCAGCATGAATTATAGGGAGGAAGTGAAGTAACACATATGCACGAGTGTCTTTAGTCCTCATACTGGGAATTTTGATCATATAGTTACTCTTGAAAAGGCTATGGATGTTTTTTTAAGTTCTTGATAAATCACAGTTGTCTTTAGCTGATCCTACCTCTATTTTGCTCTTCTAAAATGTCATATACACTAATATACCAAATAGATAATTCTTTTTTAAAAAAAATTTTATTTGCAAGCAGAGATAGAGAGTGAGAGAGAATGGGTGTACCAGGGCCTGTAGCCACTGCAAATGAACTCCAGATGCATGTGCCACTTTGTGTATCTGGCTTTACATAGGTACTAGGGAATCAAACCTGGGTCATTAGGCTTTGCAGGCCAGTGCCTTAACCACTGGACCATTTCTCCAAATAAATATTCTTAGTGCAGTTATTCACTCAGTTAAATACACTCGTGAATCCTTAGACAAAAATCATTTCAAAGTCTTTAATATGTAGATCTAATTACTATGAGTCCAGCTGAAAATATTAAGGGCTCCCACACTTCTTAAACTACAAATAAGAAATTCCTTTTTATTTATTTATTTTTAAGGCAAGCCCAACAGCCTGGCCTTTTTGTTCTTATGCAAGAGAGTGAGAGAGAGAATGAGACAGAAAGGGGCTGGAGAAATGGCTTAGTGGTTAAGGCATTTGCCTGCAAAGCCAAAGGATCCTGATTCAATTCTCCAGGACCCACATAAGCAAGATGCACAAGGTGGCACATGCATCTGGAGTTCGTTTGCAGTGGCTGGAGGCCCTAGTGTGCCCATTCTCTCTCTCTCTGCCTCCACCAGGCACACCAGGGCCTCCAGCCACTGTAATCGAACTCCAGACACATACCACCTTGTGTGCATGTGCAACCTTGTGCACTTGCATCACCCATGTGTCTGGCTTATGTGGGACCTGGAGAGTCAAACATGGTTCCTTTGGCTTCACAGGCAAGTGCCTTAACCACTAAACCATCTCTCCAGTTTCTTTTTTAAGTCTTCTAAGTTAAGGGTTATCTTTATTTCCTTGTTGAAAAACAACAAAAGCCCAATTTAAAATCTGTGTTTTGTCCAATAACCAAGCAGTAACCAACTTATTTGTTCTATGATTCATAACAACATTATATTTTTTCAAGCCAAAATGCATTAATTTTTGGCCAAAGACAGAGAGGGGACCAAAATTGCAAACACATAATTTCAAAGGTGCATTCCTCTTAAGAAGATATCCAATATCATATTTCCAAGAATCTTATACTTGAGCTATGAAGTTGGTGACAATTTTTATTCTGTGCAACAGAGTTCTTATGTCAAATGGTTTTGCTTGGTAAAGATTTTGTAGCGTGTATATGCATTTACTTTTATTTATTTATTTATTTATTTATTTATTTATTTATTTATTTATTTTTTGGAGAGAGACACAGAGAGAGACAGAGAGAGAGGGAGGGGAACACAGAGAATGGGCACATCAGCCTCTGAGAACAAACTCCAGATGCGTGCGCCCCCTTGTGGTCAAGTGTGGCATTGTGCCCTCGCATCACTGCATCTGGCTAAATGTGGGACCTGGAGATTGGAACTGGAGTTCTTAGACTTGGCAGGCAGGCGCCTTAACCGCTAAGCCATCTCTCCAGCCCACATTTCTTTTTAAAAAATATTTAATTTGTTATTTGAGAGAGAGAGGCAGATATATAGAAGAAGTGGTATGCCAGGGCCTTCAGCCACTGCCAAAGAACTCCAGATGCATGTGCTCCCTTGTGCATCTGGCTTATGTGGGTACCGAGAAATTAAACCTGTGTCCTTAGGCTTTGCAGGCAAGTGTGTTAATCAATAAGCCATCTCTCCAGCCCTGCATTTCTTCATAAGATATTTGGTAAAATAAAAACATGAATGAACTTAAATTTGCCTTAAATATAACACATCCATTAGCAGTAAGTTGTTAATACCTTTTTGAAATTTTATTGAAAATCTATGCTGCAAGAGAAAATGTGTATTTGCTTGCTTTGTTCCACTCCAAATTATTTGATGAGAGTTATATTTTGCTAGCTGAGCAAAGCTTACTTTGCTAACAGTCATTACATACCAATGGACTACATTGAACGCAAGTCCAGAGTAGGGTTCTCTAAAGAGACAGCTAGTGGACAGTAAGGTGATGCTGATTCGATGTTGGGGGGACTACTGAAGTTTGCTCAGACATGCAAGTCACCACCTAACATGTACAATCAAAAGTTCACAGTTCTGGACTGGAGAGATGGCTTAGCGGTTAAGGCGCCTGCCTGCTAAGCCTAAGAATGCGGTTCCAATCTCCAGGTCCCACGTTTAGCCAGATGCAAAGTGACACAAGGGCACAATGCCGCACTTGCCCACAAGGGGACACACACATCTGGATTTTGTTTGCAACAGCTGAGAGGCTGCTGGCACGCCCATCTCTATCTGTCTCCCTCTCCCTCTCTGTCTCTCTCTGTGTCTCTCTCCAAAAATAAATAAAAGTAATAAAAATATATATTTTTTTAAAAGTTCAGAGTTCTATTTTTCCACCTGAATTGCTCTATTAGATGAGAGATGGAGTGTGGTACTAACCATCATCATTCTTAAATAAAAACGACATGAAAACATTTCCGCATGCTTCTGATCTGGACTGGTGTATATCAGTGACATATATATATAAATGCAACATGTAACAGGTTGAATTCATTATCATAGGGTCAAATTTTCAACTTTTAATGCTGTGTGTACATAGTGTCAGAATTCCTCATACTCAAATGGCTCTATCTCAGTTTGTTTCCAAAATTTGATGATTTTTTTTTTCATTCAGCAAAGACAAAAAAAAAAAAAAAACTGTGAGCATATTATTGAGAATTTTTTTTCAAAAAGGTTATTCAATTTTTATGGCAGAACATGAAGTACTGCTTACAGAAACTGATGCGATCCAAGTGAATTTGGGATGCATTCATTGGTGCCTTAGAAATGAAGCCACACAAGCGTCAGGGTTCTAGATTTAGTGTGAAGAACGCATTGACACACATGTGATAGGAAACTCAAAGCAGTGAGAAATTGCTCGCCAAGTTCTCAATTTAAATACCAAAAACTATCTTGCTGCCCAGTTCCAAGTATCTATAGTTTTGTACCAGAATTTTCTAATAAATAGAAAAGAAAAGAAAAAAAGATAAGTCCCTGGATGTATAGTCTGGCCTAAATCTCAATGTAATTTTGACACGAAGCTATTCTTAATCTTATGAATTAAAAAATATGTTTTATTTTAAAACTAGATGATAATTTTTGTAATTTATTTGACATGACTCATCTATTCCTCAAGTGATTTCTAGATGGCTAGCTTTAAAAACTCTTATAGAGTACTGTGTTATAAAGGCTCATTTTTATGCTTCAAGTTACACAATACCTATACTCTCCATTCATAACTTTAAAATTGCTTAGTAAGTGGCTTGCTCAGCACTTCTCAGACCTGAGTAGAAACTCTGCCCTTCCCTGAGCAGGCTGCCCAGCAATGGTAATTCCACCAGAATATTAAAATCAATAATCTTAAAACTTCAGGGATTTTCTTTACTTTAAAACCATGGCTTTTCTGGTTATTACATATTTTCCCTTGGAAGCGAAAATCTATTTGAAATCTACTATCTATAGACAAACAAAAATAGGAGGGTACAGTGAAGAAGAGCAGAGTTCCCAGTCCCCTTGATGGTAAAGGTCCTTTATGAGAGAGCTAAAAGTATGCTCAAGCCAACCTCAGCAGCTGCTCCCTCTGAGGACTCGCTGACTCTCAGCCTCCATGTGCAGTTTCTGCTGTCCTGCATTTTTTTTTTCCTTCTTCTTCGGTGTTTATATTTGGTGGTAGCAAGAGACTCTATTAGTAACTCTGAGAATGAACTTCGGTATATACCACAAAATTCTCTGAGATATTTTCTTTAGTCTGAGAAGATTTCAGAAGATATGAAAGAACCTGTGGGCCAAGACGGCACGTTCCCTCTGGGCCTTGAAGCTTATTTCTCAAGAGAATTAAATCGCAGCTAGAAGAGTGTGAGAGGCGAACGGAACTCGAGGAACCATCTTCCTCATACAGAGAACACTGATGTGGAAATCGGGAATGCCACTAAGTTATAATCAGACTAGAGTGTGGGCTGGAGAGATGGCTCAGTGCTTAAAGCACTTACCTGCAAAGACTAACAAACCAGGTTCGATTCCCCAGTGCCCACCTAAAGCCAGATGCATAAGTGGCACATGTGTCTGGAGTTCATTTGCAGAGGCTAGAGGCCCTGGGGTGCCCATTCTCTTTCTCTGCTTGCAAGTAAATAAGTAAAATATTTTAAAAATATTTTGAAAAACAGAGGAGGGAAATGATGGCAGCAATACAGGATGTGTCCAAAGTTTCTACTTAATAAAATTTTAAAAACCTACCAAGGAAGCTGACAGAAACTAAGCAAGTGGATAGAATTAAATCTCTACACCTTTTCTGGATTCTTCTTAAAGGTATCTGAAGCAATCACATTGTAAATAAGAGGCGGCTTCTTTTTATAAAGTGTTGTAGTGAATGAAGTGAATAAATGAAGAATATAAGCCTAAAAAACAAAACAAAACAACAACAACAATAACAGAAAAAAACCTAGATCATATCTCTGGGCCCTGAGCAGGCTGATGCTTTGTCTCCAGTCTTTACTTTTTAAAAATATTTTATTTATATTTATTTATTTGATAGTGACAAAGAGAAGCAGAGAGAGAGGGAGGGAGAGAGAGAGAGAGAAAGAGAATAGGCACACCCAGGGTCTCTAGCCACTACAAATGAACTTTAGACAGATGCACCACCATGTGCATCTGGCTTACGTGGGTACTGGGGAACTGAACCTGGGTCCTTGGGTTTTGTAGTGCCTGAACCACTAAGCCATCTCGCCAGCCCAGTCTTGCTTTTCATTTCTTGTTTGTGTGTGTGTGTGTGTGTGTGTGTGTGTGTGTGTGTGTGTGTGGCAAAGACATCTCTTTAGTCACCCAGAACCACCCCCCTAAGCCTCATAATCATCCCCATTAGACTATCACATTACAGTAGAGAGATCCCGACTGTGTTAGCAAGGAGTGTGTGGGTCTCTTTCTAGCTTAATGAGAGAGGAGAGAGGCTTCTGTGAAGGGAATATTTTAAGGACGGTCGCATTGGTACTAAGGCACACAGTCTTTTGTAGTTCCTTTCCTGTTCCAAGAGACTCCTTTTCTGCTGTGTCTCTGAGAAAAAGAAAGCATTGAGTAATCTCCTAGCAGGTCGGCATCCAAATGAGAATTACAGCTTCGATAAGATGCAGAAGTAATATTTGATTTAATCCTACTAAGCTATGTGCCAGGTTTCTCATGCTTGGTCCGAGTCCAATGTAGACAGAGGTTCAACAAATTAGAGTGCACACTGATGGTAGGAGCAGTGTTCAGAGATGTTTGAAGATTATGTCCACCTTGCCAGCTCAGGCTTGTAGAAAGAACGTAAACTTAGACTAACCCTAGATTAATCCAAACACAAAAGAACCTTCAGCCAACGGACTAAGATAGGGCTGAGGAGGAGGGAGAGGGAAGAAAAATATGCTATGTCCTAATCACTAGGGGAGCACCAGGCTGTCTGGGCCAAGTCTGTTCTGATCTATAATGAGATCAATTGCATCTGGAGCTCTTCAGATCCTGGCAGCAGGACAGAAACAGCAGGGCAGCACTGGGAGACAATGACCTCATTGAAGAGCCCAGCCAAGGCCACCAACCTCCATCTCTGGCCCTCCCTTCCTTAACTCACCCTTCTCTCTTCATCCACCACTGATTGCCCATTGCCCAGTGAAGCGGAGCTAGCATTACAATTACAAGGTAAACGGATTCAGCTATCACCCCATCATCTCTTTTCCAACAAGCTATGCAAATGTCTTCCAACCCACAACCACCTTAAATCTTTTTTTTTTCCTTTTTTTTAATTTATATTATTCTGATTTTACATTCATAGTATTGGTTCCATTGTCCTCCTCCCTGTCCTCCCACTTTCAAAGGGACCCTCATCAATGGGGAATGTGGGTCGTGCATTGTGGGGTTAGTCAAGAGTTCTGGGGTGTAGGCCCCAGTCTCTGTGCATAATGCCCCAACTTGTGACTCTAACAATCTTTCCGCCCCCTCTTCCGCGAGTTTCCCTGAGCCACATTGGGGTCCAAACAATTTGCAGTCTAAGATACCCAGCAGGAAACAACTTGACGTAATGCTCATACAAGTGCAGTAGTGGCAAACAGCCATGGTGGGTAACCAACTGCTCTTGATTTGGCTAACAGATCCACTCAGTGGAATGCAACTCATTGCTGGAACTGGGAAATAAGTCAAAACCAGGTACAAAAAATAAGCTCAGTCTCCAAGAGCAAGATACCACCAAATGTGGGCTAGAAGAGAACCTTAAATCTTAAGTGGAGGGAAATTATCTAGCCCCTTGCAAATTTCTTTTTGCCTAATGGCTCCACCTTTATAGATCACATGTAGGGAAAACTTTATCCATCTCCCCTAATCCTTTCAATATGGTATGGGTCTACATAGACCTATGAGTACAGCTCCCCATTCAGCCAACACGTGGATGTGGAAGACCCAGGTAGGTTACGGTTAACGTTGAGGTCACGTGACTCCTCCCTCGAGAAAATCTAGAATGCCTTTCTGTGTTGCCCTATTTTCCTTCACCTCTTTCCCTTTGCAGGTAGCTCAGGAAAACAAGATACCAGAGTGCAACTGGCATGGAATAATGAGTCACAGAAAGGATACAGATAAGTTCTAAGTCATTTAGGGACTGGAAAAAAAAAACTTCTGTATTAAGTAAGAGAAAAAATGTGAGGGGTGAGAGGTTGATGCCAACAACGTACTTAAAAAAAAAAACCACATAGAAAGCCTCTTGGACTTCTGATAACTCTTACAAAACATTTTGATGGATTAAGTGCAAAAAGTGAATCAAGCATATGGATTAAATTTTCATTAAAATACAGATGAGATTTTTTTTGTTATTAAATTAGCTAAATATTTGGCAAAGTAGATTCAGCATTGGCCAATCCAGGGGACACTTGACAAATAGTTCTGAGCTATTCAGTGAACTGAGCACAAAGTCAGGTTGACCCATCCCTAGAGTTCAGAAAAATAAAATAAAATAAAATCTGGCTCTTAATCTGGCTATCTGATTCAGTGTCAAGTATATTTGTGGAGAAATAAGTTTTTTAAACACCAAAATTGCCTACGTGCCTTGAGAAGACCATTGGCCTGCCGAATAGTTACTGAGTAACTCAGCCTGCCCAGTGCATAAAAGGCAGAAATCCACTGACCTGGGAAAAGGTGAGTAGCTCCCAGCCAAGACATTAAGAACTGAAAGGAAGCCAGTGTTTGCGACTGTGCTGTCTAGCCCAGAAACTTAACATAAGGCAACAAATGACTAGGAAATGTTCACTGAAGAAAAAGGACATCGGTGGATGGCTGGCAAGAAACTTTTATTAGCTACATTGATCAGAGAAAAAAAAATTGAAGCAAAAGACAATTGTATATTGATGCAAACTGTGATCATAATGTTTGGGACTTTTTTTAAACATCAAGAACTTTGCTTTACTTATTTGTAAGAGAGAAAAAAAATCCCAAAGGAATTCTGCATGGAAATTTTTGGCACTCTAATGCCAGCTCATTTGGCTATCTTTCCATCAACCCATGGGTTACTGGAATTTTTTTTTAATCTTTCTATCAGTAACCATCTGAACATGACTGTACATGAAATTTCAAGTTTAGCAATCTTTCATTCCTGGACATTATGAAACTCCATTCTAACCCTAGTAAAACTTCAGCTTTGTTCCAGTGTTTTGGGAGGGACGGAAGTATTGGAAGAGCCAAGGTTTCCAGGTAACTAAATATTAAGTATGAAACTACTAGCATCAAAACACTAAAGGAGGGCTTAGCGGTTAAGGCATTTGCCTACAAAGCCAAAGGATCTCGGATCAATTCTCCAGGACCCCCGTAAGCCAGATGCACAAGGGGGTGCATGCATATGGAGTTCGTTTGCAGTGGCTGGAGGCCCTGTTGAGCCCATTCTGTCCATCTCTCTTTCTCTCTCTCTTCCTCTTTCTATCAAATAAATAAATAAAATCTATTTTTTAAAAACACTAAAGGATTATACTTAAACCACTTTGGGTAGGAATACTTGTAAAATGCATGCTCCATTCATCTGTATTCCTAAACAAAGGCCATGTTGTGTCATAAGCACAAGCTAAGGGAAGCTGAAGTATGTGGGGATGCTTCCCTCTAAACTACACCATCTCAGCTTGCAATACTGTTTCAGCACTTGTGTTTTCTCTGTATAGTGGATAGGTGAGGAAAATCAAACACAACACTCTGGGTATTCAAAATAAGGGATTGCATATAGGTATATAGCAATTTACACAATCACTATAATGGCTGAGTGATATGCAAATCAGAGCCACAAATAAGAACATGCAAAATGTTGCCAGAATAAACACCTTCCTTCCTAAAATTGCCCCAGATTTGGTATTTGTTCACAGAAATGAGTGACACACCACCTAAGTCATTTTCCTCCATGTCCACTCTGATTGATTTTTTTTTTATATTATTTATTATTTATTTATTTATTTGCAAGGAGAGAGAGCGAGAGAATGAATGAATGAATGAATGAATGAATGAATGAATGAATGAATATGGGCAAGCCAGGGCCTCTAGCCATTGCAAACAAACTCCAGATGCATGCACCACTTTGTGCATCTGGCTTTACATGGGCACTGGGGAACAGAACCCAGGTCGTTAGGCTTTGCAGGCAAGTGTCTTAACTGCTGAGCCATCTCTCCAGCCCTGTGATTGTTGTAACCTAAGGTCTTATTACTGTGTGTGTGAACCTTCCTCACTAATGTGCCTGTCCCAAGTCTGCTACATTATTTTATTATTGCTTTGACATGGTACCTGGCAAAAAAAACACAGCCCGAGGAAGGAAGGAAGGAAGGAAGGAAGGAAGGAAGGAAGGAAGGAAGGAAGGGGAGGGGGAGGGAGGGAGGGAGGGAGGGAGGGGAGGGGAGGGAGGGAGGGAGGGGGAGGGGGAGGGAGGGAGGGAAGAAAGGTTTACTTTGGGACATGGCTTGGGAACATGGAGTCTAGCATGGAGCGGAGACATTGGGGTAAAAGCACGAAGCAGCCGTTCCCATGACACCTGAAGTCAGGCAGCAGAAAAAGATGAATGCTGTGTGTAACTCAGTTTTCTCCTCTTTCCTTGATATTCAGCTTGGGACCCTTAACCCATGGGATGGCAGTACCCACATTCTGTTTGGGTCTTCCTTCTTTAGTTTAATCCCTCTGGAAAGGCCCTCAAAGACATGTCTAGTAAAGCATCTCTCAGGCTGTCCAAAATCTACAGGTGGGCTGGAGAGATGGCTTAGCAGTTAAGGCACTTGCTTGTGAAGCCTAAGGACCAAGGTTTGACTCCCCAGTACCCACATAGCAGATGTACAAGGTGGCATATGTGTCTGAAGTTTGTTTGCAGTGGTTAGAGGCCCTGACGCCCCCATTCTTTCTCTCTCTCTCTGTGTGCCTCTTTCTCTCCCATAAATAATTTAAATTAATTAATTTTTTTTCTTTTTGGTTTTTCAAAGTAGGGTTTCACTCTAGCCCAGGCTGACCTGGAACTCATACTATATAGTCTCAGGGTGGTCTTGAACTCACCACTATCCTCCTACCTCTGCCTCCCGAGTGCTGGTATTAAAGGCGTGCGCCACCATGCCCGGCCTAAAAAGATTTTTAAAAAACAAAAAATAAAATCTAAAGTCAAGTTAACAATGAAGATTAACCGTCACCCCACCCCTGTCTTTACCACACTGACAATCTATACTGCTTTCAACATAATCTACCTAAAATGCAAACTAGTCAGATAACAGTCTGTTGAAAAATACCTTTTCAAAAAGCAAACCCAGGGCTGGAGAGATGGCTCAGCAGTTAGGCACCTGCCTGCAAAGCATAACAATCTGGGTTCTATTCCCCAGTACCCACAGAAAGCCAGATGCACAGTGGCGCATGCATCTAGAATTCACTTGCAGTGGCTAGAGGCCCTGCTGTGCCCATTCTCTCTCTCTCTCTGTCTTCTCTGTCTCTCTCGCACACACACACACACACACACACACTACTTGCAAATAAGTAAATATTTTTTTTAAATAGCAAACCCTAATCTCAAAATGAAGTTATAATTACTTCTCTTTGTGTGCAAACCTCTCCATGACCAGCCCAACTTTCCCTTTCTGACCTGATCCACGGGGAGTGTGTCTTTGTACATGAATAGATTTCATGACACCCACTGGCAAGACTCCAGATAGCTTTTGTCCCTATGGCAGAATTAAGAGTAACATGACTGAGGTCTTCAAAATGGGAGATCAGGGAGAGGAGAAGGGTGACCTGGGGAAGAAATGGCCTCGCAAGAGAGTGTGAAAGAGAGGAGACAGGTGAAATAATGGGATGGCAATAAGGTACTTCCTGAGGTTGGTGACACATGGCAGCCATGGCCGTGTGGGAATCAGGACGTGACTGTTTCCAGTAAGGCAAGCTTCATGGCGGAAAGAACACAGCCCTTCACAGAGCCCCCAGAGTCTTCTGTGTGTAGAAGCCAGGAGCGGGGGGCAAACCCTTTCGTGGAAGAAGAATCCAGAAGATTGAGCGCTCTGTGGTCGTGAACTTTACTAACTCACTCCGCCAATGTTGTCTACTGGGATGTGGTTGTCGCAATTACTATGACCAACTAATGTTTATGTAACCGTTTACAGTTTCCCAAATGCTACCACAAATGCCTCATCTGAGTATTAAATTCTGACTCCTTCCATCAGGGTTTTCAAAGGGCTCCCAGGGCTCTTCTTTGGCTAAGTAAAATGGTTATCATATGCCATGGTTTTTTATGGGAACTTTGAACTCTCTTTAACTCTTGGCAAGACTGCTGTGTTTAATTAGGTGTTAAAATTAACAGGGTAACATGATAGAGTCTCAAAGAGATTCAAATGAACTTAAAAAACCCACAATTCTCTTCAAGAAAGTCAGCTGTGGTGTGTGGAGGGAAGCGAGAGTATCTGCTGTTAGAAAATACAGGGTAGATCTGGACTGTGAACTTGCATGTTTGTTCCTGTTAAACATCAGACCTATCAGAGTTCACTCTTGTGTCCAAGAGAGAAGTTTCAAAGTAGATGTGGAGGGAGTGAGTCATTATATTATATGATTAGTGGGTTAATTTACCACTTTTACTTAGCATTTTAATGTACATTTATTTATTTACTTGTTTGACAGAGAAAGAGGGAGAGAGGGAGAGAGAGAATGGGCGCCCCAGGGCCTCCAGCCACTGCAAATGAACTCCAGAGGTGTGCACCCCTTTGTACATCTGGCTAACATGGGTCCTGGGGAATCAAGCCTGGGTCCTTTGGCTTTGCAGGCAAATGCCTTAACCTCAAAGCCACCCCTCAAGCCCTTACTTAGCATTTTAAAGGCTTACACTTCAATCTTATATTGAACTACTAGCCAGCTTATATCAAGGATATTAAAAATCCAGGGCTGGAAAGATGGCTTAGCAGTTAAGGCACTTGCCTGCAAAGCCTAAGGACCCAGGTTTAATACCCCAGTACTCACATAAAGCCAGATGCATAAGGTGGTGCATGTGTCTGGAGTTTGTTTACAGTGGCTGGAGGCCCTGGCCCACCCATTCTCTCTATCTGCTTCTTTCTCTCTCAAATGAATAAATGAATAAATAAATAAATAAATAAATAAATAAATAAATAAATAGAAAGATTTAAATTTTAACTTTTTCATAAAACATTTCCCTTTTCTGACTCACACACTGAGGTCTTGTCAATATCAACACTGAGAAACTGACCTTTTGGACAAAATGTGATTTATAGTCCAGCCTGAGACTTGAAAGGACAATCCATTCTAATCAGCACAGTTTTTTGATCACTACACATATCCTCAACCCTTCTTTTGTCTCACTTCTGGAGTTTCTTTCTGAAATCATTTCAGTTAAGTTGCTCTCATCTCCGTGTCCATAAAATCAGGTGTGATTAGGGTTGAGGAGATAACCAGTGAAGTTCTTGCCTCTCAAGCACAATGACCCGACTTCCATCCCCAGTATCCACGAAACACTGCTGGGTGTGACACACACACATATGCACACACACACACACACACACACACATGCACCTTCCCCCTATGAAGACATACACATTAAAAAAAAAAAAAAAAAAAAAGGGCTGGAGCCTGGAAAGATGGCTTAGCGGTTAAGCTCTTGCCTGTGAAGCCTAAGGACCCCAGTTCAAGGCTCGATTCCCCAGGACCCAGCGTAAGCCAGATGCACAAGGTGGTGAATGCATCTGGAATTCGTTTGCAGTGGCTGGAGGCCCTGGCATGCCCATTCTGTCTCTGTCTATCTGCCTCTTTCTCTCTCTATCGCTCTCAAATAAATAAATAAACAAAAAATTTAAAAATTAAAAATAAAACAGGGCTGTAGAGATGGCTTAGTGGTTAAGGCACTTGCCTGTGAAGCCCAAGGACCCAGGTTCAGTTCTCCAGGTCCCAGGTAAGCCAGAAGCACATGGTGGTGCATGCATCTGGAGTTTGTTTGCGGTGGCTAAAGGCCCTGGTGCTCCCATCTCTCTCTCTCTCTCTCTTTTTCTCTCTCTCCCTCTAATAAATAAAGAAAAAAAGAAATAAACTAAAAAAGAAAAACAAACAAACAAACAAAAATGTGATGCAATTAAGACCAAGACAAGGAACTTTTTGAATAAAGTGAAAGCCAAAAGTGTTTTGACTGGAAACATCTGCTCGCCTATTCATATGACCATCACAAAGGCCATTTCCTTGATGTCACACCCTTACCGACAAGGAACGAGGACTTTGCAGCTCAGACCTTTGCATGGAAAATGGGGACTGTTCTAAGAGTTTTGGCTACGCAACGTATGATGGTGGGGTGGTTCTCAAACTAGACAGAGGATGAAAAACAGCATTTTTATGTGCTCTAAGACTGACTTTTATACATTTTCCCATGTGGTTGTTGTAACAAATTTTCCCAAGGCCTGTGGCTTAACGCTAAAGCCCCTTACTCTCTTCATTCAAGAGGTTAGATGTCTGAAATCAGTCTACCTGGGTCAACATCAAGGGCTCAGGAGAACCATCCCTCCCTCCCACCGAAGGCCCTAGAATTGCTGTTTCCATGCCCTCTTTACCTTCTACACCTATGTGGTTTGTAGCCATGGGTCCAGTTTCCAGCTTCAAAGCCAGGCAGGTGGCACCTTCTCCAGTGATCACATCGCCCACCTTCTGAGTCAAACTGCCTTCTGCCGCTCCACCTGCGGTTGTTTTGTTCTTACGCACATCTTCTAGGATAATCGCACCATCTCGAGAGCCTTAATTTAATCACTGCTTCCAAGTCTCTTTTGCCATCCACAGCTTCTGAGGATTAAGACCCAGATAGCTTCTGCGTACCGTTACACACAGCCTCCCCCACAGTTTTATTCTTAATTCTCACACCTGCACCTGCCCACAGACATTGTTATCTGCAGATAAAGCCACTGAGGTGGAGACATGTTAAGAGATGTGTCATTTATTTGGATAATCAAATGCAGAATCAGTTTATTCTGGATGAAGGGAAATCAGGGATATAAAGAAATATTGATGACAACTTTTCCACAGCTATTTTTTTCCCCTCAAATTCCCTTTCAGCTTGCCCTGAGAGCAGAAAAGTCCAGTATAACTCTCTATGCCTTCCTGATTTGAGCAGAAGGGAAAAAAAAATGCTATTTTCAGACTTGGGATTCAAAAGAAGTGGTCACTGGCAAATGGTTGGAACTGAACTTCATAATATTGTATCTCAAGTCCTTTTATGGCTTTTTTCACTTTAAACTTGTGCTATTACAGCAATACTTTAGTCCCTCTACCACTTTCTGAGTGCTAAGTGATGCATATATATTTTTAGACATGTCAATTAATTTAACCCTCACAATATCCCTGGGCTGTAGGTACCATCATTACTCTTTTTTCGTTTCAGATGAAATCGAAGAGCCTAGTAGTTAAGTCATTTTTGGTCGATTTTTCACAAACGAAGACTCAAGCCCAGGTATCTTTTTTTTTTTAGATATTATTTTATTTATTTTTTATTTATTTATTTATTTATTTATTTATTAGAGACACAGAGAGAGAAAGAGTGAGAATGGGTGTGCCAGGGCCTCTAGCCACTGCAAACAAACTCCAGATGCATGTGTCACCATGTGCATCTGGCTTACGTGGGACCTGAGAATCGAACCCATGGTCCTTAGGCTTTGCAGGCAAGCACCTTAACTGCTAAACCATCCCTCCAGCCCCAAGCCCAGCTATCTTTAATCACTAGGCTCTGTACTATCCTATATATAGTCTCATGCTTTATACATATATTTTATTTTATTTTTATTTATTTATTTTATTTATTTATTGGTTTTTCAAGGTAGGGTCTCACTCTGGCCCAATCTGACCTGGAATTCATTATATAGTCTCAGGGTGGCCACGAACTCATGGTGATCCTCCTACCTCTGCCTCCAGAGTGCTGGGATTAAAGACATGCACCATCATGCCTGGCTTTATATATATATTTTGGTTTTTCGTGGTAGGGTCTCACTCTAGCCCAGGCTTCATATATATTTTAATCTCCTTACAGTTTGTCAGTTCTACAACAACAGGCTTTATTCTTATTACTTACCTTTTCTATTTCACTGAAAAAATATTATATGTATATATATATGGCCTTGAAGTGCTGGATAAATGAAAATTTACTATAATTGCATTTTTTTCTTATATATTTTACTTATTTATTCACTTGAGAGGTAGAGAGACAGAGAGGGAGGGAGAATGAGAATGGGACACCAGGGCCTCCAGCCACTGCAAATGAACTCTAGTCATATATGCGACCTTGTTCATCTGGCTTTACATGGGTACTGAGGAATCAAACCTGGGTTCTTTGGCTTTGCATCCAGCGCCTTCACCTCTAAACTGTCCTGCAGCCCTTAAACATTTTCTTTTAGAGCGTTCCTCCTCAAAGTGTAATCCTCAGACCAGTAGCACAGACTTAGGTTTTATAAGAAATACAGCCATTCTCTCTCTATCTATCTGCCTCTTTCTCTCTGTGTCTGTCGCTCTCACATAAATAAATAAATAAATTTAAAAACAGGGCCTGGGGAGATGGCTAAGCAGTTAAGCACTTGCCTGTGAAGCCCAAGGACCCTGGTTTGAGGCTCGATTCCCCAGGACCCACGTAAGTCAGATGCACAAGGGGGTGTGTGCATCTGGAGTTAGTTTGCAGTGGCTGGAGGCCCTGGCATGCCCATTCTCTCTCTATCTATCTGCCTCTTTCTCTTTCTGCTGTTTGTCATTCTCAAATAAATTTAAAAAAATAAAGAAAAAAATTTAAAAAAAGAAACAAATACAGAATTCCAGGTCCTACCCCAGACCTACTGAGTGTGAATCTCCATCTTCGTAAGTTTCCCACCAGATTCACGTGAATATTGAGTATGGAAAGCACATGGTTAGATTCAACAGGCCTCTTTACTGTGTCCCATGCTTGGATATCTTGGCCTTGGCCTTGACCTCTTCAAATTCATTCCAGGTCTGGAGGTGCAGAGCTGGGCCAGCTCCACACAAGCTGTTCCTTT
Source organism: Orientallactaga sibirica (assembly GCA_036365145.1). Classification (NCBI taxonomy): domain Eukaryota; kingdom Metazoa; phylum Chordata; class Mammalia; order Rodentia; family Dipodidae; genus Orientallactaga; species Orientallactaga sibirica. The sequence continues at coordinate 3,027,731 of JAEOAD010001846.1, forward strand.
CATAAGCACTGGTGGTTGTGTGACGATGGCAGCACTATGTGAGGGAAGCATTCGACACTCACCTCTATAGATTGTTGTTTTCTTCAAAGCCTTTCACGGCAAACACAGAGTGTACTGTGGGCCTCAAACACAGAGATACACAACTTTAGAAGGGTGACTTGAGGGTGGGACTAGGTGACAGGCACTCATAGGCTCTCCCTGGCACAGTAACAGAAGTGATCATTGTGGTCACATGCAAAGACACCCTGACACCCCAAAGTAGGTGGCAGGTGCCAAACATCCAGAGACCTTTATAAGCATGTATTTCATCCCCTTCTCTCCCCATCCAGATCCTGCAACCCTGACTGTGGAACTTTGTGCATAAAGGACACAGGTATGGCACATGCTGGGCAATGTTTCTAGAGAATCTCAAGATGGGCGGGTGAGCCCGAGAGCGCAGCCTCTCTTTGGTGACAAGAACGGTTCAACATGAGGAGATGTCAGATCACTACAGTATGACCACTTCTGACATAAAACAGGGAGTCTGCCTGTCTCCAGAATGAACAGGAAAACTGACCTGTTAAAAAGAAAAAAAGCCAATGGCTTTCAGAGCATCTGGCCCACTCTTCCTTCACAGCTCTAGAGACTAGGGGACTAAGGCTAGGAGTTGACTCTATGAGATTTTCTTTGTTTCCGTGCTAGGGATTGAATCCACAGCCTCATGCATGCTAGGCAAGGTCTCTACCAGCGAGCTGTATCGCCAATGCCCTAGACAATTTCTTTCTTTTTTTTTTTTTTTTTTTGAGAAAGCCAGAGAGAGAGACAGATAGAGAATGGGTGCACCAGCAGCCTCTCAGCTGCTGTGAACAAACTCCAGACGCACGCACCCCCTTGTGGGCAAGTGCGGCATTGCGTGCTTGCGTCACTTTTGCATCTGGCTAAACATGGGATTTGGAGAATCAAGTGGGCGTTGTTAGGCTTAGCAGGAAGGGGCCTTAATGGCCAAGCCATTTGCTCCAGCCCCCTCTAGACATTTTCTAATGAAGATTTCAATCTACAGCTATAGAAAAGGATAATTGAAGGAGAACTGCAGTCATTACTATGGTATCATCAAACCATATTCAGAAGGTGCCAATATCAGCATGTGGTGGTTTGATTCGGGTGTCTTCCATAAACTTGGGTGTTCTGAGCATTAGGACCCCAGGGGATGGAGATTTGGGAATTAACTCCTCCTGGAGGCAGTGTATTGTTGGGGCGGGCTTACAGGTGTTATAGCCAGTGTCCTCTTGCCAGTGTTTGGCACACTCTCCTGTTGCCATTGTCCATCTAATGTTGGCCAGAGGGCGATGTCCACCCTCTGCTCTTGCCATCATTTTCCCATGCCACCATGGAGCTTCCCCCCAAGTCTGTAAGCCAAAATAAACCCTTCTTTTTTTCCCACAAGCTGCTCTTGGTCGGGTGAATTCTGCCAGCAATGCAAACCTGACTGCAACACAGCACATGGATAGAGTGGACATTTTTCAGCATTTTAAACCCCAAATTTTAGTTTCCAACAGTACCTGATTCCAATCACATTTAACAGAGGACTCTTGCTTTTGCCCAAGATGGAGTAACAAGAATAAGTTTATTCTTCCTCTGGAAACAACAGCCGCACAGAGCAGGAGGATTTAGCCCTAAGAGACAGGCTGGGAGGCGACAAAGGGTGGCGGTCTTTGAGAAACATAAAATCAGGAAAGCACCGTCACCTGCTTCCTGGAAGGAGTTTCCACAAGAACCTGGAAGAGCTTGGATTCTCAGCTCAGCCTCCTAGTTAGAACAGCTTGAAGCACTGGGCAGCTGCTCCTGAGAGCAGAGGGCCAGAAAGCAGACATATATAGAGAGAAAAGCACCAGAGATTTCCACCCCACAGTACCCAGCTGGCTACTGACTTGCCAGGCAAATATATATATATATAAAATCAACCAGGACAGAGAAAGAGTTAGTGAAGACAGCAGTTGCAGTGCACACAAGATGGGCAAATATTGACATGTGTGTGTGCACTGGTAGGAAATGGAAACTTCATAACTGGCAGGATTTTGGATAAACTAGCATATCGGGGCTCCATTCCTATGTAAGAATTTACCTCATATTTAGCTGCTTATTTAGTACTCATTTATGATCTCAACAGTTCTGTGGGTCAGTGAGCCATGTTTGACTGGGTCCCGCGCTCAGGTCTGCATGAGGCCAAAAGGAAGGTGTTGGCTTTTCTCAAAGGTCTTTTGGTGTTGTTCCCTGTGAGGATAAGACCGAGGTCCTCGTGTTTGCTGTCCGTTCACTCAGCTCCTGAAGGACATTCTCGAGTCTGTTAAATGTGATCTCTCCCACCTGCTGTATGAAATACCCCGTGCTTCGAGGACGACCTTGTCTCTGCAGTCACTCAGAACAACAGTTACTGGTTTTAGATTTCACGTAGGTTCTGACCACTGGCCTAATTATCTCCCCTAAAGGGAACCGTTGAGTAATGATCACATGTGAACAAAAATCCCCTTTGTTCCATATCTCACGACAAACTCACAGAGTTAACACCAAGGAGCACAAACACAAAGACCATCTTTGAGTTCTGCCAACCTGGACCAAGTTAACCAAAGATGGCGACATAGGAACCTCGCCAAAAGAGGCGTTTCTCTCTTCCTCTCTCTGCAAATAAATAAGCGAACAAAAGCAAAACAAACCCCAGCAAAATACACTTTTCTACTAAAAAGTGAGATACATAGTAAACTTTCAAGCCCAGCAAAACAAAGTAGGAGAGTTCCAGAGCGTCTGGAGCCCAAAGCGGCTCCAGCTCCAGCCGCCGCCCAAAGCTCCAGCAGCGCGCGGCAGCGCGCTAGGCGCCGCCTGAGACAGCTGATCCGCAGAACTTTTAAAGACAGGCGAGGAGAATTTTCCACTCACACCGCCTCCTCACAATCTCAAGAAGCGTGGAAGGAGGACAGTAGAGACAAACAAAGAGGCTTGTGAGGAAGAGGATCGCGTAGAGGAACAGGCGGACTTCAGCCGCCACTCACAGCCTCCCCCCCCCCCACCACGGCTGCAAAGTGCGAGTACAGAGACTTGGGAAAGAGCTCGCCAGCAGCATCGGGCGCAGGGAAAGCAGACACCCACAGACACAGCTGACCTCCTGAATCCACGTCACAGCAAAGGAACCAAGCAGCCGGGCAGCATAGCTGTGATCAAACCCGTTCAAAAGGTAATTTGGTTTTATTCATTGGGAAGGGTCTCTCTTGATCACAAGCTGACCTTGGAACTCTCTACAGATCAGAAATCTTAGCCTCCCAGCTGACAGGATTAAGGCGTGGGCTAACACATATCCTTAGGAACTGTGACTTTGTCATAATACCTGCTTTTGCACAAATACTCTGTGTTGTATTTCATTGAAGGGGTACATTGTTGAGTTAAATTTTTGGATCTTGACTGTATTCTGTTCCATTCACCCCACTTGATAATCTCATAGCAGGCAAGGGTCACTTCTGTGATTACTTTGAGAGCCTTAAGAACCACACTTAACACCTTAAACTCCTACACTGAAGACATATAATATCAGATTGATTGATACATCTAACATTACTGCAGATATTTAGAAAACCCAAGCATTAAATTAATTCAAGATGCAAAGATCTCTACATTACAATACAAGAAACACAAAACATCCAGACAATATAAATCCACCAAAAAGTATTAATATATCAGAAATGACCTTCAGTGAGGCTGACTTAGAGGACATCCCGAGAAAGATTTCAAAAGAATGATTATAATTATGTTCAAAGAACTCAAAGAGGAAATGAAAGGGTTCAAAGACCTCAAAGAAGAAATCAAAGGATTCAAAGAAAACACAGAAAACCAATTTAATGAAATAAGGAGGTCAATACTAGACATAAATACGGAAATAGAAAGAATAAAGAAAACCCACTCAGAAATGCTAGCAATAAAGAACACAGTCAGTGAAATTAAAACCTCTGTAGAAAATCTCTCTAGTAGAATGGATGAAGGAGAGAACAGGATATCGAAGCTAGAAGACCAAGTAGCTGATCTAATACAGTCCAACAGAGAAAGACAAAATAATAGGAAGGTATGAATGGGAATTACAGGATATTCGGGACACTATGAAAAGATCAAACATAAGAATTCAAGGGATAGTAGAAGGAGAAGAATTTCACTCCAAAGGCATAGTAGGTGTTTTCAACAAAATCATAGAGGAAAACTTCCCCCAAATTGGGAAAGAGATGCCAATGCAGATACAGGAAGCCTTTAGAACACCAAACAGACAAAACCTGGAAAGAACCTCTCCCGCCATATTATAATTAAACTACCAAACATACAAACCAAAGAAAATATATTGAAAGCAGCTAGAGAGAAAAAGCAAGTGACCTACAAAGGGAAGCCCATCAGACTCACAGCAGATTACTCAACACAAACTTTAAAGGCCAGAAGGGCCTGGAGTAATGTATTCAAGTTCTGAAAGATAAAAACTGTCAACCGAGATTACTTTATCCTGCAAAACTATCTATCCAAATAGATGGAGAAATAAGGACATTCCACAACAAAGACAGGCTAAAGGAATTTTTGGCAACTAAACCAGCTCTACAGAAAATACTTGCAGGAATCATTCATGCTGAGGAGAAAGCAAAGAACACACATCAGGAAATAGGAAAAAATAAACCATACTCAAATAACAGTTAAAACAAGTGAGTAAAGGGAAAACAGGAAAAACTAAAAAATAAGAAGAATGGTGAGAATAAACACATATATGTCAATAATAACTCTTAATATCAATGGTCTCAATGCCCCTATCAAAAGACATAGACTTGCAGACTGGATTAAAAAGCAGGATCCTACCATCTGTTGCCTCCAGGAAACTCATCTCTCAATAAAAAATAGAAACCTTCTTAGGGTGAAAGGTTGGAAAAAGGTATTTCAAGCAAATGGGCCTAGAAAACAGGCAGGGGTTGCTATTTTAATTTCTGACAAGATAGACTTCAATCCAACATTTGTGAGGAAAGATAAAGAAGGTCACTTTATACTGATTAAAGGAACCCTCCAACAGGAGGACATTACAATCCTAAACATATATGCCCCTAACATGGGGCTCCCAATTTCATCAAACAAACACTATTAGAATTAAGGTCAGAGATATCTCCTAACACAATAGTAGTGGGGACTTCAATACCCCACTCTCATCACTTGACAGGTCTACCCAGCAAAAAATAAACAGAGAGACATCTGCATTAAATGATACCATGGAACAAATGGACCTAACAGATATTTACAGAACATTCCATCCAAATGCTGCAGAATATACATTTTTTCTCAGCAGCACACGGGACATTTTCTAAAATAGACCATATACTAGGACACAAATCAAATCTTAACAAATACAGGAAAAATTGAAATAATCCCTTGTACATTGTCTGACCACAATGGGATTAAACTGCAAATCAGCAACAAGAAAATATACAGAGCATACAGAAACTCATGGAGACTAAACAGCACTTTATTGAATGATGTATGGGTCATTGAAGAAATTAAAAAGGAAATCAAGAAATTCGTAGAATCAAATGATGATGAGAATACAACATACCAAAACCTTTGGGACACAATGAAGGCAGTCCTACGAGGAAATTTATAGCCCTAAGTGCATATATTAAGAAATTGGAGAGTTCACAACTAAACAATTTAATGCTTCTCATAAGGCCTTGGAAAAAAGAAGAACAAGGCAAACCAAAAATTAGTAGGCGGGGAAGAAATAATAAAGGTTAGGGCAGAAATTAATGAAATGGAAACCAAAAAAACAATCAAAAGATCAATGAAACAAAGAGTTGGTTCTTTGAAAGGATAAACAAGATTGACAAACCCTTAGCAAATCTGACCAAAAGAAAGAGAGAAGAGACAAAAATTGATAAAATTAGAGATGAAAAAGGCAACATCACAACAGATACCAAAGAAATTCAGAAAATCATACGGACATACTTTAAGAATATATATGCCTCTAAGTTTGAAAACCTGAAAGAAATGGATGAATTCCTTGATTCATATGACCTACCAAAATTAAATCAAGAAGAGATAAACCATTTAAATAGAACTATAACAACCACAGAGATTCAAGCAGTTATAAAAAGTCTCCCAACTAAAAAAGCCCAGGCCCAGATGGATTCACTGCTGAATTTTACCAGACATTCCTGGAGGATCTAACGCCAATGCTTCTCAAACTTTTCCATAAAATAGAAAAGGAAGGAACTCTACCAAAATCCTTCTATGAAGCCAGCATCACCCTGATACCCAAACCGGACAAAGACAGATCAAAAAAGAAAACTATAGACCAATCTCCCTCATGAACATGGATGCAAAAATTCTCAACAAAATACTGGCAAACAGAATACAAGAATTTATCAGAAAGATTATTCACCCTGACCAAGTAGGCTTTATCCCAGAGATGCAGGGATGGTTCAACATCGCAAATCCATAAATGTAATACACCATATAAATGGTCTGAAGGACAAAAATCATATGGTCATCTCAATAGATGCAGAAAAGGCATTTGACAAAATCCAACACCCCTTCATGGTGAAAGTATTACAGAAACTGGGAATAGAAGGAGCATATCTCAACATAATAAAAGCTATTTATGACAAACCTACAGCCAACATAATACTAAATGGGGAAAAACTTGAAGCTTTTCCTCTAAATTCAGGAACAAGACAAGGGTGTCCACTTTCCCCACTACTATTTAATATAGTACTGGAAGTCTTAGCCACAGCAATAAGGCAAGAGACACTCATAAAGGGGATACAAATCGGAAGGAAGAGATCAAATTATCATTATTTGCAGACGATATGATTCTATACCTAACAGACCCTAAAGTCTCTACCTGCAAACTGTTAGAGCTGATAAACACTTTTAGCAATGTAGCAGGATACAAAATAAACACACAGAAATCAGTAGCTTTTCTATATACTAACAACAAGCGTGCAGAGGATGAAATCAGGGAATCTCTCCCATTCACAATTGCCTCAAAAAAATAAAATACCTTGGAATAAACTTAACCAAGGAAGTGAAGGATCTCTACAATGAGAACTTTAAAAAACTCGGCGACAAATTACAGAAGACACAAGGAAATGGAAAGACATCCCATGCTCCTGGATTGGAAGAATCAATATTGTGAAAATGTCAATCTTACCAAAAGCAATCTATACATTTAATGCGATCCCTATTAAAATCCCAATAGCTTTCTTCACGGAAATAGAAAAAACAATCCTAAAATTCATCTGGAAACACAAAAAACCTCGAATAGCCAAAACAATTTTGCGAAACAAAAATCAGGCAGGTGGTATAACCATACCCGATTTTAAGTTATATTACAAAGCCATAGTAACAAAAACAGCATGGTACTGGCACAAGGACAGACAGGTAGATCAATGGAACAGAATAGAAGACCCAAATATTAATCCAAGCAGCTACAGCCACCTGATTTTTGACAAAAATGCCAAAAATATTAATTGGAGAAAAGATAGTCTCTTTAACAAGTGGTGTTGGGAAAACTGGACATCGGTATGTAAAAGGATAAACATAGATCCTTGTCTTTCTCCATGCACAAGAGTCAAATCCAAATGGATCAGGGACCTTGATATCAGACCTGAAACTCTGAACCTGCTAGAGGAAAAAGTAGGGAAACCCTTCAACATATTGGCATAGGTAAGGACTTTCTGAATATAACCCCAATTGCTCAGCGAATAAAAACACTAATCAACCAATGGGACCTTATGAAATTACAAAGCTTTTGTACAGCAAAGGACACTGTGAGTAGAGCAAAAGACAACCTACAGAATGGGAGAAAATCTTTGCCAGCTATACATCTGACAGAGGATTAATATCCAGAATATACAAAGAACTCAAAAAACAGAATAATAAAATTCAAACAACCCAGTTAAAAAATGGGCTATGGAACTAAATAGAGAATTCACAGAAGATGAAATTCAGATGGCATATAAACATCTGAAAAAATGCTCCACATCCTTAGCCATCAGGGAAATGCAAATTAAAACCACTTTGAGATTCCATTTCACTCCTGTCAGAATGGCTTCCATCAAGAAAACAAAGGACAATAAGTGTTGGCGTGGATGCGGAAAAAGAGGAACACTTCTACACTGTTGGTGGGAATGTAACCTAGTCCAACCATTGTGGAAATCAGTGTGGAGGTTTTGAGACAGCTAGAAATAGATTTACCATATGATCCAGCTATAGCACTCCTAGGCATATATCCAGAAGACTCTTCTCACTTCCTTAGAGATACTTGCAAAACCATGTTTATTGCCGCTCTATTCACAATAGCTAGGAAATGGAAGCAGCCTAGATGTCCCACCACAAATGAATGGATAATAAAGATGTGGTACATTTACACAATGGAGTTCTACTCAGCAGTAAAGAAAAATGAAATTATGAAATTTGCAGGGAAATGGATGGATCTGGAAAGGATTATACTAAGTGAGGTAACCCAGGCTCAGAAAGCCAAGCGTCACATGTTCTCTCTCATATGTGGATCCTAGCTACAAATAGACAGACTTGTGTGTGAACTGGAACCAAAAATTGGTGCCAGAAACCAGTAAGCTGGTAAAAGGCTATAAGGGACGGAGGAAAGGGAAGGACTGAAGTGTATGGTATTGCACATATGTAAGTGGAAGGACTGATTACAAGGAGGGAATGGCCTAACCAAGGCCATGGGTAGAGAATACATAAAAAAGAAGGGCAAGGGAGGGTCAATCTAATTTCAAAAGATTGTGAATAAGACTTATGTAAAACTACTGTTTTGAATAATGGTACATCTAGAAGCTGTAGACTGTTACTAGAAAATTTTCAGTACCTGGGATGGGATACCTTCCAGTGAGTTGTTGGCCAAGGAGGTCGGTAGCCTCCAAAACATTAAAGGCTTTTGCCAAAGCCCTTGGTTTTCCCTGAGAAACAGACAGTAAGACCCTATTGCTGAAGACATCTCTTGCCTGAGAGGCAAGGTCACTGAAAGCAAGCTGGTGCTGAGCAGAAAACCTTCTCCCTGTAGACCAGCCAACTGAAAGCTGGAAAAAGCTGCACTGCATGCAGAGTATGGGAGACAGAAGTCATCAGCAGTGAAAACAGTGGACGCTGAATATTCAAATTTGGCCAGACAGGCCCAAAGACTGAGCAGGTGCAATAGTGGCATGTCTACTCGTGGGGTAACCAACTGCTCTATAATTGGACTAAAGGCCCTCTCTACGGGAGGAATACATACCTGGTACTGAAAAAACTAAGTAAAGTCTATGGTAGGTAAGGTCATAAGCCTTAGGGGTATAAAGCATGCCCTTATCTAAATGTATATACTATTCCCACCAAGCTGCCCGGAAAATACTACACTTAATAATGCTCATATTCACATATTAATGCTACTCTCACTTCTGGTTAGAGAAGCTTCTCTTTTCAGATGGCGATGACCACTGGGATGATCAAAGGCAACATAGTGCTGAGAAGAAGGGATGGAGAAGTGCCCAGCACTGAAACATCTCTGTCACACCCTCAAGGCTCAGGGATCATTGCGGAAGAGGGGCGGATAGAATGGAAGAGCCAAAGGAAAGTGCGACTCCCTACAATGCAACTGCCCAGACAGAAATTGGCCTTGATATCCATGACCTTGCTGTGCCTAACAATACCTCCATAAGACCCTCATAGTAGAAGTAAAGAGGATGACATCATATTAAAAAAGAGACTAATGGAGAGAGGGAGGGGATATGATGGAGAGTGGAGTTCTAAAGGGGAAGGGGAGGGGAGGAAAAATACGCACCTTTGGTATGTAAGTATGTTTTGTTGTCAATAAATATTTACCTGCACAAGCTGAGGGCCTGAGGGGGACTGAGACTGTCAGAGTTCACGTCTCCAGATCCCATGAAAACGGCTCAGTGTGGCCACGCATACCTGCAACCTTGTTCCCACGAGGAAGGAGAAAGCTGAGAACCATCTGAACCCCTCAACTTCCAGACTCAGAAATGAGACTTCAGCTCAAAACAAGACCGTGCTGGTTTGACTCAGGGGTCCCCCCATAAACTTAGGTGTTCTGAATGTAGGCTCCCAGCTGATGGAGATTTGGGAACTAACGCCTCCTAGAGGCCAAGTATTGTTGGGGGCGGGCCTACAGGTGTTATAGCCAGTGTCCCCTTGCCAGTGTTTGACACATTCTCCTGTTACTGTTGTCCATCTGGTGTTGGCCAGGGGGTGATGTCCACCCTCTGCTCATGCCATCATTTTCCCCTGCTGTCATGGAGCATCCCCTTGAGTCTATAAGCCAAAATAAACCCTTTTTTCCCCCACAAGCTGCTCTTGTTTGGGTGGTTTTTTCAAGCAGTGCAAACCTAACTACAACAAAGACCATGGGTGGAAGAGTGATAGAACAGGACTCCTGTTGTCCACTTCAGCCAACGTAGGTAAATATCCCCACTGCAGGCAAGCATAAGGGACACCACACCACACCATACCATAGTACACAGGGAGAGAGAGAGAGAGCATTACACATTCCATCACAAACACAAAGACTTAAAAGTTAGAGGAAAATTGACTATGTCAGGTAGAAACACAGAAAATATTTTTAAAAGACAATGGTCATTTAGTAGAAATGAAAATGACACTGAGTAGAACGAAGCTATCTATGTAAGACATTACAGAAGAAAAGATTAATGAGCTGGGCGATACAGTAATAAAAATCTACTTAAGAGCTGAGTATGGTGGCTAAGGACTTTAATCCCAGCCCTTGGGAGGCAGAGATAGGTAGACTGCCGAGAGTTCAAGGCTACCCTGAGACTACATAGTGAATTCCAGGTCAGCCTGGGCTACAGCAAGACCCTACCTCAAAAAATAAAACAAAACAACAACAACAAAAGCTACTTGAAAATAAAACACACAGAAAGGATTTAAATAAATAAACAGAACACCCATGAGATTTGGGCAAGTTTAAGTCTATAATGTATATAAATGGAATCTTTAAAGGGGGCAGAAAGAAGAGTAATGGGTGCCAATTTTCCAAGTCTGATGAAAACTACAAGCCCACAGACCCAGCTCAACCCTCAGAACAAGAAGCATGAAGGAAATGACACCACAACGCATCGTCACCAAATTGTCAAAACCAAAGTTGAAAAGAAAATCTTGAAAGCAGCCCAAAGAAAACCAGTGCTGAGTGGCCTGACTGAAAATAGAGACAGATAAAAGCACGTGTCTTATCAGAAACAAGGCAGATGATGAAAAGTGGAACATTTTCAAAGTATTTTTTTAATTGTCAGCACAGGATTCTACATTTTAACAAATGAGTCATTTATTTTTTTATTTTTTAAAATATTATGGGGCTGGAGAGATGGCTTCACCATTAAGGCACTTGCCTGCAATGCCAAAGGACCTTAGTTCAATCCCCCCAGGACCCACGTAAGCCAGATGCACAAGGTGGTGCATTCATCTGGAGTTCGTTTGCAGTGGCTGGAAGCCCTGGTGTGCCCATTCTCTCTCTCTTTCTCTCTCTTGCTTTCTCTCACTCTGCTTCCTTTCCTTCTCAAATAAATAAATAAACATTAAAAATACTTTTAAAATTTTATTTATTTGTAAGTAGAGAGAGAGAGAGAAAGAATAGGCACACACCAGGACCTCTAGCTATTGAAAATGAACTCCAGATGCATGTGCCACTTTGTGCACTGGCTTTACGTAGGTACTAGGGAATCGAACATGGGTTGTTAGGCTTTCCAGGCAAGCACCTTAACTGCTGAGCCATCTCTCCAGCACTATTTTTTATTTTTAAAAATATTTGTTTATTTATTTATTTACAAGCAGAAACAGACAAGGAGGAACAGAAAGAGAGAGTTGAGAAAGAGAATAGGCATGCCAGGGCCTCTAGCCACTACAAACAAACTCCAGATGCATGCGCCACTTTGTGCACCTGGCTGTTTACTTAGGTACTGGGGAATTGAACCTGGGTCATTAGGCTTCACCACTCTAAGTGCCTTAAGTGCTGAGCAATCTCCCCAGCCCATAACTGAGTCATTTAAAACTGGAGAGAATTCTCTGTCAGATACCTAACAACCAAAGACTCCATTGGCATTAGAGCTGCCCTGTAAGAAAGGCTGAAAGCCTCCCATTGCAGAGAACAACGATTCGCAGATGGAAATCCATACCTACGCAAAGAAATGCAGACCCTCAGGAATTATAATTACATGGGTATTTATGACTTTCTTTTCTACTGCTGGAATGCTTTTAAAATAATTGGACATCTACAACAAAGGATGGTGAACATTTTTCTAGGAGTCAGTTTTGTGCCAGTCAATCACTTGTTCAAAGTTTCCATGAAAAAAGTATGTAAGCATGAGGTTGAGAATTTAGCTCAATGGAAAAACACTTGGGTTCAGTCCTCAACACCAATGCATACATATTACATACATATGCACACACACATAGTCACATATATGTATGTGTATGTGTGTGTGTGTATATACATATATATGTATATATATATACACACATATGTATGATATTATGGTTGTATTGCAGTTAAATTTTATTGTTGGTAAGCTAACAGGACTGTAGTTTGCCAATCTCTGTCCTAAAGCTCAATTACTTGTTTAGTATGATAAACATAATATTTATATGTGGAAAAGGTATGGCAATGTTAGTGCAAAGGCCAGAGGTAGAAACTGGAAGTAGGCTAGTGTAAATTTCTTACAGTATGTACAAGCCAGCGCCATGTTAACTGAAGGTAGACTATATAAGAATAAAATAACTGTGTTCCATGAATCCTCGAGCAGCCATCAAGAAAACAAAAAGGTTATAGTTAATACATAAGGAAATGAGATCAGAAAGCGGTGTCAAACAAAATATTCAAAAGAAATCACTACAAAAGGCAAGGAGATCGAATAGCAAGCTGGAGAAGCAAAATGAACAGCAAGGAAGTCAAGCACCCTGGTGAAAATGTTTACAGCCATAAGGGAAGAAGGGGCGACATGCAAGGTCAAGGGCGGCTTTTAACAGAGAGATAAACCTGTGAAATGCACAAATAAAAACACAATCACCATGAGTTTCTAAGTAGACTTGACACAATGAAAGACAAGAAAAAAGGAAAGCTGAAAATTAAGCAATAGAAATAACTCAAATAAAAATGATAAAAAGAAGAGCAGGTGAGAGCTGTAAAACATTATCAGAGTTCTATAAAATTAATGTCAGATTCCATATCATGAGTCCAAAAAGCTTAGAGCATACCAGCAGGTTACTGAAAAATGCACATCGACATTGCCTCTCCCCCCCATAATGCATGACCCACAATCCCCATGGGGTTGACCTACTTCCCCAACAAGGAGGCCTCTTCAGAAAAAGGGAACAGGGAGTAGGGAAAGGATGGTACCAACATCTGTTGTTTACATACTAAATATGTCCATATCTAATAAAAAATCACAAAAAATAATCTTACAGTGTTGCTACCTAAGAATAGGATGTAACAAACAATACCTAATGGATAAATGGACACATATACAATTATACGCAGGGTCTTCAAAATCCTTTTCTCGGTAACTCATAGAAAAATTAAACGGATGGTAAGCAGGTGTGGAGTAGAGCTGAAAAGGTCATCAAACAGCCTGACTTACTGACATTCACTATCACTCAACAAAGAACAGCAGAAAGTTCTCTCAAGTGTACACGGAATGTTCATCAAGACAGACCAATTTCTGTGCCATAAAACAAACCCAGGGCTGGAGAGATGGCTTAACAGAAGCCTAAGGACCCATGTTCAGTCTCTCTCTCCAGATCCCACATAAACCAGACGCACAAAGGTGAGGCAAGCACAAGGTTGCACATGCCTTCTAGGTAGCATAAGTGTCTGGAGTTTGATCGCAGTGGCTGAGGCCTGGAGCGCCAATTCTCTCTCTCTCTCCCTCTCTCCCTCTCTCTCTCTCTTTCTTTAAAATAAAAAAGAAGAAAAGAAGAATAAACCTATACAGAGTTTAAAGATTAGAACTTAACTATGTTTCTTGCACACAGTTAAACTAGAAGTCCAAACAGTAAAATTCAGAATATTCTCAAATATTTGGAAAATAAACTACCTACTTCTAAGATACTCATGAGTCACAGAAGTCTCTAGGGAAGTTTTCATGTAGTCTGAATCCGTGTGTGTGTGTGTGTGTGTGTGTGTGTGTGTGTGTGTGTGTGTGTGTAAATTAAAACACACGTGAATTATGTCACAGCTCTCCCATCCAGGTATTTAACAATGACAAAAGGACACTGTCCACTCAATGACTTGTACATGATTGTCCTCAGCTCCAAATAATTTACATGTCTACGAATAGGTGAATAGGCAAATTTTGGTATATCCATATAAAAAAGGGGGGTAAACATATTTTGGTATCTTCACACACTGCAATGGGAGTGCATAGATTATTAATATCCAAAATGGGTGAATTGCAGGACATCCAATATAAGAGAGATAAACCAGGCTAAAGGGAATGCATCTGATCCATCTTGTGTAAAATTCTAGGAAACACTGCTCCTATAATGACAGGTCTATGTGGAGTGCAGGGAAGCGGAGAGGCGGGAGATGAACTTCAGAAGAACCTGACCTTCAGGGTACGGCTATAGTCACCATCTTGTGACTGTGGTGACAATTTCATCAGTGTATGGAGCAGACAAAATCTACCAACACTGTACAGGTATGAATGGGTACAGTTATTGCACGTCCACTTCAATCCGTTAAAAACACAAATGACCTGGGGGCGGGGAAATCATGTGAATTTGAACAATTTGAGTTGGCCTCAAGTATCGATCTTGCTTGAGTTGGGATCTTTGAAGAAGCCACCTATACTCTCCAGCCCTCTGCTCGCTGCACATATAAGAGTAAATATGGGGAGATGGCTTAGCAGTTAAGGCACTTGCCTGCAAAGTCAAAGGACCCAGGTTCAATTCCCCAGTACCCATGTAAGCCAGATTCACAGTGTGGCACATGCATCTGGAGTTCATTTGCAATGGCTAGAGGCACTGGAGCACCCATTTGCTCTCTCTCTCTCTCCTTTCCTCTCTCAAATAAATAAAAATAAAATATTTTTTAAAAAGAATAAATACAGGGAATTTGATCACAGCTGAACTCCTTCGTGGATTTTTTTTTTTTTTTTTTTTTTTTTGCCTGAAGGACTAGATGTTCAGCATTATTAAGAGTTTGAAACACAATGCTCCCAAAGGGAACAGACTTAAAGATAAATACAGTCTAGAAGAATAACTATGGTCCCAAGTTTTCTATTCAACATCCCCCAGCCTATGCATTATGCCTCTCTCCCGATCCTAATTGCCAGCAACAGTGTCACACTCCTTATTCCTTTTTTCCCCCCATTTTCCCCAAGGTCCTTCTAAAAGGGTGTCTGGATTCACTATTAAGATGCCGTGTTACCTCATGATGAAGTATTTTTCACTTCTTATTCTCAGTAAAAAAATCTCAAGACTGGGCAGTTTTAGTATGGCTTTTTCTCCATCAAGAGAAAAACGATCCCATATTTGGCAGCCACAACAGCTTGTAACTCATCTTCACGCTGCAGCATTTGTGTGCCTGCCATTGGGCACACCCCCGCTCCAGGAGGCTTCGGATGCATGCAGCCCATACAGTTACCATGACTCACTCCCATAAAGCCACGAGCCAGGCCACAAAAAACTCAGAGGAAGACAGACATCTAATTCCGCAGCCTTTCTGCATCCGTTCAATTAGGTCAACATTCACAACCAATAAATTAAATTGAATATCCTAATGATATTTGCCGTTCCTGACTTTCAGTTGATTTCCTTAAAGAATTAGCATTCCGTTTTTCTAATTTCAGGGAATATTGAGAGCTGTCCTCCAGTTAACTGAATCCAGCATTTCAAATACTTCCTCCCAATAAGGCAGCCTGTTGTTGCTCCACTACCCTTTCAATAATTGGAACGGGTTAATATTTTATTTTATTTATGAGAGAGAGAGAGAGGCAGGGAGAGAGAAAGAATGGATGCCCCAGGGGCTCCAGCTGGTGCAAACAAACTCTAGATGTGCATGGGCCATGTTGTGTATCTGGTTTATATGGGTCCTGGGGAATTGAACTTGGGTCCTTTGGTTTTACAGGCAAGCGCCTTAACTGCTAAGCCATCTTCTCCAGCCCAAGGTTGGGTTTTGAAGCAGTTTTTCAGCTTCATGAGCATTCAGCAAGGCAACCCCACTTTAACCCAGGAAGCAGCTGCAGTGTCCTCGTGACTCGGTGCTCTTGGGTGGCCAAGCAACTAGTTTGTGGCTCACAGTCACACATCAATCCTTGACAAGTGATCTTCTTCGCCATTGGAACCCCCAGTCTCAAAGGCCTGCTTCCTCTCTTTTGTTTATTGTTCCTGCTAAGGACTTCACCCTCTGGTTAGTTGTGGTTTACTTATTTATTTATTTGTTTTTAAGCAACTGGAAGTTGCTATGGTCTATATGGGGGGGGGGCTGAGTTATTTTGTTGTTGTTTTTTTAGCTTGTTCATTCTGTTACCACATAACTAAAGGCAGCAAGAAAACACAGTATTTATCTTCTTTTTTTTAAAAAAAAATTATATAAGAGAGAGAGAGAGGCAGATAGAGAGAGAATGAGTGTGCCAGGGCCTTTAGCCACTGCAAACGAACTCTGAACCCATGAGAAGCTGTGTATATATGGCTTACATGGTACTGGGGAATCGAACCTGGGTCCTTAAGCTTTGCAGGCAAGTGCCTTAACCACTAAGCCATCTTCCCAGTCCATTTATCCTCTTTTACTTTGTTTTGTTTGTTTGTTTTTGTTTTGTTTTGTTTTTTGAGGTAATGTCTCACTCTAGCTCAGGCTGACCTAGAATCCACTAAATAGTCTCAGGGTGGCCTTGAATTCATGGCAATCCTCCTACCTCTGCCTCCTGAGTGCTGGGATTAAAAGTGTGAGCCACCACGCCCAGCTTTATTCGCTTAAATATCAGCTTCCTCTGGACCCTGGCTATTCAGGTAAGTGGAATTTTCTAGCACACATGTCCTCCAGTCTTCTCATTTTTCAATTGGCAGCTAATTGACCTATCATTTTTTTACTCTGCATAAGGGATTTGAAATGTATGGAACACTACTAAAAGGTAAAAATAACCAGGCCAGAGTCAACCCATTTGGAGAGAAAGTATGAGTTGCCCTCTTCCCTTTACCAGAACGGCAGCCCTGAAGTGCCCCAGTGGTCAATTGTTTGTTCTCCTCTTGGAGACAGAATCCCGTGGGATGGCTGACTTCTTGTGCATGATTTTTCTGGTTGGTATTAATCAAATCAACCACACATTCTTTGCTTGGCAGTCTATTAGCAACTCTGATTTGAAATTTGTTTCATAATATATTCAGCCAGTAATTTTAAGGGCCATCAGAATAGAGACACTGCCAGGTCTTTTACAACCTTTATTTCTTTAAAAAAAATATTTATGGGCTGGGCTTAGTGGCTAAGGAATTTGCCTGCAAAGCCAAAGGACCTCTGTTCAACTCCCCAGAACCCACATAAGACAGATGCACAAGGTGGCACATGCATCTGGAGTTCATTTGCAGTGGCTGGAGGCCCGGGTATACCCATTCTCTCTTTCTCTCTCTCTCTCTCTCTCTTTTTCTGTCTGTGTCTTTCCCTCTCTTGCTCTCTCAAGTAAATAAAATAATTAATTAAAAACTATTTATGGGAGCAGGAGAGATGGCTTAGTCATTAAGGTGTCTACCTGCAAAGCCAAAGGACCTCAGTTCGATTTTCCAGGACCCACGTGAGCCAGATGCACAAGGAGGCACACACATCTGGAGTTCATTTGCAGTGGCTGAATGCCCTGGCACGCCCATTCTCTCTCTCCATCTCTCTGCCTCTTTCTCTCTCTCTCTCCCAAATAAATAAATAAATAAAAAGTGTTTTTTAAAAAATATATTTATGATTAGAGAGATGCATAAGCAGTTAAGGTGCATGCCTGTGAAGCCTAAGGACCCAGGTTCCACTCTCTAGGTCCCACGTAAGCCAGATGCACAAGGTGATGCATGCATCTGGAGTTCATTTGCAGTGGCTAGAGGCCCTGACACACCCATTATTTCTCTTATTCTCTTCTGTCTCTAATAAATAAAAATAAACCAGAAAAAAAATTATTTATTTGCAAAGAGAGAGAGAGAATGGGTATGCCAGGGCCTCTAGCAGCTGCAAATGAACTCCAGGTGCCTGCGCCACTTTGTACAACTGGCCCTATGTGGGTGCTGGGGAATGGAACCTTGGTCATTCATCTTTGCAAGCAAAGGCCTGAGCCATCTCTGCAACCCTCCAACTTCTATTTGTTGTTAGTGATTCAGTGACCACATGTAGGCAGTCATTTCCTGACTGTTCCTGTCTCCAACTGAGACTGTTGCAGATGCATGCAAAGTCAATAACCTCAGTGTTTATCTGTGACCTTGTAAAGCATCAGAGATACAAGTGAAACGTAAGAAATGCACTTGAAACACAGTTGAAACACATAAGAAATACAATTGTCCAAGTCTGAGAACAGGGCCAAGCAGATAGCTACCGGGAGAGAGCCATCCTGGGTGGTATTTTCGGAGGGAGAGATATCATATCCCCAAAGTCCCCCTTCCCTTCCAAAATATAAATCACACACCTGCCTTACATGAGTGTGTCTCAAACTACTCTTGGCCTCATGTATGCATTCAACCGTTGTGAAGTCCTGGGTAATAGACCAAGGTTGCACTGCCTGTAGGAGAGCAGAAACGGGGTGAAATGAATCATTCGGACAGACTCACTGTGCTACAAGCCAGAACCAGAAGTTCTCAGCGCCCACCCTTTCTCCTGCCCATGCTAACCCAATATTGTAGAGTATCTCCTCATGGCCAGTGTGAGGGGTTGACTCAGGGGTCCCCCATAAACTTAGGTGTTCTGAATGCTAGGTCCCCAGCTGATGGAGATTTGGGAATTGAAGCCTCCTGGAGGAGGTGTACTATTGGGGCAGGCTTATGGATGTTATAGCCAGTGTCCCCTTGCCAGTGTTTGGGCACACTCTCCTGTTGCTATTGTCCACCTTATGTTGGCCAGGGGTTGATGTCCACCCTCTGCTCATGCCATTGTTTCCCCCTGCTATCGTGGAGCTTCCCCTCGAGTCTGTAAGCCAAAATAAACCCTTTTCTCCCACAAGCTGCTCTTGGTCGGGTGATTTCTGCCAGCCCAGCAAGCCGTGCTTTCTAACAAGCCCCACCCCCACCCCGCCCCAGTGACTGACATATGACCCAGAGGCTCCGCTGTATGGATGAGAAATTTTCTCTTTCCACTCCGGAAGATATTGTTTTCATTTTTACTTCTTTCCAACTCTTACTGAATTATTGATGGCCCTAGTCCTTTCAAACACCTCAAGGGAGAGTTAGTTAGTTGAGAGGAGGAATGAGAAAAAATATCCAAACATAAATGCATCACGAGACTTTTTTTCTACTCCATCTTAATATATGACCAAGCTCCAAGCTTTGGGAAAACATTTTCTAGAAAGTTTGTAATTAATTAAATATATATATATATATATATATATATATTCCCTTCACAGATCAAGGGAGCTTATTTATTTATTTATTTATTTACTTATTTATTTTATTATTGTTGCCTAATGTGTTACCTGTGCCTACTAAAGAGAAATGCATGAGCGTATCTAAGTGGTCAATAATATCCCAGCGATGTTTTAGTGGAGCCCCACAGTGAAGCCAATAGTGGTGGAACACCAATGCAGTGGTCTTTGTAGGCCAGAATGCTCCTGCCTCACAAGGTACTTCCAAACAACTCAATTGAAAATGTTCAGGTGCAAAACCAAACGGTTCCTTTGCTGGAAAACCATGAGTACTTAAGTAATTAAACAGTCTCTTGCTTATTAACTTTTCCCGTATCTTGGTCATGCCTGAGAGCATCAAGATTGCCTGGTAATTGTATGTTATTTCTATCCCCTATTTAGTAGTTAGTCAAAAATATATTTTAATAATGAATAGGTTATAGATAGCGTTATAACCTTCAAAGTACAGGGGACAGAACTGGGTGACAAATTCTCCCAAGATGGCTGCTGACTTAGAAAACATGCTGAGAGAAAGCAACATCAAGTAGAAAAAGAACAATGATTTATTCTGTGTATTGTTTGGTTTTAGGGACAAGCATGTGCAGTTCATGATTAGAAATAGCAAAGTATTATTATTATTATTTAAAATTTCAGTAGAACTGGATGTGACGGCACATACCTATAACTTCAGCATGTAGGAGGCAGAGTCAGGAGGATCATGAATTTGAGTCCGGCCTGGGCAACATAGCAAGACCCTAGCTCAAAAATTCAAGGACTGGCCAAGCGTGGTGGTGCACGCCTTTAATCTCAGAACTCAAGAGACAGAGGCAGGAGAATCACTGTGAGTTCAAGACCACCCTGAGACTACATAGTGAATTCCAGGTCAGCCTGGACTAGAGTGAAACCCTCCCTAGAAAAAAAAAAAAAAAAAAAAAAAAAAAAAAAATTCAAGGACTGAAGGTGTAACTTGACGGAAAAGAACTTATATAACAGGTGCCACGCCTGGATCCATTCCCGTCATTTGATCCAGTAATTCCTTTAGAAACTCAACCTGACACATACAGTTTAAATATGTATAAGAGGATCAGTTACAGAACTATTTATAATAAAATTAATATTTTATTTTATTTTATTTTATTTTATTTTATTTTATTTTATTTTATTTTATTTTATTTATTAGAGACAGAAAGGAGGGAGAGAGAGAGAGAAAGTGAGAATGGGTGTGCCGGGGCCTCTAGCCATTGCAAACGAACTCCAAACACATGCAACACCATGTGCATCGGGCTTATGTGGGACCTGGATAATTGAACCAGGGTCTTTAGGCTGTGCAGGCATGCACTTTAACCGCTAAGCCATCTCTCCAGCCCCCCTTTTTATTTTATTTTTATAATAAAATAAAACAAACTAAATGTCTATCCATATGTAATCGGTTAAAAATAATAGTCAAACTCAGGGAGCTGGACCATCAGTCAGTTTGTCGTGCAAACATGAAGACCTGACTTTCATCCCCAGAAATCATGATTTTTGTTTGTTTGTTTGTTTTCCATTGTTTTTAAATATTTTTATTTATTTGAGAGCAAGCAAGTGAGCAAGAGAGGCAAATATATATACAGAGAGAGAATGGGCACTCCAGGGCCTCCGGCCACTGCAAATGAACTCTGGGTCCTGGGGAATCGAACCTGCTCCTTTGGCTTTGAAGGCATGCACCTTAACCACTAAGCCCCACTAAGCCATCGCTCCAGCCCTCTTTTTTTTTTTTTTTTTTTTTTTTTTTAAGCCAGGAGTGGTGGTATTCACCTGTAATTCCAGTAAAGTGGGGAAGCAAAACCAGGAGTCTCGCCGGGCGTGGTGGCGCATGCCTTTAATCCCAGCACTTGGGAGGCAGAGGTAGGAGGATCGCCGTGAGTTCAAGGCCACCCTGAGACTACATAGTTAATTCCAAGTCAGCCTGCCAGAGTGAAACCCTACCTTGAAAAACCAAAAAAAAAAAAAAAAAAAAAAAAAAAAAAACAGGAGTCTCTCTGGGGCTTTCTGACCAGCCAGTGGAGCCTAATTGGTGAGCTCCAGGCTAATGGGAGATCCTGGCTCTCAAAAGACATAGAACCTGAAGTTATCCTCTTTCCTCCACATGCCCATACTCACATGCATGCATATACAAGCACACACATAAGCACATGACAATCAATGCCCATGTATAAAGCAGAAGATACACTTTGATTATGCATATATATGCTTTAATTTTATATGTTGTGCATACATATACACTAGTATAATATATAATTATATAATCATATATAACTACATATGAATTAGTGTATATATATGTATATATATATATATATATAGAGAGAGAGAGAGAGAGAGAGAGACCATCTTGTATAAAGACTCCATTCCACATGTAGTTTTGTATTTAGCTTTGCTTTTTTTTTTAAATGTATTTATTTGAGAGTGACAGACAGAGAAAGAGGCAGATAGATAGAGAGAAAATGGGCATTCCAGGGCCTCCAGCCACAGCAAACAAACTTCAGATGCATGCACCACTTTGTGCATCTGGTTTACATGGGTACTGGGGAATCAAGCCTTGAACCAGGGTCCTTCACAGGCAAGCACTTAACTACTGAGCCATCTCTCCAGCTCCCAGCTTTGCTTTTGGTAAGTCTGTCCTGGGTTATAACTGGGAGTGACAGCTGACTGGACAGGGTCCCTGTGTCTCTTGCTCCCCTCTGTCCACCAAATGCCTTGCGCTGCTCTGACCCAGTCCATGCCTGTCGGGAGTTGGAAGACATCTGTCACAATCCCAGACCTGTAACGATGTTTGTTCAGCTCTCACGGGGAACCTTGCCTCACCCAGCTTGCAGGTGTGTCTGCCCTTCAGTGGAAAGGCATGCTCTTCCCGTCCTTCACCCACGTGGCAGCAATATACCACTCAGCCTTTCACATCAACCCAACCTCATGTCCTATGGAAGCATCGCAAACCCTGGCACGTTTTTGTAAGCCTGCAGCTTTCTCGTGACTCGGCTTGTTGTCATGATCTCTCTTGGGTATCAAATGATCCATTTACTTGCCTGTCTCAGCCAGTCCTGGAAGCACCTTCAAGGCAAGAAGCAAGGCCTCTTAAGCTGCTACTTCCAGGCCCAGCCCACCCACCAGACACCTACCTGGAGACTGGTAGTTGCTTGTGAATGGACAAGCACACAAACAACTTTATCCAGGGCTTGGCCATTTAGCTGTCACTGTGTCCAAGGAAGCTTCCCCACATTCCACATTCTCAGCTATGTCAGAGGCCCTCACTAGAAATTCAGTTCACATGACTGCACCCAGGCATGGGCATAGGGATGCTTTACTTCCCAAACATGTCACCTAGGGGTGCTACCCTTCTGTGTCCTCTGGCTGCCCCAAACGCTGTGTTCAAACAAGATGCGAGATTAGTTTAAAGTCAGATCAAAGCTTCTGAGGCTTGTCAGGCATCCAGATACCAAAGCTTTTGGAAAGAATACACAGTATGACTCTATTCCACATTCATCAGCAGGGAAACACACCCAGATCCCCCCATCACACATCACACACCCCATCGCCAATGTGGGCGAAACCTCTCCATACATGAAAGGGTTCAATAGTCACAGCTTCTTACTCTGCAGCCTCAGCCGTGGACTTCCAGGAAGAGGTATGCCAAGCAAACCCTGGGCATACCAGCTTTGCCTGAATAAAGAGAAAGAATAAAGACCGAGAAGTTATCCGTGCTGACAGATAGGCAATGTTTCCATCACAGTCAGTGAGCTTTTTCTCTGAAGTTCAGCAAGAAAGAAACACTAAGCCATGCCCTTGAGCTGGGCTTTAAAATGGTACTGCTGCACTGGAATAAGAACTGTGGGAGGCAATATTTCCAGTAACAGGAGACAGCATTGGAACAGAGCCTTCTTGCCCTTCTAAGGGGAGGGGCAGGGTCCAGGGATAAGAAGAATAAGGAGGGCTGGGGAAATGGCTTAGCAGTTAAGGGTTTGCCTGCAAAACCCAAGGAACCTGGTTCAATTCCCCAGGACTCAAGTAAGCCAGATGCACAAGGGGGCACATGCGTCTGGAGTTCATTTGCAGTGGCTAGATGTCCTGGCATGCCCATTCTTTCTCTCTATCTGCCTCTTCCTCTCTCTCAAATAAATAAATAAAGTAAAAAATATTTAAAGAAAGAAGAATAAGGATAACATTTAGCTTCCCGTTCATTCTCTCCCTACAGCTCTCCACAGATAATATAACTTCACTTCTAAGATGGTTTTTATGGGAAAAACATATATATAGGGGCTGGAGAGATGGCTTAGTGGTTCATGCATTTGCTTGAGAAGCTTAAGGGACCCAGGATTGATTCCCAGGACCCACATAAGCCAGATACACAAGGTGGCACATGCATCTGGAGTTCATTTGCAGTAGCCAGTGGCCCTGGTGCACCCATTTTCTCTTTCTCTCTCCCTCTCTCTGTTTGTCTCTTCCTCTCTCCCTCACTCTCAAATAAATAAATGAAATATAAGGATATGTATATATAGATTGTATATACATCTATATATCTATGCATCACAAAAATATGAGATCTTATATTATTTTTATTTAAAAGTAGAGAATGAAGGGGGAAAGAAAAGAGAGAAATTAAGAAAGGCTCAGCCTTAAGGCTTATTGCGACTAAGGAATGTTTAAGGAATTGATGTAATTCTGGTGAATATTATGAATATTATCATGACTACTAAAATGATTTTGGAATTACATTAAAATAGAGGAGGGACAACTTGGAAAGAAGGGATTGAGTAAAAGAGGGATGGGATGGGGAGAGATCACAAAAGAAAGTAATAAGAGGGGATTGTGATTAAAATACATTATTTACATTCTGAAAGTTGTTAATAAAATACTAAAATTTATTTTCCGAGTATGTATGTAGGATGCAGTGACTCTATGCTATAATTTCAGGAGAAAATATGAAACATTAATACTCAAACAATTTTGGAAAAGACAGTAAGGAATAAGAAAAAGTAAAGTGAAAATTAAGAATGCAATTGCTCAGGAACTACTATCAACATGATGTTTGCATGAAGCCATTTTTGGATCATGCATATTCATATATTCCAGGAAATGCATTTGGAAAAAAAGTAAAATTGAGATCTGAGGCAATATGCTTACTTTTATATACTGTTTCCTCAACATCTTATGGTCTTTTAAAAGATGTTTTTTAATACTTGCATAAAAGTCTATCATGGGCTGGAGAGATGGCTTAGCAGTGAAGGCACCTGCCTTCTAAACCTAAAGAACGCTGGTTCCAATCTCCAGAGGTTCCAATCACCAGGTCCCACGTTTAGCCAGATGCAGTGACGCAAGGGTGCAATGCTGCACTTGACCACAAGGGGGTGGACACATCTGGATTTCGTTCTCAGCAGCTGAGAGGCTGCTGACGCGCCCATCTGTATCTGTCTTCTTCTCCCTCTCTCTCTGTCTCTCTCTGTGTCTCTCTCCAAAAAAAAATTTTTTTTAAGTCTATCATATCCGTAATTTACTAGGTGGAAACATAAAACGTTGCACAGATCAACATTTGCAAACTATTAGTAATTTCATGCAGTTCAACCTAATTTTTATCAATTAGACCACTTGGAGCCATCATGTTAATTCAAGTGAAGTCATCATAAATATTTCATGCCACATTTAACTTTAGATAAAATTCTAGAACGAGAATTTATAGACAAGGCACGATTCTAAGGTTTCATAATTTTTTTTTCCCTTTTACCCATCAGAGAATTTATGTCCGTTGATATCCCCATTCCAGTCTTATTCTCTATCTCACTGTCCTCTCCTGCAGCAAATGACTTTGTACTTTATACTTAACACATTAGAGTCTAGAACAAGTTGTCATTTTTTACTTTCTTGCATTTTGGATAACAATCTCCCCAGAGTGGCTGTGGAAAATTCATTTCATCAAAGCCTGCTGATGTCAAGAGAAAAGACTTATAATTGAGGCCTCGATCTGAGCAGGTGAAAATTGAGATTCAGCTCTGAAGTCAGAAGAACTGAGAGGAGAGGTGCTGAGCAAAATAAATGGAAACATGGGAATATTTTTTATTGACCATTTTCACACGTGAGGACAGGTGATTTGATCATAAGCCCCTCATGATTCCTTCTTTTGACCCCCCACTTCACCTATCTCCCTTCGCTCAACTCCTTCTTTCCAACAAGCCCCTTTGATTTTGATAGCTCTTTTTTCTCCATCCTCTTCAATTACAAATGTCAAAATGTTGATGAACTCTCATTTGCGGAGACAGCAATAGCGATGAAGAGGCCCTAGAATACACAGACGCTGCAAGTCCAGAAGAGAGCCTCCCTCAGGGCGCCACCCTGTCTTGTGACTCTTGTACTCTTGCTGCCTCCTTTTCCACAGCGCACTCTGAGCCTTGGAAGGGATGTTATAGATATCACAATTAGTACTGGGCACTGAACCTTCTTCACTTATTCTCAGCACTTTAGTAAATTTTGAGTGTCCGTGGTAGTCACCACCATCTGAACTGAGAAGCTTCTCTGACAAAAGGTGCAGTTAGCACTACTACTGTGTGGATAAACACAGTATAAATATTTAGAGGGTAATATTATGGACATCACATATCCACTTAGTCAGTCAATATTAATGGCTTCCCCTTCAGTCTATGACCTTCATCAAAACTTAAGGTTTGGGCTGGAGAGATGACTCAGCAGTTAAGGGACTTGCCTGCAAAGCCTAAGGACCCTGATTTGATTCCCCAGTACCCACATAAATGCAGATGCACAAGGTGGCACACGCATCTGGAGTTCAATCATTGCAGTGGCTAGAGTCCTGGCGTGCCCATTCCCTTTCTCTCTCCCTCCCTCTCTCTCTCTCTCTCTTGTTCTATCATATATCTGCCTCTTTTTCTCTCTCTCAAATAATTGAATAAAAATATTTTTAAGACTTAAGCTACCATGAAAACACTAGAGGAAAATGCACCTCTTTGTTGACTATTAAAAATATAATTAGGGCTGGAGAGATGGCTTAGCAGTTAAGGTGCTTGCCTGTGAAACCTAAGGAGCCAGCTTTGATTCAGCAGTACTCCAAAGCCAGATGCACAAGGTGGTGTGAGTGTCTGGAGTTTGTTTGCAGTAGATTGGAGACCCTGGTTTACCCATTCATTCTCTCTCTCTCTCTCTCTCTCTCTCTCTTCCTCCCTCCCTCCCTCCTTCCCTCTTTCCCTCCTTATCCCACTCTCAAATAAATAAATTAAATATTTTAAAAATATAATTAACAAAGAGAGAGAGAGAATCTTAGTTAGGGCAGAAACTTTTGATTAGGGTAAATAATGCTATGCTTAGAAGCCATAGGCTATCACAGAAAAATTTCCGTGCCAGGGTTGTGATACCTCCCACGAGTTATTGGTCTTAGAGGCCTCTGAGGACCCCAAACAAACATTCAATTGCCAAAGCTCTTGGATACCCACCAGAACTAGAAAGTAAGATCGATTGCTGAAGATACCACACCTCAGTAGCAGGACAATGACAAGTCAAGCTGGAACTGAGTAGAAAGCCTCTTCCTCCCAGCTGGTTGGCAAATGCTGGAAAATTCTCTGCATGCTACCAGCAGAGAGAATTTATCAACAGGCTTACCCAAGTGCTGTACAGCCCTGCATTCTACATAACTGACTAGCTAGGCAAGATGTGCCCACTGATGTAATAGTGGCATGACTGGTATGGGGTTAACCAACTGTTCCGTGACTGAATCTGAGACCCACACCCTGGGAAAGAACATATATATATATATATATATATATATATATATATATTATTTTTTTTTTTTTAAGAAAGAACGACAGCTGGGCCTGGTGGCGCACACCTTTAATCCCAGCACTCAGGAGGCAGTGGTGGGAGGATCGCTGTGAATCTGAGGCCACCCTGAGACTACATAGTGAATTCCAGGTCAGCCTCGGCTAGAGTGAGACCCTACCTTGAAAAACCAAAAAAGAAAAAAGAAAAAGAAAGAAAGAAAAGGGAGAAAGTAAATTACAATCCAACCAACCAGAAAAATAACCAACAAAATTACAGGAATTAGGAAACCTCTCTGAGTAATTACCTTAAATGTAATGGCCTCAACTCATCAATAAAGAGAAGAAAAGTAGCTGACTTGATAAAAAAGAAAAAAGAAAAAAACTTGATCCAACTATCTATTGTCTCCGAGAAACACACTTCATTGGCAGAGACTCACAGATTGAAAGCCAAAGGACCAAAGTCAATTTATCAAGCAAATAGAAGCTGGAAACAAGCTGGCATAGCTATCTTTATTTCTGATAAAATATTCCTCAAATCAAAATGAGTCAAAAGAGCTAATGCCACTACATACTAATAAGGAGGAAAATTCATCAAGAAGATATGATAACTGTAAATGTACATGCATTGAACATTGGCACCTTCAATTGTGTAAAGCAAACACTAATGGCAATAAAAGTCAGAGAGGCCCTGATACAGTGTAATAGCAGGAGAGTTTAATACCCCATTCTCATCGTCAACTACAGCTCAACAGAGACTGCAAAAACTACTCCACAGCTCAAGTGGACATCATCAGCATCTACAGATATGGAGTATGCATTCTGTCTTGAAGTCCGTGGAACACTCACAAGCGAGTCTTAATAAATATGAAAGAAAATAACTTCTTGTATCTTATCAGATCATATTAGAATAAGGCTAGAAATCAATTTAAAAAAAAATGAAAGAGCTTGGAGAATCACCAGTACAATCTTGAATGAACAATGAGTCAATGAAGATCTTAGATACAGGAAATTTAAAAATTCCTAGAATCAAACAAAAATGAAAGTATGACTTACCAGAATGTTTAGGATATAGCTAAGGAAGTTCTAAGAGGATAGTTTATAACTAAAAATTCTTGCATTAAAAAATAAGAGGGGCTGGAGAGATGGCTTAGCAGTTAAGGCATTTGCCTACAAAGCCAAAGGACCCACGTTAGCCAGATGCACAAGGTGGCGCATGAATCTGGAGTTTGTTTGCAGTGGCTGGAGGTCCTGGCATGCTCATTCTCTCTCTTTCTCCTCTCTCTCTCTCTCTCTCTCTCTCTCTCTCTCTCTCTTGCTTGCTCTCTCAAATAAATAAAATAAAATAAATTTAAAAAACAATAAGAGAGGTAGCCGGGTGTGGTGGCACACACCTTTAAGTCCAGTACTCCAGAAGCAGAGGTAGGAGGATCGCTGTGAGTTCAAGGCTGCCCTGAGACTACATAGTGAATTCCAGGTCAGCCTAGGCTAGAGTGAGACCCTACCTCAAAAAGAAAAGAAAAGAAAAGAAAAGAAAAGAAAAGAAAAGAAAAGAAAAGAAAAGAAAAGAAAAGAAAAGAAAAGAAAAATAAGAGGTGCTAGAGAGATGGCTTAGTGTGAAAATGCTTGCCTGTGAAGCCCAAGGACTCAGGTTCATCTTCCCAAAACCCATGTAAGCCAGATGCACAAGTGGCACATGCTTTAGGAGTCTGTTTGCAGTGGCTAGTGGCCCTGTTGCACCCATTCTCTCTCTAATAAATAAATGAATAAATATTTTAAAATTTTAAAAATAAGAGTGGCCTCAAATAGCCTAAGTATCTATAACTCAAGGTCTTGGAAAAACAAGAAAAAGACAATTCAAAACCAGTAGATGACAAAAAATAATAAATAATCAGGGTAGAAAGTAATGAAATGGAAACTAAAGAACAATACTGAGAAACAACCAGAGTTGGATTATTTTGGGAAAATAAACATTATTGGCACATTCTTCCAGACAAACATCCCAAAAGAATGAGAGGAACCAAATCAGTAAAATCAGAGATGAAATGGGGGGGAGGGTGCTACACCAGATTCCAATGAAAGCCAGATAACCATTAGGGACTACTTTGAAACATACTTCCCAAAGCAATAGAAAAATCTAGAGAAAGGGATAAATTCCTAGACACATGACCTACCAAAACTAAACCAAAAGGACATAAATATAGGGCTAGAGAGATAGCTCAGCCATTGAAGGTGTTGCTTGAAAGCCTGATGACTTGGGTTCAAGTTCCCAGTACTCACACAAAACCAGATGCACAAAGTGGTGCAGCTGAAGTTTGTTTGTACCCTGGTGCCTCCATTTTGTCTTTCTCTCTCTCTCCTTGCAAATTAATAAATAAAATATTTTAAGGGCTATAAATAATTCAGATAGATCTATAGCAGGCAGTAAGATTAAAGTAATGAATAAACTAGGTCTGGATGGATTTGCTACTATATTCTACCAAACCTTTAAAGAAGAGCTAATAAGAAATGCTCCTCAAACTGGTCCCTAAAGTAGGAAAGGAAATAACCCTATTCTATGACATTCAAATTACCCCAACCCAAAAACCAGAAAAGGACACAACAGAAAAAGAAAAACTCATGAACAGAGATGCAAAATTTCTCAATAAAATACTTGCAAACCGAATTCATGGGCACATTAAGATCATACCCCATGGTCAATTTGGTTTCATTCCAAGGATGCAAGACAGTTTCAGCATATACAAATTTGCAAATGTCACACAGCATGTGAATGGACTGAGAGACAGAAATCACATGATCAACTCGCTGACAAAATTCACCATCCCTGCAAAACAGCCCTGAAGGAACTAGCAACAGAAAGACTGTGTCTCAACACAATGAAAACGAGATAGGACAAACACAGTCACCATCCTACCAAGTGGGTGAGACAAAGCCTTTGCTCTAAAATCAGGAATGAGAGAAGCGTGTCTACCCCTCCATTTCCACCCAATATAGAGCTAAAAGTCCTAAAACAGTAAGATAAGAAGTAAAAGGGATATGAACAGAAAAGGAAGAAGCAAACGCATCATTATTTATAAATCACATCACCTTCTATTTCAAGGGCCCCAAAGACTCCACCAGGAAAGTCTGATACCTGACAAACACTTTGAGCAAAGTGGCAGAATACAGAATCGTTATACAAATATCAGTGGCTTTTCTACAGACCAATAATAAACTTGCCAAGAAAGAAATCAGAAAAAAAAAAAAAAGGAGAAAAATCTAGTGTGCCCGTGGTGATGGCACACACCTTTAATCTCAGCACTTGGGAGGCTGAGAGTACATAGTGAATTCCAGGCCAGCCTAGGCTAGAGCGAGACCCTCCCTCGAAATAGTAACAACAACATCCTATTCATAATAGCAAGATAAAATACCTAGGGATACACTTAAATGTGAAAAACATCTAAAATGGAAACTTTAAAACAGTGAAGAAAGAAATGGGAAATACTAGGCTATGAAAAGACCACATATTCACGGATTGGCAGAATTAATTTTGTGAAAATGACTATATTACCAAACACAATGTACAAATTGAATGCCATCCCCATCGAAATTTCAATGAAAGCACAAAAGACGTAGAATAGACAAGAGTCCTAGACAGGAAGGACAATGGTGGAAACAACACATCTTATCTCAGTGATCCTACTGAGCCACAGTAACAAAGCACCATGGTACTGGCATAAAAAACAGACTGTGCAGGCTGGAGAGATGGCTCAGAGATGGCACTCACCAGCAAAGCCTAAGGACCCAGGTTCGATGCCCCAGTACCCACGTAAAGCCAGATGCACCAGGTGGCTCATGCGGCTGGAGTTTGTTTGCAGTGGCTAGAGGCCCTGGCATGCCCATATTCCCTCTCTCTTTCTCCATCTGCCTCTTTCTCTCCCTCATCAAATAAATAAAATATTTTTAAAATTAAAGGGAAACATATCACAGGCCAGGTAGGACAGAATAGAGGACTGAGAAATAAACCTATATAGCTACAGTCAATCTTTCACAAAGATATCGAAAATACACATTGGGAAAAAAAGACAGCCACTTTAGGACTAAGAAAACTATATTTCCAAAAACACAGCAGCGGAATTAGATCCATATCCTTGACCCACACACACAAGAGTAATTCGAAGTGCATCACGGATCTTAATAAAGACCTGAAGCTGAATGGACAAGAGGAAAACTCTTCAATATGTAGGTATGGGAATAGACTTTGTGGAAAAGACTCCACTGATATTAGAAATAGTCCCAGGACTCAATAAACGGGCTTGCCACAAAACCAAAAATCCACTGCACAGCAAAGGAGATAACCCGCAGTGTGAAGAGACGGCATAGGGAATGGGAGAACAGGTTTGCAAACTATATCTCCAGCAGGGTTACCATCTAGAAAATACAAAGAACTGCAAATGCAACACTGAGAGAAAAACCCAAATCTTATCAATACATGGGCTAGTGAATTGAACAAACAGTTCTCAAAAGCAGAAATAGGCCTGGTGTGGTGGTGCACGCCTTTGATTCCAGCACTCAGGAGGCAGAGGTAGGAGGATTGCTATGAGTTCGAGGCCAGCCTGAGATGACATAGTGAATTCCAGGTCAGTCTGGGCTACAACAAGACCCTAGCTCAAAAAAAAAAAAAAAAATTCAAAAAAGGCCAAAAAATATCTGAAAAGTGTTCAACATTCTTAGCCATCAGGCACACACAAATTAAAACTGCTTTCAGATTCTTTCTCACACCCATCAGAATGGCTACCATCAAGAAAACAAATGCTGATGAAGATGTAGAAAAAGAGGAGCCTTCACTGACTGCTGGTGCAGGGTAAACTGGGGCAACAGTGAGCCTGGCCACGCAGAAAACCAAGCACAGACGTTCCTCAAAAAACTAAGAACTACCATGTGATCCAGCTATGCCTCCCCTGGGCATATACCTAAAGGATTTCAACCCAGAATGCCTCAGAGATACTTGCATGTGCATGTGGATTGCATGTTGATTACAATAGCTAAGATAGGGAACCAGCCTACATGCCTATCAACAGATGAACGGATGTAGAAAGTGCGATACACGTGCACAGTAGAATTTTATTCATATCTTAAAAAAATGAAATTATGACGTTCACAGGAAAATGGACGGAACTGGAAGTCACCATGTTAAGCAAAAATAGCAAAATTGGAAAAACCAATATGGCAAGTTTGCTCTTAAACATAGAACCTAGATTTAGTGTGTGTGTGTGTGTGTGTGTGTGTGTGTGTGTGTGTACACAAATATAGAACATGAAAATGGTAGGAGGGAGAAACAGAGATGGAGGGATGGGGGAACAAGAGAAGGTAATAGAATAGATGTCTCACTCAAGCAGAAAAAAGGACAATTTGTGAAGTAAGGAGATGAGCAAGAGAGAGGAAAGGAGAGGTGCAAGGGAAATGTGGGGGGTGGGTAAACACAAAGCATAATGATATATGTGTGTGTGTGTGTAGAAATATCCATAAAAATGTCACAGTGAACCCCATTCATTCATAAGCTCACCAAACAATTATTTTAACAACAACAAAAGAAAAGATGGAAAGCAGATCACATGGGAGGGGACACTAGCTCCTTTGAATGGAAGCAGCACACCACCCACTGAGTCAGACAGACAGCCTCACATGTGCAGGAGTCCATCCAACCATAGTCTTCCAGAAAGACAACGAGCTATGGAGGCCTTAGGGATTCAGTATGACCAAGGGCTGCTGAGCCCTCTATAAAAGGAGCTGAAAGAGCCAGCTTGTTCTCAGAATACAACCTAAAGGAAAGACAGAACTCTCTGGGCAAAGTGACCCCAGGCCAAGTAAAACACGAGGCTCAGTGTGAACATGGCGGCCTGTGGGGACAGGCTCCGTAATGAGCGCTCGCAAAAGTTTCTTTGAGTCCTGGCAAGTCCCCGGTTCCCAATAAAACTCCAGACCCTCCAAGTCGACTTGGCTTGGGGACCCTCGAGGAGCAAAGCACAGAGCTTTTCTGGAGCCTGACAAAGGTCTTTTCACAGCTTGCCACATGCCCACCGTCGGCAGAAATTCTTACAGCAACAAACTACCCTGGTCCAGCCCATGAATGCACCCCGATCACTTTGCCTTCTCCCAGCTCGTCGCCGTCAAGAACATTCAAGCTGCAATAATTTCATTTCACGCATCACCAGCAACTATGCTTCACACTTGTCAACAATTAGTGAACTGTGCTGAAGCCAGTGAGCAGGATGTGAAAGTGACACATAGAGCCAGGTGCTTCCCCTTCCCTGACACTCTAAGGTGTCTTGACCTATCAGAGGGCGACAAACCTTACCAGCACTTCAAGGCAGACAGGAGAGAGAACTAGGCCTTGAAATATCTATGTTTTGGACAAGATCAAGAAATTCACCTTTTTTTTTTTTTAAAGTATTTTCCTCCTTCAACCTGATTCAGAAGGCATCCACTCAGAACAGAACCGCACACAGGGATGCATACGTGTTCTTTTCTTTTATAGCTTCTCTTCACATAGAAGTTATACTGCAGGTCTTGTATTCTTTCCATACATACTTCTCTTTATTTATTTATTTATTTATTTTTATTGACAATTTCCTTAACTGTAGATAATATCCCATGGTACTTCCCTCCCTCCCCCACTTTCCCCTTTGAAACTTCACTCTCCATCATATCCCCTCCCCCTCTCAATCAGTCTCT
This sequence comes from Orientallactaga sibirica, assembly GCA_036365145.1. Taxonomy (NCBI): domain Eukaryota; kingdom Metazoa; phylum Chordata; class Mammalia; order Rodentia; family Dipodidae; genus Orientallactaga; species Orientallactaga sibirica. The sequence continues at coordinate 3,061,824 of JAEOAD010001846.1, forward strand.
CTTTTCAGTTTGATGTCATCATCTTTTCCTCCTATTATGATGGTCTTGTGTAGGTAGTGTCAGGCATTGTGAGGTCATGGATGTCCAGGCCATTTTGTGTCTGGAGGAACATGTTGTAAGGAGTCCTACCCTGCCTTTGGCTCTTACATTCTTTCCGCCACCTCTTCCGCAATCGACCCTGAGCCTTGGAAGGTGTGTTAAGAGATATTTCAGTGCTAAGCACTCCTCTGTCCCTTCTTCTCAGCACCATGGTGCCTTCTGAGTTATCCCAAGGTTGCCACTATCTGAAAAGAGAAGCTTCTCTAACCAAAAGTGAGAGTAGCATTAATACATGGGTATGGACACTAAGAGAAGTGCTTACTGGGCAATTTGGTGAGCATAGTATATACATTTAGCCAGACACCAGCATATGTTACACTCCTAGGGCTCATGACTCCCCCTGTTGTAGGTTTTCAGTATCAGGGATGTATTCCCTCCCATGGAGCGGGCCTCCAGTCCAATTAGAGAGCAGTTGGTTTCCCCCATAACAGACATGCCACTATTGCACCTGTTAGCTCATTTGGCCTGGCTGGCCAAATTTAAAGCTTGCAGTGTCCACTGCTGAGTATCTTCACTGGTGTTTTCTCTCTCTGCCATTGAACTGCATGCAGCGTAGCTTTTCCCAGGTTTCTGTCAGCTGGTCCACATGGAGGAGGCCTTCAGCTCTGCTCCAGCAGGATTTCTCACAGACTGTGAAGCTCAAATACATACATACTTCTCTTGATATACATCATCTCTCTGTATGTAACCACTTCCCAGCGCCATCACTGGATTCAGGAAACTCATGTTACAGCCAAGAGCAGAAAACTTAATCGGAGATCAACACCGGGAGTTTGCAGTTTTTGGAAGACCCACTGACAGAGCAATCTCTGGGGCTGGTAGCTATTTTCAAGAGCCTTGGGAGAATTTTCTATCGTCTATTTCTAAATGTATCATTACAGAATTCAGACTAAGCCTCAAAATATTTCCAATGAGGTTTTTATATTTTATATTTATGTGCCTAACATATTTATATCATTTTGTGATGACTTTTTTCCCTTTTTTATTTTATATATTATACCAGATTATACTCTTTTATCCTCTTGTTCCTGCTCCTGTGACCCTGGAAGCCCTCCTCAGTAGAGTTATGGTATCTACTGTGGGGTCACAAAGGCCTCAGTCAGTCCCTGGGAGAAGCAGGGGACCGTGACTCAGGATCTTCCAATCATTCTGTGGCTCTAACAAGCTTTCTGTCCCATCTTCCACAATGTTCTTTGAGCCATGGTTGGCCTGTTGGCAGTCTGATCTAGTGTTGACTTCTCTGTGGCCTCTGGATTTCTGCTTTGATAGGTCTTGACTAATCACCATGTCTGCCACCCTTACCCTGGAGCTGGTTGTCAGGCAAGCAGTGAGAGTATTCATGTCACCACTTCCCCTGCAATTTCTCCTGGACCCCAGCAGATGTGGTAGAAGTGGCACATCTTGTGGTGGGCAGTTCCTATCTTCTTATTTATAGGCCTTAGTTCTCCTCTATTTTCTCTGTCAACTTCCACTGTTTTAGGTGTCTTGTTGTTATTGTTCTGTTGGTTCCCATCCAGGCAGGTGCCTTGGAATGGCCTAGGGTGATTTTATGAGTAAACCCTGTGACACTTAACTGAGTTTTTTTTTTTCAGATATACTCAAAGCCCTGAATTATTGAACATCCATGCAAAATATTCAGATCACACTTTTCCCTCTATCAAAGTGAAGAAAGTCTTTTATTTTAAACTCTTTTTCCACTTCTAATATAACCAGGTAGAGCCCAGCCTCTAAGAGGTCACTGCAAAGCACAGGCAGAGCTTGGTAAACACAAAACCCAACTGTGTCTTCTACAGTGCTTTATATAAACACAGATCAAATATCTAAAGTTCCTAGGAAATTAACTCAAGCAGGATAATTCTGAAAGGAAGCTGAGATTTGATTTAAAAAGTGATGGGTGCAGGATGAGTTAACTTTTTTATGCAAGAGAAAGCCAGTGCCACCCAGGTGACCATCAGAAAAGAACTCTTTTCTAAAGAACTCTAGAGTAGATTTTGGGACAGCTACAACTATAGGAAAATTATCAAAAAAAAATCTAAAAATAAGAACGAGACAGAGGCTCATAACTTGTACTTCTACTTTTCCTAAGCATCCAAGTGACTCCTGAGTCACACGTTAACACGATGGACTCAAAGACCCACAGTAAGTCCACAAACAAACAAACAAACAAACAAACAGGGGCAGGGCTAAGCTTCCACACAGGACAGTGCTGGCAGTCTGTACCTATCATGTCATCTCCTACCGAAATAAAACAGCCACAGTCTTGAGAAGACTGGAATGTGCTTCAGAGTATAAGGAATCATAAACTAAATATTTTTCTTCAGCAATTTGTAATTTCAAATGGTAATTATTACTGTACTTGAGTATTCCCACGATAGTTGTAAGACACATGTTTTTCTAAAATTTCTTCTTAATTTGTATTCCCAGGTAATATCTATTTTGGGGAGCAAACTTTAATAAATGCTTTCACAGATGTTAACTGAAGGCAAACTTACAATTTGCCTAGCATAGAACTGCCTCATAAGAAAGATAGACTTGAATGTTTGCCATGATAGAACACATTTGTATTAATTCCCTACAACCTCATTTATTGCTAATTATAAAATATATAGCTACATGCATTTATTCTCTAAGAACCACTTTTTAAAGTAGAGGTCATGTTACATGGTCCTATTACTTGGTAAGACTTATCATAATTAAGGCATGATGGGTGTTCAGAAAACATATATTATATAAATTTATAAATTCTTTAAAAATGTAAGTAATCATTTACAATGTTCAGGGTATAACCCAAAATCTCTTATTATATAAAGAAACTCTCCCTAATAAAATAAGAGAATATTCTTAAAATTAATTTAAAGATAGGAAAGTTCTGCTGATGAACATAAATTATAAAAGAAGAAGTAAGACCAGGTGTAGTGGCACACACCTTTAATCCCAGCACTCGGAGGCAGAGGTAGGAGGATCGCCATGAGTTCGAGGCCACCCTGAGATGACATAGTGAATTCCAGATCAGCCTGGGCTAGAGCGAGACAATACCTTGGATAGAGAAAAGAAAAGAAAAGAGAAGAAAGAAAAGAAAAGAAAAGAAAAGAAAAGAAAAGAAAAGAAAAGAAAAAGGCTAAAGAGATAGCTTACTGGTTAAGGTGTTTGCCTGCAAAGCCTAAGGCCCCATATTCAACTCTCCAGGTACCACATAAGCCAGACGCACAAGATGATGCAAACATGCAAGGTCACACATGCACATTAGGTGATCACAGTGGCTGGGGTCCCTGGCATGCCAATTCTCTCTCTGTCTGCTTGCTCTCTCACATTTAAAAAGGCCACTCAGTTGGGCTTGCCTCAAAAAAAACAAGGAGTAAATAGAATTTATTGATTGAAAAGTACCATGTCTAAAACTTGAAAATTACTATGTAGGATTAGTAATAATTGGATAAGAACTATAGAAGAATCAATAAGTTAATGGTAGAAATACAGAAATGATTCCATCTGAAAGACGGTGGGGAAGTAGAATAAATCTTCATTAACCCTCAGGCACATGGAAGAATTACACAACACAGCATATGGGGGTTCTTGGAGTCTCTGAGGAAGACGGTAGTGGAGTGTGGGTATTGAAAATGTTTAATGGAATCATGGCCAAAAAAAATCCAAATTTGGTAAAAGGCTTAAAGTTGTAGATTCAAAGGACTTAGTGAACTCCAAACAGGAAAACTGTGCATGGTGTCATCATGATTAATTTGCTAAAAACCAAAGATAAAGAGAAAACCTTGAAAGGGGTCAAGCAGGGGCACATTGTACGCTGGAGAACGACAGACTGCTCGTGTAAACTCGTGAAACCAGAGAGCATAGACCTCGTTTTAAAAAGAACCAAGAAACAAAACCAAACCAGAAAAAACTATGAACTCTCTATTCAATATCCTGTGAAAATATATTTTATGGATAAAGAAAGGACATTTTAATGTAAAATGAAACAATACTTCAGGGTGCTGACCTGTAAAAAGAACTAAAAGAAATTCTGTAGGTTGAAGGAAGAAATACCAACTAGAAAAGAGTTCACAGAAAGGAGTAAAGAAGACCCTTTTCCCCTTTAAAAATTCACAAAGCTACTCATTAAAGGTATAATATAGTCTCGTGAGGAAGTGTTAACGTAATACATGTGATAACTATAGCACAAAGGACAGGAGGGCAGAATGGACTCACAGTCACATGATTTCTATACTTTGCATGAAATAGCTCGATATTAATTCTACAAAGTACACAGTTAAAAGTTAATAATATACATTGTAATCTCTGAAATAACCACTAAGGCTGGAGAGATGCATTTTCATGTGAAGCCTAAAGACCCAGGTTCAATTCCCCAGTACCCACGTAAGCGAGATTCACAAGATGGCGTACACATCTGGAGTTTGTTTGCAGTGACTAGAGGCCCTGACATACCCATTCTTTCTCTCTGTATCTGCCTCCTTCACTCTTTCTTTCTTTCTTTCTTTCTTTCTTTCTTTCTTTCTTTCTTTTTCTCTTTCTTTTTCTCTCTCAAATAAATAAAAATAATTTTAAAATATTAAAATAACCACTAAAAGGGCTGGAGAGATGGCTTAGCGGTTAAGGCATTTGCCTGTGAAGCCAAAGGATCCCAGTTCGATTCTCCAGCACCCACATAAGCCAGATGCACAAGGGGGCACATGCATCTGGAGTTCATTTGCAGTGGCTAGAGGCCCTGGCATGCCCATTCTCTGTCTCTCTGCCTCTCTGCCTCTCTGCCTCTCTTCTCTCTCTCTCTCTCTGCTTGCAAATAAATAAATAAATTTTTTAAAACACTAAAATAATTTAGGGATATACATATAAAAACAGAATTCACCTTTTAAAAATAATTAAAATGCCCAAAAGAGAAGAGGAAAAAACAGAAACAAAGAAATAGCAACAACACATAATTTTAAAAATTGTGGACCTAACTCCAAGCACATTCATGATTTTATTACTTATTTGTGGATTAAGCAGGAACCATCTGCTGAGCTGTTGAAGGGTACATTACAGACACTATCATCGCAGATGTCTGCAAAGATCCAAATACAAGAGATACACTCTAGCCCCCACAAGGATAGGTTACAATAAATAAAAGAAGAAAAATCAGTCCAAAGCAAAACAAAAAAGCAGATTAATGAAGAAAGTGTAAGAAAACCCACAAGCTCTGCTGCAGAAACAAATCCCACAATTCAATGATGTCTAGCTGGATAGGAAGGTTATTTTCTAGATTTGACCATTGACATTGTGAAATATATGACATGAACACATAAACAAATTAGACCATGTGTAAGTGGACGGCATTGTTCTCATTCCCTTTCTCCTCTTTTTTGAACCACCTCGAGCCTATCCTTGCCCTAACCCCACTCTTCAGACAGGATGTGCATGCTACCACCTCTTAATATACACATCATCAACAATTTTTCACTTTAGCATCAACTCTCCGAACATTACAATTTCAGTTATTTTGGGAGGAAAAAGATTGGCTTTGACTTCTGTTTCTGACTAAAGTATACAAGGGGCTCTACTCTTTCTTAGGTGGCTAGAAGTTTAATATCCTCTAACGGACATAATCATTTTCTCCTCCTTTGCCCGCACAATTAATGACTTCTCACAGAGAAGTCGTCCTCCTGCAAACCCATCCATGACGTCACAATGAAGCTTGTGTGGACTGAATGTCTCCATTATTACCACATTGATTTGTGCGTGCCAACCTATGTAACAAAATTGATTTTTTTTCTCAAGAAGGTGACTAATAGAAACTGAACATAATTGTTTTGGACTAGAATAAATTTCCAGCAAAGGGCACTGATGAATTTATTTCAGTAGACGAATAATCTGAAAGACATAACTATGACTTATGTTGCAGTCAGGTTTACATTGCTGGCAGAAATCACCAAACCAAGAGCAGCTTGTGGGAAGAAAGGGTTTATTTCTGGCTTATAGGCTCGAGGGGGAAGCTCCATGATGGCAGGGGAAATGATGGCATGAGCAGAGGGTGGACATCACCCCCTGGCCAAGATCAGGTGGACAACAGCAACAGGAGAGTGTGCCCAACACTGGCAAGGGGACTCTGGCTATAACACCCGTAAGCCCGCCCCCAACAATACACCACCTCCAGGAGATGTTAGTTCCCAAATCCCCATCAGCTGGGAACCTAGCATCCAGAACACCTAAGTTTATGGGGCACACCTGAATCAAACCACCACAACATATTATATAAGCCAAAGAGACATTAAAACATCAGACTAGGATATCCAGATTTATTGTGTGGTGTGCAAAAACTGAATTTAGCTTATGTCATTGTGTAGTTACATGCCCAGAGCTGTTCTTAAGCGCATGACTAAATGAAATATCTTCCTTTTTTTTTTTTTTTTTTTTTTTTTTTTCGTGGTAGGGTTTCACTCTAGCCCAGGTTGACCTGGAATTCTCAGGGTGGCCTCGAGCTCATGGTGATCCTCCTACCTCTGCCTCCCGAGTGCTGGAATTAAAGGTGTGCACCATCACACCCAGCTTCCCCTTTTGTTTTTGAAAATTGTGTTGAGAGTGTTGAAGGACAACAGCAGCTTGATGCTTATGATAGACTTAAAAAAGTCAAAGAGAGGCTAGAGGGATGACTTAGTGGTTAAGGCACTTGCCTGCAACGCCAAAGGACTTAGGTTGGATTCTCCAAGACCCACATAAGCTAGATACCCAAGGGGGCACATGCGTCTGCGTCTGGAGTTCATTTATAGTGGCTGGAGGCCCTGGCATGCCCATTTTCTCTCTCTCTCTCTCTCTCTCTTTCTCTCTTTCTCTACCTTCCTATTTTCTCTCTCTCAAATAAATAAATAAAAATATAATAAGTAAGTCAAGCATTTGAGTTTCTCTGATGTCTATCTCATGTTTATATTGGCTTTGTGGGCTTTAAGAAAGAAATTACGGAGACAAGGCTAGAGAGATGGCTCAGCAGTTAAGGCGCTTGTCTGCAAAGCCTAAACTGGGTTTGATTCCCCACGACCCATGTACATCCAGATGCACAAAATGGCACATGTATCTGGAGTTCATGTGCCATGGCTAGAGGCCCTGGTATGCTCATGCCCCCTCCCCCCTCTCTCTTTCTCTTTCTCAAATAAATAAATAAATAAATAAATAATAACATTGTAAAACCAAGAGCTCACAGAGAATATTCTACTTGTTATGTCATGTTGGAAATACATAGAGCCAATGCAGCTTATCGTAGCAATTTTGATCACTTAGTTAAGGGGTTTACAGGTTTCTGTACTTGTAGAGTTTGTATTTTCTTCTCCATTCCTCAGAAGGAGGTCTCCAGCTTCAGGACACAGTTAAGGAGACAGGAACTGAGCTCTCTGTCCTGGAGATAGTAGCATCTATATAGAGCACTTGAAATTCTCATAAAGGGAAGAATCTTTCTCTCTCTTTTTTAAAAATTATTTTATTTTATTTTATTATTTATTTATTTATTGGTTTTTTTTGAGGTAGGGTTTTGCTCTAGCTCAGGCAGACCTGGAATTCACTAGGAAGCCTCAAGGTGGTCTTGGATTCATGGCAATCCTCCTACCTCTGCCTACCGAGTGCTGGGATTAAAGCCACCACACCTGGCTATTTTTACTTATTTATTTGAGAGACAGAGGGAGTTAGAGAGAAAGAGAGAAAATATGCATGCCAGGGCCTCCAGCTACTGCAGATGAACTCCAGATGCATGTGCCACCTGTGCATCTGGCTTACGTGGATAGTGGGGAATTGAACCCGGGTCCTTAGGCTTCTCAGGGAAGCACATTAAGCACTAAGCTATTTCTCCAGCCCTCTCTTTCTTTTTTATTAAACTACTCATTTCGGCTGCAGAGATGGCTCAGTGATTAAGGGCACTTGCTTGCAAAGCCTGCAGGCCCAGGTCAAATTCCCCAGTACTCATGTAAAGGCAGATGCACAAGGTTGCTCATGAGTCTAGAGTTCATGTGCAGTGCCAAGAGGCCCTGGTGTTCCCATTCTCACACTCTTTCTGTCTGCATCTCTCTCTCTCTCTCCCTCAAATAAATAGATAAATAAAACATTTTAAACTACTCATTTATTCAGATATTACTTATATCTTTATGAACACATACACACATATAATATATATTTGGTACTTTGGGTTGTAACCACAAATGAGATTATTTTCCATGCATAGAAACTTTCTAAAAGATTTTACTTCTTGGGCCTGGAGAGGTGGCTTAGCAGTTAAGCTCTTGCCTGTGAAGCCTAAGGACCCTGTTACAGGCTCGATTCCCCAGGACCCACATAAGCCAGATGCACAAGGTAGTGCATGTATCTGGAGTTCATTTGCAGTGGCTGGAGGCCCTGGTGTGCCCATTCTCTCTCTATCTGCCTCTTTCTCTATCTGTCACTCTCAAATAAATAAAAATTAAAAATAAAATAAGTAAGATTTTACTTCTTAGAGAAACTTTAAGTTCACAGGAAAACCTGAGCTGATAAGAAGATACACAGGTGTCCACATGTACCTGTCACCATCCATAGGCAGCCTTCCCCATTGCTGACATCTCCATTAGTGCACATCTGTGTGATTAATGAATGATTGGCATGTCATTAACACCTACAGTCCATAGTTTATGGTTCATTCTTGATTTTCTATATATATCCTGTGCATTTGAACAAACATGTTATCTTATGCCCACCATTACAGTATTAAATAGTATTAGTAAAAAGAGAATAGTTTGATTGCCTGAGAAATTTTCTGTGCCCAAATATTCACCTGTCTTTTCCTTGTAGTCCTGGTAGCAGTGGACATTTGGCACTCTCCACGGGCTTACCTTCCCACAGTGTCATATGGTGGGAATCATATAGAATGTACTCTTTTCACATTGCTGTCTCCCACTCACCAGTGGGATTTAAGGTTCTTTATGTCTTTTCATGACTTGATAGCCCTTTTGTTGTTGTTGTTGTTTTCAAGGTAGGGCTTCACTCTAGCCCAGGCTGATCTGGAATTCACTATGTAGTCTCATGGGGGCCTTGAACTCACCACAATCCTCCTACCTCTGCCTCCTGAGTGCTGGGATTAAAGCCGTGAGCCACCACGCCCAGCAACCCATTTCTTTTTAACACTATATACTATGCAGTTGTCTAGAATCACACAATTGATACATATATATCATCTACATATACATATATATAAAACCATCCATCTGCTGAAAGATATCTTGGTTACTTCCAAATTTAGCAGTTATGTACAAGATTTGTATAAACACTTGTACACAGGTTTTGTGTGGACATCCATGTTCGATTCCTTCGGGTAAATACCCAGGCGCAGAACTGGTGGTGGGCCATGTGATGAGTGTGCTTAGCTTAGGAAACAAGGGTCCAAGCGTCTTCCAGAGGGCCGTGTCTCTTGCAGTCCTATTCACAAAGAGGAAGAGTCCTTCCTGCACTGTATTCCCGGCGCCTAATGCTGCCGGTGTTGCTGACGTTGGTGTTCTGGCGGTAATTTCACTGACGTTTCAGTTTATATTCTCTCGATGACACACAACGTGGGAGCACTTTATTCATATGCTTATTTTCCACATGTGTATGTTCTTTGGTGAAATGTCACTTAAGGTATTTGGCCCATGTTTTCAGTCAACTTGTTTCCATAAAGCTGCGTTTTAAGAGTTCTTTGCGTGTTTTAGTTTGCATAATGTCTTTTGTAAATGTTTCCTCCCTACCAGTGGCTCATGTTCTCAATCTCTGGACATCACCTTGCACAAAGTGTAATGTTGATTTCAATAAATTTCACCTTATTAATTATTCTGTTCATTGAGTCCCCTCAGTGTTATAACTAAAGATTCATTACCATGCCCAACTGTCTAAGTTTTCTTCTGTTATCTTCCAGTTTTATGGTTTTACATTTTTTAGGCCTATGACCCATTTGCAAGATAAAAGGTCTCTTTCTAAGTTCATTATTTTTTTCTTTTTTTTTTTTTTTTTCAGTTTTCAGTTTTTCAAGGTAGGGTCTCACTCTAGCCCAGGCTGACCTGGAATTCTCTATGTAATCTCAGGGTGGCCTTGAACTCACGGTGATCCTCCTGCCTTTGCCTCCCCAATGCTGGGATTAAAGGCGTGCACCACCACGCCCAGCAAATTCATTATTTTTCATGTTGATCTCCATTTATTTCCAAACCATTTGTTTTAAAAGACTATAGTCTTCTCACATTGTTTTTCCTCTTGTCCAAAATCAGTTGGATATATTATATGTGTCTATTTCTGGTCTCTCTATTCTGGCCCATTGATCTATTTGTCTATTCTTAAATTTTTTTAAATTTATTTTCATTTATTTATTCAAGACAGAGAGAGAGAGAGTGAGAGCCTCCAGCCACTGCAAATGAACTCCAGACGCATGTGCCACATGTACATCTGGCTTATGTGGGACCTGGAGAATCGAACCTGGGTCATTAGGCTTTGCAGGCAAGTGCCTTAACCACTAAGCCATCTCTCCAGCCCCTATCTGTCTATTCTTTAGCCAAATCTACAGTGTCTAGATTACTGTAGCTTTAGGTCAAGTAGTAACTGTCTTATGACTTTTTCTCATTAACTATTGGGTCTTTAGCCTCTCTATATATAAATATTAGAGTGATTTTGCCAACATCCACAAAATAACATGATTGGGATTACCTTGAATCTATAGTTAAAATTAGAATTTATTAAAATTAAAATTGTTACTTTTGATAATGTTGAGTTTTCCTGTTGACAAATGTGGAATGTATCTGCATTTAAGTATTTGATTTCTTTCATCAGAGTTCTGTAGCATTCATTAGGAAGATCTTACACATATTTTACTAGATTTATGCCTAATTGTTTCATTTTAGAGAGTGCTAATAGAACTGACACTGTGACTTTAATTCCAAACTGCGCTGACTCACTGCTGATGATAGAAGAGTGACTGGCGCCTGTGTATTTATCTAATGTCCTGTTTCCCTGCTGAAATCACTTACTGGTTACAGAACTTCTTTGTAAGTTCTCTTGAATTTTCTACATAGACAATCCCGTCACTTGAGAACAAAGACTGTTTTATTTCTTCCTTCCCAATCTGCACAAATTTTATGCCCTCTTCTAGTCTTGGTGGATGAGTTGGGATTTCCAGTATGGCGTTGCGAAGCAGTGGTGAGAAGAATTTTGTCCTCTTCCTGATACTTCAAGTTTCTCACAATTAAGTATGCTATTATCTCTAGGGGTTTCTTTTTAATATTCTTTATGGTGTTCAGGAAGTTCTCCCTCTCTTCCTAGTTTACTGAAAATTTTTATCATTGAACAATTATTGGATTTTGTCAGATCCTTTATGTATACGTTTAGTATGACCATACAAGTGTACTTTTTAATATTTTTTATTTATTTTTATTTATTTAAAAGAGAGATAAATAGGTAGGTAGATAGAGAATGGGAGTGCCAGGGCCTCTAGCCACTGCAAATGAATTCCAGATGCATGTGCTACCTTGTGCATCTGGCTTAAGTGGGTACTGGGGAATTGAACCTGGGTCCTTAGGCTTCATAGGCAAGTGCCTTTACCACTAAGCCATCTCTCCAGCCCTCATATAAGCCTTCTTTAACATGTTAATATGATGGACTACACCAACTGATAGTAGATATTGAACTAGGCTTACATATCTGGGAAAATCCTGCTTGGTTATGGTTTACAATTCGTTGCTGAAATCACCTTGAAGATATTTTGTTGAGGAATTTTACATCTGTGTTCATGAGAGAGATTGCCATACTATTTTCTTCTCTTACAATGTCTTAGACTTTAGTGTCAGGGTACTGTTGGCCACATAGAATGAGTTAGGACTTCTGAAAGAAATTTTAGAGAATGAGTATAATTTCTTCCTTAAAATATTTGATGGAATTTAGTAGCAAGTCTACTTGGGTCTACCGATTTCTATCTTGATAGATTATTAATTGTCATTTGATTTCATTAGGAGTGAGAAACCTATTTAGAGTATCTATTTCCTCTTGTGTGAGTTTTAGTAGATGGATTCTGTTTTAAAAATGAATACATTTTGGGCTGGAGAGATGGCTTAGGGGTTAAGGCGCCTGCCTCCTAAGCCTAAGAACGCCAGTTCCAATCTCCAGCGGTTCCAATCTCCAGGTCCCATGCTTAGCCAGATGCAAAGTGATGCAAGGGCACAATGCCGCACTTGACCACAAGGGGGCGCACGCATCTGGATTTCATTCGCAGCAGCTGAGAGGCTGCTGGCGCCCCCATCTCTATCTGTCTTCTTCTCCCTCTCTCTCTGTCTCCCTCTGTCTCTCTCCCAAAAAAATATGAATACATTTTTATCTGGGCTATTAAATTTATGGGCAAAGGATTTCTTTATTATCCCTTGAACGCCCATAACTCCTCTACAACAATGTCCCTTTTTTTAATTTATTTCTGATATTAGTCATTCTGTTTTCTGCCTTTATCTTTGTAGCCTGGCCAGAGGCTTATTAGTTTTATTGACCTTTTCTAAGAATCAGATTCTATTCTTACTGATTTTCTCCATTGAGTTATTATTTTCAATTGTCTTGATCTCTAATTATTGCTATTGTTCTGCTGACTTTGAGTGTTCACTCTCGTTGTCTCCTTTACTGAGCCTGAGCTTGGCTGGTTAGGCTAAGAAAATTCTTTCTCATACATACATTCACTTCAATCAATTTCCCCCTAAGCACCGTTTCTGCTGCAACTCACAGCTCTTGATATGCTGTGTTTTCATTTTCATTCTGAAACTTTTCTGATCCACATAATCTATGCTCTATGTTTTCATATCAGCCTAAGTAGATTTGTTTTGTTTTAATTTGTATATATTCCTACAATGCATGGATATTTCATATTTTTCTTAATCAGTGCTACTTTAGAAGATATTTAAGTTGCTTTTATTTTTATTCTAGTCAGACAACACTCAGTGAAACACTTGTAGATACATAGAAATTATAAATTTGTATCAATAGGATAAATTGTATCAATAAGATAAAATGGAATTGTTGGGTTTACATTAAAGTCAACACTATGCTAATTTCTACAGGAATCTAAGGAATCCTTAGTGAAAAAAAATGAGTGAATTTTCCAGTATAACAGAGAGACAGAGAGAGAGAGAATTGGCACTCCAGAGCCTTAGCCACTGCCATCTAACTCCAGATGCTTGTGCCACCTAGTGGGCATGTGCAACCTTGCGCTTGCCTCACCTTTGTGGAGATGGAGAAAGACAGCATGCACACACAGGGCCTCTTATCACTACAAATGAATTCCAGATACATACCACGTTGTGCATCTGGTTTTATGTGGGTACTGGGGAGTCGAACACCGGGCATCAGGCTTCTCAGGCAAGCACCTTTAACCATGCGCAATCTCTCCAGCCTTCTAAAGCTTTCTTTTTTTTTTTTTTAAACTTTATCCTTAGGATTTCTTTCTCCAGCCACCCTTTTGCAAACAGGAACTTCAGAAGAGAAGTTGCGTTCCCTCTGAGATGTGCTTGAAGCAACTTTTACGTCAGACATGAGAAAGGAGACCCATGTTTTACTTTCTTGAGGAATAACTAGTGAATTGCAGCTGTAACACCCTTCTTAAAGCCACTGCTTAGATGCATCTCTGCCAGTTTTGCTAAAAGCAGAGTCCTGGACCACCTGTTTCTATGCCTTCCATATAACCCACAACCCCAGGGTGAATACCAGCAATCCCACTAAGGAGAGACCTTAGTGGAGTGGGAGCTGTAGGAAAGGAAGTGATGGTGCTAACACATGATGTGTCCATACAAAGTTTCTACTTAATAAAATATTATGTGTGTGTATATACATATACACACACACACACACACACATATATATATATGTATATATATAATCAAAAATACTAAAAAGAGAGAAATATTTAATGCTCTTACTGTATTTGCTCTGTAAAGCTGTTAGTGTGTTCACAAATTCTTAACATAAGCTGCGACTCTATGCAAAGTAAGTTAACCTCTGTATCTGAAAACAAAAGTATTTATACCTCCCCCATGCATGACACACAGCTGTTTCTTTCACAGTCATGGGTCTCTGAGCATGTGGGGATGGTTCAAGTCCCAGGAAACACATTAGGTGAGGGCACCAACCTTTTTTGACAATAATGCAGAATTAGCCACTTCACAAATCGACACGAATTTTGGGAACTCATTTCCATTACCCTCTCCCCATGGGAAACCAAGAACATCATTTCCTCCTTTTACATAATAAGCTGAGTCACTGTTGCTATTAGAAATCTTTGTTACAAAATGTTTATTCTTTGCCATTGTGCCTGAAGATAATGCTGCTAAGGAAACAGTTAAAATTTTTAAGTAGAACAAATAAATTAAGTATTATTAGCTTGTAAACTAATTTAACATCAGAAAAGAAAATCTCCTACATTGTTTTGGACAACTCTGCCTCACCCTATAGAGGTCAGTAGGTAACTGGCATTCTATTTTCTCTGCACAGTATGAATCACTGGGGAAGAGAGTCAGGTAAAGCAATGCCTTGGCACAAGACGGCTTGCTCTCTCCAGTAACCAATAGATGACAAGTTTGCAAAGAATAGATTCTGAGTTTACTTCTCTATGATCAAGGACTCACAATGCCAATGCCAAAATTTACCTCACAACCATTTTAAAAGCCAAATACAAGAGGGGAAGGGGCTGCTGAAAGTGAATGCTGGGGCCTGAGCTAATTCCGCTACTGTTTTGTTAAGCCCAGGTAGCAACTCCTACCAGTCCTTACTTCAGAGATGCATTCGAAATGAACTCCTCCATACCTATTTAAATGGGAAATGTCCCATCCCTTCTCCTCTCTCAGTAAGGCTATCAAGAAATACACTTAAAAATTTCTCAAGGGACATATAGTCATTCTTTCAAAATAGCAATTTGGCTGCAGCTGCCAACTTCCCATTCAGCTACAGAGGCCTGTGAATGGCAATGGAGACAGGTAATGCCTTTTGGTTTTGCTGTGGGTGGAGAAAACTTACCCTCCGGTGTGATTAGCAAGAAATAGCTGCGGGGGGTGGGGAGACAATTGCTTTTGAAGCTGAGCTGAAAATACACTGGCAATAATCTCACACTCATTGAGTCCCTTTAAGGGTATGGGAAGGGGAGTGATTTTTCTAGTGTTAGGAACATCCGACGATTTCCATGGGATGAATGAGCAGAACTTTACCAGGACTTCTGAATGAAGAGGAGTCATCCACAGGAAAATTCCAGATGCTATTTAATTTCCATGATTTTTTTTTTCTTTTGTGGGCCAATCCTTTCTTCTCTGTTAATATGCCTGTTGTCTTAAGAACAGCGATGACATTAGGAAGAAGATGCTGGACACACAAACCATCAGATCGCCTGTTGTGCACAGGAGGCCCTCTCGTAACCCTCCCTGCTGAGGTCAGAGAGAAATGTTTGTAGGAAGTTTTCAAAAACCCACTGCAGGGGCCTGAGAGATGACTTATCAGTTAAGGCCCTTGCCTGCGAAGCCTGAGGACCCAGGTTCGATTCCCCAGGACCTACTTTAAGCCAGATGCACAAGGTGGTGCATGCATCTGGAGTTCATGTGCAGTGGCTAGAGGCCCTGGCACACCCATTCTCTCTCTCTTCTCTCTCTCTCTCTCTGCCTCTCTCTCATAAATAAACAAATACACAAGTCAATAAAATAGTCAAAAACCCATTGCACAACTCTCCTGCTGGCCTGTGGATGGAAAAAAAAAAAAACAGACCAGTCCAGTACGTAGTGGGTGGGGGCCTGGGTGCTGAGAGAGGAGACAGGCAAAGGCTTTACCCAATAGCCCCATCTTCCATGTCTCACTGGCCCACAAAGTCCCTTCCCCCGACACTGTCCCAAAAATACTGTCTTCCTTGATGCTTCAAAACCTTGCTTTCCTATTTAACTTTCACTGCGTGGGGACCCTTCCTCCAACCCCACCTGGGCAGGTGTGTTAAACAGCTGTGAAAACATCAATAACATTAGTTGCATTTTGCTGTTGTTGTTTTTTTGTTTTGTTTTGTTTTGTTTTGTTTTGAGGTAGGGATTCACTCTAGTCCAGGCTGACCTGGAATTCACTATGTAGTCTCAGGGTGGCCTTGAACTCTCGGCAATCCTCCTACCTCTGCCTCCCCAGTGCTAGGATTAAAGGCATGTGCCACCATGCCTGGCTTCATTAGTTGCATTTTATTGTTAGCATTCCTTCTTCCGGTCACTCGCCTGTACATGAGTGAAGATGTTAGGAGATGAGACAATTTGACTCTCATGAGCCTTCATTCTATATCCATCCACAAATATTGGGTACCTACAAAGTTCCTTGTCTCATGCTGGAGAAAATGCACAGTATACACAAAGAGAATATGTGGTCTTCATCACTAGAGGGTGAGATTCATTCGTGCAGTGAGGAGCAAACAAAATGAACTATGCAAGGATGTAACAGTCACAATCAGCTGGGATATGGTGAGGAAGCCCACAGGATTGAACTGGAAAGATACAGAAGATCACATGCTTCCCTGACAGATCTTGGTCAGGTTCCATCCATACCACCTATCTGTGGATGAATACAGAATGAACGGACGCATGTCTTTCTTCAATTTCTTTTCCTAGGACTTTATAAGAACAATCTCTCTAAACTGGAGCATGAGAAGAGGAGGGCCGTGGTGGTAGTATTTAGAAAGTGCCTTGGATAATCAAGTAAATCATCTTGTTTAAATTCACTGTAATTCTCTAAACCTTCCATGCAGAGCAAGGACATGTGACGCACCATATCATAGGGTCCCAACAAGATGAAGCATCCCTGACACGGAGGTGAGGAGGTGACATAGCTGTGGCATTCATTGTTCCCTGAGGATCCAAGACTACATCCACCAACCAGCTCTGGGATAGAGCTCCAGCAGGTTGCTGGGCTCCCTCGCTAAGCTTTAAGTAGCTCCGTTAGATCACTGAGAACCAGTGCCAAGTCTTTCTGACTGACCTGCTATTAGAAGGCCACTGCATTATAAACCTTTAGAGCTATGGCTATAAAATAATTTCAAATGCAGTGTCAAGAGAAGAGTCCAACATGTTATGAATCTAATCCAGAAGATGTATAAGAATTGCAGGGCGGGTCAACTACTTTGAATAGCATACAAATTTAATGACAGTGTCACCATCTAATGGATAAAACAGCATCTCAGGATGCAAAAGGGTTTCATATCGATCCCAACATCGCCTTTGATATAGACCTCCAGCCATGGTAATTACCTAGCCATATCTCAGTCTCCCCGACTATACGTCGTAAACCACAAATGCCTTGATCCTTAAACTGCATCACCTGAAATTCACTGGGTTTCCTTTCCCAAGCCTCATGTAAATATAGATCATAAGACAATTAAAAAGTATAAGAAATAGGGCTGGAGAGATGGCTTAGAGGCTAAGGTGCTTGCCTGTGAAGCCTAAGGACCCAGGTTCAATTCCTCAGAACCCACTTAAGCCAGATGCACAAGGTGGCATGTAGGTCTGGAGTTATCAGCAGTGGCTAGTGGCCCTGGCACACACATTCTCACTTTCTCTATCTGCTGCTTTTCTCTCTCTCTCTCTCAAATAAATAAATAAATAAAATATATAAAAATAAAATAATTTATAAGCAAAAAATCTCTGGGGGTCATTTTTATTAGTTTGTTCTTGGTAACTGTTCACTTATTATTGTTTTTTTCTTAAATGTTTTATTTTTATTTATTTATTTGAGAGAGAGAGAGAGAGAATGGGCACACCAGGGCCTATAGCCACTGCAGATGAACTCCAGACACATGTACCACCTTGTGCATCTGACTTATGTGGCTCCTAGGGAATCGAACCTAGGTCCTTTGGCTTTGTAGGCAAGCACCTTAGCCACTAAGTCATCTCTCCAGCCCTGT
Organism: Orientallactaga sibirica; assembly: GCA_036365145.1. NCBI lineage: Eukaryota > Metazoa > Chordata > Mammalia > Rodentia > Dipodidae > Orientallactaga > Orientallactaga sibirica. The sequence continues at coordinate 3,079,813 of JAEOAD010001846.1, forward strand.
TATTGTTGTTTTTAAGACAAGGTCACACATACTAGGTAGCCCAGACTGGCCTTAATCTTGCCTTCCTCCTGCCTCTCAGCCTACCAGATGTTGGGATTCTAGTCATTTCCCACCTCACCCAGCTTCTCTCTATTTTCAAACCTCTACTACATAAGAATTTCACTCTGAAGTTCCTGTGGAAGCGACCAACCCAGTTTTAAAGATGAAAGAATGAAAGAGTGAATTATTTTTAGTCAGGGAAAACTCCAGAAGCAGTCAAGAAATAGGTTTCAGATATTGCATCTGCTGCTTATCCACTGAACTGTGCCATTCTCCTCTAAGAAAAAGGACTAAATGATGCTCCACCTCTATTCTCATCTATGAGGTCCACACTTCAGTAGTACTTAACAAGTGACTTCAGGAAGTCCTTTCTATGTTTATTTATTTATTTGAGCAAGAGAGAGAGTGACAGAGACAATGGGCACACCAGGACCTCCAGCGGCTGCAAACGAACTTCAGGCCACCTTGTATACCTGGCTTACATGGGTCCTAGGGAATCAAACCTAGGTCCTTTGGCTTTGCAGGCAAGTGGCTCAACCACTAAGCCATCTCTCCATCCCTCATCAAGTCCTTTCTTATCACAAATTACCATCGTTTCCATGTCAACACAAAACTAGGAAACTAAATTCAACAGAATGCTAGGAAACCCACCAGGCCTGGCTTTTCCTACTTTTGAAATCCATGTATCTCTCCCTTGTCACACGTCCTCTTCTTTATTGCGAGACTGTCTTATTGTCTTCTCTTGGCCATCTTAGAAGCCAGTTCCTCCAGCCATCCCCTGTCCCTGCTTGCTGTGTGTGAAATTCAGGGAGCTGGCAAACAAGACACTCAAGCCCACTGAAACCAAAAGTAACTTTTTTTTTCATTTTTTTTAAATTTATTTTTATTTGAAAGAGAGAGAGGGAGAAAGAGGGAGAGAGAAAAGAGACAGAGAATGGGTGCACCAAGGCCTCTAGCCACTACAAGCGAACTCCATATGCCACCTTGTGCATCTGGCTTACGTGGATCCTGGGGAATCAAACCAGGGTTCTTTGGCTTTGCAGGCAAACGCCTTCACCGCTAAGCTATCTCTGCTAGAGGAGACTGTAGCATCCCGGTGAGGACAGTAATAAGCTTGTGTACGTGCCAGTGCCTTTTTGTTTTCAGTGAAGTCAAACAGGGAGGCTGTCTGAATCTCTTCCGGACTACAGATGTGTCCTTGGTTTACAAGTGACACCACTTGGAATTCTGCCTGAACTCTGGGAGAAGGCCCCTTCTGATATGACACACCAGTTAGTTTTTAAGTCCAGAGGGACTGTCGCAGTGGCACCTTGAAGGCAAGATTCAGGGAATAGGTCACAAGTAGGTCCCTTTCCTGAGGGGCCTCTGCAGTGAGAACTTGCATCCTCCTAGACATTTGTGGTCCAGCCAGACAACGATGACCAGGTCATTCCTATATATAGAAAGAGGTAGGGCAGGCATCTGTGTTGGCAAAGTTGTCATCTGATCTTTTGGCTTTGATCACAAATGAGACAAAACCCAATAGGAGAGGGCACACTGAATACCAGGGAACAAAATGCTATTATCCTTAGAAAAAAAAAATCCCAGGCTATGTCCTGAAAAGCTATGTCCTTTGGGATTAAATGACAGTCAGCAAACTCTTCATCTTAGAAATGAATTATTCACTGTGATTATTAGTTTTTAATATTTATTTATTTATTTAGTTATGAAAGAGAAAGAGAGGCAGGCAGACACAGAGAGCAAATAGGTATGCCAAGGCCTCCAGCCACTACAGACAAATTCCAGATGCATGTGCCACCTCGTGCATCTGCTCACGTGGGTTCTGGGGAATTGAACCTGGGTCCTTAGGCTTGGCAGGCAAGCCCCTTCACTACTAAGGCATCTCTCCTACCTCACTGAGATTATTATATCAGGGCCCTCATTTGAATGGGCACCTCACCATCGCTCATGAAACACCCTTCAGGAAGTTTTCACAAACTTCTCCCCGCTGCAGCTTAGATCTGCCCCACCTTCTCCACAGTGCCCTGGCATACAAAACTGACTCACACATAGGACGAGTAATGATGTGCCTGGTCATCTACAGGTCATCTCCGTGCCTTGTTCAGAAAACATCTTTGTTCTTGCTGGGACCATTCGCATGCCACAGAACCACCCCCACATGGCCCTCCATGCCTCCTAGGCAACAGCCACAACCCCTCGGGCCTTCTCACCAGGATGGCGGGTAGTCAGTGACGGGTAAGACCCCATGAGATGGGGCAACCTAAGACAGACACCGCCGCATGAGATGATCCCTTGGGGCCTGGGTTCAACAATGGCTTGGCAAAGAACCATGCCTCCCAGGGTTGCCAATAATAAAAACGAAAAGGAGGATATGCATGGCACAATGCAGGTCTGGCCCTAGCCAGGCCACCTGCTAGGAGGAACCAGGAAGTGGCTTCTGTGGACATGACATTCTGCACAGGCCTGGCGTGACAAGAGCTACAGTCCCATTCCTGCGAGCAACCTGCTGCGAGATGATCTGTCTGGAGAGAGGCTGTCATTGGTCACAAGAAGGGAACCACCCCATACATTGATTGGCCAGCCAAACCCTTAAAAACCCCTACACTTCCTTGAATAAACAAGTTTACAGAAGCTCACCCTCTGCCTGCTTCCACCCAAATCCCGGTGTCTGTGTCTGGACTCCGCACCTCTCACCCCCTACTCGGTAGAGACCCAGCATCCCCTCCTGGGCTGGCCCTAGGAGGGACGCCAACAATGTGTAAATGAATGGATCCTAGTTTCTTCTGTGACATAATTTCTCCTCCCACAAAAAAACATAAAAATAAAAATAAAAATGGATCTTGCTGGAGGCAGGACACTGTGACCAAGTCCAAGGTAACCTAACATTGTCGTTAAAGGCTGCCGCCAGTGGTGATCCATGATGGTCCCTCCTTCTTTTGGGAATGAGGGAAGTAACACGCACCCATGTAGTACTGTCGGTGCTCCATTGGACCATGCTGAACTCAGCTAGCTAGATCACTCACAACCTTGGAGGTACATTTTCTATTGTGGAGCCAAATGAAACAGTGGCAGTGGGCTAGTTCTGGCCTCCAAAGCCTAATAGGATAAGGCCAGTGTTGCATAGGGTGGTCCAAAGAGCCATGTGAGATGTGCTTCTTATATATATATATATATATATATATATATATATATATATATATATATATATAATTTCTTTATTTGAGGAAAGAAAGAGGCAGAGAGAGAGAGAGAATGGACACTCCAGGGCCTCTAGCCACTGCAAACAAACTCCAGACACATGTGCCACCTTGTACAGCTGGCTTACATGGGTCCTGGGGAATCGAACCTGGTTCTTTGCTTAGGTTTTCCCGGCAAGCGCCTTAACTGCTAAGCCATCTCTCCAGCCCATGCGAGCTGTTCTTAAGCACACATTGAAACATCAGTTCCTAGAGACCTGTGCAGGAATTCAGGTTCTGTGTGGTAGTGAAGCGATCTTACACCTTTCCTGAGCTCTTAATTCAATTTTCAACAGCAGGGTGAAGGGAAGACCCAGCTGGGCATTTACCATGGATGGCTGTGAATGAAACCGGAAATAGAGTGTCCTTCTGGGATTGGGGGTGGGGTAAGATGAGCTGCTGAGTGTTAATGGGCCCTTAAACAAACAGGCTGTGTTGCCTGAGGGAAAATATCCAGAATGTTCTATTTTCATTAGGCCTTCGTTTAAAGACATATGTTTCTTAAGGCACCACAATGAATCCTGTTTTTAACTTACATAAAAACCAGCAGTTAATTTTCAAACCCCTAAAAAGAGAGATCTGCTAAAAGTCTATAACAAGACTTCAATTGCAAGGTTTAGGAAGCTCTTAAGGGAAATAAACTTTTTTTTATTTCCTTTGTACATTTTCCCTAGGAAGCCAGGTCATATTTGGGTAGATATACATTTAAAGAACAGTAAATCTTGCTTAATGACCCTCCCGTGGAAAAAGGCCAATTATCAGTGCCCTCCACTGACTTAGTGGTTGGTACAAACTGTCAGAGCCACGGCTAATGAATTTCAGAGTTTTCTTGGTTACTCTTAAGTGGTGCTGCAACACATCATAAAACACACCCCCAACTGCTGCCCACGCCCTCACCTCTGTAAAATGCCTTGTCCAACTGGGTTTCTGTCCATATTGTTCTGTGAGGCTGCTGAGCCCTAACATGATGTTCTGTGTCTATACATGTTAATGAAAGCAAACACATTTATTTATGTTTTCTACTCGTGCCATATAACTGATGAGTATCCTTACAGTCAATTCATTGCTAATTAATTCTCATTTTCCCTCCAATAATCAATTACGTACTAAAATTATAGGGGTGCATCCAGTGATTCTCCTTAAAGATTAGTGTCGACATAAACATAACAGAAAGGTGCTGGGCCTAGAAACTGCAGGTCAGTGGGTTTTTGTTAAATATTATTATTATTTTGGTTTTTTGAGATAGAGTCTCCCTCCAGCCCAGGCTAACCTGGAATTCACTCTGTAGTCCCAGGCTGGCCTTGAACTCACAGCGATCCTCCTACCTCTGCCTCCCAAGTGCTGAGTGTAAGGAAAGTGTAGGAGAAAAGCAAGAAAGAGCACCGAGTCAGGCTGGGGTTCCAACTTACAAGGAGGATCCTTACTGAATTAGCTGCAGGTCCAAGGGAAGTGGATGAGGCATCCAAGTTATTTGCTCAGAATAGGCTCTTTAGCAGAGTTGACTGGATGTCTCCATTCTTTATGGCCTTCTTATCTTAAGGTTAGTTATTAACTCTTTAGTTCCCTCTAGTTTTCAGGGAAGGCTATTAACCCTTCACTAAGATTAAAGGCGTGTACCACCATGCCTGGCTTTAATATTTCTTTTTATTTGAGAAAGAGGGAGAGAGAACAGCAGATAGAGAAAATTGGTGCACCAGGGCATCTAGCCACTGCACATAATTCCAAACACATGCACCATCCTGTGCATCTGGCCTACGTGGGACTGGAGAATCAAACCTGGGACCTTAGGCTTCACCAGCAAGCACCTTAACCACTAAACCATCTCGCCAGCCCTGGGTTGTTGTTCATTTTTAGTCTCATGTTTTTTTCAGTCTGAACCTCCCCAAAGTAGAAGGTCAAAATGTGGCAATGGCCTAACTCCTTTTGAAAAGCCAGCCTATATCCACAGACTATATACCCTTCAAGCTCCTAAAATAGATGGCGAGCAAGGGGATCCAGCCCAGCAGAGCACAGTTCAAGAGGAGGAAGGAGCTCAGGGCCAGAGCACTGGGTCTGTCGGGGCACAGGGCTATACCAGAAAGCCACCACGGCGTCCCCAGTTTTGGTTCCAGCCAAAAGTTGAGATTCCGATATTCTTCTGATAGCTTTAACCCCTTCCATCTCTCAGCCACTTCATCCTAACCTTTCCCACCACCTCCACCCTGGCAGCCAAGCCTCAAAACAGACTAGATGTGGAAAACTGCTGACCTTGTGGCCAGGATGTGAAATATTTTAAATATCTTAACCTTACACCAACAGTGAGCATCAGAGTGGTTTTTTTTTTTTTCTGTCTACCCTGAAGTGTGATGTCAAAAAGAAAATAAATGTAGTCATCACATTATTCCTGGGATGGCAGGAAAAGTTATTTTTGGAATCGGGGGAAAAAAGGAGCTATTGTTAAGTGTCTCAGAAGACTCTGGGTTAGGAGCAGGAAGTCAAGACTGATCCACATTAAAAATCACACCACGTAGGCAAGACAAACCACTTAGGCTGCAGACAACGAGTCTGGGTGAGAAGACAGCTTTCTGCAGAGCAGTTAGGAAGGAGAACTTAGAAACAGAAGTGAGGAATTGGAAGATGCGAGTGATCGTGCAGAACCCTTCATCAGCGTATAAAGATGCCACTTCACACGTTTATATAATTCTGCCCACACACTTCCCAAGCTTGTGTCTCTCAAGAACCGACTCCGTTACAATTCTGGAATCCGGGGCTGGAGAAATTGCTCAGTGGTTGAAGCGCTTGCCTGCAATGCCTAGTGACCTGAGTTTGATTCCCCAGGACCCACGTAAAGCCAGATGCACAAGGTGGCGCATGTACCTGGAATTCGTTAGTAGTGGCTGAAGGCCCTGGCACACACATTCTCCCTGCCCCCGCCCCCGCCTCTGTTTCTCTCTGCTTGAAAATAAATAAAGAAAATAATTTTAAAAATATTTTTATTTTTATATATTTATGAGACAGAGAGATACAGAAATAGGCAGGTAGAGAGAAAGACAGAGAATGGGTGCACCAGGGCCTCCAGCCACTGCAAACGAACTCCAGATGCATGCATCCCCTTGTGCATCTGGCTTACTTGGGATCTGGAGAATTGAATCTGGGTCCTTTGGCTTCACAGCCAAGAGAATTATCCGCTAAACCATCTCTCCAGCCCAATAAAATATATTTTTTTTAAATTCTGGACTCTGACAATATCTCATTTATTGAAATTTATTTTTTCATGATAGATGAAAAGCCCAAGGTCCAAAAAGATAAAGTGACTTTCTCTGAATTTATCAAAGTTTACTGTTCCTCTGAAAGTATACCAGGACAAAAAAGCAACCAGCCACTTTCTGTTTGGACCTTTGTGCATAATCTTAAGCAATTTTATTCATCTCCCTGACCCTCAGTTTGCTAAATTCTAAACACTGGGCTATATTATCATCTACTTTGGAAGGCTGTGAAAATTCAGTAAGAAAATACACTTAAAGCATGGAACACAAGGCTGGCAAAATGGCTTAGCAGTTAAGGCATTTGCCTGTGAAGCCTAAGGACCCAGGTTTGATTTCCCAGTACCCATATAAGCCAGATACACATAGTGGTGCATGTGTCTAGAGTTTGTTTGCAGTGACTAGAGGCCCTGGCACACCCATTCTCTCTCTCGCTCGCTCTCTTTTTCTCAAATAGTAAATGAATAATTTTTTTTTTAACTTGGAACACAGTGCCACCTGGAAGGGAGTATGTACCAATACGAAACTTCTCTAATAGACATTGTTGCTCCTGTTATTATCTCTGCTAATAGCATAATGGTTTATGAAAGTATGAGTCAGGAGCCGAAATAACTTGAGTAATGAAAATAATGGTAAATATTCTTGCTGTAACAATGAAATGTGCAGCATTTCTTGAACATATGCTTAGATACTTTACAAATTGCTTTAAGTACATTATTTCACTCTAGCCTCCCAACTCTATAGATAAGGAAACTGCCCCTTAGAAAATGCCCACACATTCACTTGACAGCTAATTAATGATGCTCTTAAAATGGGAGTTTAGGACTCCCGAGTCCAGAGTTCCTGCCATTAGGTTGGATACAGACTAACCATGTGCAGAAGGATGGAAATAAAGCAGAAAATTTGATTTTCTAAGTAAGGTCCTTGAGTCTTTTCCCCAACTGAAGGGCTTCATATGAAGGCGGATATCAATCATTTCACTTAACTAAGTCACACTGTTGTGATAAAATGTCATCACCGAGTTTGAGGTCACTCAATGTCAACTCAATACCCCTTTAAAAGGGAGTGATAGGTCAATCCTGCCACGCTAAGATTTATCTCGCATTTACACTAAAATTGGTCGGGTTTTCTATTGATTGAGCGTTTATGATACAAAAGCTTGAGGACTGGTTGTGATTTACTTGCTGGGTCCCTGAATCCATCAAATTTGCCAGGGTGTCATCTGCCATGTTATGTGGCTTGAAACTCCCCAAATGCGGCCTCTGTAATCCTTGAGGAAATGTGATGTGTTTGAAAAAAAAAGGTGAATGGTCTGCCTCTTTTCCTCCTTGCAGATTTGGAGCATTTACTTATGTAAGCTCTTACCATGTTAATTTTATTTACCTCAACCCCAATAGATGAGGCAGGACTTAGAAGTAGAATGGGAGGGACGCTCCTTAAACATGCGCAGATCTCTCACAAAAGGTCCCATCTTCAGTCCAAAGGCCCTCGTGTTGCAAAACGTTAGCAGGGAGCCTCATACTGTGAAATCTGTGAGGGATCTTTTTTTTTTTTTTTTCTGGAACTCCCTGACATCTGAGCCTTTGCGCTGCTGGAAGAATTCCAAGAGCACCATAAACAATGTGGGGCTGGTCCTGTCTGAACAGAGTCCAGATCATTTCAAAGTGACTCAAGGCAGGGAAATAAATATTGAACCTAGTTAAATGTTGCTTGAGATTGTGCTTGGCACCGGCTGTCCAAGTCACTGAGTTAGTCTTGGGTTACACGGGTTATTCTGAGCTCAAATGGACATGCCAGGGTGGACTCCTTCAATGGGAGCAGTTATCTGCAAGCACAGTTGCATTTCTGGCACGTTTAATGAAATGTAATGTAAAGATTTATGAGCTGGCACAAGCTGGGTGGAGACGCGCAAGGCCTCAGTTTCGTGCCTCTTGACTGACCCCTGGACCTCATTTACTTCCCCCATTCCATTCCCTCCTGTCCTCTCCGCGCTTGAACAAACTAACCCAGCCTTCCTTTTTTCTTTCCTTCTTTCTTCCCTTCCCTCTGTCATTCTTTCCTTCACTCTTTTTTTGCCCCTTTCTATTTTTAAGACAATAACTTGCATCTTACAAATGGAGAGTAGAAATTAAGAACAACAGAACTCACACGTTGTAATGACGTCTTGTTTGACCCACCCTGCTTTTTCACACACACACACACACACACACACACACACACACACACACACACACTGGGTGTAGTTATCCAGAAAAATCAATGCTCTAAATGGCCAGTTGCACCTTTAATGAGTAGACTATAAGGCAACAATACCAGTAGCACACACTATGCCAGCCATCTAAGCCCTGCTCAATTAGCTTATAGCATTTTCAGTTTGGGAGTGACATTGGGTCTATCCCATCAGTTTTACCACATGGAAGTCACCAAATCCCAACACTGTGCCTCTCTTCCCTCCAGCAAAGGGAGGTCACCCCCAGGGCCAAGTTGAATGTCACCATTAAAAAAAAACAAAAAAACACTTTTATTTAATTATAACTTGAGAGAGAGAGGCAGACAGAAAGAAATTATGGGTGTCCCAGGGCCTCCTGCCACTGCAAACAAACTCTAGATGCATGTGCCACTTTGTGCATCTAGTTTATGTGGGAAGTAAGGAATTAGACCCAGGCCATCAGGCTTTGCAAGTAAGAGCCTCCAACCACTGAGCCATCTCTCCAGCCTTAATGTCACCATTTCTGATGCCAAGCTCTTGCTTCTCTGTCAGCCTAGGGACCACCAGAGATGGGGCAGCATTCTGAGATAATAGAAGCCTTTGGAATTAGACCCACACCAGACTGCTGATCTACCCCACAGTGCCTTCTGGCCCAAGGTGATTAAGGCTCTCTCTGCTCCATTTCCTCATCCATACATCCATACATACACAGTGAGACAATCTTTGTCTCACTGGGCTGCTGTGTTAATGGGGCAACACACGTAGAAGGCTGAGATGAGCAATGGACACACAATAAACAAACGTGAAAAATTAGAATCACATCCCCAAACACTGAACCACCTCTCTTTCTAAGAGACCTGTAGATCCTGCCCAGTGGTGACCACAGCCCCAAGCCTCTGAGGGCCTGGCACAGAAATGAAAGTGGTCTCCAAGGACTGGACAAAGGACAAGCAGACCATCAGGTAGGACATACAGGTCTTTCCTGGATCCCAACTGTGAGCTCTCAGGCTCCGAGTGAGCAGTTTCTTCCTGTGCAGAGCAAGGTGAAGGGAAGGGCCTGCTCAACTCTAAAGTACAGGTCTTTGTAACAAACCCAGATCTTGAAAATTTAGATACAGCAGAGTACCGATTCAATCCCATTAGGAGGAAAATCAATGAGAAAGATCTGTTTAACAACGCACCAGACTTACACTGTCTTGTTTCAAGAACCATTTGATCCAATTTAAGCCCAGGAACCACAATTTGCATGTGTATAAAATGTTATAATTCCCAGTGCACGGCCCCCTGCTTGATATGTCTTGAACCTTCTCCAAACCTTTCAAAATAACTATTGTTATCTCCACTGCTCAGATAAGAAGCTGGTGCTCAGAAAATTTTATTTCAAATCTAAGGTTACTCACTAATAAAGTTATTTCTTTTTTAAAACATATTTTAGGGCTGGAGAGATGGCTTAGCAGTCAAGGTGTTTGCCTGCAAAGCCAAAGGACCCAGGTTCGATTCCCCAGGACCCATGTAAGCCAGGTGCACAATGGGTGCATACATCTAGAGTTAGTTTACAGTGGCTGAAGGCACTGGCGATCACATTCTCTCCTTCCTTCTCTCCCTCTCTCCCTTTCTGCCTCTTTCTGTCCCTCTTAAATAAATAAAATAATTTTTAAGAACATATTTTAGTTATATGAGAGAGAGAGAAATAGAGAGAAGCAGATACAGAGACTGGGTGCACCAGAGCATCCTTGTGCATCTGACTTATGTGGACACTGGGTACTTAGGCATCGTAGGCAAGCACCTTAACCACTAAGACATCTCTTCAGCTCTAAAGTTACTTCTTGATCCCAGGCCTTCTGACCCTGATCATCCCCTGACCTTCCATTCCAGCACTGACAGAATTGGTCATCACAACCTTTATCCACCACTCAGCACTCACCAAGCCCCTCTGTCACTGCTTAGAAGCCTACTCGGTGCATAGCCCCTAAAAACGAGTGAACATTAAACAAGACACAAAAGCTCTCTAGTCTTAAAGGCTAGTCCTCACTATGTATCATATGAAAAAGAACTTAACAGAAAGAAACGGAGCCCAAGCACTTTGGAAGGATTCTTCACGCTTCCTCCAGCTTTTAGAAACAAACTTGGTAAGAGGATAATTTATTTTGTGATCCCATGAATATAAAAGCCATAATAATTTCAATGATAATCTACCTCCTAGCTCTCAGGCACAAAATAATGTTCTCAAAAAAAAAAAAAAAGTGCAGGGTTGGAGAGATTGCTTAGCGGTGAAGGCGCTTGCCTGCAAAGCCTAAGGACCCAGGTTCAATTCCCCAGTACCCACGTAGCCAGATGCATAAGGTGGTGCATACATCTGGAGTTCATTTGCAGTGGTTAGAGGACCTGGTGTGTCCATTCTTTAAAAAAAAAAAAAAAAAAAGTAGGACCTGGAGAGATGGTTTAGCAGCTAAGCGCTTACCTGTGAAGCCTGAGGACCCTGGTTTGAGGTTCAGTTCCTCAGGAACCACAAAATCCAGATGCACAAGGTACGCATGAGTCTGGAGTTCGTTTGTAGTGGCTGGAGGCCCTGGTGGGTCCATTCTCTATGTCTCTCTCTCTCTCTGCCTTTTTCTCTCTCTGTCGCTCTCAAATGAATAAATAAATTTTTAAAGTACAAATGACTGGGCATTTGAGAAATGGAAATATATCAGTTCTTCTACACAAGTTCTATGCTCCAATCCACAATGAGTTATTGTTGTCCCTTCCAACACAAATTCTCAGAGTCCCCATGGTCCATCTTTTGGCTCAGCATGAAAGTTCTGAGCTGGTCAAAAGAACAATGCTGCCAGGCATGGTGGCGCACACCTTTAATCCCAGTATTCGAGAGGCAGAGGTAGGAGGATCACAGTGAGTTCGAGGCCACACTGAGACTACAGAGTGAATTGCAGGTCACCTGGGTTAGAGTGAGACCCTACCTCAAACAAGTGAAAACCCCAAAATAAAATTTTAAAAAAAGAGCACTGCTCATGAAAAGAGAACCAACAGACCCAGTAATATTTGTTTCCCCTCCCCTCTACCCATAACCTAGAAAACAAGAGAGTGACAATAGTGAATGACTCCCGGCAACCTTGTATGGGCTTTTTATCAGAAAAGGCTTAAACGTAGCTACAAAAGAATATTTCAAAATGCTCCCCATAGCCTTTCCTCTATCAGACTCAAAATGGTTGTCTTTCATCACATTCATCCCAGAATGAAGTAGGGTGCTTCCTATGCGGAAAGCAAAGCTCTTCCCTACTCTGTCGACACAGCACACTCACTTAGCTGAGCGAGGGGACGGGGTGCCCTGGAAACAGCCACCAGATGAGAATTGAGGTCAACTGGAGCATGCCCAGTGACGTCTGTAGATCCCGAGATATGACTCCATTAACCTTCATGAATAAATCAGCCGGCCATTTGTCAGCTGGATCTAGAACATGCTTGGTGAGTTAGATGAGGAAGTGCACTCTGGCAAAGATGGATTCTTCCATGGCTGTTCTGACATCTTGGGAGGCTCTTGCACTCTGGCAAAGGTGGGTTCTTCCATGGCTGTTCTAGAGTCAACCGAGCAGAGCAGAGTGAGGCTCTCCTGGAGAGCCCGTGGGTCTCCAAACAGCGCGTGGCCTCCTGCCACCTCCTGCACATGTCTGGGACAAAAGGGACAACGCAGGTGTCATGGGCTAAGGTGATTGCAGTATGAAGCCCCTTCCTTGGAAGCCTGACAAAATTTCTCCTCATGGTGTTTTGCGTCTCTTGGAAGAGGATGGCGAAGGACAGGTGTGGGACTCCCAGCTCCTCCCACCAACCAGGTGATCACAGGCAAGAAGACACATGTCTGGGACAAAAGGTGGACAACAGGTGTGTCATGGGCTCCCCTGGTCCACCCCACAGACTCCATCTTTCCCCTGTGCCCTGGGCCCCTTCTTCTTGTTAAGTTTATTGAGCCAGAGAGATGACAATGGGTGCAATTTCTCCTCATGGTGCCACCTTGTGCATTTGGCTTTACATGGGTCCTGGGAAATCGAAGCCAAGTCCTTAGACCTTTGCAGGCAAGTGCCTTAACTGCTAATCCAGCTCTCCAGCCCTGGTCAGTCTTTCGAAGCCTGGTTCCAGCTCTCCTATGGAATAAGATTCCGGTGGACACAGTCTCCTTGTGCTGCTCCATCTGCAGGTGAAATGGTTTATTTCCATTCGTGGTGACACATATTCATGCAGAGCCTCACTCCCTATCTCCATTTTGATAGGAACAGTCGACAGAACACAATTTTATTAGGTAGAGTTAAGAAGGTGTTGACCATGTGGTGTGTGTGTGTGTGTGTGTGAGAAGCTGCCAGTATGCATGCAAGTCAACATCATCATATGGAGACCAGGCAATCTGGGATCACTAGGCCAGGCCAGGGCTATCCTCCTCACACTTGGCCTTAGGGTCCATGAAAGTCCCCATAAAAGGATGAATGAGCCAAGCTAAGATTCACTTCCCTGTGCTTTTCACATGGCCAAGAGGAAAGACCATCCAGTTTCTGCAGGTGACCCGCTTCCTTCCACCTCCACTACATATTCATGCCCCACCAGGTCTGAGGCAGAACAAAACAACCATGTGGAAAAGGAGAAGCTGCCAAGGACCAATGGGATCATCACCAGAGCCAGGCACTGCCTTTCTGCAGGTGACCCACTAGCATTATCTTTGGGTGGTCAGGAGGGCCTTGCTGCCCTGTAGGAAGTTCTTGCCCATCAAGCTGGCAGCCTGTGCAGGGCTCAGGTTGCTAAAGGAGCGCCCTGGCCTATTGCAAGACACTTCATGCAACATAAAGCGCAACCCATTTTGCATGGCTCTGGGCATTTAACAAACGCTCTTAACGATGGCAGTGATGATGCAATCCTTTCAGCTTAGACCTGTCAGGATCCCCGAGGCGTGCAATGGTCCCCTGAGAAGCATATATTATCTGAAGCTTTCCCTTTTGCTTAATTACACTGTACTAATGTTCTCTTTTTTTTTTTTTTTTTTTCTCCACTGAATTTCTCTCTGCCAACTCCCCCACCCAAACCAGGCTTCTTCTTCTTCGCTGTGGGTTGGATTTACATAAAAGACCAGCACATTATAATTGTGATGACTGATCGCCCAAGTTTCCTTGGGTTCAGATCGTTTCCTAAATGTGGGTCATTTTTCATCATAAAGACTCGGCTGATAATGATGTCATTTCCATTGCTTGAATTTTGAGGCAGTGGCCACATATCACAGAGTTTAAATGACTGTCTATAGGACAGTGCAATCATGTCGTTATCAGTTTAAAGCAGTTGCTTCTTCACTACTGGGGACAAAAAAACAAAAAAGCCTTCTCAAGCTCATCAAACAGGAGCAGGTGTGATGCCAGGGATCCGAACCTGCATCTGGAGCTGGGGAGGCGGGGCGAGCAGAGAGGTGGGCGGGGTGAGCAGAGAGGTGGGTGGGCGAGCAGAGAGGTGGGCTGGCGAACCTGTTTCTGTGTGAAGCTGTATGTGGCAAGTAAATATCAGATTAAAAACCACAAAGTCATAGTGGACAGGAAAACAAGCCACACGGCTGATCCCTGGACACCTCAGATATATGCTCTTCCACAGTCACTTCACCGCGATTCCCCAGGAAGATGAACGAGGAGGCACTGAAATCACTCACGAAGAGCTCTGGCCAGATGAGCCAATACACGTGTCTCTCGCGAGACCGAAAACCCCAACGCTGGAAACTGGTTATAAGTACAGCAGAGAAGAAACAGACAATGATCAACACTGGTGTGCTCAGCTGTGCCAAGGAAGCCTGGCCCAGGTCCTTCAGGCAATCCTGTCTTCTGAGAGCCAGCCAATTCTCCAGCAAACATTGCTGCTTCCCTGACCACCGCTGCTGGCTGGTTTTCTCAAAGTATTCTTTCCATCAGTAGTGCTAATATAATGTCTTCTCTGCGCTGGAGAGATGGCTTAATGGTTAAGGTGCTTGCCTGTGAAGCCTAAGCACCTAGGTTCGATTCCCCAGGACCCACGTAAGCCAAATGCACAAGGTGGCGCGTGTGTCTGGACTTTGTTTGCAGTGGCTGGAGGCTCTGGTGGGCCCATTCTCTCTCAAATAATATAGGCTCTTGTCACCTCAGACGCAGAAGTAATCATTTGTCTAGACACAATTCTGTCAGAGTGACAGGAGGAGTCAAGGTAGACTATACGAGTTGCCCACCTACTGTGGTGCTTTGATTCAGGTGTCCCCCATAAACTTAGGTATGCTGAATGCTAGGTTCCCAGCTGATGGCAACTGGAAATTAAAACTTCCTGGAGGCAGAGTGTTGGGGACGGGCTTATAGGTTTTATAGCCAGCTTCCCCTTGTCAGTGTTTGGCACACTCTCCTGTTCTGTTGTCCACCTGATGTTGGCCAGGGGGTGATGTCCACCCTCTGCTCATGCCATCATTTTCCCTGCCATCATGGAGCTTCCCCCTCGAGCCTGTAAGCCAAAATAAACACTTTTCCCCCTTCTCTTGGTCAGATGATTTCTACCAGCAATGCGAACGTGACTACAACACCTATTATGCTACAGTAACTATCCTAGATTCTCATACCTTCTCTTAGCTCTTACTCCTCGGATTCTATTCTCAAGTGTTGGTACACACTGGGGCTCTTCAGGGAAAGCACCTGTCCCCAGGTGACACTGCCTGGCTCATATTGGAGCTGGCTCATTGGACACTTTTCTTGTTTGTACAACACTACGTCTCCTTCCTGGCTATTGTAATGCTCAGAGAAAACAAATGGATTTATTAAAGTTCACAAAGCTGATAATGTTGCCTGACCACTCAAGCCAGTGTTTGAGATGTGGACCATCTCCTTCCTATGCAGTGGTATTCGAGCAGGATCCCACCAATTTATCTTATTCCAGTTTTCTCCAAGATGTGTCCTACATGGAAATATTACATCAAGCTCCTATTTCTTCTTTGAACTTCTTTGGCAAAGATATATATATATATATATATATCTTCTTGATTTTTAGAATCCCAGGAATCCAGGTTTTCCTGAGGTATTGGAGAGATCAATTGTCTTCCATTTTCAAAAACCAATATGGAATTTCCTGTAGTTCAATCCCCTGGCCTCGCTCCACAATCCCTGTTGCTGGTAAGAAGTAATCACTACTGCCTTTGTTAGACATTCAACTGTCTTATTATCCATGCCATCTGCTGCGTAGTTTTTAGTATTATTTTAAGATTTTAATGAAGTTTTTTATTTGTTCATTTTATAGCCATTACTTTGAAGAATCAACTCCGATTTCCTTAAACCATCTGGAAGAGGACTGGATCAATCTCATATACATTGTTGACTTTGGAAAAGAATCAGAAGTTTTTTGAAGACTTTATACACTTTTCGTTCATTGACCATGTTCCAGAATGTTCTAACCTGCTGCTTAAGTTTCATTCACTAAACTCACTTGCTGTAAAAAAGAAAAAAAAAAACCCTAGAAATATTTATTGATCTTGATTTTGCAGGGTAGTTATTTTTAAAAACATTAGAATAACACAGTGAAGCAAAAAAAAAAGTTCTGGGTTGGAGAAATGGCTCAGTGGCTAAGGCACTTGCCTGCAAAGCCTAACCTGGGTTCAATTCCCCACTATCCACGTAAAGCCAGTTGCACAAAGTGGCACATGCATCAGTATGTTTGCAGTGGCTGGAGGCCCTGGGGCTCCCATTCTCTCTGTCTGCTCTCTTCTGTCTATGATTACCAATGAATAAATGAAAATAATTTTCAAAATATTCTGATAGGCATAAACATGAAGAATAAAGCATTATGACTTTTGACTCTCCTATTAGTCTTTGGGAATTTCTGAGTTTGCATTTCACCAATATATTATTTCTCACTCTGTTCTAGAAAAGATGGTAAGTCCCTTCAGTGTGTAGGTCTTATATTTTTATCGATGTCTCTAGAAGATGAAACATAATACTCAACAAATAAACCAATGACTGATTACCTGACAGACATCAGACAGTCAAGCAATAAAAAGACTTTTGAATCCTGCAAAATACTGTTCAGGCGAATCTTTTCCTTCATAAGGGAAGATCAATTCCCCTAAGGTTAATAGTTTTTTGTTTCTTTATATTTAGTTTTTCTTTTTTTAATTTTTATTTATTTATTTGCAAGCAGAGGGAGAGAGATAGAAGAGAGGCAGACAGAGAGAGAATGGGCACACCAGGGCCTCCAGCCACTGCAAACAAACTCCAGATGTATTTGCCACTTCGTGCAACTGGCTTACGTGGGTCCTGGAGAATCAAACCGGGATCCTTAACCACTAAGCCATTTCTCCAGCCCAGTATATTTAGTTTTTCTTATTCTTTCCTATTGATACACAAGAAGATCTACTTTCATTTCCATATGGAGAGATTTCATCTAGAAGCCAAGGCCTGATTTATAATTTCCATTTCTGGTAAAATACCTCACCCACGAAGGCAGAGGAAAAGTGCAAGGAGATGGAGCCACCAAAGGAGCATGAACTTTGGAGATGTACAGAAGTGGGTTTTGTGCTAGACTTAACTCTTCCCATCGAGGGAACCCTGACACGAGTGTTGAGTCTGTACAATGTGGATGCTCGTGGAGAACGGAGCAGAGAACACACTGTGTCACAAAAGGCCCCGGGACCCTGCCTGGGCAGATCCTAACCCACACTACCACTCTCCTCTTCCTCTGAATTTCAACAATAATTCCTTTTCTTGGCTCTTCAAATGTTCTAAGCTCCTATTCATACAAGGCCTCTGCATGCTTCCTTCTAGCAATACCTGTGGTATCGGGATACAGCAACACTGACTCATTTACGTGATGTTGCCAACGAAAGCACAAGGCTTCTATTGTGTGAACAGTTGCACAGACTCTGTAGCCCACAGAAGCCTAAACTATTTCCTGGCCATTTACAGACTGATTTTGTCCATTCTTGTGTGAAAGAATCAGAGACTATCAGGTGAGAAGGGTTAACCGTGGGTGATTGGGGATTTAGCTCATGAGATTAGAGTGGATTCCAGCCACTGCCAAACTTGAAGGCACTTCAATCATTTTATCTTCTATTTGCCTGGGAAACCAGTTGCCTATATTTTATTTCTTCCACTGAAATCTCCATTGTTTGTCTAGTCTATTCTTCATGCTACAGAGCTGGGACAGAGCCTCACTTCCCCGAGGAAACTTTCCCTGATTTCCTCCCACTGAAATCCCCAGGAGAGGGCAGAAGAGATGGCTTAGGGGTTAAGGCATTTACCAGGAAAGCTTAAGGACCCAAGTTCAATTCCCCAGGACCCACGTAAGCCAGATGCACAAGGAGGCACATGTGTCTGGAGTTTGTTTGCAGTAACTGGAGGCCCTGGCATGTCCATTACCTCACTCTCTATCTCAAGGAAAGAAAGAAAAAAAGAAAAAAGAAAAAAAATCCCCAAAAGGTTCACCGTGGATATTTTCAGGCTTCTTATAACTGTTATAACTGTTGACAAAAATAATAATTGTGGAATTAGTTCAAAAAAGCATGTAAGTTTCATGAGGGTTGAGACAAGTCAATATTCCACATTTTCTATATGCACAAAGCAGAAGTTACTTATTTTACTTTATAATTATTTGCAAGTAGAGAGAGAGAGAGATGAAGGGAGGGAGAGAATGGGCCTTCCGGGGCCTCTAGCCACTGCAAATGAACTCCAGATGCATGTGCCACTTTGTGCATCTGGCTTTGTGTGGGCACTGGGGAATCAAACCTGGGTCCTTAGGTTTTGCAGGCAAGTACCTTAACTGCTGATCCATCTGTCCAGCTCCACAAAGTAGAAGTTTAATGAATGATGTCGGATGAATGAATAAGTGAATAAAAAGTAATAAGATTCAATACATTTCAGTTGCACAAAATGGTTCATTTCTAGCCAACCCTCCCAGCTGCTTCCTTTGTTTTTAAGCTTGGCAGGGAAAAATAAGAAAAATGAAAAGAAGCCATGACCTGAAATGATGCATCCTCACCTCCCTCAACCGTCTGAACATATCTTCCTCAGCCAGTCCTCTGAGTTTTATGATTCTCAATACTCATCCTGTGCCAGAACCCCTTGGATAGCTTTTGAAAAGGGCAGGTAAAGTCTGAATCACTGTTGGGCTAAAGAAATGGCTTAATGGTTAAGGTGTTTTCCTGCAAAGCCAACTCCCCAAGACCCACATAATGACAGATGCATAATATGGCACATGCATCTGGAGTTCATTTCCAGAGGCTGGAGTCCCTGCCATGCCCATTCTCTCTCTCTCTCTCTCAAATAAATAAGTAAAAATAAACTATTTTTAAAATTTTAATCATTGCAGTTTTGGTCCTATTCTTCAACATTTTAGGCTGTTTTCAAGGTGATTCTAACATGTAGCCAAGAATGAAAAAAAAAAAAAAGCTACTACTTTCTTCGGGCAAGGAATTATTTTGCAAAGAAAGACTTGTTAAAAGGACAAGAATTTCTGTGGCTGTACAAGTAGTGTGTTAGCTGGAGTAGATGAAACACCTTCACCAGGACCAGCACTCTCAGAGTCACCACATGGTCTCAAGGAAAAGGGAAGACAGGATCCAAGACCTGTGGTAATACCTCAAATGTGCACAAGCTAGGGTGGGCATGATCAGGCGGAACCCTGCAAAGGGGGGTCCCCAAATTCTCCCACTCTCCATGGAGGGCAGGCTTTGTCTAAATACACTAGACTTCTCATTGTTTCCACAGAGTGCATAACTCAGGGCTAAATCTGGCTATGCCTTTTTCCCACGAGGAAAAATGCTAGAATGGCTTTCCAGTGTGGGAACCATTTCCAGGATGTTGCCCCTGGAAGATTCTAGAGGGGAGTGGTTTGAATGGCTATGCAAAGCCAGTTGGCAAAGAGTCTAGGAAAGAGGAGGCAAGTGCTTGCTTTATAGAAAAAAAGAAAAGAAAAAAAGAAAAGAAAAGAAAAGAAAAGAAGAAAAGAAAAGAAAAGAAAAGAAAAGAAAAGAAAAGAAAAGAAAAGAAAAGAAAAGAAAAGAAAAGGAGTAATGGTAAAAACATAGATAATAATGATCCAGAGCATAAAAACTCTCTGATGTTATGGAAATGCAAAATTTTAAACTACTAAGCAGGGGTTGGTACACTATGACCTGTAGGCCCGATCCTGCCCACTGCCTGCTTTTGTGCAGTTGGTTAGCTAAGAGTAATTTTTATATTTTTCAAATGGCTGAAACAAAATCAAATCATGGCCTATGAAAATCATATGAAATTCAAATTCCAGTGCTTATAAATCCAATGCCTCTGGAACACAGCAATGCTTGTTCATAAGTGTTGCTGCCAGTGGAAGCTTTTGTCTTTCAAGGCAAACGGTTGCACAGACTACAGTAGTCAAAAGTATTTCCTGGCCATTTTCAGGCTGATTTCACCCATTCTTGTGTTAAAGAATCAGAGAATATTAGACGAGAGGAGTTAACCATGGGTGGTTGGAGATGTAACTCCTAAACTTGGGGAAGCTTTTCGCCATTTCCAAACTTTACCCGTGGGGGGAACTTTACCCATCTTCTCTTTGACTTGTGGGTAACCACTTGTCTATATTTGATTGCTTCAACTGAAATATCAAAAGTGGCTTATATTTCTTGACTAGCACATTAATTGATATAGCATCTAAATCAAGACACATCTAAGAATATTTTTGTTTGATTATATATGATTCTAAATCTTGGAAAACATAAAAATTCAAGTTATATGAAGAGTAGAGAAATTTGGCTCAGTATTCTCCAGTCCAAGAAAAAAAATCATAGACCTAATACAAAAATATTCATTCTTCTGTGAATATAGCAAATATTCAAATATTTCAAATGTTTTTCTTTATATTTTTTGAGACAGAGAGAGGGAAGTAGAGGGGGGGGACATGCCAGGACCTCCAACCACTGCAAACTCCAAACACATGTGCCCCCTTGTGCACCTGGCTTATGTGAGCACTGGAGATAGAACCTGGGTCCTTAGGCTTCGCAGGCAAACACCTTAATCACTAAGCCCTCTCTCCAGCCCTTAGCATGCCATATGCAATTCAGCATTTACACAGGTGATCTAGAAAGGTGAATAATAAGGCTGGAGAGATGGCTCAGCAATTAAAGTGCTTGCCTGAAAAGACTAATGACCTGGGTTTGATTCCCCAGTACCCATGTAAAGCAAGATGCACAGGGTGGCACATGCATTTGGAATTCGTTTGCAGTGGCTGGAGGCCCTGCCATGCCCATTCTCTCCTTCCTCTCTCTCTCTCTCTCCATCCCTCCATTCCTCTATCTCTATATCTGTCTCTCTCTCTCTCTCTCTCTCTCTCTCTCTGTGATTCTCTGAATGCAAATGAATTAATTAATTAAAGAAAGGTGAATAACAGATGCAGAAATTAATTCCTTAGTTGTAATTTGGAATGTATTTCACAAATACCCAAAAGAATATGGGTATAATAACAACAGCAATTAAAAAAAGAAAACCTGACAGTTACATAACACGGGTAGAATATGATAGTGGAAGTCATAAAAATACATATGTAGATCAAAATAGCATGAGATACTGCCTGAGAAATACACAGCTGCACAGGAAAAAGAAAAGGCAGAAAAGCAGATACTCCGTGGGTAGGAAAGAAAATAAGAAATGAATAAAGGCAAAGAGACCCTGGAGTGACTTGAGCAAAACTTGCTGTGACTTAGATGTGATTTGCTAAGCGTGGACTTAGATTTTCACTTGAAATTTAATGGAAGAAAGAAAAAACCCTGCTTGTTGTGAGCTTTAGGCAGATCGCCCTTTCAGTGGCTATTGAAAATGAACTTCTCTCTCTCCAGCCTCCAATCGTCCCCACCCGTTGATAGTATTGATTGTTCCAAAGTCAAAAGTGCCTTACCGATTTTGCAGACCTCAGTGGCAAAAACAAAAAGAAGAAAAATATTAAAACTTGTAAGAATGTGTGGAAATCAAGACTGTGGGGTAATGAGTGACAGACAAAGGAAGTCAGGAGAGCCGGATTGGCTAAGCAATCCCATTTCCAGCACAGACCCAAGAAAACCAGGCATATTGTATGGGACAAACACAGTCCAGTTAGAGAATAGATTTCAGCACTGACCTAATTACCCAGTGTCCAGCTCCATTTTTATGGGATGAATCCAGGCAAATAAAATAAATTCTTGGAGACAAAGCTGCTCTTTCTAATAATGAAAATTTTTTTCTTCTTCCCTCCTCCATGAAGCCCCAGATGGCCAGGAAAATAAAATCCCAGTGTATTATTTTTGTGTGTGTTCAGTGTGAATCTGAAATCTCACTATCATAAAGATAGCGTTGACTTCTGCAGGTTCAAGCGGGGTGTGTTTCCATATAGTCAAGAAAGGGGGGTCCTTTTTGGAAAGCATGAAGTTCAGGAAAAGAACAAGAACTCTCGACTCTGAAAGGAGCACCAAGAAAATCATTACTCGGAGGAAGAGGAAAGATTAAAGCTAAATACTCAGAGCTCCTGGTTAAGCAGAGCTGTTATGAACTAAGTATTCATGAGAACCCATTTTTGAATTTAAAAGAGGATGGGAGAGAAGCCGCCGTCACCGTCGTCAACTGTAATATAGTAAGGATTTGTCACATGATCTAATTACAGAAATGAAAGCAACCCAGGAATTATGTGGTCTATTCAAGCCTGCGAGGAGTAGGAACAAAGAATATAATCATGCATCAAGCCTGTTGATTAAACAATTACTATTTAAAGCAGATATAGATTTAAAATTAATTTGCCTCTGCATTCTGAGGATTGGGGGACCGAGATAAACAGTGTTTGAAGTTTAATTACCCGCGTGTAAGATGGAGGGGCTCATTTCAATTTGGTTAGCTCTGCAGTGTGTTCCGGTTGGCAGAAAAGGAAGCATCCGATGTCACTGCAAGTCCTGGCATTGCTAAAACACGTGAATCCAGTCAGCTGGAAGGCTAGCTCAGCCCAAACCCCAGAGAATGGGGGCAGAGCCCAGGAAGCTTTGTGCGTGTGCTCACTGATACTCAAATGAACATTGAGTTTGAATGTTTACCTGGAAGGAAACAAACCATACTATCTCTAAAAGAACACAGGAAGACCAAGCTGTAGTCCCAGAGCCCCACACAGGGGCACCTGGGTCATAGACACCTTTACGCAGGGCTGAGTAAATAGGGCACCTACCTGCCAGCTATTCTGAATGGAGCGATTCTTATCCAAGTCCACACGTACAATGCCCCAAACTGGGAGGTGGGCAGGGGGAAAAGGTGAATTGGAGTTGGCATGAGAGACAATAAACAGAGACTAGCAAATTCCATAGTTAACAATACTTGTGGAGGCGTATGGGATTGTGTCTGTGTCCACACACAAAGAGATCAATACATAGTGGACAGGGGTGGAGACATAGCTTAGCAGTTAAGGCACTTGCCTGTGAAGCCTAGGGACCCATGTTTGACTCTCCAGATCCCACGCACAAAGGCAAGGTCACACATGCCCACTAGGTGGTGCAAGCATCTGGAGTTCTATTGCAGTGGCTGAGGCCCTGGCGTGCCAAATCTCTGTGTGTGTGTGTGTTGCTCTCTGTCTCTCTCTTTCCAAAAAACAAACAAAGAATACTGGAATTTCCAGCCCTTGATCCCCAACTTATCAGCTTCCAGAAAGGGGAGATGCACTTAACAGCCTACTATGTTTGAGCCATGCCCTGCCCCTGCCGAGGAAGGGGCTTCATGGTGTCCTCATGAAGAGAGAAGAATGGGAAAAGCCTGAGTTGTAATCTCAGAAATCTCCAGAAATAGCTAAGTTGGAATAGAGTTTGCTTTGCTAGCAAGAAGACCAGAGTTAAGACTCCATCACCCACTAAAATAGAAAAAGTACAAGCATGCAATCACAACAGAGGCAGGAGGATTCCTGTAGCTCAGTGGCTCTCTAGTCTAACTCAATCAGGGAGCCCTTTCTGAAAAAAATGTGGACAGCACCTCAGAGTGACATCAGAGGTGTTCCCATGTGCAACACATGTGAACACACACCTACAGAGAGAAATCTCAGCCCCACCACGTTTCAGTTTCCTACATCAGCAAAGCATTTGGCTTCCTGCATTTTCTCTGTTTCAAAGGGAAGAACAGATGTAACATGGAGCCTACCACTTCTATCCTGGGCAGTGTCAAACATTAAATATAACAGGTAAGAGCTGGAGAGATGGCTTAGTGGTTAAGGGGCTTGCTTGAGAAGCCTAAAGACCCAGGTTTGACTCGATATATCCCACATAAGCCAGATGCACAGAGGTGAGGCAAGTGCAAGGTCACACATGCCCACTAGGTGGTGCAAGCGCCTGGAGTTTGATGGTGGTGGCTGAGGCTCTGGCATGCCAATTCTTTCCCTGTCTTTCTCTCCCTCTGCCTAAAAAGTAAGTAAATAAAAACAAAAAAATAAATAAAACAGGCAAAGCCTAAGCCTACTGCTTCCCTACTTAGAGCCCATCCCGCACTTGGTCACCATTGCTTTGGGGGTAAAGAATTGTCTCATTATGGCAGCCTTCAAGGCCTCAGGTTGGCATGATCCCTCCCTGTCCACCTCACCCACCTTCTCTTGTTCCCCTATGCAAACACCATCTCTGCTCTACCCACAATGGCTTTTATCTGTCTCCTTTCCTACTTCAAAGCTTATCCATTTGCTTTTCCCTCTGTTGGAATACTTTTCCCTCCCACCTTAAACTGACATCTCCTCAGATCAACTTTCAAGTCATCTTAGGTGATATGTTAAGTACAGACTTGGCAGACGTCCATCTATGTTCAAAACCCCTTGCAATTGGTCTTCCTTGGGCCCACCTTAGAGTCACCTTCTCCTTCTACAAAGTGAGAGGATGAACACCAGCACTTCCACGTGGGGCTGTTGTAGGGCCCATGAGTTAGTGCATGTCATGGTCTCAGAACAGAGCCCTTGAAAACTGCTCCTGTTGCATTTGGAATCTAGACTAGTCCTCAAAGGCCAGTTGGTTGAACACTTGGTCTTCAGCTTGCGACTGTTAAGGAGGCAGAGGAACACCTTTAAGAGGTGTGGCCTAGTGGAGGTTTTAGGTCTTTGTAGAGTGTTCCCTTGAAGTATTCCCAGCGCCTTCTGATGTATCTTTATTTCCATCTTTTCCCATGAGCAAATGATGTGATTCTGTTCCATGCTCCTGCTGTGGTGTGCCGCCTAACACAGGCCCTAGGGACACAGAGCCAACTGTCAACAGATGGAAACCTCCAAAACCGTGAGCTAAAATAAACCTTTGATCTTTGTAAGGTGATGTGTGTGGGGGTGTGCATTTTCATGTGAATGTGGGTACATATGTATGTGGGGGTACATGCGCATGTGCATAGAAGCCAGAGGTTGGTGTCATGTGGCTTCCTCAGCTGTCTCTCACCTTATGTTTAGAAAGAGAAGGTCTGTCTTTGAACCTGAAAGTCACCAATTTGGCCGGAAGAAGACAGCCAGTGAGCCCCAGGGATTCTCCTGCCTCTGCCTCCCCAACACTGGCATTACAGTATGGACTACCATACTCTGATTTTATATGGGTGTTGGTGATTCAAACTCAGGTCCTCTGCCTTGTGTGGCAAGCACTTCACCCACTGAGTTATCTCTTTGGCCTCTTGGGTCTTTTTTTTTAAATTTATTTACTTATTTATTTGAGAGACAAAGGCAGAAAAAGTTATGAGGCGAGGCCACTACTGGCATACCTGCACAACCTCTGCCCTCTTTATCTCCCTTTCCAGTTGTAAGATGGACCATGAACACACAGACCAGACTGAAGTACAGGGCCTGCTCCAAGAGCACCTCAATCAAAACGTTGAAATAGGGGGCTGGGTTCATGGCTTAGTGGTTAAGGTGCTTGCCTGCAAAGCCAAAAGACCTAGGTTCAATTCCCAGAATCCATGTAAGCCAGATGCACAAGGTGGTGCATGTGTCTGGAGTTTGTTTGCAGTGGCTGGAGGCCCTAGAGTGCCCATTCTCTGTCTCTGTCTCTCTGTCTCTCTCTCTCCTCTGCCAAAGAAATAAATAAAAATAATTTTTTAAAAAAATGTTGAAATAGAGGCTGGAGAGATGGCTCAGCTTTTAAAGGTTCTTGTTTGCAAAGACTTAGCAATCAGGTTCAATCACCCAGGACCCACATAAAGCCAGATGCACAAAGTGGCACATGCATCTGGAGTTTGTTTACAGTGGCAGGAGGTCTTGGCATGCCCATACTTACATTCTATCTCTCCTTCTCTCTTTCTCTTCCTCCCTTCTTCTTTCTATCTCTTTCTGTCTCATATAAATAAAAATATTTTTAAATGTTGAAATATGTTAACGCCTGCTTACTGATCTAACAAAAACAGAAAGAGAAAATACCTCAAAATAGATGTACATGTTTTAATCTGGTTTGATTTTTTTAATGGCACATATTATTAGAACATTTTACAGAATTCAGAAAGAGCTGAGACTGCAGAAATCACTAGAAATATTTCCAGTTTTTGAAAATGTTCTTTAATGTTGATGTTAAACTACCTTTGAAATTAAAAACAACAAAACCACACATGTGAACATTTATTTCTACCGATGCCTTTTCTAGCTGCACGTCTCTCTGTGTGCAGCAGTAAGGCTAGGGGAGAAAGGATTGCGTGGTTGAGCAGGGAAGTATTTGACTTCAGGCCGAAGTTCTCTCTTGTGTCCCGCCTTCCATTCTAAACCAGAATACTATCTGGCTCACATCAAGTTAGTCAAGCTTGGTCTTGTTCTCCACATCTAAGCCATTATTGTCCATGAGAAAATCTGGAAATTCCACTGTTCTTGCCTAAACAGCCTCTTCCTGCACCCAGAAGGAGCTGCTTTTAATTAATAAACAATTAAGCTCCACAAGCAGAGAAATAACAGTTCAATATCATTGAGTTCATGAAAAAAAATTATTTCCCAGAGATTTACAAACGATGGTGTAATAGCCTGCCTCACTTCTGATTCTTCTAAATCTTTTTGAACATGAACTTAAATAAAATGATAAGGTATACAAGAAAAAGGGTCTTAAATGTGGGGCTTGGCTCGGCTCGGTTTATCATAGAAGTTACTGATGAATCCACAACTATCTATCAAGGGCTCATTTTGTTACCCAGCTACCACAGATTAAATTCACATGTTAAAACCAGCCCCCGATGTGACGGTATCTCATGATATGGACTTTAGGGGACAATTAGATCATGTACAGGGCTAGACCAGAGGAGACTCCAGAGAGGTCTCTTAGCACTACATCCCGTGAGAACACCTTGAGAAGGCAGCCATCCACAAGCCAGGAAGTGAATCCTCCTCAAACATGGAACTGGAAGTGCCTTAACCTTGGACTTCCCAGCTTCCAGAACTGTAAGAAACAAATCTCTATTGTTCGTAAGCCACCCAATCTATGGCATTTTGCTATAGCAATAAAAACAGACACCATTGCTGGGATGATACTGCTTATAAGACTGAAAAGTACCATCCTAGTTCACAGAGAGTTGAAGCTTTTTTATTTATTTTTTTAACTCGTAGAGAAGAAAGACAGAATTGACTCATCAGGGCCTCAGCCACTGCAATCGAATGCCAGATGCTTGCGCCACCTAGTGGGCATGTGCAACCTTGCGCCTGCCTCAGCTTTGTGTGTCTGGCTTATGTGGGATCTGGAGGGTCGAACATGGGTCCTTAGGCTTCCCAGGCAAGCACCTTAACTGCTAAGCCACCCCTCCAGCCTGAGATTTGGGTTTTGAACTCCTTCCCTTCTCCTATCCATGTATTTTTCCCAATCCAATTTTATCACCAAAACTTCAATTCCAAAATAACCTTTGTTTCTCTCCCTAATTGCCACCTCCTATTCTTAGAGCATGGCTACCTGAGTGAGTCAGCTCTTTCTTAAAGAGATTACTAAGGGCTGGAAAGATGGCTTAGTGGTTAAGGCATTTGCCTAAAAAGCCAAAGGATCCCAGTTCAATTCTCCAGGACCCACATGAGCCAGATACGCAAGGGGGTACATGCATCTGGAGTATGTTTGCAGTGACTGGAGGCCCTGGCACGCCCATTCTCTCTCTCTCACTCTCTGCCTCATTCTCTCTCTCAAATAAATAAATAAATAAAATAAAATATATTTTTAAAAAGAGATGACTGAAACATATTTAGATATGGAAATACCCTAAAGAGGGTCTCTGAAAAGAAACTGGAAAGATCTAAAGCCACACACACACAGTAAAAAATAAAAATAAATACATGCAAAAATCATCAATTCTAGGAGCAAAGTCTAGTAGATTTTCCAAATATACAGTCTCCTGTTGCAAATATCCCTAGCATGAGACATTCATCAGATCATGGATGCAAGGTCCTCGTTCCTGTCTACTTCTGCAGGGAACCTAGCAGTCATGCTCCCCCCACGTTTTCCTGAAGGGAGTGTGAGCTCCAACAAGTCCACGAGAAGATGCCTCACCAGCTGGCCTCACCCCCATTTCTGGAAGTATCCAACATGCACACTCAGAACAGCCGCAGGAGAGTCTGACAGGGAAACGGAGCGTGAAGGCAATGGAAGAGGAAGGCGAGTCCCTGGTCAAGTGCTGCTCTGCCCTTTCTACGCCCTGTCTTGATGCACAGACACAAGACGTGAAGAAACCTCTTTTAAAAAGTCTATTCTGGGCTGGAGGGATGGCTTAGCAGTTAAGGTGTCTGCCTGCAAAGCCAGAGGACCCTGGTTCATTTCCCCAGAACCCACATAAGCCAGATGCACAAGGTGGCACGTGTGTCTGGAGTTCATTTGCAGTGGCTGTAGGCCCTGGAGTGCCCATCTCTCTCTCTCTCTCCCTCTGTCCTCTCTCTCTCTCTCTCTCTCTCTCTGTGTATATCTGTCTCTTTCTCTCAAATAAATAAATGAAATTTTTTTCAAAATTAAAATAAAAGACAATTCTGCTCATTTTATACTAAGCTAAGCTCTTCAGGTGTTTTCTTTCTCTTCACAGTCTAGCAATTCTTCCTCAACTCCGAACCTTCCGTTGGTTACAATTTTGGAACCCATTCGTCTAAAGTGGAATAGATTTTGCTCTGAGATACACAGATCTAGCTGTGCAGTTTAGCCAATGCCTCTTTGCAGAGGTGGCACTTACCGTCTGGAGAAAAGTACATTTCCATAAAAACCAGACCAGAGGCCATCACCTTTGATGGGCTCATACCCAAATTCTGAGAAAACACAAGAGTACAATGCCCTCATGAGAGCTTTGGTATCTTTGAATCAGGACCCTCTTTCCTGCCTGTCAATATTACTAGAATTGGCTTCCAGGAAGTTTCTGGAAAAAGACAAATGGTCAGGATCTTTGGGCCAATGTGTGCAGGCATGCGTGTTCTATACAATTAGCTCTGTGGAAGAGGGGAGGAGGGGTTGTCCCACACCCACCATCCCGAAACCTTCACAGCACAATGTGTCTCAAAGATGACCTACTGTCGCATCACAGACTTGGGCAATTAAATTATCTTCCAAACGTGCCAGGCTTGGTGTTTTTCAAGGGCAGAAAGTACCAAATGGCTATGAATACTTCACTTAGCTCTATTTTGAAAAATAAATTGCAAGAAGTCCACTTTCCAGCCTTTGACTCTGCCAAGTATCCCATCTCCATGTCCCATCCTATGACTGGAGAAATTTCATCCAAATCTTTTAAGCCTTTCTCAGACACTCAGTATTTTCAGGGGACTTTGCAATAATTTAGTAGCCAAATCTTGGGTACGAGTCGGGTCACCACCTACGGAAAGGAAATTGCCCCTTGCGGTTAACACCCGACTTTGCAGAAAGACCCTCGAGGCTCCACTGTGATTTGCAGCTCATTGCCAAGATCTTACTGGAGCAGAAATAAAGTGTAAGTCTAGACCTCCACCCCGGGGCTTGTCTCCTCCAGACACAGAGGAGCAGCTGACTCCAAGGTGAGGTGGGCAGTGACTGAAATGTTCCCCTTTGGTCGGCGACAGTTCTGGAGTTTTCCATTGGGCTTATGTCTCCCGAGTCTTTCAGATACAGACAAAGCTTATATTGAAGTCATTTAGGTGTTGCTTAACAGAGGCAACATATTAGTTAGCTAACATATTAATTAGTTTTTCTTTCTATGCATGACCTGGAATCACCCACAAAGCGAACAGGTTTGAAACAAGGAGGCTGGGACAGGCAAGTTTGGATAAGTTAGACTAAGGAAAATGATCCAAAGTATGAACTTGTTTGCAGCAGAAGGAGACTAGTTAGGTGGGGGCAGTGCTAATGGGGAGAGGCCGGGGGGGGGGGGACACTAGACACTTGGCTGCTTTCGAAATGGAGCAAGAAGAACAGAGGAAATGAAAACCAGACTCGGCTAGATTTATAAAACTGCCTGAGGCCAGTTTTGCTTCCCAAAAGGGAGACCAACAGTAGGGGGATGTGACTTTTTGAAGGTATTGTCTTTCATACCCTTGCCTCACAGGGACCACCTTTAGGGAAGTGAGGAAAACACACACACACACACACACACACACACACTCCAAGAGCTGTGAGGTTGACAGTGTCGGAAGCAGGACAGGATCAGAGCAAAGGTGTGGGAGTCCCCAGCTTCCCAAGATGAGGAGAATGGAATGTCTCAGGGGTCTGAGAAGTTCCACTGGGCACCCACGTCTGGCCCTTGTCCTGGGGAGGCAGGTGTGCATGGCACAGTCTAAGTTGTGGCTGAGCTTCTGGGAGGAACCTCTTCAAGTCCTCCTAGGCTCTCTGATGTCCCAAAGGAAAGGAAAAAAGAACTGGGGACACAGATGTCCTTGTCCTGACTGGCATCGGAAAGATGTCCACCAACTTTCTCACACCCCTTGTGGTTTCTCCTTTTCTTTCCCAGCATCCCTTTCTTGCTCCCTGTAGGACTTCCAGGTCAAAATGAATAAACAAACTATTCTTAAGAAGATATGGTCTCTTCTCTAAAATGTAATTATTCCATAGTAACTTGATAAAACCTACCTAACAATTTTTATTTGATACACAATGACAGAGACAGGCTCTTCTCTATATCCAAACACCCCCCTCACATCTTAGCTTCTCGGCTTTTTATGGTCTCTTCCTTACCTTCCAGGATGCTCACATCTTTACACTGACCACCAAAGCTGACCATTCCATCCCTGACCACCAAAGCTGACCAGTCCATTCCGATAAACTAACCCATATCCAAAGGAAACCATGGGTTAAACTCTAAGAGAATCAAGTGAGAGAAAGCCATCAACACGGGTGACGTGTTGACATAGTTCTTACCACCCTATCGATCCACACAGATAACAAGCCTGGCATTTTTAGCAGAGACTTTAAGAACATCAGTCTAGGGTTGGAGAGATGGCTCAGTGGTTAAAGGTGCTTGCCTGCAAAGGCTAACAGCCTGGGTTCGATCCCCAGTACCCACATAAAGTCAGATGTACAAAAGTGGGGCACACAGCTGGAATTTGTTTGCAGTGGCCAGAGACCCTAGTGCAACCATTCTCTCCCTCTCTCTCATACCCACACAAATAAAAAAGATATTTTTAAAAAACATCAGTCCAAAGGCTTCATTTGGAGCCATCAGGAAGGATTAGCATGGGGGATAAGAACTGAGGAACGAGCCTGTGGCTTTTGCCCCTCCCCCAGTCGTGCTTTGCAAGCCAGCTACGTTCCTTGGGGAATTGTTGCCCATCCTATGACCAGATCACACTGTGCTTCGTTCAATTAAGTCTATAAAAAAACCCATCTGATATTAAGTTAATAAAACAAACCATCTGAAGGTTACAAATGCAAAAATGAAGTTAATTCCCAACCATGGAAAATAGCCTAAGCTCTCATAATCTTTGGCAGTTGACGAAGAGCCACCATTGAGTGACTCATGCCCCTAGGAAGGGGCAAAACTGAGTACATTTTTGGGGAATCAACTCTGTCATTTTTCCAGCTCTGCGACTTGGGACAAGTTGCTTAGACTCTTGGATCCTCCAGTGATTTATCTATAGAATATGGATAGGTACATTCGTGTCACCAATTTGTAATGAGTTGGTTGAATCACTGCAGAATATCTGCAGACCATGCACCTCCAGTTTTGTGCCAAATAGGAACTGAAGTGGCCTATTTTTTCTAGACATGTTTGAGAGTGGCAATCGTTGGCCTTCAAAAGGTATTCAAAGGTAACTGCACGGCATGGATGCTGCTCAAGAGAGGGGGAAATCATCTGCATCTGAGAATTTCACGTTGCCCTTTGAGACAGCTGGCAAAGCCCTGAGGTGTCTCAGCCTCAGGGGCAGGAGGGTCTGCCCTCCAGATAGTTATTACCTGGCCACCCCTGCATGGAGGTGTCTCCTCCCACCAGGTGAAGGGCACCCATCCCCTGTTCTTTCTCTCACCTCCTCGGCTGAGGGCCTGCAAGAGCCTGCCTGCTCTGAACTCAGAGGTGTGTTTTCACCTTTAAAATGCCTGCCCAGCTTAATCAGTCACCAGCAACCCTCAGCTGCCAGTGAGTCTCTTGCCCTAACATGACTCTCTTCTCCTGCCATAACAGATGTGACTTTTTCTTTTTGTAAGGGGGGGATTCAGCTCCCAGCCTTTATCCTTCCTGCCATGACAGACTTCTGCTTTGAAGGTTACCTGTCCCTGGCATCTTGCACACGAGTGTGAAGAAGTGGGTGCTCACCCTGACCTTGGAGAGCACAACATGGCGTATGAATTCTAAAATCGAGCACTTGACATTTGCGGTCCTACTTGTGTCTGGACTGAGACAAAGGGACTTACAAGGAGAGAGACTTCCTTGGGCCCAGAGATGTGGCTTGAGAGTGACACGTGTCAACTGAAAACCTTGCGGTGATATTCAGCAGGCTCGAAGCGGAGGAAATGTTAATGAAATCCTGGCTAACTGCTGGAACACATTTGAATAGAATTGAAGTCGTATGTGGAATTTTTTTCTCATGTACTGAAACTTCCCAGCATATATTAACCTTTTGTCAGCTTGAAAAGAATTAAAATGCACCAAAGTAGGATGATTTGCTCATTCAACCATTCTTCAAACATTTATCAAGCACCTGTTATTGTACCAGACCCCTGAACCCAGCACCCAGGACAAAACATGGAATGAGGCATACATCATTTTGGGGTGAATAATTCATTATTTGACGTTTGATGGTGAGAACCAACTCAGTTTATTAAACAAAGCAAAAAGACTACTTGTGTTTCAGAGCCCTTTGCCTCATTTTTGAATAGGCAATCTGAAAGGTGGGCGCTTCAAAAGAGTACATAGTGTGAAATTTTCTAGGGCATGCTTTGAATTCATGAAAGGTCGGAGAAAGGAAAAAAATAAAACCACGCTGGGTTATGGGAAAGAGACTTGCAAGCAACCAGCATGGATGGAATGATCCCGGGGCAGTCTTTCAGGAAATTGCTCAAACCTGCCATTGTTTGTGAAATCATTCTGCAAGCAAGAAAAGCTTGCAGTGGCCAAGCTGGGCTGGTCCACTCTTGTCCAATCTCTGACCTGCTGCCTGACACTGCTGATAACGAGACAGCTGAGCAACGTTCTGCCGATTAGCAGCGCAAGGCGCCACTCCATTTAGCAGAAGCTTCCTGATGCAGAGCTTTTAGAGAACTCAAGGACCCACTCTGTCATCCCCATCAGAAGTGCATGTTTCCAATGCTGACTCAGGAGCAAGAAATTGGAGCTGGACCCAATACAAATGAGTGAGTCAAATGAAAGACTACCGCCGCAGAGCCAACGCTGTCCTGCTGAAACTGCTGGGGTATGATGCGGAGGACCTCGACACAGGCCTACAGTCCATTCATTCTTTTTTTTTTTTTGAAGCAGAGTCCAACTGCAGCTCAGGCTGACCTAGAATTCACTGTGTAGTCTCAGCGTGGCCTTGAACTCATGGAGATCCTCCTATCTGGGATTAAAGGTGTGCACCACCACACCTGGCCATTCATTCATTGTTCAAGAACTATCCTAGGGCCAGGGACAGACAGTGACACAGACAGGCAAGGCTATACCATCATCACCAATCATTATAGTGGACACCAACAGTATATAAACATTCTAATTTAGATTACCATCAAGGTGAAGAAAAACTTGGCAAATCAATGAAAGCTTATCCAAAGTACGTACATTGACCTGAGTTAACTGCAGACAATAGAATCCACTCTATCTTGTTGACGCAGAAAGGAATTCCATACAGGGGACCCTTCATGTTCACAGTTTCCACATCTAACAATCCAAAGTATTGGGGGAAAAAATGCGTCTGAACACACACAGATTTCTTTTCATATCATTTTCCCCTACAGAAAATACAGCAAATGACTACATTGTGTTAAGTACTACTTTAGAGATAATCTAAAATACATGAAAGAATATGCCTAAGTTATATACAAGGTTATGCCATTTTAACTAACTAATTAATTTTTGTTCTTTTACTTCTTTATTTTTTATTTTTTTTTTTTTTTTTTTTTTAGAGAGAGAGAATTTGCCAGGGCCTCAGCCACTGAAATCAAACTCCAGACACTTGTGCCACCTAGTGGGCATGTGCAACCTTGCATTTGCCTCACCTTTATGCATCTGGCTTGCCTGGGCTCTGGAGAGTTGAACATGGGTCCTTAGGCTTCACAGGCAAGTGCCTTAACTGCTAAGCCATCTCTCCAGTCCATTTTTTTTTTTATTTGAGAGAGACACAGAAAGAGACAGAGAGAGAGGGAGAGGAAGACGATAGAGATGGGCGCACCAGCAGCCTTTCAGCTGCTGTGAACAAAATCCAGATGTGTTCGCCCCCTTGTGGGCAAGTGTGGCATTGCGCCCTTGTGTCACTTTGCATCTGGCTAAACGTGGGACCTGGAGATTGGAACCGTTGGAGATTGGAACCAGTGTTCTTAGGCTTAGGAGGCAGGTGCCTTAACCACTAAGCCATCTCTCCAGCCCCCATTTTTTTTTTGAGGTAGGGTCTCGCTCTAGCCCAGTCTGACCTGGAATGCACTATGCAGTCTCCGTCTGACCTTGAGACTCAGAGTGTTCCTCCAACCTCAGCCTCCTGAGTGCTAGGATTAAAGTTGTGCACCACCACACCTGGCCCTATGTCATTTTGTATAAAGAATTTGAGCATCCATAGATTTGTATATCTGCCCAAGGTCTTCCAGGCAATATCGAGAGATGATGACACAGGGAGGTCATTAATGATAGGCTGTCTGGAAAGGTGGTGGGGAAAACTTTAGGATGGCATCTTGAGAACAATTTCCAAGGTGCTCTTGTTTTTTGAGAAGGTGCAACACTCCTGCTGCCCTGTAGATCCATTTTAACACCCCAGCACCATGCCAGTAACTGTTTCTGTCGCTGTCGGAAAAGCCACCGCACCAGAAAGCTGCCTTTCCCGGATCCGGGTCATGGCCTCGGCTGCCACTACTTGCTTCAGACTCATTCCACCTCCACCACAATCCGTGTTCATACAGTGATGCCTGGTCCCATCCAAATGGAAACCCTCTGAACCACAAAATGGATGCTTTGCATTTTGCTTGTAGAAACTAAATCATTTCTAGGATCCAAGCCCTAAGAGAATCTGGGAAATGTGTTTTTTTTTTTTTTTCCTTCACATTCTTGGCCTAAGAAAAGACAGTTTGAAGGGATGTTTAACTAGGAAGGGATAATCAAGGGATGCCTCTAAGAGAGGTGACATTTAAAGTAAAAAAACCCATGAAGGATTAAGGAAGAAACTTCTTCAGGCATAGATGAAAAATAATAGTAATAAGTTTTTCATCGGGATTGGGGCCAGTCAAGAATTTAGAGAAGTTAGCGTGAGTGAAATCAACCAAAGGCTGGGACGATCCGCGAGGAGACTGGGTTTTATTCAGTGTTTGGAAACCATGGAATGTTTGATGAAGGGGATTGGAAATTTCAATTTGTCTCTTTAAAAGAAAAATTTGACTGAAGGAAACAGAATGGATTAATGAGGTGCAAAGATAGGAAACAAGACGGAACACTTTTTGAGACGCCCTGGGCAAGGCTGTTGGCTCCAGAGATGAGGTTGGCATTTTCCTTGTGTATTTTGTAGGGAGGACTGCAGCATTTCAGGGGGAACTAGGTGACAAGGGCTTTCTGAAAGGGACAATCAGATTGTTTCCACACTTCTAACCTCAACAAAGGATGATGACACTTTATTGATTGGGTTGAGAAGAAAACCAGGAAACATATCTGCAACTAACCAAAATATGTAGTTTCTTAAATATTTATTTTATTCATTTATTTATTAGAGACAGAGAGTGAGAGAGAATGGGCGCACCAGGGCCTTTAGCCACTGCAAATGAACTCCAGATACACGTGCCACCTTGTGCATCTGGCTTACGTAGGACCTGGAGAATCGAACTTGGATCCTTAGGCTTCGCAGGCAAGTGTCTTAACTGCTAAGCCATCCCTCCAGCCCCAAAATATGTAGTTTTTGACATATCTGTTACAAATCTGTTATGTACACAAGTTAGAAGTAGTCTTGACCCCAAACCTTGTAGTTTGCTCTAATAGGCCACCCAGTCTGGTTCCTTGGGGTATGCTGTTTATTGGTATGTATTCCTTGTACATACTGATATGTTTCATAAAGACATTTTGATACAATTATATCATGTACTTTGACCCTACTCACCTCTCACCCTCCCTTTCCTCACCAATACCCTTCCTGTTATTCCCATGCATTCGCCCAGACAGGCTGGGAGTATTTTAGAAATTCTGAAAGAGTGGGTACTCTTATGTATGCAGAATGCTGACATGAGTGGGGCCATCCTTAAAGACACCAAGATAAAGGATTACATGGTAAAATATATGTGTGGCTATGGGGAATAAATCAGGGGGTTGGTATCTAAGTGTCACAAAAAAAAACAAAAGTCATTCAAAGTCATTTGTGGGCTGGAGAAATGGCTTAGTGCTTAAGGTGTTTGACTGAGAAGCCTCAAGACCCACATTTGATTCCCCAGAACCCACGTAAGCCAGATGTACATGGTGGTGCACGAGACTATAGTTTGTTTGCAGTGGCTAGATGCCCTGGTGCACCCATTCTCTTTCTCTCTCTCTTTGTCATAAATAAATAAATAAATACAATATTTTAAAGTCATTTGGATATGAAAAGCTGAAATCTTCAAAGTCATAGGAATTTAGAATCATGGCAAGTCAAAGACTTATGTTGCCATTGTGGCCTAGCAAGACAGTCTTCAGATCACTGGCCCTGCTTAGGGAAGGGAAATCTTCCCCAATTGCAAGTCCTTTGCCCTTTAGACAGCACGCTCTATTCACTTACACCACCAAACATTTGCTGCAATTAGCGGAATGGGTTATTGACTGAGATTTGTGAACTAATAATTAAACGATGGAATGATTCTGAGAAAAAAAAAAAAAAAAAAGATGGACATTATTGTCTTGTTAAACTCATCTGTGCTATAAAGGATCAGCCTGGGAGTCACCAGAAGAAAGAATTTAAAAGAAAAAAAAAACCCACAGCTCTCAACTCAGCTACAATCTCCTCAACAAAGCAATAAGGCAACAAGTATTAAAATATCTCAATAAGAGACAGAAGGGGCGGCCATACTCATGTCCTGCCTCACCCACGCAGTCGGACCTCTTAGAATAGCCCTGTTGCAGGGGAAGAGGACAATCATCTCTCCCTCTCTCTCTCTCTCTCTCTCAGCAGTAAATCTTCCACATGTCTTCCCACTCTCCCTGGACATACTGGACAACACAGACAATGATTGGATTGACTTTTGTGCAGCTAGGCTTCACTCTAACTAACAAAGAGACAGGTTCAGATGTCTGGGCTGTTAGAAAAACGAAGAGAGTTAAAATAGTTTATTTGGCTCACGTCAAATCTCGCTAAACTAGACAGTAAGACATCGTACAGTGTGTCCCTAGCTTCCATGCCTCAATCACGTTCATGGTGTTTGTTTCAGTAGTTATTTTGTTTTCAAATGTCTTTTTAAAGTATTTTATTTACTTACAGGGAGAGAAGGGGAGAGTGACAGGGAGGGAGGGAGGAAAGGAGAAAGAGATACACACACACAAAGAGAGAAAAATCAGTGCACGGGGCCTCCAACCACTGCAAGCAAACTCTAGATGCATGTGCCGCCTTGTTCATCTGGCTTTATGCGAGTAGTAGGGAATCAAACCTGGGTTGTCAGGCATTGCAGGCAAGCACCTTAACTGCTGGGCCATCTCTCCAGCCCTATTGTGCATTTAGAAATGAGAATTATCCAGTATAGGGAGTGCTAACCCTTAGACCTAAGAATTAGTGAGCCCTTCTATTCTTCCAAGAACAAGAGACCTAAGTGTGTACTACAGTCAGTTCAAGCTTCCTGACTGTCACCTCATGGCCTGTGGGTGTTGGGGACACAGACTCTGCTCCCAGAAGGCCAAGGTTGACTCACACTGTCATCTATCACATAATAAAGGGAAGCTGTTCTATATAAAAAGGAAAATTGGTTTTCTTTAAAGGATTGCATGTGATACATACTAAATGGTCAACTGAATGTTGTGGAGCTGTTAACTTGGGCTCAGTACCATCTCTATCCTTACATCGTCCTCAGAGTTAGTGCTAAGTGCACATACCAAAGTGCAGGGAGGGCAAGGTAGAAGGAACACGAACCATATTGTTATTTTAAAACATATATATATTTGTAAGCATAGAAAGATAGAAGTGAGACAGAGAGAATGGGCGTGCCAGGGCCTCCAGCCAATGCAGATAAACTCTAGACGCACACGCGACCATGTGTATCTGGTTTTACGTGGATACTGGGGAATCAAACTCAGGTCATTAGGCTTTGGAGGCAAGTGCCTTGACCACTGAGCCATCACTCCAGCCCTATGCTATTTTTTTTTCTCTTTGTCCAGCTGGTTAGGATATTGTTTTTAAATTTCTTTTATTGACAACTCCTATACTTACAGACAATAACCCATGATAATTCCCTCCCCTCCCCCATTTCCCCTTCAGAACTCCACTCTCCATCATATCCCCTCCCTCTCTCCATTAGTCTCTCTTTTAATTTGATGTCATCATCTTTTTCTCCTATTATGAGGGTCTTGTGAAGGTCCTGCTAGGCACTGAGGTTGTGGATGTCTGGACAGTTGCATTGTAAGGAGTCCTACCCTTCCTTTGGCTCTTCCGCTCTTTCCACCACCTCTTCCGCAATGGACCCTGAGCCTTGGAGGGTATGATACTGTTATTTTTGTCAGCTGACAGGAAAGGGGATTCATGCGGAACTTTGCCATAGACACTCTTGGTTCAAGCAGATGGCAGATGTTTAATAAGCATCTTCTAATGTGTGAGTGAATCATTATCCATCTGGCATAGGCACACTCTATGCAGGGCCCTATGGTTGCCTCTGTAACCTACACGCCACTTCTCCATTTCTGGGAAGAAGCCAAGGCACCTGATGGAACACCTCTGTTGAACCGATAGGCACAGCTGACCATAGGTGACCTCTGCTTCTTCTCCATAGACCAACAAAGACATAGGCACGTGATCTTCGACTCTGGTTAGGGAGAGACATATGGGAATATGCTTCTTGGTTCTTTGCAGAGAGTAACAGAAAGCTGCATATCTCTTCGTTGCCATATGTGAACTCGGAGGCTGTGGTCCAAATGCTGCTGGGAGCCCTTTTCTGAACTTGAGGACACCAACTCCAGAAGGAGGCTTGAGCTCCAGAAGAAGGAGGGGAGGGAGAATCTGAGCCTTTGATGGCATTGTCTGAGTCACCAAATGCAACGTGTAGCTCCGCCCCTTCTGAACTGTCTGCTAAGTCACCTAATAGCCATCCTTGTTTTCATCAGTTTGATGGCTTGTTCCTTGAAGATGAATGTAAGTAATGTGGACACAGCACCTTTTCAAAAAGAGATTTTTGCAACGTTATCAAATCAAACATTGAGTTGACCCTTCTTTAAAATGCACCAATAGTGGCCAACTTCCTATTTCTTTTTTTTAAATTATTTTTATTTATTTATTTTCAAGCTGAGAGAGAAAAGAGAGAGAGAGAGAGAAGAGAGACAGAAAGAAAGAATGTGCACACGAGGGCCTCCAGCCACTGCAAATGAACTCCAAATGCACATACCACTTTGTGATCTTGCTTTATGTAGGTACTGGGGAAGCAAACCCAGGTCATTAACCTTTGCAGACAAGAGCCATCTTTCCAGCCTCCAACTTCCTATTTCTAAAGTGTCCTTAACAGTCCCTCAAAGCTAGTCTTAGAATTAAGTCCCATACATATCATATTCTGTGTGTGTGTGTTCTGAAAGCAAACTTACGCATTAAGGCAGCTTTTG
Organism: Orientallactaga sibirica; assembly: GCA_036365145.1. Lineage (NCBI taxonomy): Eukaryota > Metazoa > Chordata > Mammalia > Rodentia > Dipodidae > Orientallactaga > Orientallactaga sibirica. The sequence goes on from JAEOAD010001846.1 coordinate 3,119,813, forward strand.
GTTCTTTCCCGTTGTTTAAGTGGGTCTCTTATAATTCATTCAGACGTAGTTTGGTGGTTTATACTGATTGTCAATGTGACAGGATCTAGAATTGCTTGTGGGGGATTATCTTCACTATTTACTGAGGTGGGAAGATCCATGTGAACTAGGGTGGGGTCTGAACTGCATAACGAGAGCTCGGGCTGAGCTGCAGCTTTCACCCCTCTGCTTCCTCACTGCGGACTGAATGTGACCGGCTGCCCCAGGCTCCTGCCGCCACGCCTTCCCTCGCCATGATGGACAGTAACCTGAACTGTAAAAGAAAATCATCCTTTCGTCCCCAAAACTGATATTTGTCAAGTAGTTTATCCCAACAAGAAGAAGGTAACTAATACACCTGGGAATCGCCCATCAAAATCTATACTAAAGGGCTGGAGAGATGGCTCAGCGGTTAAGGCATTTGCCTGCAAAGCCAAAGGACCCAGGTTCAAGTCTTCAGGACCCACGTAAACCAGATGCACAAGGTGGCACATGCGTCTGGAATTCATTTGCAGTGGCTGGAGGCCCTGGTGCACCCATTCTCTCTCTCTCCCTCTCTCTCTCAAATAATAAATAAATAATAAAGTATTTTTTGAAAAATCTATACCAAAGCAACTTAAGCCATGTTGCCAGATGGAATAGAAATGAACCATGTCATTGATCACACATTCATTCAATAAAGTCCCCAGTCTACACCTGGGTAGAAGGTGGGTGTGACACTTATTTACCATCACAGACTAGAATAGCTGCTCACTGCTGGATTCAAACCTTGAGTCTACCATTTATCAGCTTTGTGTCTGTGGGTGAAATACTTAACCTCTATAAACTTTTAGCTTTTTGCAGGTGAAATCCTGGAGGAGTGTTTACCTTCTACCATCATGTTGTGGGTTGAATAGGATAATGCATGTGAAACACTTAGCCTATCTTCTGCCATGTAGAAAGTGGTCAAGAAATGTTATTAATGGCACTGGAGAGATGGCTTAATGGTGAAGGCACTTGCCTGCAAAGCCAAAGGACCTAGGTTTGATGCCCCAGGATTCACGTGAGCCAGATGCATAAGGTGGTACATATGTCTGCAGTTTGTTTACATTAGCAGGAGGCTCCTCTCTCTCTCTCAAATAAATAAATAAAAATAAAATATTATTTTAAAAAAAGAAATGGGGCTGGAGAGATGGCTTAGTGGTTAAGGTACTTGCCTGCCAAGCCTAAGGACCTATGTTCAACTCTCCAGATCCTACATAAGCCAGATGCACAAAGGTGAGTCAAGTGCAAGGTTGCACATGCCCACTAGGTGGCACAAGCGTCTGAATTCAATTACAGTGGCTGAGGCCCTGGTGCACCAATTCTCTCTGTGTGTGCCTGTCTCTCTCTAAAATAAAAAATAAATAAATAAAATATTAAATAAATTAAATAAATATTTAATAAAAATAAAAAAATAATAATTAACAAAAAGAAATGTTACTAATAATCACTTTGTGGTGAAAATGATGGGCTTACATGGAAGGAAGATATGGGCATCTTTGTAAAAAATTTTAAAATATTTTATTTGTGATCTTGCTTTATGTAGGTACTGGGGAAGCAAACCCAGGTCATTAACCTTTGCAGACAAGAGCCATCTTTCCAGCCTCCAACTTCCTATTTCTAAAGTGTCCTTAACAGTCCCTCAAAGCTAGTCTTAGAATTAAGTCCCATACATATCATATTCTGTGTGTGTGTGTGTTCTGAAAGCAAACTTACGCATTAAGGCAGCTTTTGGTTCTTTCCCGTTGTTTAAGTGGGTCTCTTATAATTCATTCAGACGTAGTTTGGTGGTTTATACTGATTGTCAATGTGACAGGATCTAGAATTGCTTGTGGGGGATTATCTTTACTATTTCCTGAGGTGGGAAGATCCATATGAACTAGGGTGGGGTCTGAACTGCATAAGGAGAGCTCGGGCTGAGCTGCAGCTTTCACCCCTCTGCTTCCTCACTGTGGACTGAATGTGACCGGCTGCCCCAGGCTCCTGCCGCCACGCCTTCCCTCGCCATGATGGACAGTAACCTGAACTGTAAAAGAAAATCATCCTTTCGTCCCCAAAACTGATATTTGTCAAGTAGTTTATCCCAACAAGAAGAAGGTAACTAATACACCTGGGAATCGCCCATCAAAATCTATACTAAAGGGCTGGAGAGATGGCTCAGCGGTTAAGGCATTTGCCAGCAAAGCCAAAGGACCCAGGTACAAGTCTTCAGGACCCACGTAAACCAGATGCACAAGGTGGCACATGCGTCTGGAATTCATTTGCAGTGGCTGGAGGCCCTGGTGCACCATTTCTCTCTCTCCCTCTCTCTCTCAAATAATAAATAAATAATAAAGTATTTTTGAAAATCTATACCAAAGCAACTTAAGCCATGTTGCCAGATGGAATAGAAATGAACCATGTCATTGATCACACATTCATTCAATAAAGTCCCCAGTCTACACCTGGGTAGAAGGTGGGTGTGACACTTATTTACCATCACAGACTAGAATAGCTGCTCACTGCTGGATTCAAACCTTGAGTCTACCATTTATCAGCTTTGTGTCTGTGGGTGAAATACTTAACCTCTATAAACTTTTAGCTTTTTGCAGGTGAAATCCTGGAGGAGTGTTTACCTTCTACCATCATGTTGTGGGTTGAATAGGATAATGCATGTGAAACACTTAGCCTATCTTCTGCCATGTAGAAAGTGGTCAAGAAATGTTATTAATGGCACTGGAGAGATGGCTTAATGATGAAGGCACTTGCCTGCAAAGCCAAAGGACCTAGGTTTGATGCCCCAGGATTCACGTGAGCCAGATGCATAAGGTGGTACATATGTCTGCAGTTTGTTTACATTAGCAGGAGGCTCCTCTCTCTCTCTCAAATAAATAAATAAAAATAAAATATTATTTTTTAAAAAAGAAATGGGGCTGGAGAGATGGCTTAGTGGTTAAGGTACTTGCCTGCCAAGCCTAAGGACCTATGTTCAACTCTCCAGATCCTACATAAGCCAGATGCACAAAGGTGAGTCAAGTGCAAGGTTGCACATGCCCACTAGGTGGCACAAGCGTCTGGAATTCAATTACAGTGGCTGAGGCCCTGGTGCACCAATTCTCTCTGTGTGTGCCTGTCTCTCTCTAAAATAAAAAATAAATAAATAAAAATATTAAATAAATTAAATAAATATTTAATAAAAATAAAAAAATAATAATTAACAAAAAGAAATGTTACTAATAATCACTTTGTGGTGAAAATGATGGGCTTACATGGAAGGAAGATATGGGCATCTTTGTAAAAAAATTTTAAAATATTTTATTTATTTCTATTTATTGGAGAGAAAAAGAGAGGGGAAGAGGCAGAGAGAAAGAGAGAATGGGTGTGCCAGGGCCTCCAGCCACTGCAAACAAACTCCAGACACATGCGCTTCCTTGTGCATCTGGCTTACGTGGGTCCTGGGGAATTGAACTAGGGTCCTTAGGCTTCGCAGGCAAATGCCTTAACAGCTAAGCCATTTCCCCAGTCCAGATATTGACATTTTTAAAGTGTAGTTTGGTAAGCCAAGTTCTTCTCTAAGTGAGTGAGGTTTCAGAGGGAGGAGGCCGTCTGGTTCCTTTCATTTCTTAGCAGGTCCCTTGTGCCTCCCTCACATGGAGTATGTCTGTGTTCCTTGTCCCTCCTCAGTCACCATGGTGCTTGGGATTTAACTGGTTCTCCACATGGAGCTCAGTGGAATGAAACACTGTAAATGATCTCCTGGCTTGACATGGAAACACTCAAGAGTCTTTTTCTAAAGAAGAAAATATAAAAAATATGGAATCTTGAAAATGAATAAATAAATGAAGGAAAATAGTCAATATTGCCCATTCATGGGGGCTCAATTTTATTTTGAGAGAGAGAGAGAGAGACAGAGAGAAACAGAGAGAGAGGAAGAGACAGAGAGAGAGAATGGGCACACCAGAGCCATTTCAGCCATTGTGAACAAATTCCAGACGTGTGTGACCCCTTGTGGGCAGGCGTGGCATTGCACACTTATGTCACTTGCCTCTGGCAAAGCATGGGACCTGGAGAATCAAATGGTGTTCTTAGGCTTGGCAGGCAGGCGCCTTAACCACTAGACCATCTCTCAGCCCATCAGGGCTCAGTTTTCTAAGAGCACTAAGAGGCCACTTGAAAGGAGTGGTATGAAGAGTTCCTCGGGGTAGTAATGAGTGGGTGTGACCTGTGCGGATCCCAGCATCTCTGTGACCACAACATCCTCTCCCATCAGACGAAGAGCTTGGACATAAACCAGTGTGGTCACCATGAGTTGTCTGGGGTGTGAAGGAGAGGGGAGGCCTGTGGGGTGAAGCAAGGACAGAAAGGATTTGTCTTTGAGATGTTCTCCCTTGCTTTAATCACTGCAGTTTCACAATCATGTTTGACTTACTTTTCGATGAAAGTTTTGATCAAAAAGGCAAAAAAAAAAAAATGCTGGAGAGATGGCTCGGTGGTTAAGGCACTTGCCTGCAAAGCCAAGAAGGACCTCAGTTTCGATTCCCCAGGACCCACATAAGCCAGATGCACAAGGTGGTGTATGCATCTGGAGTTCTTTTGCAGTGGCTGGAGGCCCAGACATGCCCATATTCTTTTTTTCTCTCTCCTTCCTCTCTCTCTCTCTCTCTCTCTCTCTCTCTCTCTGTATCTCTATCTCAACTAACTAAATAAAAATAAAGTATTTTTTAAAAGGCAATAGCCTTTTTAAACCCAATAGCCTCCAGGGGCCTTCTCTCCGATGTACTCCTCAAATGTCTCTGATCACCAGCGCTCCCAGTCCAACCAGAATGTCCTTTCCACTGAACACCAAGGACATTGTCAGCTCCCTATTTCTGTCATCATGGTCTTGGAAGACTTCGTAGCTCAGGACCCCTGGAGCACCCTGCTAATGAACCCTACAGAGATGCCAGAGTGGAGACAGTGTCCTGTGGGTAGGAAGAAAGATCCAGAAAGCAGGAACAAAGAAGGACTGGCACCAGGTGCTTTATACACTCCTGAGTCTTCTTGAAGGAGTTTGAGCTGAGCTTTTTTTTTTTTTTTTTTTTTTTTTTGCTGAACCAAGTCTCTCCTACCACTGAGATTCTGAGAGAACTGAGAAGAATGACTGAGAGATGGAATGTGATTATACTCAGTGCTCTTGATTCGTGCCGGTTTGCCTCCCTGGCTTCTTCCAGGGTCCCCGTGGAGTCTGAGGTGGCATTTATCAGGCTAAATGCCGGGTCCTGTGTGAAATTGGGCTTGGTTGGTCAGCAACGAAGATTTGCAACTTTAATTTTCATCAAAGCACAATCCTGGAGTCTTCTTTAGACAGACTATTTATACAAATTCCTGAAATGTTTTTCTTTTATTAAATTCTCAAGTAGTTCATGCATACCAAACGGGGGGAGTATAGAAAGTAAGATAACAAGCGTTCATGTACCCACCACTTAGTTTTGTTACAGCTAAAAGTTTTGACCCCTATTTTTAAAGTTTATGGAGGTTTTTCCAAAGGGGAAAACGTATAAATGAAAAAGAAAAAAACAAACCTGTGTTTATGCTCCCAACCCTATTTTCTGTTTATTATAGTCTCCTCTACAGAAGGAACTATTGTCTTTCATTTGGTAATTTTTCACTTCCTTTTTATGTTTATATATGTTTTTATTTATAAACAAATGCAACATTATTTTATAACCTGATGTCTTTGCTTTCCTTTTTTGTTGTTATTATTATTGATGATTTTTATTTTAAGGTCCATTCACATTGAGCAATATTCTCAAGAAAATATTAACCACAGTACAATATGTCTGTTTTTAAAGATAATTCAACAGTGAATGAAATTAAGGCATTTTCTCCTTTCTATCTATAACAAATGACACAATACCAAACACCTGTACACAGTTTTCTAGATCTGAGAGAATTCTCAGAGTAAAAATTAAGCTTGTTTTAACTTAGCAGTGATTGAATGACTTTCAAAATACATGTTCCCCTTAAAATCCCCACCAACCAAGTACAAATAACTCCTCACCAACACTTAGAATTGGCAGACTCCTCCATTTTTGCAACCTGATAAGTGTAAAAATATATTGTCTTTAATTAACTTTCCCTAATTACTGAATAGTTCATAAAAGCGTATTGGGGCTTCCGAGATGACTCAGTGGTTAAGGTGCTTTCCTGAAAAGCCTAACAACCCAGGTTCAATTGCCCAGTACCCACGTAAAACCAGATGCACAAAGTCACACATGCATCTAGAGTTTCTTTGCAGTGGCTAGAGGCCCTGGTGTGCCCATTTACTCTGTCTGTTTCTCTCCTCTCTCTGCTTATAAATAAATAAACAGAATATTTTTTAAAAGCTTATTACTGAGCCTAGAGAGATGGCTTAGTGGTTAAGGCGCTTGCCTGCAAAGCATAAGGACCCAGGTTAGACTCCCCAGAACCCACATAAACCAGATGCACATGGTGGTGCATGCATCTGGAGTTCATTTGCAGTGGCTAGAGACCCTGGAACCCCCCCTCTCTCTCTCTTGCTAATAAATAAATAAATATAAAATTAAGTTTTAAAAAAAGCTTGTTACTCATTTGTGTTTCATCTTTTGTGAACTGTCTTGTCTCTTCTCCTTTGTCTATTCATTTGTTGACGTTGTACAAGCCCAGTTTCTGTTGTTAATAACACCACACACTGGGTGTGTTATAAGGAAGAGGCTTATGTTGCCACCCATAAATATTCCACATCTATTTCTTTTTAAAAATATTTTATTTGGGGGCTGGAGAGATGGCTTAGTGGCTAAGGCATTTGCCTTCAAAGCCAAAGGGTCCTGGTTCAATCCCCCAGTACCACGTAAGCCAGATGCACAAGGTGCATGTATTTGGAGTTCATTTGCAATGGCCGGAAGCCCTGGCGCACCCATTCTATTTCTCTCTCACTCTGCCTCCTTCCCACTTTCAAATAAATAAATAAAAATAAAATATTTTAAAAATAAAAATAGATATTTTATTTATTTCAGAGAGAGAGAGAAAGAATCAGAGAGAGAGAGAGAGAGAGAGTGGCCATGCCAGGGCCTCCAGCCACTGCAAACAAACTCCAGATGCATGTTCCACCCTGTGCATCTGGCTTACATGGATACTGGGGAATCGAATATAGGTCCTTAGGTCTCCCAGGTAAGTGCCTCAATGGCTAAGCCATCTTTCCATCCCTTTTTTCTTAAAAAAATATTTATTTATTTAAGAGAGGCAGAGAGAGAGAGAGAGTACATGTACTTGTTCAGGTCTACTTTCATGGTTTTTAATAAAGTTTTATAGTTTTAAAAATATTTTTATTTTATTTTCATTTTTATTTATTTATTTATTTGAGAGAGGGAGAGAGACAAAGAGGCAGAGAGAGAGAATGGTGCACCAGGGCCTCCAGCCTCTGCAAACGAACTCCTGATGCATGTGCCACCTTATGCATCTGACTTATGTGGGTCCTGGAGAATCTGGTAGCAGAGATCCTTTTGGCTTTTCAAGCAAGAGCCTTAACCGCTAAGCCATCTCTCCAGCCCAAGTTTTATAGTTTTTAAGTGTCTGAAACATTTGCTAGATTTGCTTCAAGAAGTTTTATTATTGTTGTTAAAAACATCAGTACTTGAAGGACATATTTCATTACTATTTTTTATTATTATAAATATTGCAGTATGGATATATTGGCATATTGGTCATATTCCCATTGGGTTACCTCCCTCCCGCCACCACATTCCATCACAGGTCGTCCTCTTTGAGGCCATTGGTGTTCACTGTGGGGTCTTGGATGCAGCAGTCAGTTGCTGTAGAGAAAGAGCAATGCCTCTGGATCCTCCTTCCCACCCTGTGGCTCCCATAAGCTTTTCACACCCTCTTCCAAAATGTTCCCTGAGCTTTGGTGGATGTGTTTTAAGTCCCCTTTAGTGTTGAGGTCTCAGCAACCTCTGATTTTCTGCTGTGATGAGGTTTTTGAGACAGGATTTCCTATAACCTAGGAAACTCCAACTCACTACATTGTCAAATTAGAAGTTTTGTTTTTTTTTCCTAAGATTAAGGAGTTTCTAACTTCATGGCCAATGAATTGGTATCTCAATAGTGAATGCTCAGCCTTGGGATACACCATAGGCAGGTGGCAATACCTCACCAGAAGCCACTTAAGGAAAGAACGTGTTGATTTCAGCTCACAGTTCCAGAGGTAGAGCCTATGATGATAGAGAAAGCACGGCAGAGCAGGACGCCAGCATGAAATCGTAGCATCAGCAGACGGGAAACAGAGAAAGTGAGCCTTGCTAGGCTCTAACGCCTCAAGGCCTGCTCCAATTGACCCCCTTCCTCCAGCAAGGCTCCGTCTCCTAAAAGTTCCACAGCCTTCTCAAATAACATCATTTTTTTTCTTGGGACCAAACGTTCTAACACCTAAGTCTATGGAAACATGACATGTACACCACCTCCCAGCACACCAGTTTTAGCCCTCTTTACTAAGTGCCTTACTTAACGGTCATATACTTCTCTGTGGAACCCCACATGCAAAGAGTGACTGACAGAAAATAGACGTGGTGCCCTCCTACCAACTTGGGACTACCAAAGGCTCATGCCAGGTTAGAGTTGTGTGGCTTCACTAAGATCGCACCTGAATCCTCCTCCATTCACTTCCCACCCACAAATATGCCCTGCAGGTGGATGAGCTAATAACCTCATTCTTCTCTTCCTCAGAGTCTGCTCCTTGGAGATCTTGGTCCATGAAAGCAAACAGAAGATGAGGTATATATTTAAGAGAGGAAGAGGGAAACAGAGAGAGAGAATGAATGGGCACACCAGGGCCTTCAGCTGTGGCAAACAATCTCCAGAAGCATGCACAACCTTGTGCATCTGGCTTACGTGAGTCCTGGAGAATCGGACCTGGGTCCTTTAGCTTTGCAGGCTAGCGCCTTAACTGCTAAGCTATCCCTCCAGCCCTAAGATGAGATTTTGAGGTTGCTTCATGCTCTGTCTTACTGGAAATGAAGACTTGCTACTGGAACAATGTAGGGGCAATATTGTTAAAACTTCCAACAGTGATAAACTGAAAGAACGTTCTGGTAAGGCCAGGCATGGTAGCACATACCTTTAATCCCAGCACTCGGGAGGCAGAGGTAGGAGGATCGCTGTGAGTTCGAGGCCACCCTGAGACTACATAGTGAATTCCAGGTCAGCCTGGACCAGAGTGAGACCCTACCTCGAAAAACCAAAAAAACAAAAAGAAAAAATAGAATGTTCTGGTAAGAATGAATGCACCAGACAATGTGATTTGTCAGGCATTTGAGCAGTATGGGACAAGCAAAAACTATAAAGGCAACAAAACTGGGCTACACCTAAGACTTACCAATCCTTTGAATAGGCTACCAGAAGGTTGTGAGAAATGAACTGCTGATCAACAACCCAAATAAAATCCAAAGGATACTACTCATGGCATCATAGAATGTGACTCCCACATCTTGCATGAAGAAGAAATACTGAACATCAGGCTCAGGACTTAATGATAAGAATAACAGAACCCGTAGACTGGGGAGAGATGGCTCAATGGTTAAAAGCACAAGGCTGACAACTGGGATTTTGGATCCCCAGAACTCACGGAAAGGGCTGGAGAGATGGCTTAGCAGTTAAGGCATTTGCCTGCAAAGCCAAAGGGATCCTGGTTCGATTCTCCAGGACCCATGTAAGCTAGATGCACAAGGGGGTGTATGCATCTGGAGTTCATTTGCAGTGATTGGAGGCCCTGGTGAGCCCATTCTCTCCCTCTCTCTCTCTCTCTCTCTCTCTCTCCCTCTTTCTCTGTCTCAAGTAAATAAAATGTATTTTGGGCTGGAGAGATGGTTTAGTGATAAAGGCATTTGCCTGCAAAGCCAAAGGATCCCGATTGAACTCTCCAAGACCCATGTAAGCCAGATGCACAAGGAGGCTCATGCATCTGAGTTCATTTGCAGTGGCTGGAGGCCCTGGCATGCCCATTCTTTCTCTCTCTCTCTCTCTCTCTCTCTCTCTCTCTCTCCCTCTGTCTCTCTCAAATAAATAAATAAAATATATATTAAATAAAAAGATCCGCTCAAGTAGCACATATGTCTAGAACCCCAACGTGCCTTATGGAGGTGGAATTATGGGAATCTTGAAGCCTGCAGGCCAGCTAGTCAGGTATTCGTAACAGCAGACAAGACAAGAGAGACCTTGCCACATGGTGGTGGAAAGGGAAAACCAGCAAGCCAAGGTTGACCTCTAACCATACACATACCATGAAGCACACGGGCATTCACACATGAGAAAGAATAAAAAAATTAACAAAATCTGTAAAAGGAAAAACAAAGAATAGCAGAACCCAAAAGATTAAGTTTTCAACTTTTATAGGTCACCTATATATAGCCAGAGCCCTTCCTGGGAAAAAGTGAAACCTGTCATGGGAACGTTAGCATCCGAGGAGATAAACATTCTACTCTAAGTTCCCTACATTCCCCTGACCCTCTGAGCATCCAGAATTGGCTAACCTCCCATCTAGTTCTTCTTCTCTGTCTTGAAAACATCGAAGAGGCCTTCTCCCCACAGGACTCCACACCCACCCCACAGCCACCTCTTAGGATCCGCTTCTACCTCCTCTCCTGTTAATCAGGACAAGAACTAAGGTGAGCTGCAAAGTAACCAGCCAGTGACATAGTGAGCCCAATAAACAACAAAAGATAATGTTCCCAAAAGGAGCTACAAGACCTGGAAGTCAGCAAGTCAGGGGAGTTGGACTGGATTCTGATGGTGATGGTTCACGGGAGGCAGAATATGCAGCTGAAGAAGAAAGAGACTGTTGATCTAGGGGCACTTTGGTAGCACATGGGATTTTAGCTGAGGTTCTTTTAAAGACCCTGAGAGACTGTGCAAACTCCTTCCTAAGATGGTTCTCAGAGCATGAAAAAGCTATAGCCCAGAGATCCACAAACTACAGTCTTCTGGACAAACTGGCCCGTGGCCTCCTCTCATCCCTCAAGCTAAGAATGTTTTAAACACTTTTAAAGGAGTATAAAAGAGGAACAAAAAGATATACAAATAAAGTTGTTTGCGGTCCACAAAGTCTAAAATATTCAATCCCTGGCTCATTATAGAAAAAGTCAGCTGAGCCGGGCGTGGTGGCGTGGTGGCACACATCCTTAATCCCAGCACTCAGGAGGCAGAGGTAGGAGGATCACTGAGAATTCGAGGCCACCCTGAGACTCCACAGTGAATTCCAGGTCAGCCTGAGCCAGAGTGAGACCCTACCTCGAAAAACCAAAAAAATAAATAAATAAATAAAAAGAAAAAGTCAGCTTGACCTTAGCCCATGCTAGGTGAATTTAGGAATGCCTGAACTGCCAAGGCACACAGTAAAGGAAATGTTTAAGACTCGGAGAAGCAAACATGTACGTGTGTAAGTGTTAGTAGCCACGTCCACCTTTTTTTTTTCCTCCAAAACAATAAAACTTAAAATGCATTAAACTTTGAACACTTTAAATCCATCTAGTTCCTTCCTGCTTTGCATATTACTGTTGTACAGATTTTAATTCCCCCTTGTTGATCTGGAAAGATGGCTTAGTTGTTAAGGCGCTTGCCTGAAAAGCTAAAGGTCCCAGGATCAATTCCCCAGTACCCATGCAAAGCCATATGCACAAGGTGGCACATGCGTCTGGAGTTCGTTTGCAGTGATGAGAGGCCCTGGCACACCTATCCTTTATTTCTCTATCTGCCTCTTCCTCTCTCTCTTTCTCTCTCCCTGTCTCTCTCAAATAAATTAATTAATTAGATGATTTCCCCTTGTTTATTTACCGCTAAACCATGCCATCTTGGACACTGCTATTGAATAGATACTTCTCACTTACATTTCTGCCCCCTGCTTACTACAGTCCAGTCACAATTTCTTTGTCCATCTCATTGTAAGATCCTGGACTCAGTGACAAATACCATGTGCAGCCAAACCATTATTCAAGAATAGGGGTGTAGGACTGGAGAGATGGCTTAGAGGTTAAGTTGGCTATGGGCAAAGCCAAAGAACCCAGGTTCATTTCCCCAGAAGCCATGCAAGTCAGAAGCACAGAAGGTGATGCAAGTGTCTGGAGTTTGTTTGCAGTGGCTAAAGGCCCTGGTGTGACCATTCTCTCTCTCTCTCAAATAAATTAATTAATTAAATAAAACAAAATGATTTTTTAAGAAAAGAATGGTGTAAGGAGTGGTGGCATATGACTTTAAAAAAAAAGAACAGAGTTAGAACTTTAAATGCATGGTCACCACGCCTACAATATAAAACAAAAGAATAGGAGCAGAATTTTATCTTTAACTTTGCAAATATTTTCTTTCTTTGTATTGACAAGTCCATTATCAGTTACTGTAAGCAGTATACATCCTCTATATTGCTTCTAGGATTTCTTCTGACTTTTAAGTTAGACTAACTTTTAACTTTGAATGCTTCCCAAATATGAAAAATTAAATGCACCTTTCGCTCACAAAAATTCTAATAATTATCTCACTATCTCACCAACTACTGCCTTTCCCCAACTTCCTTTATTCTGTCCTTCAAGCACTCTAATTAACATATACAAGCCTTTACAATTTATTCTACATGCATTCTCCCCTGTCTTATATATTCTTATCACTGTCTCCTCAATGTTAGAACTTCTGGATAATCTTTTTAGATTTATTTTCCATTTTCTTATTAATTTTCAACCTGTTCTAGAAGTTCTAGAATATTCCAGTTAGCTTTTTCAAAGTATGACCTTTATTATTTTTATAACAGCTTCTTGTTTTAAATTCTTTAATCTTTTGAGATGTTATTGAAATACTTTCTGTTTCAATACAATAGTTTCAAATATAACAATAATTTAAAATATACAATGGCTCTATTCTCTTACATTGTTGGGGGCTAATCCTGATGTACTTTCTTATGTGTGCTGGTGTCTGTTCATGGCAGCTTATCTCGTGAGCTTCTGATCACTAAGCACTCATCTATGGGAACCCTGTGAGACCCTGGTTAAAGATCCATCCCGTCACATCAGTTTTAGGTTGGCTTCTGTCAGACTCCCAAGTCAATAGTGATTCTGTAAGAATTTCTTGTCTGGGGAGCTGTCCAAATAAAGTATGCAAAACAAAAGAGTCAGGCAGGCACGGCCCCATGGCATCCTTTTCCTTGTCTTTCAAGCTGTATCTTGCTAGTTCAGGACTCCATTGAAAGCGAGTGAATTATGGAATCAGATCCCATTTTTATTCATGGTGAATAAATTATGCCCTTTGTTACATCTTTCCAAATTCTTGTGTGCACCTGAAATGATTACCTACACGGTGACTAGTTTTTCTCCGGTAGTAATACTTAGAATGCTTTATCTCAAAGGGACCTATTTGGAGAAACAGAATTTAAAAAGAAAAAGAAAAAAAGAAATAAGAGCAGACCCGCAGCCCACTTGAGAAGCAGGATTTTTATCTGCTTCAAGCTAGACAGACATCTACTAGCATTTTAATGAAGAAAAACAGCAACAGAGGGGAAAACAGAAGGAAAGGAAAAAATGATATTTGGGGGGGTCATGGGAAAAATTTAAATCACGTGATAATTCATCAATCTTCAAAACCACTTTTTTGGTAGCAGATGTTTCCCCATCAATCTGCAGATGAGGACTAGGGCCCCATAACCAGAACAAGGAGCAATCTTCAGGAGCAATTCCACAACTCAGAAAAGAGTCCCCGCTAACCTTGAGTCCTAGCCTGGAGCAGAGGAGAGCTTCTGGTGGGTAAGTCCTTTCTCCGTGGACCATGGAGGCTGCTCTTGCTTCAGTCCATCAGTACCCCTGTGAACATCCTGCCCTGTTTCAGTTGTGCATTTCCTTTCCTCTAACTACTGCCCTCCTTCCCCCCAAGTTCCGGTAACGATTGTTCCCATTCTCTAGGCTGGGAGGCCACGACTACAAGCAGGAAGAAAAGAACTAGGGAATGGGAGGTGACCCCACTGTTGACAATGTGGAGCCATCGGAAGAAGCAGTTGCCCCTCGGCAAAGGCCTTCCTTCCCCGAAGGCCAGTTAGACCTGAGACATAAGGCTGTGAAGTAATGTGATTCTGACGCTCCGGGACATTTTTAAAAATCACACGGTCATCAGAAAGCTTCAGTTCCAGCTGTGTGAACAGTGAGTCTGCAGCTCTCACTTAATTTTGGTTGCATTACCTCATTCTATACATCATTTATGACAAGCCAGGAACCACAGGGCTCCGTTGGCTAAATCCTCATGTCCTTGACCCATCTCTAATTTCTTTGGCCATTGACTTCATAAACATGGTAAGTCCTGCAGCTGAAGGCAGTTAATGCAGAGCCTCCATGCAACGGGCTCTGTCCTGGTTACGACAACAAGAACGCAGCCAAGTCAAACAGGAATCCTGACCCACTACCACGTCCATCTTCTTACAGGTTTCACATGACCATTGCTCTGATAGCTAGGATGGAAAGAGTGAGACAAGTAGTTGTTTTTTGTTTTTTTTTTTGTTTGTTTGTTTTTGTTTTTTTTTACAAACTGTCTTTGGATGGCCTAATTACATGTTTCCATCTGGTATTTTTCCTTGAACCCAAAGAGAACCAAGACAGATTGCAGTGTGACTCTTCTTCTACCCCACATCTACGAATACATTGGCACTTCAGCAGCTGCCTTGCTGAGAAAGAATGAGAGTCCTCCGTGGACTTTGTGGGCCACCCAGGTTTCTTGTAGAGTGGAACCCCAAGGTCATGTAGCCTCAACCCTAAAAGTAAAGCTGACCCCAGCCATGTCCCAGGACAAGAGCTCTCTGAAGATTTTGTCATGTTTGTGGATACAGCTTTCCTGAAAACGTTCATATTCAGAGCTTTCACTGTCTGAGGAGGTTGTAACGTGGAGCAAAGGGTTATTCTGCACCTGCTAGAAGAACAGCAACATCCGGGGCTAGAGTGTGCAGAGACTTAGAACAGAACCAGGGATCCCACTCTGTCTCAAGATGTAAACAACACTGCACAAAAGAGAATTCTCAGCTAAGGCTTATGCCCGTTTCAATCCACTTACCCTAACCCCCTATCACATAATGTCTACAGAACTGAGGGACTACAAGGCACCAAGACGTCAAAGCAAGATGAGATCATGCCAGGGACTACGCATATACAGAAAAGATGAGATCATGCCAGGGACTACACATATACAGAAAAGCAAATACAGTCTTGAGGATCAAAACGGGGGAAAGGTTATACTTAGCTGAGTGAAAATTCTATTTTCCCCAAATTTCAACAATAAAGATTTGTATTTGTGAAGTGTTTGGGGACACAGTAGTCTTTGCTGGATATTTGTCACAATAAGACGAATAATCAAGACATTAAAAAACACCACAGGCCGGGTGTGGTGGGCACACCTTTAATCCTATCAGTCGGGAGGCAGAGATTGGAGGATTGCTTTAAGTTTGAGGATACCCTGAGACTACATAGTGAATTCCAGGTCTTCCAGGTCAGCCTGGGCTAGAGTGAAACCCTACCTCAAAAAAAAAAAAAAAAACACCACAATTACCTGGAATTTCTCCCCAAACATGCAATGTATTTTGAAAACCAAATGACAAGCCTAGCAAGAGGATACATAGTACTCTACTATAAAAGGACTATGTTTTATATTTTAAATTTTCTTTAAAATTTATTAGATAACAACAGAAAAAGGCAGAGAGAGAGAGAGAGAATGGCCTCTCTAGGGCCTCCTACCACTATAAACAAACCCCAGATGCATGCGCCAGTTTGTGCATCTGGCTTTACACGGGCACTGGAAAATCAAACCCCAGCCATCAGGCTTTGCAAGCAAAGCCTTAGCCCCAGCCCCAGAGGGACTATTTCTGTATTTGCTTAAGTGAAGGGGAGCCACAGGAAGTTAAACTAGATCATGTCTTGAGTTCCACCCCCCTCTTAGCTCATCTGGAAGTCAGAGTCAGTTTTCCATCTACCCCCTGGGTGGTTCTAAGCTCTTTCATTCCTCCTGTCACATGGACCTTAAAACCAATCACTAGAAGAATATATCAGACAGTCTCCACGGTGGTTTAAATTGGGTGTCCCCATAAACTAATGTGTTCTGAATGTTTGAAGCCCAACAATGTGGGCACTGGATCTCTACTAGAGACAGTGTGTTGTTGGGGGTGGGCTTATGGGGGTTATAACCAGCTTCCCCTTGCCAGTGTTAGGCACACTCCCCTGTTCCTGTTGTCCACCAGATGTTGGCCAGGAGGTGGTGTCCACCCTCTGCTCATGCCGTTTTCCCTGCCATCATGGAGCTTCCCCTCAAGTCTGTAAGCCAAAATAAGCCCTTGTCTCCCACAAGCTGCTCTTGATCACAAAGTCAGCTTAAACTTAATTTCTCTCAAGCAGTTCCTCCTCTCGGTATCTCTCTGTCCACACCTTGTTTTTTTGTTGTTTGTTTGTTTTTGTTTTTTGAGGTAGGGTTTCACTCTAGCCCAAGCTGACCTGGAATTCACTATGTAGTCTCAAGGTGGCCTGGGACTCATAGCGATCCTCCTACCTCTGCCTCCCGAGTGCTGGGATTCAAGGCGTGTGTCACCACGCCTGGCTTGTCCACACTTTTTTTTTCTTCCAACCCTACCTCAGTTTGATCTTTCCTACCAGCGCCTGCCTTGGGACAAGCAGAGCCAAAAGGAACGCTCTTTAAGAATACAGAGTTTGCTATTAATAGTAGAGACATTGGTCACTGTGAGCCAGTGGGCCAAGCAAGGAAATCTGTCAGCCTGGATTAGATTTGCAGCACCTGGGAGGTAGGGTTTACTTATAAATAAACGTGGGCAACAAAAATGCCTGGCCCCTCGTAGTCACTGATGTCTGAGAAGGCTTGTATGGATCCCAGTCCAAAGGCCTTGCCCCGCTGTCCTCCAAACCTTACTGTGAACTGTTCCTTTCACTGATATTAAGAAAAGGGAGGTTTGTTTTTATCAAATCAAAATCTATTCTTGTATGGGCACATACTAACTTCCATGGATTTGCAATCATGTAACCAGGCTTCTAGTCACATTTAACAAGAGTCCTGTGTGTCACAGCATCCTCTAGGAGTCATTTATCAAAGTTATTGATGATTTTTTTTTTAAACTAGAGAATGGTCCTGAGTTTCGACATTCTTGAACCTGTAGGCTCCTGCCATGGGGGAAAAAAATGCTGCTTTTACTTGAGGGCTGAGTATCTTCTGCCCGGGCCCTGGTAGGATTCCTTTTCTCATCACAGAGTGGACCCTAAAAATCAAATCAATATCTTGTCAAAGACGTTTGATATTTTTAAGTCCCTAGATTCTAGAAGCCAAGATGTAAACCTCATATAGACACTGGTTGCCAAGTTTAAAGGTTAGGTGACCACAGACATAATTCACTTTGATCAAGGAATGAAATAAAATATTCACATAGGACCTATTCTTGGGACTCTACATTAGCTCATCTTGTGTTATAATGGTGCCTGGTCAAGAGACACTTATAGTGCTATAAGTACTGAAAATTTCCGTTCAAATATCTCAAGTAATAGGGTACACACACATATACATACTAGCTGTCTGTGGCGGTCAGCCTTACATTGCTGGGATGAACCTCCAAACCAGACACAGTTTATGGGAGGACTGGGATCTATTTGTAGCTCACGGTTCCAGGGAAAGTTCCATACTGGTGAAGGAATCTGGGTCCCTTTCACAGGTCCACACAGAAAGAGAAATGCCACGACCAGCTCCATAACCTCAGGCTGGAATTCAGATCCACCCCCATGAACACCTTAGGATTGGAGCCCAGGATCCACCCACAGTGACACCTCTTCCAGCCAGGCAGCTAGAAATCTAATAAGTTACAAGCCTTAATAAACACCTGAATCTATTGGGGGACACCCACTCAAACTACCACACCATCCACGGGAGGAAGTGGTCCTCGTGTATAAACTAATAGAATTAACGATAGCAATTTCTTGCACTATCCAGCCTTTTAACTCCCAACTCTGAGCTTCTGCTTACACCACCTCCTGTTATAAATAAGTGTTTGCTTCTAGAGTGTCAGGAACTAGTAAACTATTGCCATCCACCCGCCCTCGCCATTAGTCACTCATATTTAGCTCCTTTAATCCTTCCTCTGGTCCCATTCCTGAATCCTTCTCTCTTCCAACTCCTCCTTCTCCAAAGCCCTCACGGTTCTCCACCCTTCAAGGCAGAGCCGTGGTCCAGGTGCTTGTTCACTGAGGAGCCGACAGGCCAGCTGTCATTTCTGGTCTCCAGGACTCTATGATTCAGGGTCTGTGTCCCAAAATAGGCCTGGCCTTTCATGTCGCCTTCTCTCATTGCAGTTTCGCTCCCTGGGAGCCTTCCACCACCGTCACCCTGGTTCCCCTTTGACATTACTGCTTTCCAGGTTTCTCCTCTTCCTCCTGAACTGTACAGGTTTCTTAAGATTTTTGTTTTCTCTGCATGAAGAAGCTAGGGTTAGCACTGCCAGGAAGAATGTGTGTTCCTATCAGCCTAGGTAAGAAGTAACCCCAAAGTCTTCATTAATTTTTCCACCAAAAGGGGCCTTTATGAGGCCTTCCATTCTAGACTGGAAAATCAACAACAAGAAAAAAACCAAGCAAGGGCTGGAGACATGGCTTAGTGGTTAAGGCGTTTGCCTGTGAAGTCTAAGGACCCAGGTTCCATTCCCAAGTACCCACGTAAGCCAGATGCACAAGGTGATGCATAAACTGAGTTCATTTGCAGTGGCTAGAAGCCCTGGCATACCCATTCCCTCTCTCTGTCTCTCTAAAATAATAAATTAAATAAATAAGTAAATAAATAAAATATCTAAAAAAATCAAGCAAGAATTTTTATATATACTGTTACAATTTCCAGTCATTTTCTAGAGAGAGCGACAGCAAGGCAAGAGCCTCTGACCCAGCAAAGACTTCGTGGACTAAAGAAAGGTGGTGTTATGCCATCTTGGAGCTAACGGACACTTTGCCCTACTAAGATAAATTCTCCTAGGGTTACATGGTATTTCCATAGGTTTCTCAGGGCTTGGTTGCTGGGAAAGTGTGGCTATCTTTTCTTCTCCGCCCCCCCCCCCACCTGTCTTATGATCCTTTCTTGGAGCTCAACAGGTGGCAGGAAGTGAAAAGTGCAGGGGCCCACACAACGCCATGGGGAGCTCTCAGAGAAACTAATCCTCACTCCTTCAGGGAGAAAGAACATTCTTATTTTAAGAGATCCTGGGTGACTTTGTGTCAGGCCAGATCTGAGTCCCTGCGCTTCTTTAAAGTGTGTCAAAGAAATCTATTTCGCAGCCACGTGCTTAGCATGGTTTGTTCTCTTCAGCTTCAACAATCAACTGAGTTGCCACTGCAGCAGACAGCTTCAGGTTCGCTGAGATGAACTTCCAGACCAGGTGCAGTTATGGAGGCAGTGATTGATTGAAGCTTATAGATCCAGTGGAAGTTCCGTAATGGCACAAGAAGCTGGCCTGCTCTTCCAGGACCAGGCAAGAGAGAAGAAAAGCCAAAAGCCACATAGCACAGCGTACTTCGCATCTCTTTAGATTGAAATCTCAAACTCACCACCACACTTTAAGATCCACCCAGTGACACTGCCTCCAGCCAGGTGGATGCAGATGCAAACTATAAACTAATAAAACACTGAATATATTGGGGACCATCTATTCAAACTACTACAGCCATGTTTACCATAAATGCGCAAAGGGAGCGATTGAGGTACTTGTAACCAAGGAAGCTTTGGAATTGCAATAATAGACAGAGGCAATGCTAAGGGGTTTATGAGATCTAAAAATAAGTTACTAACCATATCCTATTTCCTCTAAATTTCAGTACCTAGAAAACCTCCCTCAGTTCGGAAGAGTCAATATGAGCATTGCCATTAACCACAGCCCACTCCAGCCCAAAGAAGTTAACTTTTAAGCAATGAGGATATTTCTAGGTAACGTAACGCATCACTGTAGCACTCGAAACAGCAGAGTTCTCCACACCGGCTATTGTTATAACTAATAGACAACACATCACACCCGTGGTATTCGAAAGCCATTCTATAAACCATCATGAGGTGAGTATAAGTTCCCCTGACATGTTCCTACACCAAGTTTTTAATATTTTAACATTAATACTAACACTACTTATTATTTACATACCAGTGTATCATTAATTCTTATAAAAGAATGAAACCTCCCCTTTTCCAAATGAAAAACAAAGCCATTCCACTTGACTAAAATCACATCACTCATGAGTTTTGGAATTTAACTCAAGCTCATGTCTTTCTACTTACTCGTCCCAAAGTTCTGAGCACATTTCTATGTTGCTGTTTGTCATCTAAACTCTGCATGCCAAGGGATTCAAACTTTTTTTTAATGATGAATTCTCCTTCCCCATCTAGTCAAAGTGATTTTTCACACATTGAAATCACTCCTGCGAAAACTCAGTTTATAGTTCTCTCATACTTCTGTATTTAATATCCCGTTCTGGGTGTGGTGCCTCAAATGAGCAGAAATAACTGGTTCAGGGATCAACACCCAAGTTCCATTTCATTCTTTTTCCTTGAAGAAAAATGGTAAGTCCTCTGTCTGGATAAAATGACTCTGGCCCCTGGATATAACACGCAAGCTGTTGGTATCTGTGCTCGTTTGCCACTAACAAAGCAGTGCAGGCTGTAAGCACAAGCACTAGCAATGTGATTTCTCATTCTGGAAGGCTGAACTCAGCTCATGGCCTCGTCAGGGGAGGTGTCTTCTGCAGCCCTTGACCTAGACTGTCAGGTGGATGTTTCTCTACCGTGACTTTTCTCTACCGCGGTGTCTAACTTCCCCTTCCTCTAGGGCCCACACATATGACTTCATTTTTGTAAGGCAAGTGTAGGAGAAAAGAAAGATAGAGCACTAGACTTGATCTCTACAGACAGATTGTTTATTGGGAGCAAACAGCGAGGGACCCCAGCTTTCCCACGGGATGAAGGATGAGGCACAAAGTCAGGCTGGGGTTCCAATTTACAAGGAGGATCCTAAGGCAAACAGACTGAGTTAGCTGCAGGTCCAAGGGAAGTAGATAAGATATCCAAGTTATTTGCTTGGAATAGGCTCTTTAGCAGAGTTGACTAGGGAGGACTGGATGTCTCCATTCTTTATGCCTCCTCATCTTAAGGTTAGTTATTAACTCTTTAGTTCCCTCTAGTTTTCAGGAGAGGCTATTAAACCTTCAATTATACTTTAATGATCTCTTTGGAGACCCTTTCTCCAAAGACAGTTACATTGTGAGTTTCTCGAGAGTCAGACTTCAACATAACAGTGTCAGGAGGGCACAGTATACTTCACAGTTGCAGCCTAACAACTTCCTTGACTATGTCTTCTGTGTTGTATAATATAAACTTCTCTGATCCTGAAATCAGGAGTTGAGAATTCTGGGTTGTTTTCCGAATATTTCTGCATTATGTATCTCTGATGACATAGACAAGGCTTTTGGGGGCTAAATCACAGTTTGATGCAAATAAAACATTATATTCAAATAGTAAACATCGATTTATTATAGTTTCCAGCTAATAAGATATGACATCTTGTTTATAAAAAAAACTATGGATGCTATTTTTACAGTTATAAATTGCCAATTAATAAGAGCAAAAATCTAGATTTTTAAAAATGGTATTGAGACCAACAGCATCCTAAAGTCTTACAGTTATATATCTGGAGGTCAAAATTGCACAACCTCTTGTCAAGATGGCACCTAGATAACCTCCCCTGCATATGTCTCCATGCCAAATCACTCCACATGATCAGTAAGAATGGTCATAATGGTTGGAGAGATGCCTTACCAGTTAAGTGCTTGCCTATAAAGCCAAAGAACCCAGGTTCGATTCCCCAGGACCCATGTGAGCCAGATGAACATGGTGGTACATGCATCTGGAGTTCATTTGCAAGGCTGAAGGCCCTGGTGCACTCATTCTTTCTCTCTCTCTCATAAATAAATAAAAACAGAATATTAAAAAATAAAAATAAATGGTCATAAGAGGCACTTCACATATATACTTTATGTCAGTCTTAGAGCCACTGTTTCTGAATGCC
Source organism: Orientallactaga sibirica (assembly GCA_036365145.1). Classification (NCBI taxonomy): domain Eukaryota; kingdom Metazoa; phylum Chordata; class Mammalia; order Rodentia; family Dipodidae; genus Orientallactaga; species Orientallactaga sibirica. The sequence goes on from JAEOAD010001846.1 coordinate 3,141,915, forward strand.
TACTGGCATTACATATTTAGAAATATGTACATCATATTTAGGTATATGTATATTAAATCATTTTTCCCCTTGAAGTCACTGAAAGAAACATTATTATCCCTTCTCTCCCAGTGAGTAATGAGAACATTACAGAGGTGAAATAAATTAGCTAAGTTCACAGATGGTCAAGAGAAACCTTAGATATTATGCCAGTCCTGTCTCAATCCAGTTTTCTTGTCTTATTTTTTTTTTACCAACACATGTTGTTTGACTTAAGACATGTAGCAGTATACCCTACATAACTTAGTGACTCAAAACTTTTCCTCAGCCCTAAAAATGTCCAATCCAGTTCCATCAACTCTTAGTTTAGATAAATAAAATCACAAGAGCATCTTTGTTGCTATGTTCTGGCCACAAAATAAATCATGGGTTATACACCTCTAGACAGGAAATCTAAATCTGTCTTTGAGTAATGATGAATTTAAGATTATGCAAAACACTAATAGATGTTATTTTCCTAGGAAAGGCTAATTCTATTGAGTAAACCCAATTACTAATCACAAGCTGCTGTGGAACATCTCTGGGACTGTGGTCTTGCGTTCCTACATGACACGTTCCATTGTTCAAGTTTTGTCTGTTTTGTGACCTGGATTCCCCCCAGTCAAAATGTCTGGGGAGATGGAGTCCTCTGCTTGTCCTCTTCCATGCTGTCCTGCAATGTCGGGGACTATACAGTAAACAGGCAAGTGCTCACAATATTGCACTAGCGACTTTGGAATCTCCACAAGAAAGCCATTCAAAGGTAAATATAAGTATGTTTTGCCCTGAAGATTGGTCCACCAGCCCTCGGGCAAATAGGGAGGAAATTCTGATATCACACATGATGAGGAATTTCTCACAGCAAAGCTGTGCCCTTCCAACATGGGATCAACGTGATCACGTGGATACTTGTTGACGGGGTAAAAGGCACTCTTCAGGAAGCCTGCTGAAACAAACAGACCCTTCTACAGCGTGACATCTTTCTTCCTTTCAGGGTGTCTGTCCTCAAGTCTGCCCCAGGCCCTCCCATTTGTCCCAGAGTGACTCTGAGCACCTCTTCTCCAGCTGTCATCTCACAGAACTAAGAAAACCACAGAGTGCATCGGTCTATGGAGAACAGGCTTTGAAGACAAAGACTGAAATGAGCTTTCAGATTTACAGGACGAAGAGGCGCTTTGATGTGGAGTTTGAGGCATTCTGAACCCCAGACAAGCTCTAGAGACTCAGGCAGCTTCCTGGGAGATGTTCAATAGCTTGGCCCATCTGGAGGCTGGAAACTCTCATCCCTTTGCCTGCGAGTTCTTAACTTCAGCTCAATCTTGGGTCTTCAGTAGGTTAGAAATGGATTTGCATGTAGAGGTAGGAACAGAGTTGGGGAGGGCTGATAGTGAGCCATTATTCCCTAAGGAAAGATGCCTACTGAAACTGGTATAAATCCAAGTTCTCTTTCACCAGAAGAGACCGATTTTTAAGAGGTGCTGGCTTAGATTCGGGAAGAAGGCCATGGGTTTGGATAACAAAATAAAAATAAGTAAAGAAGAGGAAAGTTGAGGCGCAAGGTATGATGGATCCCAGAACATGGGTTCTTCACACAATCACCATTAATGCCAGGGGGATGCGTTATCTTCATATAGATGTGGTGTGCGGCCCACTGCAGAGATTTCCTCCCCAACAGCAAGTCTAGAAAGTGAGAGAAGTTGCTCGCTCGGGCTGCAGAGGTGAGTCACAGCTACCCGCCCCTTTCATCAGGGCAGAAATGATGCCTCATGAGCCACATCTTCCATGGTCTCATTAGTAGATATTAAGAATCTTCTGTCCCTTCAGGAGGGAGTTGAAACTGAGCCACAAGTTATTTCACCCACAACACTTCAGTCTGATTGGATGGATGGGCCTGGGGAAAAATACAGTCTATCTCCCCATGGTAGTTTTTCTTAATCTTGTTGGATGGAAATCATGTGTGTCCTCATGTCTTCTCGTCCAGGGAAAGACCTTCGATTAAGATGCTTTCTTAGCAAGCAAGCAAACGAACCAAAAGACAACTATGAACATATGCTAGCAAAAAAATTTGTAGTAGATCTACCTTAGTACGCAGATGGAGTCAGGACTTAAATAACATAATTAGAACTTGCTTCTCTCTCCTCTATTCTCTCTCTCCCTCATTTCCTTCCCTCCCTCCTTCCTTCTCTCCCTCTTTAACGAGTCCACTCTCTGTATAGACTCTAGTTTGAGAAACAGCTCTCCATAGCCAGCTGGCCAGGGCCAGCATGCTGACAGACTAATGGCTGGGTGGGGTAGTGTTTTATTCCCCTTCAATTAGCTCTGCACTCTCCAATCTCAGTTCCCATATGGCTGCATGATGACTGGCACTATGGACTTCTCAGCCCATTGAAAGACGCATTCTGGACACAGGAGCAAGAACCCAGTTCCTGGGAAAGCTCTCAGAGGCTCTGATCAGGTCACAAGTTGACCCTCAAGCCTAGAGTGTGGACTGAGTCAGGAATGGAATCAGGTGACCAAAGGTGCATGGCACGAGTCAGAAAAGGAGGATATCAGACAATGGATATAATAAGAAGAAAGTGGGGACACTGGGTTCCAGCAACAAAGGCCCTGAAGTGGCCTTGAAGCCACTGTTCGCAAAAACCTTTCATCTTAGTTTGGATTTCCCTCCAGAAGACAGAGCCTGAGATAAAGGCTCCCATGTGGGTCATTTCTTTACAGAACTGCATCCAGAAACAGTTGGGGGTTAGAAAGAATGAAAGAAGAAAAAAGTAGACAAATGCAAGGAACATAGCAGATGTACAAAGAAGAAAGGACCCAGAAAGGGAACATTTATGGACCAGCTTCTACCCTCCATAGCTTGATGAATGTCTATAAATGTGAATTCCCACTTACAGTGTGTGTGTGTGTGTGTGTGTGTGTGTGTGTGTGTGTGTGTGTAATAATGACCCAGTGGGTTCCTGAAGATATCCCCACACTACAAAGTCAGGAAATTATGGACACAGAAAAGATGTAGAGGGCATCGTGAGATTCCATGACAAGAGTCAGTATGCAAAGTAGAACCAAGAATATGTGAGGCGGGATACAAAAGTTGTTGGCTATACCTCTCTTCTTGTTTTTTTAAAATATTTTATTTTTATTTATTAATTTGACAGACAGAAAGAGGCAGAGAGAGTGAGAGTGATACAGAGAGAGAATGGGTGCTCCAGGGCCGCCAACTGCTGTGAACGAACTCCAGACACATGTGCCCCCTTGTGCATCTGGCTTAGGTGGGTCCTGGGGAATCAAACCTGGGTCCTTTGGCTTAGCGGGCAAGCGCCTTAACTACTGTGCCATTCCCTCTAGCCCTCTTGTTTGCTTTTCTTTTGTAGTTTTTTGGCTCAATATGCACCAAGACTAACTAGAAAGAGAAAATATCACAGACCTCAGTATGGAAGTAGATGCAGAACATTAGGGAAAGATGGGTTTGTATCCTCTCCACCAACAACAGTGGCATTTTGTCGATTACTCTATTATCACTAAGACATAGATGTCAATAATGCCTACCATATGTGATTGATGGGAGTATTGTTAGCATGCAAAGTCATACCGTCACTTTATTAAAATATGATTTTCATTTCCACTGTGCTTAGCAACCACCAAGGCTCATAAATTTTACATTGTGAATACAAACTAAGGGAACTTTTATAGATTCCTTTCTAGTTTCTACCCTTTCTCTTCAGTTTATGAAGCTTGCAATCCAAGATGTTTTTTTTTTTTATTTATTTATTTATTTATTTATTTATTTATAAGAGGGAAATACACCAGGTCCTCCAGCCACTGTAAATGAATTCCAGATGCATGCACCACCTTGTGCATCAGGCTTATGTGGGTGCTGGGGAATCGAACCTGGGTCCTTTGGCTTTGCAGGCAAGTGCCTTAACCACTAAGCCATCCCTCCAGCCCACAATTCAAGATACTTAAAACAACATGTAAGCTAGAGATGATGGTCAGTAGTAGAACTCCATGAAGCCCCGAGTTTGACCCCAGTACCACATATGTATTCATTACCGAACCAAATGGATCACACGCCAACAAAGAGTTGCAAAAACATGACTGAAATTGCTACAGGGTTGACCATCAAGACTTCAGCCAAATTCTCATCTCTTGAAACTTTATCACCCACCATTTTTTATTTTTTATTTTTTGGAGAGAGAGAGAGAGAGAGAGAATGGGCACACCAGCCGCCTCTCAGCCGCTGTGAACAAACTCGGGATGTGTGCGCCCCTTGTGGGCAAGTGCAGCATTGCGCCCTCGCGTCACTTGGCATCTGGCTAAACGTGGGACCTGGAGAATTGAACGGGCATTCTTGGGTTTAGCAGGCAAGCGCCTTAACTGCTAAGCCATCTCTCCAGTCCCCCACCCAGTCATTTTTTAAAGAAACCTAGTTAATCTATAATGATGATGATGATGATGATGATGATGATGATGGAACAAAGGAGCTGTCACCATTTATCCAACCAAGTGATAATGCAGCTTCCAGGAACTCAGAAAAAATATACAGTGCAGCTCACATGCCTAAGCATTTGTTTTTCATAATTTCTTTAAAGCATATGAAGGGAGGGAATGCTAAACACAAATATGATACCAGATCTTTGGTGTGACACCACAGCCAGAACACCTTGTCATGCAGCTCATTCCTGGATCCTGAGGCAGCACCGCTCCAGCTTCAGATCTTCACTTCTCTCCCTCATGACGTGGGCTCCTCAGATGTTTGCCATCCGGCCCACTTAGGCCAGGTGCTGAATATCATCAAATCAGTCTCCCACGATCCTCTGGAAAATCTGTGTTCCTTAGGGACCAACCCAAACGCTCGCTCGCTCTCTCTCTCAATCTTTCTCTCTGTCTCTTCATTCAACCTGGCTTAAAACCAAAATGATTCAAATGTTTGGCAGAAAACCAAATTGTCCTTGAGTGAGAGATAGTATATGCCAGACTCCTGTTAGAAAAATTCTTAAATGCTCAAGTCTTCTTTATTCCCCAAATAGCCTAACCTCTGCATCAGATTTTGTCATGCAAGGCAGCTAGAGCCGGTGGTCCAAAGGCAACCTGATTGCATGTCAATATCTGCAGGTGTTTGGAAAGATGCCTAAGATCCCTCTTTTTCTACCTTTACCCTTGGATATTACCCAGCATGCATTTGAAGTAGGATGCCATCTCCAAGTGATGAAAATCTATCTCACTGGTTAGCACCATGTACTAATATGCAAATGGACTTCCTCATAAATAGGAAAGAAACCAACAGGCAGACCATATCTGTAAGAATTTTTCAGCTCAAGTTTTAGGAAAAGAGATGTGGTAAGGACGATAGGAATGTTGAGTGAAAGCTTCATTGGGAAGAGAAGGAACAGGGCTGGCAAGATGGCTTAGTGGTTAAGGCATTTGCCTGCACAGCCTGAGGATCCAGTTTTGAGTCTCCAGGTCCCACATAAGCGAGATGCACAAGGGGATGCATGCATCTGGAGTTTGTTTGCAGTGGCTGTAGGCCCTGTTGCACCCATTCTCTCTCTTTCTCTCTCTCTAAAAAGTAAATAAATAAATAAATATTTTTAAAATAAGGGACAAACCCTACTGAATGGAGGAGGAGAAGTGATCTCAGAAAGAAAAAGTTCTAAGGAAGCAGCTGGGGACTGCAGTGGACTTGAGGCCTCATTTTTTTTTCCCAAGGTAGGATCTCACTCTAGGTTCAGCTGACCTGGAATTTGCAATTTGCTATGTAGTTTCAGGGTAGCCTTGAACTCATGGCGATCCTCCTACCTCTGCCTCCCGAGTGCTGGGATTAAAGGCTTGCACCACCGTGCTCAGCAGAGGCCTTATCATCTATCTATCTATCTATTTATCTTTCTTTCTTTCTTTTTATTTATTTAATTTATTTATTTATTTATTTATTTGAGAGCAACATACAGACAGAGAAAGAGGCAGTTAGAGAGAGAGAGAGAGAGAGAGAATGGGTGTGCCAGGGCCTCTAGCCACTGTAAATGAACTCCAGATGCATGTGCCACTTTGTGCATCTGGCTTACGTGGGTCTTGGGGAATAGAGCCTTGAACCAGGGTCCTGAGGCTTCACTGGCAAGCACTTAACCACTAAGCCACCTCTCCAGTACCCAGGCCTCATCTTTCTAATGAGCTCCTGCTGCTATGGCCACATCTACGCATTTGCCTGGTACTGTCAGGCTTGTCTCTGCTGTCTCCAGCGTGCTTATCTTGAGCCTGGCAGTACAAATTCCCAAGAGAGACAACCCCACTGGGCAGCCCAGTTTAATACTTCTCCTGGGAGGAGTTGTCTGCTCCTCATTCCACAAGCTGTGGCTAAGTCACAGGAAATCATGAAGACCATTGAGAAGGGAAGAGCTGGTTGGTGAGGAACCCACTGAAAGAAGCCTAAAGGCCTAAAGTTTAGGCAAATCGTATACTTATGAGAGCGACGTAATGAATGTTCCCCACAGTTCCGCAGTGCACATACGGGTGTTATATCTGCCTCCGGACTTTGCACTGTTGGTTTGAGGCAAGATGAGGAAGGTTCTCTTGACTGTACTATGAGGGCCACAAATCACTGGCAAAGACAAGGCTGCCTGAGACGTGTGACTGAAGATGGCTAAAATGATGCCATGTTGCCAAAACCCTCTTGGCACATTCAGAATATGAGCTCTGCACTAGGCGTGAAGTAGTCCTTTCAACCACATCCGCATGTATCCAAGACTTCCCTTCTTAGAGAGAACAACGATGTGCCCAGGTAAATGGGGGCTGGGCAGATGGCCCAGCCGGTAAGAGCTCTTGCTATAAACGCATGAAGACTTGACAGGGCCTGACTCACACTGACTTCAACTCCCCAACTGGCCAGTGCTCTCCTGTGGGGAGCAGAGACAGGAGCATTACTGCATCACACCGCTCACCAGTCTGACTGAGAACAGCAGCTCCAGGTTCCGTGACAGACTCCACCTCAAGGAAACAAAACCAAACAGCTGTGGAGGAGGTTTCCCAGTGTTCTCTGGCTTCTGCACAGGCACACCCTGGGCATGTGCATTTGCACACACACACACACACACACACACACACACACACGTGTAAACACCACATACCACATCACAAACATTGTTAGAAGAAAATCTCTCCCCTCTGCCGCACCATCTCTAGATTCCTCAATTAGGAAAGTAAGAACAAGCCCTGGAGCCCATACACTATCATCACGGATGCTGGAGAAGCCTTTTCCGGTCTGCCTCCCAGGAACCCACTTCACAAAAGAAACCGAGGCCCAAAGGGGCCTAGAGCCAGTGTCTCAATGGAACCTGGGCCTTCCTTCCAGTCCAGGGCTTGGGGTTTGAAGTAGAAGAACTGAAGAGTGTATGACATTTAATTCCAAAAGCTACCTTTTCTATAGTGGACATCCAAACTAAAGACACTTTTCACTTGTCAAACCTATACAAATAGTGCCTTGAAACCTAATGACGGAAGCCAAATCTTCCCTGACTTCACAGGGCGCATTTGTGATTACAGCATTTGGTACAGATGCACTTTAAGCGAAAGATCACGGGGCTCAGTGGATCAAGCACGCAAGCGTGAATACTTGAGTTTGGATCCCCAGAACACAGGTAGGGCTCAACACTGTGGAAAATGCCCACTGGCAAAAATGAAGTAGAAGACAGGAGAAACTCTGCAAGAAGCTTGTGGCCCAGCTGGGCTGGCGCCAGAGTGATGAGCAACGATAAATCTCTTCAAAAAAGGTGAAAGGTGAGGACGGACGGACACCCAAATGTTGTCCTCTGACCTCTTGGCATGTGCCATGGCATGTGCGTGCCTGCCCTCAGGCACGTAAAAGACATGGAAATGACCTTGTGTGAAAGGCGCTTCACAATACCTCGGACAAAGCTCCTTGTTTTCAGATGCCAGCCCTCTGTGAAAGGTTCCCTGCAGTCCAAATGTTCTTAGATTTGTTCTTTGACCACTGATGACTTTGTGGCAATTCCCAAGAGAAGAAATCCTAAGTCCGTCGCTCAAACGACCACCACTGTGTCCCCAGTCTCATCAGCAGTGGTGGCAGGCAGGATAGTCAAGTTCTGTGGCCAGCTGACCACCTTGCAAAGACTGGAGAGAAAGAGGGACTTTAGGTGTTCTCAGACCATCCAGACCAGCCTGCACATTTGGTGTGTGGAAGAATGGAGGCTTTGAGAAGATAAGTAAACCCCTCCAGCACTGCTCAGTGGTGGGAGAGCTGGGACAACACGCAAGTACTCAGACCAGGTGATTATTGTTGCTTTCTTCAAATATTTTATTTTTATTTATTTATTTATTTGACAGAGAAAGAGGGAGAGAGAGAAAGAGAAAGAGAGAATGGGCATGCCAGGGCCTCCAGCCATTGCAAATGAACTCCAGATGCATGTGCCCCTTTGTGCATCTGGCTAACATGGGTCCTGGGGAATTGAACCTGGGTCCTTTGGCTTTGCAGGCAAACGCCTTAACCACTAAGCCATCCCTCCAGCCCAGTGATTATTATTTTGAGACCTGCTCAGTTAACTGAACAAGGCATGAGATTTTGAAATTTCAAGTGCCAATACGTATTATTTCCAGCACTGTGTTCCTGAAAATACCAAACCACTCTTGGTTTCATCAACAGAAGGAGGGAAGGAAAGAGAAAGGGAAGGGGGAAAAGAAAACAAAACCAGTCCATCCAGGGTCAGTAAGCATGGGAGAAATGTTATATATCATATTCCCTTCTTGATGACATAACGAACTGGGGATCTGATTCGGAAGCCCCACAGTAAAGAAATCTGTTTAGCTCAAAACTGTTTGTTCGAGTCACACTGTTAACATCCTACAGAGCTGGTGATCTGGGGACATGCATGGGGACACGCTGACTTTGTGAGAAGAGAAATTAATTTCAAAAGAATCGGGCTGGAAAGTAAAGAAATTGAAACAGCTTGGGTCATGTCAAGCAAGAGTTCAGAGATGGTGGCATGACAACTTCCTTCGCCTCCCCTGGCTCTACCCTGGGATTTGATTCAAGTAGAAAGGAAGGGTGCTCTTGAATATCAAAGATATGAGTAGAAGTTTGCTCCTTTCACTTACCGTTAGATTCTGAGGTAAAAGAGTGAGGACATAGCTCTGTCTTTGCCATTTTTCTCCCTGGGTATTTAAATCTCTGCCAGAAATATAAAGCTTAGAATAGTATGCCTGCATGTTTTTAAACCTCTTTATAATAAATGACCCCCACCCCACCCTTGAAGATGGTTAAGATGCTTTCCTACCTCAGGTACTGTGAAGAAATCAAATTTGGCCTTTAAACAAACTAATCTAAAAGGTTTAAAAAAATATTAGAGACTTAAAAAAAAGGAATAGGGGACTCAAATATCCCAAACTGTGAATATGCTACATTTTTATACTCAAATGATTCAAAATAGATGAACAGAATGCTTCCAAGCTTTCTAAAAATATGCATCTTCAGGCAATTAAAAAAAAAGCAATCTAAAGGGTCATTTATTTCCAGCACCTAAAAGCCTGATTTAGCCCACCCATGAGTCCCATAGCTGACTGGATCTGGAAGATGTGTCTCAACAAAGACCCTCACACTCCTTCCCAGCTCCTTAATGACATGTTTGGCCGAGCTAATATTAGACCCATCGGAAGTTTTCGATTCAGTTCACCATAGGTCCTGGTGGCAAGTCTGTGGTCAACAGCAGACATGGCCTTGAGTTAGTAAATTCATTCCTGGAAGGAGGGCAGTCACAGAACGGTTCGTAATGCACGTGTAGCTCCTGGGAGGTCTTTTCTTCCTGTCCTAGTTACCCAACGTGGTGGGAACCAGGAAGGAGAACAACATCATGAGATGACGCCCATCCTATCGCCACCTTCCCTACCGCAAAACCATCTCACCCTTGCATGTGGCTCATAGTTATTTTGGTTCAGGCAGGAATTACTGGATTTTTTAAAAAAAAATGTTTTTATGGGGCTGGAGAGATGGCTTAGTGGTTAAGGTGCTTGCCTGAAAAGCCTAAGGACCCAGGTTCAATTCCCCAGTACTCACATAAGCCAGATACACAAGGTGGTGCATGGGTCTGGAGTTCATTTGCAGTGGCTGGAGGCCCTGGCATGCCCATTCTGTCTGTTTCTGTCTGCCTCTCTCTCTCCCCCTCTCTCAAATAAGTAAGTATTTTTTATTCATTTGCAAGGAGAAAGATAGAGAGAGAGAGGGTGCACTTGTCACTACAAACTAACTCCGGATTCATATGCGACTTTGTGCATCTGGCTTCATATAGGGATTCAAACCCTGGCAGTCAAACTTTGTAAGCGAGTGCCTTTAACCGCTAAGTCATCTCTCCAGCCCACTGACTGGATTTTTAACAGGTATTTGTGTAGTGAGTATGCACAAGAAAAGACTTGCCTGTTCTGAGATTTGGATATGCATGTGCCCATATTAATTAACTTCAAACACTACCTTCCTTTGCCTTCCCCCACTGCTGTTTCACCGAGCGATGGCTAACTCTTTTCTCAGCTTCGCTAGATTCTGCAGAGGAATATCATTACCCTACTTTCTTTAACTCTGTTCTTGTCCCAGTCAACCCAGATCCTTCCCATTCCTCAAGATTTAGCATGAATGGAGTTCCTTTGGTGCAATGTACAATACTATTCTGGAAAGCTCTTTGTAGCAAAGAGAATGTCAATGATCTGCCCAAGAACTCACCACTCCAGCATAACTGGGAAATGCCTTAGATACACTATCTTTCAAGATTTTAATAAATGCTAATGCTACACGGGAACTGGGGCTAGTCCACTACTGCCCACTTTGCTTGTTTTATTAAATACAATTTTTAAAATTTTATTTATTTATTTGAGAGAGAGGGAAAGAGAGGCAGAGAGAAAGAATGGGCAAACCAAGGCCTCCAAAACTGCATATAACTCCCGACACATGCCCCACCTTGTGCATCTGGCTTAAGTGGGTCCTGGCTACTCGAACCTGGGTCCTTTGGCTTTACAAGCAAGCACCTTAACCACTAAGCCATCTCTGCAGCCCCACTTTGCTTTTTATAAAATGCAAAAGCAAGATGAAGACTGAGTAGAACCAGAGCATTTCAATGGAGCAAAGAACCTAACACTGTGCAAACGTCCTCCATCCCCGTGAGGCAGAAAGTGTGAGCAAGAAAATACAAGAGAGAAGGGAAGGAAGGAAAAATAAATGAGGAAAAATTCAATGAGGAATCATAATTGCACACTGTTTTGCATGTGGTTTTCACACACATATGTGTGCGTGTGTGTATGTGTGTCTTGTGCATGCATGTGAGCACACGTGGGTGTGTGGACTGCCGGTACCTTCTTTATTTCTCTCCACTTCATTTACTGAGGCAGAGTCTTTCAGTTGAGCCCAGAGCTCACTGAGTCAGCTCGTCTAGCCACCTTGCCTCGGGAAATTCCATCTCTGCCTCCCGTGTGCTGGGATTACAGGCAGGCGGCCACATCCACCTGGCACTGAAGTGGGTGCTGACAATCAGAACATCGATCCTCACACTTGCCTAGCAAGCGCTTTACCCAGTGAACCATATCCCCAGCCCACACTTTTTGTTTTTAAATTTTTTACTTATTTATTTGTAAGCAGAGAAAGATAGAAGCGATTCAGACAGAGAGAATGGGAGTGCCAGGGCCTCCAGCCACTGCAAACGAACTCCAGAAACATGCGCCACTGGCTTTATGTGGGTACTGGGAAATAAAACCCCAATCATGAGGCTTCGCAGGCAAGCTCCTTAAATGATGACCCATCTCTCCAGCCCCCAGCCCACACTTTGAATTGTATTTTTTATGTTCTCTTTAGCCTTCCAAAAATAATTATGCATCAGATATTATCAGTTAGCCTCACGGCCTTGGTCTCCCATTTACAAAGGACAAGGAGAAGTGGAGATGAGTGTGTCTATGGAGGTCCCGTTTTCCCAGTTCACAATGATAGATGCTGCAGTGGTTGGTGTTACAAGCATGGGTTTTAAAATGTTCATCTCATTTACTCCACAATCATCTGTCGAGCATCTGCCATGTGCTCAGAACTCTGCTGCATTTTCTAAGGAACATGAATCTGAAGAATATATAGTTTGTCTCTAGAAATCCATTGGATTTTTAAAAACTGTTTTTATTTATTTGAGAGAGAAAGAGGCAGAGAGAGTGCTACATATTAATGAAGATTTCCACCTTCACAGAGAGGCAGAGGGAGACATAGAGAATGGGTGCACCAGGGCCTCTAGCCACTACAAACGACCTCCCAATGCATGTGTCACCATATGCATATGGCTTATGTGGGTGTGGAGAATCAAATCTGGGTCCTTAGACTTCACAGGAAAGCGCTTTAACTGCTATGCATCGCTCCAGCCTGAAATTCATTGTTTAATAAAAGAAAAAAATCTTCCTTTTAGTTGCAGATTCCAAGAGTGTGAAATTACACACCCACAATGATAACAGAAGCAGGCCTCCAACAATTGGCACCTTCGGGTGGTACCATGGGGTCCAAAGATGGACATACAATGCCACTTATGGTTGGAGGGAAAACTGTTATTAAAGAGGTGAAATCTTGAGCTGAAGTTTGAAGAGCAGAAAGGACTTTAACTCAGAAGACACTGAAGAACAAGCTCCCGGAAAAAGGAAATGAAATGACGCAGAGACAAGAAACAAAGGGTCCATTTGGTAAATAGTAAGTGGCCCCATTTGACTAAGAGGAAAGATGAAAGAAAGGCAGAAATGACTAGAAAATTGGTCTAGATTTTCCAGGCGATGGGCATCTGTTGAATCCCCTTCAAAGTGTTCATCTTTGAGCACATTAGCTGGGTCTTCGCTAATGAGAGCTGAGACGCTCCAGAAGTGAGTCAGTTTCTTTTTCTAAAAATTTATTTATTTATTTATTTTCAAGCAGAGAGAGATAGAAGAAAGACAGATAGAATGGGTGCGCCAGAGCCTCTAAGCCACTGCCAATGAACTCCAGATGCACACACCACTTTGTACATCTGGCTTTAAGTGGGTAATGGGGAATCAAACCCTGGTCATTAGGCTTTGCAGGCAAGTGCCGTAACTGCTGATCCATCTCTCTAGTCCATGAGTCAGTTTCTTAGGATGACTCAAGTGAGAGATGAAGAGTACCAGCTGTGAGAACAGAAAGAGGCAGATGTACCAGGCAGTACAGAGGCAGAAAGAACACTGGTCCTTTGGTGCAGAGGCCAAAGGCACACTTCCTAGGACACATCTGGTGGAAGTAAAATTTTCACCACATGGAAGGACACTTAAAACGGTGAGACTTTAGGGCTAGAGAGATGGTTTGGCCATTAAGTCGCTTGCCCACAAAGCCTGATGACTCAGGATCAATTCCCCAGTGCCCATGTAAAGCCAGATGCACAAAGTGGTGCATGCATCTGAAGTTTGTTTGCAGTGGCCAGAGGCCCTGGTCCATCCATGTGCTTACCCATTCTCTCTTTGTCTGTATCTCTCTCCTTGGAAATAAATAAATAAAATATTTTTTAAGTGCAAGACTTTGAGCTTGCCATTGACACAGTCTCACTGTCACTCAATACTATTTATTGATGGAATAATTTTTTTATCATAGGTCCAGAATGCTTTATTTATTTTATTTATTTATTCATTTATTTATTTATGTATTTATTTATTTGGAGAGACACACAGAGAGAGACAGAGAGGGAGAGGGAGACAGATAGAGATGGGCACGCCAGCAGCCTCTCAGCTGCTGTGAAAGAAATCAGATGTGTGCGCCCCCTTGTGGTCAATTGCGGCATTGCGCCCTTGTGTCACCTTGAGTCTGGCTAAACATGGGACCTGGAGATTGGAACTGGCATTCTTAGGGTTAGCAGGCAGGCACCTTAACTGCTAAGCCATCTCTCCAGCCCCAGAATGCTTTATCTATTGCAGCCCTAGCTGTTCCTGAACTTGCTATGTAGCCCAGGCTGGTCTCAAATTTGTGATATTCCCCTGCCTCTACTTCCAAGTGGCATTACAGGCATGCACAGGCATGCACAGCCATGCCCACTGAAATATTTTAATTGTTTAATTTCTTTGGTACATTCTCAAAAAGTAAAAGAGCCAGAAGAATCAATGGCATCAGATACCATAGACATCTCAGATTAAAGAGAAGTAGAGGTGATCTTGGAATCTCTTTGAGGGCATATATAGTAGTAATCTTGATATGGGGTACTGGGGTGTCTTTGAGAGTACCAGAGGTATAGCTCAGCTCTTGGGTGGGAAGAACTCAGGAACCAAGGTGCCGGAAGCTCAACAGGCACTCAGAACTGCCACAAAACTAGTGGCTTCCAGACTCATGCCTTACGAATTTCAACGAACAAAGCCCGCAGACCAGAGGATTAGCATGAGTTTGTTCTAGGGAGAGCCAGTTTAGTAGGAGGAGAACGTAGAGTTTAAGAGAAGGAATTAGAGATCTCTTGACCAAGAGGAACCATGAGTGTGTTTCTAGAAAGTGGGACCCAGGCTGGGGTCTTTGAAGGGAGCCTATGGGTGTGGGGACTGAAATTGTCCATTAAGTCCCCACAACTAGCTGTCTGGGGTCAGGTTTTCCAGAAAAAGCAATCTTCCCAGAAGTCTTAATCTACTCCAGGAAGATTCTAGACTTCTCACAGGGGTAATTATCTCTCCTAAGAATAAGGAACTCCTTTAGGGGAGAACAGATAAGAAAAACACAGATTCTTCCTTACAAGCCCAAGAACATTCCTTGCTTTTACTCTCGGGGTGGGGGGAGGTCCTGTTACCCCTAAACTGCCTCAACTATACAATGATGGATATGAAGCTGTTGAATTCACAGGAAACAATCTATCTGAATCAATTTTTACAATTGTAAAACTATCTAAATCAAATTTTACATATCAACACATCCTTCCTACATGTCAAATATATGCAATTGCCCTTATTCATTTTTATGTCAGATATCTAGTTTTAAGAATTGGCATTAATGAGTTGGAGGAAGCTTGATTCTGTAGAGAGCTATACGTTCAAAAAGCATTCCACCTGCACATGATAGCCTTCTGTCACTTCGCCATTAAAGAAGCCTCAAGTCACATACAAAATGCCAAAGAATGTTAGACAGGGGTGAGAGTGTGTCTCGGTGGCAGAGCACATGCTTGCATGCACAGGGCCCCAGATTCAGTGCTGTTAATAGTCTAAGCTTCTAAAACAGGTACGTTGTTAAGCATCTCCCTAAGCTGGTCTTCCTGGACACACCAGAAGCAAATGAATTCCACCTCATTATCACTGAGCTGTTTGACTTCAACTTTATTTCCTCGGTCACTTGCGACCTGCTTCCCTCTTTTCTTCTCTTCTCCCCTCAATAGTTGATGAACACAGTTAGGACTTCCTGTATGCCAAAAGCACTGGGCCCAGCCATGGAGACGTAAGAATAAAAGGCAAATCCTGGGCTGGAGAGATGGATTAGCTGTTAGGGCACTCGCCTGCGAAGCCTAAAGAACTCATGTTTGAATCTCCAGTGTCCACATACAGCCAGATGCACAGTGACACAAGCAGGCAATGTGGTACATGCGCACAGGGGGACACACGCATCTGGAGTTCCTTCACAGTGGCTGAAGGCCCTGGTGCACCCATTCTCTCTCTTTCTCTCTCCTTCCTCTCTCTCTCTGCTTCTTGCTTTCTCTGTCCCTCTCAACATAAAATTTTTTTTAAAAAAATTAAAAAGGCAAAACCTTTGTTTCATGCACATATACATGTAAATTGTGGAATACCTTTCTTGAACATGGGAAACATCACTGCTTAAACCCAGTGACGTCACAGATGTAGGAAGGGAAAGACAGTGCCAGCAGGGATCCAGCCTAGCTATTCAAACCTGGAAAGTGATTGATACTCTCGGAACCTCAGCTTTCTGCTCCTGTAAAGGATGACCTTACTGCTTCAAAAGGTTTGGTAAGCACTGATTGAGACAATTACTGAAAATACTTTAGGACATCTATAACCTAAAAGAGGTGGATGGAAGTTATTATCTTTATGAGTATTAATGACTGACCTGTGAGGAAACTGAAAATGACTTCCAGTGGCTGTGAAGGTGACTAACCCTTTGAGCATGTTAGAACAAAGACTTGGTAGCACTTTGCAGAAAGGTGTAGAGAGCATTGCCCATCTCAGTGTGCACGTGCACAAGAAAAATTCTCCAGCCTGCATGCCATCTTTTTTTCAAAATTTTTTTTTTTATTTTTATTTATTTTTATTTTTTTATTTTTGGAGAGAGACACACAGAGAGAGAGAGGGAAAGGGTGACAGAGAATGGGCGCGCCAGCAGCCTCTCAGCTGCTGTGAACAAAATCCAGATGTGTGTGCCCCCTTGTGGTCAAGTGCGGCATTGCACCCTTGTGTCACTTCGCATCTGGCTAAACGTGGGACCTGGAGATTGGAACTGGATTCTTAGGCTTAGCAGGCAGGCGCCTTAACCGCTAAGCCATCTCTCCAGCCCTGCATGCCATCTTTTGCATCTCTTTTCTCTCATTTTCTTCCCATGTTTATTTCCTACTTAAAGACACACTTGGCAAAGCCAGCAGTTAGCTGTCTATATTGTTTGCCATGCAGGGTTGAAGCTGTGAAGGCCAGATCGGCAACAAGTCATGAATACAACTCACTCATGCACTCAGGGACAAGCTGCTGCTACGCAGGGCAGGCTACTAAACCAAATCCCATGTGAGGAACACAACAGAAATCACAGAAGCCAGAAAAACCGAATTGAGTTCCTCATGCAAACACACCAAGCAGCTAAATATGTAGCCAAGGGGGCTGGAGAGATGGCTTAGCAGTTAAGGCACTTGCCAGCAAAGCCAAAGGACCCAATTTCAATTCTCCAGTGCCCACATAAAGCCAGATGCATGGCGTGTGCATTTGTAAAGGCTAGAGGCCCTGGGGTGCCCATTCTCTCTCTCTCTCTCTCTCTCTCTCTCTCTCTCTCTCTTCTCTCTCTCTTAAATAAATAAAAAAATTAAAAGATTATATTTAAATTATATATATTATTATACACACACACACACACACACACACACACACACATACACATAATCTCCAAGGAGAGAATGAATGAAAATAGAAAACTAGAAAACTATAGTTGGGATGAGGCAGAATACTGAAAATCAAAGGCTGTGCATCTTTCCTCGTTATTTTCTGAAAGCAAACCATGGCTTAGATGAATTCACAACTATTTTTAACATTTCTATTAACGACAAGAGGTAGACTGTGGCTGCCTGTTGCCAGGCAGGCTGTACCTCAGGAGTCAGAATGCATAATTAATCAAGCAGAGACTGGTTATCAAGGAGGCGCTTCGGGTCCCTGATGCACAGACTTCCCATAAGCCAGAACAGGTTTCATCTAATAAGGTTTCAAGGTGATTCTGACTTACATCAATATTTCTTGCCCCCCACCCCCACCCCACCAAATTCCTCCCGAGCATTTCCAGCCCAGCATTCCAGGAAAGACATGATCTCCTTCAAACACCACACCCTCTTCCCAAACACCATCCGCAGAAACAAACTCAGCATTCCTGATGACATCACCACCTTTCTGTGGGTTAGGGTTGCAGACACTCATTTCCCATACGGGCCAAGGTGATGGCTCGGCCGGGGGCAGCGTGCTGTCCACATCGGAAGTGGGTAAAGCTGCGTGCCTAGCGGATGGCTTTGAACCTAGCAGATCTAGGAATTCTATTCTATTTTTTTTTATTGGCCTTTAAACATGCAGATAGGAATATGAACCTAGAAGTTACAGGCGCTGCACAATTTATGCTAGCTCATTACCTCCTGCTAGACTCCAAGGCTTTGTAACGGAAATTGGCTCTGACTCTCGAGATGGGCGTTACATCATGGTCTTCTTTTAGCACATTATGTCATCCCTGCTGAGGCGCATTATCTAGGCTTGGCTCCGCAGTAGCGATTTTTTTTTTTTTTTTTTTTTTTGGGACGACTGCAGTGTTCCCAAAGAACTGCTGGGAACCACAGATTGAAATCTGAAACATTTATCTTCTAAAAAGCTGAAAAAAAGGAAAGATGTTCACACTAGACCCCATTTCTTTTCCTTAACCCTCTCCTGGCTTGGCTACTTGTCGACATTGCTGCAAATGCCAGGGAACAACAAGCCTAATCTGTTCAGGAGCGGGCACCACAAAGGGCCAGAAATACTGCTCTTCATCCAGGGCTGATGTACCTGACACTTGTCATGACCACATCTCATAGGATGATGCGACAGGATGCTGTGAAGAGACCACCTGCACTCTCACATTGCGGACAGCATCCTGCCTAATTCCTGGGTTGTTTCAGAAAAGCACGCATGAGTGACACTATTCATGCATGCACATCAACTTGTGTATCCTCCAGGTTGTGGCCACAAAGACAAATTTTAGATTTGTATTAGGGGTAAAAAAAAAAAAATTATGCCAGGCCCTGAGCTGATTGTATCTCTTCTCACTTCAACCATGAAATTAGAAGCCCGTTTTGTAGCTCTCTGTCCTAGGCGGGATTGGAAACCACTGCACAGAGGGAATAGAATGACACTTTTAGGATAAAGCAAAGATATTTCCCAAGCCCCAGAGAATCCCAATACTTTTCTCATCACAAAAAGCATAATTATGGAGGGGGGGGTCTCTAAATACCACAAGGAAATAGAATACACTCAACCGTGACTAAATTACCATTCCTCTCTTATACACCAACTAATGAGACTCGCTGGGTGGGGAATAAGTGCTGGGGGGGGCTGTGAAGGAGTGTATGATAGTCCTCTACCCCACCCACCTGTGCCTTCTTTGTACTTTTTAATAGTGCAGGCTTTGATGCTTTCAGTTGGTTTTTATAGCCCTTGAACAGTGGCACTATGCAAACAAACTTCATGGTGAAGCTGAAGGCGAGTAAAGCCAACATTTGGTCTGCCCAACAGCCTTATTCCCATTTTCATCTTCAATGATTACTTTCACCATGCTCTAGCCTAGTATACCTTTCTCTCTCTCTCTCTCTCCCTATCTCACACACACACACACACACACACGTGTTATAAAGCAAGATGGAAGGCTTCATTTTTGTTTATCTCATTCTAGGACAAGGCCATAGTCCAAGCATTCCAAAGGGGGCTGGGACTTTAGCTGTAGAAGTGACCTGGATGGCATTCAACAACAAACCGATATGACCATCATTAGTGCCTCTTCCCTAGCAGTATTTCATATCTGTTGCCATTTGTTTTTATCACCTATGAAGAGACCATGTGAGGATTGATGGGACAATGCACAGAAGGCTGCGAGGAGGCTTTCAAATGGACGGTGCTCTATAAAATAGCATTAAACAGCTAAGAGCATTTGCAAAAAAAAAAAAAAAAAAAAAAAAAAAGAACCCTCTCATCCTGTTTCTCCTTTCCTTTGTCCCTTCATCTCCCTGACTCTTGCCCAAGCTCTTAGAATTTTATGACCTGAAGGCCAAAATGCTTTAAATCTTAATAACTACACGTGCCACTCGGGAGACTGAAAGAAAACTATATATACTCGACTCGACTCATTCCAGACATTTACTGCATCCAAAGTCACTGCTGCACCATTTAAAAATTCTACTAAAAGAGCAAGGAGCCACCAACACATTAAGTCAATTTTCACGTAAGTTGTAAAATATCAGATAACTTCTATCAGTAGTGAAATTACCCGCCCCCATCACTCCCTTCCCTTTCACAGAAGACAAGAAGGTAGATTCATAAGCCCTGAAGGATGTACCTCTGTCCCTGAATCTTGGCTGGCTGGCTGGCTGGCCACCAGCCTTGAAAGACACACTGAAAGAGGGGACTAATTATTGTTCCTCTCCTTTCTCCAGTGTGCCCCAGCAGACTGTGCCCAGTCCTAAAGAAAGAGCTTCCAGGATGTTCAGAACCCTTTAATTTGTTCTTCAACCAAGCAGGGTATGGAACAGAGCTGCTACTTTCCTACTACCAGAACAATTGAACAACTTGCCATGATCATCCACCCATGGGATGACCACCTCCTACCACACTGCCACACAGAAGAGCAAGAGAGCTTGGAGTGAGGTGGGAATTCTGAGCCTGGCTTCAGCCTCTTTCCCCCCTGGATGTTCTGGCACTCATCACTCTACTTAGGAGATTGGCAGAAGGGGAACAAAACAGTGTGAGTCTTTCAGGCTCTCCTGGGTGAAACACACATGGAGAATCGGCACAGCCTCCCTCATTCTTACCTGCCTACCCAGGGTCACTACCAGGATCATCGGATGCAGGGAAAATAGACATTCACAGTCTTGGGTCAACCAGCAATCCCAAGGACAGCAACTATCCCCAACCCTGGTCTCTCTGGTGTGTCTGGAAGTACTAACTCCCCACTTCTTGTAGAAATCCTTCCACGATGACTTTCTATCTTGCCTCTTGAAAAATAACCAAACATGTCTGTAAAGGGAAGCATGTCATAATGACACAGGACACAAAACATCCAGGCTACAATGCAGACCCACAAAGGTCACAAAAAAGTCAGCTTCACCTTAGCAGGACATCACACAGGCACACAGAGGCCACTTCTAGTCAGGACCTTTCTTTTTTTAGCTGTGGAGATAGCTCACTTGGTAAAGTGCTTCTTTTTATTTATTTATTTTTTAAATTTTTTGTTTATTTTTTAATTTATTTATTTGAGAGCAACAGACAGAGAGAGAAAGTGGCAGCGAGAGAATGGGCACGCCAGGGCCTCCAGCCACTGCAACAAACTCCAGATGCATCTGCCACCTTGTGCATCTGGCTTACATGGGTCCTGGGGAATTGAGCCTCAAACTGGGGTCCTTAGGCTTCACAGGCAAAGGCTTAACCGCTAAGCCATCTCTCCAGGCCAGGACCTTTCTTCTAGAAAGTTTGTATTCTCTTCTCCTCTGTTACTGGTCCAGCTTTTGCACTCTTTCTTTCCCCTAAGAATTCTTTTTTCCTTCTCAGGTTTCTATTTCATATCTCCTCTCTGATCTGAAAGGTGGTTTTTGTTTACCCCTTAACAAATATACTACATTCTCATTTATTCTGAATTATACTAGATAATAGAATCCAGCGCTATGGCAATGACTCAGTCTGTAAAGAGCTCTGTGCACAAGCATGAGGGCCTGAGTTTTGATCTTTAGAACTCACACAACATACAGCTGTAATTCCAGTGCTGGGAAGGTAGAGACGGGCAAATCCCCAGGGCAAGATAGCCAGCAAGACAAGACAAGACCACCTGGTGAGCTCCAGGGTTAGTGAGAGTCTGTCTCAAATGAAATAGAGAGTGATTGAGGAATATTCTCAATGTCTACCTCTGGCCTACACACACACACACACACACACACACACACACGCATGCACACAAACACACATATACACATGCATGCATATTGCACACACATCCAAATGCAAAAAAAATTAAAAACTAGACTAGATAAGGTTGAATTGGGTATGATAGTTCACATTTGTAATTCTAGTACTTAGGAAGTGGAAGCAGGAGGATCAGAAGTTCAAGGCCAACCTTGACTACATAGTGAGGACCATCTGGGCTCTCAAAAAAAAAAAAAAAAAACTAGATAGGGTTCATTTATTTACTCACTAAATATCTCTTCAACAGGAACAACTATATTGCATTTATTGTAGTAAGTGTTGTAAGGATGGCTCAGATCTGGAGTCAGCCTTTCAGAAAAAGTTAAATTAATAAATATTTGGCAGAGTCTGCTAGCTTTTGACCCAGATTACTCCTCTTATTTTGCAGTGTATAGCTGGACATCTCCTAACATCCTCCACAACTGGGTGTGGCCTTGTGGCTGAGTCCTGACCATTCAGAAGTTCATAGCATGCATCACCTCCAGGTCGTTTTCCCTTCTGGCTGGCCAGAACTGGCATGATCACCAGCATTCAGAACCCATGTAAAGACAGTGGAGCCTCAGAGAACCAAGTCCATGAATTCCCCACTCAGATGAAAGCTGTCATTCTGATCAACTCACCTTCAGGACTGATAAAGAGCAAGAAAGACACTTCTAGAATCTGGATTCAGCACAGGTTGTATTTATTTATAACAAGTTACTATATATAACAATATATATGTTACATTATATAATATTATAATTTTATAATGCATACTTATATATTATATCATATATTATTGTATATGATTATATATTAAATATTATTATAATATATTATATAACATATTATTATGTGTATAATATATAATTATAATATTAAATATATAATTAAATATATAATAATATATATGACAAGCCAAGTTAATTGAATCAATATAAACTATAGGACAAAGGACCTTAAATTGTTGAAACATTTATTTATTGAAATGAAAAGATATTTGTGGTGGAGAGAATGGAATGGTTTAGGAATCTGTAATTCTAGTGTGATCCCATTGTTTTTTTGAAACCTATGAATATGAGTGGACATGTGAAGAGAAAGTTCTGTAGCACAGCAGGCATCGCAAGGTGTGGGCGTACTTCTGGATAGCAGTAAAATAATGTGACTTATCTGCATTTTGTGATACGGCAATAATGAATTAGCTTTGACTCTATAATGAAAAACTAAAAGCTATTTTAATATTAAGAATGAAAGGGTTGAGCTGGGGAGATGGCTCAGCAGTTAAGGTACTTGCCTGCAAAGTCCAATGACCCAGGTTCAATTCCCCAGTACCCAGCTGCACAAGATGGCACATGCATCTGGAATTTATTTTCAGGGGCTAGAGGCCATGGTGCCCCCATTCCCCATTCTCTCTCTCTCTCTCTCTCTCTCTCTCTCTCTCTCTCTCTCTCTGTCTGTCTTGCAAATAAATAAATAAATAAATAAACAGATTATTTAAAAAGAAATAAAGGGTGCCTAGATACATACACAAAGGTATAACATCTCAATGTAGGCCAATATTTCTGAGGGAAATTAGGAATGTTTTCTCAAACTAATAATCTATTAACAATTCTTCAAGCACTGAATAGCTATAAATTAGCTACAGCCTGAAAAATATATCATTTCAATTACATGACATACCTGGTTTCCAGCCTTTACATATTGAGGCCTCATCAACGGAAAGCAATTTGCCAGGAACAATGAAAGAGATACATTAAAAAAAAAAAAAAAAAAAAACACTAGCCAGGCATGGTGGTGCACACCTTTAATTCCATCGCTCAGGAGGCAGAGGTAGGAGGATCTCAGTGAGTTCAAGGCCACCCTGTGACTACCAGAGTGAATTACAGGTCAGCCTGAGCCAGAGTGAAACCCTACCTCAAAAAAAAAAAAAAAAAAAAACTGTAAAAACAAAGTACCAAAAAATTAGTGGGTTTGCAGGTGGGGAATAGAAGTTAAAGAGGAAAAGAGTATTAAGCTTTGGGGGCTGGAAAAGGTAGCATGCTTATAGCCTTTCTTTTTTTGAGGCAAACCCAACATACTGGCCTCTTTTCTTATGTGAGAGAGCAAGAACAATCGAGAAAGAATTGGTGCACCAGGGCCTTCAGCCACTGCAATCTAACCCCAGACACTTGTGCCACCTAGTGGGCATGTGTGAACTTGCACTACCCTCACTTTTTGCATCTGGTTTATGTGGGATCTGGAGAGTCAAACATGGGTCCTTAGGCTTCGCAGGCAAGTGCCTTAACCACTAAGCCATCTCTCTCACCCACTTACACCCTTTTTAAAACCTTTAAAGAATGTCCCCATGCATTTATTAACTATCAAAAAGCTCTTGAAATATTAAGGAAGGGATTCTTCCTCACTTGGCTAAGGAGAGATGAATGCCAGGCAAAAGAATCATTTCAAATTTTCCACGTTGAATCCCATAAAACCATAGATCCAATTGGTCATTTGTAGCAAAGCTTCCCCCTATCCTCTGCCCTTTTATTTGGGAAGAGTCTAAATGTGTTCCTCACATACACTGAAGGTCAAGGAGTAGTCAAAGATGAGTCACCCCTATGCTCCCTCTCACAGAAGAAAGATTTGATTAGTCAATAACAATCAGAAATGTTTCCAAAATGTTAGGTACTGAAGTTAAAAGTCCCCCTTCCTTGATTGACGGAACTGCCCTAAGAGAGGAGAGCCAGCCACCGTCTAGATGGAAGAAGGGCATTGCAGGTTGAGATCTGAGATGACGATTTACCTCTAGGTAGAATGCTCCTCAGAGCACCACCAGAGAGGGAGCAAGGCAAATAGAATTTAATCAGAGTCCAGCTGGAAAAGAAGTGACAGAGGAGAGCTCAGCATGGAAACATCTCTACCACGCCTTCCAAGGCTCAGAGCCCATTGTGGAAGAGGGGGCAGAAAGAATATAAGAGCCAAAGGAAGGGTAGGACTACTTACAAAGAAATCATTAAGACACAAATTGGCCCCGATATCCATGACTTCACAGTGCCTAGCAATACCTCCACAAGACCCTTATTATAGGAGGAAAAGATCATGACATCAAAATAAAAAAGAGACTAATTGAGAGGGGAGGGGATATAACAGAGAGTAGATTTGTAAAGGGGAAAATGGGAGAGGGGAGGGAATTATCATGGCTTATTGTATATAATTATGGACCTTGTCAATAGCACTAGAGCCTAGAGGCCTTCTGTGAGTGCTGTCCAGCCCCTCACTGTATGACCACATCAGCTAGAAAAAGAGTCCAATCCCACCAGAGACTCGGTACCCTATGATGCTATCAGTGTGGTCGCAAGTTGGGCTGAAGGAGCCAAGACTTCATACACCATCCTGGCCTGGAGAAGATGTTCCCTTCTAGTTATTTCCTGGGAGAGACTCAACTCTGAGACATAAGCAGGAAATACTCCTTTCGCAGATGGGACACAGAAGACAACAGGTACACAACATCAATGGTGCCAACTCAGTCTAAATCCAGTTGACAAAGAGGTCACACCTGTAACTCATTCATACTAAGCCAAACCACCCAGCAGAAATGACCTGAGTAAGGAAAGGTTTACCTTGATTCACAGTTTCAGAGGGTCTCAATTCCTTTGTGGTGGAAGAGGCACAGCAGAGTTCATAACAGCAGGAGCATGCAGTGGAGCAGAGGCAGAGCAGTCCAGAACAGGGGACCAGGCTACAACTGTTAAAGGCACATCCTTAGTCACCTTCTTCTGCCAGCTAGGCCCTACCTCCTAAAGTTTCCATGGCCTCCTGTGACACCACCACTAGCTGGGGTCAAATGCTCAGAAATTGAGCCTGTGGGAGGCCATTACAGATTCAAATCACATCACCACCTGTGATTCTCTTCTTTAGAGTACGAGACAGAGAGAGAGAGAGAGAGAGTTGGTGCACCAGGGCCTCAGCCACTGAAATTGAATTCCAGGTGCTTGTGCCACCTAGTGGGCATTGAGCAACCTTGCACTTGCCTCACCTTTGTGCATCTGGTTTATGTGGGATCTGGAGAGTCAAACCTGGGTCCCTAGGTTTCGCAGGCAAACCATTAAGCTATCTTTCCCGCCCTTCTCTTGCTTCTTTTATATATGTATTCATTTTTTTATTTTAGAGAGCCCGTGATTCTCGTTAAAATTTTTCAGCAGCTTTCTGTCACCCCTGGGATCCCTTAAATCTTCCTACACAAACCCACAGGGTTCTCCTCGATGCTAGAGGCTATATCTCATTGTAACCGCCCCCTCCCGTGGAATCTAGACTACAGGCACAAGAGTCTTCCACCCCCGAAAGTCAATGTGCTCTTTTATAACTCTGAGCCCTGGTCCATGCTGCTCCCTCATATTGGTCTCCACTCTTCCTAGAAAGTCCCGTGTCATCCCTGAGCCTTGAGAAGGGGTCAAAAGAGCAACTCCCACTGAAGAGCTTCGTTGTCTCCCTCCCTCAGGTGACAGACTCGGTTGCCTCCCCGTTCCCGCCACTTCGCATGCTTCTGCACCATCACCCACCTCACACCGGTTCTTGGCATTCATATCCTCACAAGACTGGAGGCCTCTTGAGAACACAGCCGGCTCTTTCACCTTTGTGTCCCTGATACAGAGGAAACATACGATCAAATGTTTGTTGGATGCTCAGTGTGGAAGAGACAGAGCTGGCAGTGTTGGCCCTGGCTGCAAACAGCACCGGCATTCTGATGCATTGCTAGAAGAGACAGAACCAAGGGACACAGAAGAAGGGTGACAAAAAGGTATTTGTAACCACACATGTGCCAGAAAAATGCAGCCTTTGTGCCAACTCTGCCATTCATCACCCAGTTACAGAATCTTAGCATTGTGGAAAATATACTGGGCACCCATATGTTGACTATAAAATTTATCCAAAAACCAGCAACTCTCCCACAGGAAGCCTGAGGCTATAAGCACTGACCTGCACAGGTCCCTGGCCAAGGAAAGTCATTAAATCAGATGCTATATCTGCGCAATCGCGGCTCTGTCTGCATGCATATTCTCCTGAAGAATCTTTTATTAAAATTTTATTTATTTATTTGAGAGAGAAGCAGGCAGAGGATGAGAACTCCAGGGCCTCCAGCCACTGCAAACAAACTCCAGATGTGTGGACTACCTTGCGCACCTGGCTGACGTGGGTCCTATGGCTGTGCAGGCAACTGCCCTAACCGTTAAGCCATCTCTCCAGCCCTCTCCTGGAGAATCTTGACCAGGTGAGAGGAATGACTACACATGAATCACGTATTTTGTGCCCCCCACCGCCATGGGAATCTGATGAACAAAAGAGCTAATGGGAGAATGAGCAGTGGAGCTATCTATACTAGTTAAGAGAGCTCAAGCCAGGGCTGGAGAGATGGCTTAGTGGCTAAGGCATTTGCCTGCAAAGCCAAAGGATCCCAGTTCGGTTTTCCAGGACCCACATAGCCAGAGGCATATGCATCTGGAGTTCATTTGCAGTGGCTGGAGGCCCTGGCTTGCCCTTCCTCTCTCTTAAATAAATAAAATATATTTTTAAAGAGAGAGAGTTTAAGCCACAGGTAGCAGAGGGAGGGTGAAAAGGAGCTTGGGAAACCCCAGACCTCCCTTGGGAGGGAAAGAAGAGGTTCAATCCCCCATGTTACTTTCCATCCTCTCATAAATGTCCCCATTTCATATTTATTTGTTTACTGATTTTTATTTATTTGCAAGCAGAGAGAGAGGAGTGAGACAGACACACAGATAGAGAGAGAATGGGTGTACCAGGGCCTCCAGCCATTGCAAACAAACTCCAGATGCACAGCTGACTTTACTTGGGTCCTGGGGTTAAGTCAAGCACCTTAACCACTGAACCATCTTCCCCAGGCCCTTCTTTTCATAATTTTACCCTTAGGTGGAATGGAACTAGCTCAAACTATATAAAGAGCGATCATACCACAGACATATCCTAAGCAAGGAACATTGGTT
The DNA here is from genome assembly GCA_036365145.1 of Orientallactaga sibirica. Taxonomy (NCBI): domain Eukaryota; kingdom Metazoa; phylum Chordata; class Mammalia; order Rodentia; family Dipodidae; genus Orientallactaga; species Orientallactaga sibirica. The sequence goes on from JAEOAD010001846.1 coordinate 3,169,253, forward strand.
TTTGGTTTTTTGGTTTTGTTTGTTTGTTTGTTGGTTGGTTGGTTTTTTAGAACTCTTGATATAAGCATAATATGGCCTGGCAAGGTGGCACACACCACACTCTGAAGACTGAGTTAGGATGATCACATTGTAGCCTTGGCTATAAAGTGAATTCCAGGTTAGCCTGGGCTAGAGTAAGACCCTATTTCAAAAAAAAAAAAACATGATATGGATGAATAATGATCAAAACTAAGGTCATTGTAAACCAAAGCAAGGTTAACCAGTCAAAATGAATTTGAATTTTTTATATTTTTTCTCTCTTTTTAAAAATCTTTTATTTTTATTTATTTAATTAAGGGCAGAGTGAAGTAGAGGGAGAGAGTGAGAATGGGCATGCCAGGGCCCCTAGCCACTGCAAACGAACTCCAGATGCATGTGCCACCATGTGCATCTGGCTTACCTGAAACCCGGATAATCAAACCAGGGTCCTTGGGCTTCGCAGGTATGCGCCTTAACAGCTAAGCCATCTCTCCAGCCCAAATTCGAATTTTAAGTGTATCTTTATTTTCAGATCTTATTATCTTATAGCACCAAGGAACTGTTTGTGAAAGAAAAATATATATATATATTTGTTTCCTCAGGAAATGTCAGTGGGCCACCCATGTTAATCTGCTCCAGCTAGAGTGGAGCCTGGAGGGCTTACTCAAGCCCTTAAAGCCTTTATGCCACCTTTTACTTCTTCTGCTAACAAAACAGCGATCTTCCTTCACAGGGTTCCAAAGGAGCTGTTCCCGGGATCCAAAGGGAACCTTGCCCAGCCCAGCCACTGCTCCACCCACCTGAAAAGCCTCATGCAGGATTCCATTTGGATGTGGGAGTCAGCCTCTAAATATAGCCCGGAAAGCAGCCTCCACCATCATCCCTGTGCTTGTAGATTCTCACCCTCCAAAGTAATGAACCGAGCTAGGAAGTTTCTAGAATGTCTCAGAAGGCAGCCATCCACTTAGTGTAGGAGGAGTGGAGCACAGCAGTCTTCTACCCAGGAGTCTCTCCCCTTACAGTTCCCAACCATGTGTCACTTTAACAAGGAGACAGTACCTTGGGGGGAGAGCTAGTATTTCTGGGTTTGGCCAGTGACCCTAGGAAATCCTTAGAAGTTTACTTAACCCAAGACTCCCTCTGGAAAATGCTGAATGCCATTGGGAGAACGCAACTCCTCGATGCATCATACACTCTTCTAGTTGTGACAACGCTTGTGGCTCTGTGTGACTTCCTAATCACCAGCTCATACCTGATCTGGGGTCAGTCCATATCACCTGGCACCCGGATGGCTGTCCTGTGCCTTTCCTTATACATGGGTCTTCAACTACCCCACCCCCATTAAAGCACCAGGCACACAGTAGATTCCTAATGAATGCTGGATTAATGAATGAATGAATGAATGAATGAATGAATGAATGACAGCCAGGAGAGAAACATTTGACTTTCGCTCTGCCTTGAAGTCTACCCAAAGCTCTGGGAGAAGGGGGCTCACAATCAGATTATGATGTTGCTCTAGCCCCTGCACTCCAAGTCAGCCTGGAGGTGATGCTTCTCTCATACAGGCTTGGGAGAGAATCAGTTCACTCACTGACAAAGCCCAAGGCAGGCTCCCTTCTCTCAGCATGCCCGCATCCCAGGGAGCATGTGTAAGGCAGAGCTACAAGCATCCTCCATTGGACCACTGCACCACTAATCTCAGAGGTGCCTGGGGAGGCCCGAGGCCCCAGGCAGCATGTTGGTTTATGGTGGACACAAATGGTTCCATGCCAGCAGATGGTTATTCTCCCTATGGGTAAAGCCTAAGGGACTATAAGCCTGTAAGTGGAAGGCAGATGGTTTTCATATCAGTAGGAACATCACTGCCCAGACAAGAGGAGACTGCTGAGCTCCTTAGACATTGGAAGTCCAGGCAGGTCTTCCCTGAGCAGGAAGGGAGAAGAACCAGCCCCAGGATTCCTTAAAGTACAGAAGGATGAAATAAGCAAAAGAAAATCTGCGACTGGAGAGATGGTTTAGTGTTTAAGGTACTTGCCTGCAAAGCCCAAGGACCCAGGTTCGATTCCTCAAGACCCACGTAAGTCAGATGCACAAGCTGGCTCATGCTTCTGGAGTTCATTTGCAGTGGCTAGAGGCCCTGGCATGCCCATTCATTCTCTCTCTTAAATAGATAAATAAAATTTTAAAAAATACATTTTTAAGGGGCTGGAGAGATAGCTTGTGGTTAAGGCACCTGCTTACAATGCCTGAAAGTCTGGGTTCGATTCACCAGTACCCAGGTAGTCAGATGTACAAAGTGGTGCATGCATCTGGCATTCCTTTGCAGGGTCTGGAGGTCTTGGCATGCTCATTCTCTCTCTCTGTCTCTCTCCCTCTCTTTCTCTCTGTGTTTGCAAATAAATAAATAATATATGCAAGAGGTGGGCCCTTCTTCAGATAATTAGGATTAAATGACATCATGAAGATGGCTCCCCCTGATGATGCATTAGTGGCTAAGCTGGCATTCTTGCTGGGTCTGGCCATGATGCTCTGGGCCATGTTAGGATGCACCAGGAGCCAGTGTCATGCTTTCTGACTCCCTGGAATCTGTTCTTTACAGACCATGGGAGATAGCCAACATGATCCACCTGTCCAGTCAGCATCCCTGGTATGTGAGGAACTCGTTGGCCCTGCCCAACTCACAGAGAGCATCTGTAGTCTTTCATTCTGTCCTCAGTTTGGTGAAATGATGGTCAGGAACCAAATACAGGCAAAAAAGAAATTGCTCTTTACAAACAAAGTCTGAGGCCCTGAGGCTTGTTTTATCCTTTAAATTTTTTTATTTATTTATTTGAGAGAGAGAGAGAGAGTTAGGAGAATGGGCACACCAGGGCCTGTAGCCACTGCAAACAAACTGCAGATGCATGTGTCATCTGGCCTTACATAGGTACTGGGGAATTAAACCTGGATCCTTCTGCTTTACTGGCAGGTGCCTTAACTGCAAAGCCATCTCTCCAGCCCTACTGTTTTGCCACCTTGTACATCTGGCTTACGTGGGTACTGGGGAATTGAACCTGGGGCCTTTGGCTTTGTTGGCAAGTTCCTTAACGGCTAACCATCTCTCCAGCCCCATTGTTTTGTCTTTTAACTGAGAATGAGGGGCTGGATAGATGGCTGGGCGGTTAAGGCACTTGCTGCAAAGCCTAAGGTCTCATGTTTGACTCTACAGGTCCCACGTAAGCAAGCACTCAAGGTTGCACATGCACAGAAGTGGTGCCTGGAGTCCAATTGCAGTGGTTGGAGGCCCAGGTGTGCCAATTCTCTCTCTCACTCTCTTTCGCTTGCATTAAAAAAAAAAAGACCTAAAATAAATAAAATTGAGAATTAGGTTTAAGAATGTGGAAGTACATTCCTATCATATTATGGAAAACTGTTTCCCATCTGAGGTAAGCCAAGGGCCTGAATTTTTTTTTTTTTTTTTTTGAGTGATCCTGAGGTGCCTCCCATAAAGTCCTTCATTTCATTTCACGTAAGCTTCCTGACAACTAAAGAAAGTGTTTCCTTCTTCGATCTGGAGTGAGCCAAAATTTGGAGAAGTTGATTGACACCTATAGCAGACAAGTGGGGCTTTGACCCTTCTAGTGCACCTGTAGCAGCAGAGTGGCACCAGCTAGGGAGCACCAGCTTTTAATTGGTCAAGAATGAGTCCCAGGGGCTGGAGGGATGGCTTAGCAGTTAAGGCACTTGGCTGGAAAGTCAAAGGACCCAGGTTTGATTCCCCAGGATCCCTATGTAAGCCAGATGCACAAGGCGGTGCATGTGTCTGGAGTTCATTTGCAGTGGCTAGAGGCCCTAGCATGTCCATTCTCTGTCTGTCTTCTCTCTCTCTCTCTCTCTCTCTCTGCTTGCAAATAAATAAATAAAAATTAAAAAAAAAAAAAAAAGGAATGAGTCCTAGGCTGAAGAGGTGGCTCAGTGGTTGAGCTGCTTGCCTACAAAGCCTAAGGACCCAGGTTTGGTTTCCCAGGTCCCACATAAGCCAGATGTACAAGGTGGCTCATGTGTCTGGAGTTCATTTGCAATGGCTAGAGGTCCTGGTGTACCCATTCTGTCTCTCTATCTGCCTCTCTCTCTCAAATTAATTAATTAAATAAATATGTTTTAAAAAAGAATGAATCCCAAAATTTGGAGCGAGATGCCCAAATTGGATAGAAAGCATTTCAATCTCTACCCTACCAAAATGCCCTATCATTTAAAAAAAATTATACATATTTACAAGCAGAGAGAGATATAAGAAAGACAGAAATAATGGGCATGCCAGGACTTTCAGGTGTTGTAAACGGACTCCAGATGCATGTGCCACTTAGTGCACCTGGCATTACATGGGTACTGGGGAATCGAACCTGGTTCATTAGGCTCTGCAGGCAAGCGCCTTGACCGCTGAGCACCTCTCCAGCTCTGCCTGTCATTTGTATTATCTTACCCAACTCTAGGAAATGAAGGTGTAGGAACTGCTGCTTCGCCATGGACGTGATTCCCAGCTGGGTGGCAAAAGCAGGCTTCCACTAAGCACTTTGTAGCTCCTCAATGCTATGAGCCTGTCCATGATGTACACCAGGTCTCCTCAGGAACTGGGACTGCTCTACTATAATGGCAAACACTGAGCATGGTGGATGGCACTCGCTGCATTGTGGTTTTCATATCCTGTAACCATGTGTGATGGATGTGGGGGGAACGTACCTCCTGGTGGGTCAGCATGCACGGACCTACGAGAAATGAGCAAGCTCTCAGGGAAAATATGGCAGTGTGGATAAGTTATTCCACGTCTAGGAAGCACTTAGGCCCCTTGAGAATGAGGGGAACATTAGGGCCGGGTGGGGTTACAAGTCTTTACAGCACAAATCTCAAGATGAATTGTTCCTCTCAGTCTTAGTACCCAACTTACAAGTAGTGTCCCATGCCTGTCCAGGTCCCTTTCTATGTTCCAGCAAGGAGCTAAGCCAGGGTTTGAGCTCTCCTTGCTGAGAAGAGAGGCAGTATGAATCCCACACAACTTTTCTCCCTGTGGCAGACTCCTTTGAGCTGGGATCCACCTGCTGCTAATTCCTTGGCATTTGTTAAACAAAAACCAGGGAACTGAATAAAATAATAATAATAACAATGCTAGTCAGGTACAAGCTGTTCATTCTAGGCAGACTCCTTTTATGAAATGCAATTAATTTTCAAAGATTCCCAAGTTAACTACTCAAAAGAGTCACCACCTTAAACCCTCACCCCTTGGTCCCTTACCATCCTTTCCCTCCTGGGCTTCAATTTCAGCATAAAATCAGCATAAATCAGTGGCTTTTCGTAAATGAAGTCATTTTGTTCTCAGAGTGTGTGACTTCCTGAACAAAGAAGATAATAATCCAGCCACATGAGAGCCTTATACTGTGCCTGGTCCTCCTGCAGGCTGCTGCTGTGAGAGGGAGGCAATTATCAAAGGTGTTTGATTCTGACAACATATAGCTTTAAGTAAAAACAATTTGTACATTCGTACTTGTTGCAGTTCTAGAATCTAAGACTGCTAAAGTGAGGGAGAAGGTTAGAGGTCTGGGCCAGTCCCCATGGCTCAGCTTGAGAGCAAATTGAAATCCAGAAGAATTAAATGAGCAGTCCAAGTCAGTTAGGATACTCAGAACCCTTTCCTGTGTCTCCTCTTTGCCCCGTTCTTCCTCTAGAACTCCCCCAGTCCCATGAGTTTAAATGCATCGACGCAACACTTCATCCCAGACCTCTCTGCAGAGAATTAAATGAGCAGTCCAAGTCAGTTAGGATACTCAGAACCCTGTCTTGTGTCTCTTCTTTGCCCCGTTCTTCCTCTAGAACTCTCCCCCAGTCCCATGAGTTTAAATGCATCCACGCAATAACTTCATCCCAGACCTCTCTGCAGAGAATCCCAGACCTCTCTACTCAGAGCTTTCCTGTGTCTACTTTGGTTCTTTTAGAACTCTCCCCCAGTCCCTGAGTTTAAAACTTAATAACTTCATTTCAGCGCTACTGGTTTTCTACCTGAACTCTTTCCCCATTCTAGTTCCATGATACTCCATCCCGAGATTCTGTACTGGTACCCATAGTTTCTTGGGTGTAAGACATAATTCATTTATCATCTCTCCCATATTTAAGCAGGCATCAGTCCTAAATTTGTTTAGTACTAGCTCCATTTCTGAAAAAAAAATTCAACCCTTTCCACAATCTTCACTAATTCCATCTGAGCTTACCTTTCTGTATGGTCATTTACCATTTTATTTCAATAGTTACTTCTTGACTATTTCACTTTAATGGCTCTGAACTATTCTCCATCCTTCCATTCTTTATAGTACATTTATCATGTAGTTACATTTGCATTGCTAGAAAAAAAAAAAACACCCATCCGAAAGCAGTTAATTGTTCTCTTCCTCTCTCAAATAATAAATGAAATAAAAAAAATATATGTTGGGGCTAGAGAGATGACTTAGCAGTTAGATGTTTGCTTGTGAACCTAAGGACCCAGGTTCGATTCCCAGGACCCACATAATCCAGATGCACAAGTGGCACAGATGTCTGGAGTTTGTTTGCAGTAGCTATAGGCTCTGGAATGCCTATTCCTTCTCTCTCTCTCTCTCTCTCTCTCTCTCTCTCTCTCTCTCTCTCAATGTGTTTTTAAAGCAGCTAATGGGACAAAGGGTTTATCATGGTTTACAATCTCAAGGAAAAGCCTCATGACGGCAGGGAAGGATGGTAGAACAGGCTGGATATCACTTCTTGCCACAGCAGCTGTCAGAGAGCAGCAAGAGAGCTGAACTTTGGCAAAGGTGAGCTGGCTATAACATCCACTAAGTCCATGCACAGCAACACACCTCCTCCAGCAAAGTTCCACCTGCCAAGTTACCACCAGCTAGGGATCAAGCATTCAAAATACGTGAGTTTATGCAGGATATCTGATTCAAGCCACCATCTCACGTAATAATCAGAGTGGGTTTGCTAGAAACCACAATGAAGGCATCACCTTACAACCCTGCTTGAAACTCATTAAGCTTAAAATGCAACCCCCAAGTCTTAATCATGCCTTCAGGACTGCACAGTCTGACCCCAACCCCTTCACCTGGTCTTCCTTCTCCCTTTTTTTATTTATTTTTATTTATTTTTTTATTTTTTGAGAGAGAGAGAAGAGGCATAGAGAGAATGGGCACACCAGGGCCTTTGTAGCCACTGTGAATGAACTCCAGACATGTGCGCCCCCTTGTGTGCATATGTGACATTGCACGCCTGCATCACTTTTGCATCTGGCTATACGTGGGACCTGGAGATTCAAACAGGCATTCTTAGGTTTTGCAGGCAAGCACCTTAACCGCTAAACCATCTCTCCAGCCCCCTTCTCCCTTTTAACCATTGTCCAGCCACAATGACCATCCTCACTCCTTTGACAGACTAGTCTGGGTTCTGTTTCTACATTGGAGCTTTTCTTGCTCAAGTCTCTCCCCAGATCTTTGCATGATCATAGCCACCTCTCACTCACATCACTGATGAAGCAACCCCACGCCACTCTCTCCCTCCTCCCAACCTTCTTCACAGCACCTATCTGTGGCTGGCATTCTGTTATACCTCTGTTTGCGTGCATATGGTCTGTCCCTCCAAAAGGCTGCAAAATACCTCAGAAGCAAATCCTGTTCTACCACATGTCTCACACCTGAAAAATGGCAGACTCACCTGACACTCAACAAGAGTGGGGCTGACTGAGGCTGAGCTGTAGAAACAGCGGGAGAAGATCTATGCTTTCCAAAGCCTGTGCCAGGGCTGGTCCAGTCTTGTCCTCTTCTCAGAAGCAGAGAGCCCCTGGCTAGTTCAGTGAAGAGGATTTTGGGGAGGATACATGTAAAGACAAGGCATACTGCCTCTGAAATCCTAAAGTGGGAGGGGCTGAACCCCACAGAGAACAAAATGGTCTTCTCTAAAGGATCTCTCTGTCTCTAATGGATCTATGTCTCTAAAAGATATCTCTCTAAAGGAGTCCCCTCTAAAGGAACTCTGTGTGATGTTATCTTCCTCCTGGCCTGCCATTAGTACCAATAACCTCTGGACTCTGTACATCGGTTTCTTTCTATCCTGTCCCAACAGTATGTGTTCATTGTTCAATGAAAATTTATATAAGAACCAATCTGTACTTAGGCATGCATATTCAATGTGTGTGTCCATCTTTTTAATTAATTAATTAATTTGAGAAAGAGAGAATAGGCACACCAGGGTCTCCTGACACTGCAGACAAACACATGCACCAATTAGTGCATCGGGCTTTATGTGGATACTAGGAAATTGAATCCAAGCTGTCTGCCTTTAACCACTGAGCCATCTCTCCAGCCCCTGCTTGTCATTATTGCTCCTCCTTTATTTCATCTTACACATGGCTATGGTTTTCTTTCTTTTCTTCTTCTTCCCCCCCCCATTTCCCTGTTAGCCTTTCTAATGAAGGTTTTTACCTCAATTTTCCGTTAGTAGCATTCTTTCTGAGGCTTAAATGGATAGCCTCAAGATAACTTCTAATTGGACCAGGTCATGCTTTAAAGCTGGGTCACACATTGTAGGTCACTAAACAGCTAATGAGCTAGCAGCTGTTGGCTTAGGAGCCCACCGCCCGACCATCCACGTTCATGGCTGACTGCTCCTGTCAAAGCAGAGACAGCACAGCCGGGCTGCCCATGCTTGCAGGCTAAAGTTTAATCGAGTGATCATATATTTAGGCAGTAGAAAGCAATCCGTTAGGACACTTCACTTAGAATCTTGCTGTACAGTATTTGCTGAAGCCAATGAGAACTTTGGTGTCACTGAAGTTTTCATAGCCAAAAAAAGTGATATGATAAGAACTTCAAAAATTAATTTTTCAGGAAGGTATGTAAAAGATTATGACAGGATGAGACTAAAGATGAGAAGAAAGATTAGACGCCAGTGGTATGACATCAAAGTGCTAAGCGTCAAGAATCCAGATGAGAACATGAACTGTACAAAGGGAAGGTGGCCTCTGTATCAGGGGCCACAACAGGCAGAAACTGAAAAGTGGCATCAGTTCCCCAAGACCTGACAGATGCCTCTTCTATACAAGGTCCTCCATGCTAAAGGTATGGCAACATTTCTATGTTTGACCTTGGCAAACTCTGTCATATGATAGCTATTATTTATATTCATTATAGAGAGAGGAGGAAACTTCAGACCAAAGAAATGAATAATGTTGTCAGGTTCACACAACCAGAAATGTTGCCAAGCCAGGGTTCAAGTTCATATTATCAAGGTTCAAAAATCTAGGTCCTGAGGGGGGGGATAGTGAAATAAGTGAATCTTCAAAACTTACACTAATGTCAGTGGGGCACACAGAGTTACACGTATTCCCAGGAAGAAGGACGCAGCAGGGAAGCTGCTAGAGATAATAAGGGGCTCAGTTTGTCCCAGAACATAAATGGATTTGAGGTGGAGGCATAGTGACCAGGCAGGAATTGCTATCAAACAGACAGACTTACGAAAGTAAAGGTGAAGAATATGCAGACGTGAGGCCACCGAGATAGGCCCGTGGGATGCAGGTGCCTGGAGGCAAATATAAAGCTTTCAGGAAAGGTGGGAAGAGGGACCAACTAACACAGTTTGTCTAAGTGTCCTAGTTTTAGCAAAGGAAGTCCCAAGTAACTCCTCGTTTCCAGAAAAACTGGACATCTGGTCACCTTAAACAAGAAAAGGTATGAAATCCAAATAAGGCATTAAGGGAACATTTATGCTCAAATCGGGGTGGGGTGGGGGGGGGAATTTGTTCAAGGCAGGATGTGGTGGTTTTCTCTGCTTGCTCCAGGCTCCAGGCTGGAAGTTGTGGTGAAAGATGTCAAAGGGAGAGTATCCCTCAGAAAGGGCTGGGCAAGAAGCTCTGTGGAATGATGAGAGAAACCCCAGAGCCACTCAAGAATGCCAGCAGTTACACCCCCATGACAGCCAGAGGCTGGAGCGGTTATGGTGGTTTGAATATACAATGTTATCCACAGATTCGTGTGTTCGAACAGTCAATACCCAGTTAATGTTCATTGATATTGACAAATAATACTTGGAGATTTGAGAAGGCTGTGGAGCCTTTGGGAGGTGGAGCCCTGCTGGGGGAATTGTATCCCTGGCAGTGTGCCTTAAGATTTGACAGTCCAGCCCCTGCTTACCATTTCACTCACTCTACTTCCTCCCTGCTGACAGGAAGATGTGACACTGGCTGTCTGCTCCTGACTTGCTTCTCCCAACATGATGAAATGTCCCCTGCAAACTGTATAAGCCAAAATAAACCCTTTCTTTCCACAAGCTGCTTCTGGTTGGGTATTTTGTTCTGGCAACAAGAGAGTCATTGAACCTAAGTTGTTAGACATTGTGGGAAAGTGCCCTAACCACTGAGCAATCTCTCCAGCACCCCCGCTTGTTATTTTTTAAGTAATTGTGTTTTTTTCTTGGTTTTTCAAGGTAGGGTCTCACTTTAGCCCAGGCTGACTTGGGATTCACTATGTAGTCTCAGGGTGGCCTCGAACTCATGACGATCCTCCTACCTCTCTACCTTCCAAATGCTGGGGTTAAAGGCATGCGCCACCACACCCAGCATAAGTAAATTTTTTAGAGGCCAGTTCTGAGCCACACAGGGAGAGGATGGCTTGAACAAACCCGGATATCTTTGTCTCTCCCAAGTATGGGAGCAGTGGTGTAGTTAACTATCATACCACAGGTACCTTCCCCAGCCATAAGCCCAAGGTTGGCTTAAGGATGAGATGAGACACATTTCAGGATTAAAACCTCTCTGTCTTGCAAGCTGGAAAAGTCCTGCAAGCCAAATTACTACATGGGAAACAAGAATCTATTATGGATTCCTTTTTTATCAAGCTTCTAATGGGAGCTCACAACATAGAGGGGGGTTTCTCATCTGCAGCCCTCTATGCCCAAAATATACAAGCCACACATTCCCAGACCACCAAAAACTTAACACTCCTTTATCACGCTGCCCTACACATACAATGCCAGAGAAGAAGCAACAGTGGAGCTTAGTGTATTTCTTAGTCTATTCAGGCTGCTCTCATAAAAAAAAAAAAAAAGTCATATACTGGGGAGCTTATATATAAACAACAGAACATTATTCATTTCTCACAGTTCTGAAGCCCAAGATTTCCTAGTGAAGGCCCAGTTCCGGGCTCACTGTGTCCTCACATGGAGGTAGGAGTGAGGGGATTCTGGGCTCTCTTAGATGAGGGCACTAACCCCACTCAGGAAGGCTCCACCCTCATCATCTCCCAAGTCCTCACCTTCAAATGCTTTCACCTTGAAGACTAGGTTTCATAGCTGGAGTGATGGCTTAGTGGTTAAGGCGTTTGCCTGCCAAGCCAAAGGAACCAAGTTTGATTCTTCAGGTCCCACGGAAGCCAGATGCACAAGGTGGCACATGGGTCTGGAGTTCATTTGCAGTGGCTAGAAACCCTGGCACACCCATTCTCTCTCCCCCCCTCTCTCTCTCTCTCTCTCTCTAATAAATAAATAAACAAATAAAATATTTTTAAAAAATGAAGACTAGGTTTCAACAAATGAATTTGAAGAGACCACAAAAAGTCTACAGTATTGCCCTCGGTTCTGATTATTTTTATTTTCTTTCACTTTCAGAACAGAATTTATCTAAAGGAGAATGATTACCTTTTGAGCCAGATGTTAGTTTTATTCTAAACACGTCTTTGGAAGGAGATTAGAGAAAAAGTCTTCTCAGAAAAAAGCCTGGAGGAAGAAATCGGCAGGATGCCAGAAAACACAGGAGTTTAAAAGAAGAAAAAAAATCTAACAACATAAATCTGTTCACTAGCAGGAAAGAAAATATACTGCATTTTGAAGGCAGTGTGGCAACATTGCATAACTTGGGGTGGGGAGGTTGCCATTTGGTTTATAATCTGTGTGAGTAGAACCCTCTGGAACTGCAGAGCACACCCATGCATCCAAAGTTGGATGGAACCGGTTGAGGGTTTCTAAGTCACAAAAGTATCTACAAGAATTTCCACTCAGGTGTGGAAGTTTTCGGCTATGGGAAAATTTAAGAATATTCTCAGTGCACACAATCAAAAATCAACCTTTCATAGAATTAGATTCTTCTATTTTATAACAATGAGAGCTCGTGAAGAGCATCTAGACCGGTCCTTGGTTTTACAAACGAGGCAACTGAAGACCTAAGATGTAATATGTTATAAGCAAAGTCAACAGGTCTATGTTAAGGAAGTAAAACAGACTTTCCATGCTCCCAAAAGAAGAACCAAGTGGGCTACTGTGTTGTAAATGATACTGTGTGTCTGAACCCTAAAGTGCGTCTCAATCATTATTTAATGTTTATTGTGGATCCCTCAAAACACTGAGCCTTGAGAATGAAACACAAGCCCCTCAAGTCCTAGGCGAGAGACAAAACTGTGTACATCTTTGCCTCAGTCACCCACCACCTTTGGTCTGGGAAATGGAGACTTTGCTAGGAACATTTCGGAACACCAAAGAGCATAGTCCATGTTGAGCGGTGAATATTCATGGAACAAATCCTTATTTAAGCATTTTAAAATGTGTTTTGTTCCCACTGAAGTTAACTACATGCCTTGGTTTATTGGGTCCAGTATTTACACATTAATGTTCTTTAAAAGTTGTATTATTTACACAATACATCCGGAACCATTTTGAACTTTCAGTGATTACTATCTTTTTAAAAAATCAGGCTTGTCCAAGGAAAATAGGAAACTTACAGGTTACTGACGCTGCCTTTAATTTAAATTTTATTTTCAACACAGTCGTGTTGCTCTCTCTGATGGAAGTTTGATGTGTGCTTGAACGTGTGTGGTGAGAGTGAAGTGGGAGGACAGAGAAGCCCTTTTACCAAAAACCAACACAATGAAACTGCTTTATGGACAAGCTCACTGCTGAAGTTCTTACTGCAATCAAAGACACCTTTGAGTCCATTACCCAAGAGCAGGGTAAAAGGCACCTTCGAGTCATGTCTGTTTCTCATTTTGCACTCGTGTAAATCAGATGCCCTGTGGATTAAATGAAATCTGTTCCTGACTTGAAGTCATGTCCACCATGTGTCAGCTCAGCTGGAGTGTGGAAACAGGAGCTCAGAGGGTGCCATTCAAACACGTTCCTCTGGATTTTCCCCTGTGTGTAATCTGAACAGCAGAGTCAGGTTCTGAGGGCCCCGGCTTCACCTGCTTCACCTTAAGAGATACTGCAGGACCCCGTTTCCATTTCAATGTGCTGTTTCCACTCCCATCAGCTCCCAGTGAAGCTTTCACAAGAGAAGGCCAGAGCAGGGAGCGGACTGTGGAGTGCTGAAAATGCTCAGTGGAGCTCTTGAGCTGTATGTGAACTGCAGCTGTGTCCTGGCACAGAGAAAGGAATCTAACTGGATCTCAGTGACCTTTCTGGGTAGACACTGTGTGGTAGTTTGAATAGAGGCCCCAATATATTCAGTGTTTTGTTAGTTTGTAGTTTGCATCTGCAGTAACCACCTGGCTGGAGGCAGTGTCACTAAGTGGTCCAGCCCAAGGTGTGGTGATAGGTCTGAAATTGCAATCTAAAGACATGTAAAGTGTGCCTAGCTGGAGTTCCTGAAATGGGCTTTTGGCTTGGAGCTTCTCTCACTCTTTCTCTCCCTCTCCCTCTCCCTTTCCCTCCCGCCCCCCTCTCTGCGTGGCCCTTCTTCTGCCATTATAAAACTTCCCCTGGATCTGTAAGCATCAATAAATCCCTTCCTCCATAACTGTGCCTGGTTTGGAAGTTCATCTCAGCAAACCTGAAGCTGTCTGCTACACACTGTTTATGGTCTGCTCACATATTAAAAGAATTCCAATGCTCTAAAAAAATTACATTATATAAAATCATGTGAAACCCCCTCCCCAAGCCAAATTCTCTCCAGGTTTAACTCAAAGAGGCCTTTTTAAAATATAATTTTTAAAAATATTTTATTTACTTATTTACTAGAGAGAGAGAGAGACAGAATGGGTGTACCAGTGACTCTATACACTGCAAATGAACTCCAGACTCATGTACTACCTTATGTCTCTGGCTTTTATGTCGATACTATGGAATTGAACCTGGGGCCTTAACTGCCAAGCCATCATTCCAAAATACAAATATTTTTAAAGTATTTTTTTTATTTATTTATTTATTTAAGAAAGAGAGAATGAGGTAGACAGAGAGAGAGTGAGATAGAGAGAGAATGGATGATAGGGTCTCCTGCCACTGTAAGCAAACTCCAGACACGTGTGTCACTTTGTGCATCTGGCTTTACTTGTGCACTGGGGAGTCATTGCAAGGAAGTGCCTTTAACCACTGAGCCATCTCTCCAGCCCCTAAATTAAAAATCATAATTAGGAATCCTGGGTCTTGTCTCTTTGCTCACAGCTTGGAACATCAGCTTTCATTTGTCTCTTCCTCCCATTGAGTCAGCAAGCATGTCCTAAAGTGCCTACTGTGTGCTCCCCAGGATGGACAGTTCATAGAACAGAAAGATCTTAGTTTCTGCGGAGTCTCCTCTCTAGCTGGGGAGGGGAGGTGAAGGCTTTGAACCAGCTTAGTGAATGCGTGCTCTACATAAAGTCAAGTCTCCATGTGGTATTCCAGATTTATCCAGGATAAATCGGGATGTGATAATTTGCTTCAAAAAAAGATTCAATATTTTACTAAAAAAAAAAACTCACAGAAGGATTCCCTTTAAATATAAACTGCCTCTGGCCTCACAACCCCCGCCCCTCCCCATCCCACCAAATCACTTCATTTATTCTGAAATTCTGAACTACTCTACGGATTGTTAAATGGAGAGTCTCTGCACCATTTAGACTCGCTGCTGATCACCAGCACAGGCAGATAGCAACCTCCCTGCAAGGGTGAGGCCTCATGCAGAAAGGGCCAGGTAGGACCCACTCCCAGCTACAACAGTGCTTGCTCTGGAAGATGGCTCGGCAGGAGGCAATAGGCAGACTGGAATCTTAGGGACTCTGCTAAGAGTGGCATCTCCAGAGCGTCCATGTACCCTCTCCATTAAATACTCAAGTCCAGGACAAAGAAAATCTGAAATGATGGGCTGGAGAGATGGCTCAGCGGTTAAGGTGCTTGCCTACAAAGCCTAATGACCTGGATTCAATTCCCCAACACTCACATAGAACCAGATGCATAAAGGGATGCATGCATCTGCAGTTTGTTTGCAGCAGCTGGAGGCCCCAGCACACCCATTCTCTTTAGCCCCTTTCTGTATATATCTCTCTGCTTGCAAATAAATTAAAAAGCAAGAAAATCTGAAATAATGGGGATTTTCTTTCAAGGTTTTGTTTTTGGCTTGTTTGTTTTTCTCAGGGCCATAATAAGATTAAAAGAGAAAACCCAAGCCCAATGGGTAAAGTTTAAAAAGTGGACCTGGGGTGCTAACGACGTCATTTTTCTCTCCTGACACTTTCAAGTATTTAGATACTTAATTATCTGTCCCTAAACCTCTCCTTGTGAGAGTACAAGCAATTTGGTCCATTAGCAATTAGTGAGAACAGTTACTCTACTGAGCTTTTGTGTGAGAAAATAAATAGAAAGCTGCCACACGCAAACGCAGGCTGAAGAAGGAGGGAGAAAGAAATGGAACATTTCTCGTCTTGCAACAGGCCTCCTGTTCTTTCTGCCCACATTGGGGTTTCATTGATCAGTGACCACATTTCTCTTTAGGACCGTTGTTCTGCCAGGGACTGACCAGTCTAGCTGCACAGTGGTTAGTTGACATAAAAAAATTAAAAAAAAATTTTAAAAAGCAAAATCCAAGCCCTACCACGCTGTGTTTAGAGTTCACAATAGTGAATGCCTGATCATGAATTTCAGCTCCACAGACCATAATCTACCCCATTTCAGGGAAGCAATTAAAACTAACTTTGAGTGTCTTCACGGGTCATTCAAAGGGCCTAATGAGGAACCCTGTTGAAATGCTTCACCTTAATGAGATCAGTTCAGTAGATATAGTTCCAAAGATTCCCCAAAGTCAAATTAGCTATTCTTTTTTTTTAAAAAAATTATTTGTTTGTTTATATGAGACAGAGAGAAAGAGAAAGGCAGATAGAGAGAGAATGGGTGTGCCACGGCCTCCAGCCACTGCAAACGAACTCCAGACATATGCACCAGCCTGAGCATCTGGCTTTCGTGGGTCCTGGGGAATCGAACCTGGGTATTTTGGCTTTGCCTTTACCACTAAGCAATCTCTCCAGCTCTGAGCTATTCTTTTTTAAGATCTTTGCATTTGAACAGAGACACGTGTTCAGTGTAGTACTACCACTTTTTTAAATTATTTGCAAGAGACAGACAGAGAGTGAGAGAGGAAGAGGCAGAGAATGGGCATGCCAGGACCTCTCAGTCACTGCACTCCCCCTTGTGCACATGTGCACATGTGCGACATTGTGCACTTGCATCACTTTTTTTAAGGTTTATTTTTATTTTTATTTATTTATTAGAGACAGACAACGGGAGTGAGATGGGCGCCCCAGGGCCTCTAACCACTGCAAACGAACTCCAGACACATAGGCTACCATGTGCAACTGGCTTACATGGGACCTGGAGAATCAAACCGGGGTCCTTAGGCTTTGCAGGGATGTGCCTTAACCACTAAGCAATTTCTCCAGCCCTTGCATCACTTTTGCATTGCATCTGGCTAAGCGTGGGACTTGGAGATTGAACAAGCGTTCTTAGGCTTCTCAGGCAGGCACCTTAACCACTAAGCCATCTCTCCAGCCCTGCCACTTTTATTAGCTGGGAGGACAAGCCTTTTTAAGAAAGACAGAGCTATATCTACAAAAGAAATGATCTCATGAAGTAAGTGTTTTTCTCACTGTTGTTAGAACAGTCCAAACAAACTACAACAAAAGCCAGGTGTGACACAGAGGTCTACCCTATGTCCACATTGGCTCTCCTGGACTCAGCATCTGGGTTTCACTGTGCCAGAGGCTGGGTCCAACACTCTGCCTGGGCTGCTTTTCCTCCTAGAGACCTTCAGATTCCTCCAGAGAGCCAGGGGTCACTGCCCTCTGACCATCCAAGTATGACATAGACTTGCGCAGAAGCACAAGGTTCTCTGGACTGCAGCTTAGACGCAGAGTTCATCAAGTTCATCTCTGACTGGACTTGAGCTAAGCAGGAATGGTGCAGCTACCCTAGCACAATGTGGGGATCAGTACAAGCACTGAGGCAGGCAGAGAAAACCTCTTGGCCTTGATCTCCAGCCAACCCCTTCCCACTAGAAGGCACTGAGCTAAGGCTTGCCTGACTTTCGTGTGACAATCCACCTGCCCACACACATCCTCCACTCACACCCCGTTTTCTTCAGCAAGTTGATGCAAATGAAAAGAATTCATGGAAACTTTCCTTGGGCACACTAGCAACTACCAACACAAAAGTTAAGCCTTGAACGCCTCTATATCTTACAGATCATCTGGAGGCAGATAAAAGTCTTTGAAAACCCCTCATCATCGCCGGAAAAACAGAAGTTCATACTGTGACGTAATCCCTTCTGGGTAGCTAGCCACGCAGAAAGTTCACCCAATGGGTTATGGGACAATAGCCTGGCTAGTTAGTGCTGCCCACTGGGCACTGGGGTACCCATCACTGAGCTGCAAAAGCCTGTATTTCAAGGAACCACGTGGTCTTAGGTTAAGATCAGATCTGGAAACAGATATCTGAGGCCAATTCGCTGAGAGGCCAAGTGAAAGCTAGCAAGTGGATGGGTTAGCTCAACGCCCTCACTTCTAATTACAGTAAGAACCATTTGGAATCCATCACAAGAGCAAGCACAAAACAGACGAGGAAAAGATGGGGTTTGGTGTGAAACACCCAGATGGATACTTCAGATATATGATTCAAGCATTTCATTTTCCTGTGTCTCCAGTTGCTTCTGTATGGATTAGTGGAAGCTGATCATTTGGGTAACATTCCCAAGAATTCCTTACAAGTCACTTCTATTTATTTATTTATTTGTACTTATTTATTTAATTTATTTGAGAGAGAGGGAATGTGTGCACCAGGGCCTTCAGCCACTGCAAATGAATTGCGCCACCTTGTGCATCTGGCTTACATGAGTCCTGGGGATCAAACTTGGGTCCTTTGGTTTTGCAGGCAAGTGCCCTAACTACTAAGCCATCTCTCCAGCCCAGAAATCACTTATAATCTTGGGCTTACTGGCCTATGTGTAATTCTATGCCCCTCCCCTCTATTGTCTACCATTGGTCAGAGCCAGATTACCCAAGGCATCAATATCAGTTATCTCAGTCTGAAATTTAAAAGTATGGAAGAGACATGGTTGGATGGGATTTTTTTCCCCTCTGTCCCGATGTAGTATATAGGACATTGACCCCTAAACTTATTAGAGTATATGATTTACGGTCAAGACATTAGACTTACGCTAATTGATTCTAATTACCAAAAGTTTTAGAAATTGGCCTATAAATTCTGCTCCCCATGTTCATAGTAATCCAAAGCTAAATTGTTGTCTAGTTCTACAATTCTGTGTTTCCATAGTTGCAGTCAACATTTCCCCCTTCCTCTAGTCTTCCAAGACAGAAGTAACTCGTTCATTACTGCCGTCTCTCATCCATTCTCTGTACTTGTCTGTATAACTCCATTGGAATAAGGAGCAGCACATGTTTGGTTTGGGCTGTTTTCATCTTCTTAGAAAACTCCATTTTCTTGGCATACATCACGTTTAAGGACTGTGAAATAGTTGCCTTTGGTACTTCCGGAGTCAGACATGCTGCCATTGTGCACCAGCACCCGCCCCCCCCCCCTTGGTACTTTTGACCACCTCAGCAGAGAGAAATAGACACTGCTTACCCAACTCCATCAGAAGGGCTCGGGGCCTGATCTAAAGACTGCGAAGAGAAGACACACCTGCCTGCCTATAAAGAGTTTCTGATCTTATTTACTTCACAGATTTTCAGTGTCAAGGTTTATAATTCTAAGTCTACCTCCCTCACATATCTGATGGTGTTGGCAGATTTTAAAGACAGCACGAATTCTGTGGCAGGCTTGCTTGATAATTTTGCCCCCTGTATCCTGCAAAGCTGAGTGTGGTGTGATTTTTTTTTTTTCATGAAATCTGAAAAATTCAAACCTGCTGAATTTCACACATACTGTTAAAAGGCTCATCATCTTGGACTTAGATTCAATTTAGCTACATCACAATGAGATTTGACACTCTGAGCAGACCAACCCACAGCAGACCAACCCAACAATCTTCCTAGACTTCACACTTCATTAACACCAGGAGTGTTTTTCATTTCTTTACCTCAATCACACAAACATTAAGGATTCAGTTTATGCCGAAATAGCACACTGAGCATGTTAGCTCACAAATCTTTGGGTTTCTGTGAGGGATCCAGCCACTTCTACAGAATGGAAGTGGTTTAAGAGACCCAGTACTTGCATTTCTGGTGCCTAACAGGAGCTTGCCAGACTGTCCAGCCAGGTCAACCTTTCCACCATCAATCGGGACCCGCAGTACACACTGGAATGAGTAAAGCTCACCCATCACCTTCAAGATACTTACAAATCCTTGTACATAGTTATGTCAGTTACGCTACTCACTGACAGGATGGAAAATAAGGAAAGAAAGGGTTGATTCCGGCTTAGAGTTTCAAGGGGCTACATTTCACCCCGGAGGGGAAAGCAGGAGGCCAGCTCATCACATTGTGACCAAAGTCATGAAGCAGAAGAAACAGGAATGGGGCTGGGCTCTAAAACCCCAAGGTCCACCCTGACCAATCCACTTCCTCCTTCCTACAAGACTTCTTCACATCCTTCCTAAAGGTTTTATAACCTTTCCAAACAGCACCGCCAGCTGAGAGCCAAGTGCTCCAACACTAACCTATGGGGGACAATCATTCTAGGGGTAGTGAATGGGGTTAAAGGGAAGGAGAGCGAGAGAAGGGGAAATGAGCACACAGCATGGGATGAAAATGTAACGAGCAAGCCCATCTTGAGATTTCCACGTGCCACATGCAAATACAGCCCACCTGATTCTGTCACTCTCTGCTTTACACGTTGCTTAGGAGAAAGAAGTTCTTCTTGAATGGGGGGGGGGATACTGATCCAGCTCATTGAGTTAATGGATATGGAAATGACATATAAGCAGAGCAATGAAACTTATATATTTATGCTTGACTGTTATATTTTTCAACATAGACTGATATTTTCTAGTGCCTTATGTATAGCTGGTATTTTCTCAGAATTACTGACTATGGCACAAAGTTTGAAAAGAAGGGCCCACTGATTTGGTGGGTTGAGATCAACTGTGCAATAGCTTCAAACTGCATTGGAAAATAGTATCAAATGCAAAAAAAAAAAGAAGTCTATCTCTGAAAACTTCACTGACAGTTAAGCTAAATGAACACTAAACATGAAGAAAAGTTCAACAAGGTTACATGTTTGTATTTTTAAGTTACTTAAAACATAGGATTGTGTGTTCTGCTACCATTATGATAGTTCAAGGGCTGGAGAGATGGTTTAGTGGTTAAGGTGCTTGCCTACAAAGCGTAATGAACCAGGTTCTACTCCCCAGGACCCATACAAGCCAGATGCACAAAGAGGTGCATGCATCTGGAGTTCATTTGCACTGACTAGAGGCCTTGGTACACCCATTCTCTCTCTCTCTCTCTCTCTCTCTCTCTCTCTCTCTCTCTCTCTCTCTCCCTCTTTCCCTGCCTCTTTATCTCTCTCAAAATAAAATAAATAAGTAAAAAAGTTTTTAAAAAGAAGGTAGTTCGGGCCCCATCATAGTCTACTCTGTGAGCTTGCCCCAGATCTTTCATTCGACTGACAACTTTTCATATCAAGTAGAAGCTGAAATAGATGAGCCTATTACGTAAACCTTGGACTTAACTTGGTTATAGAGGTAATCATAATGGCTCTTGTTGTAACTGGTTTTGCATGGAAGAGTCTCAGGACTCTTTTTTTGAACTATTAAGTTTCTCAAGAAAGGACCTGAAAAGGTCAATGCTTAGTTTAAATGGTTAAATACAAGGCGGCATATGTCTTAATGGTCACCCAAAGTCCTTCTAACTGCTTCACTCACCCAAGGAGAAGTTTGCGTAACAACCAAAGCAAAGAATAACTGATCAGTGGTCATGCTGCGGGGCTTAAATAAACAATGCTCTCTTCCTCCAATGTGTGGCTGTCATCAAAGGCTCACGGTAAGACAAATAAGGGCCCCCAAAACTCCTATGGGGCTGACAATCCTACAGATAAGAACTATAAATTCTTAACAAAACCCCGAACACTTTGAAGATGCACGATAACAAGGAAGACCAAGCACATTCGGGGTAGAGGCAGCAGCTAAAATTTAGGAGAAAGAAACAAGATAGGATTTCGGGCACAAGGGTAAGATCTCAAGATATAGATAGTCAGATGTTAGAAGTGTGTAGATTCTGCAAATAAACTCTTCCCAGCTCTCGCGATGTCACTGCCCACATATGGGGGCAGACTCCAAACACCTCTGCCAAAGATGGGACAACCAACAACCTGAAGCTGCTGGCCAGCCAATGGCAGAAGTAGTTGTTATCCAGTTAATTTCCTAGTCTAACGAAAGAACTCAACTCCATTCATGTAAACATGTGATATCCAGAGTTTCTACAGCATATGATTCATAATCTTTATGATATAATCCAGAAGTACTTGGCATATAGAAAACATTACCCATTAAAACAAATTCCTGGCTGGAGAGATGGCTCAGTGGTTAAATCACTTTCCTGCAAAGCCTAAGCACCCAGGGTTTGATTTCCCAGTACCCATGTAAAGCCAGATGTGCATGCATATGGAATTGCTTCTACAGACTAGAGGCCTTGGCGCATCCATTTTTCTCTCTCTCTCTCTCTCTCTCTCTCTCTCTAAATCATGAAATAGGGCTGGAGAGATGGCTTAGCTGTTAAGGCACCTGCCTTCGAAGCCTAAGAACACCCGTTCAAATCTACAGGTCCCATGTTTAGCCAGACACAAAAGTGACAAAAGGGGCAATGTCGCACATGCACACAAGGGGGTGCACGCATCTGGAGTTCATTCACAGTGGCTGAGAGGCCACTGTAGTGCCTGTTCTCTCTCTCTCAAATTAAAAGAAAGAAAGAAAGAAAGAAAGAAAGAAAGAAAGAAAGAAAGAAAGAAAGAAAGAAAGAAAAGGAAGGAAGGAAGGAAGGAAGGAAGGAAGGAGAAAGAAAGAAAGAAAGAAAGAAAGAAAGAAAGAAAGAAAGAAAGAAAGAAAGAAATCGAGCAGATATATTTTTTTAATTCCTTAGAGGCTAAGCACAAGGTGGCCCAGACGATGGAATTATTAGAGAAGGGCTATTTGTCCTTTGCTGTTGGAACTATACTCAAGGATATAAGTAACAATATACTTTTTAAAGTATTTTATGTTTTATTTATTTATTTGAGAAAGAGAGAGAAAGAGGCAGATATAAAGAGAGAGATAGAGAATATGGGCCCGCCAGGGCTCTAGCCACTGCAAACAAACTCCAGACACATATGCCACCCTGTGCATCTGGCTTTATGTGGGTACTGGGGAGTCAAACCTGGGTCCTCTGACTTTGCAGGCAAGTGCCTTAACTGCTACACCCTCTCTCCAGCCCTAACAATGTATTTTTAATAAATTCAAAGATGGGAAAGGACAAGAGGTAGCCAAAAGGCATTACAAGAAACAGATGGAAATTCTAGAAATGGAAAAACTAAAATTATCTGGAAAATCACTGGCTAGGTGACAGGAAAGAGTCAATGAACCTGGATCAGTTGACATTTTCTAATGTAAAAGAAGAGTAGGAAAAGGGCTGGAGAGATGGCTTAGTGGTTAAGTGCTTGCCTGTGAAGCCTAAGGACCCCAGTTCGAGGCTCAATTCCCCAATACCCATGTAAGCCAGATGCACAAGTTGGTACGTGCATCTGGAGTTTGTTTGCAGTGGCTGGAAGCCCTGGTGCACCCATTCTCTCTCTCTCTCTCTCTCTGCGTCTTTCTCTCTCTGTCTGTCCCTCTCAAATAATAAATTTTAAAAAGAATTTTTTTTTATAAAGAGGAGTAGGAAAACATTGGGGTAGTGGGGGAAACCAGAGCCCTATGGGGCAATATCAAAAGACCAACACATCTACAGTTACAGAGGATAGGAAAGAGGAAATAGAACAGAAAACAATATTTAAAAAAATAAGAGCCAGACATTTCATGAAGTCCATGAAATACAAAATTTACAAGTTTAAAAAGGTTGGTATATACTTATAAAGGTGCCCAGAAATGGGGGGGGGGGATTCCCAGCTGCTAGTGTCTACCTTCACAATTATGCCATATCTACTGTATGCCCATTGTTTGCAACATAGCAAGCTGCATATGTCATATTTCCAAACCAATATGGTAAAAAATTATTGCCAAATCAATATTCTAAGGGATTTAGGAACAAACTGTGATGGCTAAGTTTGTGTCAACTTGATCTGGTTAGGAATCCACAGACATTCCTCATAAGTGGATCTCTGAGGTTGCTTCTAGGAAGAATTAACTAAAGGAAGAATCCTTCCCCCAGGGTAAGCCCTTCGCCCAGAGTGGGCGCCCCTCTCAGAAGTGGGGGGCTTTATCTAAAGAAGCTCTGGGAAGGAAAGTGTCCCCTCCTCCCACCTGGCTGCCTGTGCTGCTCGCTGTTCTCTGCTTGCTGCTTGGTGCTTGCTGCATTCCAGTGTGGACTGAAGAGCAGTGTCCCTCCAGGACGCCCCCAGGCCTTCAGTGCCACAGCATCGGGACTGCTGAGGCAGCCATCCTCATGGACTGAGCCGCTACCAGGTTCCTTGACTCTCAGGCCTGCAACCTGCTATTGCTGGACTGTCGTAAGCCAATCCAATAAATTCCCTTTTAATACAATTCATTCTATCCATTTTGTTCCTCTAGAGAACCCTGACTAATACACCCCCAAACCAATTTTTTATTCTAAAAGTCACCTCCCAAAATCCCAGTTTTAGAGAAAGAGCCCACGCCTTTATATTACCTGCCTTAAGTTTTCACCCAAATTACCTTGCAAAACAGTGCAAATAATGCCAGGTCACTAAATAGCCTTTTTACCAGACTAGTTTCCCTTTAAGCTACTCAGGCTGTACATGTCTCAACGTGACCTACATTATAAGGGTAATGAGATAAGGAAATCAAAGAATTTTATTCCTGACACGTAGAAATTTGCATGGACTATGGATCCACGGAAAGTCATGGCTACCCGGATTCCTGTCTTTGTGATGACAAACAAATAAGAGCGACATGCGTGTGGATGTAAATATAGCGTGTAGAAACACAAGATGCTAAGCATAGGGCTTGGGTAAGTCTCAAAGTTCGGGTCTGGAGAAAGCTTCAAGCGTTTTTTCACTTAAGAATTTCAAACGTCCTTACCTTTTCCCATTTGGATTTTCCCCTCTGGGTCAGTGTCAGAAACTTCCGGGTCAGTATCAGAAACTTCCGGGTCAGTGTCAGAAACTATTTGTACCTTGCTGGATCTCATACAATGGTAGATTGGGATCGGAAGTCGCAAATACTCCATCTCAAAATAGTTCATCTCTGCTGACAACTTGACTGGATCTAGAATCGGGTAGGAGACCAATCCCTGGGTCTGTCTATAAGGGACTTTCTAGATTAGATTAACTGAGGTGGGAAGATCCACCCTACCTATCCACCATTCCCTGGAGTGAGGTTCTAGACTAAAGAAAAAGAAGAAGTGGGTTGGAGAGATGGCTCAGTGGTTAATGTGCTTGTCTGCAAAGCCTAATAACCTGAGTTTGTTTCCCCAGTACCTACGTAAAGCCAGATGCACAAAGTAGCACATGCATTTGGAGTCTGTAAGCAGTGGCTGGAGGCCCTGGTGCTCCCATTCTCTCTGTCTCTCTTCTATCTCTCTCTGCTTGCAAGTAAATAATATATGCATATATCATATATATATATATACATACACATATACACATACATACATACATACATACATACAGGAGTGAGCTGAGCACCAGTATTCTCTGTGCTGCGATTCTGAAAGTAGATACAATGATCAGCTGCTTCTGTCACCACGCCTTTCTGGTGACGATGTACTGTATTCTCTCAAAAAGCCAAGATAAGCCTTTCCTTCTCAAGTTACTTCTTGCCCACAACTTCGTCACAACAACATGAAAAGGAACTACTACATCACATGTCACTAAAGTGTCTGTGAAGGAAAACTCGTGAATGGCAACCATTGGAGGTTCAGTCTGAATGCCTCTGCTTCTTTCTAGTTCTTGTTTCTAATCTATCTCTATACCTTCTTCCAAGCCATTCTCATAAGAAGGAAATGATTTGTGAACTCATGCTTGCAAAGCCACCTTCCTATCCTAGTTGTGATAAAAACTAAGGACCCAGGTAGCATGTGCTGTGACCCAGTTAACCAGCTGTCACCTTTTCCCAGGACTCCATGCTGTGTGGAATCCAAGGGTGTTGTCATTTGTAGTTGGTGGCTCCTGTATTATAAGAGGACTCAAAGGAAATCAGTGCAAACACGGCTGCCCCTATCAAGTCTAGATTGTTGATGTGGTTTGTTCATATCTTTGTTAACCAGGAACACGGTATGTGGCCTTTGAGTAAATTAATTTTGCAAAGCAGTGACTAAACCCATTCAAGAAAGCCAAACTGTACCTGTTGGGATTTTATTTTGCTTGCAAGTCCAGTGAAGCCCAAACCTTTGGTACCTTTTTAAAAAATGTTTTATTTAGTTTCCAAGGAGAGAGAGAGAATATGAATGGGCGTGCCAGGCATCCAGCTGCTGCAAACGAACTC
Source organism: Orientallactaga sibirica (assembly GCA_036365145.1). Taxonomy (NCBI): domain Eukaryota; kingdom Metazoa; phylum Chordata; class Mammalia; order Rodentia; family Dipodidae; genus Orientallactaga; species Orientallactaga sibirica. The sequence continues at coordinate 3,195,099 of JAEOAD010001846.1, forward strand.
CAGATGTATGCGCCACTGTGCATCTGGCTTCACATGGGTACGGGGGAATCGAACCCAGGTGGTCAAGCTTTGCAGGTAAGCACTTTAACTGCTGAGCCATCTCTCCAACCCCCTTTTGTGCCTTTATGTAAACATATCTCAGACAGTGCTACTCCATCAATCTACTTTGTTTTCCCAAGGACCCCCCTCCCATTAGAATTTCTTAACGTTTAGAAATTAAATACCTCTATAAATTATTTCTCCCTTATGTTTTGAAACTCCGTCACCCAAGAGCAACAGGCGCTGGCAGTGCCCTGGGCTCACCGGTGCAAACAACTAGAAGTGTATTAGTGCTGGTAACTGCCCAACCGACTGGAACTGAAAGGATGGACGGCAGTGGGAAGCCTGCTTAGCAAACATTGCAATTAGCACCACCAAGTGTTTGAGGGTGCTAAGGGTAATAAACAAGAGAGTAAATTAATATGCATGTTCAGTCCCCAAAGATGGCCAGATGGCTGGCTGCAACATCAGATGTTTCTTCATTGCCTTTGCAAGAGAATCGCTCCCCTGTGCAGTGAGCGGCACCGCTGACATTTTCTGCAAGCATGGGCATCCAACAGGAGCCATGATGAAGTCAAGCTGGGATGCCTGGAAGACCTTGAGCTCAAAGCCACACAGGTGTCCCTGAGGACCAGGGGACACATGGCACAGAAGTCATAAATTGAATAAAGCACAGCTTTCAGCAGCACAAGGCTGATCCCATCTCCAGGACGTCCACTGCCCAGGAAAGGAAGGAAGACACGCACAAGTTGCAGGACTACAAACGCTGGTCTCTCTCCTGCTCCTGGAGCTTAAAGTGGCATATAGTTCTCGTGCTGTGTGGCTCGAGCCTCACAGGTGAGGACCTGCCCCGAATCACTGTCAGAAAATGAAGGCGTCCCTACTTCTATGATGTGAACAGCCAGAGTGACAACTCCCCCACCCCACGAGGTAGGGTCTCGCGTTAGCCCAAGCTGACCTGGAATTCACTATGTAGTCTCGGGGTGGCCTCGAACTCACTGCAATCCTCCTACCTCTGCCTCCCGAGTGCTAGGATTAAAGGTGAGCGTCACCATGCCCAGCAGAGCCACAACATTTGTCACAGTCTAAAATCAAATAGTGATCAGTCAGACTAATCTCCAGGCACTGCAAAAATTTCAGTATAGAAGCCTGGATGCTCTCAGCATAGCTTCCCCCAAAAAAGGTGGTGCACCCCTTTAAACCCAGCACTTGGGAAGCAGAGGTAGAATTGTTCAAGGCCAGCCTGGGACTACAGAATGGATTCCAGAACAGCCCGGACTAGAGATAGACCCTACCACAAAAAAACAAAAAACAAAAAATCAAACAAACCAACAACAACATAAAAAAAAAACCCTTTACAGCGGCAACCTCACTTCAAGACTTCTCTCACTCACAGACAGGTAGATAGTCCCAAACAGAACCACTAAGGAGTCCCACATGCCAGGACACGCGGTAGAGCCTCCACTATGCTCCAAACCTAGCAGGCAGGGCCTGGAGTGATGGCCCAGTAGATAAAGCGCTTGCCTGCAAAGCCTGACACCCCCAGAGGCACAAAGTGGCGCATGAGTCTGGAGTTTATTTGCAGCAGCTAGAGGCCCTGGAATGCCAATTCTCTCCCTCTCTCTTTCTCTCTCTCTTTCTCTCTCTCAACTTGCAAATAAATAACTAAATTTTTTAAATATTTATTTTATTTATTTATTAGAGACAGAGAAAGGGAGGGAGAGAGAGTGAGAATGGGCACACCAGGGCCTCTAGCCACTGCAAACGAGCTCCAGATGCATGCGCCACCTTGTGCATCTGGCTTACGTGGGACCTGGAGAATCGAACCACGGTCCTTAGGCTTCGCAGGCATATGCTAAGCCATCTCTCCAGCCCCAAATAAATGTTTTTTTTTTTTTTTTTTTTTTTTAAAAGCCTAGAAGACAGGCTGGAGAGATGGCTCAGTGGTTAAGGTACTTGCCTGCAAAACCTCAGGACTCACGTTCTATTTCCCAGTGCCCATGTAAATCCAAATACACAAAGGTCTACATATACCTGGAATTCATTTACAGTGGCTAGAGGCCCTAGTGCTCTCTCTCTCTCTCTCTCTCTCTCTCTCTCTCTGTCTCTCTCTCTCTCTTTCTGTCATGTGTCTCTTTCTGTCTCTGTCTCTGTCTCTCTCTCTGTTTCTTCTTGTTCCCTCTGTGCAAATGTACACACATATATATTCAAAGCCTAGAAGGCAAACAACATGCTGTCCAGTGACTTACAGGGCTATTTGAACCTCCGCTCACATCTTGTATGTGTTGCTTTTCTGTGAACTTGAGAGCAATGGTCTCCTGGTGTGCAAAGGGCACCAGGAGCTCTCCTTAAGACATGGCAGGCTCAACACATCAGTGGTCCGAAATTCTGAACACTGAGTACATAGATGGATGTTCTTGTCTCACTCAGTACACATGGCCCTTTCCACTTTAGAATACATTGAATTCTATCCAAAAACCCTGGAAAAGCTCCCAGTGCTGGGCAACATGGGGGTCTAAGGCTGCTGATGGGACTCATATCAAGCCCATGATGCTAATGCACTGTGCATACAGTTCATGAGGACGTGGACTTGAATGTGAAACTATGAACCTGTATATTTCAGTAGTCCCTCAAACTCTGTACTTCCTCAGCTATGACTGTTGCTACCAAGCCACAGTATTAGCAGTATTAATAATTTTTGTCTCCAGTTGAGGTCCCGGATGTGTTCATATTACATTTATAGTTGTTGACCAGATGCCAAAATGTCACCTAAGCTCATCAAGTTGACAAAGATTGTCAAACTTCTGTTGAACCTTGTTATTTGTTGATGAAATCTAGAGGTTTTTTATTTTTATTTTATTTTTTTATGAGGGAAAGACAGAGGGGAGAGAGAAAGAGAATTAGCAGGTCAGGACCTCCAGCCACTTTAATTAAACTCCAGATGTGTGAGCCACCTTGTGTGTGTGTGCAAACTTGAGCTTGTGTCACCCTGTACATCTGGCTTATGTGGGATCTAGAGAGTGGAACATGGGTCCTTAGGCTTCATAAGCAAGTGCCTTAACCACTAAGCCATCTCTGCAGCCTGAACTCTAGATATTTCTAAGTCATTAAATTATTTGTTTTACTGATGGCCTTACTTAGGCACAATTCTTCCTTTTCTAATCCCATTATTTTGGTTTGTACATTTGAATTATTATTCTAAGGATTCTATAGACTTCACCGGAGTGTCATACAACTCTATGGTACAGATGTTTTGTTTTTGTTGTTGTTTATTTGTTTTCCAATGGGACAGGTTTTTGTTTTTATGTTTTAATTTTATTTATTTATTTATTTATTTATTTATTTATTTATTTATGAGACAGAGAGAAAGAGGCAGATAGAAAGAGAGTATGAGAATGCCAGGGCCTCTCGCCACTGCAAATGAACTGCAGGTGCATGTGTCACTTTATATATGTGGCATTACGTGGGTACTGGGGAATCAAACTCTGATCCTTAGGCTTTGCAGGCAAGTACTTTAACCGCTGAGCCATCTCTCCATCATCCCCTAGTGGTTTTTTGGTTTTGGTTTTGGTTTTGGGTTTTTTTGTGTTTGTTTGTTTGTTTGTTTGTTTGTTTGTTTTGGTTTTTCCAGGTAGAATCTCACTCTGGCCCAGGCTGACCTGGAATTCTCTATGTAGTCTCAGGATGGCCTCGACCTCATGACGATCCTCCTAACTCTGCCTCCTGAATGCTGGGATTAAAGGCGTACACCACCACGCCCAGCTTAAGGCTTGTACTCTTCCCTCTTCCACACCCCGTTGCACCAAGGGACCTCTTCAGTGGGGTTACTGTTATTACTGTGGGGCCCTGAGGGCCTCAGTCAGTCCCTGGGTGTGGGCGGGGGAGGGGGGGACCATGCCTCTGGTTAATCCTATGCACTCTGTGGCTCTCACAGTCTTCCTGCCCCCTCTTCCACACTGTTCCCTGAGCCTTGGCAGAAGTATTGGAAGTCTGATTTAGTGTTGACTTTTCTGCAGCCTACGGATTTCTGCATTGATAAGTTTTGAGTGACCACAGTGTCTGTCACCATCTCCTTGTAGCTGGTTGTCAGGCTTGCCATGAAAGTGGCACTCATGTCATCTCTTCCTCTGCTGTGACTCCTGGGTCCCAGCAGACGTAGTAGAGGTGACACGTCTCACGGTAGCATTATTTTCAAGGAGTTCCTGCCCAGACACACACACACAGAGAAGCCAAATTGGCTGAAGAAATGGGACTCCATTACTCTAGTTTTATCACTGGAAAAGTTGTCACAGAACTCCACTCTAAAATGCCATCATTGTGTGTCTTGTATTTTAGCACTTTGTGACAGAGTTGTGAGTATTCCAGATTGAAACTACTCAGCCCCCTCATCTGTCATCACCTCAAATTCAAACCATCATCACGTCATTTTTCTCTAGTCCTCTTGTTCAACCATCTGAACCCCCAAACTTGACCCACTTTCTGGTTCTTTCCACCAATTGGTATCAAAGCTCCTTGGCAACAAATGTCACCACCATCATGGGGTCAACACCATAGCAACCCTTAATTTCCCATGACCATCTACAGGAGACACTGAGAGGCAGAGTGTACTTGTCAGCATTGTTTTAGCCAGCTCATCACTGATCCTTGTACCTTCAAGGAGACCCCCTCTGTTGTGGAAGCACACACCATTCATTGAGTTTTGAAACCCACTACATCTCCTTGACTCCACACCTCCATCTACTTCTCCTGTATCCTCTGGTATCTGGTACCAGTGAAGGGGCCTGCTTCCCATTCGCCCATTATTTCTGCCATCTGCAGAGACAACTTGGGTCCCCATCATTTGCTTACACAATCCTAAACCTGTTGGACTATGCCACTCACTGAAATGTACAGCAGTAACAAGTTCCCTGACTCACAAAGGATCTGATGCCCTCTTAAAGCATTAGGACTGACATTCTATTTTTCTGAATATCCTATCTGACCTATTTGTTTTAACTCTCTGTCATTTCACACAAAGAATTGCTTCTATTTCACAGGGTCCTACTGACCCTTTTTACATGGTTGTTATCTTAAGTCTATCCCCCAAAAAGTTTCTTTTAAAAACAATGCTTCCAGCGGTTAAGGCACCAGCCTGCGAAACCTAAGAGCGCCTGTTCAATTCTCCAGGTCCCACATTTAGCCAGAAGCAAAAGTGACATCTGGAATTTGTTCACAGCAGCTGAGAAGCTGCTGGCATGCCCATTCTCTCTCTTTCTCTCTCTGCCTCTTCCTCTCTGTCTGTCTGTCTCTCTCTCTCTCTCTCTGTCTCTCTGTCTCTCTGTCTTTAATAAATAAATAATTTTTTAAATTAAAAATGCCTTGGGGGGGGCAGAGACCAGAGCCAGAGACCTGCTGCCCAAGTCAAAGGGTGATAGTGACAAGCAGCCTGGGACAGTCATTGAGCCCTCCTTGTCTCCCCTCTAGACTGACAGCTCTCTGGGGCTCAGGAGTTTCTATCCCCCACCCGAGAAAGAGAACCAAGTCCCTCTTGCCAAGCTTCTAACATCACTGATCTAACTTCACCTTTAATAGTCTGCTGATAACAAGTGCTGAATTAGGAGTCACTTGGTGGATGAATGAACAAGGACTCCTCGTATATGTTGAACCTCAACAATTCTAGCATTTGGGGCATTTATCGTAAACTCTTACACTTACATTGTCACTCAATCATGTGGTCCTCCATGGCTTTGTTTTCCTAAAAGAGTTTCTAACAGGTGTTCTGTTTCCCATAAAAATTCCAATGTCCTAAACAGAATCCTCTTTCCATACAGTTTTTTGGTTTGTTTGTTTTTTTTTTTAAATCATCCTCACTAACATACTTGTTTTGCTTTTTTTTTTATCTACTCAGTAATTGCACTGTAAGCCTTCACAGCCAAATATTAACTATTGTGACAGAAAACTTTGAAAAGGAAGCATAATTATTGCCAGTAATGTTTAACTGGTTAAATAAACTGTACCTAGAGCTATGTGACTCATAAAACACAATAGCGATTGTTACAGGGTGTTGAGGCAAGTACACGAATAGCTTAACCTGTGTTAAGGTGCAAGAGAAGAGAGAATGGAAGGTTTATATAATAGTATGTGAGGAATTAAGCTGACTGGAGTTGATGGAGAAAATAAATTTGAATGAGAAAAGAGTCCGTAGTTGTCTCCAGGAACAGAACTTGTTGCAAGAAATCCCAGGAGAGGGTTAGCAACTCCCTTCAATGTCAGAAAGGGATTTTAAGGAGGACATCTCACTGGAAGGAAGCAGAGAGGTTTCCTGTGAGATCTGCATAAGCATCTTGAACTTGACACTCTACAACCAGAGAGAGATGAACTTCTTGAGGGCATGTGTGCCAGTGACACTGTACTGTGAGGTTCCTTGAACTTCAATAAAATCAGAAGCTGAGATGGACGTGGTGGCGCATGCCTTTAATCCCAGCACTTGGAAGGAAGAGGTAGGAAGATTGCTGTGAGTTCAAGGCCAGCCTCATAGGACATGGTGAATTCCAGGTCAGCCTAGACTAGAGCGAGATCCTACCTCAAAAAAAAAGAGAAAGAGAGAAAAAGAAAGAAAGAAAGAAAGAAAGAAAGAAAGAAAGAAAGAAAGAAAGAAAGAAAGAAAGAGAGGGAGAGAGAGAGAAAGGGAGAGAGAGAGAGGAAGAGAGGAAGAAAGAAAGAAAGAAAGAAAGAAAGAAAGAAAGAAAGAAAGAAAGAAAGAAAGAAGAAAAAAAATCAGAAGCTGACCAGGATGAGTTTTGTCTCCCAGGAGAATCAGAAACAATCCAGCCAGAAGGGTTCACAAGTCTCTCTGTCCATGAACTTCATTTCTTTTTTCTTTCTTCCATTCCTTTCTTCCTTTCTTCATCCCTCCCTCTTTCCTTTCTTTCTCCTTTTCTTTCTTTCCTTCTTTCTCTCTCTTTCCTTCTCCCTCCCTTTCTTTCTCTCTTTCCTTCTTTATTTTTCTCTCTCTCTTTCTTTCTTCTAGCCATGGAAGTATATACTGCTCTACCTCTAAGCTATATCACAAGCCCTGGAGACATCTTTTATACCAGCTTTACCACAACATAATTCACATACAGCACATGTGAAATTAAAAAAAAGCCAGTGGGTTTAGTATATTCACTAATTATGCAACCATCACCCTATCCTCATTTCTGAACATTGTTTCTCATTCCCTAGTTATAGCCCTTGTTCCAGAACCCTAAACAACCACTAATCTACTTCCTGACTCTATGGGTTGGTATACGGTAGACATTGCAGATGAGTGAGGCTTTACAATACACATGGTCTTTTATGAATGGCTTCCTTCACTTAACAATGCGGTAGCATGTGACAGTACCACAGGCCTTTTTCATGGCCAAATAGCCTTCAGCAGTGTAAGGAGATGGCACACTAAAATCCTTTTTTGAGAATAGTCATCCTGTGACTGTTGGTTCTTTCACGTAAATCCTCTTTGTCAAAGCTTCAGTTTGCAGATGTGTGGGTAGATGACAGAGCAAATCCTGTCACTGTGACCACAACGGGTTATCTCTCCCAGTTTCCATTCTCTCTCTCGGAAAGTAGAGGTCATATCAGTACGTCTTCAAGGAGTTATTAAGATCATTATAATTTATCATAGACCAGTACAGTAATTTCCCATAGGAACGACTAAATAGCCATTATGTGTCATAAGGACATAAAATCTTTAACATATTTCCTTTAAATTTGATTGGATTTTTAATTACAAGGGTGATCAATGTTTATTAGAACCCATAAAAAAATATGGAGATGAATTTCTAAGTTCTTCATCTTCCTCTCATCTCTCCATCTACTGTTGAGTATCACCCATGTAAAGTGTGGTGCCCTCTTTTCATAACCTTTCCTCTACTCACACCAATTTATGCAACAAAAATGTGGATACCGAGATTGTTTCTTTTTGACTTTTGACCTCACTCTGATGTGTATTATAAACATGAATCTACAATTTAAGCCCCACTTTTTTTTTTTTTTTTTTTTTGCTTCTTGAGATAGGAGCTGACTTTGTAGCCCAAGCTGGTCTGGAACTGGCCTTGAACTCATAACAATCTCCTGCCTCAGCCTCCCGGGTGCTAAGGGATAACACATGTAAGCCACCATGCCCAGCAATTTACCATGTTTTAAAGTAAAAAGAATCAAGTCATCTGTCCAGAACAAGCTATGTTTGCTTTCATTCTTTGCAGTAGCCATGGTGTGGCATAAACGAACCTCACAATATTCCACCCTTCCACAATTGATGTGCTTTCACTGGCCACTATAAACATAATTTTGTGGCTGGAGAGATGGATCAGCAGTTAAGGCGCTTGCCGGCAGAGTCTAATGACCCAAGTTCAATTCTCCCATAGCCACATAAAGCCATATGCAAAATGTGGCACATTCATCTGAGGTCCATTTGCTGGAGGCCCCAGTGTACCCATTCTCTCTGTGCTTGCAAACAAATAAATAAAAATATTTGGTAAAATAATAATAATGATTTGATAAACCTTTCAACAAAATAACACCTAATTGTGAGTTCACTTACATTACTCCATTTCTACTTTCCATTCCTATGTCCAGTTTAGTCCATCCTCTTCCTGGAAAACAGAATTGTTTGGAATAAGGGTGCAAAGCAAAATTACCTATAAGAAGGAATTTGGGGCTGGAGAAATGGTTTAGCTGCTAAAGCACTTGCCTGCGAAGCCTAAGGACCCAGCTTTGATTCCACAGTACCCACATAAACCAGATGCACACGGTGGAGTATGCATCTGGTGTTTGTTTGCAGTGGCTAAAGGCCCTGGCGTGCCCTCTCTTTCTCTATTTTCTTCTCTCTCTCTTAAATAAATAAATAAATAAATAAATAAATAAATAAATAAATATTTTTAAAAAGAAGGAATTTGGGGCTGGAGAGATAGCTTAAGGTGCTTGCCTATGAAGCCTAAGGACCCATGTTCTACTCTCCAGATCCCTTGTAAGCCAGATGCACAAAGGTGAGGCAAGCACAAAGTGACACATGACCACTAGGTGGCGCAAGCATATGGATTGTGATTGCGTGGCTGAGGCCCTGGTACACCAGTTTCCCTCTCTCTCTTTCTCTCTCTCTCTCTCTCTCTCTGGCTCTCTCTAAAAGAAAATAAATAAAATAAAATATTTTTTTAAAAAAAAGAGGGAATTTTAAGAAGAGAAAAGTTGACAGAAAAGCAAATTGACAACATACAATTGACTGTTCTGGGCAAAAAGAATAAAACACAGATCTGTAGACCTGTAGAGTCGGGAGCACTCAATGTCTTGAGGAAGCTCTGCTCCTAGCCAGAGCCAGGCAGACAGGGAATTACTGATCCCCCTATCAAACCAAGTCTTGTTTCTTAATGTAGGCATAGCTCGTTTGCTTCTCTCTATCTATCTCTTAGATTAATGTTTTCCAAAAAAAAAATTTCAAATTTTTCATTAAAATTTAAACATCTTGGGCTGTAGAGATAGCTTAGTGGTTAAGGTACTTGCCTGAAAAGTCAAAGAACCCAGGTTCAATTCCCCAAGACCCACATAAGCCAGATGGTCAAGGTTGTGCATGCATCTGGAATTCTTTTTCAGTGGTTGTAGGCTCTGGCATACATAGTCTTTCTCTCTTTCTCTCTCTCTCTCCCTCTTTCTCTCTCTCAAATAAATAAGCATTAAAAAATTTAAACCTATTTGATTATGACTTGTGACCTCATTCTGAATTAAATGGAATAAAAACAAATAACCAATTTGATCCAAAAATATTTGGCAATGGAAGAATAAGGTAAAGCTGTGCGATGTGCTACCTGGATTATAATGTCACCCTGGAACCTGACTGACCTACATAATGGTTCTGTCAGGTTCACGAAATACTTGCTATTGGGCATGCACGTGTTTCTGGAGACCTCATAATAAGCTCCTCCAGTGGGTGGTTGGTTTGTTTGTTTTGTTGTTATTGGTTTGGTTTCGTTGGATTTTTTTTTTTTTTTTGTAAGTGGGATCTTGCTATATCATACAGTGCAGGTTGGCCTCAAGCTCTCCATCTTCCTGCTTCGGCTCTGGGACGCTACAATTATAGGGGAGCACGACCATGCTTTGCCTTCCTAGACACTACAGGTCTGACTTAGGATCTGCAAATGATCGAATTATAAGGTATTTCGGCACAGATTTCTCATGACATATGTGCACTCTGGGATATATTACAGCTGGCCCCAGTGTCCATGGATGCTTTGGTTAGAAACCACACATATGGTTCCCTCTATCTAAGAACAAAATCAATTCAGAGACAAGATGGAGAAAATGATTTTCCTGGCCTTTGTTTTGTTTTGTTTTGTTTTTTCTGAAAATGCATGCTATGTGGAAAAAGGTCTTATCCAGAGGGAAAACTTCTGGATTTTACTGGCTCACTAAAATATAAACCATTTAGTGGCTTTTTTTTTTTTTTTTTTTTTTTTTTTTTTTGTTAAACCTAAGATTAAGCTTTCTTTCATCTGTTTGCACATGTCAACCAAAAATAGCAGAGTATATATAAGAAAAAAATTTGCTTGTGTAAAAAGAGGAGAATTTAGACCTCAGAAGCCATGATCTCCCTATTGCTGGAGTGTTGTTTCATGGGATTTTTTTTGATTCTGGTGGCTTATCATATTTCTGTAATAACAGATAGAAGGACAATGATTGCCTATCACCCCTAGAATGTCTCACAAGTGCTGCAGAAAGTCAGTGAAGATAAGTGAATACTGACAGCTGAGAACAAGCCACCGTACAGAAACCCAGTCAAGTAAACAAACATGCACACTGAGATTTAATATACTGTTACAGGACGGAAAAAAAAAAAAAAAACTAGTAACTCCTATAATTGACAGATTCTTTATTTCCTTTTACCAAGGTAGAGATGTAAGCCCCGCCCCCCAACACACAAAGACCTCAAGATGTATTCAATCTTGACAGCACACAGCTATTTCCCCCTGTGGTCTCCGGGGTCCTGCCACCCTTCATCTTCTATAGGAGAGCACATTTAAATCTTTCAAGGGGCCTTTTATAGCCAGGCCACCCTGCTTCTCTTCACAGGAGATCCTGAAAGCCTGTTTGTCAGAAGCAAGAAAGGGGCCCTGAACAGGTCCCACGACAGGCCCAGAGGAGGCCCACCTGCTCTGTTCCCAGCCCAAGGGGACAAGTTGCCCCGGTTCATCCTATTTGTCCCAAGGATGGTGAAATCAGCATCCCTCAGATTTGAACCTAAATAAACTTTCTTTCTTTTGAGAGAGAGGCAGATAGAGCAAGCGAGAGGATACAGACACCCCAGGGCCTCCAACAGCTGCAAACAAACTCCAGATGCATGGGCCCCCTTGTGCATCTGGCTTTACGTGGATACTGGGAAATCGAACCTGGGTCCTTAGGCTTTGCAGGCAAATGCCTTAACTGCTAAGCCATCTCTCTAGCCCAATCAATCCTCTCTTTCTTTCTGTAGTGCGAGGCAGGCATTCCAATGCTTAGCTGCAATCCTCACCCTCAATAATCTATTTCAACCATGTGGACTGCCATGTAGCAACAAAAATCTGACATGAATTAGCAGTTTATGAGTAATATCTGTGAGAGCTTGTGCCACTAACTCAATATTATTTTTTATTATTATTATTATTATTATTATTATTATTATTATTATGAGTAATATCTATGAGGGCTCGTGCCACTAACCCAATGTCATTGATTATTTAAACAAGTCAAGGAATTCAAGGTGGGGTGGCCTGCCCAGAAATCTAACCTGTAGATTCCTAAGGTGTTCAGCAGTTTGTACAGAAAGCAATGGTTCACCCCATCTCCTTTGTTTCCCCGATATCTATTAGGCAGCCCTGCACCCAGCTCCCTTCCTTATTTAAGTTCTCTCTACATCCTTCAAAAAGGGCCTGCTATTTCCTTCCTAGATCTCCCAGATCAAGTCCACACACTGCCATCGGAGTTTGGGTTATTTTCCCAAAATAAAGGATCTTAAATACCTGTTTTCTATAGGCTGTGAACCCGTTGACAGGAGGCACTGGATCTAACATACCTTTCCCCAGTCTTGGCACTGGTATGTAGTAAGTGCTCACTAACAATGTATTAACATGGGCTGGAGAGATGGCTCAGGGGTTAAGGCATCTGCCAGCAAAGCCAAAGGACCTCGGTTCGATTACCCAGTACCCACATAAAGCCAGATGCACAAAGCAGTGCATGCATCTGGAGTTCATTTGCAGTGGCTGGAGACCCTGGTGCACCTATTCTCTCTTTCTCTCTCTCTCCTCAAAAAAGAAAATACTTTTAAAATTTATTAATAACTGCAGAGAGGAGTACAGCTATTCCCTTTCCAAAGATGAAGAAACTGAGCTCTGAGATAAATGCGCACATGCAGTAAACGAGAAATAAGAGGTTGAAATCCTGCTGCATTTGGATGCATTGGATGTGAGAGCCCAACCTTACTACATTTCTGATCAATGAATGTAATTCTTCATCTAATTGCCTTAACCCTCTTTTCTCTTTTCTTTTCTTTTCTTTTCCTTTTTTTTTTTTTCAAAGTAAGGACTCACTCTAACCCAGGCTGACCTGGACTTCACTATGTAATCTAAGGGTGGCCTCAAACTCATGGCAATCCGACCTCTGCCTCCCGAATGCTGGGATTAAAGATGTGCGCCACCACACCCGGCTGCCTTAACCCTCCGATGCTGCAAACAGGAATTCTGCGGTCAGAAGGAGATAAACAGTCAAGTCCTATCCCTGCCACGAGAGGTTCCAGAAAGCAGCACTGCGACAAATACCGCTGTTCGTGAGATCAGCTCTTGTTTATTTCGGTGCCTTGTGGGGTGCGGCAAACGCCACGCTTGCGGGTTTACACTCCGTTCTCATCACCATTCCAATTCAAACCAGCACGTGACAGGAAAACGGAACATCAAGCTGTAACTTGTTCCAATTCATTCTGAAACCGTGACACCTCTCAGAGGCCATCTACTTGGTCCCCACACTCCTCGGCTGCATAATCACCACCCATTTACCTTCCAAAGGTTCTGCATGCTGAGCGGACAGTGGACAGCTGCCAGCCATCAACCTCAACCTGCAAATGGCCGCAGCGTCCCTTCCTGGCACAAGGTCTCTTACGTTCCCAGGTATTATGTCAAATTCAGTCACTAAGCTTTTGGAGCTATGAGCAGACGTCATGCTTCGAGCTGTGTAAGCAGGAGTAAGCTGTACGCTGTTAGCCTCCAGGATTTGTAGACATGAGCTTCACTGGGGTTTCCTAGCCATTAAGGTTTGTCCTTATTCCAGATCCTCCTAGCTCCGGCCCAGTTAGATCTCTTTGAGTACACTGTCTACCCTTTCTCCTGGTCCACTAAAGTGTCTTTTCTGGGGCTGAAGCATAAATTAAAAGGTATAATCTGAAAGAAAACATTTATTTTGGGTTCTCATTAACAACTCAGAGGAGACTTGTAATGTTTATTCCCAACATTAAGGAGCGGACTCCTGCAGATGTGAAAAAGGCCAGGTCCTCATGCTAATCCTTAAACATACATACACAAGTGCACACACATAGGTACACACACACACACACTTATACACACAGTCACCAGTACAGCAGTGAAAGTGCCACACAGAGGCGGAGGTAAGAAACACTCCCCAAAACACAACCTCTTATTCTCTTCATTTTTTAAACAAAATTATTTATTTATTTGAGAGAGAGAGAGAGAGAGAAGATATGGGTACACCAGGGCCTCTAGCCTCTGCAGACGAACTCCAGATGCATGTGCCATCTTGTACATCTGGCTTATATGGGTCCTGGGGAATCGAACCTGGATCCTTTGGCTTTGCAGGCAAGCGCCTTAACCGCTAAGCCATCTCCCCAGCCTCCTCTCTTCAAAAGAGATGCTTTTAGTGAGTCACTTACTGACAACTGGCAACTGTACTTAATTATTCACTCTAGATGCCAGCTTTTAAGATAATGTCTCTTGGTCTCCAAAGCCACCCCTTTATACTTGGTGTTTCTGAGGCTGAAGCTCTACAAGACGCATTTTCCTTTTTCTAGGTGGTTCTATTGTCAACTCCACCCATGGGGTTACAGCAAGGAAACTTCACTCTTGCTGCTGTGGGCATCACCTCAGCGGGGGTCCTATAGCACGAGGTGGCACTAGCTTCTAATGCCCTGCTATGCTCTACCCCTCCACAGCCTCATCACAACCCACCTCTGCTGGCTGAGGTTTCTGTACCAGCTGGGTGCTGCCACCTCTGGGCGTCGCAACTCTCCGCGGCTCTCCTCTAACCTCTGATTTGACCCTTCCCTGTCCTCCCATCCCTGCAGGTGGGAACCACTCCCTGCAATCATTCCCTTGTGTTTGCTACCTTCCTGTTTCCTTTCAGATTTCTCAGACATGGCTAGCCAAACCCTTGGACCCTTAGTCTTTTCTATCAAAAGTCCTATGGTGGCTTTTATTTTCCTCACCAGCACCGAAGGGTACTCTGTCTTTCACCATACTCTCCTTCCTGCCTAGTCCTCTATCCCCGATCATTTCACTCATGCAACACTCATCTTCTAATTGCCATACCTCCTGGTTCAACCCCCCCCCCCCCCGTAGCTTGGCGGTAACCCATGTCAATGGATAGAAGTCAAGGAGGAGGCTAGACATCAAGGCTCCTCTGACCCAAAAATTACAAGCAGGGCTGGAGAGATGGCTTAGCAGTTAAGGCACTTACCTGCAAAGCTAAAGGACCCAGGTTCAATTCCCTAGGACCCAGGTGCACAAGCCAGGTGCACAAGGTGACACATGTATCTGTGGAGTTCATTTGCAGTGGCTGGAGCCCTGGAGCACCCATTCTGTCTCTCTACCTGCCTCTTTCTCTCTCTCTTGAATAAATAAATAAAAATAAAATGATTATGGGGCTGGAGAGATGGCTTAGCAGTTAAGGCATTTGCCTGCAAAGCCAAAGGATTCTGGTTCAATTTCCCAGGCCGCACATAAGCCAGATGCACAAGGTGGTGCATGCATCTGGAGTTCGTTTGTAGTGGCTGGAAGCCCTGGCGCGCCCATTCCCTCCTCTCTCTCTCTCTCTCCCTTTTTTTCTCTTTTAAATAAATAAATAAATAAAATATATTTTTAAAACATTTAAAGGCAGCATCAGAGTATAAACTCCTCATTGGCTCCTTTATGAAATGGGTTCAGCAAAGGGGACAAAATGAAAGCAAACCTTCCAGTGAGCCTGCTTTAAAGTAAAAGGTGACAATGGAGATTTTGTTGTAATTCCTTGTTTGAATACCTGAAAAAAAAAAAAGCTTAAGAACTAATGAGCAGAAATCACAATTGACTAATTCCAGGAAGATGGGCTATAAACAGGCAAGTTACAAGCACCCATCAATGGGTGATTTTAAAAATCCAGGAAGAATTGATGGCTCGTTTATTATTCCCTACCTCAGCCATTCACTTCCACAGACAAGGCAATCTCACCTTAAAAAAAATTTTTTTTTATTTTAGAGTATGAGAGAGAGTTGGTGCTCCAGGGCCTCAGCCTCCACAATCGAACTCCAGACACTTGCGCCACCTAGTGGGCATGTGTGGCCTTGCGCTTGCCTCACCTTTGTGCATCTGGCTTACATGGGATCTGGAGAGTCGAACATGGGTCCTTCAGCTTTGCAGGCAAGCACCTTAACCACTAAGCCATCTCTCCAGTCCCACCTTTTGAAGCTCACTTTCTTGGTTACCTCTCTCAGCCTTCTCCATGTGCATTTTCTAGAACTGCTGTAAGGGACGTAACTTAGTAAGAAGTTCTTGGTCTTGGCCACTCTACTCTCAGGCACCTCTGAGACAGGCTTGCTAGCTGAGACAAAAGCTTTGAGAAAACAGAAGCCTGTTGAGAAAAGAGATGAAGAGCGGGCTGGAGAGATGGCTCTGTGGTTAAGGCGCTTGCCTGCAAAGCCAAAGGACCCAGGTTCGATTTCCCAGGACTCACATAAGCCAGATGCACAAGGTGGTGCATGCGTCTGGAGTTTGTATACAGTGGCTGCCTTTCTCTCTTTCTCTCTCATAAAAAAAAAGAAAGAAAGAAATGAAGGGGGTGATTCTGGAGTACTCTGTAGGTCAGACTTACACAATGTGTACTTCTTCAGATACGCGTAAGTACAAATCATAGATTCACCTCTCTCTAGCCCAACATTCAACCAAGCAACTCATTGACCGCACGTTCCAATCTCTCCAGGTGCAAGACAGTGGTAATGACCTTGGAGAAACTTTATGAGGTTAAAGGCCTCTTCTACAGAATATCCTTGGCACAATAACCTGACAAGAGTCACATGGAAACAGGGAGTTTTGATTAAGCCTAGGTGGAGGTTGTCTCATGTCAGACTCTAGCAAGCTTTTATCTTCTCCTTAGTCTTTAAAAAATATTCTTTTTTATAATTTATTTTTTATTTATATTATTCTAATTGTACATTCATAGTGGTGACTCCATTATCCTCCTCCCTGTCCTCCCCCTTCCAAAGGGACCCTCATCAATGGGGAATGTGGGACATGCATTATGGGGTAGTCAAGAGTTATGAGGGATAGGCCAAGTCTCTGTGCATAATGCCCCAACTTGTGGTTCTAACACTCTTTCCGCCCCTCCCTTCCACGAATTTCCCTGAGCCATGTTGGGATCATTTTAGTTCTATTTCAGTGATGAGGTTTTGGGAGCCTCTGTGTCTCTGGATATCTGGCTAAGTAGGAGTTGGATGTTCTCTGTGTTTATCTCCTTCAGCCTTTTTCTGGTGTCGTGTTCACCAAGAAAGATGTACTCTTGCCCCTTCCCTGCATTACTCTATGGTTTCAGCTGGGGCCCTGGTGAGGTGTGATAGGTTGAGCCTCCCTTCAGGTTCATCGTCCATCTTAAAAAGATAAGCAAATTCTCCAATGGAAAGAGAACTTAGTCCTAGATGCTGGAATGGCCATAGTTATTTTAGACAGAATTTTATATGCACAGGCCCTCTTCTAGCCCAAATTTGGTGGGAGCTTGATCTTGGAGACTGGTTTTGACTTGATCTTGGTTTTGACTTACTTCCCTGTTCCAGCAATGAGTTCCATTCCACTGAGTGGATCTATTAGCCAAATCAAGAGCAGTTGGTTACCTACCACGGCTGTGTGCCACTACTGGACTTGTTTGAGCATTACTTCAGGTTGTTTCCTGCTGGGTAGCTTAGACTGCGAGTTGTTTGGACAGATGTCAGTCATTCCCCCCCCCCAGTTGCTCATGTAGCACCCTCTGGCACTAGACTAGAGGGGCTGACCCTCTTCCAGATTCCGACCAGGTCTCTCCATGTTTTGTCTCACCCGCGTATGCTGTCTTCGACAATGGCTGGAGAGATGGCCTCACAGTTAAGGCGCTGGCCTGTGAAGCCTAAGAACCCAGTACCAACATAAGCCAGATGTACAAAGTGGCACAGGTGTCTGGAATTTGTTTGCAGTGGCTAGAGGCCCTGGCTTTCAGTCTGTGCCCCCCAATAAAGAAAGTACATAAAATATTTTTAAAAATAAAAAATCAAACTTTTTTATTGATAACTTCCATAAATATAAACGATATTCATACTATATCATAATCAAATATATCATATAATAATCAAATATATATCATGATCAAAATCCCCTCCCACTACTCTCCCTTTTCACCCTCCCAAACCCCCTTCATTGACTTCCTTCTTTTTTCTAACTAGGGTTCTCTGTTGATTGTCAACGTCACAAGTATAGACAATACACCATGACAATTCCCTTCCACCGCTCCCATTCTCCCTCCCAATCCACCCTCCATTGAATCCCTTCTTCTATCCAATTTGTCTCTTTTCTGTTTTCTGTCTTTTTTTTTGTGGTGGGAGGAGGTTCAAGGTAGGGTCTCTTTCTAGCCCAGGCTGACTTGGAATCCACTATGTAGTCTCAGGTGGCCTTGAACTCATGGAGATCCACTAACCTCTGCCTTCCAAGTGCTGGAATTAAATGTGTGCGCCACCATGCCTGAAACCATTATCATTTATTTTTTCTGATTTTTACTTATTTATTTATTTAGAGACAGAGAAAGGGATAAAAAGAGGGTTGGGAGAGAGGGGGTGCGCCAGGGCCTCTAGCCAATGAAAAACGAAGTCCAGACGCATGCACCATGTGCATCTGACTTACACAGGACCTGGAGAATCAAACCTTGGTCCTTAGGCTTTGCAGGCAAGTGCCCTAACTGCTAAACCATCTCTCCAGCCCCTGTCATCATTTTTTGAAGCAGGCCCATAGCCTCACCCCTGGCTTTCCTTTCCTCTCAAAGGCCTTCACCACCCACTCTGGCCCTGAGGGCTTCTCTCGCCCTTTCCAAGATTGAGAGCAAAGGAACTCAGTCCACCCAGCTCTCTGGCTTTCTTGCACTCCCCAAAATGATCGTGCATGAGTTGTTCTCCTCTCAGAACTCTGTGGCTGGGAAACTACACTGAAGCAAACCAGAGGAGGAACAAACTAACAAGTTGGGGAAGGCTCAGGCCACAGGAACTGGTGGTTGACGGTTTCTCGTTTAACTGGAAGAAGGACCTTGGCTTTTGCCCTCCTGTCATAGCCTTGGCAAAGAACAGATGGGATGACTAAAGCTTTCTCTCCCGGGTCCATGTCTCGTCTTGAAGAGCAGCATGTACCTCTTTGGTCTCTTTCTGGGCAGCTCATATCTCAGCTGTTAATCCAAGTCCACTCCAAAGAGAAAAATAACCACTCCTTTCTGCCTAATAAGATTCCATGTGCTTTCCAGAACCCATAACAGAAAGTAAAAATATGGGCTGTAGAGATGGCTTAGCGGTTAAGGTGCTTGCCTGCCAAGCCCAAGGACCCAGGTTCAATTTCCCCTAACCCATGTAAGCCAGATGTGCACGGTGGTGCATGCGTCCAGTTCATTTGCAGTGGCTGGAGGCCCTGGTGTACCGATTTCTCTCTCTCTTCTCTCTCTCATTCTCTCTCTCTCATAATTAAAAATAAAATCTTTTTTAAAAAGAAAGCAAAAAGATGCCCAATAGCACTACTCTTATACAAAAAAAAAAAAAAAAAAAGACATTCTGACATTTTTCAGCCTTTCCTCAGCCTCTCCAATAATATTATTAACACTTCTCTCTGCTGGATTTCAGAGATAATTTATTGTGCAAACACTACAAGTTGGGTTCCATTTTAGGCATCGACCCTATCCTTCCTGGGATAAATCAACTCAAAGTGGTCAAAAGTCACATGGTTATCCAACCCTTACTGTTGACAGATTGTCATTAGTAACAATCTCTAGACATTTTCCACAAAACTACTAGATCACTCCAATAATTAGACATTCGTCCCATTTCATGGGCCACCCTTGACCTTGATTGACGCATTGGCTTTTGACTACCTCACACATCCAGAAGCCAGGCAGAGCTGAGGATCGCATCTATGAAGACAGTATGGCCAAGCTCCTTCTGCAGAGTCAAGCGGGGAAGCGTAGCCATGATCCACTGCACACAGGGGCATTTTCTCTCTTCCCAAGCATCTGTGGCCCCTGAAAAGTCTAAAGGCTGCGTCTCGGTATTGCTTTGGGACCAGTTAAGAACCCAGTCAGCATTGGCACCCTGCTGTATGTCCGTTATTGGCATTTTACTAAAGTTGTTTTCCTGTAGCGATGGGGATGAACTGTCAATCTGACACTTCCTTTATGCACAGAGAGCTCCTGGGATCTGCTGGGCAGGGGGTGGGGTGAAGGAAAGACCTCAACAACTATTAAAGCCCAGAGCAGAATGTAGCAACAGCCTGGATCTATGGTTTATAGGCAAATACCAGCAGACATGAACGTACTCCAACTGCGTTCCAGAGAGAAGGAAATGTGGTTTGAGGAGATGATAGGGAAGTGAAACGTTAAGGATACTGACAAGTCATCCATCTCCCATTTCACTGCACATAAATTACGTTGGAAATGAGAGAGAAGTGTGAAAACACTGACCGTGCCTAAAAAGGATGTGTCGTCTGACACTGACAGGCTACCCTCCCGTGCATCGCTGTGTTTCACTCTCCTCGCCGCCGTGTTCTGTGGACCTCTTTAATCATCTCCATTGCTGGACATGAGAAAACTGAGCATCAGACAGGGCTTGATGGTGAATGTCAATGCTGGCCTGATCGGATTAATAATTGCCAGCAGGGAGTGAAGCTCACCTCCGTGTTGGAATTCCTAGCCATAATTAGATCAGGAGAGTTACGGACTGATCAGTGGATGAAGCCCTTGATAGATTCCTAGCATGAGCGATGACGACGAGGTGGTGAAAGGGAGAGGTAGGTTCTAGATCACCGAGGTTGCACCTTGTCATGGCCTCTTCCCATATCTCCATGTCTTTCTGTTTCCCGTCTCACATGAGGCAAAGGATTTCCTCTACCACACACTCTCACAATGATGGTGTCCCACTCAAGCAAACACATGGGATCAAGAGCGACAGAGTGCTGGGCTGAAGAGATGGCTTAGCAGTCAAGGCACTTGCCTGTGAAACCCTCCAGTACCCACATAAGCCAGATGCACAAGGTGGTACATGTGTCTGGACTTTGTTTGCAGTGCTCTCTTCCCCCATCCCCCAATCTCTCTCTCTCTTCTCTCTCTCTCTCTCTCAAATAAATAAGTAAATAAAAATATTTTTAAAATTTATTTTTATTTATTTATTTGAGAGTGACAGACAGAGAGAGAAAAAGAAGGGGCCCACCAGGGCCTCCAGCCACTGCAAATGAACTCCAGATGCATGCGCCACCTTGCGCATCTGGCTTAAGTTGGTCCTGGGGAATTGAGCCTCGAACCTGGGTCCTTAGGTTTCACAGGCAAGCGCTTAACTGCTAAGCCACCTCTCCAGCCCTAAATATATGTATATATATTTTTAGAAATAACGACAGGTTGAACTTTTGAAACCATCAGTAAAAATGATTCTTTCCTCCTTTAGCGTCTGTGTCAGGTATTTTGGGCATAGTGCAGGTGGTTGTCTTGGGATCCACAGGGCACACGGGCAGCATTTGGGCCTGATGGGCTCATCTTTGCACTATGTTAGGCTGCCCTGCGAGTACAGGCATCGGACAAGGAGACCCTGTACTTGAGAATTCAGCAAACATCTCCAGCAGGATGAGCCGTGGCAGGCAAGTGGAATGACAGGAGGACCTACCCAGTCCTCAGGGGGCAGGTGAGATACAGAACACGGAGAAAAGATGGCCAGAACCTATGGTTTTACTCAGACCTTAGTTGCACCTGTGCTTGAGTCTCTCTTTTTTTTTTTTTTTTTTTCTCCTCCATTCCTCTCCTAAAGAGCTCCCCGGGTTTCCCCAGCACTCATATGCTAACACAGCAAGAAAGGTGTGAGGTCAGGTGCTACCTATAATTCTTCTTGTCTTCCTATTGTTTCAGGCTTGGAGAGAGGACCCCAAAGAAATAAAACTGTAATTCTAATCATGCTGGACCAAGCTTTTCAGACCATGGGGGAAGAGGATAAAAACACTTAAGTGCACCTCCAGCCTGTCAAGTTGTGGAATGAAGAGAGAGGCTCTCTTTGGAGAGAACTCCCAATGTCTTTCCCATACCTACGCAAGCCAGAGAGGTTTATGGAAGAGGTTTGAAGGGAACTGTTTGAGAGCTTAAGCTGCATTCTCTGGACCTTGAAGGGCTTACAGACTACTCCACAGCTCATGTTTCACCTGCTAAGATCTATCCCATGCACATATTTTATGTCTGATAAGTATTTGTTAATAATAAGGTATGTTAAAGAATATGTGAATGAGGGCTGCAGACATGGCTCAGCGATTTATACACTTGCCTGCAAAGCCTAACAACTCAGGTTCAATTCCCCAGTATCCACATAAAGCCAGATGCACAAATTGGCACGTGTCTGGAGTTCGTCTGCAGTGGCTGGAAGCCCTGCGTGCTCATTCTCTTTCTCTTCTCTTCTCTTCTCTTTCTCTTCTCTTCTCTTCTCTTCTCTCTCTCTCTCTCTCTCTCTCTCTCTCTCCCCCTTGCAAATAAATAAAAATATTAAAAAAACACTATGTGAATGTGTGAATATAATAGCTACGTTTATTATTGGTGTGACAAAATGCCTGGGAAAAGCAACTTTTAAGGAAGAAAGGGTTTATTCTGGCTGGTGGTTTGAAGGAATGATCCATCCTGGAGGGGAGTGTGTGGCGACAGGAATGGGAGGCAGCTGGTGCTAAACTCAGTATCGCAGACGCCAGACCATGG
This sequence comes from Orientallactaga sibirica, assembly GCA_036365145.1. Taxonomy (NCBI): domain Eukaryota; kingdom Metazoa; phylum Chordata; class Mammalia; order Rodentia; family Dipodidae; genus Orientallactaga; species Orientallactaga sibirica. The sequence goes on from JAEOAD010001846.1 coordinate 3,217,368, forward strand.
GACAGTGCCACCCACATTCAAGGTGGGTCTTCCTTCCTTTCAGGAAATCGATTCTCAATCTAATCAAGATGACAATGAAGAACCGACCATTACAATGGATGGATGAATGAATATTGAAAAGGTATAACATAGCCTCTGACTGGAACAAAAGGGGGGAAAGGGACATAGGCTACCCAACAGTGACCATCCACACTTGTGCTCAAATTATGGGGTGAATGAATGAATGCAGTGTGGGAAACAGCTATGAGGACGTTTCACCGTTTCTTTTTCTATTTGAGCTGACAGAAAAGTTAAAATGACCTGGGACATCTTACCACATTCAATCAGAGAAATTATTATAGATGACAAAAAAATAATATCTGACTTCAAACTGATTTGAAGCCAGGCATGGTGGCACACGCCTTTAATCCCAGCATTCAGGAGGCAGAGGTAGGAGGATCGCCATGAGTTCGAGGCCAGCCTGAGACTACAGAGTGAATTCCAGGTCAGCCTGGACTAGAGCAAGACCCTACCTCAGAAGGAAAAAAAAAACTGATTTGGGTTCTCAATCTGGTTAACAAGAGGTTCTGGTCCCCAGTGTGTTTACTTACCAACGTCCTTCATGGTCATCCAAGCTCTATTCTAACTGCTCTACCTTGACTTTAGCCCAGTCCTCACCAGGTAACACTTGACCCAGACAGGAAAGGAGACACGGTCAGCACATCACTCGGCATCACTTGTCTGTCCACACCCACCTCTGTGACCTGGGAGAACACCCCCATTCAAACTCAACAGTACGACTGCGTGTGTCCCCCATCGTACCTTCCAGAACAAGTTGGTGACACACAGGCCCTGTCTGCACCTGCGCCCCACTACCCTTTGTGATGATCAGCGTGCTCTCGTTAGATAAGAAAGAAACATGGATGGCAGCTTGTGCAAATGTATCTTTGAAAGACTAAATCCACACAAGACTCACCATGGTGGGCTTTGAATCCCCCGCCCAGATGGATTCCCTGGGACCCACAACATTCCTGGGAAGAAGCAACAAACTAGGTCCTGGGCAATGACCACAGCCAAATCTCACCATCCTTCCAATATATGAGCCATCAACTGGAAGCAGTCAGAACACACAAGCACCGGCTACGGGGCTTTCCAGGTCTACTCAGCCAATCCTGTTTGGACTAGGGAGGGGTTTCAGGCAAGGAAATTCCAGAAGGCCCATGTGAGGAGCCAAACCTTTGATACGAAGTTCTGTTGCTTCTTGCTTTCCCCGTGCGAATCTCTCATCATTCCATCCAAATAACTCTGAGAACCACAGCTTCCTCTGCCTCTTGCACTTACAGTGGGATAAGCTTGTGCTAAGTACTTCCCTCCCTCCCTTGTCCTGTGAAGGGAAGGAGGCCTGAGCCCATCAGTAACTTGGTTCGGTTTGTTCCTGAATGGGGAAGGGAGGATCAAAGAGCCAGAAATAGTCATTTATGAGCAAAATGTAAAAGAATAAATATGTAGAATTTGGCCACATGATGCCTGAAGAAAGATATAAATACCCAGGAACATTTGAAGGGTTTAACTAAACACCACAAAGAGGACTTTTTTTCTTTCTTTCTTTCTAAGATTCTCCACATTGCTGTACTTGCCAGAAATCAAAGGAAAAAAAAAAGTCTGACCTGAGTCTATGGAATCTATCTGCAGCAAGGGCTGCTATGCAGAGGGAGCCGCTGCCAACACGACCTGAAGTTTTACCACTGTGGAATTTGTGTTAACGTCTCCATTTCCAAGCCATTTCTCAGATGCCATGTTTGGACTTACAAATGTGTGTTTGAGTGTCGTCTTGTGTCTAGGTCTGCTGTGTGCTTTGCAAGTGTTTTGTTGCCCCTGTGTGCGTCCCATGTGCTCTAGTGCACATCTATGTCTAGCTCTGTGCTTTGGAACAAACAGATGAGTTTGAATGGGTTCGGTCCATGTCGGTGCCCTCCGTGGCTGAAGCAGATCTGACATTCCGGGACTGGCATGGGTGTGTCTTAGACTCTCCAAGCTTCCTGAAGGGAAGGTAGCTGGACAGCTCAGCAGAACCTGATCAGAACATTTATCTTAGCAGTTTTCTCCTGAGACACGCTACATGGCAAGTCCTTCTGGAATTTTGAGGAGAGAAATATGCACGGTGAGAACAGCTTTGCTGAGAGTCTTTCAACACATTTATTCCCAGATGGGTTCCGTGCAAAAGTGAAAATTATTATTTTTTTTAATGCGTTGAAGACGTTTCAACAAAGGTTTGGTTTGCTTTTGAGCTAGAGGTGCAGGAGGCTATGTTTTAGTTATAGGTTCTTGCCCAGTTCATGTTCCACAGAGAAGAACACTACATGGCATGTTTGTGGAGTTCAAATCCTTCCATCATTTTGACACCTGGATGACCTTGAATAAGCCAGTGTTCTTTTCCTGACCAGAGAGCTGATTAGACTAGACCAGTGGGTTTTATGGGTTTTTTTAAGTTGTTTCTACAATAAGCAAAGTCCTTCTTGAAAGATATAAAAGTGTCCAGTAAGATAAGAAAGATAAAAATAAAACCTTTCTGATTAATGCTAAACTGAGTGACATAGAGCTTGAGCACCCATACTTCCCACTGTAGGTCCTGATCATTATGAACCAGAGGTGCTTTATTGAGCACTGGCCCTCTCCAAGCCCAGTGAAAGACACTGGACCTCACGTTTCCTCTGGACTTTCCCAACCTTAGTTCCTTGGAAGTTTGAATGGCCACAAGACAAGAAAGAAGGAACTGGTGGTTCAAAGCCTCCTTTAAAATTCAAAATCTTCATTCTCTTTACAAGTCTCTCTCTCTCTCTCTCTCTCTCTCTCTCTCTCTCTCTCTGCTTGCAAATAAAATAAAATAAAAGAGGGTGCTAAGAGATTGCCCAGCAGTTAAGGTATTTGCCTGAAAGCCTAACAAGCTGGGTTCAATTCCCCAGTACCCACGTAAAGCTGTATGCACAAAATGACACATGCATCTGGAGTCCATTTGCAATGGCTAGAAGCCCTAGCATACCCATTCTTTCTCTGTCTCTTCTCTCTGTCTTCTTTGCTTGCAAATAAAATAAAAATAAAGAAATAAAAGATTCAAAATCTTAAAGAAAACAAATCCAAGAAAGACAGGTGTGACAACAACAGCAAGGAAGTTGGCTTTCTGACCTGGGTGTAGGGGTATAAACCTCGCATTCAGAAGGTTGAGGCAGGGGAATCAAAAGTTTGAAGCCAGTAAATACATGAAAAAGTATTCAACTTCTCATACCCCAGGGAAATGCATATCAAAACTGCATCGCAGGGCTGGAGAGATGGCTTAGTGGTTAAGCCATTTTATCTGCAAAACCAAAGGACCCCGGTTTGATTCCCCAGGATCCAGGAAAGCCAGATGCACAAGGGGGCACATACATCTGGAGTTCATTTGCAGTGGCTAGAGGCCCTGACATGCCCATTCTCTCCTCTCTCTCTCTCTCTCTCTCTCTCTCTCTCTCTCTCTCTCTCTCAAATAAATAAATATAAAGAAAAATAATGAGTAAAATCTTAAGGAGTTAAAGGCAGCATGCAATGGAATATCTACACACCCATTTTTCAATATGACACTATTCATAATAACCAAGTTATGAGTTCAGCTCTGGTGTCCACCAACAGACGAATGGAAAAACGAACATGTGGCATGCATACACAATGGGGTTGTATTCAGACATAAGAGAAAACAAAATCATGTCATTTGCAGGAAAATAGATGAAATTGGACATTATCATGTTAAGCAAAATAAGCCAAACTTTGATGGACAAATACCACGGGCTTTCTTTTACAATCAGATCTGGATTTTTAATTTCTTTCTTTCTTTTGTTCTTTTAAGATTTTTCTATTTATTTATTTATTTATTTATTAAGAGATAGAGAGAGTGAGAGAAAGACAGAAAAAGAATGGAAGCCCCAGGGCCTCTAGCCATTGTGAATGAACTCCAGACACAGGCGCCACCTTGTGCATCTGGCTTATGAGGGTCCTGGGGAATCAAACCTAGGTCTTTTGGCTTTGCAGGCAAGTGGCTTAACCACTAAGCCATCCCTTGAGGCCATGTTTCACTTGAGAGGGAGGAAGAAAAAAGGAGAAAGAGAGAGGGAGAGAGAGAGAAAGAGAGAATGGGTATGCTAAGGCCTATGCTAAGGCCTCTAGCCACTGCAAATGAACTCCAGATGTAGGTGCCCCCTGTGCATCTGTCTTACATGGGACCAGGACAACCGAACTACAGTTCTTAGGCTTCACAGGCATGCACCTTAACCACTAAGCCATCTCTCCATCCTCTTCTTCCTTCCTTCCTCCCTCCCTCCCTCCCTCCCTCCCTCCTTCCTTCCTTCCTTCCTTCCTTCCTTCCTTTCTTTCTTTCTTTCTTTTTCTTTCTCAGAGAGCATTGGTGTGCCAGGTCCTCCTGCAAACAAACTCCAGACACAGGTGCCTCTTTAGTGCATCTGGCTTTACATGGGTACTGGGGAACTGAAACCAGACTGACAGGCTTTGGAAGCAAGCCACCAACCCATCTGCTTCCCAGGGCTGTGGGAAGTGAGCAGGCACTGGCCTAGGCACTTACCCAGCAGCCCCCTCTCTGCTAGGCTTCCCTAGGGCTTCAACCTTCAACCATAGCTCACTTCCACCTTTTTTGACCACTGATTTCCACTGACTTATCTATTCCTCTCCATCCTCTACCTTGTCTCATTCCTGTGCAGCATGAATCACAGATGTTCATCTACCTCACCCCATCTAGAACGAAAACATCATGACACAAGTCACATGACTTCTCATGCTCGGCACTCTGTCCTAGCCCCCGCTCCAGCCCCACATAGTGGCTAGCTCACACAATCTGTTGAGGGAATAAGTGCATAAAAGTGTTTAGTAACTAGTTGCTGTTGATCCTCACAACATCTCTGAGCCAGAAGAGACTGATGATGCCCCACTCATAGAGGAGGAGGAAGAATGCTGACCCCCCCCCCTTTATAAAGATGCAGAGCAGTTAATGCGCCCAAGATTCGCAAGAATGTGACAGAGCCAAGGCTGGAGCCATTTTTATTTATTTATTGATTGATTGATTGATTGATTTAATTTTTTAAAAAATATTTTTTATTTTTATTTATTTATTTGAGAGAGAAAGAAGCAGAGAGAGAGACAGACAAAGAGAGAATGGGTGCACCAGAGCCTCCAACCTGCAGCCACTTCAAACAAACTCCAGACACATGTGCCACCTTGTGCATCTGGCTTACATGAGTCCTGGGGAATCGAACCTAGGTCCTTTGGCTTTTCAGGCAAGCGCCTTAACAACTAAGCCATCTCCACAGCCCTTATTTAATTTTTTGAACTATTTATTAGAGAAGGAGAGAGAGAATGGGCAGACCAGGGCCTCTAGCCACTGCAAACGAACTCCAGACACATGTGTCACCTTGTACATCTGGCTCACATGGGCACTGGGGAATCAAATCTGGGTCCTTAAGCTTTGCAGACAAGCACCTTAACAGCTAAGCCATCTCCCCAGCCCATTTAGTTTATTTTTATATCCTATTCTATTTTTATTCCAAACTCTGTTCTCTCAAATGCTGGGCTCCTCTAGGACAGAAGATTCCCTTGACTGAAGTTGCATACTTACACTTCCGCTCAGCTCCTAATTGCACGTCTCTAACAACAGTCGTGCTCAACTTTCAATTCCACACTGCCCACCACACCCCTGATGGGAAATCCTATAATGAATGGGAAATTTCACTTATTTATGCCACAGCACATTTGTCCCCTGCAGTCCCCTCCCGCTGACCCTTTCAAAGTCTTTGCTGGAGGCAGAAAACAGAAGACATTCTTGCTCCATATAACAACATTTTGAAAGAATCCCAAATGAAGCTCAGAATTATTCCTAATTACCAAACAGCAAAAGTGCCTATTTGTCATTTGACTATCACCAAAGTCACAAGAAGTGGTCACAAGGAAAGTCATATTACATTTGGGAGAGGAAGTAGAAGCAACTGGAAAGGAACATTAAATTCACACAGGCCAATGAATGGCCCAGCATGCTGTCACTGCTGAGGTTATGTAAAGTTTACGAGCATCGCTGACCTTGATGCTGTCACTATAAAGAAGCTATTTAGTGCATGTCAAGTTCTTGGCTATAAGGCCCACAAAAATACAAGCAACTGTTACTAATTTCCCATTTTTGAATTTTTTTCTGTTTTTATTTTTAATTATTTATTTATTGATTGATTGATTGATTGATTAGAGGCAGAGAGAGGGATACAGAGAGACAGAGAAAAATGGGCATGCCAGGGCCTCTAGTCATTGCAAACAAACTCCAGATGCATGCACCACCATGTGCGTCTGGCTTCCATGGGACCTGGAGAATCAAACATGGTCCTTAGACTTCACAGGCAAGCACCTTAACCGCTAAGCCATCCCTCCAGCCCCCATGTTTGAATATAAGTTCTGCCTAATAAGGAGAAAAATCCCTTAGACACAGAACTTTGGAGGGAGGAAGACTAAACGCTGCCTTGGCCAGGGTACCAGGAGTAAGTATATCACCCTTAGCAGGAATAAACTACTGGGTGTGATTAAGCCATCACATGTATGTTTCTAAGGTGGATGGCTTTGATGTAGGGTGAAAACCTTTAGCTAGAAAAGGCTTCCTCATTTCTTTTCTAGTTTGTTATTTTACAGTGGAATTGGAAAACAAATTGCGCTTGCCCTCAAAACCCAAACAGCATATTTAGTCACTTAAAAACAAAAATTAAGAGCTGGAGAGATGGCTTAGCACAGTGCCAGAGGACCCAGGTATGAATTGTGACTCCCCGGTGCCCAAGTAAAGCCAGATGCACAAAATGGTGCATGTGTCTGGAATCCACTTGCAGGGGCTAAAGTGTGTGCCTAGTGAGCCCATGCTCTCTATCTGCCTCTCTCCCAAATAAATAAATAAAAATATTAAAAAAATAAAAATATAAGCCGGGCGTGGTGGCGCATGCCGTTAATCCCAGCACTTGGAAGGCAGAGGTAGGAGGATCGCCGAGAGTTCGAGGCCACCCTGAGACTACATAGTGGATTCCAGGTCAGCCTGGGCTAGAGTGAGACCCTACCTCAAAAAGCCAAAAAAAATAAAAATTTTAAAAATACATATAAATAAAAATAAAAATACTAGCTCCATTCTCCCAGTAAGTAGGACCTGAATGGACTTGTTTTTCCAATTCAATTCATTCAAATAAGGGTTGTAATCCAAGTGTCAAAGTTCTCAGACATGTCTGACACAAAGTGCTCATAACTGCTGGATAAATGGATATTTATGATGGGGAAAATGAACAGTTAAGATTGCACAAAATCCAAAAGGAAAGAGACCTTTGCAGGGGACTGCATGAGGAATGGTTCAGTGTGATAAGAGGAATGCAATTCAGTTATAGCAAGAAGTAAACAGAATGGTGTGTAAAAAAAAAATATCTGGATTGGAGGGAAATTAATTTAAAATAGCATGAGGCAGGCTGGAGAGATGGCTCAGCAGTTAAGCTTGCCTGCAAAGTCTAATGATCTGAGTTTGATTCCCCAATACCCATGTGAGGCCAGATGCACAGAGGGCACATGCATCTGGGGTTCATTTACAGCAGCTGGAGGTCCTGTTGTGCCCATTCTCTCATTCATTGTCTCTCTCTCTCCCTCTCTCTCTCTCTCTATCTCTCTCTATATATATATTTCTCTCTCTCCTTGAAAGTAAATTTAAAAAAACCACGAGGCTCCGTAAAGATGCAAGGAGGGAGTGAAAACGGGAGGTGGGTCAGTGAAGAGACTGTGGCGCTGACGAAGTGAATAGAAGTTCCAAAGATCTTCTTATGCCTGGTCCCTAATTCATGTGGGCCTGGCTGACTTGCCACCTAAACATGCCCTTTCAATTTTATAGAGGAAATTGAGTCCCTTAGTTGTGACCTCCCCTCTTTTCTCTCCTTCCCTCAACACCTACAAACTTATCTGCTTCTGACTTTCCTATATCCAATGTAGTCACTCCCCCATTCCCCTTCAACACCGTAGCCTTGGTCCCCTAGCTTACACAGGAAGGCCTTTGTTCTCCCTATTCCTGGCCATCAGTAGAATCGACCCAGATAGCCCTAGCCCACCGAGCTGCCCTGTTTCTAATAGCCTTAGGCTCTGAGTCCTGTTCTTTCTTCCCCATCCTTCCTTAACTTCCATCACAATTTAAGCTCCAAACTTCATCCTTGCCCTGCCCTCCAAAATGTGGCCTCTGATCAGCTTTCTCTGAAGTATGATACCATAGCCAATCAACAAAGGGTTGCCTCAGCCTGACTTCCCACAATGCATCCTCAGGACTCTCTGCATGACCCCACGCATTCAAAAAGCCGCAGACAGTGAGCATGCATGCCCTTTGCTGTTGAGAGGAGCTTGCTCACCCACATCCAACCTCCTTCAAGGACTTTTTTCCTTCCTTTATTTGGTCTTTTGATATCACTGGGACAAAGTTTTCAATTCGACTCTATGATACTGAAGGGATGGAGGAAAGACACTCTGATATATCGATCAATATTTGAGGTGAGATTCAAGAGAAAGAACTAGAACATTTAATTGTGAGACTGTGCAGAGAGAATCACTGGGTATGGCCAGATAGGCTTCAGGAAAATAGATCTGTGAATACCCAACATATCATATCATCTGAGACTCTGTGTGTGAATATATACATGCATGGATATATGCACGTATATATGTCCATGTGTGCACAGGTGTGCAGGTGCGTGGGTTTGCATACATGCAGAGGCCACAGGGCAACCTCAGGTGTTGTTCCTCGGGATCTGTCCATTGGCTAGACTGACCTAGGGGTTGACCTGTCTATGACTTTCTGGGTTGACAAGTATGTCCCACCACACTAAGTATTTTCACATGGGTACTGGTGGGGATCAAACACAGGCCCCCATATTTATAAGGCAAGCACTTTACTTACTGAAACCTCTCCCAGAGGGAGAAATAAGATTGGGAAGCTTCTGAAAGTCTAAATTCCAGCCAGACATTTTCAAAAGCATGTGAATGTGAGAATAAGCAACTGATGAAATCAGAATACAAATGATCACAAACAGGAAAAGTGCTCAGTCTTATTAACAATCAAAGGAATGCAAACTATAATAAAAGACATTATTTTGTCTAGACAATTGGCAAAAAATTTTAAATTGTACTGATAAAAATGCAAGAAAACCAGCAATGGTTGTCTTAAATACTGGTGGGGGTAGCACTGTCACCTCCTTTTTGGGAAACAAATTAACAAAATGCATGAAAATCATTGTAATACTTCAGGATAATTGTGTAAGACTAAATGATATGGGGAAAATGACATACAGGTAGGTGAAAACAGTTTACAAATTATGGGCTGGAGAGATGGCTCAAATGGTTAAGGCACTTGCCTGTAAAGCTTAAAGATCTGAGTTCAATTTCCCAATATCCACATAAAGCCAGATGCACAAGGTGCTGCATGCATTTGGAGTTTTTCTGCAGTGGCAAAAGGCCCTCTCTCTCTCTCTCTCTCTCTCTCTCTCTCTCTCTCTCTCCCCCTCCCTCACTCTCTCTCACTGTTGCTTAAATAAAACAATTAAAAGTTTACAAAACAGGATAGACATATGCTTACAGGTATCCATATACACACACACATATATATATATACACATAATATTTGTATAACTGTGCTTAGAAAAATATGAAAGACATCAAGGAAAGTGTTAATATAAATTATCTCTGAATCATGGGAGTTAAAGTAATTTTTTTTCTTTGATGATTCTGTTTTCAAACTTCCTATATGTTGAAATTAATACTTAAATGCATTAGAAGAAAAACATTAGAAATCTCCACATTTAGAAAAACTGACTCTTTAAAGAAAAGTGGAGAATTGAGAGGTACCTGAAGAGGGAGAGAAGGCTTAGCAGTTAAGGCACTTGTCTGCAAAGCCAAAGGACCCAAGTCCAATCCCCCATTTCCCACGTCAAGCCAGATGCACAGGGTGGCACATGCATCTGGAGTTCATTTGCAGAGGTTAGAAAGAAACCTGCAGAAGACAATATAAACAAAGGGCATTTGGCTAATACACTCAAGACTTCAGAAATAATTTGAAAGATAAGAAAAGTGAGCACAAGTAAAGGTAGACGTAAAAGCCTGATTTGTACAGTCAGGAAGTCCAAGGCCAACATGACTTGAGACTTGCAATCTATGTGCAGCCTGCCTGAGAAGGTGGTGTGTACACTGTTTGGGGCAAGTGGGATAAAATTAATATAACTTGAGTTCTGAGCCTAGCAAACATAGAGTGCAATAAAAAAAATAACAGTGGATGCAAAATCAGAGTCCTGGGACTAAAGAGATGGCTTAGTGGTTAAGGCACTTGCCAGCAAAGCCAAAGAACCCAAGTTCAATTCCCCAGTACCTATGTAAAGCTACCTGAACAAGATGACGCATGCGTCTAGACTTCATGTGCAGTGGCTAGAGGCCCTGATGCGCCCATTTTTGCTCTTGCTCTCTCTGTTTCACACACACACACACACACACACACACACACAAATAAATAAATAAATAAATAAAAGAAAACAAAATAAGACTGTTCTGGCTTCAACTCCAGCCATTTTTAGGGGCTTCTAACACACACACAAATAACACATGCTTTTAGCACACTACACCCCCAGTTCTTTTCCTATGCCTTTTGGAGTCCCGAGGGCAAAGAAAATCATGCCAAACACCTGGCTTTATCGCTGTGGTTGCAGCTTTTCTCCTTTCTATTCAACTTCCTGTGTGGAAGCATCAGGAGAGTCACACCAAAGGTGGCAGCTACTGGTGTCACTACAAGAGCCGCCATCACTTCTCTGTTGTGATGCCAATCCTGCCCACGGTTTGCCCTCTCAATGACCCGCAGTCCCACTACAAAATAACCTGTCAGCGCTTGCCTGCTTTTGTGGCAATGCCTCCTGCCTCCCCCGGAGTGCTGGCCTACATCATGGGGTCTTCATCACAGAGGACAGCTGTCGTGACACCTGTGGAGCTACGGTCAGATTTCTGCACAAGTGTCCTTGGGACAACCTCTTGGCCTCCACCATCGCTCCTTTCTGCCCTCTCTGAACAGTCCCTGGAGAGTTAGACCTTCAAGTCAAGAAGCACTATTGATGGGCTCGATAGATAGCTAGGTGGATAAAATGCTTGCCGTGCAAGTGTAGGGACTAAGGTCAGATGCCCAGAACCCATGTAAAGCTGGGTACAGTAGCGCACCTTCAGAATATGGGAGATGGAGATGGGAGAAGCCTCAGAAACCTGTGAGCCAGCTAGCCTGCAGTACACAGAGAAGAACAACAAGAAACCCTGCCTAAGGGTAGGGTGAGGTCCAATGCCCAAATTTATCCTCTGACCTCCACACTCACACCGTGGGACATGTGCACCTACACACACATATAAACACACACATACAAAATACACACACATACACAAAGCACACACATACATACACATAAATACACACATACACAATACACATACATAATATACACACATACATACACATAAATACACACATACATAACACACACATACATACACATAAATACACACATACACAATACACATACATAATACACACACATACACAAAACACATACATACACATAAATACACACATACACAATACACATACATATTACACACACATACACAATACACATACATACACATAAATACCCACATACATAACACACACACACACACACACAAACGCACTATAGATCACACAAGCTTCTAATTCTACAATGAATGTTTTTTAGGGTAAAGCTGAGATTCTCGCTATACTAATAAAGGCCAATGAAAAACCATGATCCTGCTCTTATTTTTCTAAAATGTTTTTTTCAAATATTTATTTATTTGCAAGCAGACAGAGAGAGAAGGGGTGCACCAGGGCCTCCAGCCACTGCAAAGGAACTCCAGGTGCACATGTCATTTAGTGCATCTGGCTTTAGATGGGTACTGGGAAATCAAACCCAGGTTGATAGGCTTTGCAGGTAAGTGCCTTAACCACTGAACTGAACCATCTCTCCAGCCCCTGCTCTTATTTTTATTCAAGTTCTTTGAGGAAAATAAAAGATCTTCTGAAATAAGCAGAATATTGGGGGGGGGAGCTGTCAAGGTAAATGAAGTCCTGATTTGTTCCCTAATTAAGCAGGAGCTATGCCCACACAGCACTCCAGTAAAAATCTGAAGATGAGATTACAACAGGTAATTAAACAGGAGCTATGCCCACACAGCACTCCAGTAAAAATCTGAAGATGAGATTACGACAGGTAATTAAGCAGGAGCCATGCCCACACAGCACTCCAGTAAAAATCTGAAGATGAGATTACGACAGGTAATTAAGCAGGAGCCATGCCCACACAGCGCTCCAGTAAAAATCTGAAGATGAGATTACGACAGGTAATTAAGCAGGAGCCATGCCCACACAGCACTCCAGTAAAAATCTGAAGATGAGATTACAACAGGTAATTAAGCAGGAGCTATGACCACACAGTACTCCAGTAAAAATCAGAGGATGAGATTACGACAGGTAATTAAGCAGGAGCTATGCCCACACAGCACTCCAGTAAAAATCTGAAGATGAGATTACGACAGGTAATTAAGCAGGAGCCATGCCCACACAGCACTCCAGTAAAAACCAGAGGATGAGATTACGACAGGTAATTAAGCAGGAGCCATGCCCACACAGTACTCCAGTAAAAACCAGAGGATGAGATTACGACAGGTAATTAAGCAGGAGCCATGCCCACACAGTACTCCAGTAAAAACCAGAGGATGAGATTACGACAGGTAATTAAGCAGGAGCCATGCCCACACAGCGCTCCAGTAAAAACCAGAGGATGAGATTACGACAGGTAATTAAGCAGGAGCTATGCCCACACAGCGCTCCAGTAAAAATCTGAAGATGAGATTACGACAGGTAATTAAGCAGGAGCCATGCCCACACAGCGCTCCAGTAAAAACCAGAGGATGAGATTACGACAGGTAATTAAGCAGGAGCCATGCCCACACAGCACTCCAGTAAAAACCAGAGGATGAGATTACGACAGGTAATTAAGCAGGAGCCATGCCCACACAGCACTCCAGTAAAAATCTGAAGATGAGATTATGACAGGTAATTAAGCAGGAGCCATGCCCACACAGCACTCCAGTAAAAACCAGAGGATGAGATTACGACAGGTAATTAAGCAGGAGCCATGCCCACACAGTGCTCCAGTAAAAATCAGAGGATGAGATTACAACAGGTAATTAAGCAGGAGCTATGCCCACACAGCACTCCAGTAAAAATCTGAAGATGAGATTATGACAGCTGGTTACAGCTGAAGAGCCGCAAGAACACAGGGAGGTGCTGGCGCAAAAATGAGCATCCGTGAACAAGAAGATGATCAATTGCCTCATCGCAAAGGCAACAGTGCATTTGTTTTTCTTTTTTAGAATTTATTTGAGAGAGAGAGAGGGCAGAGAGAGAGAGAGAGAGAGAGAGAGAGAGAATAGGCACACCAGGGCCTCCAGCCACTGCAAATGAACTACAGACGCATGTGCACCTTGTGCATTGGGCTCACGTGGGTCCTGGGGAATCGAACCTGGGTCCTTTGGCTTTGCAGGCAAACGTCTTAACTGCTAAGCCATCTCTCCAGCCCCTGCATTTGTTTTTCTGAATGTGGTTGTTGTTCATGTAGGCTTCAGACCAAAGAGCACAAGACATAACCTTTCTTGATTTCTTGTCATTATTAATTATTGTTATTTTGATTTCTTGTCATTATTATTGTTATTGTTCATGTTCTTCATTACTACTTAACTTCTCAGATGTGGGCCTCCATTCCCAACAGAAAAGAAGTTCACCTCAGTCTTCCCTGAGATGGCTCCATGCCCCTGGCCTTCTCAAGACCCGTAAGGCAGGTGAGGTGAGGTCTGTGTGGTTGGGGAGAAAGGAGGTTGCAGATTCCAGCTCCCTGTAGAAATCCATTGTTCCTTTCCTTGTCTAAAACTATTAAACTGAGGCTGGAGAGATGGCTCAGTGGTTAAAGGCACCTGCTTGCAAAGCCTGACAGCCTGGCCTCCATTCCCCAGCACCCATGTAAAACCAGATGCACAAAGGGAAGGGTACACCTGGAGTTTGTTTGCAGCAGCAGGAGGTTCTGGTGTGCCCACATTCATTCATTCTCTCTCTTTCCCCTTCTCTGTCTAATAAATAATTCATTTTATTTTATTTTTAAATATTTTTTATTTATTCATTTATTTATTTGAGAGAGAGAGAAAGAATGGGCATGCCAGGGCCTCCAGCCACTGTAAACAAATTCCAGATGCATGCACCCGCCCCCTTGTGCATCTGGCTTACATGGGTCCTGGAGAGTCAAACTGGGATCCTTTGGTTTTGCAGGCAAATGCCTTAACCACTAAGCCATCTCTCCAGGCCCCTCAAATAAATAAATTTTAAAAATGTTAATCTGTTCAAAAAGGGAAACAGAAGAAAAATAAATAACTGATTAGTAACCCTGCTATACCATTTTTTTTCATAAAAGTGACATGTTTATTGGAAAAATACAAAAATAATATGAAGGAAAAACATCTGTAGAATAACACAGTGGATAATTTTCCATAAGAACTAGATTGTCAAAGCTCAAACACTGGCTATCCAAATTATTAAGTCAGTGGTTTTGAAGTAGTTGAATCTCCCTTTACTCATTGTTAAAATACAGATCATAATAAATAAATAATAAATAAAATACAGTTTTATTCCATGTGTTTAAATACTATTTATGCTCACAGTGTCCAGTGTATCAAGATTTCCATAGAGTAATTTAAAAGAGTTTTATTTTATTTTTTAAACACATTTTATTTTATTTTATTTTATTTTATTTTATTTTATTTTATTTTATTTATTTGAGAGACACACAGAGAGAGAGAATGGGTGCATCAGAACCTCCGGCCACTACAAATGAACTCCAGACACATGTACCTCCTTGTGCATCTGGCTTACATGGGTCCTGGGGAGTCGAACCTGGGTTTTAGGCTTTGCAGGTAAGTGCCTTAACTGCTAAGCCATTTCTCCAGCCCAGATTTTTATGTTTTTGACAAAATTGGCAAATATGGTCAAGATTCCAGTGGAGTCAATATATTCATAATCTACCTAAATATGATAAAAAGCTTAGTGCTGTTCCTATAGCAGATTCTGAAATTTGTCTGGGTTTAAATCTCATCTTTCTCACAATTAAGAGCCCAAGGTAGGGGACTTAAGCTTTCTCTAGCTGGGTTTTTCTAATGTGTAAAAATGCTGATAACAATTTTAATCTAGTGACAGGGGTGGTCAGTGCTCACCAGCTGTCTAGTGCTGAGCTCTAGGCAGGTAGATGAGGTTGTGCAATTAATAAAGACCAGTCAGAGGTGAGTGTCATGTGATATGAGCCGGGCATGGTAGTGCACACCTTTAATCCCAGAACTCAGGAGGCAGAGGTAGGAGGATCGCTATGAGTTCAAGGCCACCCTGAGACTACATAGTGAATTCCAGGTCAACCTGGCTAGAATGAGACCCTACACACACACCAAAAAAAAAAAAAAAAAAAAAAAAAAAAACAACTTCTGGGCTGGAGGGATTGCTTAGTGGTTTTAAGGCGTTTGCCTGCAAAGCCAAAGGACCCTGGTTCAATTCCTCAGGACCCACATTAGCCAGCTGCACAAGGTGGCGCATGCATGTTTGTCTGCAATGGCTGGAGGCCCTGGCATGCCCATTCTCTCTCTCTCTGTGTCAAATAAATAAAAATAAATATTTTTAAAAAAACAAGTTCTGGGTTTCTCTTTCTCTTCCTTTGCAATGGCAGCCTTAGAGGTCATACACTCCAGATGGTCTAGTTAAAAGACCAAAAAAAGCCCAGATTCTCAAGTCACCGTTTGAGGAAAACATCTACCTTGGAGAGTTGCCCAGCCCACACTGGGATCTGATGGGAATGAAAATAAACATGTATTGTGCTAAGCACTGAGACTTTGAAGTTGATCTGTGGAGACAGCTAGAGCTGGTCTCTTGGCTAACTGTGGCCGCCATGAAAGTTCATCTGGTAAGTGTTAAGTGATATTTGTCGTCATCACCACCATCATCGTTGGAAAAGGACATTGAGGCCTCAGAAGGTTCAGGATTAAGTCCACACTTGCCACTTACTAGTGATAACAAGACATGTCATCTCTCAGAACCCCACCTGATAAACAGAGGACAGTCCTGGTCTCTACTGTTTTTATGAGGATTCATAGGGAAAGATGGTGAAAACCTTTGGTGGACGGAAAAATGATTATTTGATTGTTTCTAATTACTTTCCTGCTTCTGTTAGAGCATCCTTTGGGGAGCGCGTGTCCCTGTCCGGTTGATGGTTGATGGTTGGTTACGTGACTTGCTTTGGCCAATAGTGTGTGAGGGGATGGAACACGTGCACATTTGAGCAGAGGCTGAAGAACAATGGCAGTTGGATTAGCAGTCTCTTTCTCTCCCTCTGACATGAGAAAAGCATAACCCACCCTGGGACTTCTTCCTTCTGGCTCTGCACTTAAAATGTTGGGGCTCAGAAAATAATACCCCAAAGTGAGTTCCCTGGAGTCAGCATATTCTGAACTATGTCCTGATCTTTCCTCCCTCAAGACAGGCTATGGAAACTCAGATTTCTCTTCCCCAAGCAAACCACAGAAACTAGTATATCTTCTTTTTCTCCACAAAGTGGGGCATATATCCTAAAAACATCACCCCTTCCACACCACCACCACCTTTCTGCCTTGGAGCTGGCCATAAAGAAACTCTGACACATAACGTATCATCAAACCGTCACTTCAGAATGGAGTTTTTTTCCCCATACCAAGGAGGAGGGACTGCTCCACTGACACCTGATTTTTTATATTTTATTTATTTCTTTCTCAGGAAAGAGAGATAGAGAATGAAAATGGGAGTGCCAGGGCTTCTAGTCACTGCAAATGCACTCCAGATGCACATGCGACTTTGTACATCTGGCTTTTCATGGGTACTGGGGAATTGAACCCAGGTCTTTAGGCTTTGCAGGCAAGCGCCTTAACCACTAAGCCATCTCTCCAGCCCCAGAGACCTATTTTCTATTCACCCTGGCCTCTTCACATGGCTTTGCCCAATCATGTTTATAACAACTGTCCATGCCTCATCAAATCTAAGTATGAAAATAGATTGGTCACCTTGGGTCTTTGAGTCTTTAAATATAACAGCAAACAAAGTGACTCTGCTTTTGTCTTATTAAACTATCTTCTGGTGTCCATCTTGAAACTTTATAATGGGTGCAAAAGTGCTCACCCTCTTTTCTGCCCCACACAAGCACAAATGAACCAGGGTCACATCAGAACCACAATCCACACAGATTGCAAGTTGATCCCTTCCTTATTGGAAGCCCTACTGTGTGTAACAATGCACTATGTAACAATACACAGTGTTATATAACACAACAATATAGTGCATATGACAATATGCAACATAACTGAACTTATTAATTAATAGACTAATACTAAGGTAGATGAAGGTTTCCAGAAAATTATTTTCCAATAGTTTTTTTTTTTTTTTTTTTTGGAGAGAGACAGAGAGAGGGGAGAGGAAGACAGATAGAGATACGCACGCCAGCAGTCTCTCAGCTGCTGTGAACAAAATCCAGATGCATGCGCCCCCTTGTGGGCAAGTGCAGCATTGCACCCTTGCATCACTTTGCATCTGGCTAAACGTGGGACCTGGAGATTGGAACTGACATTCTTAGGCTTAGGAGGCAGGTGCCTTAACCTCTAAGCCATCTCTCCAGCCCTAGTTTGTCTTTTTATTTGGTGTTTTTCTAACCAATACTTCTTTTAATCAGTTATTTGAAGGAGGAAATATCAGTCAAATGTGTATATGAGAAAATCTTGAGGGGGCTGGGATATAGCTCAGTGGCTGAACACTTATCTAGCATTTGTGAGGCCCTAGGCTCAAGCCCAGTACCACCAAAATTTTTTTAAGTCAGTAGCTAAGATTTGCATGACAGAATCAAGACTCAAAAGAAAAGGTGACATTTAAGTGGGGGCAGAAATATAAGTTCCTCACATCATTGTACGATAAGGAAGATGGTAGATTTAGTGAAAGTCACATGAATTTTTATTTGCTAGCAGAATCCAGGACAAGAGTATGAGATTGTTGTCAAAAAACAAACAAGGGCTGGAGAAATGGCAAAGTGGTTAAAGTGCTTGCCTGCAAAGCCTAATTATCCTGGTTCAATTCCCCAGGACCCGCATAGAGTCACATGCACAAAGTAGCACATGCAACTGGAGTTTGTTTGCAATGGCTGGAGACGTTGGTGCGTACATTCTATGTGTGTGTCCTTCTCTGTGGTTGCAAATAAATAAATATTTTAGAAAAAAGACAAACAAAAGCAGGCCCACAGATCTTTTCCCCATCTTTATTGATGATTTTTATACATGTATGTAGTGGACTGTGCTCATGATGTGCCCTTGTTACTTCCTGTCTCTTGTCTCTCCCCTTCTAAGGGACCTCCTCCTCTTTCCAACTAGTCCTTCTTCTCCTCTTCCTCCTCCTCTTTCTCCTTCTCCTCCTCCTTCTTCTCTTTCTTCTTCTCCTCCTCCTTCTCCTCCTCCTTCTTCTCTTTCCCCTTCTTCTCTTCCTCCTTCTTCTTCTCCTCCTTCTCTTTCCCCTTCTTCTCTTCTTTCTCCTTCTCCTCCTCTTTCTTCTTCTTCTCCTCCTCCTTCTTCTTCTCCTTCTTCTCTTTGTCCTCCTCCTTTTTCTTCTCCTCCTTCTTCTCCTTTTTCTCCTTCTTCTTCTCTTTCTCCTCCTCCTCCTCCTCCTTCTCCTCCTCCTTCTTCTCCTTCTTCTTCTCCTTCTCCTCCTCCTCCTCCTCCCTCCTTCTCCTCCTCCTTCTTCTTCTCCTTCTTCTTCTCCTTCTCCTCCTCCTCCTTCTCTTTCTCCTCCTTCTTCTTCTCCTTCTTCTTCTTCTCCTCCTTCTTCTTCTCTTTCTCCTCCTTCTCCTTCTTCTTCTCCTTCTCCTCCTTCTTCTCTTTCTTCTTCTCCTCCTCCTTCTTCTCTTTCTCCTCCTTCTTTTCTCTTTCTCCTCCTCCTCCTTCTTCTCCTCCTCCTTCTCTTTCTCTCCTCCTCTTCCTTCTTCTTCTCTTTCTCCTTCTCCTCCTCCTCCTTCTTCTTCTCTTTCTCCTTCTCCTCCTCCTCCTTCTTCTCCTTCTTTTCTTTGTCCTCCTCCTTCTTTTTCTTCTCCTCCTCTTTCTTCTCTTTCTTCTTCTCTTCCTCCTCATTCTTCTTTTGGCCTCCTCTACCATCCATGACAAAATATTGAGGGGCTCAATACTGTGCAGGTAATGACAATCACTGTGACATCATAAATGCACCCTTCAGTTCATGTCTGGAGGCATCATTCCAGAGCACTCCTCCCATCCTCTCTCTGTTCTTACATTCTTCCCACCAACCCCCTTTGCGACAGTGTTCCCTGAGCCTTGGAGGAAGTGATACTTATGCCCAATTTAGCACTGAGCATTCAACAATCACTTGTCCTGAGCACTTCTGACAAGTTTTGAGTCTCCCCACTTTGACTATAGTTTTAGAAATATGACTCCCCAAATAGTTGGTTTCATATATCTTCACAAGCATGGTCATGTCTGTTTTTAAAATTCTGTCTTAAAGAATAGATCCTGGGCTGGGGATATGACTCAGTGGATGAAGGCACTCACTTGCAAAGCCTGCCAACATAGGCTTGACTCCGCAGTACCCATGCAAAGTCATGTGCACAAAGTGGAATTCTTTTCCACCTGGAGTTCTTTTGCAGTAGCAAGGGGCTCTGGTACACCTATTCATATTCTTGCTCTGCTTGCAAATATAATCAAATAAATAAATTTTAAAAAGAATAGATCCTGGGCTGGAGAGATGGCTCAGTGGTTAAGGTGCTTGCCTGCAAAGCCTAACAATGTGGGTTTGGTTTCCCCAGTACCCACATATAGCCAGATGCACAAAATGGCACATATATATGGAGTTTTTTGCAGTGGTTGGAGGCCCTGGCATATCCATGCCCATTCTCTTTTCCTCTTCTCGCTCTCTCTCTCTTCTCTCTGTCCCTCTTTGTGTGCAAACAAATAAATAAAATATTTAAAACATAGATCCTAAACAGAAAGACCTAAATTTGCTTTAACACTGAAACAACAGTAAGTAATCTGCATAAGGCATGTGAAATCTTGTAAAAAAAAAAAAAAAAAAAAAAAAAAAAGGAAACTTAGGAAGGAGGAGAGAAGAAATCCAGGAGATTACCAATGGAGGGAAATTTAAATACTGGAAGTTAAATATCTGAATTTAAATAAGGCCTGGAATTATTCTGCATGACTCTGAGATGCAAAACAAGGGCATGGGGAGTAGATAAAAAGGGATTTTCAAATATTTTATTTATTTATTAATTTGAGAGAGAGAGAAAGAGGGAGAGAATGGGCACTCCATGGCCACTGCAAACCAACTCCAGATGCATGTGCCACCTTGTGCATCTGGTTTACATGAGTACTGGGGAATCAAACCTGGGTCCGTAGGCTTTGCAGGCAAGTCCTTAACAGCTAAGTCATTTCTCCAGCTCAAAAGGGGATTTTTCAATTTTAAAAATTCCCTTCAAAATTGAAGAGGCTTTGGGCTGGAGAGATAGCTCTTGCCTACAAAGCCTAACAACCTGAGTTCAATTCCCCAGTATCCATGCAAAGCCAGATGCACAGATGGCACATGCATCTGGAGTTTGTCTGCAGCAGCTGGAGGCCCTGGCATGCCCATTCTTTCTATCCTTCTCTGTCTCTCCTCAATTTGCTTGCAAAGAAATAAATGAAAGTATGAAAATATTTTATAAGAAATTAAAGTGCTGCTTAGGAGAGACCCATGGGGAGAGCCACGCAGACGCACATATAAAGATTTCCCTCAGTGACGACCAAGTTTCCTCTAACTGTGAAATTGAAATCAAAGCCAATTTACAGTGTGCAAAACTGGATTAGGTCAGATTAAGCCTTGCAGAGACTATTAAAAATGCACAATTTGTAGTCCTGATAGCAAATGAATTTTGCTTACCAAAGAGAAGCAAGAACAAGTATTAACTGAAGTGAATTCTACTCTCACAAAAGGGGAGCCACCCTTGCTCCCTCAGAGCCCCAACAGCCGATGGGCTCTTGATTTTAGGTCTAGACAGATGACAAGTAGACGTTCTTTGGCAGACTGTTTTAAATATGGCATTTCCAGTTTTTTAAAATTCTGTAACAGAACGGAAGATGGCTACAAGACTTTACAGCTCTTCCCAAATGGTAAAAGAAAGGCGAGTGGCCAAGACAAATATTGTAACATGAGGCTGGGCCGGAGGAGAAATGAAAAGATTAGTCCCTCCTGAAAGGAAGGTTCTCTGGAAGTAAAAGTTCATGCCAACCACAGCCACACACGTGGTACCACCAGCCCAAGGAGGGTTTTAATCAGCAGAAGTTCACTCCAGGCACATATGCCAGCTGCTTCCTGCCCACCTGGAACGTGCCATTTTCTGAGAGTTGAGAGACAGGAGGTTCATTCATGGCCAGATGAAAAAGCAACACACATTTCAAGTGGCAGGAGTCACATTTCTACAGGTTTTCCTTCTTCCTCTCATAAATCTCAGTCTCCATCTTCTCCCGAGCATAATCACCCCCATGAGGGGATTATTAATACACCAGATCTCATGAGGGTCTCTCGCAGGGCATCGTAGCAGCTCTACTTCAAGACACATGGTCATGGTCAGGCCCGTAAACAGCTCCATCACCACACTGGCCCAGAACATGAGTGCCTGGCACTCGAGTGTGTGCATCTTGTCGAAACTTTCTCCTGCCACTCCTCTCTCTGCCCTTGGCCCTCAACACCCAGCCTTCACACACACCCAAATACTTTCATCATAGCCCCTGAATTCTCTCGGCTCGTTCAGCTCCTCTTCTGCGTGCAGTCCCACTGCTTTGGCTGTCACGCACGCTCAGTTAACTGGTAGTCATACTTCAGGTGGATAAGGCAGATGTTCTCCCATACTGTGTGCCTTGACTCTCTGTAAATCATCTTCTGTGCGTACCAACAACTGTCTGCCTCTCAGCAACTTGCCAGGAAGGTCACAGCCCAGGCATGACTCTCACCTAGTGAGGCTTAGAAATTGCTGGATAACTGGAGCATCCAGGTTACCAGCCCCCAGCCAGATAGTCCTCAGATCTGGTCAATACGGTTTCTTGGAGAGACTTCCAGAGGTCTTGATTTAAGGCTTGATTTGCCCACAGAAAATACTGGCACCTAAATTCACCTACTATGTCTTCTCTTTCCCTTTCCCTCCCTCCCTTTCCTTCTCTCCCCATCCCTCTCTCTCCTTTTCTCTGTATCCCTCTCTCTCCTTCTCTCTCTGTTCCTCTCTCCCCTTCTGTCTCCTTCCCTTTCTCCCTTTCCTACTCTTTCCTTCCCTCTCTCTCCTTCCTTCCTCCTCACAGTGAGTCCTGGAACCTGGCCCTAGCTAAACCTCTTTTATCCTTCTAGCTTTGTCGCACCCAAACCCAGATTTAAATAATAATAATAATAATTTCTTGCCAGGCGTGGTGGCGCATGCCTTTAATCTCAGCACTTGGGAGGCAGAGGTAGGAGGATCGCCATGAGTTGGAGGCCACCCTGAGACTACATATTCAATTCCAGGTCAGCCTGGGCAGAGTGAGACCCTACCTCGAAAAACCAAAATAAATAAATAAATAAATAAATAAATAAATAAATAAATAATTTCTTTCATTCTTTTGAGGACAGGTCATGAGCGTTCCCTCCTCACCAGCTTCTTAGGATAGAAGTTGAATTTATTTGAGACCATAATTTCTTCTAATGTAGTGACCTAATACTACAAATTTCCTTCAAAGCATTAGTGTTGTTTTATCTTATAAATGTTGATCAAATATAGTATGATAAATAATTCAAAGTATTACCAGAGCATTTGAGTTGAGTTTTAAAGGATTTCTTTCTATGTACAGAAGAAGGTAGGAGTATTAAAATCCCAAAGAACAATAAGCCTTGATTCATGCATTGTTCTAACCCTTATAAAATGTGCGTGTGCGTATTTAATAATTATGGTCTGCAGGGCAAGCTATGATTTTTTTTTTCATTTCTCAAAGTAGAGTCTCACTCTAGCCCAGGCTGACCTCGAATTCATTATGTAGTCTCAGGATGCCCTTGAACTCATGACTATCCTCCTACCTCTTTCTCCTGAGTGCTGGGATTGAAGATGTGCGCCACCATGCTCAGCTTAAGGTGCTATTTTTTTTGATATATATATATATATATATTTACTTTATTTTTTATAATTTTTTTGTTGACAACTTCTATACTATTTTTAAAAATATTTTTAGGTGAAAAGTGTTCATGCATAAACATACTGTGATTTGATCATAATCCCCTCACTTCACCTTTGTTTGCCCCATTCCCTCACCTCACTCCACTGAATACCCTCTTCTTTCTAATTGGACCTTTTTTTTTTTTTTTTTTTTTTTTTTTAGAGAGAAAGACAGAGAATTGGAACACCAGGTCCTCAGCCACTGAAATCCAACCACAGACGGTTGTGCCACCTGGTAGGCATGTGCAACCTTGTGCTTGCTTCACCTTTGTGTGTCTGGCTTACATGGGATCTGGAGAGTAGAACATGGGTCCTTAGGCTTCTCAGAAAAGTACCTGAACCACTAAGCCATCTCTCCAGGCCCCTCTTCTATATTTTTAAAAACTTATTTTTGTATTTTATTTCTTTATTTCAGAGAGAGACAAAGAGGCAGATATATAGAAAGAGAATGGGTGTGCCAGGGCCTCCAGCCACTGCAAATGAACTTCAGACACATGTGCCACCTTGTGCATCTGGCTTATATGTTTCCTGAGAAATTGAACCTGGGTCCTGGGCTTAACTCCCCAGTACCCACATAAAGCCAGATAAACAAAATTGCACATGCATATGGAGTTTGTTTGCACTGGCTAGAATCCCTGGTGTACCTACCTATTCTTTCCCTCTCTCTCTTTTCTCTCTCATCAGCCTCTCTCTCTCTCTCTCTCTCTCTCTCTCTCTCTCTCTCTCTTTCTCTGTCTCTCATAAATAAATAAATAATAAAAATTTTAAAAGAATTTTGACAAAAATATCCCGTGGAGATAGACAATGCTGTTCTCTGAACCCATAGGTGGTAGCAGTGTCATGGGTGGGATATCTCCCAGGGAGTTTGTGGTTGGAGAGTCCCTTGAGGCACCCAAAACAATACAAGTTATTGCAAAGGCTTTTGGTTGCCCACCAGAACTAGATGGTAAGAGCCTATTGCTGAAAACACCATGCGCATCAGTTGCAAGACACTGAGAAATCACTGGAACGGAACTTGAAGCCTCTTGGTGGCTGGCAAGTTGTCTTGGCACTGGGAAGTGCTATGCAGGATGCTGAGAGAGGAAAATTACCAAG
This sequence comes from Orientallactaga sibirica, assembly GCA_036365145.1. Lineage (NCBI taxonomy): Eukaryota > Metazoa > Chordata > Mammalia > Rodentia > Dipodidae > Orientallactaga > Orientallactaga sibirica. The sequence continues at coordinate 3,241,868 of JAEOAD010001846.1, forward strand.
AGTCTAACCCAACTGTGCATACACCACGTGTCCCTCCAAAACCAACTGTGCACACACCACGTGTCCCTCCAAAACCAACTGTGCATACACCACGTGTCCCTCCAAAACCAACTGTGCATACACCACGTGTCCCTCCAAAACCAACTGTGCATACACCATGTGTCCCTCCAAAACCAATTGCCCAGGCAAGATGTATTTACATATGCTATATTGACAGGACGGTTACAGGGTAACCAATTGCTCTTTGATTGGATTTGAGGCCCTGTAGTAGAACAGCTTCAAGTCACTGGAATGAACTTCCAAAGCAGGCACAGTTATTGGAGGAAGGGGAATTATTTGAAGCTTACAGATCTGGAGGAAGCTCCATAATGGCAGAAGAAGTTGGCTCCTTTTCATAGTACCAAGGAGAGAGAGAGATCCCCACCAGCACCACAAGCAAGCACACTTCAGGAACCCCGGACAGAACTCAGGCACTTCGCATATCTTTAGCTGGAAATTCCAAGTCGGCTCCCACACTTCCTCCAGCCCTGAGGCTGCAGATCTAAATTACAAGCTTTAATAAACTCCTGAATATATTGGGGGACATCCATTCAAACTACCACAGGCTCACTCCATAGGAGAGAATCAATGACTGGTACATAAAACCTAGTCAAAAGCCTGTGGTTGAGGACTAGAGAGATGGCTTAGAGGTTAAAGCACTTGCCTGCAAAGGACCCAGGTTCAACTCCCCAGTACTCACATAAGGTAGATACACATGGTGGCATATGCATCTGGAGTTCGTTTGCAATACCTAGAGGCCCTGGTACAGCCATTCTCATTCTCTCTCTCTCTCTCTCTCTCCATATATATACATACATACATACATACATACATACATACATACATACATATGTGTGTGTGTGTGTGTATAATTTTTTTAAATAAGAATCAACATTACTAATTTTTCTTCCTAAGGTGCCAGTGTGGCTCAGCATAGAACTAAGGGGCAAATAAGTTGTTACATTACATGGAATGCTCTATGGCAATGAGAGTGAATTAAAACATACAATACCAAGGATGAATCTCACAGATAGGGTGCTAAATACAAGGGCCATGCTCAAAAGTGAAGGCATTGGTGATTTTATTTACGTCAGCACTAATATAGGTCCCAGAATTCAGGATATTGCCCCAAAGTGGTTGTGGTTGATTCAGGTGCTCACCATAAACTTATGGGTTCTAAATGCTAGGTCCCCAGATGGTGGCAGCTTCCTCTTGCCAGTGTTGGGCACACTCTCCTGTTGCTGTTGTCCATCTGATGCTGGCTAGGAGGTGATATCCACCCTCTGCTCAGAACCATCATTTTCCCCTGTCATCAGGAAGCTTCTCCTCGAGTCCGTAAGCCAAAATAAACCCTTTCTTCCTACAAGCTCCTCTTGGTTGGGTGCTTTCTGACAATGCAAAGTTGACTGCAACAGTGGTATAAGAGATTTTTCTAGAACTAAAGGAATATTCTATTTCTTAATCTATCTGTTACCAGGATTTGCAAAACTCATCAATCTTTTTTTTTTTTTTTTTTTTTTTTTTTTTTTTAGGTAGGGTTTCACTCCAGCCCAGGCTGACCTGGAATTCATTCTGTAGTCTCAGCATGGTATCAAACTCACGGCGATCCTCCTACTTCTGCATCCCAAGTGCTGAGATTAAAGGCGTGCGCCACCATGCCCGGCTTGTTGTTGTTGTTGTTGTTTTTTAGAGGTAGCTTCTCACTCTAGCCCAGGCTGACCTGGCATTCACTATATCATCTCAGGATGGTCTCGAACACATGGTGATCCTCTTACCTCTGCCTCCAGAATGCTGGGATTAAAGCGTGTACCACCAAACCCAACATCAATCCTTCCTTTATTATTTGTATGCTTTTTATTATATTTCCCAAATTTCAATAAATTTTGTAAAGAGTTGTCTTAACTCAGAAGCTGTGTGTGTGTGTGTGTGTGTGTGTATATGTGTGTGTGTGTATATGTATATGTGTATGTGTGTATATATGTGTGTGTGTATATGTGTGTGTATACACACACACATATATATATATATCTGTTAAAGCAGATCCTAGATGTTGGTGGGGGTGGGGGTGGGGATGGGAAGCCGTCAGAGCAGTGAGGGAAATGTTAGGGCACTACCTTATTTCTGGGCTTCTGTCCTGGACTAACCCTAAGGCCAACATAAGTCACGTACATTCTTCATTATTAAGCATGACTAGCACACAACCCATGCCATGTGTTCCACCCGTTCAGCATGTTGGACTGTCGGTCAGGAGCTAACCCTCCAGCGGGCATGATTTTCCAAGTATTAATTACAACTGCTGCCTGCTCAGATTTTTTTTCCTGGGAATAGAAGAGGACAGCCTAGATGTCATCTGAATCCTGCAGAACCTTTCCTCTAGAAACAAGGCCCCACCGTATCAGATATGACACAAGGCTTCCAAGCAATGGTGCAGGCAGCCACCCAGGAGACTGGTAGCCATCGCTGAGCTGAGCCCTGTCAGTAGCACACATGGCTGTCAGCGAGACCAGCCTAACCTCCTACCACCCGCAGCAGGAGCCAAGAGCCAACGGAAGCAGGAGAGAGCGGTTACATGAACTGGGACCAAACATGGTGAACAGTGGCCTAGTTCTTTGGTGGGAACTAAATCTTCCCTGGCTTCTTTTTAAAACATATTTCATTTATTTATTTATTTATTTATTTATTTATTTATTTATTTATTTATTTGAAAGAGAGAGAGTGCTGGAGAGATGGCTTAGAGGTTAAGGTGCTTTCCTACAAAGCCTAAGGACCCAGGTTCAATTCCCCAGGACCCACATAAGCCAGATGCACAAGGTGGTGCATGCATCTGGAGTGAGTTTTCAGAGGCTGGAGGCCCTGGCACACCCATTCTCACTCTCTTTCTCTCTCTTTGCCTGTCTCTCTCTGTCTCTTTCTCTCTCACACACAAATAAATAAATAAAAATAAAATATTTTTAAAAAGAATAGGCAAAGGAGGCTGGAGGGATGACTTAGCATTTAAGGTGTTTGCCTACAAAACCAAAGGACCCCAGTTCAATTCTCCAGGACCCACGTAAGCCAGATGCCCAAGGTGGCACATGCATCTGGAGTTCGTTTGCAGTGGCTTGATGCCCTGGCATGCCCATTCTCTCCTGCTGTCTCTGCCTCTTTGTCTCTCCCTCAAATAAATAAATAAAAATAAAATATTTTTTTAAAGAATAGACAAAGGAGTTTTCTTCTTTCCTGGGCACCCAGGGATCACTAACAAGCCATCACGTGTCTCCCTGAAAGGAGGCCAACCAAGCACCTGCCTCCCAGCCAGACTCGGGGCCTACAGCCTGGGGGCTACCGGCCAGTGGAAAACCTGCCAGTTCTGCTTTTTCCAGAGAGATTTCTCAAAGCAGCTAAAGGCTGGCAACCTGGACTGTCCTTGAAAACACTAGTTTCAAATGAAACGAGCCTGTTCAAAAGGACAAATACGGCCAAGTTCCAGTCATAGGTGGTACTAGAGTGGTCAAATATATATGTGGGAGATGAAGTGGTGGTTGCCAGTGGGGGTGAGCATTATTGATGAATAGACGTAGGGTTTCAATTTAGGGGGATAAAAGAAATCCTGGAAAGGGTGGCGGTGGTTGTGTAACCATGTTAAAATATGCTTCACGCCCGGCATGGTGGCGCACGCCTTTAATCCCAGCATTGGGGAGGCAGATGTAGGAGGATCACCAAGAGTTCGAGGCCATCCTGAGACTACATAGTAAATTTCAGGTCAGCCTGGACTAGAGTGAAACCCTACCTCAAAAAAGAAAAATATATATGCTTCACGCCACTGAACTGTAAAAATGGCTCAAGTGGTAAATGTCACATTATGTATATTTTACCATAATTTTTAAGAGGCAAAGAGAGAGAGGGAGTAAGAGAGAGAGAAAGAGAGAGAGAGAATCGGCACACCAGGGCCTCCAGCCACTGCAAATAAACTCCAGACCCATGTGCCCCTTGTGCATCTGGCTTACATAGGTCCTGGGGAATCGAACCTGGGTCCTTTGGCTTTGCAGGCAAGTGCCTTAATGACTAAGCCGTCCCTCCCACCATCCCCCTGCCCCGACCACACACACACATGCTGTGACATCATCTTGTCCCCAGTGACTTCTACTCCTTGGGCTCTGCATGGGCCCAGGTTTACTAGTAGGTTAGCTGGAGTTTCTTCAAAATGTATATTTGAACCGAATATTTTTTCATCATTCCTACAATATATACCTGGTCACCACACACCTATGAGGGGAGTGACTGCCATGAGAATGATATTAAAATACTGAACCAAAATATAGGATGAATTACTTACAAATTATGACAGCCATGAACACGATCCAAGGAGGGGAGCAGCCAGGCATCTCCAGTGACTTTTTCTGCCAAAGCCCTTACTCAACCAACTCCTTTCTTTTGTCTTTTCCTCACAGATATTTCCTCTTCAAAAGTAGCCTTAGGGGCTGGAGAGATGGCTTCGTGGTTAAGGTGCTTGCCTATGAAGCCTAAGGACCTAGGTTCGATTCTCCATTACCCACATAAGCCAGATGCACAAGGCGGTGCATGTGTCTAGAGTTCGTTTGCAGTGGCTAGAGGCCCTGGTGCACCCATTCTCTCTCTCTCTCTAATATAAATAAATAAAATCTATTTTTTTAAAGTAGCCTTAGGTGTTATGCCCAAGACAAAATTATATTTTAGGGGAAAAAAGCCCAAACTCATTCCCACAGAGGTTGAAAGTGAAAATTTTAATTTGTCAACACTGGCGGGGATATTAACTCAAAGATTTTTATCTGTGGGCATACCCTAAGGAGAAAACTCCATGTGGGAGCTCGGGGAGTTGGAGCTCGAGGACAGGAAGGACTGAAGCAACTCCTGAAGGAATGTTCACCGGCTCTCCACTTCTCATCCATCATGCACACTTGGGCTTTCCCTCTGTGGAGATGTCTTTCTGTAGCGCCCACCCACAAACTCTTGATCACAAGTGAAAATAAAAGACCAAAAATTGGCTGGAGAGATGGCTTAGTGGTTAAGGCACTTGCCCGCAAAGCCAAAGGATCCTGGTTCAACTCTCCAGGACTCACGGAAGCCAGATGCACAAGGTGGCACGTGCATCTGGAGTTCATTTGCAGTGGCTGGAGGCCCTGGCGCGCCCATGCTCAATCTCTCTCTCTCTCTCTGCCTCTTTCTCTTAAATAAGTAAATAAAATAATTTTTAAAAAAGACCAAAACTTCTGGAAAATATAGGGTGACTTTCTTTTTTGACATTCACTCTATGGAATACAACATCCTGTTTTATCTTTGCCACTGTATTACAACAGGGGAGAACTTTGCTATTCGCATTTGACAAATATGGAAACATATGCCTACTTGAAAGAGGAAATAATTGTTTGTTTTAATGTCTATATAAGTACATATGTAATCTTGGCACTGTTGGTTTTCATTTTTATTTTCAGTGCTTTTATTTTGTTTTGCATGTTACCATTTCTCTCCTTCCATTTCTAATTTCTTCTCTTTCAATCTAAAATTCCAGTATCCCCTCACACCCAGACAAGAGAGTACAGAGCCCAGTTTAGTCAGAAAGCCTGGTGTTAAAATCTACCACCTGTTAGTTAAATTGTGTGTGTGTGTGTGTGTGTGTGTGTGTGTGTGTGTTTGCAGCATAGAGTCATGATGTGAGAAAGGATGCATGTGTGGGGCATAAATCCTATCTAATACATCTCTCATGTAACAAAATTTGGAATAAAAGTCTTTAAAAGACATCCAAAAATATAAATCTGAATTAAGAAGTATGAGTACATTCTACCCCGTTCTGTCTGGATCAAAGAAAATATTTTGACAATTCCAATTGTATCTACCCCTCCAACACTTGGCATGCAGTAAACACCAGTTCAACAACAAATAGATGTTAAACACTGCAATGGAATTGGAAACACAAAAATTAATAGATTTCGGCCTTCACGCTCAAGCAGTTCACAGTCCAATAAAGGACATGGTTGAGCAGACAAGTGTATGAGCAGTGGATGGTGCAACACAGAGATGGACAGGAAGGTTGAGGTCACGCACACAGGGCTGCCTGATAGCAGTAGAAACACGGCAAGAGACAAAGGGCGAACATGGACAGTAAGCGGGAAGGAAAAGCCCATCTGGGGACGCAGAGGCCTAAGTAAATGTGTCACTTTGGGGTGTAGCCAGTGGTTCGCGGCTGGAAAAGTGGGTAGGCGAAGGACTGGTCCAAAAGCTGGTCCAGGGCCACCTGGAGGTGTGTGTCTATCTCTATTAGTCTTTTTAGTATTTTATTTATTTATTTATTTATTCATTCCTTTGAGAGAGAGGGGGGAAAGAGAGAAAGAATGGGTGTGCCAGGGCCTCCAGCCACTACAAACGAACTCCAGATGCATGCGCCACCCTGTGTATGTGGCTTTACATGGGTAGGGGGAAACGAACTGGGGTCCTTAGGCTTCACAGGCAAGGACCTTAACCACTAAGCCATCTCTCCAGCTCAGAGACTTCTGCGCGTGTAAGAAGACATCATGGAGACACACAGCGAATCACCCAGGTGAGTATGCCACATGAGAACAGCCCCTGGTTCCTGCAGGCTGTCCCCACTCGCCCGCCCCGTCTCGCATCCCCAAGGCTTTTTGCATGCCCCTGCTGTCCTTGATCCAACGCAGGCTGCCTCTGAATCCCACCTCTAGGCTTGTGTGCAGCTCTTTGTCCTTGTCATCATGGAGCAGTACACCTTTATTTAAAAAAATACAACACCGCACTGGGGAGCAGCTGGGCCTTTGGAAGTCATAAATGTCCTTAATGGATCCGTAGGTCAAGTGCTTCCAGGCATCTACCCGGGTCAGCTGGACACAGACACAAGTGGCCTGCCTGCCCCAACCCAAGCCACACGATGAGTAAGCACAGGCTGTCAGTGATACGCTCTGGGCTCAAGTGTCTCAGGACTAATTGCCTGCAGGTCATAAACAGAAAGAGTACATTCACTCTCCCTACCTTAGGAAACCTTTCTTTCTTTCTTTCTTTCTTTCTTTCTTTCTTTCTTTCTTTTTTTGATATTTATAACATCTTTATTTACACTTTCCAAAATATAGAAGCAACTATGATATTCTCCAGCAGGTAAAAGGATAAAGAAGTCGGGTACATCCATTCAACTGGATGTTACTTTAAGTTAAAATTAATGAGTTATTAAGCCAGAAAAATGCATGTGGGAAATATAAATCTATACTAAGTAAAAGAAGCTAGCCTGAAGAAGATGCCCTAAATGGTTTTAATTGCCATTTTGGAAAAGATATAATTATGGCAACAGTAAAAAGATAAATGGGAAACCTTTCATTTAATGAGTTTTTTTTTTTCATAAAATTTTTTGTCTGTAATAAGGATGTACCTGGATACTAGCTACAAAAAATGTTTATAAAATCATTATGGCAGCAAAAAAAAAAAGTCACAATAAATCTGAATTTCGAACAATAGGACAAATAAAACCCACCCTTAATCATAGAATATCGGGCAACTCCTAAAATTCTGTTCTATAAAAAGATCTACTGATATGAAAATACATTAACAACAGAACTTACTACAAATGTGCCCCCAGTGACCAGAACGGCCCAGACACATGGAATGCATTCACTAAATACTTGTTGACTGAACTGATCTAAAACATAGAAAACACATGTGGCAAAGAATTACAGTGCCATATTTCTCTAAAAGAGAGAGATCTGGAAAGAAATCATCAACATGTCCCCTGTAGTTTTCTCGTTTTCTCTGAGTGGGTCACATGGCATTTTCACATTCATTTTTTTTGGTTCAGCTGTGTTTACTTCCCAAGGCCACCTATGAATTTAATACATGTATGTTAGAATAACATGACATTATCCATCTCTAATCCTACATGGAACTTGAATTTTTGCCAACAAAGTCCAGAGTGCCTCTGGTCTAGGTGTGGATTAACCCCTTGGCCTTAACCTCTTGATTAGCCTGGGTCCTGTCCCAGCCACTCATGACTGAACAGAGCAAAGCTTCAGATTGCTCCCCAACGGGCAAAGGACCTTTCATTGCTCTCCACATAGAAACGGGCCTGTCCACCTTAGCAGTTGGATTCTTCTCCTCAGCACACCAAGCTTTTCACCCAGTTTCTCCATGGGTAAAGCACCTGTAGAGGTCTCACTCAGGTTAAACTGTGACTGCCCTGGAGAGAAACACAGAGTATTCAAAAACATTGAAACTCTGTGAAATCAGCTTGTGTGAATTGCCTGGGACCAAAGTGGGGCACATAATCCCTTCCTGGCTGAGCTGATTGGCTTAGCACACTGACGATTTTATGGCCCCAGAAGTCGTTCTCTGATTGTGGAGAAAATGGAGTTGCCATATGATCTTAAACCATAGTCCACACAGCCAAGGGCCACAAGAAGAAATTCGGGAGGCAAGCTATTTTAAACAAATGGTCTTGTGAGTATCAGGATCCATTTTCTGTCTAGACTCCCGGTGACACCTGTTGCTTATCCATCCTGTCCCGGCATACACTCCTCCTCCCCCCACAGACAGCAGTTCAGGCAAAACAAATCAGGGCCACCTGACCGCCTGAGTCGGAGCCACAGGAACAGCGGCCAGGGAAGTCCAGGCATCCAGTGCTCTGGCACAGCCTGCTGGGCCCCCTGAGGGCTCTGCTGCCAGGTGTTAATGAGCCACGTGTGGGAAGAGAGCGGAGCTGGCAGAACAGTGTAGTAAACTTTCAATATGGCGAGAGACTGAGTGTCTGCCAGGCAGACCATCAGGAAGCAGGTAAGAGATAAGAGTATTCTAGACCAACCAAACCCTCCAGATACAATTAAGTCCCCTTTGTCACAACCCAACTACACGGTTTCCTAACCCGTTATTGAATCCTTCAGAGGGCCCAAAAGCTAAATACCTCCTCGAATAGCTCAATATTTGGGAGCTAAGCCCCTTGCTGTGGCCTTTGATGCCCTCATTCCATGTAGAAAGTTCTATAGAATGAATCCTGTGTCTGTCTTATGCAGTTAAATGCAACATATTTCTCTACTAGATATATAAAACAATTCAGATCCAATTGATAAAAAAGCACGGGACATCTGGAGAAACCTGCCAATTCTTTGAGGCAGAAAGCCTGTGTTTTAACAAGTCCCAAGTTAACAACAGAGAGCCAACATGACAAAGGATGGTCCTTAGAAAATTTTAAAACACCTCCATACAAGAGCCCAGTAGAGATGGCACCCAATCCAACCTAGATTGTGGATGAAAGTGTGCATGCGCGCGCGCGCGCGCGCGTGTGTGTGTGTGTGTGTGTGTGTGTGTGCGCGTGACCCATTCTTAAAATATTCCCAAACACAAGCTCGCCATTCTATATAGCAAGGTACTCACATCACCATGGAGTTTGAAAATTTTAGTTGAAATCTTGCTTTTTAAAAACTGTCCAGTCCTAAGTTAGTCATGCAAACCCTCCCTGGAGAGACACACATTTAACTTGAATCTCAAAGAATTATTAAAGATAAAGTTTCAAGTAACATCAACTGAACATCAAACCCACCAAACAGGCAAGAAAACAAGCTCCCTTGATCAAGAGTCAAGAGAAAGAAAAAGCCACATAGAATTAGAACCACAAAGATTTCAGATGATAGAATTATTAAACAGAATATAAAATGAGTATGTCTCAAGTTTTTTTAAAGTTTTGAGTGTGGCAGAGGATAAAAGAAAGCTCATGAAAATCAATTCAGCTTGGAGAAATAATAAAACAGAGCTTCTAGAAACAAAAAGATGCAAGAATTAAAATGGTAAACTCAGTTCATGAGTGAGACCATAAAAACTCAAGATGGGATAAATACGTTGGAAGATAGACTTAAAAATGCACAAAACAAGGCTGGAGAGATGGCTTAATGGTTAAGGAGCTTGCCTGTGAAGCCAAGGAAACCAGCACCAGACAAGGTGGTGCATGCATCTGGAGTTCATTTCCAGAGGCCGGAGGCCCTGGCCCACCCATTCTCATTCTCTCTCTCTCTCTCTCTCTTTCAAATAATTAAAAAGGAAATTTTTTAAAAAAGTAAAAATAAAGGAAATAAAAATACACAAAACACAGCACAGAAATGCACACTAAAAAATTACAAAAGATGTTCCAGGATTCCAGGAGGCTCTTTCCCTGGCCTGTGAACCCCAACTTTTAGATTTTTGTCCATTCCAACAAAGAATTGAGGAACTGGATTCCAAAAGGGTTAAATTATAAGGTTTATATGAGAAAATTACTATCCAGGGAAAGGTTGGAATGGTGAAGGGGATTTCCAGGGAAATTGGAAAGGGGCCAGAGCTTAAAGGAACACACACACACACACACAGAGAGAGAGAGAGAAAGAGAGAGTAGATGAGAAGTAGAGTGGGAGAGTATAGAGGAATACACATACTCCCAGGTGGGAAATGGAGCAAAAGAGTGTAAAGGCTTTCTCATTCACTTTTGGGAAAAAAGACGCAAAGTGATAACTTAGTTAAGGGTCTTCTAGCTTAGAAGAGAGCAAATAAAATGAAAAGCAACCCTTCCCATCCCAACCCAGCGATGGGGCTGGGGGCTTACCAGAATGGGGACCTGATGGTTCCAGCATCAGGAGAGATGAACAGCTAAGGAAAAAGCAGACCTTGCCCGCCTGGTAACCCAGGTTCAATCCCCCAGTACCCACATAAGCCAGATGCACATGGTGGTGCATGCACCAGGAGTTTGTTTGAAGTGGCTAGAGGTCCTAGCATGCCCATTCTCTCTCTCTCTCTCTACCTCTCTCTCTCTCTCTCTCTCTCTCTCTCTCTCTCAATTAAATAAATAAATAAATAAACATTTTAAAAATATTTTTTTAAAAAGCATTCCCCAGCACAGGTCATGACTCACACAAGCTGTGTCCCTATTGCAGGCAGCTAGGCTGGTTGGAAAAATCTTTCTTCCCAGCAATTTTCAACTGCTTATAGATCCATGGGAAGGATTTTTGTGGATCTTGTATGTTTTAGAAGCTTCAAGAGCTTGGTAAGGTTACTTACTTCCTGAGTTACATTTCATTTACTTCCTGAGACTTAGGAGTCTCCTTCCTTCTTCCAGGAGCGAATGTTTCAACTCAGAAGAACTAGCTCCACAGTCCTGCCTGGAGTTCCTGTGTGAAGAGCCAGGTTCCCAGGCCTGTGCCATTGGGTGGTAGTGGGCCCTTTGAGAGGTTAGGCATCCAGGAAGCTCTTGGCTCACTGGTGTATGCCCTTGAAATGAATTGATAAGCCATAGCCCATCTTCTCTTTCTCCTTTTCTTCCCATTTGCGATGTAAGTTTGCTCTACCTTGAAATATTACTCTTGCCACTGGCTGAAACAATGAGAAACAGAGTGTAGGAGTGTAACCCCCAGAATTGTGAGCCCAGATAAGCCTTTGTTTCTAAATTCATCATGCTATCTGGTATTTTGTTAAATGTATTATGAAGCTGAGGAAGACACAAACAAGATGTGCATTAAACATGGAAGAAGATGGGAAAAGGAACAGGAGTAAAGCCCCCCTTCCACTGCAGGCCCAGGGGTTTCTCCCACTCAGGCCTGACCAGATTCTACCTCCATTAACTCATCAGAATTATCATTTAAATGCCTTTAATCCCAGCACTCGGGAGGTCGGGGGATTGCCAAGAGTTCGAGGCCACCCTGAGACGACATAGTTAATTCCAGGTCAGCCTGGACCAGAGTGAGACCCTACCTCGCAAAACCAAAAAAAAAAAAAAAGAATTGAATTGTCATTTAATTGCCAAATACACCAGTCTACTTTGAATATGCAGATCTCAGCTACAAGCTCTTTGGAGTCAGATTCCTCCCTAGATTTCAGAGTGGTAATTTTCCCTGCACATTTCTTTGATAAGACTGAGAAAGGGTGTTGATTTTCAGGTTTTTAAAATTGGGTTTTTATTGCTATGATTTTTTTAAAATTATTTTTTTGCTTTAATTGTACTGAGGGGTTTCATTATGACATTTCCATATGTGCATATAATACATTTTGATTGTGTTCACCCTCGCTATTTTCCTTTCCCATCCCCTCCTTACTTTTAATTTTTCAAATGGGAGTAATGACTTTCAATCTAAGAACAAAAACCAAAACTACTAAAGCTCTTCTAGTCAGAAAAAAAAAAATTAAAGCAAGATTGGTAAAATATAATCATTACTTAAGTTAAAGGAAAAGATTTCTTTATAAAATCTCTACATTGGGGTATACTTAAAAGTTGTTTTCACAATAAAAGTTGGTTTTGATTTTAAAAAATTTTAAGAATCTGAATCAGGGTAGCTTTAAGTAATAAGTAGAGCAGAGAGACAAATTAATCAACTGTGTTTATTATTTAATAGAAAGAAGACAATAGGCCAAGATAATTAGGATACAGGGATGAATAGTATTATGTCCTGACTTCATAATACTGTCTGCAATTTGGAGAAGAATCCACACTAAATAAATAAGTAATACTGACGCCAAGGGTTCCAAAGAGAGAAGAATGGTAACAAGTAGAGAAGCTGGTCTGGGAGGTGACAGGAATTCATCTCGGAGTCCCCAGAGGAGAAGGTGGCAGAAGCTGTGCTACACCTATCACCCGGAGACCCACAGCCTGGACACATACCCTGACCCAGGCAGACTAGACTCAGGGGCGCCTCCAGAGGTTGCACAAAACCAGATGGAAAGATAAAAAGGGTGAGAATATTTCAGAAGAAAGCAAGTTTTCTAGAGGTGGAACGTTCTAGCAACCACCTAAAGCCCCAACCCTCCATCCCCAGGTATAGTTTGACAATGATGTGGAACTCTGTCCATTCATTTTTATTTTCTAGAATCGTGACCTTCTTCATGACCTATTCGTCTTCACCACTCAAATTCTCCTTGGAGATCAGTGAATCTGGGACTGAATTATACTTTTGTCCCTAGTGTGATACCATAGGAAAAGAACTGAAATCTCACACTGGGCAGATCTAGGAAACGGGAACTAGGCAGCTCGGGAAAAAAATGAAATTTTGGAGTTCTGCACTCAGTCATGCCGTGATCTCAGCATATGAACTAATGAGAGCTGCATGAGTCTTGTCTACAACCTGTTTTCCATGAGGAAAATAGAAATTAGGCCACTTTTTACCAACTCTAGCACAGACTATTAGTAAGCAGGTTGAATAATTATGTCATATAAATGCTCATTATTGATTTACAATATAACTAATGATAATTAATAATGGTAATTATTAAAATTAGATTGATACAGCATTTAGGGCAACATCCAAAAATTCCCAAATTATAATTATCAATCTATAACTTTAAAAATAACAATTAATCATCATTATTATTATTATGATTATTATTGTTAAATGATAATGATTTGTAATATAATGTCATGTGTTTTATCCAGCTAAGTGAAGCACTAATCTATTATGGTAAAGATAATAATGCTAATAATGAAAGAATAAAGATTGCTCATCATTTCTCATTATTAGTATTTAAACGTCCAAATTAGCTAAAAACGGGTAAGATAAAACCTAAGAAAAGCACATAGCACAGTAATTAGTTGGTAGCATCAAATCAGGATCCAAGATGGAGAGCCACTGGTTCATAGCACAGTAAGACTGCCCCTCTCACTTTCTCTCTTCCCACAGTATAGTTCACAGGCAGTGTCTACTCAAGAGAAAAGACAAAGAAGATCTCTTTTTCTTTATCTCTCTGTCTCTCTTCTCTCTTCTAGCTTTTTGTTTTGTTTTGTTTTGTTTTGTTTTGTTTTGTTTTGTTTTGTTTTCAGCTAGAATCTCAACCTAGCCCTGGTGGATCTAGGACCCACTCTAAAACCTGGACTGGATTTGAACTCATGGTAATCCTCTTACTTCAGCCTCCCACGTGCAGGAAACAAAGGGGTTAGCCAACATGCTTGGCTTCCTTTTGTTTTCTAACCATGAACCCAGCACTTGGGAGGCTGAGGTATGGGAGCGTGCATTCAAGGCTAGCCTTGGGCTCCATAGCAAGATGTTGTTTCAAAAAAAAGCAGTCCCCACTCCCAGAGAATCTGATTTCATTGACCTGGGGTGGGGCTAAATATTTTTTCTTGGTATTCTTATTTTTTAATTGACAAATTCCATAATTATAGACAATAAACCATGCTAATTCCCTCTCCCCTATCTTTCCACTCCACAACTCCACTCTCCATCATATCCTCCCAATCAGTCTCTCTTTTATTTTGACGTCATCATCTTTTCCTTCTATTATGAGGGTCTTGGGTAGGTAGTCCCAGGCATTGTGAGGTCATGGATGTCCAGGCCATTTTGTGTCTGGAAGAGGTCATTGTAAGGAGTCCTACCCTTCCTTTGGCTCTTACATTTTTTTTCCGCCACTTCTTCTACAATAGACCCTGAGCCTTCGAAGGTGTGACAGAGATGTGTTAGTGCTGAGCACTCCTCTGTCACTTCCTCTCAGCACTATGTTGCCTTTTGAGTCATCCCAGAGGTCACCACCATCTGAAAAGAGAAGCTTCTCTAACTAAAATTGAGAGCAGCATTAATATATGGGTATGGACATTAAGAGAAGTGCTTACTGGGCAGTTTGGCGAGCATAATATATGCATTTAGCCATACACCAGCAGGCATTACACCACTAGGGCTCATGACATCCCCATCATAGGTTTGAAGTATCAGGCATGTATTACCTTCCATGGAGCGGGCCTCCAGTCCAATTAGAAAGTGGTTGGTTTTCCCCATAACAGACATGCCACTATTGTACCCATTGGCTCATCTGGCCTGGCCAAACTTAAGTCTTGCAATGTCCACTGTTGTTTATCTCCACTTGGTAATTTCTCTCTCCCATGGAGCTGCATACAGCATAGCTCTTTCCAGTTTTCTGTCAGCTGGTGTTCATGGAGGCGGTTTTCAGCTCAGCTCCAGCAGGATTTCTCAGTGACCGTGCAGCCCAATGCAGCCCATGAGGAGTCTTCAGCAGTAGGCTCTTATCATCTATTCCTGGTGGGAAACCAAGAGCCTCGGCAATGACCTAAATTTTTTTTTGGGGGGGCATGGAGAGTAAAGGGGGAATCAGGGATCTCCCTGGCCAAGAACTCATTAACAGATATCCTATCTGGCTAAGTTTTTGAAAGTTCTTTGAGTAAGTCAAAGATGCATCAAGAAATAGAATTGCTACTTGCAGATGTCTGGCGTCCGTGCCTGAGAATATAGATGGATTTGCACCCCCAGGGGCAAAACTGAATTCAGACACCTACCCACCCAGCCTCTGTCAATCAGTGCCATGGAGCAGAGGAAAGAGTTGTTAGTTTTAGTTGTCAGGGAATTTTCTTCATGGGAAAGAAGTACATTAAAATACCAAATTACATTATTTACATATTTCATGGTTTTTTTTTCCAACTGTGTTCCCATAGCAACCCAATTCCTTGGCTTCCTACTTTCTTCTGAGTTATTTTCCATCCTGAGCCATGCTTTATGAGTGAGGCAAACATTTTGCCTCTGAAATAACTAGTTTTGGTTATCTGCTACTTCTTTGCCAGGGAACTCAACCCTCACTGTCTCTTCCTTGTTCTTGCAAAGAAAGATAGTATCCTTTGACCAGTTTGTCTTTTTTTTTTTAATACATCTTTTAAATTTTTATTTATTTACTTGAGAGAGCGAGAGGAAGAGGTAGAGAGAGGAAGAGAGCAAGTGGGCACGCCAGGGCCTCCAGCCACTGCAAACGAACTCCAGACGCATATGCCACCTTGTGCATCTGGACTTTGTGGGTCCTGGGGAATTAAACCTGGGTCCTTTGGCTTTGTAGGCAAGCACCTTAACCGCTGAGCCTTGCCTCCAGCCCCCCTTGACCAGGTTTTAATTTGAACAATCTCTGGTTTGCTTCTGAGTAGCTGACAAATATAGAAGGTTTCCCTTAGGGAACTTGTGGGTGGGAAAGGAACCAATCGGATTCCCAGCAGTGACCCATTCACTTACGTCAATGGACAATGGGTTGCTCAGCTCTGGGGACCTCACCAAGTTTGGTCGCGCAGCATCCCTGATGAGAAGGATGCTGCAGCTTTGGAGATGGACACCCAGGAGCAACAGAAAGGAAGAGTCCTGAAGCAACCATGAAAGGGTTCCAGAGTTGCAGAGAGGAAGGGCCCGTGGGAGACCCAGACACTGAGGATGCTTTGTGATCTCACCCACACTTGGCACCCTGGTACCCGTTAGGGCTTATTTGTTTGAAGCTGTGACATTTCACTTGCTAATGGAGTTCTGCTTTGCAAAGCGGACAGGGATGCCAGGGCAGACTGCAGGAGGGAGGCACCAGGTCTGAAGCATTCATCCAGACAGCTCCCCTTGCTGTTGGCTGATGCCAGGATGGACCAGGGCCACCAGCGCCAGAGGAAACATGCAAGGCAATGGGGACCACGGGCGATGCTGAGGAATCGTCTGTTCTTGGCAGCTGACTCAGAGCCTCCTCCTCAGCGGGCCAAGCTAACCGAGGAGACTTACTCCTTTCTATCCCCAAGACCAAGACCAAGGGCTTGTGACCCAGGGGACGTCTCAGAGTGCAGCAACAAAAACCACACACAGACTTCACCTCTCACCCCACAATCTGCATGCAATTTATAAGAGCACATCCATTGCATGACCTGATTCTAGGGGTCCTCTTCCATACCCTTTGATCACATACTTATTCAAGGATAGTCTTTTTTTTAAATATGTTTTTTTGTTTTTTTTTTTTTTTTTTTTTTTTTTGCCAGTGTGATGGCGCACACCTTTAATCCCAGTACTCGGGAGGCAGAGGTAGGAGGAT
Organism: Orientallactaga sibirica; assembly: GCA_036365145.1. Taxonomy (NCBI): domain Eukaryota; kingdom Metazoa; phylum Chordata; class Mammalia; order Rodentia; family Dipodidae; genus Orientallactaga; species Orientallactaga sibirica. The sequence goes on from JAEOAD010001846.1 coordinate 3,258,689, forward strand.
CACAGTGAGTTTGAGGCCAGCCTGAGACTACATAGTGAACTCCAGGTCAGCCTACACTAGAGTGAGAGCCTACCTCAAAAAAACAAAAACAAAAAAAAAAAGTTTTTAAAAAAATATTTTATTTATTTATTTATTTATTTATTTATTATTTGCAAGGAGAGAGAGAGCGGGTGCACTAGGGCCTCCAGCCACTGCAAACAAATTCTAGAAGCATGTGCCTCCTTGTGCATCTGGCTTTACGTGGGTAGTGGGGAACTGAACCCTGGGATGTTAGCTTTCCAGGCAAGCACCTTAACTGCTGGGCCATCTGTCCAGCCCCAAGAATAGTCTTTATTAGTCAGGGTTCCAGTAGAAAACAGATGACACTCTCAAACTAGGTAACTGGAAGAGAGTTTAATTAAGGGATCCTTTACAAAGGCAAGGGCAGGGAATAGGAAAAACAAGAGGTAGCATGTTCCCTCAGAGCTAAATAATGACACCCTAAGCCTGAACAGAGCAAAATCCAGACACAAATCTGCATGGCGCTGATCGGAGCTGGGACCTGCAGTGGAAGTAGAAAGCAAGTGCATCATGAAACAAGGAGTGAGCCAAGGAAATTAAATCTCTGGTCTTCATTTTCCTCTGCCCTTACCATCTGCTGCGAGTGTGTTCCACCAAACCCATTAGCGGGATAAGAGAGGGCAGGTAGAGACGCTGAAGATACCTCAGATCATGAGTGTGATTGTTCTGCTATGGCCAGAGTCCCCTCACCCACCAGTAAATCGTTAGATGCCAGGGTCCAAGGAGCCATCAGGGAACACGGAGAGCTTACAACATGTCCAACCCTGGAAAAGGCAAGTGGAAGCTTTTTTTGCCCAAGAGCATAGAAGAGATCCTGTTAACAGAGATACAAATATCTGACCCCTGGTTGTAGCCATGAATTACATTGCTTCTTACGCCCAAAGAGAAGTCCTGAGCACAGTGCCATGGACACACACCACGAACCCACTTCACACGAACATTCTGCCCGGTTTCCTACTTGGAAAGGCAAGGGTAAAAAGAAACCCCCATTATCCTGCAATATGGCATCATTTATGCTAAGGAGATGCAGCATTAAAAATATGCAAATTGGGGGATGGAGGCTTACCAGTTAAGGCGTTTGCCAGCAAAGCAAGAGGACCCAGGTTTGATTCCCTGAGACCCATGTTAGCCAGATGCACAAGGGTGCGCACACATCTGGAGTTCATTTGCAGTGGCTGGAGGCCCTGGTGTATCCATTCTCTTTCTCTCTTTCTCTCTCCTTCTTTCTCTCTGTTAAATAAATAAATAAATAAATAAGCATATTGGAGCTGGAGAGATAGCTTAGCAGTTAAGGCACTAACCTAAGGACTGAGGTTTGATTCTCAAGTACCTACATAAACCAGATGCACAAAATGGTGCATGCATCTGGAGTTTGTTTGCAGTGACTGGAGACCCTGGCATGCCCATTCTCTCTGTCTCTGTCTCTCTCTCTCTCTTTTTCTCTCTCCCTCTTTGTCTCACTCTCTCAAACAGAGGTTAAGGCTTTGCCTGCAAAGCCAAATGACCTAGGTTTGATTCCCTAGTACCCACATAAAGCCAGATGCACAAAGTGGCACCTCTATCTGGAGTTCATTTGCAGTAGCTAAATGCCCTAGTGTGCCCATTCATTCTCTCTCTCTCTCCCTTTCCCTCTCTCTCTACTCTCTCTTTCTCTTCTGTCTCTGTGTGCAAATAAATATTTTTTAATAAATATGCATGTTTAAGAATCTGACAAGATGATACCTGGTTAGTGAAAGTCCAATGAATAAGGAAAAATCAGTTAGATTCACGGTTCCAGTTTCAGTGAAGCAGGGAGGAGAGCAGATACTCGGAATTAGATGTGCTGAAAGGTAAGTGGGTAGCACAGCACTCTTCATCTGTGTGTGTGTGGAGGTCATCGGAGGCAGAGACGGAAGGCAATAATGATTCTAAGATCGATGAAAAATGACTACGGAAGCTGTCCACAGTCTTCCTTTTAGCTTCTGCTTATATTAGGAGGAATTTGAAGAATAAATACTTCATGTGACTCAAAAAATCAGTCCAATTTTGTTCAGTGGTGCAGCCACTGGCAGGCTGCATGTGATCTGAGAAATTACCCTCCCCTCGTGCTCATGCGTGGAACCCAAAGTAAACTCAATGGGTCACATATACAATAAAAAGACATCAAAAGGCTGGAGAGATGGCTTAGGGGTTAAGGTGCTTGCCTGCAAAGCCAAAGGACCCTGGTTCAATTCCCCAGGACCCACATAAGCCGGATGCACAAGGTGGCACATGCGTCTGGAGTTCATTTGCAGTGGGTGGAGGCCCAGGTACACCCATTCTCTCTCTCTCTCTATCTGCCTCTTTGTCTCTCTGTGTCTCAAATTAATAAAAAATCTTTTTTAAAAAAAACGATCAAAGTAGAAGAGGGACTAGTGATATGAAATGTATGGGTCAATGGTAGGGTTAGGTGGAGAGGAACAAGAGGTGATTATGATAAAAGTATATTATATACATATATACAATACATTTTATGTAGACAGAAAGATGTGTGTGTGTGTGCGTGTGTGCACACGCCCGCGCGCACACGTAAGATTGTCAATGAATAAAAAAGAAATAGTTTGGGCTGGAGAGATGGCCTAGTGCTTAAGGCACCTGCCTGCCAAGCCTAAGAACACCCATTTGATTGTCCAGGTCCCATGTTTAGCCAGACGCAAAAGTAATGCAAGGGCGCAATGCTGGACTTGCACACAAGGGGGCGCATGCATATGGAATCCATTCACAGTGGCTGAGAGGCTGCTGGCGTGCCCATTCTCTATCTCTCCCTCTCTCTCAAAAAAAAAAAAAAGAAATAGTTCGAACAAATTTTAATGGCTCTGGTGAAAGTATTGCAGCTTTTCTTTATTCTATGTTCAAGCTTGTATGCAAATTGGATGATTCATCATTTACTGCAATTTATTCCTAAGAAATCTAAAATTTCATATTCTGAATTACAAGACCAGCCCAAAGTTCTATGCTAACTAGCGTGAACTGAGAACTTTTCCACAACAAGGTTATTTAAAACAATACAAAATTATCAAAGTGCTCAAAGGAAAAGCAGCAGGAAGGGCAGAATTACTGTCTCTAGACGTGGCCCTCTCTGATCCAGCAGACTTAATTTTTCATTTGCTTAATCAGGCAGTCTCTGCACTGGTCATCTGAAAGTCGCCGCTCTGTGTAGTCCATAACTATGGTGACTGTGTAAATATTTCCTCAAGTAAATATTCTTTCCCTGAGTTTACCACCTTGACCCACACTAACCTGGAAAACATATGGTCACCATGGCTCTGATACATACAAGGTACACCTGGGGAAATAACAGTACTGACAATAATGGTCAAAAATAGCCTCCCAAAGCCTTTCTCGCACCCACGAACCTGTGCTCCAGGAAACTTGATGCTTACGATGACCGTGGCTTGGAGACAGTTCAGACAAATGGAGGCATTTGTCACTTCACTTGCACTTTCACCCTCTGGCCTCCCCACAGCTAACAACCACCCCCTCTCATCTCCAAACAACATAACAAACACTGTGCACAAAGTAGTGCACGCCACTCTACTCTCGACCCCCTGGAATTTCTCTGCAAGGTAACTGGATATATGCAACAGTGTTATTTTCAGTGTGAAAAAAAAATTGAGGCCAGACAGCTGTGAGCACAATTGTTCACAAAAAGCCCATCAACTTTCCACTCTCTCATCAGCTCCCACCATAGTCGGTGTGAAAATCTCCAGAAATACAGCGTCCTTCAAAGACCTGAGTTAGTCATAAGAGGTCTTGGAGGATCACCTGTTGTCCCGTGTGGGCAGAGTCGTCTCGGGAAGCAGAAGTAAGACTGGGGCCCATTGGAGGGGGCCGGGGCGGGGATTTAAGCATCCTCCATTCACTGGGGTGATGAGTGGATGGAAAGTCATGATTTTTTTTAACCTTTCCTATGGGTAATGGAGAGTGCTCAGAGGTTTCAAGCTGGCGTGGGAACTAATCAAAGATTTCTTTCATGGCAATATGAAAGGTGAAATGGGAAGGTTAGACAACGAAACTTCAGGAAGGGATGTCAGATGAGAAGACTTTTATTTGGACCTCTCTAAAGCAATGGGAGTGAATAAGATGAAACCAGGGGATATCTAAAAGGCCTTTCAACATGGTTAATGCTGTGCAGATGTTAAAGAGAATAAGGATTGATAAGATTCCTTTGAATTTAACTATTTGACTTTGTCTGGTGTTATGAAAGCCGCAAGGACAGGATTCCATTCTAAGAAAACTTTTACTCTAATTGACGGGGCCTAAAATACCACTGAAAATATTTGGTTTACAGCCATAACAGTATTTATGGGTTTGTCCCAGTACAGGTAGCATTAGCCTTATAAAGCATAAATACACATTCTTTGCCATCTGGTTTTTTGTTTGTTTGTTTTACCTTTGTATTGTTGAGGTAGGGTCTCGCTCTAACCGAGGCTGACCTAGAATTCACTATGTAGACTCAGGTTGACCTCGAACTCATGGCGATCCTCCTACCTCTGCCTCCCAAATGCTGGGATTAAAGCTATGTGCCCCAACGCCCCATATATCATCCTTTGGAATCTGAAATGTGAGATGCCATTTTAGAGACCAGAAATGATATACAAAGCCCTCTTAGCTTATCTTCAGTCTACTCTTTTCTTGAGCAATAGTCCTTTAAACCTGGTGGGAGGGCCAAAACTCACCAAAGAAGGAAAACTATCTTTAATCTAGGAGGACTCATAAATTAAAACATAGTAATTGCTTGTGCCTTAGAGAGAGGGCCCCTAGAAGATAGAGAGTTGTGAAGGGGATGCAACTCAGTGGGAGAGAGTTGTCCTAGCATTCGTGAGCCTTGGGTTCAATCTCTAGCACTGAACCAAAAAGTGAAGAGAGAGAGATAGAGAAGGATAAAAAGAAAGAAAGAAGATGATCACACCTATGGCCATACCATCCTGAATGTGTCCAATCTCACCTGAAATGATGGTGAGAAATAAAAAGAGAAGAAAGGGGTTAGAATTTAAACAAAAAAAAAAAAGGTACAAAAATATCTTCTAAGTTGTTTAACAAATGTTTCAGGGTTTGAATATATATATGTATATACATACATAGGTATATATATTATGTGTGTGTATATATATTATCTGTCCATATATTCACTCCAAATTTCAAAAATCAACATTTTGTCCTATTTGTTTTATCTCTATATACATATTCTTTCACCCCAAACAACTGGAGAGCATATTGTTGGCTTCATGACACTTCACCCCTAAATACTGTGCTCTGGAAACAGCCCAGACACTTGTGTCTGTCCACCATGTCTAAGACCATTCTCCTACATGGTCATAATACTATTACCTACCTAAAATACTAGCTGAAATTATATACCATGATTAAAGTCCAAACCACTCATGCTATCTTTGGAAAAAATCTTCCTTTACGTCCTTGGATTCTCAGTTGTCATTTTCACTGTTTCCTATAAATGATGTAGATGCTTCCTCCTTCATCTTAATTTCCTTTCTTTAATCAATTAATTGATTTACTGACAACTGCATGCACGTAAAGAATGTATTTTTATCATAGTCACCCCATCACTCTCTCTTATATCTCTTCACCCTCCCACTGAAACCCTTCTTCTCAACTTGTCCTCAAATTCCATGCCTTTTTGTTTGTTTTTGTTTTGTTTTGCTTTTGGAATCCTCTGGGTTTAGTTCGGATTGCTTGCAGGAGCCTGTGTGGGGGTGGATACATACTGGAGCGTGTCGACATGCCCAGCTGCCACCCCATGGAAGCGTCCCTTTCCTTGTGGGAGGAGGGCATCTGAGTGGCAATCTAGGAGGAAGGTAGGAGTTCAATGACATGCATGCAAGCAGGTGCCTTTTACCACTGAACCATCTCTCCAGCCCCATCACATGGATTCAAGGAGCCATCTTACAGTACACGTGCTCATTCCTGATGTAGTGCTTTCTGAGGCAGGACTATCTGAGAACATACTTTGAATCCACTGTTATAAGCAGACTGTTAGGCAGAATGATACATATACAAGCTCTGTTAAAGCACTTAAAAATTTTGTTTTGATGGGCTTCAGAGATAGTTCAGCCTTTAAGATCCGAAGCCTAAGGACCAGGTTTGATTCCCTGGTACTCATGTAAGCCAGATGCACAAAATGGAGCACGCATCTGGAGCGTGTTTGCAGTGGCTGGAGGCCCTGGCAAGCCCATTCTCTCTTCTATATCTATCTTCCTCTCTCGTTCTCGCTCTCTCTCTCATAAATAAACAAACAAACTTTTTTTTGAGGTAAGGTCTTGCTCTAGCCCAGGCTGACCTGGAATTCACTACGTAGTCTCAGGGTGGCCTCCAACTCCCGGCGATCCTCCTACCTCTGCCTCCCGAGTGCTGAGATTAAAGGCGTGTGCCACCACGCCCGGCTTTTTACAAACAAACTTTTTTAAAATAACTAAAAAAATTTGCTTGGAGCTAAAACTAAATGAGAGCACTATGGACGATCTTCTAGTGGATGTATTCACAGAGACGTGAAGACTGTCATGAAGACACATGAGCTCAGCCAGGTATAGTGACACATGCCTCTAATCCCAGCAATGGGGACGCTAAAGCAGCCTAGGTGACAGAGTGAGGCCCTATCTCAAGAAACAAAAACAAAAGTACACAAAAGCAAAACAAGGAGTGCAGCCACAAAGATGTGTCAGCCCACACATGGGAGAAGAGAGAAACACCTCAACAGGCGAGTTCACACACGTGACTAATGACTTTCAAGTCCAACAGAGAAGATACAGGGGACCATGTGCGTTGCAGGAGAGGTACCAATTTGTTTCCATTACAAGGTTTCTAATGTGAATCTAGTGGGGTTGGTATGTGCCTGGAGCCAGGTTCAGAAACCCTTTGGAGAAGGGCTGTAAGTTTGTTTATGGTGAAAATAGGCAAATTAGGACACAAGGAGAGACCTAGCCATTTGCTACTTACATAGTCTGACTCTTCACAAAATGCTGCCCGATGTGAGGGGCATTATCCCACAGGGGCCTGTGTTCTATATCAACAATGACAAGAGGAGAAACTAGACCCTGAACAAGGGAGAGTGGAAACAAATCAAATGGGTGGGGGCATTCATCTCGAAGACTCTGAATATGTGCTGAAAAAAAATAAATAAATAAAGGTTACATAAACCATCTACCCTGGTAAAACATCTATTTGGAAAGTAAATGCTACTTAAGAGGAAGCCATGAGAAGGCCGTGCAAAATGAGAGCCAGAAATAATTGGAAAGGCGGCAGAGGAAAAGATGAGAGGGTTTAAATAAGTCCTGAAAAGCCCAAAGGCTAAGAATACCAAGATAATTTTTAAATACATGGAAGATTCAAAAACACTTGTAGCTTCAGGGAGGGTTGGCCAAAGAACAGAACCCAGAGAAAAACCATAGGAAATGGAAAAGGGGTGGTGGGGGAATGGAGAGGGGAGAGGTGACCCTCCAGGAACTCGGACAGACACACAGCGCAGACGCCAGGAAAGACAGCGAGGGAGGGAGGGAGGCAGGGAGCTCTCAGATGGAATGCAGGACACGTCTCCATGGGAAGGAAAGCAAAACCCACTATTGTGCCAGGAATAGGGGTTGGAGAGGCAACCAAACAAGCCGGGGCCAGGGAGGGCCATGTGTGGCTTTCAGCAGATGGTGATAGACTGCATTCAGTGGCGCTTGAGCACGCAGCCTCACAAGCAGACACACACGCCGGAGAACGTATGTGCAAAGGGTTAACTCAAGAAAGGAATGTGTGGCCCATCTCCATATAAACCTGTATGTCTGAGCCGCATAGTCTACTCTGGTGTCCTCTTGCTCCTCCGTTAACATGGAAAGCGTTTCCACAAAGCGTTCCTTGGGGGTTAGTTTGGTGACACGAAGTGGGATGGAGAAAACAGAACACCTTAAGTACTTCATGGCATACAATAGCTATTTCCTGATAGCAAGACAGCTTCAGCTTGGCTGGTTTCTCTCCTTGGTTTTGTTTTTATTTGCGCTTAACTGTTTTGTTGTTGCCGTCTGTTTTGGTAGATTTTGTAGAGTCAGTTTCCTGGTTTAATAATGTCACACTGTGAGCACCTCTGATTTTGAACTTCATTACAGATGATTTTAAAGCATAAGCGTGTGCTAACCTTATTATCACATCCTGAAGCAGCCCACAGCACCTTTGAGGAACACCATGCCCTTCTAAGAAACAAACAAGGTTAGCATGCTCCTATTTTGCATGCCTGTGTATTTGATTAAAAACCTGTGGGAGGAGGCCGGGCGTGGTGGCGCACGCCTTTAATCCCAGCACTCGGGAGGCAGAGGTAGGAGGATCGCCGAGAGTTCGAGGCCACCCTGAGACTACATAGTTAATTCCAGGTCAGCCTGGGCCAGAGTGAGACCCTACCTTGAAAAAAAAAAAAAAAAAAAAAAAAAAAAAAAAAAAAACCTGTGGGAGGGCTGGAGAGATGGCTTAGCAGTTAAGGCACTTAACCCAGTTTCCACTCCCCAGGATCCACACAAAGCCAGATACACAAGGTGGCGCATGTGTCTGGAGTTCATTGGCAGTGGCTGGAGGCCCTGACATGCCCATTCTCTCTGTCTCTCTATCTGCCTCTTTGTCTCAATACATTAAAAAAAAGAAGAAATTAAAAATAAAAAGAAATAAGCTTTAAAAAAAAAATCAGAGGGAGGGGCTGGAGAGATGACTTAGCAGTTAAGTTGCTTGCCTGTGAAGCCTAAGGACCCAGGTTCAATTCCCCAGTACGCACGTAAAACCAAATGCACATGGTGGTGCATACATCTGGAATTCCTTTGCAGTAGTTAGAGACCCTGACACACTCATTCTCATTCTCTCTCTCTCTCTCTCTCTCATCTCATCTCATAAAAAGAAATAAATAAAAAAAAATTTAAAAACTTGAGGGAAACATTTATATTTCTCTAACAATTAAACAAAAAGAAAAACCAGCTAGGATGGCAGTATGTATGTAATCATGATCCTCCCCTCCTACTTTTTCTTCAAATAAATAAACTCACTCATGGAGTCAGGAAATTTGAGGGAAAATACAAACATGCAGATCTATACAGGTAACACATAAAAGAGAAAAACAGCATTTATTGTCCAACTTTTACATCATACTATTAATGTTAAACAAAATGAAACAATGTATACAGAATCTTGAAGGCATTTTCAATATTTAAATACCAATATTATATAAGTTAGCTAAACAAACACACATGGATTCAGAAAGAAAATTAATACTGTGCCCCTCAAAACAATTGCATATTCCAGGCTGGAGAAATGTCCCAGCAGTTAAAGGCTCTTGCTGGCAAAGCCTGAAGGCCTGAGTTTGATTCCCCAGTACCCATGTAAAGCCAGTTGCACAGACTAGCACATGCATCTGGAATTTGCCCCTGGTATGAGCATCTCTCTCTCTCTCTCTCTCTCTCTCTCTCTCTCTCTCTCTGTGCAAATAAATAAGTAAAGTATTTTCAAAGAAATTAAATATTCCTAGCAATACCTTCACAAGACCCTCATAATAGGAGAAAATAATGATGACATCAAATTAAAAGAGAGACTAATGGAGAGAGGGAGGGGATATGATGGAGAGTGGAGTTCTAAAGGGGAAAGGGGGGAGGGAAGAGAGGGAAATACCATGGTTTATTGTCTGTAAGTATAGAAGTTGTCAATAAAAATAAAAATTAAAAATAAATAAATAAATCTCCAGTTCAGAAAAAATAAATACCTAAATATTCCACCATGATGTCAGTTCACAGTTTTTTAAATTCATAAATAAAACTCAAATATAGAGATATTCTGATAAAAATTTGTAACTATGAATATGAAACAAGTATCTAGTCATTTATTATTTTTAATGCCTGTATAATCATTTTGTAAAAAAAATTAAAACAATACAAATGTCAAAAATAAATTTCAGAAATATGTGCTAATATAGGAAAAAGACTTATAAAAATCACGTAGAACTTTAAAAGATAGTGAAACCAGGAATGAATATGTGTGATGTGTCACTCATTTTACATGGAAGAATATCACAGATATTGTGGAATTCTTTTTGTTGGTAAAAAAAAATACATTTAATTTCTATAAATAAGAAAGCACAACTATCAGGCTATTAAAAGAAACAATAGGATTCAGTAGAACAATATCAAGTAGGTGGGGTAAGTCAGAAAAAAATATATGTAAAACAAAATGACAGAATGCCAACAATCTGTGTAAATAGAATAAAGTCTATTGGTATGAAACAAAACAATACTGGATAACAATGAAATCCAAATTACACTGCTTACAAGACACACACTTGAAAGATCAGTGAGGGTCATGGCAGAGAGACTTGTAAACAAACATAATAGGAGCAACGACAGCAATGGTCAAATCAATACTAAATGCAATAAAGTTACCAAATTAGACAAATGTGTCATTAGAAAAAAGTAAAATCCACAAAGAAAGCACTGAAATTATATAATTAATTACATAATTATAATTAATTAATATAATTTTTTTTATTTTTTGAAAGAGAGAGAGAATGGGCATGCCAGGCTCTTTCAGCCCACTGTGAATGAACTCCAGATGCCTGTGCCCCCTTGTGCACATGTGTGACATTGCACACTTGAAGGCTGGAGAGATGACTCAGCAGTTAAAGGCATTTGTTTGTAAAGTCTGACGACATAGATTAGACTCCCCAGTACCCATGTAAATCCAGAGGCACAAAGTGGTACATGCATCTGGAGGCCCTTGTGTGTGCTCATTATCTCTCTCTCTCTTCTTTCTCTCTCTCTCTTTATCCAGGAGATAAATTTTAAAAAATAAAATTACTTTGAAATTCCATCTCCCTCTTGTCAGAATGGCTATCATCAAAAATTCAAGAGAAGGGCCAGAGAGATGACATGGGGGTTAAGGCGTTTGCATGCAAAGCCAAAGGATCCCGGTTTGAGTCACATTAGCCAGATGCACAAGGGGGAACATGCGTCTAGAGTTCATTTGCAGTGGCTGGATGCCATTCTCATTCTCTGTCTCTCTCTTTCTCTCTCAAATAAATGAATATAATATTTTTTAAAAGCTCAAGTGAAAGCTCTCTGATTGAATATGTTGCCCGCTCAGTCAGAGGAATTCACAGTTAATACTGAGAATCAAGTCAGAAGCCTATGGCTTGAAAGGTCAAAGACTCTAAAGGAAGCTTCTACAGTTCTTTGGATAAAAGAAGAGGAAATGGCCATCACAAAGTCTTTAAAAGGTCTATGTTTATCCCCTTTGATCCATGCTGCACTCACTCTTGGGTAAAGAAGGTGCTTTCTGCAGAGGGTAGTGAATACCGAGTTGCTGCAGGCCCGTCAGTATGACAAGAAAAATACACCGACTGCCTTGCGTAAGATGGGTTACCCCTATCATGTCAACTAGGGCCCAGGAGACACTACAGATGAAATGGTGGATTAAACATGAGTGGTGCTCTCGCTGCTGGCCCAAGAAACTCCTCTAGGGAGAAGGGAGAGAAACAGTTCCTAAGAATAAGCACTAAAACGAGTTTCAAAATTCATCAAAGCAGAAAACTAGTGACTGTTCAGAGTTCCCCACTAAAGGAGACTTATAACACACCCTCCAAGGCTCAGTGGAGGAGGGAGAAAGGAAGAACCTAAGAGGGCTGGAGGCAAGGCTTAGCAGTTAAGGCATTTGCCTGCAAAGCCAAAGGACCCAGGTTTGATTCCCCAGAACCCATGTAAGCCAGATGCACAAGGGGGCGCATGCATCTGGAGTTCATTTGCAGTGGCTGGAGGCCCTGGCATGCCCATTCTCTCTCTTTCTCTCTCTCTCTCTCTCTCTCTCTCTCTCCCTCCCCTCTTTCTCTCTCTCTTAAATAAATAAATAAAAAATATTTTTAAAAATCTCAAAACCATGTTTAAGCACATTTGAGTAAATTAAATAAACAGAAAAATAAAATGTTGACACTATATATGAAAATATCAATTGTCTCTAAAAGATGATAGACTTTTAACTTTTTTTTTAAATGTATGCAATTTTTTCTAGTTTTTCTACAATGAACATGTGCTATTTTTGTGATCTAAAGCAAGAAGAATAGATATACTTTTTAAACATGGCTACTGTAGATTTTATATCCTTCAGTTTCTGTAAGCATATCTTGACCTGGCTCTTAAAGGCATTTCATGATTTTATTTTCAAATATGTAAAGCCACACTTTGTTTTATTTGCCTTGAAATCACCTTCACAATGCTTTCCTTGCTCTTATTTTTTTTCTGAGTTGTTACTTACGTGATTCACTCCCTTCGTGACACTAATTTTTTTTTATCACATCCCACTCCACCTTCATCTTTCCAGACTGAGAGCATTAAGTAGCCAGCCTTGTAAAGAAACTCTCATTTGCTCCGTCTCTGCTTTTACAGCATCATTAAAATGACCACACAACCAGAATAGAGCAGTATATTCCCAATTTATTTTGTACCTCACTTCCACTGTGTCAGAATTATCCTCCCCGATGTAAAATATCATTTTCACTATTAGTTATAAGCATATTTATGGAGCCAAGTATATCTATGGATGACTTCTATGCTGTCCACTGGACTTGAAGATCGATTTCCATGACAACATCTATAATACAATAGCTTTTTACCTCCCAAACAAGCATAGATTTGTCTAGACTGCTCAGATAGCTCTGCATCCAAGTTCACAAGGGAGGCCCCTTATGAGTCAATAAGTGCATCTTCATGTCATTTTTCTGCTGTCAAAATGCCATCGTAAAGGGAAGAAAGGTCCCAGCTCAGCCTATACATAGTGTTAGTTTTAGGCTCTTCCACATTTGCTCTATATATACCTGCAAGTGCATGCATGCATGCGTGCATGCGTTTGTGCATCCACATATGCATGCGTGTGTGTATGTGCATATGCATTGATATGCAAATAGTCTGATACAGTCTCATTAGATATACAGCGTTACAAGAAAGAGAGAAAAACAAAAACAAACAGGAGTTCTATTGTTTGTATCTAAGCCTAAGAGCCTGGGATGAGGAGGGAAGATATTCAGGAGGCTGGAGGACACACGGGTGGGACACAACTCGGCAACTAATCAAGTGATCTAGGCAGGTCCTGTGTGGAGAAAGATGTTAAAATGCGACCCAGTGTGATTCCTGACAAAACTGGATAGACAATGAATTCTAAACTTGGGATTGTCAATACCTAAGATCTCAACAGGAGCAGTTGTTGGAACCACCTTCCAAGGAAAAGCCCAAATGGCCCATTTAGCACTACAAAGATCCCAAATGGGGGCTCCCGCAGCTGGGGGCTCACATCAGCAGCTGCTAGACACTCATCAACAAATCTCGAATACATCAGTGGCAATAAATCCGTCATTCGGTGCCTTCTGGGCCCCATCCAGTAAATGACCAAAATGAGGTCTACAAAGAGTGAATCATGGGTTTCTAGTGTGAAGGCAGGAAAGATTCTTCACTCTGGCACTCACAGCCTCCAAACCAACTCGGCTCAGAAGACCAGATGACCGGGCAAAGAGTGTCTCTGAAGCCATCACCAAGGAGGGCATTGTCATAACATTTACTACATCTGCCAACAGATTGCCCCATGACCTGGAAATGGGCTCTTGTCAAGACCTATTATTGTATTAAGGCTAAGAGACCAACATCTAGAACTCTCCACGAAACCCAATTGCCTCTTAAAACAATTCTGTTCTTCCTTGATCTTACAAGAAGCAGATCGGTTTCATTATATCCATACTTGTGCTAAAACTATATTTAAAGCAAGAGAATGATAAACACAAAATTTTAGGATTACAACTGCCTCTAGTGGGTGAAAAAGAATGAAAATACATACGTAGGCATATAATTGATATTTTTATTTTCTAGAATGCATAATAAAGTAAAATTTTTAAATCATATTATTCTGTTCTTATAACACTCAGCAATATCTGTAGTTTTCCCAGATCGTACTCAAAATTACATTCTTTGTTTTTGTTTACTCTAGCCCAGGCTGACCTGGAACTCACTCTGTAGTCCCGGACCGACCACCAACTCACAGTGATCCTCCTACCTCTGCCTCCGAATTCTGGGATGTTTTCATTTGCCACCACACCCAGCTATACTCTTTAAAAAAAAAAAAAAAAGATTTCCTTATTTGCAAGCAGAGACGGGGTGGAGAGAGGGTGAATGAAAGGGAATGGGCAATGCCAGGGCATCTTGCCACTGCCAATGAATTCCAGATGCATGTGCCACTTTGTGCATCTGGATTGACATGAGCACTGAGGATCTGAACCCAGTCGTCAGGCATTGTAAGCAAGTGCCTTTCACCATTGAGCCATCCCTCCAGCCCTCAGACTTACATTCTTACAGCCTCATGGTCAAAAAGAAAAGATAAAGTTCTTCCCTTTTAGGGAAAAAAAAATCCCAGGAAAGAACTCTGACCGGCCTGGACAAGATCCTAAAGCAATCACTGTGGCCAGAAGTAATGGACACAATGATTGGTCCCTCTTGTGTCTACGTCTGTGCTACAGCAATAGGGTCTGCCATGGAAGAGTGTAAAAGGGCAAAAACCTTGGAAAGTATTAACATCACCATCTTCTGAGGTCCACAGGCCACACAGATCATAGATGCTTGAGCTAGAACTCATAAACTGATCTTTAAAACACCCAAAGCATGGCCACTGGCACTTCAATTGTAGTTCCCACTGGATCAAGGTGTGGCCTTTCTCTAGTGTTACATGAGTATTACCTTGAAGACTAGAACCCTGTCACATTTCTCTATGTGCCTCTGGCTCTGAGAAATACTACCTGGCATATACTAAAATATTTTCTTTTTATTTATTTATTGAGAGAATGAAAGAAAGAGGCAGGCAGAGAGTGGGAGAGAATGGGTGCACCAGGGCCTCCAGCCACTGCAAACAGACGCCAGATGTCTGTGTGCCACCTGTGCATCTGGATTATGTGGGTACTGGGAAATTGAACTTGGGTCACAGACAAGTGCCTTAACTGCTGAACCATCTCTCCAGCCTGCTACCTGGCATTTTTTGAGGTGTTTTATAGAATCAATTAAATCCCTACTCACAGACTCCTTATTGGAACAGATTCTCACATCGACATGGTTGTAACCATGTCTGAAATCAGCAGTGTATCTTGTGCTCATACTAGGACAGATGGGGGTTTGAAAAGTGGGACAGGCAGAATATTTCATTTTCAAGAACATTTTAGCCCTAAAAAAAATCAAAAGGGCGGCCAGGCATGGTGGCACATGCCTTTAATCCCAGAACTCGGGAGGCAGAGGTAGGAGGAGGATCGCCATGTGTTTGAGGCCACCCTGAGAATACAGAGTGAATTCCAGGTCAGCCTGGGCCACAGTGAGACCCTACCTAAAAAAAGGGGGGGGGCACTAGCAATACTAGAAATTTAGAAATTTTACACTCAAAACAAACATCAAATAAAAAACTGAGCCGGGCGTGGTGGCGCACGCCTTTAATCCCAGCACTTGGGAGGCAGAGGTAGAAGGATCACCGTGAGTTCAAGGCTAGTCTGAGACAACAGTGAATTCCAGGTCAACTTGGGCCAGAGTGAGACCCTACCTCGAAAAACCAAAAATAAATAAATAAATAAAATAAAATAAAATAAAAAACTGTCCATGAAAATATCAAGCAATAGCTAGTAACATTTCTTGAAGAGTGTGAAAGTAGAATCAGGTGGAATCAGAGCAGGCCTTTTGGGCTAGAGAGATGGCTTAGCAGTTAAGGCATTCTCCTGCAAAGCCTAAGGACTCATGTGTGACTCTACATGTCCCATGTAAGTCCGATACACAAAGTGATGCAAGCACACAAGGTCGCACATGTGCACAAGGGGGGGGTCATGTGTCTGGAGTTCAATTACAGTGGCCAGAGGTCCTGGCACTCCAATTCTCTCTCTCTCTCTCTCTCTCTCTCTCTCTCTCTCTCACACACACACACACACACATACACACACACACACTCACTCTCTCACATAAAAAATAGGGCCCTTTTATTTGAGTATTTCATTTCAATTGTTAAAACAAAAACATATTCATGATTTTAAAATAACCACTACCCAAATTCATGTTTTAAGTCTCTTATCTATTTCTTCCCATATTCCTCAGCCATGATGTGAAGAAATTGTTAGAGACTTGTTTTCATCTGAGTCATGTTGATTTCCTTTTTTTTTTTTCTTTGCATTCACAAAATTACATCTTTCCCTGATCTTTTATGTTCCTTTGTGATACTCAAAATAAAGACCATCTTCTCATTTCTCACTCACTATTCATTTTGTCTTGGTTTGGCTTCTTTTCTTTTTCAAGTTTATTTTTGTTTGTTTATTTGAGATGGAGAAAGAGAGAGAGGCAGATAGAGGGAAAGAACGGGTATGCCAGGGCCTCCAGCCACTGCAAACATACTCCAGACACATGCATCATCTTGTGCATCTGGCTTACATGGGTTCTGGAGAATTGAACCTGGATCTTTAGGCTTTGCAGGCAAGTGCCTGTTTAACTGCTAAGCCATCTCTCCAGCCCCTTGGTATGGCTTCTAATCTCAAGACAGGATCTACGTATTTAATTTATGTTTGTTTTAGTATTTCAACCCTTTTGTTCTCTTTTCCTCTCTCCTTCTCTCTCTTCACACACACACACACACACACACAAATTCTTCATTTTAAATAGCTCACCATTGCATTGTTTCCCTGACTTGCTTAGGCATTAAGTTGAATAGTCAGTTAATTTAGCATTGTATGCTGTGTTGATTCAGGCTGCTTCTAATTTTGCTGAAGGACCTGAATGTAGCTGCAATTAATTTATTTTAGAACATGCTTTGTCTTTCCCTCTGTCTATTTCTCTGCATCAGCCAATCTGATATCCAGTAATGCATGGTGCTCTGGTCCAAGTTTTACCCCACTCCAAATTTCAACTTGTTCCTTTTTCCTTCTAGACTCACTTTGTTTCTGTTATAACCCAGTACCTGCTCATAGGGTTGTTTCACCAGAGGCTGTACATAGTCACATTCATGTTTATTTAGGTGATTTTTGTGATGATGCTTTAGCCTACATTTAATGAGAAGCAGGAGAAAGGAGGAGACTAGAGAAATTGAAAATAGTCATTGTTTCAGTCCTGGAACCAAATATTCCCCACTTGGCTCCATGAACCATTGGGTTCTCTGGGCCCTTGGGCTCTGCCACTGCCTTATTTGTATCGACATGTGCTATTAGCCTCAAAAGAGGCACAGAAAAGAAAACCAGTAATTGTAGCTCAAGGCTTCTGGCCACCCTTGCCCCAATCTTTTTTCCTTTAACTCTCATTTAGCAAAAATCTACTTTTGGTTCTTTGGACAAAATAAAAGTAGAAATTCCTTCAGTATTTTTCTCCAGTCTAGTCGATGCAAGCAAACTTCATCGCATCATTGTCTACCTAGAGCCTGCACTTTTGTTTTGTTTTGTTTTTTGTTTTATTCGAGGTACAGTCTCACTCTAGCCCAGGCTGACCTGGAATTCACTATGTAGTCTCAGGTTGGCCTCAAACTCACAGCCGTCTTCCTACCTCTGCCTCCTGAGTGCTGGAATTAAAGGCATGAGCCACCACCTCCGGCTTTAGAGCCTGCACATTTTTCACGTGGCATTTCTAGCATATCACAAGTCCAAGAAGTATTTAACATACATACAAAGACCATAGAGCAGACAGCAACAGAAATGTGTTTGTGGGAGTCATTGTCATCTCCAAACTACTATGGTGTTTTGAACATGTTCTCAGATCAACATGGATGTGACCGTGTCTGAGAGCTGTGGTAAGTCATAAGAGGGCATATGAACATGAGAGCCCTCTTATTCTAGAACCCTAGAATATCAGAAGGAATGTCCACCATTGTTCTCTCTGGGTCACACACCAGATGTGAGGGGTCACGTGCCTGTAGCCATTAGCAGAATGACCCTACCTCCCCAAATGAAATGTGGCCTCAGTTTTCAAGAAAGAAGTGTTATACCCTAATTATGAATACAGAAAAAAGGAGCCTGTGCTTCAGCTATCAAACCAATAGCAAATTTGGGTCTAAAACACCCAACAAATCCCCCCCCCATGTCTTGCGGAAGTATGTGAATGTCTCTGGCAAAAGAGAAAGTTGACATCAAAGACAATGTTGAATGGTAAGTCAAGAAATCTGCTGATGTGTGCATGGCAGAGTCCTGATTGAAAAACACATCTTCCTGTCTCCATGGGCACCAGACAAGAGTGGAGATCGGATTAAACTGTCGCACACAAAGTCTGTCTCCTAGTCATATCATCACCCATACATGATTCACCAGCCCGTCAAGAAATCCCCAGGTATAGGACTGAACTGCTTAGAAAACCGTGGCTGGGTTCCGAGGCCCCTTCCAAGCTAAGCTCATGCTTCCTGTTAGTTACACCAGATGTCAGGAAGGCCAAAACTTAAGCAATGCCTGAGACAGTTTCCCACAGGGGGAAAATCCTACTCCCTAATGAGAGGCTAAACCTGTAAGCCTAGCTAGACATTTTGCAACCATGAACCATAATAAAGCCCACTAATTTTCCATTCCATTCCCTGCTGTTTTTAGAGAGGAGAGTGTCCATTGAAATTCTGTGCCAGAAGCCATCTCTCAAGAAGCCGGTTCCTGGAACAAAGCAGTCAGGGGCTGTAGATGAAGTATATGATTGGAAAGCATTCCCTCTAAGAAAGCAGAGAAATTTAAAGTCTCAAAATCAGGTATGGCCTTTTGGATGAAAGCAACCCAGATAATGGCTATATAGTTAATTCACTGTCCGGTGAGTCTAAGGAAAGCATATGAGCTTGCTGTCGCTTCCAATCTGAGAGGTGAGAAATGAACCCAGTATCAAAGGCGGATGCTGGAAGTTCACTAGGGAGTCTCAGAGAGGTGCGAGCTCATCTCTCTCCACCGAGTACCAAGCGCTCTTAAAGCAAGTTCCCGACACGCTCCCACTGCCGATCAAAAGAACAAAAGAGCGGGAAGCGGCAGAAACTATAAGAGACTTGAAACCAACATGAAGAAGCGACATGTTAATAGAAACTTATCTCACTGTCTGCTGATGGGACTGCACACTGGTACATTCCCAGAAAGTACATCTGGAATCTACTTATAAAGCCTTCAAAATAACTTTGACTTAGTATTCCCCTATCAGGACATCCAAACCAAAAAGATTATAAGAAAAGTAGGTAATCAGGCATGTCACTGAATTTTTTTATAATGACGAAAAAAAGACATCTCAATATATGACAAGATAATCCACGATATATTTAAAAATTAAGCAAATTTAAATTGCCACCCTTAAGATGTGTCCTAAGGTATGAAGTGACCATTGCACTTACAACCTCACAGTGACCAAAGTAAAAAGAGACCAAAGTAAAAGATGGACTAGTTGGAAAGGAGGGGTTCAGTGAAAGAGGTGGAGGAGGGGAGACAAAGAAGCTACCAGGAGGGGGTTATGCTCAAAACACACTATGTACACGTGAGGAAACTGCCAATAAGAAATCATTTATTGGGGGGCTGGAGGGATGGCTTAACGGTTAAGGCGTTGGCCTGCATAGCCAAAGGACCCTGGTTCGATTCCTCAGAACCCACATAAGCTACACAAGGGGGTGCATATGTCTGGAGTTCGTTTGCAGTGGCTGGAGGCCCTGGTGTGCCCATTCTCTCTCTCAAATAAATAAATTTTTTTTTTAAATCAGGCTGGAAAGATGGTTTAGCCATTAAGGCACCTGCCTGCAAAGCCTAAGAACACTTGTTCAAATCTCTAGTTCCCATGTTTAGCCAGACGCAAAAATGACGCAAGTACACAATGTCGCACATGCCCACAAGGGGGCACATGCATCTGGAGTTTGTTCACAGTGCCTGGAAAAGCCCTGGCACACCTGTTCTCTCTCTGCCTCTTCCTCTCTTTCTCTGTCTCTTGTCTCTGTCTCTCTCTCTCAAGTAAAAAAAAATTTTTTAATTTTTAAAAATCATTTATTGGAGCAATCCTGCTCAAGAACTATCTGAATTTTTTTTGTGTGTGTATTAACCATGTAATCTGTAGAGGATGTGCAGTTAATATGTTCCTGTCTCCCAGATTGGAATAGAATAAAGAAAGAAAATCTTCCAAATAATAAGAGAAAAAAACAAAACCATCGAAGAAACAAACTTATTTGGTAGAGTGAGGAAGAGCTAGAGCTAGAGAAATGGATAAGAGGAATTTTTCATGTCCACTAAATTGGCTTTAAAAACTAGTGACAAGGGGCTGGAAGGATTGCTTAGTGGTCAAGGCACTTGCCTACAAAGCCTAAGGACCCAGGCTCAATTCTCCAAAACCCACGTAAGCCAGATGCTTACAGTTCCTGCTAACAATTATTCTTCCATGAAAAAGCCTGAGGAGAGCCTATGAGAAGACTCCTGGCAAAGAATTGTGAGCAACTCCAGGAGATGGCAATCACCAAGCCCTCCCACGAGCCATCACCCAGAACCTCTGTCCTCCAACCACAAGCCTTTCCTGCCAACAGCCCAAATGGGCTTTTCCAAGATCTTACAGATATATGAGTTAGCTGAGTCTTTGGGGAAGAGGCCCTTTGCAGAGAATCTGTTAAGCCAGGCCACATTTCTTACCCAACACAAACTATGATATAACCTAAAGGGTTCCGTTTTTAAACCGATAATGGTATTGTAGTTAATACAGAAGGAAACCAATATAAGGATATATTTAGTAGCATTTATTTCATAGCAGTAATTGGAAAAAGCAAACCAGTTTCTATCTCTTAGAAAACAACTAAAAGCTGAGCTGGAGCGATGGCTTAGTGGTTAAGGTACTTGCCTACAAAGCTATTGACCTGGGTGACCTAGGTTCAATTCCCCAGTGTCCATATAAAGCCAGATGCATGAAGTGCCATATGCATCTGGAGTTTGTTTGCAGTGGCTGGAGGTCCTGGTGCACCCATTCTCTCTCTGTGTCTGTCTCTCTTTTATCTCTCTCTACTTACAAATAATTATTAAAAAATTAAAAATAAACCAAAAATTTAATAAGCTAATTCCAAACATTTCTTATCACACTTTCCCTATATTGCTAGAATAATATATTAAGTGTTTCATGAATTATATCAATTGCTGTGCAAAGCAATCACTTAACATTCATGTTAACCTCTTGCCTTAAATTGTCACCATGTATAACCAACTTGGATAAAAACTTATATGGAACTGATGCCTAAATTAATAGCACAATATTTAAAATAAGATCAACTCTACATAGTATTAAATCTATATCAGTTTCACAGTATGACTTGAGATAATAGAAAACATTGCTATTTCAAGGTATACCCAATAGGATAAATGAAAAAAATTTATGTGTACATAGAGAAAAAAAGTTTAGCCAAATATGGTGATATATACTTATCATGCCAGCACTCCAGCAGTAGAGGCACAAGGACTACAAGTTCAAGGCCAGCCTGAGATAGAAACAGAGACCCCTATCATTAAAACAAAATGGAGTCCATAGCTTCAGTGTGATATACAGAACTGAAAAATATTGCTGCCTGGGATTGGCTTATACTGATTTGTTAACTTGGCATAATCTAGAATCTCTTGTGAGGAATTATGTAGATTAGGTTAGTCTATAAAGGATTATCCTGATTAGGTCAATTGAGGTGGGCAGATACACCTTAACTGTGGGCAGACAACTCTATGGGATGTGGTCCTGGAATGTGTAAAAAGAAAAAAAAAAGAGAGAGAGAGAGCTGGGGCTGGAGAGATGTTTTAGCACTTAAGGAGCCCACCTGCGAAGCCTAAGAACGCCCGTTCGATTATCCAGGTCCCACAATTTAGCCAGATACAAAAAGTGACGCAAGGGCGAAATGCCACACTTGTCCACAAGGGGGCGCACATGTCTGGAATTTGTTCACAGCAGCAAAGAGGCCACTGGGAGTGCCTGTTCTCTCTGTGTGTCTCTCTCAAAAGAGAGAGAGAGAGAGCTGACTGAGCATTGGACATTCATGCCTCCCTGCAAATGTGAAGATGGTAATATTGTGACACTGGCTTCCTTCTCTTGCCAAACTTCCCTTCCCCTGCCATGGTGGACTCTACCCTCCAGAACCGTAAACCAAAATAAACTCTTCCTTTCACTCGGCCGATTCTGGTTGGACAGCTTGTCCCGGCTATGAGAAATTAACTGCTACATGCCTTAAACCAAAGTTTCCTAGAAAACAGAAGTAAAAGCATGTGTGGCCAAGGCTTGGTTATGGAATGCAGTCCTGGGGCAGCCAGAGTGAGTGAGGGGGAAGAAAAGGAAGCAGGAGAAGTGGAGCAAACTCAAGGTGGCACGTTACTGCACCCAGGGGTCACAGCATGGCAAGAAAACGCAACTGCTTTCCTTCTTTGTGCAGTACAATTCAAGGGAGGCTACATGGGACACACCATTTTGTTATAGTCCAATGGCAGATAAAGAGGAACTTTCCAGGCTGGAGAGATGGCTTAGCTGTTAAGGCACTTGCCTGCAAAGCCGAAGGACCCATGTTCGACTCTCCAGATCCCACGTAAGCCAGACGCACAAAGGTAAGGCAAGCACAAGGTCGCACGTGCCCACTAGGTGGCACAAGTGTCTGGAGTTCAATTGCAGTGGCCGAGGCTCTGACACAGCAATTCTCTCTCTCTCTCACTCTCGCTCTACAAAAAAAGAGGAACTGCCGGGCGTGGTGGCACACGCCTTTAATCCCAGCACTCAGGAGGCAGAGGTAGGAGGATCACTGTGAGTTAAAGGCCATCCTGAGACTACATCGTTAATTCCAGGTCAGCCTGGGCCAGAGTGAGACCCTACCTCAAAAAACCAAAAAAAAAAAAAGGAACTTTCCATCTCCTGCCTCCCATGGGTCAAAAGATATCTGGGGCCTCTGAGATGCTGATTCCCCTACACTGCTGGGTGTATTAGTGTCTCCCACCCTCTCCAGTCGGCCTCTGGAGAAGGTAGACCCCATACCACTTCACCACGCCTGAGACTAGACACGCTAGAAAAGGCAAAGAACAGGCTTGCTACGGTTCCTGCCCACAGGACAGAGTGGGGTCACACTCTCTCTCAAAGACGCTCACCGTTGTCAAGAGGGGAGAGAAAGGTGATGGATGGCCAGGGGTTGTCCACTGAGAAAGTGACCAGGGCCCAGACGCAGATGCAATCAAGCAGCCTGGAGAAAGAGAGTCACTGAGAGCTCACAGCCCCGGGTCTGACATCTTGAAACCACGCTTGCTTCCATGTCATGAATCTTGATAAGTGCATTGTGGAGAATTCACCCGTCACTGCATCTCAGAAGCTGCTCCCTCTTGCCTTCCGTCATCATCTTTGGTTCTGGGTTCCTCCATCTGGTTTGAATTTGTTCCCAAACTCCTCTCTGTACATGGAGCTGTCTGTATCTTTCCCAACATTTTTTTTTTTTTTTGTAAACCATTCTGGAAAACACACCCAAAGCCTGTGGGCTTCTGCTTTTCTGCTTTGAATCACGGAAATTGTAATGTGGTTAAACCAATGGTATCAAAACGTGTGTGTGTGTGTGTGTGTGTGTGTGTGTGTGTGTGTGTGTTATGTTAGTTTCCTCCATTTGATAAGAATGGGCTTAAACTCCCAGAAGCATGTTGAACTAAATCTTGTTGTTCAGGTGTTACAGTCAGGTTCGCATTGCTGGGAGAAATCACCCAACCAAGAACAGCTTGTGGGACAAAGGGTTTATTTTGGCTTACAGACTCAAGGGGAAGCTTCACAATGGCTGGGAAAATGATGGCATGAACAGAAGGTAGACATCAGCCCCTCACCAACATCAGATGGACAACAGCAGCAGGAGAGTGTGCCAAACACTGGCAAGAGAAAGCGGGCTATAACACCCATAAGCCCATCCCCAACTATACACCGCCTCCAGGAGGCAGTAGTTCCCAAATCTCCATCAACTGGGAACCTAGCATTCAGAACACCTAAATTCATGGGGGACACCCAAATCAAACCGCCACAGCAGGGGACCAAGCTCTCACAAGGAGCATGAAGACTTTGTAGAATAGACCATTAGTGAGTAAAAAGCACCTCCCCCCAGATAACGTGGTCTGAGCTCCACATCCGAGGCCATCTTTTGGACATCTCTGAGATTCTTGCACTTTCATTCAAACTCATCAAAAACTGTCCCCAAGTGGCCACACAATCACTTCCTGTGGCTTTTCTCTTCTGTCCTCTTGATTAGTTTTTCTCTTCACACTTTTGGCTGGCTGTTTTGCTGTTGTTACAGGACTGAAGTTTCCACCGGGGTTCAAAGAAAGAACCGTAAACAGCAAGGTTACTCACACATTCTCTCCCTGAGCAGGAGGAGGCCACTACAGGCCAATCTCCTCCGCCGAGAACCACACTGCCCAGTCGGCCACGAGCTGGGTGATAAGTGTAACAGATAGGAAAATGAAGGGACAATGTACGCGCAGCTCTGGTGGTGGTTCCGGGGGCTGGAAACAATGTGCGTGTCATCATTTCACTGGGATTTCTCATTTTCAGGACATTGACTCTAAAATTGCCGCAGTCTCACTGTTTAATGTCCCCGCATTGGGAATGCACGTGTTTTTTATTATTATTTCTTTATTAGAGACAGAGAGGGGGAGGGAGAGAGAGACTGGGCATGCCAGAGCTTCCAGCCACTGCAAATAAACTCCAGATGCATGCGCCCCCTTGTGCATCTTATGCGAAATAGCCCACCTTTTCCCCAAAGGATAGTTATTACTAAATCCATCATTACTTGAGGCACCACTTCTGTTATATATCATAGTAATAGCAATGCTGGAATACATTCTTGATTCTTGATTCTATATTCTGCTAATTTGTTTATTCACTGCCAACACCATACTGGCTATCGTTATAGTAGCTTTACTGAGTATACTTGAGTAAGAAAAATATACACTATTCTTTCTAATACTTCTGTTTTTTAATTTCAAAATTACTTTTTATATGAAATTTGGCATGATTTTATCTAATTAAGGATGGCTTTAGTCTATTGGCATTACACTAAATTGATATAATAACTTTGGGTAATTGCACATTTTTATGATATGTCTCCCTACGAATGGCATACCCCTCTACTTTTTTCGATATATTTCCTGCTTTCTTGTGTAGGACCTTAAATTTTCTTGGCAAGTTAAAAATATTTTATAGTTTTTTAAAAATAATGTATAATTTTTTGCCACTATCTTGAATTAAATACTTTCCCATTACTTCTATTTCCAGGCTCCATCATTATTATAGAGCAGGGGATAAAACTTTCTATGTTAAATTTTGATTGATCTCGTCTCCTTACAAAGATATATTTACTCATAATTTTTTTATTAGTGTCCCCTTGGTTTTCGGCATGCTACTGTAATATCACGAGCAAAGGAAAGGGTGTCATTCAGCAGTATTTCAGCACTCAGCAGCTACCCTATGAATGTTCTAATGCGTGAGCGGAAGAGATTATGAGTGAACAAATGAAGTGGGTCAGAGGTAATTCATGTGGGACATCAATGCTCTCAGCATGATGGCACCCCTCCCGTGGGTTCCTGTGGAACCCCAGCCATGCCTTGGATCCAAATCACAGAACTCCCCAAGTGTAGGGAAGGAAGATGGATACACTTGAAGGATGAAGGGAACGTGCTCCTGGCTCATGAAGGAAGGAAAGATCACCTTGAATAAATAAATGGTACAGTGCCTTCCTTGGGTTCCTCTTTCCTCTGAGCCAAACACGCCGCTTCATGGGAAAGCTTTGTTTGGGCCAGAAAAGAAGTGCAAAGCTGTCACTGTACTTTTTATTTATTTATTTGTTTATTTGATAGAGAGAAAGAGACAGAGAGAGAGAGAGAATGGGGCGTGCCGGGGCCTCCAACCACTGAAAACAAACTCCAGATGCATGCGCCCCATGGTGCACCTGGCTCACTTGAGTCCTGGGGCATCAAACCAAGGTCCTTAGGCTTCGCAGGCAAATGCCTTAACTGCCAAACCATTTCCCCAGCCCTGTCACTGCACTTTTGAGGGAGTTAGGAGTGACTAATGCTGTCACCTGGATGAGAACAGGCAGCTTTACTCAGTTTACAGGCAGGTGCATTTCATGGCCCAGAAGCAGAGATCAAGACACTCTGAGAAGCCTTTTTCTAAGTCGAGGTAAGGCGGAGTATGTGGCAGATGGGGACGCTTGCAGGTGGCAATGGAAGTGTGCATGTTTATTTTAGTCTTGGCCCATGGTTACCTCCGTACTTAGAGCTCGCTGAGCCTGCATAACTGAACCAGGAGCATGTGCCCACTTACCTAAACCACCCATTCTTTTAAATAAATAAATAACTTTATTTACTTATTTGAGAAAAAGAGGCAGAGAGAGAGAGAGAGAATGGGCACGCCAGGGCCTCCAGCCACTGCAAACAAACCCCAGATTGCATGCACCCCCTTGTGCATCTGGCTTATGTGGGTCCTGAAGAAACTAACTGGGATCCTTTGGCTTTGCAGGCAAGCGCCTTAACCACTAAGCCATCTCTCCAGCCTCTAAGCCACCCATTCTTAAGAAAAGCCAAACCACTAGTCCTAGAATCTCAACCACAGTCAGTCACTGTAGGGCAGCTATTCGGACTAAAGACATAATTTACCACTGAGACAATTTACCATTATCAGTGCTGCAAACTTGAAAGTCTATCTCAGCTAAGTGTCTGTCTAAGTCATCATAAATAATAACCGAGCCTCAAATGCTAGAAGCTTTTGACTAGTGTCAAAAGACTGACTTAATCCTGAAAGAGGGTTTCCGGCAAACCACAGATATCCGTGTCTCTTTCACAAAGTTAAAGCACACGTGTACAAATTTATGAATGCGCACAAGGAGGTCACTACTCCAAGAAACACGTTTGTTTTTGAGAGCAGAAAGGACTATCGGGGGTTCGAGAGCATGATGCAAAGTGCTCCCCCATAAATCGCCAGTAAGAACACCCCATCCTGGGACAAGGAGGAAAGGGTTTGTACAAGCTGTGGAAATGGATCTAAACTCTGGCGCAGACTACAAAAGAGGCTGACCCAACTGTTCTTGCAGGAAAAACAAAATGCCTGTTGGAGCAGCTAGAGGGAAATCCCCTGAGGGACACAGAGAGTATCAGTGCAATAATTGGCTGGATGACCCCAAACAGTGCATCTGAGCCAAGACTACGAAGGAGGGCTACCGTGCACAGCCCTGGCTGCCAGCATGGCCTGATGCTTTGAAGCGCCTCTTCATATTGGGAGTGGATGAAAGGTTTATAAAGAAAACGTATCCTCCTGAATAAGCTTAGCCCCGTAAGCACACAAACGCGTTGGCAATGTGACCGGAGTCTTTTATTTGCTTTGTGCAGCGGCTGGTGCCCTGATGTGCGCGTGGCCTTTGCTCCTGAGGCTAGTGCTCACTGAGGCACCCGCACACTTCTCTCTGAGAATCTACATCCCTCCCTTCTACTGTGGGTCTCATAAACCTTTACACTCTCACTCTTCTCTGGGCCCAGGTATACTTTAATCCTTTTTTAAAAAATATATTTATTTATTTATTTATTTATTTATTTATTTATTTATTATTTATTTATGAGAGAGAGAGAATGGACGCACCTGAGTAACTCTAAAATTGAAGTGTGCACTTACCAAGAGAGAAGACACTGAGAGAAGAGCAGTTTGCGGAGGAAGGTCAAGTGTGCAGTGAACATGCTAAGCCTGACTCACCTTTGCACACTGAAGTGGGCCTCAGAACAGAGGCCAGAAGACATTTGCACAGAGGGGCTGGTTTGAGATACAAGACAGGAATTAAAGGACAATAGAGGAAAGAGCTCCGTCTGAGCTGGAGCGCAAATGTGGCACAGTATTGTCCCCACATTTTCTTTTTAAAAGTTTTATTTATTTATTTAGGAGAGAGAGAGAAAGGCAGGTAGGGAGAATGGGTGAGCCAGGACCTCCTGCCATGGCAAACTAACTCCAGACACATGTGCCACCTTGTGCATCTGGCTTACGTGGGTGCTGGGGAATAGAACCTAGGTCCTTGGGCTTCTAAGGCAAGTGCCTTAACTGTTAAACCATCTCTCCAGCCCAGTCCCTATATTTTTACTTACTTATTTGCAAGGAAAGAGAATGAATGAATGAATGAATGAATGAGGTTGTGCCAAGGCCTCTTGCAGTTCAAATGAACTCCAGATGCGTGAGCCACTTTGCACATCTGGCTTTACATGGGTACTGGGGAATCAAACCCAAGCGTCAGGCTTTGCAAGCAAGCGCCTTACCTGCTGGGCCATCTCTGCCGCCCTACACTGTGTCTTTAATGTGCGCTTTCTGCCAACGGCATCTCTGATTCTCCTTAGGCATGGGCAGAAGGAAGGTGCTGCTGCCTTGCCAATGAGCCTTTGCCTTCTTGTTCAGGGAAGCAACCTCTGGGATGGGCCAGGGGGGACTGTTCACCATTCACCAGGCAACCAGAGGCCTTTCAAAGAAGCCATGCCAGCAGAAAAGCCACAGGGGCTCAAGGGTGCCAAGGATACAGGGAGACGGAACAAGAGCACTGTTGCTGCTGGAAGGTGACTGGAAGAGAGAGAGGTGACAGCTCACAGGCCTGTCTGGGGCCGGCTGTCACTCACAAAGCCATCAGAATTGGCCGGGAGAGAAGCAGAGGTGAGCCAAGTGAACCATTTTGATGAGACACGTACCCTGATGACAGAGGGAGACTGAACACAGCTCCAGGTGCCTGTGATTATATCCTTGATGCCATAAAAGATGAAGGCTGGCGATGTGTAGAAGGCAGGGCTGAGAGTTCACAGACAGCCCTGGGTTGGATCACTTTTGTGACCAAGGGCAGGGGAACTTTCTATAGACACTGGGCTGAGGCAGGAGTTGGGGTCCAGCGTTAGGAGCAACCCCCACCCCGTCCCTTCACAGCTTATTCGGACTTCTTGGAACCTGGGCTTTTCTCCACTGTTGATTAGAAGTGACAGAGGCAGACTGGAGAGATGGCTTAGCAGTTATGGCATTTGCTTGCAAAGCCAAAGGATCCCGGTTCCATTCTCCAGGACCCACGTAAGCCAGATGCACAAGGAGGCGCACGCATCTAGAGTTCATTTGCAGTGGCTGGAGGCCCTGGTGTGCCCATTCTCTCTCTCTCTCTCTTTTTCTCTCTGCCTCTTTCTCTCTCTTAAGTAAAAACAGCACCACCACATTGAGTTTTAGACAGTTAAAATAGGTAAACCCCCTACTGTAATGAAGTCAAGGAAGTTGCCAATTATTTTAATGAAGACAATTAGTGCTAAAATTAACACATAGCTAGAAACCAGGTTTTAGGATGGGGGACTCTGGCAAAGTAAAGGCGACACTCAGCTCGGCCTTAATAAATCTGCACGTCGAAGGAACCAAGACCGGAAGGAGGAAAGAAGCATCATGAACACATGATTCTCGCTTCCTCTCACTAGATGCTGCACTTTTGCTATAGGCGGGTTTTCTTTTTCCAATTATTTAGATAAAATGTGAGATTCATGAAATTAGGAGTCACTGAGGAATTAGTTACTGAAGAAAACCCACATCCAACGGAAGCAAAACAAACCTACCAGAAAAAGTCAGCCCTTTCTCCTCTCCCCAGCAATGCTGGGCACACACAATCGATTTCTTTTATTATTGGAGGGACTGTTAATGTGGGCAGTTGCTCTTATTGTATATAATTTACTAAAGCCAGACCAAATAAGTCCTGTTTACAGATTCATAACATGCCATCTGGTCATGGTGCCCACCATAAGCAATAATTTTGGAGTTAGAGTCCACATTCTAGCTCTACCGGTCTCCAGCTGTGTTAATTTACCTCTTTTTTTTTTTTTTTTTTTTTTTTTTTGCTTCCTCTCCTACAAACATGAAACTATAACCTCTAGGCCTTAGGAGTATGCGGACTGAACATGATGATCAATGTACAGCGCTGAGCACAGACCTAAAGGGCACCATTAAAAGCCTTTATTATTCATACAATGGATGATCTAGAATAGGGTTTTGATTTTACTGTCCAGAAGGGTTTCTCATAATGGCAATTATTATGATGGGTTTTCAACAAGTAAGACAAGCTAGAGACACCCCAAAAGTGTAGCTGCCCACAGTACTTCACTTCCTACCAGGCATTTTATGAAGGGAGGCAAGAAGACAATAGAAGAAAGGCGAGCTGGTTTTAGTAGCACTGACCCAGGGGTTGGCAAGGTCGTGTGAAAAATGAAGTGAAATTTGAAAGGAAGAATGACAAGACAACAAAATATTTTTTTTTAATTTTTCCCTTTGAGAAAAAAAAATGTACATTTGAACCATCCCTGATCCAAAATAGTACAAAACGTTTTCAGTCAAGTAGCAGGATCTATATTAGTATTCTAAAATCCAAAGAACTCCAAAATCTGTAGCATTTCTGGTCCCAAATGTTTCAGATAAGGGCTACTCAATCTGTATGATATTAATGAAGTACTCCAAGATACTATTAATGACCTCTCCTTTTATATAAATATTTTATTTACTTGAGAGAGGGAGAGAATGGGCATGCCAGGGCCTCCAGCCACTGCAAACGAACTCCAGACACATGTGCCACCTTGTACATCTGTCTTACGTGGGTCATGGGAATTGAACCTGGGTCTTTAGGCTTTGCAGGCAATCCCCTTAACTGCTAAGCTATCCCTCCAGCAGCCCACACCCCTCTCTTTTTTTTTTTGAAAAAAAAACTGACTTGAACCAAAACATTATCTAGGGGCTGTTTTCTGTAGGGTCTCTGGAACACTCCACTGGAAACTACATGAAGTACAAAGGATCATTTTAAAACTTGTGCAGATGTACCTTACCTTGGGGCAGCCTCTTGTGTCTCCTAGACACTATCTCCCACTGCTTGCAAAACAAATTCATTCAGTCCACTAGTATTTACTGAGCTGAAACGGACAAACACAATGTTGCCCTCACATAGCTAGCAATCCAGCTGGATAGAAAACGAATGAATGAATAAATAAAAGCAAGATGAAGGCTGGAGAGCTGGCTTAGTAGCTAAGGCACTTGCCTAAAAAGCCTGAGGACCCAGGTTCGATTTCCCCAGTACCTACATAAGCCAGATGCACAAGATGGTGCAGGCATCTGGAGTTTGTTTGCAGTGGCTAAAGGCCCTGGTGCACCCATTCTCTCCCTCTCTCTCTCTCTCATAATTAAATAAAATAAAGTATTGCTTAAAGTAAGATGAAAAGGATCTTTTTTAAAAAGTATGATAATGCAGGATTTCATTACTATGTTTTATTATGTCCTGTATAGGAAATAATTAATGTTGGCAGGACATGGTGAGATGGAGGGATGCAGCAGGTCATGAGTGAAGGGGACAGAGTAGGGTGTCATCTATTTCAGTTTCTCCAACTCTCTAAGGGTTGGCAATAAATCAACACCTTTAGAGTGACTGCAGCTCTCTCTCTGATATCTTACTGTGAAGCTCTGGGAAATACTGACACTGTAAAGATAACAAAAAAAGAAGATACACGAGACCCTGTCTCAAAAAAAAAAGAAAAAGAAAGAACTGGAAAAGTTAGCCTAATGACAAGTTGGATTAATTTGTTCTCAGGGTCTGGGGTGTGTTGGGAGGCGAGGAATGAGGCCCTTCTGGTCTTGTTCCATCATCTGAGAGGCAGCAAGAAAGGACCAATGACTGCAGGTGTTGGGGGCTGGAAGCTGTTATTGGCTAGTGAGGATGTGCAAACTCTAAAACGTGTTGTAGAGATGTGAAGTTTTTTTTGTAAATGTTTTAAAATTCTTTTAATCATTATATTAGAGAATTCATACATTTTTTTAATAAATTACGCATGAATTTGGGTTCTCAGATATAGCACATAAAAATACAGGCCATCCAACTAAATTTGAATTTCAGATAAGCAGCAAATAAAAGCTTAGTATGAGCTGGGAGATGGCTTAGTGGTTAAGGTGCCTGCCTGCTAAGCCTAAGAACGCTGGTTCCAATGTCCAGCGGTTCCAATCTCCAGGTCCCACGTTTAGCCAGATGCAAAAATGACACAAAGGCGCAATGCCACACTTGACCACAAGGGGGCGCACGCATCTGGATTTCATTCACAGCAGCTGAGAGGCTGCTGGCGTGCCCATCTCTGTCTCCCTCTCCCTCTCTGTCTCTCTGTCTCACTCCAAAAATAAATAAAATAATTTAAAATTTTTTTAAAAAAGCTTAGTATATGTCCCATGTCACATTTAGCAACAGTAATTTGTCACCTTAGCGGGACCGGATACTAGGAAAGAAGCGACTCCCTTCCATTTGGCACAGAGAAGTTTCCACCTGACATCTTTGCCCTCGTTTCTGAAGAAGGTTCTTGTCATTGATCGCTTTCATTGATCTAGCCCAGTGGTTTTCAAATACACATAACCCACACAAGAAAAGCTCTTAGAGAACAAATCCTGATATGGAATCCTAATATAGAATAGATTTTTTTCTCAAAGAAGAGTCAACATGAAACATCAATCATTCGGCCAGAACCACCACGTCTTGTCTCACACTGAATGGTCAGGTCATTCCTTCCCACATCAGGCTTTCTACTCACTACAGAGAAAAGCATCCAGCTTCCACTTAATTACTAAAGCGCTATTGAATCATCTTAATAATAGACTTAATAGCAGAAGTGTCACTATTTGTGAGAGAAGGACAATTTATGCATGTATGAAAATTTCACCATAAAGCCCATTATTTAATTATGATGAAATTTAAATGGTTTATTATTACCTAATCATAAAATATTTTGATATTCATATTAAACATTTCCTTTTAAAATGTGTGTTTTGCAGCTGGGCATAGTGGCTCATGTCCTTAATCTCAGCACTAGAGAGGTGGAGGTAGGAGGACTGACATGACTTCGAGGCCAGCCTGGAGCTACAGAGTAAGTTCTAGGTCAACCTAAGCTAGAGTGAGACCCTGCCTAGAAAAAAAAATGTTTTTAGGTTTACCATACTAGTCTGTCACCACATCACTCCACTTATACTGTGGTGACATGAAATACGTAGCTTAGAACCAAGAAAATTACCTATAATAGCTCATCTATGTGAGAACAATAAAAAAAATGAGAGCTAGAAAGATGGCTTCAAGGTTAAGGTTCTTGCCTGCGAAGCCTAAGAACTCATGTTCGAATCTCCAGGTCCCATGTAACCAGACACACAGTGATACAAGCTCACAATGTTGCATATGTGCTACAAGGGGATGCATGTGTCTGGAGTTCATTCACAGCAGCTGAAAACCCTGGTATGCCCTCTCTCTCTCACTCACTGCCTCTCTCTCTCTCTCTCTCTCTCTCTCAAAAAAAAAAATGAGAAATAAGCTTCCACATAGTTGGGCTGTTTTCTAGTTACTGTCTAGCTACTTATTGTCACATAGACACAGCTAACAGGGTTCCCACTTCAGCCCTTCTGCTCACTGGATGACAAGATGTTCTCACCATTGGTAACAAGAGGAACTTGCTATGACTGTTGGCAAGGCTGGTGGGTATGTCCTGAACTATACTGCCATTCAGTATATGAGGAGTATCTTTGGGCATACTCTACATGTTACTTTTAGAACTTATTGTTCTTGGGCTGAAGAGATGGCTTAGCAGTTAAGAGGCTTGCCTACAAAGTGTAAGGACCCAGGTTTGATTCCCCAGATGCACAAGGTGGCGCATGCATCTGGAGTTCATTTGTAGTGGTTGGAGGCCCTGGTGTGCCCATTGTCTCTCTCTCTCTCTCTCTCTATCTCTATCTATCTATCTATCTACCCCTTTCCCTCCCTCTCTGTCAAATAAATAAACTTATATATATACTTATTATTCTTGTTCTTGCTCATTGTAGGCTATCTTTAACATGCTCCTCCCCAGCCCTTGTCTGGGAAAAAAAAATCATACACCATGATTTTGTTCTAACTGGTTCTCCACCAAAGACCTTTTCTGTAGAAGTCATATCACAGACTTGTCCCAGAAAATGGAGGGCCACAAAAAACAATGCTCAAGAAGGCTATATTTCACCTACAAACATTATGTCTTCCAAATTTGATCCTTAAAAGTTATTTTGGCGGCTGGAGAGATGGCCTAGTGGTTAAGGTGCCTGCCTGCTATAAGCCAAAGAATGCTGGTTCCAATCTCAAAGGTCCCACGTTTAGCCAGATGCAAAGTGACACAAGGGTGCAATGCTGCACTTGACCACAAGGGGGCGCACGCATCTGGATTTCATTCACAGAAGCTGAGAGGCTGCTGGCACGCCCATCTCTACCTGTCTTTCTCTCCTCTCTCTGTCTCGCTCTGCCTCTCTCAAAAAAAAAGTTATTACTGCTTTTCCAAGCTACCCAAGTAGGGGTCCATAGGGCATTGTTGTTCTTGATTCCTGAGCCCTTGTCATCCTGCAGATGAAGGAGGAAGATGCTCTGGAGTTCATGGCAGCAGGAACCCACTTAGGTGGCACCCACCTTGATGTCCAGGTGGAGCTGTCCATCTGCAAGAGGCAGAGTGCTGGTGTGGACACCATCAATCTGAAGATGACATGGGATCAGCTTCTGCTGGAGGCTCCAACCACTGTTGCCATGGAGAACCCCGCTGATGTCAGTGTCACCTCCTCCAGGAACCCAGGCCAGCATGCTGTGCCACAGGAGCCACTCCCATCACTGGCCACTTTGCCCCTGGGACCTTCACTAACCAGATCCAGGTAGCCCTCCAGGAGCCTCATCTTCTGGTGGTGACTGACCCCCAGGGATGACCACCAGCCTCTCATGGAGGTGTCCTATGTCAACTTGCCTACCATTGCTCTGTGTAAAATACTGTCCTCTGTGCTAAGTGGACATTGCCATCCCATGTAACAAGGTTGCTCACTCCGTGGGTCTCGTGTGGTGGATGCTGGCCCTGGAAGTCCTGAGCATGAGTGGCACCATCCCCTGTGATCATGCCTGATCTGTCTTTCTACAGTGACCCCAAGGAGATGGAGAAGGAGGAGCAGGCCCCTGCGGAGAGGGCCACGACCAAGGAGGAGTTCCAGGGAGAATGGAAGCACCGGCTCCCCAGTTCACTGCTGTCCATCCCGAGGTGGCACACTGGTCCGAAGGTGCACAGGTGCCCTCTGTGCCTATCCAGAAGTTCCCAATGGAAGAAGCAAGTGCTCAGCCAGCACTGAGGACTGGTTTGTGGTTCCCACTGCTCAGGCCATGGAGTGAGTGGGGACATCTCCTGAATGGTCCTAAGCTGTTCTGTAGACTCAGGAAAGGTGGCGTGTGCGTCTGGAGTTTTTTGGTAGTGGCTAGAGGCCCTGGTGTGCCCATTTTCTCTCCTCCTCTCTCTTTCACTCTCTCTCTCTCAAGCTTTCTCTCTCTCTTTTTTCTCTCTGTCTGTCTCACAAACATATATATCTTCTGGCTTTTTGAAGTCAGAATCTTAGACAAATGGTACTAAAACTGTCCACTTACAGAATGAAATGATGAAATACAGAGATCTCAATTCCTCTGCACACACACACAAAAAAATCTATTCAAAATGGATCAAAGGCCATAATGTGAGGTCTAAAACTCTGACACTCCTAGAGGAAAACCCATCAAAATAAAAGCCTACTCAAGGACTTTCTGAAAACAACTTCAATAGCTCAGGAAATAATTGTAAAAGTGACAAACAGGATTACATGAAATTAAAGATGTTTTACACAGCCTAGAAAACCATCAGCCTACAGAACTGGAAAAAAAATCTTTGCCAACTATGCATCTGGCAGGGGGCTAATATCTAAAATCTATAAAGAACTCCAAAAATTAAATACAAAAAATAATCCAATCAATAAATATGAATTAAACACAGTTCTCAAAGGAAGACAAACAAATGGCAATAAATACATGAAAAAATGTTCAACATGCTTTGCTATAAAAAATATAAATTGAGCCGGGCATGGTGGCGCACGCCTTTAATCCCAGCCCTCGGGAGGCAGAGGTAGGAGGATTGCCATGAGTTCAAGGCCACCCTGAGACTACATAGTTAATTCCAGGTCAGCCTGGGCTAGAGTGAAACCCTACCTCAGAAAAAAAAAAAAAAAAAAAAAAATACAAATTGAAACTGTTTTGCAATTCCGTCACATCCCAGTAAGAATGGCTGTCATCAAGAAAACAAATAACACAGTTGGAGAGATGGTTTAGTGAATAAGCCAAAGGACCCCAGTTGATTCCCCAGGACCCAAGTAAGACAGATGCACAAGGTGGCACATGCATCTGGAGTTCGTTTGCAACAGCTAGAGGCCCTGGTATGCCCATTCAGTCTCTCAAATAAATTAATTTAATTTAATTTAAAAAGGTGGTAACTACACAATGAAATTTTATTCAGCTATAAAGAGAGTGAAATATAATATTGACAGGGAAATGTATTAAACTAAGCATCATCTGTTAAGGAAAATAAAGCAAATTCAGAAAAAGCCAATATTACGTTTTTCTCTCATAGGCAGAACCTAGGTTTAAATTTATATATCTAGATGTGAATACACAGGTACATGTAAAATGATGATAGTAGGAAAAGAGACTTGAGAGGCGATGGCGAGCTGTTAACAGGAAAAGGAGGGCAAACAAGAAAGGGTAATGGAATATATGTATCATGAAAACAAACGAGGAGGAAGAAGGAGAGCAACAAGAAGAGAAGAGGTAGAGGTAGAGGCTGGAGAGATGGCTCAGCAGTTAAAGGAACTTGCTTGCAAAGCCCGATGGCCCCAGGTTTGATTCCCCAGTTCTCATGTAAAGCCAGATGCACAAAGTGGTGCATGCATATACATCTAAAGTTTGTTTGCAGGGGCCAAACGTCTTGGGACACACTCTCTCTCTCTCTCTCTCTCTCCCCCCCCCCCGTCTCTTTCTCCTTGATAATAAATAAAAACATCTTTAAAAATTAAGGGAAGAGGCCAGGTGTGGCAGTAAATGCCTTTAATCCCAGCACTCAGGAGGCAGAGGTAGGAGGATCGCTGTGAGTTGGAGGACGGCCTGAGACTACATAGTGAATTCCAGGTCTGCCTGGGCTGGAGCGAGACCCTATCTTGAAAAACCAATAAAATAATAAATTAGTAAATAAAGAAAGAGGATGAATGATGGAGAGTAGTGGGGGGGGGGAAGAGCAAGCCACAGCAGTAAATATGTATAAAAAGTCATAGTGAAACCCATCTCTTTGAATTTCGAATGTTAACCAAGAAATCAATTTAAAATAAAATAAAAAGTATTCCCAGTGGTCTAGGCATGTGAATCAGTGCTACAGTGTATGTTGTTTCCTGTGTTCAATTCCAAGCTTCAACAAAGAAAGGGAGGGAGAGGGGAAAGGCGGGATGGAGAGAGGGAGGGAAGACAAGGAAGGGAGAAAGAAGGGGGAAAAGGAGAGAAGAAAAGAAAAAAATTATTCTACTAAAACTAATAAAAGTGAGTCTAGCAAGGTTACAGGAGTCAAGACATGCAGAAATTAACTGTATGTGCATGTACAATGAACAACAAATCACAAATTAAAAAAAAAAATCTGAAACACCGCTGGGCATGGTGGCACATGCCTTTAATCCCAGCACTCCACTTGGGAGGCAGAGGTAGGAGGATCACCATGAGTTCGAGGCCACCCTAAGACTACAGAGTGAATTCCAGGTCAGCCTGAGCTAGAGTGAGACCCTACCGAAAAAAAAAAAAAAAAAAAAAAAAAGTCTGAAACAGTTAGGCATCATTCAAAGATTGGGTGAGACCTACAGAGAAAAATGAAAACATAGTGCTGTGACCAGTGAAAATCCTACATGAAAATCTCGTTCCTGAGTTGCATGATTCAGTCGTGCTGACTAACACTCTCCAAATCCATCTAGAGTCAGTGCAATGCCAATCAAAAATCCTAGTAATTAGCAAACTGGTTCCAAGACGCATAGGAAAACACCAGACAGAATAGCCAAAAACAATCTGAGAGAAATGTTAGAGAACTAACGTCGCCTAATTAAATGATTGATGATAAAGCTATAATAAATAATCAAGACACTGGGACATTGGTGCAAAGACAGAACAGAGCTCCATGGAAGTCAATGAAAAGCCCAGGAATGAACTCATAATCGTACAGATTGTTTTCTCAAAATGTGACAGCGGTCGGCCGGAGAAAGGCTGGTCTTTACAACAAGCAAAACTGGAACAAGTCAATAACCAGATGCAAGGAGGGAGAAGAGGAGGAAGAGACAGAGAAGAAGTAAAAGGAAAACAAGAGGAAGATCAGGAAGGAGAACAAGAGCAAGATTTTTTTTTTGGGGGGGGGGGTTTCAAGGTAGGGTCTGACTCTAGCTCAGGCTGATCTGGAACTCACTCTGTAGTCTCAGAGTGGCCTTGAACTCACGGGCAATCGATCCTCCTACCTCTGCCTCCGGACTGCTGGGATTAAAGGCATGTGTCACCACGCCTGGCTAAGAGCAAGATCTTTAACTCCCACATCTTGCTGTATTCGTCATTAAGACTTGTAGACCTGAAAGTATATGAAACTAAACTTCAAACTGTAAACATCTTAGTAGAGGGGCTGGGGAAGAAAGACACCTCAGTAGGTGAAGCGCTTGCCTCTCGAGAACCTCAGTTCAATCCCCAATATTCATGGACAAATACCAGCTCTGGTGGCTCATGTTTGTGATCCCAGTGCTGGGAAGGCAGAAATGGGTCCTCCAGTCTAACTTAAATGGCAAGCTCAGGGCAATGAGAGACCCTGTGTCCAAAAGGTGGATGGTATTCCTCAAGAGTAACACCTGAGGCTGTCCTCTGGTTTCCACATGCACGCATGCATGCAAACACCCTGTAGTAGTTTGAATTTATGTACCACAATACACTCAAGTGTTTATTAAAGCTTGTAACTTGGATTTTCAGCCGCTTGGCTGCAGGAGATGTCACTGTGGGTAGATTCTGGGGTCCAGCCCTAAGGTGTTACTGGAGGCAGATCTGAATTCCAGCCTAAGGTGTGCAGAATGCTTGTGCTCAGCCTGGGGTTCTCAGGGTGTGTGCATTTGGTGGTGCTGGTAATGGTTTCTTCTCTCTATGTGTGGATCTGTGAAAGGGAGCCAGCCTCTTTGCCACTGAACTTCCCCTGGATCTGTAAGCCTGAAATAAATCCCTTCCTCCCACAAACTGTGTCTTGTTGGAGGTTCATCCCAGCAGCATGGAGCTGGCTACTACACACCCACACACAAAATATACACACATGAATTTAAAAATTTTAGTAGAGGGCTGGAACAATTGCTCTGCGGTTAAAGGCAGTTGCTTGCCAAAGCCTGATGGCCTGGGTTTGATTCCCCAGTATCCACATAAAGCCAGCTGCATAAAGTGACATGTGATCTGGAGTTTGTTTGCAGTGGCAGAAGGCCCTGGCATGCCCATGCTCTTTGACTCTCTCTGTCTCCCTCTCTGTGTCAAAGAAGTTAATTTTTTTTTAATTTTAGTAAAAAACATGACAAAATTTTAGTAATCTTGAATCATACAAAGATTTCTTAGATATGACGCCAGAAGCATCCTGTATAAAAGAAGAAAGATCAATAACTTGGACTTCATCACAATTTCAAACATCCACTCTGAAAGGCTCTGTTAATTAAAAGGCAAAACAGACTGGAAGAATATATTTAAAATCTATACAAATGTATCAAATGTATACATGTGAGAAGAGTTTTTAAATCCATGATAAGAACACAGTAACACAATTAAAATATGGGGGAGGCTGGAGAGATGGCTCAGCAGTTTAGGCAATTGCCTGCAAAGCCTAATGACCTAGGTTCCATTCCCCAGTACCCACGAAAAGCCAGATGCACAAGATCTCCAAACACTCCAGGCTCATGTGTCTGGTATTTGTCTGCAGTGGCTGGAGGCCCTGATGCACCCATCCTCTTTGTTTGTCTCTCTTCTTTCTATCTCTCTCTCTCTCTTTGCTTGAAAAAATTAAATAAATAAATAAGCAAAAGATGTGAACAGTAACTTCACCAAAGAAAATGGATTGAGCCGGGCGTGGTGGCGTATGCCTTTAATCCCAGCCCTTGGGAGGCAGAGGTAGGAGGATTGCTGTGACTTCAAGGCCACCCTGGGACTACATAGTGAATTCCAGGTCAGCCTGGGCTAGAGCAAAACCCTACCTTGAAAAACAAAAAAGAAAGAAAGAAAGAAAATGGATTGATGTCAAATAAGCACATTGATGGAGGATTTTGTGCACACAGTTTTAATATAATGGTCAAAATCTGGGCATTACTCAAATACTCATCAACATATACATAAATACTCTATGGAATATCCACACAGTGGAATACTACTCAGCAGTAAAAATGGCTAGACTAGGGCTGGATAGATGGCTTAGCAGTTAAGGCATTTGCCTGCAAAGCCAAAGGATCCCAGTTCAATTCTCCACGTCCCATGTAAGCCAGATGCACAAGGTGGCACATGCATCTGGAGTTCATTCATACCAGCTAGAGGCCCTGGAATGCCCATCCTCCCTCTCTCTCTCTCTCTGCCTCTTTCTCTCTCTCAAATAAATAAATAATATTTTTTTAAAAATGGCTAGACTGTTGATACAGAAAAATATGCGCACACAAATTCCAAAATAATTATTCCAAGTAAAAGACACCAGGATCCCACATCCCAAAATAATGTGCATTATATGACTTCATTTACGTAAAAATCTAGAAAACATAATGCTCCAATGTCTGAAAAGCAGATCTGTGACTGCCAGGGGAGAATGGCAGAGAGGGAGGGATTAAAAATATGGGAGAAGTCAGGCATGATGGCACACACCTTTAATTCCTACACATGCGAGGCAGAGGTAGGAGGATCACTGTGAGTTCGAGGCCACCCTGAGACTACATAGTAAATTCCAGGTCAGCCTGGGCCACAGTGAGACCCCCACCTAGAAAACCCAAATAAAAAAATTATACACACACACACACACGACTTTGGAGCTTGGGATTCATTCACTCTCTGGTTTTGTTGTGATGTTGCTTTAACAGATGCACATCTGTCACAGGGTATTAAACTATATACTGACATGTGTATAGTGTATTGTACTTGAGTAAGATAGCTCAAATGAAACTGAACATTTTAAAAGAAGTATTTAGGGGCTGGAGAGGTTGCCTAGTGGTTAAGGTGCTTGCCTGCAAAGCCTAAGGATCCAGGTTCGATTCCCCAGTATCCATGTAAGCCAGATGCACAAGGTGGCACATGTATCTGGGGTTCATTTGCAATGGCTAGAGGCCCTGCTGAGCCCATAGTCTTCCTCTCTCTCTCTTTCTCTCTCTCCCTCCCTCCTTCTCTCTTTTTCCATTTCTCTCAAATAAACATATTTTCTGAAAAAAGAAGTATTTAGAAAGGAGAAGTAATTGTAACTGATCAAATCTCTACATTGTGTCACAGAAACAACCATTTGACAGTCAGGAGTCAAATGACAACAGTTTTAATATTTAATGGGGCTATAAAAAATATCAACTGGAACCCAATTCATAGCCTATAACAAAACACCTTGAATTAATCTTTTTGTTTTGTTTTGTTTTGTTATTTTTGGAAGTAGGGTGTCGCTCTAGCCCATGCTGACCTGAAATTCACTCTGTCATCTGAGGCTGGCTTCAAACTCACAGTGATCCTCCTACCTCAGCCTCCTGAGTGCTAGGATTAAAGGTGTGTGCCACCAGGCCTGGCACCATTTTCTTTACTTTCACAGATGCCCAGAACTGCCCCCAAAGACTCCTTCCATCTCTCAATCTAAACTCCCCAAATTCTGCCTTTTCAGCCTTGTCCAAGGGATGGACTCAAATCCCATTTTCATCTCTCTCTGCTTCTCCTGGCCAGATCCCTCATACCCCGTGCCTCCCGCCTCCCCTGGGACTTGTATTTCTCCTACATTCCAGCCTCCTACTTCTAGCTCAGTATTTTTCCATTCACTGTCTCAAGAAGCAGAACTAAAACCCCGAAGCCAAGGAGTAAAAACAAGCTTCCTGAGTAAAGAGAAATAGACAGCAACATTCATATGTTGACATAATTTCTTTTTAATTCTTGCAGCTTGGTGGTGAATATCTTATTTTACAAGGGAATGTTGGCCCAAAATGTGGCCCTCTCTTTTCTTACACACTCTCCTCTCTCACATCCCTCCTCATCCATTCAGCTTAGCACAGACTTGGTCATTTCATTCAGTTTTCCCATGTTGACCTTTACCAGCATTTGTAGGCCTGAAACATGGTCCTCTTTTTGATTCACCCACACTCTGCCTTTCTCCCTCTTTCCCCTTCTCCCAAACCACTAGAAAAGAACAGCTTCATCTTTTTTTTTTTTTAAATATATTTTATTTATTTCAGAGAGAGAAAGAGGGAGAGAGAGAGAGAATGGGTGCACCAAGGCATCCAGCCACTGCAAACAAATTCCAGATGCATGCGCCCCCTTGTGCATCTGGCTTACGTGGGTCCTGAGAATCAAACCAGGGTCCTTTGGCTTTACAGGCAAGCACCTTAACCACTATGCCACCTGTCCAGCCCAGCTTCATCTTTTCAAACAGCTCCCTTGCATCACAGCTTGTAGATGAAATTCTGCATGGATTGAAAGCCTTTCTTGATCAGTGTGTGCCCACCTGTCTGCTGGTGATTAATGTAATTAATCTGTCTGCTACGATACTGCTTTCTGCAATAGACTGCCAAGTCCTACAGAGCCCAGAGCCCCTCTGTTCAATGCCATCATCCAGGCCAATTAGCACTGTTTCCGGGGCATCAGCTCCCGCAGAATACACCAGAATCTCCAATGTTCTGCTCAGCTGCCCTGTGCCTCCTACCCTGCTCTAAATTCCAGCCTCACTTTCTCACCACTCCACCACACTCCCACATACCTATGTGTTCCCCTCTGCCTAAGCAGAAGTCAGCAAATTTGTGTGTGCATGTGCGTGTGCATGTGTGTGTGTGTGTGTGTGTGTGTGTGTAGGAACAACAAAAAAAAAAAAAAAAAAAAAAACAACAAAACATTTCAAGCTTCAAGGGCCAAGTGAACTCTGTCCCAAATGTTCAGTTCTCTGGCATCACATATTCAGCCACAGTCAGACATAAGTAAAGGAGTGCGGCTGCACTCTGATAAATCTTTATTTCTAGAAACAGGTCACAAGCCAGAGCCGGACTGTGGCTAGTGGTTTGCCAAGCCCCGCTCCAAAGCACCCTCCCTTCTCAGCCTGCACCTGGCTCCCAGTCATCTCTGCCAAGACTCAGCTGTTTCTCTTCCGGAACATACTCTCTTTGTCCCTGACTGGGGCATCCTTCCCTTGTATGCTTCCACTATGGTGGAATACAGGCAAAACTTCTCCCCAAAGCCTCGTGTCTCCTTCCATGTGGAGGAAGCTCTATGATCCTAATACTGTTGGTCTCCCTCTTCTACCCTCAGTCCTCCCTAGGCATGGCAGCAAACTGCTCATAGAGACCACATGTGCCTGCTGCTTGCTTATACCATTACTGTCAAGCCCCACAGCCCCTGGCAGAGGCCTCCCAGCCCACTGCTGCCTGAACCTGGTGCTGAGTCTGGCTCCTCCAGATTTCTCCCTGTCCACATAAAGAGAAACAATGGTGATGTGTTCAGCATTGCCTGAAGTTCTGATTATCTCTTGTTTTAGTTACCTACCTATTCATTTTTAATATTTTCATTTATTTGCAGGCAGAAAGAGAGATGAACTCCAGACCCAGGTACCACTTTCTATTTCTGGCTTTGGCTTTACATGGGTACTAGGGACTTGAACCCAGGCCATCAGGCTTTTCAAGCAAGTTCCTTTCACCCCTGAGTCATCAGGGAGCCTTTGTCTATTTAATTTGTGTGTGTGTGTGTGTGTTAGTGTGTGTGAGCAGGTGCATACGTGTCACGGCAGGTGTGGTGGAGGTCAAAGGACCACTTCAGGTCGGCCCTCACCTTCCTCCTCATTTGGAATCAGGGTCTCTCATTGGCCTTCACCACTCCACTCACACGCTTCCAGGAAATCCTGTAGCCTCCCCCCACCTTTTTGTGATAGGCTCACTGGGATTGCAGAAGCCTGCTTCCCACTCTGTCATGGAGTCGGGGCATAGGAATTCAGATGCTCAGAAAAGCAAGTGCTTTGTTCACTGAGTCATCTCCCCAGCCCCTGACTGTCTTTACCGGTTCAGAATGCTAGATGGGAACATGAATGCTATGTTAGGTCCCACTGAACCCCAATATACATGACTAGACATTGCCAGGGTATTGTCACAATCCTTGTGTGTCTTTGTTTGCGTCAGTTCAGTGAGCTGGCCAGGACCTTGGTTGTCTGGAGGGATCCTGCCTGTGAACACATGCAGAAATGCACATC
Organism: Orientallactaga sibirica; assembly: GCA_036365145.1. Classification (NCBI taxonomy): domain Eukaryota; kingdom Metazoa; phylum Chordata; class Mammalia; order Rodentia; family Dipodidae; genus Orientallactaga; species Orientallactaga sibirica. Next base: position 3,303,054 of record JAEOAD010001846.1, read on the forward strand.
TCCCTTTTACACAGGCAGCAAACGACACACACATTCCATTAGCTTCTATCTTCCCGTGCAACCTAATTCCCTGCACTCATTCCCTGTACAGTGAGATCGCAGTTACTTCCAATTTGACAGCATTGATAGAGCTTCCTGGACCTTCAGTGCAGAATTCTGCTAGCAGTCACTCTTTCTTACAAAGCTTTCACTGATAATCACTGGAGGGTCAGTTCATGTTGGAAGGACAGTGCCCCCATACTTTGCCTTCCTGTTCTGTGGCTCTAATATTCTTTCTGCCTCATCTTCTGCAATGTCCCCCTGAGGCTTGGAGGGCATGTTAGAGGTCTCCTTGAGTGTTGAGCTCTCAACAGCCCCTGGTGTTTTGCTTTGGTGAGTTTTGAGTCTCCTCAGTGTCTACAGCCATCTCCATGGAGATGGTTATCTGACTCGTGGTGAGAGAAGCACTTGTACTCAATCTTCCACTTGCTTTGTAGTGATTTCTGGACCCTGGAAGGTGTGATAGAAGTGACTTATCCAGTGCTAGGCACTCTGTTTTCTCTTCTTGTCATTTTAATGAGTCTTGGGTCACCCTGGTATTTGCCACCATCTGTTAAAAGCAGACATCTCCACAAGATCTGCACTGTACTGAGACCATAAATATTTTGTCATAGAGGACAGAGGTGGATAAAAGAAACTGAGGCCACAAAACAGAGAAAGGACTACCTTGAAAGAGGAGCATCCTCAGTGGAATGGGGCCAGGGGAGAGGAGACAATAGAGGATAATATGATGGGAAAATTGACCCAATATAGTATGTTCATATACTAAAGTTTCCAATAATGCTTTTGTATTTTTATTGATTTATATACTAGAAAGAGAGACAGACAGACAATGAGTGCACCAGGGCTTCTAGCCACTACAAACAAACTCCAGATGCATGGGCCACCATGTGCATCTGGCTTCCATGGGTTCTGGGAAATCAAACCTGGGTCTTTAGGCTTTGCAGGCAAGCACCTTAACTTCTAAGCCATCTCTCCAACTCCCAATAAAAAAAAATTTTGTAAGGACACAAAAATAAAAGAAAAATTATTGAGCAAGAGCCTGTCAGAACTTCAGTCACTTTCAGGAAGTAAGTGTGTGACTCATGTACCATTGGTGCTAGCTACAGTTGGGCATTGTTTTCAACTCCTTTACAGAAAACCATCCCATCTGTTCTTGGTAGAAAGTAATCCAGTGATAGCAAAAAAGAAAACTGAACATTCAGCCAGGAGTGGTATTGCCAGGGCTTGGGAGGCTAAGGTAGGCATATCATGAGTTCCAGGCCAGCCTGGGCTGCACAGTAAAACCATGTCTCGAATTTTAAAAACATTGAACCACCAAAAGTTTTTTTTGTTGTTGTTGTTTTTTTTTTTTTTTTTTTTTTTTTTTTTTTGAGGTAGGGTTTCACTCTAGTCTAGGCTGACCTGGAATTCACTATGTAGTTTCAGGCTGGCCTCGAACTCTCAGTGATCCTCCTACCTCTGCTTCCCCAGTGCTGGGATTAAAGGTGTGTTTCACCACGCCCGGCATCAAAAGTATTTTGAATGACTCAGCAGCTCCACTTCCACACTTATGCCAAAAAGAAGATGGGAAAGTCCATCCAATGACATGAACACAAATGTTCAGAACAGCTTTGTTTATAGTAACTAAAAACTGGAGATAATCCAAACATCCACTGTAGAACGTCATAGATGGATAGCACAGGCTGAAAGATGAATGTAAATAGCCACATCAGGTCCTTGAGAGATGGCTCAGCAGTTAAAGGCACTTGCTTACAAAGTCTGATGGCCCAGGTTCAAGTCCATAGTACCCGTGTACAAAGTGGCACATGTGTCTGGAGTTCATTGGCAATTGCAAGAGGCCCTGGTAGCTCATGTTCACATTCTCTCTCTGTCTCTCTCTCTCTCTCTCTCTCTCTCTCCCTCCCTCTCAAATAAATAAGCAAAGCATTAGAACGCAGGTTTGATTCCCCAGTACCCACATAAAGCTAGATGCACAAAATGGGGTATGCATTTGGAGTTCATTTGCAGTGACTAGAGGCTCTGACACACTCATTCTCATTCTCTCTCCCTTTATCTCTCTCATAAATAAAATATAATAAAAATATTTTACAAAGCCACAGCCAACAGATGACATATTGTATGATTCCATGTCCCTAAATGTTCAGCTTTCATGAAGTTATAAGAAATATATTAGTTATAGACAAACTAATCTATACGTTCAAAAGTCAAAATAGTGGTTATGGGAGAATGGGAGACATATGGAAAAGACTCTTAAGATGTGCGAATTGGCCTCTATCTTGATTTGGATGGTGATTCACTCTGTGTGTGTGTGTGTGTGTGTGTGTGTGTGTGTGTGTAAAGCCATCTAATTGTTCAGTTAAGAGCCATGCACTTAACACTATGTCATGTATGTGTGTGTATGTGAATGAGTATGTGTGTGTAAAGCCATCTAATTTTTCAGTAAGAGCCATGCACTTAATACTAGGTCACATGTGTAAGTGTGTGTGTGTGTGTGTGTGTGTGTGTGTGTGTGTGTGAGAGATAATAATGAATGGTTTCTCACTCCTGGCATTCATCTGGGCCCTGGAGGTAGACTGGTGAGCAAGGGAGGCACAGTCCTTCCCTCGGTTCCGTGCCTTCCTGGTGCTAGCTGGGTATCTGTGCTCAGGAAGTGGTCAGTGCCCCGAACTGAGCTCGCCCACGCATTAACTGTTCAAGCTGACAACAGCAATGCTTCATATTTCTTTGGCAAGCATATTTTGTTTCATTTTAGGCTTTTGCAACCCAAGGTCATAGTGGTGCCTCATTATGGAAAAATCCAAGAGCCCTTTTCCTCCCTCCAGAGAAAGAGTTACAGAGAGACGTTCATCCAGCAGATTTCAGAATTGATGCTCAGCACTGTGAGCGGGTCTCCATATCCCACAGAGTGAAGTGCTAAAATCCAGAGCACTGGACACACCTATGAAAAATGACACTTTCCAAACAGCTTCGCAGTGCAGTAAATTTCCAAGTACTCTTAATAATAATAAGGATCAACACTGACTTTAATGGTCTTGAAACCCATCACGTAATTTCATTAGCCACCCAGCACAGATGCAAGCGAGGGGTGATGTCATACTTTTTCCCCTTGCTCTGAAACCCGAGGCGGGCGCCAGAGATGGAAACCAGTTTTACAGACTCTAATCGGATTAAAGCTTCTGGCCTCTGCTGATCAATAGGTAGAGCTGCAGGAATCCCAGCCTGTACACAGCCCTCTCCAGCCACTTCGCGGCCACAGCCTCCCTCCTGTAGAAGGGAGGCATGCTTCTTGTAGGTGGGGGAGATCAAGATAGCATTTTCTTTTATAATTTATTCTTTCTTTCTTTATTTGAGAGAGAGAGAAAAAATGGGTGTGTCGGGGCCTCTAGCCATTGCAAACAATTCGCATGCACCACCAAGTGCATCTGGCTTACATGAGTTCTGGGTCCTTAGGCTTTCCAGGAAAGCGCCTTACCCATTAGGCCATCTCTCCACTAAATACTTTTTAAATGTTCAGTTTCATTTGAGCTGTCTTACTCAAGTACAATACACTATACACATGTAAGCAATTTCTCTAGCCCAAAATGGCATTTTCTAAGTACTGAGTGGTGAGCCATTTTCCCTTGGACTCAGGTCCACATAATAGAGAAAGATCATCGCTCATGCTGCAGCCTTAAATGTTGCTCTAGAATCTTCCACAAAGGGAACCTCAGGCCACTCACACAGCCATGTCTTGCATGGACAGCAGTTGCAATCATGAACTCCTGAAACCCAGCTCTTCTACTGACCCCTCAAACAGTCTCCAATACACTACCCTACCTCTCTGAGACAGACAGTAATTACACTTACCCTGTAGAGGTATAGTGACAGTAAAGAGTCTGTGTGTTGGCAGAACACGGAGAGACCTGGATGAAATTCTGAAGAAAGCCAGTCCCCAGACAGTTAGCCTGTCTAGTGCTGGAAAGTGCTACATGAGCTACTGGGGGAAAACGGCCAACAATGATCTGAGCAACCAGAGGTCTAAGCTACTCAGAAGCAAACACCCTGACACAATGTACATGCTAGGGCAATAGTGGCACACAGCCTCAGTGGGTAACCAATAGCCTTATGATTGGCTAAGAGATCCACTCAGTGTAAAGGAAACCATATCTGGAATTGGGAACCAGGTCAGAATCCTATGGAGACAAAGATTATGCTCTCCAGTGTCAAGCTCTCACTAGTCTTTGTCTGAAAGTGGGGTTACATGCATTAAATTCTCCCTAAATTAATAATGCTTATCCCATTTAAACTATGCTGACTTCACTCTCCATTGGAGAATCTGTTCTTTTTCAGAAGGTAACGAGACTGGAGGAGATAAACTAACCCTCGCACTTCAGCCAAGCCACAGCTGAATCCACAGAGGAATTGGGGAGACAAGCAAGAGTGCTGTATCCATGGTGAACCTGATAATCAGCGCCAGGGTGAAGGAGACAGACACTGAGGACACTCAACACCCACCAAAGCAGAGATCCAGAGGCTCCTAAGAGCTCATCACTGAAGTAGACTTAAAACTCACCCATCACAGCTCAGGGAATTTTGCGAAAGAGGGGATGGAAAGATTGTAAGAGCCACAGGTTGAGACGTCATGCCCAGAGGCATCCCCCCAAAAATAACTGACTGCTATTCCCACAACACAGAAACCACCACCCCATGGGGAATACTTGCAACCCCACTAAGGAGCGTCCTCAATGGAATGGGAGCAGGGACAAGGGAAAAGAGGGTACCAACACATAATGTATAGATATGAAGCATCTTGTTAATAATAATAATAAACATTTTGAAAAAAGAAAAAGAAAAGTTTGTGTGCTGGCTGGAGAAATGGTTTAGGAGTTAAGGCACTCATGTGCAAAGCTGAAGGACCTAGGTTCAATTCCCCAGTACTCATGTAAGCCATTATGTACAAGGTGGCGCACGCATCTGGAGTTCATCTAAGGTGGCTGGAGGCCCTGGTGCACCCATTCTTTCTATTTGCCTCTTTCCCTTTCTCTCACCCTCTCTCTCTCAAATAAATAAATAAAAATGGGGCTGGAGGGATGGCTTAGCAGTTAAGGCGTTTGCCTGTGAAGCCAAAGGACCCAGGTTTGATTCCCCAGGACCCATGTTAGCCAGATACACAAGGGGGTGCACACATCTGGAGTTCGTTTGCAGTGGCTGGAGGCCCTGGTGCACCCATTCTCTCTCTCTCTCTCTTTCTATCAAATAAATAAATAAATATTAAATATTAAATAAATAAAAATGAAAGAATAAAATATTTTTTTGAAAAAAGAGTTCATGTGTGTGTGTGCGTGCGCGCACGCACTTATGGTAGCTCCTGTCCACATGGGACACCTTATTCAATAAAATATGTTACTATTAGAGAGAAATGAGGGCCGGGAAGGTGGCTTAGCAGTAAGAGTGCTTTTGTGCATGAGGACTTGACATTGACCCCCAGCACCCGCATGACAAGTGTCTCCCCAGCACACAGAGAGATGCAATCTCAGTGTGAGACTGCCGTGGCTCCAGATTCATCAGGAGACTCACTCTCAAGAAAATAAGGCAGAAGAGTGGTAGAGGTGGACATTTGCCGTCCTTCACTGGCTTGACCATGGGGCGCACACTAATATACACACATACCTACATACACACACACACACACACACACAACCCATTAAGATTGGTAGCCAGCAATTATTTAAATTTCCTGAAACTCTGGAATTACCCTTCACAACCAGACAGGAGAATTCATGTTGATGTTGTTGTTGGGCGGTTTTTGTTTGGTTTTGGTTTGGTTTCTTTAACGGCCTTTTTTTGGTTTGTCATTTTGCCTCTCGCATCTTACCTCCACTTCCCAGTCTCTCAAACTGAGCACAAGCAGGAAGCCAGGGCCTAGATGGACTCGTCCTAACCTCCAGGTTGCTTTAACAAGAATTTCTATTACATGGCAAAATGCAATGACTTCATCCTCCCAATGTTGCAGCTGTAAAAAGAAAAAAAAAATCAATGGGACTTAAAAAGCTTGACAATCAATCAAGGTCTAGCCAGATATCTGTGGAAGTCAAACAGGACTTTATGAAAAAAAAATTCATCTAGGGATCTCATTAGAGCTTTGTAGGAATATTTCCCTGATGTGAGCTGGAAGTTTTCATTTGAGTTCATTTTGTTTGTTTATTCTTGTTTTTGTTTGGGGTTGTTTTGGGGGGAGGTCAAATGTGGAATCCCAGTGGGATCAGGGGCCATATGCCTCCCTAGCGGCTGGGTTCAGAGCATTTTTACTGGCTGGGTGCCCTCACTGCTGGCATAACCAATGCAAGCAGTCATTCATATATCAACGTTATTCTGCCCACATCTCCCACGGTGACCAGACCTTCTCCCACTGAAAGCACATACTGCTTTAGACTAGAATAAGCTCTCGAAACAGCAGTAAACACGTTTTATTTTTATTGCTTATACATAGTATTGTAGAAGTTATAGAGAGCATAATTTTAAGATAATGCATTTCTATTCTTTGAGCTTTTTTTCTAAAGCCTCATAATTCAAATGTTAATACAAGACAATTTTCCCTCTCTGAATTCAGGTCATTTTAAAATATTTTATTTTTATTTATTTATTTATTTATTAGAGAGAAAGAGAAGTAGAGAAAGAGAGGGAGAGAGAGAGAAAATATGAGTGTTCCAGGGCTTCTAGCCACTGCAAACAAACTCCAGATGCATGCACCATCATGTGCATCTGACTTACAGGGATTCTGAGGAGTCAAACCTAGGTCCTTAGGCTTCATAGGCCAGCGCCTTAACCAGTGAGCCATCTCTCCTGCCTTCAGATAATTTAAAAAATACCACCTACTATGGATCAGGCTTTCTTTGAGGCACTGGTAATACAAAAATGGAGAATGCATAACCCTTTAGCATCCAGCAAGCACAGAAGCCTCCAGCAGCCAACCCTGTCCCTGCAAGAGACCAGTGGGGAGAAGCAGAGAATATGGATGCTCACCATTGAGTTAAATTCTTTTCTTGGCTTTTAGCAGTGAAGACAAAAACTACTAGACACTGGGTTGTGTGTTCCAGAACAACCAGGTTAGATCAGAAACTTAAACCAGCGTAGAAAAAAAAAACATGGATGACCCAGAACAAGAAAGTTCATTTTTTCTAACAATGTTGGTAACCTATTTATTTTGAAACTCAGTGAAAAATCAAGGCATGAACTAATCCCAGGTCTACTTCATACCCATGCATACACAATGGAAAAGGGAGTTCACACAACACAAATTGTCTTCAGCACCCCTAATGTCTTTGGACTTCATATTTCAAAGTGTAATACCTGCCTCCTGGGGTTATAAGGATTACATATAGCAATATATTACAGAAGTTTGTAGAAAGGCATATTTTTAATATTTTGAATCAGAAATTTTAAATACCTAGCTTATACTATCATCATTAAATGACAGTTACTAGAAAAATCAGTTCCAGGATCCCAAAAAGTGTGACTATAGAATCCGCCTATGGCTATCATCTGTTTTTGTTGTTGTTTGTTTTTTGGTGGGGTGGTTTGGTTTTTTTTTTTTTTTAGCTTAATGCAGTAGATGATAACAAGAGAGATGTGAGCTTAGCTACCAATATTAGAAGTTCATGGGGCTGGAGAGATGGCTTAGTGGTTAAGTGCTTGCCTGTGAAGCCTAAGGACCCCAGTTTGAGGCTCAATTTCCCCAGTACCCACATAAGCCAGATGCACAAGGGGGCACATGCATCTGGAGCTCGTTTGCAGTGGCTGGAGTCCCTGGTGTGCCCATTCTCTCTCTCTGTTACTCTCAAGTAAATAAATTAAACTAAAAAATTTTTTTTTTAAAAAAAAAAGAAGTTTATGACAGCAACAATACAACCTTGGCAAGAGATCTAGAAATATAACCAACCAAAAAACAAACAAGCAAAAAGTATTAGAAATATAAGTAAGACCAACAATGATTAGCAGGACAAATTCCCTTATTAAAAGATAAGAATGTCATAGGCTGGAGAGATGGCTTAGTAGTTAAGGCGCATGCCTGCGAAGCCTAAGGACCCATGTTCTACTCTCCAGATCCCATGTAAGCCAGATGCACAAAGGTGAGGCAAGCACAAGATCACACATGCCCACTAGTGTCTGGAGTTCAGTTTCAGTGGCTGAGGCCCTGACATGCCAATTCTCTCTCTCTCTCTCTCTAAAATAAAAAAAAGATAAGAATTTCACATGGATTCTTCGAAGTGATCTAAAATATATGTTATTTACAAGAGATATATCACTACAATGATTTAATTGTAATAGATTAATAATGCAGAAAATAAATTATGCAGAAAAGCTGAAAACATACCAGATGCTCCCAAATTCATCTGATGCAATCCTGACCTCTCCCCAAGATGATAACATTAGGAGATGGTGCCTTAGAGAGATCATGATGAGGCGGAGTCTTTGTGAATAGGATTAGTGCCCTTGTAAAGGCGGGCTGAGGGACCTCATTTGTCCTTTTAACCCCAGGAGAACAAGGTTAAAAAAAAAAAAGCTGGGTGTGGTGGTGCACACCTTTAATCCCAGCACTCGGGAGGCAGAGGTAGGTGGATCGCAGTGAGTTCGAGGCCAGCCTGAGACTATATAGTGAATTCCAGGTCAGCCTGGGCTAGAGTGAGACCCTACCTCAAAAACAACAAAAAACAAAAATCCTGGGGGGGGGGGGAAACAGGCCTAAGCAGACACTAAACCTACCAGCACCTTAGTCTTGAATTTACCAATGTCCAGAACAACGAGAAATAAATTTCTGTGGTCCATAATCCATTTGCCTAGCCCAACACAAAACCTGGTAAATCCATGAGGTAGTACATATGCTAATTTGCTCCTTCAAAACCTCACACTGTGCAATAAACACACAAAACAGGTAAAAACTGGGCTGGAGAGATGGCTTAGCAGTTAAGGCGCCTGCCTGCTAAGCCTAAGAACCCGGTTCCAATCTCCAGGTCCCATGTTTAGCCAGATGCAGTGATGCAAGGGCACAATGCCGCACTTGCCCACAAAGGGGCGCACGCATCTGGATTTTGTTCACAGCAGCTGAGAGACTGCTTGGCGTGCCCATTCTCTATTTGTCTTCCTCTCCTCTCTGTCTCTCTCTGTGTCTCTCTCCAAATAAATAAATTAATTAATTAATTAAACAGGTAAAAACTAAATACAAGCCACCACAATCACAGTGCAATCACCCCTCCATATTCAGAGGCTCCTCATGCATGGGTTCAACTAAGGACTAAAAAAAAAAAAAAAAAAAATGCAAATAAAATTGTGTCTGCATTGAATGTACACAGGTTTGGATTTCTTGTCATTCTTCCCCAGATAACAACAGTTTAATCTAGAGATGCTTGGAAAGTACTTGGGGGGAGACATGGGTACGTGGAAATACCGCGTCTTCTTATCAAGGAACTTGAGCATTGGCAGATTTTGATCTCGTTGGGGCTTCTGGAGCCCATTCCCCACAAATGCTGAGGGCTAAACTCTAGTTCATTATAGCAGCCCAGATGGGATAAGGCATTAGACAAATTGTGAGACAAAGCTAAAGCAATATAGTAATATTAATGCTAACATATAGAAAGCTCTGTGTGAGACAAAGAAAGTTGTTTTACATTGATAAACAGCTGACTTGTCCAAATGTACAGCAGCCATGAGCTGCTTGCTTGGAATACGACAACGGGCAGATGCATAAAGAGTGATGTGTGTCTCACCATGTGTGGGGCACAGTTCTGCACCAACTCGTGTCTCTTTCCCAAGAACCCTATAAAGTAGATGAAGTGATTTTACAGTGAAGGAAATTTGTCCGAGTCTGTAGCTTGTGAGGGTGGGGCTGGTATTCAAACCAGACATTCTGGGGTTGGCTCTTGGATATATATGATATGTAAATATATATAAAGATATATTAAACATGTATATTATAAAAATAATATTAATTGGTAGGGCTAGGGATATTGTTCAGCACTGTTAGCATTTTTTATTCTACTCCTTCCAAAAAGAAGTGTTAAAAAATGTCAACCTGGGCTGGAGAGATAGCTTAGCAGTTAAGGCACTTGCCTACAAAGCCAAAGGACCCAGGTTCAATTCCCCAGGACCCACGTAAGCCAGATGCACAAGGTGGCACACATGTCTGGAGTTCGCTTGCAGTGGCTGGAGGCCCTGGCACACTGTTCCTCTTTTAAAATAATTATATATATATATATATCATGATCTAGTTAAAAAGAAGGGAGGACATATTCTTTTCAAATGTCCATGGATTATTTATTTATTTAAACATACACACACACACACACACACACACACACATACACACACATATATATACAGAGAGAGAGAAAATTCACTTAATAGTCTGCAAAGTAGAATTCTTCAAGAATCTATTCTGATTGAAATAGAATTAAATCCAAAACCTTAGTCTTCTAAATATCTCTCTGTCAAAGAGTAAATAAAAACCCAATTTGGAAACTAACATATGTTGACATACTAAATGGGAAATTCTATGGGGCACAGGCAATATTTACTCAGAAAAAATGTCCTATCCTCAAGTAAGTTCGTTCCTAAAACAAATTCCTAAGCTGTATTGGGAGCACTCTATTCAGAAGATGGAACGACAAGATACATGAATGAGAACACTTTCCCCTGTAACTGTGTGAAAGGGAAAGCTATTTCTTCAAAACCACAGGTTAGGTGACTGGCACGTCTGACCCAGGGAGCAAGGGTGATCACAGACAGGAAAGAGTCTATTTGTAATAAAATCAGACTGCCAGGCTGGAGGGATGGCTTAGCTGTTAAGGAGCTTGCCTGCAAAGCCAAAGGACCCAGATAAGCCATGTGCACAAGGGGGCACAAGCATCTGGAGTTCATTTGCAGTGGCTAAAGGCCCTGGTGCGCCCATTCTCTCCCACTCTGTCTCTCTGTCCCTCCCTCCCTCCCCCGCCCTCTCTCTCTGTCTCCCTCTCCCTCTGCCTCTTTCTCTCTGTCAAATAATAAAAAATAAAATATATTTTAAAAAAACGCTGGGTGTGGTGGCACATGCCTTTAATTCCAGCACTCGGGAGGCAGAGGTAGGAGGATCGCTGTGAGTTTGAGACCATCCTGAGACTACATAGTGAATTCCAGCCTGAGCTAGAGCGAGACCCTATCTCGAAAAACAAAACAAAAAGTCATACTGCCCAGAACTTTAGGCCAGGGATGTGAATGGCAAATAAATGAAAATAATAACTGGGGGCGAGGAAGATGGCTCAATGGCTAATATGCTTGCCAAATAAGGGTGGGTACCTCAGTGAAGTCTGAGCATCAAGGTAAAGCTGGGTGTTGTAGCAGGTTTCTGTGATCCCAGTGTACCCACAGAAGGAGGAGGAAGAGGTCAGAGAATCCCCCAGAAGATCAGAGGCCGGCTAGCCTGGATAATAGAGTAACAGTGAGTGACCCTGCCTCAAAGAAGGTGACAGCTGACCCCTGAAAGTTGTCCTCTGACCTCCACACAGTCTCATGCCAGGTACACTCCCACCCTCACACATGTGAACATGCACACACACACATATAAACACAGACACAATTTTTCAAGTAAATTATCTGAATTTTTAAAATATTTTTATTTGAGAGAGACAGAGAGAGAAAGAGTCAGAGAGAGGGAGGGAGGGAAGGAGGGAGAGCAAGAGAGAGTATGGGTGTGCCAGGGTCTCTAGCCACTGCAAACAAATTCCAGACACATGCACCACTTTGTGCATCTGGCATTCCATGAGCCCTGGGGAATCGGATCAGCGTCATCAGGCTTTGCAAGCAAGCATCTTTAACTTCTAAGACTTCTCTCCAGCCCAAAACTATCTGAATTTTTAAAAAATTAACATAAATTGATGGGGCTGGAGAGATGGTTTGGCAGGTGGGAACACTTGCAGTGCAAGCCTCCCCCCACACACATAACCCCCACCCCCACACACATAACCCCTACCCCCCCACACACACATAATTTCCACATACACACACACATAACCCCACACACACATAACACATATAAACCCCACACACATAACCCCCTACAGAGGGAGGGGGAGGAGGAGGAGGAGAAGAAAAAAGGAAGGGAAGAAGGGAGGGAGGAGGGATGACAGGAGCAAGGGATGGAGGGAAAGAGAAAGAAAGCAAGCTGCCTTTATAAAGCTTTTCAGAACTTTAATAATGCTAATATCAAAAGCAGACCAAGACATAAGCAGGGCATGGAAATTCTATGGCACCTCCCACTTCCTGCGGCTTCTCAAGTCAGCTTGGTGTGCCCCTTGTCGCCGGGAGTCACCATTCACTGGACCCATCTTCAGTTCTCACGAAGGTGACTCATGATCATGTTTTCTGTGTGTATTTTAATATGCAGAGCAGGACACGGATAAGGAGGAGCTGCCAGTGAGGCAGGAGAAGCATCGTGAAAGGAAGAAATACTGGCAGTTTCCCACCATCTTAGAGAAGTGCCAAGGAAAGTAAAATAAAATGAAGAGTCAAATGTGGTGGCTCACACCTTTAATCCCAGCACTCGGGAGGCAGAGGCAAGAGGATCACCGTGAGTTCAAGGCCACCCTGAGACTACATAGTGAATTCCAGGTGGGCCTCCACTAGAGCAAGACCCTACTTAAAAAATTCACAAGCCGGGCATGGTGGCGCACGCCTTTAATCCCAGCACTCGGGAGGCAGAGGTAGGAGGATCGCCAAGAGTTCAAGGCCACCCTGAGACTACATAGTTAATTCCAGGTCAGCCTGGACCAGAGTGAGACCCTACTTTGCAAAACCAAAAAAAAAAAAAAAATTCACAACTGGGGCTGGAGAGATGGCTTAGTGGTTAAGGGACTTGCCTGCAAAGCCAAAGGACCCAGGTTCAATTCTCCAGTACCCACATAAGCCAGATACACAAGGTGGCGCATGTGTTTGGAATTCATTTGCAGTGGCTGGGGGCCCTGGCACACCCATTCTCTCTCCCTCTATCTTCCTCTATCTCTCTGTCTCTCAAATAAATAAATAAAATTCCTTAAAAATAAAACTAAGAAAAAACTGATCAATGCAATGAAAAAGTAACCTATAAATCAAATTACTTATGAATACATGTACATATATATTAAACACCCCAAATATAATACTAACAAATAGATGTAACTGCACATTACAAAAACAATATAGCATCTTTAATTAGAATTTATTTCATGAAATCAAGAAAGGGTCAACATTAGGAAAGTCTATCAATGTTAACAGAATTAATATTGTAAAAAAAATGGCTGGAGGGATGGCTTAGTGGTTAAGGTGTTTGCCTGCAAAGCCAAAAGACCCCAGTTCAATTCCCAGGACCCACGTTAGCCAGATGCACAAGGGGGCACATGCATCTGGAGTTTATTTGCAGTGGCTGGAGTTCCTGGTCTGTCCATTCTCTCCCCCCCCTTCTCTGTCAAATAAATAAATAAATAAACAGATAATTAAAAAAAAAAAACAGTTGGGCTGGAGAGTTGGCTTAGCGGTTAAGGAATTTGCCTGCAAAGCCAAAGAACCCTGGTTCAACTCTCCAGGACCCAAGTAAGCCAGATGCACAAGGGGGCACATGCATCTGGCATTTGTTTGCAGTGGCTGGAGGTCCTGGTGCTCTTGCTCTCTCTCTCTCTCTCTCTCTCTCTCTCTCTCTCTCTCTCTTCTCTAATTAAAATAAATAAATAAAATATAAAAAAATTTTTAAAAAGTAATACTGCTGAAAGTGCTTTACACATTCAGTATAATACCCCATTAAAATTCCAGTAACAACAAAATAAATAAAATCCTAGGGACATCCTTCACAGAAATGGAAATTCTAATTCTATAATAATATGATATAATAATCATCTAGTTCATGTAGAAGCACAAAGACCATGAATAACCCACGGAGTCCTGAGCAACAACAGCAGGGCTAGATATATTTCAATACCTGATGTCCAACAATACTACCAAGTCACAGAAGAAAAACCAGCCATGCTACCGGCACATAGACCAGCGGAACAGAATGGAGTACCAGGAAATAAATGCATGCAGCTACAGCCACGTGAATTTTTTGAGAAAAAAAAAATGCCAAAAACATATTTGGAAGAAAAGACAGCCTTTTCAACAAATAGTATTAGAGAAAGTAGATACTCGTGTGTAGAAGAATGAAATGAGGTCCACATCTCTCATCCTGCATGAACATCAATTCAAAGGAGATTACACACGTTAACGTATAACCAGAAAATCTGAAACTGCTACAAGAAAATGGAGGGGGGGACGGGTGTGGTGGCGCACACCTTTAATCCCCACACTCGGGAGGCAGAGGTAGGAGGATTGCCGAGAGTTCAAGGCCACCCTGAGACTACAGAGTGAATTCCAGGTCAGCCTGGGCTAGTGCGAGAACCTACCTCAAAAAAAAAAAAAAAAAAATGGAGGGGAGACACTTCTTCCCCATGAAAACGTAGGCAAGGAATTTTTTTGAGAAGGACTCCATTTGCTCAGGAAAAAAAAAAATTGCAGGCATTTGACAAATGAGATGGGTGGGAATTTAAAATGTTTAATCCTGTACAGCCAAGAAAACGTATAGCAGAGTAAGGAGACAGCCTACAGAATGCAGGAAGTCATTTGCCAACTATACATGTGACGGGAGTGAGATCTAGAATGTATAAAGAACTATTAGAAGGGCTGGAGGAATGGCTTAGCCATTAAGCCACTTGCCTCTGAAGCCTACAGACCCAGGTTTGATTCCCCAGTTCCCACGTAAGCCAGATGCACAAGGCAGTGCTTGTGTCTAGAGTTCATTTACGATGGTTAAAGGCCCTAGCTCACCCATTCTCTCAGTCTGCCTCTCTCTCTCATTCTAATAAATAAACAAATAAAATGTTTTAAAAAAACTGTAAAAAATTAAATATGAAAGAAACAAATTATCCAATCAGTAAATGGGCAAATAAAATATACAGACATTTCCCAAAGATGAAGTATAAATCACCAAGATATAAACAACAAAAGCAGTGAGACCTCCTTTCAAGCAGGAAAATGCTGATTAAACCTATATCAAGATTCCTTCTCACCCCTGTAAGAACTGCTATTATTTAAAAAAAAATTGCTGGTGAGAATTCACTGTGGAAAGAAATGCAAAGTGGCACAGTATGGAGCGTTCTCAAGAAGCTAAGAGGCTGGGGGAGATGGCTGTGGGGGAAAATGCTGTATAAGCCTGAGGAACTGAGTCTGATCCCCAACATGCAGGTAAAAATCCAATCATGCTATGGCTGACCAGTCAGGCCAAATATACCAACTGATACAATGGTGGTATGTCTGTTATGGGGGAAACCAACTGCTCTCTGATTGGACTGGAGGCCCACTGCATGGAAGGGAAGCCCTGCCTAGTTTTGAAAATCCAATCAAAAGCTGATGGCTTGTGAGGTCCCCTGATGGGGAACTAATACTGTTGTCTGGATAAATGGATATATTATGCCCACCAAACCATCCTCTCAATATTTATGTTTATGGCCATATATTAATGCCACTCTCACTTTTGGTTAGAGAAGCTTCTCTTTTCACCTGACCACTAAAGTGACTCAAAACTCACTCAAGTAAGTGCCAAGAAGAGACAGTGGATGTTTGGCACTCAATGTGGCATCTTTATCACGCCTGCCAAGTCTAGGGGACATTGTGGAAGAAGAGATGGCAGAAAGAATGTGAGAGCCTGTCTTGTTTTGGGGACCTTGCAGTTCTGTCTCATCAATAGCTCAATGTGGATTGTAACCAATTTCTGGTACTGGGAGTTACAAGTCAGAGCCAAATGTTTTAGGGTTAGGCTTCATCCCACCCTCTCCAAGACCTTTCTTACCAGACAATCTCCCCTGACTCCTATTGCGGTTATAACTTTTAGTCTACTATCCTTCCATTCCTATTATCATCTGTCCCTCATGTTGCCTGTTACGAATGCCTGCAACTCAAGTCCAGGTTAGGAACCACAGATGAGAGAGAACATGCAGCATTTGTCTTTCCATTTCCCTACAAATTTCATTATATCGTTTTTCCTTACTACTAAGTAGAATTCCATTGTGTAAATGTGCCACATCTTCATTATCCACTCATCAAACAATGGGCATCTGGGTTGATTCCGGTTCTTAGCTACTGTTACTTGAGCAGCTATGAACATGGTTGAGCAAATATCTCTGCAGTGAAGAGTGGAGCCTTTAGGGGAGATGCCCAGTAGAGGACTAGCTGGGTCAGGTGGTAGCTCTACTTTTATCGTCTTCAGCAGTCTCCATATTGATCTCCACAGTGTTGTATAGGTTTGTATTCCTGCCAGCAGCGAATGACGGTACCTCTTTCACTTCATCCTCACCAAAATTTATTGTTGTTTGATTTTTTTCAATGAAATCTTATAGTTGTTTTAATTTGCATTTCCCTGATGGGTAAGGATGTTGAACGTTTTCTTAAGTGAGTATTAGCCATTTATATTTCTTCTTTAGAGAAATTGCTATTGGTTCTGTGCCCCATTTTTTTCTGTGTATTGTATGATTTTTTTATTGAGGTCCCCAAAACAAGACAGGTTTCTGTCAAAGCACTTGATTACCCACCTGAGTAAGAGATAAGACCCTATTGCTGAAGACACTACATTCTGCTGACACAGAACATCAAGAGATCTGGCTGGAATCTTGAAGGAAGCAAGTTCCTAGATGGTTAGCCTGTATAGTGCTGGAAAGCATTACATGAGCTGTTGGGGAAAATTGCCAACAAGGTTGTGAGCAAGCAGGGGACACTGCTAAGGAAAAGCAACCAGCCTGACAAAGATGTGCACACCTATGTGGTGGTGGCACCCAGCATTGGTGGTGACCAATGGCTTTCTGATTGACTAAGAGATCTGCTCAGTGGAAAGGAACCCGTATCTAGAACTGGGAACAAGTCAGAATCCTATGGAGACAAAAAATATGGATTCTAACCAGGAGCTCCCATTAGTTTTTGGCCAAAAGAGAAAGTACAACCATCAAAGTCTCTCTAAATTAACAATGCCTACCCCCTTTAAACTATGCTGACCTCACTCTCCATTGGAGAATCTGCTTATCTTTTTCAGAGGGCAGTGAGGACAGAGAATAACTAAAACTGATCAACAAGACAAGAAGAAAGACCTGACTCCCCTGACAGGACATGAACTATCCCTCACACATCAGCCAGGGCCCAGGTGAAAGCACAGAGGAACTGGCGAGAGGAGCAAGAGTGCTGCTTCCACCGTGAGCCTGACAACCTGCACCAGGGTGATGGAGACAGACACTGAGGACACTCAACACTAAAGGAGACTTAAAGCACACCCACCATCGCTCAGGGATTTTTGTGGAAGACAGTCCCCTCAAGGTCATTCTTATTTCTGCACACTAATGACTAAACATCAGGGAACAAGAGTATATTTTTCCTCCTAGGAAACCTGGTTTCTAAGACTCCACCTTGGTTTTCCATCAACTTAGACACTGACTTCTGATGGCCTATCAGCTCAGCAGGCCTCTGAGCCAGGTAATTTAAAATCATCTCTAAGCACAAATTCAGAGGGAAGGGCAGTGAGAATATCATCTCATAAGTCTCTAATCCATTTCCCATGCCCTCCCTGTGAGTATGTCCTGATCATCACAGCACCTTTGAAATCATCTCTGAGCACAAATTCAGAGGGAAAGGCAGCAAGAATATCTCGTAAGTCTCTAATCCGTTTCCCATGCACTCCCTGTGAATAGGACTATGAATAGGGTGTCTGTCCTGATCATCACAGCACCTTTGCCCTGAATATAATAATTAAAAGGCTATTTATCACACGCTGACCAAGCCAGAGGCCAAAAGAGACTCTGCCAACATTATTCCAGGTAGCAAAGAGCTATGTCTGGGGCTTCATACACAAAAGGTGATTTGGGAAACAAGTCTAAGATGTTTGACTGGTAAGGAAAGATAGGCCATGCATAATTACACTCATAGCTTCAATAGTGTGTAGGAGAAACTACTAACAAATGTCCCAAGTGAGTGAACACATTGAGTTATTTCATCATTGAAACCTGTGGCAGGGGGCTGGAGAAATGGCTTAGCAGTTAAGGCGCTTGCCTGCAAAGCAAAGGACCCAGGTGCATCTGGCCATACGTGGGCACTGGGGAATTGAACCCAGGCTGTCGGGTTTTGCAAGCAAGCTCCTTTAACTGCTGAGCCATCTCTCCAGCCCCTAAGATAATTTTTTTTAAAAATCTAAACTAAACAAAAACAAGTGTCAATCTTTTAGAGGTGGGATGTATAGCTCGGTAGTACAGCACTAAGATAGTGTTCAATCCCCAACACCCCAAAAATGTATCAGTCTCTTTAGTTTTGTTTATCTCTTGTGTAAAAAAACATGATATCTCATACTTTAAAATTCATTTCTCTAATTTCTACAGAGACTGTACATCTGTCATCATATTTATTTGAGGCTTCTGTTTGTTCTGTACATAGCGTTTTTGTCTCTCTTTGAAACTATATAGTATATTATCCTAATTAAAAATGTTTTGTAAATCACTCTTGTTTCATATATATATTGAGAACAATGTTGTCTATATTTTATTTTTTTCCTTAAAGTTGATTTTTAAAACAAAAGAATAATAACAAGAGTTATACATAAAAACAAAGCACGGGGCTGAAGAAATTGCTTAGTGGTTAAGGCACTTGCTTGCAAAGCCTAAGGACTCAGGTTTGAGTCCCCAGTACCCATGCAAAGCCAGATGCACTAGGTGGAACATGCATCTGGAGATCATTTGCAATGGCTAGAGACCCTGGTGAGCCCATTCTTCTCTCTCTCCCCTCCCCCACTCTCTTTCTTTCTCTCTCTCTGAAATAAATAAAAATATTTTAAAAAAGGGAAGTGGCAGGTGACCATTGGCACCCGCTAGAAGTTTATGGCAGAGTTTTACAAATAAAAACTAGCTTTCAGGGAAAAAAAAAAAAAGAAGGGAAGGAAAATAGGGGAAGTTTGTAGTTTTCAATGAAATGTTCATGGAAAGGCTTACCAAGGAAAAAGACATGTGTACAAAGACTGGAAGGGAGTTGAGAGAATATACCATGAGGGTATCCACGGGTCAGAAGTCTAGGTAAGGGGAAAGCCAATGTGGAGGCATGGAGGGAGAAGCTTGCCCACAAAGTTCTGGGGAATTGGTGAGTAGTGACACGGTGAGGTCAAAGAAGGAAAGCTGGGGAAGGTTGGCTCAAGTGGCTGGCAGCCTATCACTGGGCTTTTGAGTTTTACTCTGAATGGGATGAAGAAACCACCAGTCTTGGGCTGGAGAGGTGGCTTAGTGCTTAAGGTACTTGCCTACAAAGCCTGAGGACCAAGGCTCATTTCCCCAGGACCCACATAAGCCAGATGCACAAGGTGGTGCATGCATCTGGAGTTCATTTGCAGAGGCTGAAGGCCCTGGCGTGCCCATTCTCTCTGTGTGTCTCTATCTCTATTCTTCTTCTCTCTCTCTCTCAAATAAAGTTTAGATAAATAAATTTTTAAAAAGAAACCACTGGTATGAACAAAGGAATAGTATGATCTGAACTCTGTGCTAAAAGGATCTCTCCCGTGGATGTTATAGACTCCAGAAAATATAGGCAGAGGGAAGGCGACCCCTTCCTTGTGGGTAACGAAGACTGCAGGGAACATGGGCAGAGGGAGAAAACAAACTGGGGAAAAGCCAGCCCAGGAATGTAGAAGGGTGGCTAGTGATGGCTTAGAGCATAGGACGTGGTGGAAAAATAGAAAATGCTCAAATGAGAGGTGTTTCTTTTAAGAAAGAAGTAATATATTTAGTGAAGAATTACTATTGGAACTCCCCAGGGTAGAAAGTCCAAGACATCCCATAAAAGTGCCCCATGAGAGGCTTTAAATGCTTGCTGAGCCCAGGGTCCATTGCCACCTACTAACAGCACTGGCCATAGAAGAGCTCTCCTGGCTCAGCTGCACCTCCCCGGCCCTCCCAGAACAACAGCTTCATTTTGACACGGTCCAGGACGAGGAAGGACATTGAAGAATCAGAAGCCAACCAGGTGTCCATTTGGCCAGTGTCAGTGAGCAGCCTTGAGCAGGCTTGAGCTTGGGAGGAAAAGGCACCACCCTGTAATGAAATAGAGACTCTAGTTAGCCCACCAGCCTGGACTTGAAAGCAGATGACCTCCCATTAACTAAAAGTGACCAGAAAAAATAATATCATTTGCCCTAAAATTTATCTTTAATTCAGAGACAGAAAAGATCCATAGAATGCCTACAGATAGACCTGGTGAGGCATCCCTGTAATCTGAGGGAAGCTGAAGCAGGAAAATCATACGTTGAAGGCCTACCTGCAATACTGAGTGAGTTCAATGCCAGCCTGAGCAACTTAGGAGAATCTCTCAAAATAAAAGGTAAAAGAGGGCTGAGATTCGCCTAACATGTGCAGAACCCTAGCTTCAATCCCCAGTGCCACAAAATATGCACATAAAGAGACAGCAGAAGACAAAAAAGTTAAAAAAAAAAAATGAAAGCGATTTCACTGTAATGAAATCATGTGTGTTTAATGAAATGGTTGCTTTAGGAAGTTGAGACTGAAACAGTCACAGCTGTTCTCTATGGGAAAACTGGTTAAAGAACTGCTTTATGGGGCTGGGGACATAGCTCAGGTGGTCAAGTGCCTGCCTCACAAGCATGAGGATGTGAGTCTCATTCCCAGAACTTACATACAAATGCCCAGTGTGGTGGCACACATTTGGGATCCCAGTGCTGGGGACATGAGAGCAGGAGTAGTCACAGTGTTGGCTGGACAGCCAGTCTAGTCCAATCTGTGAGGACCAGGCCAATGAGAAACCTTTTCTCAAAAGAGAATTCCAGGTCAGCCTGGGCTCGAGTGAGACCCTACCTCGAAAAACAAACAAAGAAACAAACATAAAAGAAATCCTGGGCGAAATTTATAATTTGAGTAGATACTTCAAGAGTTAAGATAATCCAGGGCTGGAAAGATGGTTTAGAGGTTAAGGTGCTTGCCTGCAAAGCCAAAGGGCCCAGGTTCATTCCCCAGGACCCACGTAAGCCAACTGCACAAGGTAATGCATGCATCTGGAGCTTGTTTGCAATAACTGGAGGACCTGGTAGGCCCATTCTCTCCCTTTCTCTTTCTTTCTTCCTCTCTCTCCCTCTGCCTCTCTCTCTTCCTTTCAAATAAATAAATAAAAATAAAAAATAATTTCAAAAAGAGTAAAGATAATCCTTTGCTTGGCATGACTTCACTCAGTTGTTCTTCCCACGTTGCTCACATCGAGCCTTGCTGTTTGATTTATTCTTTCCATAATGCACCCGCACAATTGCTATTTTGATTATGATCTCCTACTAACGCTGAGTTGGCATTTTCTTCCTAGGGCCTCGTTTCCAGTACCTTATAAATTTTATGAACAAATTACTTTTTATTCATCAACCTCTTCTTCTGCCCAGTAGTGAATTTTTGGAAAGTTGACAGAGAATACAAAATACTACTTAAATGAGACACCCTAATGAAGAAAGTTATTATCTTGAGGGAGGGGGGATATAAGCAAAGATGCTACTTGCTGTTCAATTATTGCATGACTTCAAAGTAAATAAATGCAGTATAGGAAAATCAGATAAAGCAAAATATATGTGCTAGTCCTTTAAAATCAAAATTAATTCCTTGGAGGAGTAACTTCGCCAGAATCTCATTTATTCTGTCATATAGCTTCTACATTGGAATGTTTCCACAATAGTTATAATTCCCTAATCCCATCAAGTTATGCAAAAAGAAGTGGAGGAGTTTGTTGTGTCTGCAAGAGTGGCACCTAACTCCCACGGGAGTAAAAGGCTGTCAAGGTCTGCACTGACAACGTCCTCCGATGGGAACATAGTAAGAAGACACTTACTGTCACCAGAGGGGGATAGGGCCACAAAACTCTAGATGCCCTGGAAGAAAGCATCCAGCATTCACTGAACACTGTGTTCTAAAACAAAATGTTGTCTGCCTATCTCGTAACCTTCAAAGACAATGCACAACAAGCCCTGTGCAATCCCCACCTTGCAGAAAAAGACGCTGGCATCCAGAGAGACTCACTGCTTTGCCCACATTCACAAGGCTGTGCAGCTCAGATCTAGACTAAATCTCTCTCTCTAAAAGATAGCATTTTAATTTTAGATTTTTTATTTTTATTTTTAGAGAGAGCCAGAGAGAGAGAGAGAATTGGCACACCAGAATCTCTGCCACTGCAAACAAACTCCAGACACTTGCGCCACCTAGTGGGCATGCGTGACCTTGCACTTGCCTCACCTTTGGGCATCTGGCTAAGGTAGGATCTGGAGAGTTGAATATGGATCATTAGGCTTTGCAGGCAAGCGCCTTAACCACTAAGCCATCTCTCCAATCCAAATTTTGGATAATTTTGATGAAGCCTTGTATCCTTCCATCAAAATGTACTGCAATGCTCTTTTTAAATTTGATTAATTTATTTGCATGTATGGTGTGTATGTGTGTGTGTGTGTGTGTGTGTGTGTGCAGGGTTTCTTGCACAAACAGAATGCCAGATACTTGACTGCTTTTTTTCATCAGGCTTTATATGGATATGTGGCTGGGGAATTGAACCCAAGCTGGCAGACATTACAAATAAGCTCTTCTAAACAGTGAGCAATCTCCCCAATGCCTAGTGCAATGATTTCTAAAACCATTAATAATAGGGGCTGGAGAGATGACTCAGCAGTTAAGGCATTTGCCTGCAAAGACTAGTGAACCTGGTTTGATCCCTCAGGACCCATGTAAAGCCTGATGCATGATGTAGCACATGCATCTGGAGTTTGTTTGCAGTAGCCAGAGGCCATGGCATGCCTATTCTGTCTGGCTGTCTTCTCTCTATATTCTCTGCTTGCAAATAAATAAATAAAAATATTTTTAAATCATTAAAAATAACCAATTTGGAAGAATAATAATAAAAAGGCTGATGTCAAGAATTTAGGAGAGGTGGTATGTCTACATGATGGATTATATATACTTTTTAAAAAATATAAATGAGGGCTGGAGAGATGGCTTAGCGGTTAAGGCGCCTGCCGGCTAAGCCTAAGAACCCGGTTCCAATCTCCAGGTCCCACGTTTAGCCAGCTGCAAAGTGACTCAAAGGTGCAATGCCGCACTTGCCCACAAGGGGGCGCACACATCTAGATTTCATTCACAGCAGCTGAGAGACTGCTGGCACACCCATCTCTATCTGTCTCCCTCTCCCTCCCTCTCTGTCTGTCTCTCTGTATCTCTCTCCAAAAATAAATAAAATAATTTTATATATATACAGGAACTCTGCCAGGTGTGGTGGCACATGCCTTTAATCCCAGCACTCAGGAGGCAAAGGTAGGAGGATTGCCATGAGTTCAAGGCCACCCTGAGACTACATAGCTAATTCCAGGTCAGCCTGGACCAGAGTAAGACCCTACCTCAAAAAACCAATATATATATAAATGAACTCCTGATGTGTCCACCCCCTTGTGCATCTGGCTTATGTGGGTCCTGGGGAATCAAACCTGGGTCCTTTGGCTTTGCAGAGAGGCAAACGTCTAACTACTAAGCCATCTCTCTAGCCCAAGCCATCCGTGCAGCTCCTATACCTTTTTTTTTTTTTTTTTTTTTTTTTGGTTTTGCAAGGTAGGGACTCACTCTATCCCAGGCTGACCTAGAATTCACTATGTAGTCTCAGGGTGGCCTTAAACTCACAGTCCTACCTCTGCCTCCCAAGTGCTGGGATTAAAGGCGCGAGCCACCACGCCCGGCCCTATACTTGTTATATAGTTCTTTTTATTGAGAATTTTAATACATGAACACACTGTAATTTGGCCATATTCCTATCCTATTACTCTCCTTTGACCCCCTCCCCTACCCATACTCCATTGAACGCCCTTCTATTATCAAGTAGTCCTGATGTTTTGATGTCTCATTCTTATCGTCCTCCTCCATCTTCTTCATCACAATGTTGATGGACTCAGCATGGAGCAGGTCTTGTGGGGGGAGGGGATCACAACAACCAATGCGAGGTCCTGAATGTACCAGGCAGTTAATGTCCAGATGAGAGTTCCCAGAGTACTCCCTCCCACCCTGAGCTTCTTACCTTCTTTCCACCACCTCTTCTACAGTGTTCCCTGAGCCTTGAAGGACATGACAGATATGTCTCGTTTGGCATTAAACTCTTAACATTCTCTTATTTTCAGCTCTGTTGAGTATTTTTTTTTTTTTTTTGGAGAGAATCAGAGAGAGAGAGAGACAGATAGAGAATGGGCATGCCAGTGGCCTCTCAGCCACTGTGAACAAACTCAGACACATGTGTCCCCTTGTGGGAAAGCGCGGCATTGCGTGCTTGCATCACTTTGCTTCTGGCTAAACGTGGGACCTGGAGAATCGAACAGGCGTTCTTAGGCTTGGCAGGCAGGCAGGCACCTTAACTGCTAAGCCATCTCTCCGGCCCTCTGTTGCGTTTTGAGTCTCCTCAGTGTGTACCACCATCACCATAGAGGAGCTTCTCTGGCTAGTTGTGATACAGCACCAATATTCTTTCAACCACCTCCCCTACAATGTTCCCTAAGCCCTGGTGGGTGCAGTAGACATGACTCATCCATGCTAAGCACTGAGCTTTCTCCTCTGCTCATCACCATGATGCGTCTTGGGTCTCTCCAGTATTCACTACCTAGGTGAAGGTTATGGAGGTGAAAAGAATGTCCAGAGTACAGGAGTCAGGAAGCTCTAGGAGTCTTCTCCATTCTGCCGTAGACATTTTATCCATCTTATAATCGTCTTCTGTAATAGACAGCTTCAGGTGGCTGAGATGAACTTCCAGACCAGGCACAGTTAGGGGAGGAAGAGATTTACTGAAGCAGGCCAAGTTCCATAATGGCAGAAGAAGCTGGCATGCTTTCACAGGTCCAAGCAGAGAGAGAGAGAAGCCACAAGTCACCACCAGCTCCACAAGCCAGCACGCTTCAGGGACTCCAGGCAAAGTCAGGTACTTTGCCTATTTAGACTAGAATTCCAAAGCCACCCCCCACACCTTAGGGCTGGACCCTATGATCTGCCCAGTGACTCCTCCTCAGCCAGGTGGCTGCAGATGAAAATTACAAGTTTTAATAAAATCCTGAGTATACTGAGAACCATCCATTCAAACTACCACGCCTTCCTAACTCTTAAAAGTCCAATTCAAGAGTGATAATTCATTTTTGCTATCCTAACTTCTTTGTTGAGTGTGTGTGTATGTGACGTTTATGTGGCCTTGCCATGCCCCATGTGTCCACCTGAGGTGGGTGCGCTCATCTGAGGTGGCCAGAGCGGAATACCAGGTGAACTCTTTATCACTCTTCTGCCTGTGTTGTCAGAGCAGAACCCTTTTACTGCTTCCAAAACTTGCCATTTTGTCATGAGCTCCAGTGATTTCCACGTTGTTGCTCCCTTACAGGACTGGGGTAAAAAAAAGAAAGAAAAGAAAGAGAATAAAAGCTGGTGAACAGACAGGACTACACCCAGAGTAGTCCTCAAGATGTAGCAGTGTACTGCTACATTGCACTGCTTGGAGGGTCAGCTTCTATTAGAAATAACCACATGATGTTCATAGAAAAAACAGGATGGGAATTAAACCATAAATCACAACTTACATTCTTAGAAGATTATAGGGAAGAAAAAAATAGAACAAAATTGTGAACAGGTCTGTTGGTCAGTTACAGGAAATGCCTGGGAGAGGTGTTAGACCAGAGTCTCCAAGTGTCTTGCTTATCTGCCCTTAAGGATTTTGTTTAACAATGCAGACCCAGGGTAATGCTATTCAGACCAGCAGAGCATCCTGTTTATCTGTTATCCTCACCTGCTCAAGCAAGTGTAAAGTGACTTCTATTTTTCTCTAAGCTTGACTTAAAGGAATAATAACATTTTGCTCTCTTTACACTTCTTGCTACATTCCACTTTCCGAAACTCACTTCAGAACAAGTGCAAAAAGGTAAGTGTCGAGATGTGATGTAGGAGATCACACGTAGACCCTACAGCAGGCAGCTGCTGTTCACCTTGGCTTACCAACATGAACTCTTGGAACTCTCTGGAAATTCAAGTCTGAGTCTTGGTAAGGTGAAAAGACAGGTTATCTTCCAGAGGAGCTAGAAATGTTACAGAGGCCCTTGCCACGAGGGCACAGCCGTGAAAGCAAAGTTTCCATCAACTAGAAATGGCAGACTTGGAACCGAGAGCTCCCTCACACTGAGAGCTCAGTCTTTCTTTCATTCTCTCTTTACCCTTCTCCATGCTATAGGCAGCAACAACAACTACATGGGCCAAGCTCCCAGCACTGACACTGCATCTAAAACCACCCCCAGGTGAAAATATTCACCAGCCAGATACCTGCTAAGGAATTAATATCCAAAAGATATTTGGAAACTCAAAAACAATTCAATAGCAATAATGTAAACAGTATATTTTAAAAATATTTTATATTTATTTATTTATTTAACAGAGAGAGGCAGATAGAGAGAATGGATGCACCAGGGCCTCTAGCCACTGCAAGGGAACTCCAGAGGCATGTGCCACCTTTGTGCATCTGGCTTTACATGGGCCCTGGGGAATCAAACCTGGGTCCTTTGGCTTTGCAGGCCAGCACCTTAACTTCTAAGCCATCTCTCCAGCCCAACAGTACAAGTTTGTAAAGAACCTGAATAGCCACTTTTTCAAAGAAGACCTAGAAATGGCCAGCAGGTATGAAAACTGTTCACCCCCACTAACCATCAGAGAGCTGCAAACCAAGACCATGATCCATTACCTCACATCTGCTAGAATGGTTATAATAAAAAAGATGAAAGAGGGCTGGCGAGATGGCTTAGCGGTTAAGGTGCCTGCCTGCCAAGCCTAAGAACACCCTTTCAATTCTCCAGGTCCCACATTTAGCCAGACGCAAAAGTGATGCAAGGCTGCAATGCTGTGCTTGCTCACAAAGGGGCGCAAGCCTCTGGATTCATTCACAGTGGCTGAGAGGCTGCTGGTGGCACGCCCATTCTCTCTCTCTCTGTTTCTCTCTGTCTCTCTCTCTCAAAAACCACAAAAAAGATGAAAGAGAACATGTGCTGGCTGACTGGCAGAGAAAGGGAGCCCTTGTACACTGTTAGTAGGAATGTAAGTTAGTACTGCTAGTATAGAGATTGTTTGAAAAGTAAAAACGCAATGAGTATAGAATCCATCAGCCCCACTTCTAGGAATATATGTCCAAAGAAACGAAATCAATATTTTATTTATTTATCTATTTATTTATGAGAGAGAGAGAGGAAGAGAGAAGCGGGGTGGGGGCACTCCAGGGCCTCCAGCTATTGCAAAAAAACTCCAGATGCATGCACCACCTTGTGCATGTGGCTTACGTGGATCCTGGGGAATCAAATCTGGGTCCTTTGGCTTTGCAGGCAAGTGCCTTAACTGCTAAAACATCCTTCCAGCCCAGAAATCAGTATCTTGAAGAAGTACCTTCATTTCCGTGGTCACTGCACTATTATTCACAACAGCTAATAACTACGATATGGAAACAATCCATGTGCCCATCAGTGGATAAATGGAGAGAATATTATATAGGCACAGATACAGAGATGGATGTGAAGATACACAGGCACAAATAGGAAATCTTGGCATGTTGCACCAACACTGATAAACCTGACGGTATCTGTTGTCTATAAGCTATGTAGTCTATGGTATACTGTTGTTTATAAGCCGTGCAGTCTGTGGTATAGCGTTGTCTATAAGCCGTGCAGTCTGTGGTATAGCGTTGTTTATAAGCCGTGCAGTCTGTGGTATAGCGTTGTCTATAAGCCATGCAGTCTGTGGTATAGCGTTGTCTATAAGCCGTGCAGTCTGTGGTATAGCGTTGTCTATAAGCCGTGCAGTCTCTGGCATAGCGTTGTCTATAAGCCGTGCAGTCTGTGGCACAGCGTTGTCTATAAGCCGTGCAGTCTGTGGTATAGCGTTGTCTATAAGCCGTGCAGTCTCTGGCATAGCGTTGTCTATAAGCCGTGCAGTCTGTGGCACAGCGTTGTCTATAAGCCGTGCAGTCTGTGGTATAGTGTTGTCTATAAGCCGTGCAGTCTGTGGTATAGTGTTGTCTATAAGCCGTGCAGTCTGTGGTATACTGTTGTATATAAGCCGTGCAGTCTGTGGTATACTGTTGTATATAAGCCGTGCAGTCTGTGGTATACTGTTGTCTATAAGCCGTGCAGTCTGTGGTATAGTGTTGTCTATAAGCCGTGCAGTCTGTGGTATACTGTTGTATATAAGCCGTGCAGTCTGTGGTATACTGTTGTCTATAAGCCGTGCAGTCTGTGGTATACTGTTGTATATAAGCCGTGCAGTCTGTGGCACAGCGTTGTCTATAAGCCGTGCAGTCTGTGGTATAGTGTTGTCTATAAGCCGTGCAGTCTGTGGTATAGCGTTGTCTATAAGCCGTGCAGTCTCTGGCATAGCGTTGTCTATAAGCCGTGCAGTCTGTGGTATAGCGTTGTCTATAAGCCGTGCAGTCTGTGGCACAGCGTTGTCTATAAGCCGTGCAGTCTGTGGTATAGTGTTGTCTATAAGCCGTGCAGTCTGTGGCATAGCGTTGTCTATAAACCGTGCAGTCTGTGGTATACTGTTGTCTATAAGCCGTGCAGTCTGTGGCATAGCGTTGTCTATAAACCGTGCAGTCTGTGGTATACTGTTGTCTATAAGCCGTGCAGTCTGTGGTATAGCGTTGTCTATAAGCCGTGCAGTCTGTGGTATACTGTTGTCTATAAACCATGCAGTCTGTGGCATAGCGTTGTCTATAAGCCGTGCAGTCTGTGGTATACTGTTGTCTATAAGCCGTGCAGTCTGTGGTATAGCGTTGTCTATAAGCCGTGTAGTCTGTGGTATAGCGTTGTCTATAAACCGTGTAGTCTGTGGTATACTGTTGTCTATAAGCCGTGCAGTCTGTGGTATAGTGTTGTCTATAAGCCGTGCAGTCTGTGGCATAGCGTTGTCTATAAGCCGTGTAGTCTGTGGTATAGCGTTGTCTATAAGCTGTGCAGTCTGTGGCATAGCGTTGTCTATAAGCCGTGCAGTCTGTGGTATAGTGTTGTCTATAAGCCGTGCAGTCTGTGGTATAGTGTTGTCTATAAGCCGTGCAGTCTGTGGTATAGTGTTGTCTATAAACCGTGCAGTCTGTGGCATAGCGTTGTCTATAAGCCGTGTAGTCTGTGGTATAGCGTTGTCTATAAACCGTGTAGTCTGTGGTATACTGTTGTCTATAAGCCGTGCAGTCTGTGGCATAGCGTTGTCTATAAGCCGTGCAGTCTGTGGCATAGCGTTGTCTATAAGCCGTGTAGTCTGTGGTATAGCGTTGTCTATAAACCGTGTAGTCTGTGGTATACTGTTGTCTATAAGCCGTGCAGTCTGTGGTATAGCGTTGTCTATAAGCCGTGCAGTCTGTGGTATAGGGTTGTCTATAAACCATGCAGTCTGTGGTATAGGGTTGTCTATAAACCGTGCAGTCTGTGGCATAGCGTTGTCTATAAGCCGTGCAGTCTGTGGTATAGCGTTGTCTATAAGCCGTGCAGTCTGTGGTATACTGTTGTATATAAGCCGTGCAGTCTGTGGTATACTGTTGTATATAAGCCGTGCAGTCTGTGGTATAGCGTTGTCTATAAGCCGTGCAGTCTGTGGTATAGTGTTGTCTATAAGCCGTGCAGTCTGTGGTATAGCGTTGTCTATAAGCTGTGCAGTCTGTGGTATAGTGTTGTCTATAAGCCGTGTAGTCTGTGGTATAGTGTTGTATATAAGCCGTGCAGTCTGTGGCACAGCGTTGTCTATAAGCCGTGCAGTCTGTGGTATAGTGTTGTCTATAAGCCGTGCAGTCTGTGGTATAGCGTTGTCTATAAGCCGTGCAGTCTCTGGCATAGCGTTGTCTATAAGCCGTGCAGTCTGTGGTATAGCGTTGTCTATAAGCCGTGCAGTCTGTGGCACAGCGTTGTCTATAAACCGTGCAGTCTGTGGTATAGTGTTGTCTATAAGCCGTGCAGTCTGTGGTATAGCGTTGTCTATAAGCCGTGCAGTCTGTGGTATAGTGTTGTCTATAAACCGTGCAGTCTGTGGTATAGCGTTGTCTATAAACCGTGCAGTCTGTGGCATAGTGTTGTCTATAAGCCGTGCAGTCTGTGGTATAGTGTTGTCTATAAACCGTGCAGTCTGTGGTATAGCGTTGTCTATAAGCCGTGTAGTCTGTGGTATAGCGTTGTCTATAAACCGTGCAGTCTGTGGCATAGCGTTGTCTATAAGCCGTGCAGTCTGTGGTATAGTGTTGTCTATAAGCCGTGCAGTCTGTGGTATAGCGTTGTCTATAAGCCGTGCAGTCTCTGGCATAGCGTTGTCTATAAGCCGTGCAGTCTGTGGTATAGCGTTGTCTATAAGCCGTGCAGTCTGTGGCATAGCGTTGTCTATAAGCCGTGCAGTCTGTGGTATAGTGTTGTCTATAAGCCGTGCAGTCTGTGGTATAGTGTTGTCTATAAACCGTGTAGTCTGTGGCATAGTGTTGTCTATAAACCGTGCAGTCTGTGGTATAGCGTTGTCTATAAACCGTGTAGTCTGTGGCATAGTGTTGTCTATAAACCGTGCAGTCTGTGGTATAGCGTTGTCTATAAGCCGTGCAGTCTGTGGCATAGTGTTGTCTATAAACCGTGCAGTCTGTGGTATAGCGTTGTCTATAAGCCGTGCAGTCTGTGGTATAGCGTTGTCTATAAACCGTGTAGTCTGTGGTATACTGTTGTATATAAGCCGTGCAGTCTGTGGTATAGCGTTGTCTATAAACCGTGCAGTCTGTGGTATAGTGTTGTCTATAAGCCGTGCAGTCTGTGGTATAGTGTTGTCTATAAGCCGTGCAGTCTGTGGTATAGCGTTGTCTATAAACCGTGCAGTCTGTGGTATACTGTTGTCTATAAGCCGTGCAGTCTGTGGTATAGCGTTGTCTATAAGCCGTGTAGTCTGTGGTATAGCGTTGTCTATAAACCGTGCAGTCTGTGGCATAGCGTTGTCTATAAGCCGTGCAGTCTGTGGTATAGCGTTGTCTATAAACCGTGCAGTCTGTGGCATAGTGTTGTCTATAAGCCGTGCAGTCTGTGGTATAGCGTTGTCTATAAACCGTGCAGTCTGTGGTATACTGTTGTCTATAAGCCGTGCAGTCTGTGGCATAGCGTTGTCTATAAGCCGTGCAGTCTGTGGTATACTGTTGTCTATAAACCGTGCAGTCTGTGGTATAGTCTTGTCTATAAGCCGTGTAGTCTGTGGTATAGCGTTGTCTATAAACCGTGTAGTCTGTGGTATAGCGTTGTCTATAAACCGTGTAGTCTGTGGTATAGTGTTGTCTATAAACCGTGCAGTCTGTGGTATAGTGTTGTCTATAAACCGTGTAGTCTATGGTATACTGTTGTATATAAGCTATGTAGTCTGTGGTATAGTGTTGTCTATAAACCGTGTAGTCTGTGGTATAGTGTTGTCTATAAACCGTGTAGTCTATGGTATACTGTTGTATATAAGCTATGTAGTCTGTGGTATAGTGTTACAGCCACCTGAACAGACCGAAATCATTACCCATTATTCCCAGCTATACCAGATCCCTACGGCCTTACTGTGACATGATTCAGGATATGTAGCAGACAGCTTCAGGTTCACTGAGATGAACTTTCAGACCATGCACAGGTATGGAGGAAGAGATATTATTTATTGAAGCTTACAGATCCAGGGGAAGTTCCATAAAGGCAGGAGAAGCAGCCTGCTTTCACAGGGCCAAGCAGAGAGAGAAAAACCAACTAGCCACCACAGCACACAGAGCAAAACTACCGCCAAAAGGTCACACAGCACACTTCAGGAACTCCTACTAGGCACACTTTGCATATCTTTACAATGGAATCTCAAACCCACCTCCACACCTGCCCCCAGTGACATTGCCTCTAGCAAGGTGATTGCAGATGCAAACTATAACTAATAAAACACTGAATATATTGGGGGACATATAGTCAAACTACCACATTCCACCCCTGGCCCCCAATATATTTAGCTCCTGGCCCCCAATAGATTTATAACTATCACACATTGTAAATTGTACTCAGTCTAAGTTTAAAGGTTCTCACAGTCTTGATCAACTTAAGATAGTGAGTCCTGTAAAATCAAACAAGTTACTTTCAACATGTAAAGGCACAGAGTAAACATTATAACTGTATAAGGAATAGCAAGGAGAGACTAGAACAATGCAAACTCAACCACCATCAGCAGTCATCAAACTTCTGCAGTTCAAGTTCAATATAACCAGAGACTGACAGTCTCCAGGTTTTCCAATTCTGCCCCTCCAGCTGGGCAGAGTCACCAGGGAAAACTTTCATCCCATGCCAACACTGCACTCCATGGTAGCCGTTTTGCACAGTCCTGGTATATCCAAAACATCTTCAGGTCTCCATGTAAACCATGGTCCATCTTCCAAAGGCTCTTTCAGCCTATTCCTGAGGGACTTCATGCCCTGCCTCATGCCGCATCTCAGCAGCGGCTCCTGGAACTGTGTGTAATTCATGACCACTCCATGCATTTTTCATATTTCCAAAACTAATACCAGGTGCGTAGGACACAGCCATATTCTTAATCCAGGGACAAAATAAATCATAGCCTTGAAAAGCAGGTTCCTTCTCCAGTAAGCTCTTTCCAAGAATTTGCATTTTTAACAGTCTTTCCTCAGGCATCCTCTCCATTGTTTTAATGTAAATCAGTCAGGCCACCTTCCTTCCACCTTCCTTAAGATTGCTAATGCGTTGACAATAGCAGCTCCAGTAACCTAAAACCAGTCTCAGTGCCTCTGCTTTTAACTTGCTTGAGGTTTTCCAACTTAAAATCTTAAAATCTCAGTCTGATATCTTCAGCCAAGCATATCAGTCCATTACAAATTTAACCTTGATCAAACTTTCTGGGCCTGGATAGCAGAACGTAGCCATCCCTTATGCCAGTAGCCCAGTTCCAACAAAGTCCTCTGCAGTCTTTCCTTCCCCTTAGAAACCTCATAAGCCAAGCCTCGAAGTTCAGTACTATCTGCACTTAGCATTCTCAAACTCTCATCAGAATAGTCCATAAAACTTGGCTTATCACTCCAGAAGGCATCTTCAGTTGCAAGCACCAAGTCCATGCCCATTCCTCCAAAACAAAGGTTCCAAAAGACGAATATCCACATGGTCAGGTTCATCTCACCCCACTCTCGGTACCACTTTACTGTAGCAGACAGCTTCAGGTTCTCTGAGATGAACTTCCAGACCAGGCACAGGTATGGAGGAAGGGATATTATTTATTGAAGCTTACAGATCCAGGGGAAGTTCCATAAAGGCAGGAGAAGCAGCCTGCTTTCACAGGGCCAAGCGGAGAGAGAAAAACCAACTAGCCACCATAGCACACAGAGCAAAACTACCGCCAAAAGGTCACACAGCACACTTCAGGAACTCCTACTAGGCACACTTTGCATATCTTTACAATGGAATCTCAAACCCACCTCCACACCTGCCCCCAGTGACATTGCCTCTAGCAAGGTGATTGCAGATGCAAACTATAACTAATAAAACACTGAATATATTGGGGGACATATAGTCAAACTACCACAGGATACAATGTGTGATACATATTCCATGTGAAAGAAATGCTTAGAACAGCCAGAAACATATGTGTGAGATATGCAGTTTGGGGGTGGAGGGGGTACGGGGACAGAAAGGTGGAGAAGTAGAAACAGGAAATGGTTATGTAACAGGGTTCATACAGATGTTCAGGAAAATCCCTGAGCCCTATGCCCTAGGTTCGTGTCTAATTTTAATCAAGGAATAGAATAAAGTAAGACTGAGAAGGATGGTGATCAAATGATTTTATGTTTATTTCGGGATGTACAGAACCAAGGAAAGACATCCACACGGCTGGAGAGCCCACGTGGAGGGCCTAGAAATACCATGGGGAGGACAGACAGTTCAAAGAGCTCCTGCCATGTGGAGGGCAGGATGGGGAAAAGAGCCCATGTGGAGAGTATGGGTGAACAGGGGGTTCTCCCCTCGGCCCAGCTAAGCCTGGGCTGAGCCAAGGGGAAACTCTCCAGAAGCTGGAGGTTCAGAAGAGGTCAGGTGGCACAGAGAGCTTGCCCTCCCCCCAAAACATATTTACAACTTTATGGTAGTGCGGCCTACCTTCCCACCAGAGGGACAGCTGACTGGTCTGGCCTAGAGGCTGGCTCAGGAAGAGGCCAGTCTTAATGCCAAGTTCTAGGGTCTAAGCTTGACCAACCACAATGTCAGGATTAGATTTAAATCCTAGGAGAACCTCCCTCCCAAAAGGGGCCCAGGTTGTTTGTGGAAAACAGATCTAGGGAAGAGAAAAGAAGTGGAGATGAGACTTTGATCTCTAGCACAGTGGAGACTGCAAGGACACTTTCAGGGGCCCAGGCACCCTAACTGCCTAACAGAGCTCCCGGGTCCTTCTCACTGTGAACTATGCCACCTGGAGTAACCAAGCGTATGCGAAGGGGTTTCTAGTGCGTCCACACACAGAACTCTGAAGTGATATTGTGCCGTGACTTGTAATTCTTAAAAGCTAATTTAAGGGCCAAAGTGGGACCAGGCTGGGGAAAAATGATGGCACATTTCTAATTACAAGTTATATTCAGTTTTGAAAAGAAAGAAAAAAAAATGCTTGCCAGCAGTAAGTTATATAAAATGAACTGGGCCATCAAAACAACTGGCAATTCGAGGGTAATTTTTTTTTTTCATTTTATCCAAATTTATTTTTTTTAAGTAGAAATTTGTGTGAACCCATCATGTGTAGGTACCATCATTTCCCTCCTCCCTGTCCCCACTCCACTGAGGACCCTCCTCAGTGGGATTGCTGGTAATCACCATGGGGTTATGGGTTATGAGTTGTGAGAGCAGCAGTCTGTCATTGCTGTGGGGGAAGGCAATGTCTTTGGATATTCCCTTCCACTTTGTGGCTCTTATAATCTTTCTGTCCTTGAGGATAAAATAATTTTATAAAATTATATGAATATAGGGGCTGGAGAGATGGCTTAGCGGTTAAGGCACCTGCCTGCAAAGCCTAAGGGCCCAGGTTTGAGTCTCCACTACCCACATAAGCCAGATGTACAAGGTGGCGCATGCATCTGGAGTTCATTTGTGGTGGCTACAGGTCTTGGTGCACCAATTCTCTCTTTCCATCTGCCTCTCTCTATATATAATATATAAATCAATTTTCAAAACAAAGAAACAAACATTTCATTTTGCTACATTTGATTCTGCAGGAAGCAGGAAACTTGTATGCAGTATTATGGAAAAATCACAGTCTTTGCCAGGCAGAGCAACCGCTAACATTGTTTGAAACAATGGAAAGGGAAGGAGCAGTAGAGGTGCGGTAAGCTTCCTTCAGGTGGAACACAAGGCAAAATAGCACTGATGGCTGCTAAGGCTTGAATTCATTAATCAAATTGATCACACAGTTCAATGTCACCCAAACAAAAAGAGACTCAATGTGTTGGATGGAAGTGACCAGATAATTAATTAAATGGACAGGGATGCCAGACAAAATAGTCTGCACAGAGTGTGTAGATCTAAGCAGCAAGTCCCTTCCTCTGGAAAAGGAAGATCCTAACGGCAACACAAAACCAAATGAACTCAGGCTGAGGAAACAACGCAGAGATAAAGGAAGACAGTGAGAGACATAGCAATCGCGCCTCCAAGGCTGCAAACTATATCAGGCGAATGAAGATTCCTGATTAGCTCCTGGCTGTTCTGCTAATAAAGTTGAATCCTTTGGATTACCTATGATTACAGCAATTTTCAAAGCATTAGAATGTACAAAAGATAAGTGAATGATAGGTTTTGAGGGGTGAATGACAAGAAGGGGTTTATAAGAAGGCAGAAACCAGCCATGGAATGTCACTGGAAAAAAATAAAAGGGATGGCAGAAGGAGCCCCCTGAAGCCCACAAAGGAAACATATACCCAGGCAGCAGTAAATAGGCTATGTCGTAAAGAAAACCCTCCCCGCTGCTTCTCCAGCAAATAGTTCATTCAATTGTTTTAAAAGATGAGGAGCAGAGAGTGGTGGTGCACGCCTTTAATCCCAGCACTCAGGAAACAGAGGTAGGAGGACCACTGTGAGTTCTAGGCCAGCCTGAGACTACATAGTGAATTCCACGTCAGCCCAGGCTATAGAGCAAGACCCTACCTTGAAAAAACAAAACAGAAAGAAGAAGGAAGGAAGGAAGGAAGGAAGGAAGGAAGGAAGGAAGGAAGGAAGGAAGGAAGGAAAAAAAAGAAAGAAGAAAGAAGGAAGGAAGGAAGGAAGGAAGGAAGGAAGGAAGGAAGGAAGGAAGGAAGGAAGGAAGGAAGGAGAGAGAAGAAAGAAATATGAAAATGTGGTACAATGTCACACAAAGGTATTTTTGTAAAATTTTTATTTATTTATTTATCTATTTATGAGAGGAAGAGACAGAGACAGAGAGAGAAGAGAGAGAGAATGGGCATGCCAGGGCTTCTGGCCACCACAAAGGAACTCCAGATGCATGCGCCACCTTGTACATCTGGCTTACATGGGATCTGGAGAGTCAAACATAGGCAAGCGCCTTAACTGCTAAGCCATCTCTCCAGCCCATCTTAACCACTTATTTTTTTTTCCGAGGTAGGGTTTCACTCTAGCCCAGGCTGACCTGGAATTTACTCTGTATTCTCAGGGTGGCCTCAAACTCACGGCGATCCTCCTACCTCTGCCTCCCTAGTGCTGGAACTAAAGGCGTGCACCACCACGCCTGGCTTCCATCTGAACCACTTTTAAGCATGCAGTTCCTTAACGTTAAGTAAATTCACAGTGCTGTACAACAATCCCCAGAAATCATTGCGCAAAACTGAAAGGTTGCAACCCATTAAGCAACTCTCCATTTCTACTTTCTCCTCGGACCCGGTAACCACCATTCATTCCACTGTCTCGGCCGGCCCTGAGTACCTCATAGAAGTTGGATGTAATGGAACTGTCACATTCTGGGGTTCTAGTGACTACTAGAAACTTGCAATGCATGGTGAGAGCCATTCTCTGGGGGCAGGAGAGATGGCTCAGCTGTTAAGAGTACGCCCCATGCACACATGAGGGCCTGAGGAGGACTGAGTGATGACTCCAGTTTGTACCCTCAAGATCTACAAGACAGCTGGGAGTGACTACTCTTGTCTGCAACCCCAGTCCCAGAGAGGAGCACAGACCTGAGACTTGCCATAGCTTGTGAAGAGACAGCTCTAGGATCAATAACAGACTTTGGCTCAAATAAGACCAGGCAGTAGCTGGAGAGATGGCTTAGCCATTAAGGCACCTGCCTGCTAAGCCTAAGAACACCCATTCAATTCTCCAGGTCCCACGCTTAGCCAGATGCAAAGTGATACAAGGGCACAATGCCACGCTTGACCACAAGGGGGCGCACGCATCTGGAGTTCATTCACAGCAGCTGAGAGACCGCTGGTGCGCCCATTCTCTATCTGTCTCTCAAAAAAAAAAAAAAAAAAGACCAGGCAGAAGTTGTGATACAGCAGGACACCCAACATCACTCTGGCCACTGTAGGCAAGGACAGCCTGCTGAGTGTGATGGCAGCCTACCACAAGAGCCAGACACATGCACGCATCACACACACACACTTTTAAAAAAGTTAAATATCTGGGTGTGGTGGCACACGCCTTTAATCCCAACAATTAGGAGGCAGAGGTAAGAGGATCGCCATGAGCTCAAGGCCACCCTGAGACTATATAGTGAATTCCAGGTCAACCTGAGCTCGAGTGAACAACAACAAAAAAAAAAAAAAAAAGCGAAATAGTTCTGCATTCCAGAGGGAACAGAACTCTCATACTGCTCACTGCTGCTATTCTGGGTTCCCAAAAACTATTTCTATGTAATAGTAAAATTAGAACTTTCCAATAGACACACAACAAGGAACAAGAGTGGGAGAGATGGCTCAGCGGTTGTGGCGCTTACCTGCAAAGCCTAATTGACCCGGGTTCAACTCCCCATTAGCCACATAAATCCGGGTGCACAAAGTAGCTGATGCATCTGGAGTTCATTTGCAGTGGCAGGAGGCCCAGGTATGCCCATTCTCTCTCTCTCTCTCTCTCTCTGTAATAAATAAATAAATATTTTTGGAGAGAGACAGACAGAGAGAGAGGGAGAGGGAGACAGATAGAGAATGAGCGCGCCAGCAGTCTCTCAGCTGCTGTGAACAAAATCCAGATGTGTGTGCCCCCTTGTGGTCAAGTGCAGCATTGCGTCCTTGCATCACTTTGCATCTGGCTAAATGTTGGACCTGGAGATTGGAACCAGAGTTTTTAGGTTTAGGGGGCAAGCGCCTTAACCACTAAGCCATCTCTCCAGCCCATAAACAAATATTTTTTTAAAGTATGATAAAGAGATGGAGATGATGGAGATGATAATGATGGAGATCATTACTATAAATATTTTGGTATTTGTACCTCTACATTCTTACTTATTTTTACAAATTAATGTAACAAAAATAGGTTTGTGGAGCTAATGAAATGGCTCAGCAGGTAAAGAGCCCTCCCCACATAAGCATGAAGACCTGAGGGAGTCTGAGACAACCTGAGTTCAATTTCCCAGCACTCCCATAAACAGCAGGGCATGGCCACGCACACCTACAACCCCATTCCTGTGAGGAACAGAGACTGGAGAACCACTGGGGCTCACGAAAATGGCAAGCTCCTACATCAGTGAGAGACTCCATCTCAAGGCAACAGTATGGATAAGTGAAGATAGGGAGATACCTAATGTTCTCTGGCTTCCATGCTCACGCACAGGGCACACCCATAAGCAAACACACATGCATACACCACATACCACCATACACACATATGCATACAAAAATTAGCTTTAGCCAGTATTTCATCATTTTTTTGTGATTTTATATATATATATATATATATATCCCTATTTATAATTTTATAACAGCCTCTGAAATGGATTTATTTCATGCCATCAAATGGAATACACCACAAGTTATCACCAGTTCTTATGGATGACTCTTCATGGTGTTTCCAACACTATTTTTTGAACAATTTTGTTCTCTTTTTAATATTTTATTTATTTATTTGCAAGCAGAGAGAGAGAAAGAGTCTAGTCACCCAGGGACACTAGCCACTACAAACAAACTCCAGATGCATGTGCCACTTTGTGCATCTGGCTTTACGTGAGCACCAGGGTGTCAACCCTGGGTTGTTAGGCTTTGCAGGCATGTGCCTCAACCACTGAGCCATCTCTCCAGCTCCGCTATTTTAAACGTTACTGGGAAAGGGGTTTCACAGCAGTCTAGCTTCAAGCATAACTTGATACAAGCATGTAAGTGGCATCACCAAGAACTGGTCTATCTCCAAACTTCTAGGCCAACACACTCACTTTTGTATTAGCCACAATCCACGTGGCAACAGGTCCTGAGCAGCGCTAGCCCTGACTCAGCCCTTGGCTGAGTGTTGCAGTTACCATCACATTGCTGGGACAAAACACCTGACCAAAAGCAGCTGATGGGAAGAAAAGCTTCATTTTGGCTTACAGTCTTGAGGGGAAGTGTCATGATGACAGGAAGATGGCAGAGCAGAGGCTGGTTGCCACAGCAGATGAAAAACAGCAACAAGAGAGGCAGCTGAGCTCTAACAAGGGCAGCTGGCTAGAACCTTCCTAAACCCACACCCAGCAACACACCTCCTCCAGCAAGACTCCACCTCCAAAATTGCCACCAGCTGGGAACCAAGCATTCAGAACACATGAGTCTATGGGGGACACCTGATTCAAACCAGCACATCCGATAAGTCTCAGGCTAGTCACTCACTGAACTGATTACAGTCATTGATCCTGGCTCACCTATCTATAGAGTCAGAGCATATAGTAGCCAGATTAGCCAGACCTCAATCACAAAGCCATTACTTCATGCTAAGGATGAAGTCAATTCCACCCAAACCATTTAGATATCTAATTGTGGAGGGAGCCCTGGGGAGATGACTCAGTGGTCAGAGGCACTTGCCAGTTAAAGCCAAGCAGTCCAGGTTTGATTCCCCAATTCCCATGTAAAGCCAGATGCACAAAGCAGCACAAGCATCTGGAGTTGTTTACAGCAGCAAGAGACCCTGATGCACCCATTTCCTTCTCTCTCTCTCCCTCTCTCTCTCTCCCTCTCCTTGCAAATAAATATATTTTTAATTTTTTTATTTTAGAGAGAGTGAGACACACACAGAGAGAATTGGTGCTCCAGGACCTCAGCCACTGCAATCAAACTCCAGATGCTTTTGCCAACTGAGTGGGCATGTGCAACCTTGCATTTGCCTCACCTTTTGTGTGTCTGGCTTCTGTGGGATCTGGAGAGTGGGACATGGTGTCTTTAGGCTTCACATGCAAGTACCTTGTAGTGCTTTGATTCAGGTGTCCCCATAAACTTAGGTATTCTGAATGCTATGGCCCCAGCTGATGGCAATTTGGAAATTAAAGCCTCCTAAAGACAGCGTGTTGTTGAGCATGGGCTTATGGGTATTATAGCCAGTGTCCCCCTGCCAGTGTTTGGCACACTCTCCTGTTGCTGTTGTCCACCTGATGTTGTCCAGGAGGTGATGTCCACCCTCTGCTCATGCCATCGTTTTCCCCTGCCATCATGGAGCTTCCCCTCTAGTCTGTGAGCCAAAATAAACCCTTTTTTTCCCACAAGCTACTCATGGTCAGGTGATTTCTGCCAGCAATGCAAACCTGACTGCTACACACCTTAACTGCTAAGCCATATTTTTAAAAATTTGGGAGGGAGAATAGAAACTGAACAGGCCAAATAACAGAGAGCCATTGCAACCAGCTACCTTGCAAGTACACCTTCTCTTTCCATAGTTGAGCCACATCCTTCCTCTGCCAAAGACCAAAACCTGATCCCCCTTGGCAAGTGCTGAAACAGAGCACTAGAGCTCTACAATATGTCCTCCCCTGCCCTGAAGTACTATTCACGTATCAACCCCACTCCTGGGGTAGCTTTGCCACACCTGCCACTTGACTATGACCTTCCCCTCTCGTGCCAGTAGAATTTACCATCTGTCCGCTTCAGTAATTAACTATGTAACACTTACTCAATGTCTTATATTTTTATTTAACCTTCTCTATGAGACTTGTCTCCCCAGGTAGTCTGTGACTTTAATAAAATGATAGAGAAGCCAAGTGTGGTGGCACACACCTTTAATCCCAGCACTTGGGAAGCAGAGGTAGGCGGATTGCCATGAGTTCAAGGCCACTCTGAGACTACATAGTGAATTCCAGGTCAGCCTGGGCCAGAGTGAAACCCTACCTTGAAAAACAAAACCAAAAAAAGCCTGAATTAGAGTGAGATCCTACCTCAAAAAAAAAAAAAGAAAGAAAAAGAAAAAAAAAGAAAAGAAAAGAAAAGACAGAACATAGGTTTCAAGGGCCCCTACAAGCTAGGCATTAAGTCCTACCAGCTGTCCCCTGCCCCTTCCATTTGTCTCTTTTTTCTTTTCAGCCCCTTGCAGTAAGCATATTCTGAAATTGCCTCACACCAGTTCACAAGGGTTGATTGTTGAGTTATTAAGAAATGTGCAAGAATGTTAAAATCATGGGTAGCCTTGAGTCTGCTCTACTGGGATTATTTACACCACAGAAATCGGCAAGTGCTAAGAATGATGGATTTTTTTTTCAGATAGTCAGTTGTCAAAACACATACTATTATACCAGTACTTCCTCCTAATGGTCACATTCTATTCATATGATATATTAAATTTTACAGAGCCCCACACATTACTCTCATCAGATCCCGTGTGTTATAAAATAAAACAAGCTGAATCAGATTATAGCAAGAAAGGACTCAAGGCTCAACACAAAGCATCTACACGAATGCATGTGAGGTGTATCCTCAGGCAGTCTGTTGAACTATAACTTGAATGTTGACAAAATGCTGTATGTTGGAATTTAATCTGAAAGTTGTCTGTTGGAGGTATTTAAGAGGTAGGACGTTGGGGCGGTTCGATTAATTCAAGCACAGGTTAATGGCTCGGTTATAAACATACTCTCCTGGGCTAGGGAGATAGCCCAGCATGTGAGGACACTTGCCATGAGTGGTGTGAGGACCTGAGACCATCTAAATTAAATTCATTGACATCCACGTGGAACATCTAGCCAGGACCACTCATGCCTGTAACCCCGGTTCTGCTGGGGACAGAAAGAGGCAAAGCCCTGGGGCTTGAAAAATGACAGCTCTGGGTTCAGAGAGAGACTATCTCAAGGAAATACAAGTGAGACAGAGGAACATCTGACATTCTCTCCTCTGGCCTTTGCACACACACAGGACACACATCTGTGCCCACACACATGCATGCCCACACACATGCATACACTACACACTACACAGGCACACACAAAAGGAAACAAGTGTTTTCTCTCGGGCATACTCGCTGCCCCGCATTGTGACATCCTCACTGCAGGAAGACCCTCTCCAGATGCTGAGCAAATGCCAGCGCTGTGCCCTTGGACTTCTTAGCCTCCAGAACCAAAGGCTGAATAAACCTCCGTTCTTTGTAAATTACCCTGAATCGGGTATTCAGTGACACCAACATAAAATGCACTAAGACAGCGGAAGAGGCCAGAGGCTTCTCTTGGTTCATATAGATCTTATTCTGGTGGCCAGGGGAAGGCCTTTGATGAGCAGATGAACCAGGCTTCCAAAACAGCGAGAACTAAGCCTGTCTACACAGTTGGCTTTGATTCATAAGCAAGCTGCGGGAGCCTTCCTTCCTGTATTTCTTATGTATCTTTTGATCTTTCTACAGGCAGTTTTTATTCCCGAGCAACACGAGTGAAAGGTGCCTCTCCAGTGACTTCAAGTCAGTCTACATTATCTTCTCACGCCCTCCATTTGAGGGACAAATTTGTCTCAATATAAATCCCTTCCCCAAATCTTCACGCAGTGACCCAAGTCTTCAATATGTTCCCATATTCTCAGCTTCCCCCTTTTGCCCTGGTCCCCGTAGAGACCTACTGGAACCCTGTGAAAACAGTATGGTAGCTATTGTTAAGCCCACCCGACAGGTTAGGAGACCAGACATTTCTCAGGTTCATACAATGGCTTAATGGCAGCACTGGGTCTGGAGCCCAGCACTCCAGATGCCTCCACTCATTCATTAACCCCTCCATTGATTCTCCCACGCAATCACATTCAATGATAATGCTTTATTGGCTGCTGCGTCTTAGTTGGGCTAACAGCATGCTTGACTTTTTATTATAGAGTCAGATTCCTTCCCACTGCGAATATACATGTACGAAAGTGTTATGGATACCCATAAATGCATACAATTCTTATGTGTCAACTGAGAACTAACAAAATATATTCAGTCTCTGGACCCTGTAGAGAAACCACATGCCCGCCCCCACCCCATGGAGTGCCTTTGCAGCCCTAAATGTGCCATTTCCAGAACATCTGCACCAGAACCTGCAGTTAAATAAGAGGAAGCAGAGGCAGAAAGCTATTTCCGGGCCAGTCTCCATCTAAACCCTGGACCTGGGCAAATGGCCCAAGGGTCATTTTTCGAGTAGCTTTGCCTCCAGCAACAGAAATTCAAGTCTGGTAACTTAGGGGAAACGGACTTCATTGAGGGGGGTAGGATTGCACGCAGGATCAAAGGAAGCTGAGAACCTGGGTCTCAGAAGGGCCATGTGTAGACAGCTGGTACTCTGGCCACACACTTGGGCCTGAACCACTTCAGCTGGGATCTCACAGAACCTTCTCTCAAAGCGTAAGTTCCTACAGGTTCCCATAGGGTAAAGAGTGCTCAAGTCCACAGGAAAACTGGGATGTCTTCAACCAGAAAGGAAGCCAGCCCTGCTGATGGCTACAGCCATGAATGTTTGAATGTACATTAGAGTCCACAGACATGTTCCCAGGCACTATCTTTTGTTGTTGTTGTTGTTGTTTGTTTGTTTTGTTTGTTTTCCGAGGCAGGGTCTCACTGTAGCTCAAGCTGACCTGGAATTCACTATGTAGTCTCAGGGTGGCCTCGAACTCACGGTGATCCTCCCACCTCTGCCTCCTGAGTGCTGGGATTAAAGGTGTGCGCCACCACGCCCAGCTCTCCAAACACTATCTTTTACAAGAGTTCGATGAGAGCTAGAGAGATGGCTTAGCAGTTAAGGCTCTTGCCTTCAAAGCCAAAGAACCCAGGTTCTATTCCCCAGGATCCACATAAGCCAGATTCACAAGGTGGCACATGTATCTGGAGTTTGTAGTAGCTGAAGGCCCTGGAGCATCCATTTTCTTTATCTGCCTCTCTCTGTCTTTCTGTCTCTCTCTCTCTACTTCTACCTCTCTCTTGCTGTCAAATAAATAAACAAAAATAAAATAGAAATTGTAAAGGGCTCAGTGAGGTAACCCCCACCATGCTCTTCTCATCTTGTAAGAATGTGTTAAGTACTTTGCCAAACTAATTCTCTTTCCTTTTCTCTAAAGACTTCAATTAGTGTCCACCAGGTCAGGGAAATCTCCAGATAGCCACCTCTGGTCTGAATCATTGTAATAAGCTCTTTGTTGCCTCACTGTCAACTCCCTTTTCCTCCAGATAGTCTTTTCTGCCCACAGCAACCAGAATGATCCTCGTTAAACATACATCAAATTACATCGTTCTGGACTTCAAGGTCAGCCAAAGGCTCCACTATGGGATCTAACCCATACTCTCTTCCACCTCATCTTCTGCCATCCTACCACTTTCTCGCACACTCACTGTGCCCCAGCT
Organism: Orientallactaga sibirica; assembly: GCA_036365145.1. Classification (NCBI taxonomy): domain Eukaryota; kingdom Metazoa; phylum Chordata; class Mammalia; order Rodentia; family Dipodidae; genus Orientallactaga; species Orientallactaga sibirica. The sequence goes on from JAEOAD010001846.1 coordinate 3,347,926, forward strand.
ACACTAAACTCCTTTCTGCGAGTCTGGAGGCATACTTTAATCATTAAGATAATGACTCTTTTTCTTTTTTAATTTGAAAGAGACAGAGAGAGAGGAAGAGACAGAGAAAGAATGGGCGTGCCAGTGCCTTTTCAGGCACTGTTAATGAACTCTAGACATGTGTGCCCCCTTGTGCGCATGTGTGACATTGCACGCTTGTATCACTTTTGTGTCTGGCTAAACACGGGACATGGAGATTTGAACAAGCATTCTTAGTCTTCTCAGGCAGGTGCCTTACCTGCTAAGCCACTCTCCAGCCCAAGAATGACTTTTTTAAAAAATATATTATTTGTTTATTTGAGAGAGAGAGACAGAGAATGGGCACACCAGGGCTCCAGCCACTGCAAACGATCTCCAGATGCATGTGTCCCCTTGTGCATCTGGCTTAGATGGGTACTGGGGAACTGAACCTGGGTCCTTAAGCTTAGCAGGCAATCACTTTAACCACTAAGCCATGTCTCCAGCCTGAGAATGACTCTTACCTTAGGATCTTTATGCATGCTGTTACTGCTGCCTGTAACATACTACTTCCAGGCATCCAAATGGCTCTGTCCCTCCCCAGCAGAGGCATGACTTGGCTACATGAGTGAAACTGTACTGTCCCAAAACTCTCTTCTTTCTTGTCTTATGAAGCAAAGTTTCCAAACCCAAACGTGTTGAGGGTAAGAAGAGATGTTACTCCCAATGAGCTCAAGATGATGCAGGATCACTTGAACTAAAGTAATTGATATTTCTGTGTGGTACTGATCAATATCTACACTCATACTCAACATATGTACATGTATATGTATTCCTTTTGATATCTATACTCATATTCAACATATATATTATAATATATATTCATGTAATATGTCATATATATATATATATATATATATATATATATATATATATATATATATTCCTCTTGTATATAGGCCACAGTCTCCATTAAAATGCAAGCACCTGGATATCAGGCCCTCTGCTTCATTCATTGTTCTATTTCTGAACCTGGAATGGTACCAACTTCAGAATATATATCCATCAAATGATCTAATGGACAAACAAACCCTTGTTATCTGCTTAGCAGTGTGTTCAGTGGTAAAAATATGTAGAAAACAGGGGCTGGAGAGATGGCTTACCAGTTAAGCGCTTGCCTGTAAAGCCTACGGACCCCACTCCGAGGCTCAATTCCCCAGGACCCATGTAAGCCAGATGCACAAGGGGGCACATGCATCTGGAGTTCTTTGCAGTGGCTGGAGGCCCTGGTGCACCTGGTCTCTCTCTCTTTCTCTGCCTATTTTTCTCTCTATCTGGCTGTTGCTAATAAATAAATAAAAATAAAACAAAAATTTAAAAAATATTTAGAAAACAATAATTCCAAACTGGATGGTACTGGACACAGGCCTTATTGGCAACTAATTTGGACTGCTATCATTAATAAGCAAATTGATAGCTTAGGTAAGGGAGAAACACAGCCATCTCAAGTGTGACACCCAGAAAGATGGGGTTTGGGTTGGGCTTTAAAGGGCAGGTAGGGCTGGCGAGATGGCTTAGCAGTTAAAGCACTAGCCTGCAAAGCATAAGGACCCATTTTCAACTCTCCAGATCCCACGTAAGCCAGACGCACAAAGGTGAGGCAAACACAAGGTCTCACATGCCCACTAGGTGGCACAAGTGTCTGGAGTTCAATTTCAGTGGCTGAGGGCCTGGTGTGCCAATTCTCTCTCTGTCTCTCTCTCGAAAATAATATTTTTTAAAGGGAAGGGAGGTTTGATGTAAGAAAAGAGTAACAAAGTCATCTCAGAAGACTCGCAGGGGTGTTCATTTGTCTCTATGCATGCACTTCTGGCCACTCCATCCGGGATGTGATGGGTTTGAAGGGCCTGTAGAATGTGTCTGATTTGTTTGGGGAAATTTGAATTTAGAGCTTGGCCTTGGAATCTAGACTTGGAAACCCTCCCCATGTTGCTAACAATTGCCTTGGACACCATTCTAGAGATCTCAGCTTCCTTAGTTAGACCTCAGCCTTGTAGCTTTGGCACTTTCAGACAGATGCTATTCACAGTGAGAACACACATTTCCAATCTCAAGCCAGCTGAGCTTCAGTATTGCAAGAATGGGAGCGTCCAGAATGCCCACTGGAGTAAGCATGTCCAGTCTTACCAAAAACAAAGGCAGCAGAATCCAGCCTGGAGATGGAGGCCAGAGAGCAGCTGACCTAATATTCTGAGAGAATTCCTATGGCCTGGCATAATTTTTTTTTATTTTATTTACTTACATATTAAGCATGTATGTGTTGGGGGTGGGGATATGCATGTGCCAGGGGTGCAGATGGAGATCAGAGGACAACCTTAAGGTGTCTGTGCCCCACCTTCTGAGAAAGATCTCTTGCTGCCACAACTAAAAACTTTGGGTTGTGCCCAGCTTTATGTGGGAGTTAGGGAATTGAACCCCGGGGCAGCAGGCTTTGCAAGCAGTGTCTTTAACCTCGGAGCCATCTTCCCAACCCTCGGCATAATTATTAGTAGCACAGTGTTTACTCTCCAGATCACCCAGTTCAGATGACAGTTACAGAGCCAATCTACTAATTATCCAAATGACCAATTGCCCAAATGACCCATTCCCCAAATGACCAATTCGCCTCATGTCGTTATGTCCTTAAACTTTCCAGTTTCGTCAGTTTTCATCATGTTTCTGTAAATAGTCTCTTCCCCCGGCTCTCTAACCCTGGAGCTAGAAAGTTAAGCCTCTCAATCTTCCTCTGTGTCAGTGCCTCAGTTTCCCCTCTCTGTCTCTAATTCTATCCTTCATCCTCTAGCAGTAACAGCAGGGAAGCTAGGGCAGAGAAAAATTGAACGAGCTCTTATGAATATATTCTCCTCATGAATATATTGTTTTATGAATATATTCAATGAAAATATTCTTTTTATGAATATATTCTTTATAAATAGTGCCTTCTTGCATATATTCCTAAATGTGAAGAGTTCATGTGAATGTATTATCTTTACGAATAATAATAACTTAATGAAAAGTATATTTCTAACAATTCTCCCTATCCAAGCACAAACTTTTATGAATATATTTTTACCATGGTCCTCAGAGCCTCTCTCTCTGCCTCTCAATTTCCCCTACTTTTTGTCCCTTGGGTTCTTGAATCTGACCAGGGGGAAAAAAACTGTCAAAAAGTCCTCAAAATACTATCAAGAAATCAGAAATAAAACCAAAGCTCAATAATATCAGAGACATAAATAAGCTTGGTGAAGCAATCCCTCAGTGGTTTGGGCCATGTAATAATTTAGTTTTCAGCAAATGGGTTTTCAATTAATTGACTTTCAGTCGCCTGACTTACTGCCTTCTTAACCAGTCCATCTAAAATAGGACTTTCATTAGTGTACTTGTGATCTCAGCCCCACCAAAACTCTCTCTCGGTGGATTTATTTCTTCCACAGTTTTATCCAAACCAAAAATACTTGTGCCTACTTTTCCACTGTCCATTATCCCCACTTAAGGGATCCAGATGATGTCTATGGCTCCTTTAGCTCTGCTCACCTATAGTTACACAGCTTTATCACAAACTCAGGCACATTAGTAGATAGTTAACAAATATTTCTCCAATAAGTTAAGAATGAATGACTGGCCTTCTAAGTTCATGATATCAACCCCTGACCCCTCACACACACACCCTTTGTATTGAAAAATAAACAGAGGGTGTTAAACAAAAATATATGGGGGGGGGCCAAAAGATGCCTTAGTGGTTAAGGCGCTTGCCTACAAAGCCTAAGGACCCAGATTCAACTCCCCAGTACCTACGTAACCCAGATGCACAAGGTGGCGTATGCGTCTGGAGTTCCTTTGCAATGGCCTCTAGCCACTGGCATGCCAATTCTCTCTATCTCTCTCTATCTATCTATCTTCCTCTCTCTCTCTCTCACAAAATAAACAAATAAAATATTTTTAAAATAATTATATATAAAAGGAAGGGGGAATGGTTCAAGGGATAAACAACTGTAAACCAATTTTTAATCAGAATGAACTTGTTTGACCATCTCAAATCAGACTACATTGAAGAAAATTTTACCCCAACTGTTACGACACTGCCTACTCAGTACAGCCCAACTTGAGAGCAGATGGCATTGAGTCAGGATTTAACAAAGACCTTAATGGCTTTTCTGCCAGCCCTTGGGCCATCATTTGCATAGGAAGCCGATTTGGCTGGGTTGCCAGTGGTGATCGTCTGTTACCCACTTGGACATGACCTCATTTTCATGTCTCCGCTTCCCATCCCTGCCATATGCAGCCTTAACCTTGTGGGAGAGATGATGCCACAAGTCATAAAATAAAAGCAAGTCCTGCTCGCTGAACGCTATTTTAATGATGATTTTACTGGCATGCCTCGTCATTAGACTTCGTTCATGTTTGATCAGTCTAACACATTTGAATGAAAGTGACGTGGCACCTCTCACTCATTTAATACCAGTCAAAAGTTTATAGCAAAAAAAAAAGTTTATGGCAATTGCATCAGAGCAATTATAGGCAGGGAGGGAGGCCACTTTAAAGACACACATAATGTCATTGTGGATGCTCACTGCTGTGAAGTGGCTGTCACATTTCTGCCCTCACAGCTACCATCCATTATCTGCACACAACCTGCATAGTATTGGCCCAACACTCTGTCATGTGTAAGAGGAGGGCAAGATAAAAGGACATCAAATTAAAAAGGGACCAGTTGAAAAGAAGGGGTTCACAGGGAGATGGATAAACAAAAAGAAGGTAGTGGCCAAGATTGTAATCGAAATACACTGTATACATATATATATGAAAATTAGCACTAAAAGAAAAGATTGTCCTACGAGATGGGATAGAGAATTGAAGTGATATACCCAAGATCATTCAGTTAGCAAGTATCAGAGATAGAATTCAGACCCAAGCAATCAAGACAAGAGATAGAATTCAGACCCAAACAATCAAGACAAGATTCTATGCCCTTCACCACTATAGGAGCCTACATCTCTGAGTGCATTTTTGACTGTGGGTTGCAGATTTATAAAATGTTTTATAAATAGAACTTTAAGGAGAACACCACACACACACACACACACACACATCTTAAGTTAGTCCAATTTCCACCAGGCAATATGAGGTAATGCTTTGCCAGAAGCTGCAGTCCCCATGTCAAATGTTGTATTATCACTAATTATCACCCTTGCCTCAACCTTTCCCTGGGAGAGTGCCACTTCTTATATGGAATAGCCCCAAACCTCACAGTTCCAGAGTTAATGCTTAAAAACTGCTCCTTAAAAACTATGCCAACATGAGCTTAGTGGTTAAGGCACTTGCCTTCAAAGCCTAAGGAGCCAAGGAGCCAGGTTTGGCTCTCCAGGACCAATGTAAAACACACAAAGTGACACAAGTGCGTAAGGTTGCACATGCACACAACATAGTATATGCCTCTGGAGTTCAATTGCTGTGGCTGGAGGTCCTGGCATGCCAATTCTCTCTCTATCATAAAAAAAAAAAAACTATGGCAACATTAGTAATGAAGCCGAACACTTTTAAGAAACTGGTTTTTGGAAGGGCTAGTTTGGAAGAGTAGAGCAGTTATAGAATTAAGTCACAAACCACTGCAAAGCTTTCTTTCCATATCATAATTTACAAAAATCTATATCCAAGGAGACCACATAATCCAGAGAGAATGTCCTTAAACTGTTGGTCCCAACATCGGATATGTAGCTTGGGCAAATCACAGCTTATCCTCTGTGCATCCCCTCCATCCACTGTGCATCCTCTGCACCCCAATATTCATTCTTTCCAACCTTCTGCTCATGCACCCCCTTTCCTTGAGTTTTCTGTGCCAGCTATATTCCCCAGTCTCCAGATTTTCTGAGCTTCTTGGCTCCCATCAGATGAGTCCCCCTTAATCTTAAAAGGTTAGCCTAGGACTAGAGAGATGGCTTAACAGTTAAGGCACTTGCCTGCAAAGCCAAAGGACCCAGGTTTGATTCCCCAGGATCCATATAAGCCAGATGCACAAGGTGGTGCATGCATCTGGAGATCATTTGCAGTGGCTGGATGCCCTGGGGCACCCATTCTCTCTCTCTCTTTCTCTCTCTCTCTCCATCCCTCCTTCTGCCTCTTTCTCTCTCTCTCTCTCTCTCTCTCTCTCTCATAAATAAATAAAAAATATTTTTTAAAAGATTAGCCTAGAAAAATTGCACCTTAGACCTACTTAGAACCTGTGGTAGTTTGAATAGATGGCCTCCAATATATTCAGTGTTTTATTAGTTTGTAGTTTGCATCTGCAGCTACCTGGCTGGAGGCAGTGTCACTGGGCAGATCTTAAGGTGTGATGGTGGGTTTGATATTTCAATCTAAAGATATGCAAAGTGTGCCTGGCTGGAGTTCTTGAAGTATGCTGTGCTGTATGGCTTCTCTCTCTCTTGCCTGGTCCTGTGGAAGCAGGACAGCTTCTTCTGCCATTATGGAACTTCCCCTGGATCTATAAGCTTCAATAAATATCCCTTCCTCCATAACTGTGCCTGGTCTGGAAGTTCCTCTCAGCGAACCTGAAGCTGTCTGCTACAGAGCCCTAGAAGATGTCGAGACGTTGTTGTCTCATCATATTACCTGCCTCTAACAGGTGACTGATATGCAGAAATATAAAAACCCAATCCCCTCACTTCAGTTCCATGGTGTTACTCATGCATGCCTTCCAGCATCACAGAAAGTCAAGTCTGTTGCGTTCAGCTGGAAGGAAATGCATGGTACCCTTGCTTGGTTGCACCTTACTGCTTCTCTTCCTCCACTACCTTCGAGTTTTTTTTTTTTCCCCTGAGAGATATACTTAATATATCACTTAGAACTATCTCTTGTCCCCAGGGTCTACTTATAGAACTTTATTTGAATTCCCACCCCTCTTGTGGCATGCCTAAGCCTATCGGATTTTTCACATTTTGTTTTATTTGGTCCACTCTTTACTTGTAATTAGGGCAAGATGGTGGCCATCTTAAAGGCAAATACGAGCAGATAGAGGTCTTGTGTAAATCATCAAGCCTCAGCTGGATTCTCTAACTCAGCTTCCATCAGGGGAAGTGTTGTAATCAGCTCCTTGTTGCTGGGATCAACATCCAACCAGACACAGTTTATGGGAGGAAGGGACTTATTTCAGGCTAATAGGGTCCAGAGGAGCTCCACCAATGGCAGAAGGAGCTGGATTCCTGCCGTGGGTAAAGCAGAGAGGCTCCACTAACAGCCTGTACCACGAGCAAGCACAAGCTGCAGTTCTGGCTGCTCTCTCCACACCTTCGGGTGGCTAGATTTCAGATCCATCCACAGACATAGCCTAGGGCTGGACCCCAGGCCCAGTGATACTTCCTCCAGCCAAGTGGCTGGAGACCAGGGTTATTAGCTGAATTTTAATAAAACTCCTGAGTCAGCTGGGCGTGGTGGTGCACACCTTTTAATCCCAGCACTCAGGGGCAGAGGTAGGAGGATCACTGTGAGTTCAAAGCCACCCTGACACTACATAATGAATGCCAGGTCAGCCTGGACTAGAGTGAGAACCTACCTCACAAAAAAAAAAAAAAAAAAAAAAAAAAAAAAGGATAAGCAAAACACCTGAGTTTATGAGGCCATCATTTACACTGTCACATTCAAACTATGACATTGAAGGTCAGTAATCTTAGTCAGCCACCCTCAGCTAGAAAACTGAGGCAAAGGGCTGGAAAGATAGTTTAGTGCTTTAGGCATTTGCCTACAAAACCTATGGACCCAGATTTGATTCCTCAGCACCCATGTAAGCCAGATGCACAAGGTGGTAGATGCATCTGGAGTTCATCTGCAATGGCTAGAGGCGCTGGTGTGTCCATGGTCTCTCTCTCTCTCTCTCTCTCTCTCTCTCTCTTTCACACACACACACAATTAAATAAATAATGATTTAAAAAACAAATAAGACTGGGGCTGGAGAGATGGGTTAGTGGTTAAGGCACTTGCCTGTGAAGCCTAAGGACCCAGGTTCAATTCCCCAGTACCCACATAAGCCAGATACATATGGTGGCACATGAACTGGAGTTCATGTGCAGTAGCTAGAAGCCCTGGCCTGCCCATTCTCTGTGTGTGTGTGTCCCTCTCTCTCTGACTCCCCTCTCTCTCTCTCTCTCTCTCTCTCTCTCTCCCTCTTTCTCCCTCTCTCCCTCTTTCTCTCTCTCTCTCTCCTCTTTCTCTCTCAAATAAAAATAAAATAAAACTAGCTAGGCATGGTGGCACAAGCCTTTTATCACAGCACTAATGAGGCAGAGGTAGGAGGATCGCCATGAGTTCAAGGCCACCCTGAGACTATATAGTGATTTGCAGGTCAGCCTGGGCTAGAGTGAGACACAACCTTGAAAAAACAAAACTAAATAAAATAAAATAAAACCAGGGTAAAGAATGGTAAGTGGGTGGGTGTCAGTATTTGTGATTTTGTGATCCTACAACTATCATAGCCCCAACAAAACTTCACCTTTAACCTCTTTCAACTATGCTGCAGAGTTTCAGGCAGGAAAATTCGTCCAGTATAGCTATCCCTTGATATACAGATGAAGTCATTTGTAGGAGCTTTGTGCTACTGTAACAGATATCTGAGGAAAATTAACTAATAAAGAGAAATGGCTTATCTTGGCTCAACAGTTTTGGAAGCGATTGGTTGTCTTAATGCTTTGGGGCCCATGATGGGGCAGCATATCACCATGGGAGCATGGGTGAGTTTCTCACAGAATCCAGGTAACGAGAGAGAGAGAGAGAGAGAGAAAGGAAAAGATGGATTCCAGATCTACTCCCACCAGTGTGTAACCCCCACTGAACTAATTTCCTCCAACTCCACCCCATCCCTTAAGGTTCCATCCAACCAGGTCCCAATCGCACTACTGGCTGGGAACCAAGCCCTTAACACACACACCTTTGGGGAACATTTCAGATCCAAATTAAAAAAAAATTAGCAGCAATGAAACCCAAACCAGGCCTTTTCCCAAGGCCACATCACTGACAGTGAATCTTTCCACTAAAATCTCGGTCTCTGGGCCTAGAGTGGGGGATGCCAGCCACAGAACCAGCCAGAACCACAGAACCAGGGCTGGCAGGGGAGAGAGATGAGGATGAGGGAGCTTGCCACTGTCCTCAAATCAGGATTTCTGGATGTTGGCAGACATATCTGTGGCAACTGATCTTTTGCCCATTACAATAGACAGGTTGAAATATAGATTAGCTTTCACCATCTGCCCTACGGAAAACCTAATCAATACAGTGAGTTCGTTAAGAACCTTTCTTAAGGTTTAACAAAAAAAAGAAAGAAAAAAGAAAAAAAGAAAAAGCTGAGGGAACTAGGGGCCTGCTGTGCTGGAGGACGCAGCACAGCCCAGCGGGCGTCTACCGGCTGCCTGGACTGCCACTAAACCCCAGTCTGACTCCTGTGGCTCAACCTGGCCTGGCCATGCAAGTCACATGACACAGACCATTGCGATGACATCTGCATGAAAGACCTTCAAAAGTTACAGAAGACAAAAACACGAATGCATTTGAGAAACAGGTTTTTTTGAGGGGGGAGGGGTGGAGAAGCAACTGCTTTCCTGATCTGCAACTTGGCTGGGTGTCAAAATGGCCATGGACGGCCTGGAGAGATGGCTTAGTGGTTAAGGCACTTGCCGGCAAAGCCAAAGGACCTAGGTTTGATTCCCCAGGACACATGTAGGCCAGATGGGTGGTGCATTGCATCTGGAGTTTGTTTGCAGCAGCTGAAGGCCCTGACACACCCATTCTCTCTCTCTCTCTCTCTCTCTCTCTCTCTCTCTCTCTCTCTCTCTCTCTCTGTCCATCTCTCTCTCCCCCCCTTTCTCTCTCTCAAATAAATGAATAAAAATTTAAAAAGATGTCTGTGGACATCAATAGTCAGGGGGCTGGCAGCTGTGGAGAGGACTGTGCCACAAAAGTTGAGAAGGAGGAGGAGGATGGGCCGGGGAGGGGGGATGATGACCTGGGGATATAAACGCTACTATATGGAAATATCCAGTGATGTTGAACAGCAGGGACTGGTGCCTTAATCCTGAAGGGTACCAGTACACTTGTTTGACTTATAAGGAATCAGAGGTGCCCTCAGTGAGCAAGTGACCCACTTAGCCTCTCTGTCTGCTTACCTGAAAGGTATTTCATCCAATTGCAAGACTCGTACTAGTTCATTTCCACTGGCAAGTCCCAGAGCCACTGGACAGGTAACAAGCCTGTCCTGCTCAGCTGCTCTTTGTGGTTTGAGTTCAGTCTCATCCACGGTAGCAGGTCTGCACAACCCATGCCCCTCACCATGGTGCAGTGTGCATGCAATTGCTGTGGAAGGAAACTCCCTCGCTCACTCTCGCTCTCTCTCTCTCTCTCTCTGGCCAGGTGTAGTGGCACACAGCTTTAATCCCAGCACTTGGGAGGCAGAGGTGGAAGACGGCTATGAGTTCGAAGCCAGCCTGGAGATACAAAATTCCAGCTCAGCCTGGCCTAGAGTGAGACCCCCCACCTCACAAAAAAAAAAAATAAAAAGAAATCTCTCTGTCCTGGCAACACCAATTTTGCCAAAGCTGCTGGGAGCAGCACAGCTCGGTATTTGTCAAGATCAATGTTGGTGTGGGAGTCTCTTGTGGGCACAAGACTGTTCAGGCTGTACACTGGAGGACTTGATGCTCCCACTGCTTGAGGGACTATGTAGAGAGTCATTATTGCCTCCAGTTGTGCCCTGTGCAGATGATCCCATGGTAAGGAGCCTAGAGCTTGCCCCGCACAGTAAAACTGGTGAGTCTGACAATCAGCACCAGGGTGAAGGAGACAGACAGTGAGGACACTCAACACCCACCAAAGCAGAGGTCCAGAGGCTCCTAAGAGCTCATCACTGTAATAGATTTAAAACTCGCCCACCACGGCTCAGGGAATTTTGAGGAAGAGGGAACAGAAAGAATGTAAGAGCCATTCACAATAGCTAAGAAATGGAACCAGCCTAGATGTCCCTCCACAGATGAATGGATAATAAAGATGTGGTACATTTACACAATGGAGTTCTATTCAGCGGTAAAGAAAAATGAAATTATGAAATTTGCAGGGAAATGGATGGATCTGCAAAGGATTTTATTAAGTTAGGTAACCCAGGCTCAAAAGCCAAACGTCACATGTTCTCTCTCATAAGTGGATCCTAGCTACAAATGTACAGACTTATGTGTGAACTGGAACCAAAAATAGGTACTACAAACCAGTAAGCTGGTAAAAGGCTATAAGGGAGGCAGGAGAGGGAAGGATTTAAGTGTATGGTATTGCACATAGGTACGTAGAACAGATTACAGGGAGGGGAATGGCCTAAGCAAGGCCATGGGAAGAGAATGTGTAAAAGAAGGGCAGGGGGGAGGTCAATCAAAATTCAAGATAGTGTGAATAAGACTTATGTAAACCTACTTTTTTGAAGAATGGCATATCTAGAAGCTGTAGACTGTTACTAGAAAATTTTCAGTGCCTGGGATGGGATACCTTCCAGTGAGTTGTTGGCCAAGGAGGTCCTGGAAGCCTCCAAAACATTAAAGGCTATTGCCAAAGCCCTTGGTTGCCCTTAAGGAACAGATGGTAAGACCCTATTGCTGAAGACATCTCTTGTCTGAGAGTCAAGGTCACTGAGAAAGCAAGCTGGTGCTGAGCAGAAAACCTTCTCCCTGTAGACCAACCAACTGAAAGCTGGAAAAAGCTGCACTGCATGCAGCCGTATAGGAGACAGAAGTCATCAGCAGTGAAAACAGTGGACACTGAACATTCAAGTTTGGCCATACAGGCCAAATGACTGAATGGGTGCAATAGTGGCATGTCTGCTCTTGGGATAACCAACTGCTCCATAATTGGACTGAAGGCCCTCTCTATGGGAGGGAATACATACCTGGTACTGAAGAACCTAAGCAAAAGTCTATGGCAGGGGAGGTCATGAGCCTTAGTAGTATAAAGCTTGCTCTTGTCTGGTTAAATGTATATATTATTCCCACTAAGCTGCCCTGAAAGCACTACACTTAATGTTCACATTCACATATTAATGCTACTTTCACTTCTGGTTAGAGAAGCTTCTCTTTTCAGATGGTGATGACCACTGGGATGACCCAAAAGGCAACACAGTGCTGAGAAGAAGGGATGGAGGAGTGCCCAGCACTGAAACATCTCTGTCACACCCTCCAAGGCTTAGGGACCATTGCAGAAGAGGGGGCAGATAGAATGGAAGAGCCAAAGGAAGGGTATGACTCCTTACAATGCAACTGTCCAGACAGAAATTGGCCTCGATATCCATGACCTTGCAGTGCCTAGTAATACCTTCACAAGACCCTCATAATAGAAGAAAAAGATGATGACATCAAATTAAAAGAGAGACTAATGGAGAGAGGGAGTGGATACGATGGAGATTGGAGTTCTAAAGGGGAATGGGGGAGGGGAGGGAAATATCATGTGTTTTTTATATGTAAGTATAGAAGTTGTCAAAAAAAAAAAAGAATGTAAGAGCCACAGGTTGAGACATCATGCCCAGAGGCATTGCCTCCCCCCCATAAAAATAATAACTGACTGCTGCCCCCCACAGTGCATAACCTACAACCCCATAGGGAATACCTGCAACCCCACTGAGGAGTGTCCCCAGTAGAATGGGGGCAGGGACAAGGGAAAAGAGGGAGCAACACATAATGTATCCATACAAAGTATGTTCTTAATAGAAAAAAAATGGTGGGGCTGGAGGGATGGCTTAGCAGTTAAGGCACTTGCCTTCCAAGCCAGAGGACCCAGGTTCAATTCCCCAGGACCCACATAAGCCAGAGGCACACAGTGGCACATGCGTCTGGAGTTCATTTGCAGTGGCTGGAGGCCCTGGTGCAGGCATCTCTCCCTGTTTCTCTCTCTCTCTCTCTCTCTCTCTCTCTCTCTCTCAAATAAATAAATTAATTTTTAAAATCTCCTGAATCTATATTTAAAAAAACAAAATGCAAAGAAGAGGGTTATGAACAACCTGGGGACTTGGATCAACTGGCAGTACCTACAGAATGCTGCCAAGCTGCTGGCCAAGTGTCACTGCAATATACCTACCCATACCCATGCCCATACGACATGGAGTCTGGCCCCAGAAGAAGCTGGTAAAGTCAATCCATTCTCCTACTCTGTCCTATAATAGAGTTAGAACTATTCCTTATTGACCAGGGCTTTTCAAGAGAAAGGGGACGTGACCCTGGTCATGACAGCCAAATCAATCAGAACAGTCTAATTGTAGACAAAAAAAGATTCACCATCTGAGCCAGTTTTACATACACACCTGAATATTGACTCAAAGAGCTCAATATTTCCTGCATGGTACTGAAAACCCATCAAAAGATTTTCCTATAGCTATGGAGGTCATGAGCCCTTCAGGGGAAGCTACTATTATTGTCTGGCTAAATGAATATATTGTCCCCACCAAACCACCCTGAAAATATGTATGTTTATGCCCATATATTAATGCCACTCTCATTTTTACTTAGAGAAGCTTCTTTTTTCAGATGGCGGTAACCACTGAGAAAACTCACCAAAGTGTTGAGAAGAAGGAACAGTGGAGTGTTCAGCACTAAGTGAGACATCTCTGTCTCACCCTCCAAGGCTCTGAGGCCATTGCAGAAGAGGTGGAAACAATGTAAGAGCCAAAGGAAGGGGAGGAGTGCTTACTATACTGTCTTGCAGGCACAAAGTGGCTTTGACATTCATGACTTCACAGTGGTCGGCACTCCCCGCATAAGACTTGCATAACAGAAGTGGTGGGGGGGGACCATGATATCAACATAGAAGAGACATTAGATGGAAAGAAGAAGGAATTCAGTGGAGGGAAATTCAGGAGGGATAAAAAAGAGGGTGGTAAGGGCATTTTGACCATGGTATATTATCTCTATTACAGAGGTTGTCAATAAAAAGTGTTAAAAAACAAAATAAAAAATTAAATAAAAAATTAACATATCACAGAGATATTTTCATGCCAATGTTCATTGTAGCACAGTTCACAATAGCTGTTCAACAACTGTGGTTAAGGCTAAGAAAACTGGTATATGCACCCAACGGAATTCTCGTCCTAAATAAGAGCAAAGTTGTGCTGTTGTCAGCTTCAGATGCAATGGAGACGACTGCAGTAAGCAAGTTACTCCGTCTCAGAATGCCAGGCTTCATAGATTTTCCCTCTTTTGTGTTTCCTACATTTTATAAAGTCACATAAAGTCATGTATGTATATATTAAATGAAAGTAGAGGTGAAATTAAAGTAAAAAAGGGAGGCTTAGAGGAGGGGAAGGATGAGAAAAGGGAGGTGGGGAGGAGTGAGGGAGGAATATGCTCAACATAGTATTAAGGTAATTAAATACGTAACATCAATACAATAAAGTTTTAAGAAATGAAATGGATCCAAGCCAGGCATGGTGGCACACACCTTTAATCCCAAGCACTAAGGAGGCCAAAGGTGGGAGGATTGCTGTGAGTTCGAGGCCAGCCTGAGACTACATAGTGAATTCTAGGTTAGCCTGGGATAGAGCAAGACCCTACCTCGAAAAACCAAAATAGATACAGGTACATACTGCCACATTGTCTCTGTTATAGACATACTCGTCTTCCCAGATCCCTAGCTTTTGAGGAACTCTTTGCTGTTAAAGAATCATCCTTCTGAAAGTTCGTAGCTCAGAGAAGCCTGATCCAGCTCCCTAGTTCCAGAGCCCAGAGGGTGACCCAGCCTGACCATGGAAAGGACCCAACCATTGAGTCCAGGGTGAACTCTTAACCCAAACTAGGCCAACTAGAGTCTCCCAGGATTTGGGCTGGAGATATCTTAAGCAACAGTGGGTGGCAGACAAATCTATAGAGATAGAAAGTAGAATAGTGTTTGCCTAGGGCTGAGGTGTTGGGGGGGAAAAACAAGGAGTACAGCTAATTGGCATAAGGTTTCCTTTTGGGGTAATGAAAATATTTTAAAGTTGATTGTGGTGATGGTTACACAACTCTGTGAATACCTTAAAGCCACTTAATTGTATGCTTTAAGTAGGCAAATTGGATGCTATGCAAATTATATCTCAATTAAGCTGCTTTAAAAAATGCTTTAAAAATGGTGTCTCTGGGACAACAAAAAGTGGAAGGATAATGTACATTTGGATCTGCCCACAGCAATCTTCACCTTGGGAAAAGCCTGCCTCAGAATTAGACACTGGAGAAAGAACACTCCTGAATTGCTAAACTACTGGATCCAACCTTGCAAAAATCCACTTCAGTTGCATAATCCCCCACTCCCCCCCCACACACAAAGAAAAATATCCTTTGTTTAAACTAGTTTAAGCATCGTGTCCACCAGAATCAGAGTCTGCTGTAAGGCTTTTCAGAAACCTGTTCAGATTGGTTCCTCCACCAGCTCTGAATGAGGACACCTACCTTCCAGAAACCTTGACGCCACTGAGAAGTACCTTCAATAGTAACTGTTCAGAGACAGGTCAAAACTTGCAGGTTTGGCATTTTTATAACATTAATCCTTTTCCCTTCTGTAAATTGTCTGCTTTAATAGGAACTATTTTAAGTTTTATTTATTTGAGAGAGAGAGAGAGAAAGAAGCAGATAGAGAGAGAATAGGCACACCAGGGCTTCAAGCTACTGCATCTGGCTTTTGGGGGTACTGGGGTATTGAACCTGGGTCCTTTGGCTTTACAGGCAAGCACCTTAAGCACTAATGAATATGCACTAATGAATAAGCACTGATGAATTTGCTTTTTCAGCTTATCACTAGCTCCTTTACCTTATAATGGTTCTGATATGCAGAAATCCTTGGTAATGCTAGTATTTTTATATCATTATCTTTTTTAAAGGAATTGAACTCAGGTCATTAGGCTGTGCAGGTAAGCACCTTAACCACTGAGTGATCTCTCCAGCCCTGTTCTTATCATTTTGATGTGTGTACGTTCTATGTGTGCATGTGTGTTCTTATGTGTGAGTTAAAGCATGCACATGCAATGGTATGCACGTGGAGGTTGGAAAGAACACAGAGTTGGTCCTCAACCTTCGACCTTGTTGGAGGGTTAAGGTTTCTTACTTTCCACTTCTGTGAATGGCAGCCTGGCTCTCCTGAGGGCTTCTGGGGTTCTGCCTCTACCTGGCTCTCCTGAGGGCTTCCGGGGTTCTGCCTCTTCCTCCTGTCTTGCTGCAGGAAGGCTGGGGTTACAAGTGCTGCTGCTTCTGGCTTTGCATAGGTGTTGGAGATCCAAAAATGAGGTAGGCACGCTTGCATAGCAAGTACTTTAACTATGGAGCCAGCTCCCCAACCCTTTTTTTTTTTTTTTTTTTTTGAGAGAGAGAGAGAGAGCGAGGCTGAGAGAGAGAGAGAATGGGTGTGGCAGTGGCCTTTCAGCCACTATGAACAAATTCCAGACAGATGCACCCCCTTGTGAGTAACTCAGTATTGTGTCCTTGCTTCACTTTGCGTCTGGCTAAACATGGGACCTGGATATTGGAAATGGCAATCTTAGGCTTGGCAGGCAGGAGCCTTAACCACCAAGCCATCTCTCCAGCCCCCCAGCCCTTAATTTTTATGATTAGAAAGTCCTTCTGCACCCTGAAATTCAACAAATAGTCTCATGCCTTTTCCTATGTGTCTTTGTAGTTTCATTCTGTTAACGGAATCTTAATCTAGCTGGTATTCTTTTCTTTATTAGAGAGAGACAGACAGAGAGAGAGAGAGGTAGAGAATGGGCATGCCAGCAGGCTCTCAGCCACTGTGAATAAACTCCAGATGCAAGTGCCCCCTTGTGGGCAAGTGCAGCATTGCACCCTTGCATCACTTTTTGAATCTGGCTAAATATGGGACCTGGAGAATTGAACCAGTGTTCTTAGGCTTAGCAGGCGGGCGTCTTAACTGCCAAGCCATCTCTCCAGCCCTTTAGCTGGTATTTTTGACTGACTATAGTAAAAGCTTAATTTTTTTTTGGTTTTGTTTTTCGAGGTAGGGTCTCACTCTAGCCCAGGCTGACCTGGAATTCACTATGTAGTCTCAGGGTGGCTTTGAACTCATGGCGATCCTCCTACCTCTGCCTCCCAAGTGCTGGGATTAAAGGCATGTGCCACCATGCCCAGCTTTAATATGTATTTTGACCCAAAACAGTTTACTGATGGTGACAGGATTCATTAAATAATTCTTTTCCCGATTTATGTATAGTCACTATTTATATTAGATATTAACTTCATTAACATATATGGTCTCAATCGTAGTGGCACATACCTTTAATCCCAGCACTAAGGACACAGTGGTAGGAGGATTACTATGAGTTCAAGCCAGCCTGGGACTACAGAGTGAGTTTCCAGGTCAGCCTGGGCTAGAGAGAGAGACCTCACCTTGAAAAGAAAACAACATTAGTAAATAAGTAATTGATAAATAAAAAGACATTGTCACCTTGACTGTTGCTGCTGAACTAAGCGTGAGTCTTGAGCAATCACTGGGCTACGCTACCATCTATGACTCTTGTGAGCATTCATCTGGATTGTCAGCTGGAGAGAGCCTAGGGGGCAAACTTCCACACGTGTCTGTGAAGACATTTCCACAGAAATCTAACTGCCAGGGGAAGACTTGTTATGAATGTGAGCAGCCCTGTTGCATAGGCTGGGATCCTGGTGAAGTACACAAAGAGGAAGCAGCAAGTGAGGCACCAGCATTCATGTCTCTGGGCTTCCTGTCCCAGCGAGATGCGAGGAGGGGAAAAGTCCCTGCGCACACCCCTGGCACCAAGGAAGCACCTGTTGCCATGCCTTCTCCTCCGCGGTGGACTGTATCTCCTCCACTGTAAGCCAGAGTCAACCTTTCTCCCTGAAGTTGCTTTTACCAAGTGTATGGTTGTATGGCACAATGCAGGCCTGGCCCTAGCCAGACCAAATGGCAGAAGAAATCAGGAAGTGGCTTCTGTGAACATGGCGTCCTGCACAGGCCTGGCGTGACAACAGCTACAGTCCCATGCTCGTGAGAACCCTGCTACGAGATGATCTGTCTGGAGACAGGCTGTCATTGGTCACAAAAAGGGGACCACCCCATACAAAGATTGGCCAGCTAAACCCTTTAAACCCCCTACACTTCCTTGAATAAATGAGTTTGCAGCAGCTCGCCATCTGATGCTTCCACCCAACTCCCAGAGTCTGTGTCGTGACTCCGTGCTGCTCACCCCCAACTCGGCAGAGACCCTGCCGTCCCTCCTGGGCTGGCCCTAGGGGGGACCCCAACATATGGGGAAGTAATAAGGGAAGCAATAAGGGAAGTATCTAAAGCAACTCTCAAAAACCGTGTTCTGGTGCCGTCTGTTATAGCAAAATAGAAACAAGATCATAAAATCTACCACTTAGCTACTTTAACGTGTACAGTTCAGTAGCATTGTCTATTACATCATTTTACAGCCATCCATCTCTAGCACTTCTTCATTTTCCCAAAGGGACACTCTTCACCCATTAAGCAGTAATATGATATTCTCCCATAGATGTTGGAAAACACCATTTTGCCCTCTGTCTCTATGACTTCTACTACCATAGGTACCTCATGTAAGTGGAATCATACAATATTTGTGTGAGTTCATCCGTGCTGTGCCATATGTCAAAGGTCCTTTCTTTGTGTCTTGAGTGTGTTATTTTTTGTTGTTTTGTGGTACTGAGGGTTAATCCCAGGGCCTCAAACATGCTAAGCAAGCACTCTACCACTGAGTTGTATCACTAGCCCTGTTTTAAATTTCATTTTGAAACTGAGTATTGATAAACTGTCCAAGGTGGCTTCAAATTCACTCTGTAACCCAGGTAGGGCTTGAACTTGGGATCTGCCTGCTTTAGTCTCTGGAGTAGCTGGGATTTGGAGTGAGCTTCAACACACCTGACTTTAAACCATTGTATGGATATACCACATACTGCTTATTCATCCACTGGCAAGCATTTGAGTTATTTCCACCTTTTACCTATTATGAATATTGTCATTATGAACATGGGTATACAAATATCTATTCAAGTCTCTGCTCAAAATTAGAATGAGTGACCAGAAGCAGAACTGCTGGAACACAGAGTAGGCATATATTCAAAAGAGGAAAAAAGTCTCTGGTAAAATGTTCCTGCTTGAGCACTATATACTTTTAGTCAGCTTACCCCCAGTTTCCCACTATAAAAAAATGGGAGTGACGATATTTACTTTATATTGTAAATTTAGAATAAATAGGGCATAAAAGCTCTGTGTTGAGGCACTGCCATGCTATTTTCCACAGCAGCTGTGCCATTTGACATTTTTACCAACAGTGAACAACAGTTCCAATGTCTCCACCTCCTCACCAGCACTTGTCTTCCGGAGCTTTCTGTTATATAATATCCATACTAATGCGTGTGAGGTGTATAGTACCTTGTGATACAAATACTCTGCCATTATGACTATTGGTCAAAGTTTGGGCGGGTTGTTTTTTGTTTTTTTTTTTTTTGTTTGTTTGTTTTTTTGGCTATTCTCCCTTTTTTTCTCCCCAAATAATTTGGTTATTTTTAAGTCCCTAAAATAACTTATATAAACAACAATTAGAGTTCTACTACTTGTTTTGAAAAGAATTAACATAATTCATATCACTAAGCCTTTCACCAAAGGAAAGAGAGTGTCTCCCCGTTTTCTCTAGCAAAGCTTTATGATTTTTTCTCATATTTGACAGAATCATTTCTTGCCAAGATGATCCCCAAGTATTTCACATGTTTTTTACAATTGTGAACCAACTAATGAGCCCCATTCTGGAAGGTAGTTATGGAGGAAGCCTGGTGATCAACAGTAACACTCCCAATGACACACCTGCTGTTTTCACAGCACTGATAAAGGCCAGAAGTGCTCACCTTCACGTGGAAATTTACTGCAAGAGGAAAAGAAAACATTGGTCGAAACTTCACTGCACTGCCTCTTTTAAAAGCCCAGAGCAGGGCTGGAGAGATGGCTTAGCTGTTACAATGCTTGTCTGCAAAGCCCAAGGACCCAGGTTCAACTCCCCAGAACCCACGTAAGCCTGATGTACAAGATGACACATGCACACAAGGTCGCACATGTGCACAAGGTGGAACATGCATCTGGAGTTCAACTGCAGTGGCTACAGGCCCTGGAATGCCAATTGCGCTCTCTCTCTCTCTCTCATTAAAAATAAAAATAAGTCCAGAGCATCTAAATCACTCCCAAGGAGGTTGTGGGCAATTTAATGTTTAATCAATGCTTGTTATAGCTATCATTAATTTGGGGTCAAAATTCATGATGCATGAGTTTTCCCATTCCCTAAACATGGCCTACATTGCCCCCCCCCTTGTGGACTTATATCCACTTTATTGTTTGGTTAGTTTGCCAGATCCAAATTATTACTGAAATCTAACCTGCATCTCTCATTTATGATACACTGGTGTTTATGTGATTTATTTACAGTCAACACTTCAGTCAGGAGAAAAAAAAAAAACCTTTGGGTTTACCAGATAAGGTAGAAGCCTACAAAGCCTGAGAACCCAGGTTCAATTCCCCAGGACCCGTAAAGCCAGATGCTCAAGATGGCACATGTATCTGGAATTCATTTGCAGTGGCTAGAGGCCCTGATGCACCTCTCTCTCTCTCTCTCTCTCTCTCTCTCTCTCTCTCTCTTATTTTCTCATAAATAAATAAATAAATTTTTAAATTTAAAAATAACAAGCTTTAATTCTACTATATCTCCTAGAAGAGAGGAGTTGCCCTCCAATAATTTAAGGCATTCAGCTTTAACATATATTTTTTGCTCATTGCAGAGGAAAGCTTCTGTATATAAAAACTTTCCAATGTCAGGTGAAATAAATGACATGTATGTTACAGTTAATGGGTGAAGAGTAGGTATAATAACACATCCCCCAAAATATATAGTTTATGACTAGAAATATCAGATCATTTTCCAGACCCTATAAACTAAGACTACCAAAAGAAAACAAAGGAACCAGCTAGCCAATTTTCCTTCCTGATACTTTTCCCCTCGACAAAGGAAGAATTTGGACAATAAAAATCAAACAGGGGCTGGAGAGATGGCTTAGCAGTTAAGGCACATGCCTGAGAAGCCTACGGACCCCGGGTTAATTCTCCAGGTCCCACGTAAGCCAGATGCACATGGTGGTACATGCATCTGGAGTTCGTTTGCGGTGGCTGGAGGCCCTGGCACGCCCATTCTAACTCTAACTCTCTCTCTCTCTCTCTCTCTCTCTGTCTCAAATAAATAAATTTTAATTTTTTTAAAAAATATTTTTTTAAAAATCAAACAGGCTACAAAACTAGGCATGGTAGCAAATGGCAATGTCACCCATGCACTTGGGAGGCAGAAGCAGGAGGATCAGTTCAAGGCCAGCCTCCAGCTACATAGCAAGTTTGAGGCCAAATGTGTGTAGTTAGAATCATAAAATGATCACGTAACATAATTTATCTAAATGCTTGAGTCAAATAGTTAAGATAAATGAGAAAAAGAATGTTTGCATAAACATAAATGTAGTTGAAAAGTGTAGAATCACCCACAACATGCAGCCATTCTTAAAATTCAAAAGTTCTCTTTTTTGTTTTGTTTTGTTTTGTTTTGTTTTGGTTTTGGTTTTGTTTTTCAAGGTAGGGTCTCACTCTGGTACAGGCTGACCTGGAAGTCACTCTGTAGTCCAGGTGGCCTCGAACTCATGGCAATCCTCCTACCTCTGCCTCCCAAAGGCTGGGATTAAAGGTGTGCACTGCCACGCCTGACACAACAGTTCTCTTAATAGACATCTCACACAATCAAGGTCATTATCCAAGTTTTGCACCATCTCTGGTACCTCAGAATAGGATTAAATGTTGCGATGGTAACGATGGCAAAATCTCAGAGGCTGATAAAATGCAAGTTAATTTCGAGCTCACATTATATGCCTATCATCCATTCAGCTCCATTCATCCTGCCATCAGATTGGAGGGACAGCCCTCAGTGGAAGCATAGCTTGTTGCAGGAAAAGCGGAGCTCACAAAGAGGAAAAAGAGAATCATGGGGCTGGGGAGACAGCTTATCAGTTAGGGCGCTTGCCCGTGAAGGCTAAGAATCCGTGTTTGATTCTCCTGTTCCCACATAAACCAGACGCACAAGGTGACACAAGCACACAAGGTTGCACATGTGCACAAGGTGGTGCACATATCTGGAGTTTGGTTACAGTGGCTGGATGCCCTGGCGTGCCAATTCTTTCTCTCCCTCTCTCTCTTTCTCTTGCTCTCATTCTCTCACATAAAAAAAGTGGCCCATCTGTTGAGCTTGCCTCAAAAAAAAATGTGGGGCTGGAGAGATGAGTTAGCAGTTAAGGCACCTGCCTCCTAAGCCTAAGGACACCAGTTCCAATCTCCAGCGGTTCCAATCTCCAGGTTCCACATTTAGCCAGATGCAAAGTGATGCAAGGGCACAATGCCGCACTTGACCACAAGGGGGCACACGCATCTGGATTTCGTTCGCAGCAGCTGAGAGGCTGCTGGCACGCCCATCTCTATCTGTTTTCCTCTCCCTCTCTCTCTGTCTCTGTCTGTGTCTCTCTCCAAAAAAAAATGTGAATCATGAAACAGGTACTGATTTAGAAAGCTTCCATCCCCAAGTGCCACCTTATCACTTTGGCTTATATTTCATTGACCAAAGCAAATTGCATCATGTCCCCTGCATTACAGATCATAAGGACACATAATAATCCCCCTACAGCCTCTTAACTGTGTCTCTCACCTGAAATCTGCTTCCTATGAAAGCCACCCCCATCCCACTGCACCCTAGAGACCCGCTTCAAGTCCTCTGCCCAGCCACCCTCATCCCACTGCACCCTAGAGGCCCGCTTCAAGTCCTCTGCCTAGCCACCCTCATCCCACTGCACCCTAGAGACCCGCTTCAAGTCCTCTGCCCAGCCACCCCCATCCCACTGCACCCTAGAGGCCCACTTCAAGTCCTCTGCCTAGCCACCCTCATCCCACTGCACCCTAGAGGCCCGCTTCAAGTCCTCTGCCTAGCCACCCCCATCCCACTGCACCCTAGAGGCCCACTTCAAGTCCTCTGCCTAGCCACCCCCATCCCACTGCACCCTAGAGGCCCGCTTCAAGTCCTCTGCCTAGCCACCCCCATCCCACTGCACCCTAGAGGCCCACTTCAAGTCCTCTGCCCAGCCACCCCCATCCCACTGCACCCTAGAGGCCCACTTCAAGTCCTCTGCCCAGCCACCCCCATCCCACTGCACCCTAGAGGCCCACTTCAAGTCCTCTGCCTAGCCACCCTCATCCCACTGCACCCTAGAGGCCCACTTCAAGTCCTCTGCCTAGCCACCCCATCCCACTGCACCCTAGAGGCCCACTTCAAGTCCTCTGCCTAGCCACCCTCATCCCACTGCACCCTAGAGGCCCGCTTCAAGTCCTCTGCCTAGCCACCCCCATCCCACTGCACCCTAGAGGCCCACTTCAAGTCCTCTGCCTAGCCACCCCATCCCACTCCCACTGCACCCTAGAGGCCCGCTTCAAGTCCTCTGCCCAGAAATTTCCAGACTGAGCTTCTCCTGTTGCTGTACATATCACTACTGGAGTGTGGGCTGACAGACCATGAATTCTAGAAAAAAAAATATTTTTTTAATCAAAAAAATATTATTGTACAAAATAAAAATCAGCAAACATCTCTTAAGAAAGCTGGTTTGGGGGCTGGAAAGATGGCTTAGCAGTTAAGGAGCTTGCCTGCAAAGCCTAAGGACCCATGTTCGATCTCTCTCCAGATCCCATGTAAGCTAGACCCACAAAGGTGAGACAAGCACAAGGTTGCACATGCCCACTAGGTGGTACAAGGGTCTGGAGTTCAATTGCAGTGGCTGAGGCCATGGTGCACCAATTCTCTCTCTCTCTCTCTCTCTCTCTCTCTCTCTCTCTCTCTCTCTGTCTCTGTCTCTCTCACGCTCTCTAGACACTAAAAATAAAAGAATAAATCTGGTTTGGGGGATGGAGAGATGGCATAGCAGTTAAGGTATTTGCCTGTGAAGCCTAAGGACCCAGATTCAATTCCTCAGTATCTACATAAAGCCAGATGCACAAGGTGGTGCATGCATCTGAAGTTTGTTAGCAGTGGCTAGAGACCCTGGCGTGCCCATTCTTTCTCTCCATCTATCTATCTATCTATCTATCTATCTATCTATCTATCTATCATCTATCTACCTACCTATCATCTACCTATCTATCATCTATCTATTTATCATCTACCTATCATCTATCTATAATCTATCTATCATCTTTCTATCTATCATCTAGCTAGCTAGCTATCATCTATCTCTCTGCCCCTCTCTATCTCTCTAATAACTAAATTAATTAATTTAATTTGGTTTTGAACTGAGTCCCACTGGACTCTTGCAGGCTGGTGATGCAGGCTCATCTGCTCTCAAGGGGCCTCCCATGGAGGAGGGAAAGACAGGCCAGGGCTTCTTTGCTTGGCAATCTCTGAAGTTCTAAAAGATAACTTTCCAATGTAGTAACCAGTAGCCACATTTGGCTATGGAGCACTTGACTGGTAGTTAATGTGACTGAGAATGTTTAATTTTACTGTATTTTGCTTACTCTTTGTAGCCTTGTGTGGCCAGGGGTTTCTATATTTGGACAGGTAAACACTTTCTATCTGTCCTGGGCAAAATAATGGCCTTCCAATGTTGCCCTAAACCTTGGAACGTGGTATGTCATATTCCTTGCAAGAGAAGTTTAAGGTAGCAGGTAGAATTAAAGTTGTCAGTCGTCAGCTGGTCTTAAGATAAGGCAGTTATCACGCACTGCCAACTGGGTTCAGTGTAATATCAGAGGTCCTGGGGGTGGAGAGATGGCTCAAAGGTTAAGGCACTTGCCTGGCTGAAACTACACAGCTCTTGAAGCTGGGAAAGGACAGGAGAATGACTATGCCTCTCTATATTCACTAGAAGGAACCTTGGCCCTGCACGTGCATCCCTAATCCAAAAAATCTAAAATCTCAAATGCTCTAATCTGAATTTTTTTAAGTGCCATGATTCTACAAGTAGAAGGTTCCATACCTGACTTCATGTGACAAGTCACATCAAAAACAAAGCACACTTGGGCTGGAGAGATGGCTTAGTGGTTAAAGCACATGCCTGTGAAGCCTAAGGACCCCAGTTCGATTCTCCAGGTCCCACATTAGCCAGATGCACATGGTGGTGCATGTGTCTGAGTTCATTTGCAGTGGCTAGAAGCCTTGGCACCCTCATTCTCTCTCTCTCTCTCTCCCCCTCTTTCTATCTCAAATAAATAAATTTTTTTATTTTAAAAAGCAAAGCACAGTAAAAACATTATGCAAAAACTACCTTCATGCAATATATATGGTACATAAGACATAAATGAGGGCCTGACCTGGAAGTCACTCTGTAGTCCAGGTGGCCTCGAACTCATGGCAATCCTCCTACCTCTGCCTCCCAAAGGCTGGGATTAAAGGTGTGCACTGCCACGCCTGACACAACAGTTCTCTTAATAGACATCTCACACAATCAAGGTCATTATCCAAGTTTTGCACCATCTCTGGTACCTCAGAATAGGATTAAATGCTGCGATGGTAACGATGGCAAAATCTCAGAGGCTGATAAAATGCAAGTTAATTTCGAGCTCACATTATATGCCTATCATGGACAGTAACAGCTCCATTCATCCTGCCATCAGATTGGAGGGACAGCCCTCAGTGGAAGCATAGCTTGTTGCAGGAAAAGCGGAGCTCACAAAGAGGAAAAAGAGAATCATGGGGCTGGGGAGACAGCTTATCAGTTAGGGCGCTTGCCCGTGAAGGCTAAGAATCCGTGTTTGATTCTCCTGTTCCCACATAAACCAGACGCACAAGGTGACACAAGCACACAAGGTTGCACATGTGCACAAGGTGGTGCACATATCTGGAGTTTGGTTACAGTGGCTGGATGCCCTGGCGTGCCAATTCTTTCTCTCCCTCTCTCTCTCTCTTTCTCTTGCTCTCATTCTCTCACATAAAAAAAGTGGCCCATCTGTTGAGCTTGCCCTCAAAAAAATGTGGGGCTGGAGAGATGAGTTAGCAGTTAAGGCACCTGCCTCCTAAGCCTAAGGACACCAGTTCCAATCTCCAGCGGTTCCAATCTCCAGGTTCCACATTTAGCCAGATGCAAAGTGATGCAAGGGCACAATGCCGCACTTGACCACAAGGGGGCACACGCATCTGGATTTCGTTCGCAGCAGCAGCTGAGAGGCTGCTGGCACGCCCCATCTCTATCTGTTTTCCTCTCCCCTCTCTCTGTCTCTGTCTGTGTCTCTCTCAAAAAAAAATGTGAATCATGAAACAGGTACTGATTTAGAAAGCTTCCATCCCCAAGTGCCACCTTATCACTTTGGCTTATATTTCATTGACCAAAGCAAATTGCATCATGTCCCCTGCATTACAGATCATAAGGACACATAATAATCCCCTACAGCCTCTTAACTGTGTCTCTCACCTGAAATCTGCTTCCTATGAAAGCCACCCCCATCCCACTGCACCCTAGAGACCCTTCAAGTCCTCTGCCCAGCCACCCTCATCCCACTGCACCCTAGAGGCCCGCTTCAAGTCCTCTGCCTAGCCACCCTCATCCCACTGCACCCTAGAGACCCGCTTCAAGTCCTCTGCCCAGCCACCCCATCCCACTGCACCCTAGAGGCCCACTTCAAGTCCTCTGCCTAGCCACCCTCATCCCACTGCACCCTAGAGGCCCGCTTCAAGTCCTCTGCCTAGCCACCCCCATCCCACTGCACCCTAGAGGCCCACTTCAAGTCCTCTGCCTAGCCACCCCCATCCCACTGCACCCTAGAGGCCCGCTTCAAGTCCTCTGCCTAGCCACCCCCATCCCACTGCACCCTAGAGGCCCACTTCAAGTCCTCTGCCCAGCCACCCCATCCCACTGCACCCTAGAGGCCCACTTCAAGTCCTCTGCCCAGCCACCCCATCCCACTGCACCCTAGAGGCCCACTTCAAGTCCTCTGCCTAGCCACCCTCATCCCACTGCACCCTAGAGGCCCACTTCAAGTCCTCTGCCTAGCCACCCCCATCCCACTGCACCCTAGAGGCCCACTTCAAGTCCTCTGCCTAGCCACCCTCATCCCACTGCACCCTAGAGGCCCGCTTCAAGTCCTCTGCCTAGCCACCCCCATCCCACTGCACCCTAGAGGCCCACTTCAAGTCCTCTGCCTAGCCACCCCCATCCCACTGCACCCTAGAGGCCCGCTTCAAGTCCTCTGCCCAGAAATTTCCAGACTGAGCTTCTCCTGTTGCTGTACATATCACTACTGGAGTGTGGGCTGACAGACCATGAATTCTAGAAAAAAAAATATTTTTTTAATCAAAAAAATATTATTGTACAAAATAAAAATCAGCAAACATCTCTTAAGAAAGCTGGTTTGGGGCTGGAAAGATGGCTTAGCAGTTAAGGAGCTTGCCTGCAAAGCCTAAGGACCCATGTTGATCTCTCCAGATCCCATGTAAGCTAGACCCACAAAGGTGAGACAAGCACAAGGTTGCACATGCCCACTAGGTGGTACAAGGGTCTGGAGTTCAATTGCAGTGGCTGAGGCCATGGTGCACCAATTCTCTCTCTCTCTCTCTTTCTCTCTCTCTCTCTCTCTCTCTCTGTCTCTGTCTCTCTCACGCTCTCTAGACACTAAAAATAAAAGAATAAATCTGGTTTGGGGATGGAGAGATGGCATAGCAGTTAAGGTATTTGCCTGTGAAGCCTAAGGACCCAGATTCAATTCCTCAGTATCTACATAAAGCCAGATGCACAAGGTGGTGCATGCATCTGAAGTTTGTTAGCAGTGGCTAGAGACCCTGGCGTGCCCATTCTTTCTCTCCATCTATCTATCTATCTATCTATCTATCTATCTATCTATCTATCATCTATCTACCTACCTATCATCTACCTATCTATCATCTATCTATTTATCATCTACCTATCATCTATCTATAATCTATCTATCATCTTTCTATCTATCATCTAGCTAGCTAGCTATCATCTATCTCTCTGCCCCTCTCTATCTCTCTAATAACTAAATTAATTAATTTAATTTGGTTTTGAACTGAGTCCCACTGGACTCTTGCAGGCTGGTGATGCAGGCTCATCTGCTCTCAAGGGGCCTCCCATGGAGGAGGGAAAGACAGGCCAGGGCTTCTTTGCTTGGCAATCTCTGAAGTTCTAAAAGATAACTTTCCAATGTAGTAACCAGTAGCCACATTTGGCTATGGAGCACTTGACTGGTAGTTAATGTGACTGAGAATGTTTAATTTTACTGTATTTTGCTTACTCTTTGTAGCCTTGTGTGGCCAGGGGTTTCTATATTTGGACAGGTAAACACTTTCTATCTGTCCTGGGCAAAATAATGGCCTTCCAATGTTGCCCTAAACCTTGGAACGTGGTATGTCATATTCCTTGCAAGAGAAGTTTAAGGTAGCAGGTAGAATTAAAGTTGTCAGTCGTCAGCTGGTCTTAAGATAAGGCAGTTATCACGCACTGCCAACTGGGTTCAGTGTAATATCAGAGGTCCTGGGGGTGGAGAGATGGCTCAAAGGTTAAGGCACTTGCCTGGCTGAAACTACACAGCTCTTGAAGCTGGGAAAGGACAGGAGAATGACTATGCCTCTCTATATTCACTAGAAGGAACCTTGGCCCTGCACGTGCATCCCTAATCCAAAAAATCTAAAATCTCAAATGCTCTAATCTGAATTTTTTTAAGTGCCATGATTCTACAAGTAGAAGGTTCCATACCTGACTTCATGTGACAAGTCACATCAAAAACAAAGCACACTTGGGCTGGAGAGATGGCTTAGTGGTTAAAGCACATGCCTGTGAAGCCTAAGGACCCCAGTTCGATTCTCCAGGTCCCACATTAGCCAGATGCACATGGTGGTGCATGTGTCTGGAGTTCATTTGCAGTGGCTAGAAGCCTTGGCACCCTCATTCTCTCTCTCTCTCTCTCCCCCCCTCTTTCTATCTCAAATAAATAAATTTTTTTTATTTTAAAAAGCAAAGCACAGTAAAAAACATTATGCAAAAACTACCTTCATGCAATATATATGGTACATAAGACATAAATGAGGGCTGGAGAGATACCTCAGCAGTTAAGGCGTTTGTTTGTGAAGTCTAAGGACCCAGGTTCAATTCCCCAGGACCCACGTTAGCCAGGTGCACAAAATGGCACATGTGTCTGGAATTTATTTGCAGTGGCTGGAGGCCCTGGAGCATTCATTCTCTCTGTCTGCCTGTCTCTCTCTCTCTCCCTCTTTCTCTCTGTCAAATAAAGAAATAAATAAGGGCTAGAGAGATGGCTTAGGGGTTAAGGTGCCTGCCTCCTAAGCCTAAGAACGCTGGTTCCAATCTCTAGTGGTTCCAATCTCCAGGTCCCATGTTTAGCCAGATGCAAAGTGACTCAAGGGCGCAATGCCACACTTGACCACAAGGGGGCACATGCATCTGGATTTCGTTCTCAGCAGCTGAGACACTGCTGGCGCGCCCATCTCTGTCTTCCTCTCTCTCTCTCTCTCTCTCTCTCTCTCTCTCTCTCTCTCTGTGTGTGTGTGTGTCCAAAAAAATAAAAAATAAAAAAAAATTTAAAAATAAATAAATAAATAAAAATAAAATATTTTAAAAATCAACAAAACAAGCAGAGTAAGTGTCTTACAAAAGTTTCTCCAAAAGGAAAAGGAAAAGGGCTCAGCTTGTTTTAAAAATGCAGGTGCAGCCAGGAGTGGTAGTGCACGCTTTTAATCCCAGCACTCAAGAGGCAGAGGTAGGAGGATCGCCATCAGTTCAAGACCACCCTAAGACTACATAGTGACTTCCAGGTCAGCCTGAGCTAGAGTGAGACCCTACCTCGAAAAACCAAAAACAAACAAACAAAAAAAAGCAGGTCCAGGTAGGCTGGACTAGTGAGAAACACCATCTACATTTCAATAAAGTGTCTTACCTGATTTCCCTTAAAAGTAGCACTAAATTATTGCAATGAAAACCACCTCAAAGCAGGAGCCACAGCAACTTCAACACCAACACAGGACCAGCCTCCTCTGAAGAGTTGCTCTGCTATAACAACCCATGCAATACCTGCTTCTTGAGACAGGTATTAATTGGTTATTACAGAAAAGTGAGATGCCAAGATTTTGGAAGATTTTGCTCAAATTCACACAGTTATAAAGTTAAAACACAGGGTTTCAAACACACACACAAAGTAAACACTACTGGAAGCTGGGAAAGTGGCTCAGTAGTTAAAAGTGACTGCTTGTAAAGCCCACTGGCCCAGATTCAATTCCCAAGCCATTCATGTAAGCCAGATGCAAACAAAAAGGTGGCACAAAAGTCACATTTGCAGTGGCAAGAGTCCCTGACATGCGCATGCAAGCATGCACGTGCGCACGTGCACACACATATACACACAGATATAAATAAATAAATAAATAAATAAATAAATAAATAAATAAATAAAAATTTGGCAGAACTACTCTGTGGCATGGATAGTGCTCTGCCCAGAAGCCATAGATTGTTATGAGAAAATTTTAGTGCCAGGGGTGGGATGCTTTCCAGGGAGTTGTTGGTTAAAGAGGTCCCTGATGCCCACAAAACATTACAAGCTATTGCCAAGGCTCTTGGTTGCCCACCAGAAATAGATGGTCAAATACTATTGCTGAAGACTCCATATGGGCTGCAGGTCACTGAGAAATCAAGCTGGAGCTGAGCTAGAAAAGCCTCCATTGTGCTGACTAGCTGTCAGGATGCTGGAAAGACTACGCAGCCTGTTGGGGACAAAAGGCATCACCGGTCTTAACAAGCAAGCTTCATAGCTGGCCCACCAGGCCAGATGTACAATGTACGGTGCAGTCGTGGAACGTCTGTTATCATGAAAATCAGCTGTTCTCTGATTAGACTTGAGGCCCACTTCATGGGAGGGAATTTATGTCCGGTACTGAAAACCTAATCAAAAGCCTATTGCTGGGGAGGTCATAAACCCTAGCAGGGAAACTACTACTGCTGTCTGGCTAAATGGATGTATTATGCCCACCAAATTGCCCAATAAATACTTATGTTCATGCCCATGTAATTTAATGCTACTCTCAGTTTTAGTTAGAGAAGCTTCTCTTTTCAGATGAGGATGACCATTGGGAAGACTCAAAACTCACCACGTGCAAAGAAGTGACAGTGGTGTGTTCCGCACTAAGCGAGACATCTCTGTCACAGCCTCAAAGGCTCGGGACCATGGCAGAAAAGGCGGCAGAGAGAATGTAAGGGGGGGAGTGCTTACAATACTGTGTTCCAAACACAAAGTAGCCATGGCATTCGTGACCACGTGCCACCTACACGGGACCTGCATAATAGAAGGGGGAAAATGATGTCATCAAAATTGAAGAGAAACTAGCTGGAAAGAAGAAGGGACCAGTGGAGGGAGAAGAGAAGGGAAAGGAAGGATGGTGAGAGGGGATTTTGATCATGGTATATTGTCTGTATGTATGGAGATTCTTAATAAAAAGTTAAAATAGGGCTGGAGAGATAACTTAGTGGTTAAGGCGCTTGCCAGCAAGACCAATGGACCCTCGTTCAATTCCCCAGGACCCACGTAAGGCAGATGCACAAGGTGGCACAGGTGTCTGGGGTTCACTTGCAGTGGCTAGAGGCCCTGGTGCACCCATTTCTCTATCTTCCTCTTTCTCTATCTCTCAAATAAATAATAATAATAAAAGTTAAAACAAAAATATTTAAACTGTACTAAGCCAGGTGCAGTGGCATGTGCCTGAGTTCCAGCTACTGAGATAATTGAAGCTAAAGGATCACTTAAGTTCCCCAGGAGTTCCAGGCCAGCCTGAGCAACACAGAAAGACGTCGTCCAAAGGAAAGAAAAGAAAAGAAAAGAAAAGAAAAGAAAAGAAAAGAAAAGAAAAGAAAAGAAAAGAAAAGAAAAGAAAAGAAAAGAAGAAAAGAAGAGGGGAGGGGAGGGGAGGGGAGGGGAAGGGAGGGGAGGGGAGGGGAGGGGAGGGGGGGGAGGGGGGGGGAGAGGAGAGGAGAGAAAGGAAAAGAAAGGAAAGGAAGGAAAGGAGAGGAGAGGAGAGGAGAGGAGAGGAGAGGAGAGGAGAGGAGAGGAGAGGAGAGGAGAGGAGAGGAATAGGACTCACGTACACGGCCTTACTCCTGGATCTTCTCAACACAAGGGCAGAGAAGGACCGATGAACACAGCCTTGCTGACCCACAGGCACCGGCTCTGGCCTCCGCCCCACTCTTTCCTCAGTCTCCTTACTTTTCCTTAGTCAAATCCAGTAAAGCAAGTTCACTCAATCGGCAGTGACTTCCAGACAAAATGCTGGCTCCAGGGGCACAGTGCCACACATGCATGAGGAACTGAGTTCAAACTCCTCTGAGTAAGATGGCAGTGCCTCTAATCCCAGCAGGGGCACACAGATCCCTAGGGTTTACCAGCTAAGTAGCCTAGAAAAAATGATGAACTCTAAGTTCAGTGAGAGACCCTGTCTCAAAATAATCATAATAATAAGATGGAGGCCAAGCGTGGGAGAGCATGCCTTTAATCCCAGCACTGGAATGGCAGTGGTAGGAGGAATGATGTGAGTTCAATGCCAGCCTAGGACTACAAAGGTGTAGAGCAACTGAGGTGGATACCCAACATTGACCTCCACATGCCCCTACACACACACACACACACACACACGAGCATATAAGCATGCCTTCTCACACGCATGCACACCACACACCTAGACACATGCAAAACAAAAGTTGCCGGTACACTAGAGGGATGGTCCAATGGTTAAGGTGCCTGCAGAACCTAAACACCTGGGGTTCAATTCTCCAGTATCCATGTACAGCCAGATGCCCAAAGTAGTACAGGCATCTGGAGTTCATTTACAGCAGCTGGAGGACCAGGCGTGCCCATTCTGTCTGTCTCTCTTCTCTCAATCTCTGCTTGGAAAATAAATAAGTGAAAATATTTTTTCTAATATTTTATTTTATTTTTTATTTATTTATTTATTTATTTTGGTTTTTCATTTTTCGAGGTAGGATCTCACTCTAGTCCAGGCTGACCTGGAATTCACTATGTTGTCTCAGGGTGGCCTCGAACTCTCAGCGATCCTCCTACCTCTGCCTCCCGAGTGCTGGGATTAAAGGCGTGCACCACCACGCCTGGCTCTTTTTCTAATATTTTAAAGGATGCTAGGAAAAAAATAAAATATCCAGGATCAGACATAGAGGATCTCATGTCAAGAACTTCAATAAAAGCATGAGAGTTGTTTCCTGAACCCCCAAGTCGCCACCTCTCCAGAAACTTCTCTTAAACCACCCCAGACTGGTTGGTCCACTACATACCCATGTTAACATAAGATTCTTCTCTGCTTCCCCTACCCTGTGTCACAGTTGTAGCTTATTTTTGGGCGATGGCTCGGTAGTTAACAGTGCTTGCGGCATAAGCATGGAGGCCTATCAGACTGAAGACTGCCATCCAACTACCCAGAACCCACATCAAAAGTGGGCATGGGGCTGGAGAGGTGGCTCAGTGGTTAAGGCACTTGCCTGCAAAGCCAAAGGAGCTCAGTTTGATTCTCCAGTACCCATGTAAGCCAGATGCACAAGGTAGCACATGCATCTGGAGTTCGTTTGCAGTGGCTGGAAGCTCTGACGCACCCATTCTCATTCTCTCTCTCTCTCTCTCTCTCTCTCCCTCTCCCTCTTTCCCTCTCTCAAATAAATAAATAAATAAATAAATAAATAAATAAATAATAAAAGATCTTTTTAAGAAAAGGAATAGCTTCCTGGCTCTTCCTCCTTTAAACAAAAAAAAAGCAGGCATGGGGCCGGAAAGATGGCTCAGCAGTTAAGGCTGTGAAGCCTAAGAATGCCCATTCAAATCTCCAGGTCCCACATAGCCAGACACAAAAGTGACCCAAGGGCTGGAGAGATGGCTTAACGGTTAAGGCACCTGCCTCCTAAGCCAAAGAACCCGGTTCCAATCTCCAGGTCCCACGTTTAGCCAGATGCAAAATGACGCAAGGGCGCAATGCCGCACTTGCCCACAAGGGGGCACACACATCTGGATTTCGTTCACAGCAGCTGAGAGACTGCTGGCGCGCCCATTCTCTATCTGTCTCCCTCTCCCTCTCTCTCTGTCTGTCTCTCTCTGCGTCTCTCTCTAAAAATGAAAAATAAAAATAAAAAAAGTGACCCAAGTGCACAATGCCACACATGCCCACAAGGGGGTGTACATGTCTGGAGTTCATTGACAGCAGCTGAAAAGGCCCTGATGAGCCCATTCTCTCTCTGCCTCTTCCTCTCTCTCTCTCTCTCTCTCTCTCTCTCTCAAATAAAAAAGTGGGCATGGGCCTAGAAAGATTGCTCAGTGGTTAAGGCACTTGCCTCTAAAGCCTAATGACTCAGGTTCAATTCCCCAGTACCCACATAAAGCCAGATGCACAAGGTGGTGTATGTGTCTGGAGTTCATTTACAGTGACTGGAAACCCT
Source organism: Orientallactaga sibirica (assembly GCA_036365145.1). Lineage (NCBI taxonomy): Eukaryota > Metazoa > Chordata > Mammalia > Rodentia > Dipodidae > Orientallactaga > Orientallactaga sibirica. Next base: position 3,382,488 of record JAEOAD010001846.1, read on the forward strand.
GTGTGCCCATTCTCGCTATATGTATCTCTTCCCTCTCTCTCTCTCTCTCTCTCTCTCTCTCTCTCTCTCTCTCACACACACACACACACACACACAGATAAATTAAATAATTTGTAGCAAAGAAGTAAGTAAATAATTTTTAATTTTTTTTTAAAGCTGGGTATAGCCAGGCATGGTAACACATGCTTTTAATCCCAGCACTTGGGAGGTAGAGGTAGGAAGATCACCATGAGTCCATGAGTTTAAGACTACCCTGAGACTACATAATGAATTCCAGGTCAGCCTGGGCTAGAAGGAGACCCTATCCCAAAAAAAAAAAAAAAAAAAAAAAAAGCTGGGCATAGCCACACATATCTGTAACCCCAGCCTGAGGGGGGCAGAAACTGGACAGTCACTGGGTTCACAGATTGATATCAGCTCTGGGGTTGAAGGAGAGACACATCTTCAAGGGAAGAAATACAGAAATGAGCAATACAAGAAGGATCTCTAGCGCTCCCCTCTGGCTTCCACACCACATGCGTACACACATCTGTGTGCACACTTGAATACACCATACATCGCACACACCACACCATACACATGCCAAAACACAACTGGAAGGCTGGAGAGATGGCTCAGCGGTTAAAGTGATTGTCTACAAAGCCTAATGACCTGGGTTTGATTCCCCAGTACCCACATAAAGCCAGATGCACAAAGAGGTGAGTGCAACTGGAGTTCATTTACATTGACTAGAGGCCCTGGTGCGCCTATTCTCTCTGTGTCTCTTATCTCCGTCCCTGTCTCTCTCCCCCCTTGCAAATAAATAAATAGATAAAATATTAAATTAAAAAATTGGAACTGGGCATGGTGGCCCATGTCTTTTATCCCAGCACTTGGGAAGCAGAGGTAGGAGGATTGCCATGAGTTTGAGGCTACCCTGAGAACACAGAGTAAATTCCACGTCAGCCTAGGTTAGAGTGAGACCCTACCTTGAAAAACAAACAACAACAACAACAACAAAAAAAAAAAAATTGGAGAGTTGTCTACTGAAGTACTCCCTCCCAAGACTACATCTAAACTACAATTACAGAAACAATCCCACACTGAGATTCTCCACAGAACACAGGAGTGCCCCCACCTCACCCAAGAGATCATCCTGCACAGGCTGGTGAATTTCCACCTCCACACACACCTACTCCCTGACCCTGTGTCTTGCCCCAAAGGTCCCCACCCTTCCGCCCTCCCCAGATAGCCCGTCTTTCAGGGAAGTGGTCTTTATAATTAGAGTCTAGGATTTAAAATTAGCTCATGCGTACAGTGACCGTAACACAAACAGAGTGCAGTATGTTAGCCCTCACAAGGCCTTTCCTGGGTATTTATAACAGTCTGTTTAATAAGGGTGGACTGAGTATGCTTTAACTCTCAGACCTACAGTGTGTCTGGAACACACACATCTTACCAAGATCCTTGTCAGGCAGTATAGCAAATGAAACATAACATCTTTAATAAAAATTATATATATCTTTAAGCCCTATTCTAATTTTTTGCATATAAAAATGCTTATTCAGCTTTTTGCATTCCAAAATGATTTGGTTTCATTCATAATAAAAAAAAATAGACTATTACACTATACAGATAGGATCATAAGAAAACCATACAATTTGAAAAGGAGTTAAGAGTGTGTGCTAACTCTTAATGTCAAAGCCGACAATTGGAATTCCATATGAAGGCATGAATCCATTAAGCAGGAGTCATTTTCAATTATTAAGAAGCAGAGATCTGTGTTCTTTATAGAAATTAGAAATGGCAGAAAATAGCAACAACACTCATAACTGCTACAATTAGGACCAATAAAATGTTTAAATCAAATTAAAATCGGAGCACTGATAATAAGAGTAATGAAGTTTGTGTAGTGCTGTGTGGCTCCATATTTCTTCAGAGAAACCCCGGAGTCTATTATTTCAAAGGAATAGAGGGATTAGCAGTCATTGCCCGCTCTTTCTATAACACCCTCAGATGAGGAAACAGACCCTGTATCCTCACAGTGCCGTCGCCCACCCACCTCTCCATCTCCCCCTGACACCCTGACTCTTGGCTTCAGCACAGGCAGGTTCTACCAATACCCCAGCAGGCTGAGCCAAGGAAATGCCCTTTTCCTGTTACTTCTCTGTGACCCCTTCATTCACTTGTCTAATGAGTCCCCAGTCTGGGGAACCTGACTCCAAAAGAAAGAAGAGGGTCTGAGTGAGCTTTGAGACTGAAAATTTCATCTGTGGTGGCTACAAATTCTTCTTTTAAAGGTTTATGCTGCCGGGCGTGGTGGTGCACACCTTTAATCCCAGCACTTGAAAGGCAGAGGTAGGAAGATCGCAGAGAGTTCAAGGCCACCCTGAGACTACATAGTGAATTCCAGGTCAGCCTGAGCTAGAGCGAGACCCTGAAAAACAAAAAAACAAAAAAAAAGTTTATGCTGAAAGTTCCACCCTGCATAGTTACAACACACATTTCTGACAACCCTATAATCCAGTGTTGGTAGCAGTTACCTATTCCGTGCCACAAATGTGAATAGAGACATCTCTGATCTTTGTCTCAAACCCTTCTCTACCCAAGAAGTGTATACCAAATACTTGAATTTTTTTTCATCCAATTTCAAGGTTTACAACCCTATTAAAGCCCAGCCAGACTCTCAGGGGGCCTATGAACTAATCCCAAGCTAAGCAACCTGCTTTAGGACCTTTTTTGCTTTTCCTTAATATTCAGAATTAAAATTAACGGGCTTAACTTTAAGGCTATTATTAAAGTGTTAAGTTGACATCCGATATTGCTTATTAATGTTATTGTGTACGTCAGGCTATATGTCAAGATAGTCTGACATCTCATCCGGGATCACTCTTGGACAAATAATGAAGTCAAGTAGAAATAAAACAGCTCTGTGGCAGGACCACTGGCTTAGACATCTGCTTATTATTCACATTAAGGAGGAGGAGATTTCCTGATGCCTCTGCATTTCAAGCAAAGCTGTCAGGGAGAAAGAAGACACAAGAGCAGATAGCACATGCTCCCCAAGTCCTCGTACTCAAGAACAGGAGCAAAAGAAGAGTGTCTCCCACAGAGGTGCTATAGGCTCTTAACAAAAATAAACATCGCGGGCTGGAGAGATGGCTCAGCAGTTAAGGTGCTTCCCTGCAAAGCCAAAGGACCCAGGTTCAATTCCCCAGAACCCAGGTAAGCCAGATGCACAAGGTGGCACATGCGTCTGGAGGCCCCAGCATACCCATTCTGTGTGTGTGTGTGTGTGTGTCTCCCTCTTTATCTGTCTCAGATAAATAAATAAAAATAAAATATTTTTAAATGTTTATATTTTAAAAAATATAAATTAAGTGGGCTGAGGAAATGGCTTAGTGGTTAAGGCATTTGCCTGCAAAGCCAAAGGATCCAGGTTCAATTCTGCAGGAACCACATAAGCCAGATATACAAGGTGCTCATGCATCTGGAGTTCGTTTGCAGTGGCTGGAGGCCCTGGCAGGCTCATTCTCTCTCATTCTTTCTGTTTCTTTCTCTCTCTCTCAAATAAATAAATAAATTTAATTTAAATGAGCTCCAGTTATATGCAGCAACATAGACATAACTAACAACATTATCTTAAGTGAAATAAGTAAGGCACTGAAAGGCAAATATTGTATGATCTCAATTAAAAGAGGAAGCTAAAAAGTTTACCTAAAAGAAGCAGAGACTAGAGTGGCTCTTGGCTCAGTGTTCACAATTCAGTGACACCCGTGTACTTATTATTTAATTAGTGCTGAATTGTCAGGTGTTGGGGGGTTCTTAACAATTATAATAAGTGTCATTATGAAATTAGAAAGAGATGGAGTAGCAGTTCCTGAGGAAAGGCACAGCTCCCACCAAAAGGATTCCTTACGATCCCACCATGTTAACCTCATGTCTCCCAACTGTCGGTTCTCTCAAATGAAGCCAGTGACTGATAGTACCTCATTGTGGTGTTTCCAGTCACGTGCAAGAAAGCATTAGCTATATGGGCAAGAAATAAGATCCAAGCATAGGGGCTGGAGGGATGGTTTAATGGTTAAGGCGCTTGCCTGCAAAACCAAAGGACCCAGGTTTGATTCCCCCAGGACCCATGTAAGCCAGATGCACAAGTGGCACATGCATCTGGAGTTAACTTGCAGCAGCTAAAGGCCCTGGTGCTCCCACTCTCTCTCTCTGTCTGTCTCAAGTAAATAAATAAAAAGTTTAAAAAATATTTTTTTAAAAAAGGATCCAAGCACAGAACCAGAGGGGGGAAAAAAGCATTAGGAAAGTTCAAAAGGGGAAAGCAGGTGTGACCAACAAATGTGCTGAAATTCACGAGTTATTAAGAAAGCCCCAATATGGGCTGGAGAGATGGCTTAGCAGTTAAGGTGCTTCCCTACAAAGCCAAAGGACTCCAGTTCAATTCCCCAGGACCCACATAAGCAAGATGCACAAGGTGGCACATGCATCTGGAGTTCGTTTGCAGTGGCTGGAGACCCTGGTGTGCCCATTCATTCTCACACTCTCTCTCTCCCTCTCTCTGCCCCCTCTTTTTCTCTCAAATAAATAAATAAAAATACTTCAAAAAAAGAAAGCCCCAATATTTTAAGGGTTAACTTTAAAGTGAAGCCACTATAAAAAATAAGGCTTGGTCGGGCGTGGTGGCGCATGCCTTTAATCCCAGCACTTGGGAGGCAGAGGTAGGAGGATCGCCCTGAGTTCGAGGCCACCCTGAGACTACAAAGTTAATTCCAGGTCAGCCTGGGCCAGAGTGGTTAGACCCTACCTCGGAAAAAAAAATAATAATAAGGCTTGGAGCTAGAGATGGCTTAGTGGCTAAGGTGCCTGTCTGTGGAGCCTAAGGACCCAGATTTGATTCTCCAGGTCCCAATGTAAGCTGGATGCACATGGTGGCACATGTGTCTGGAGTTCATTTGCAGTGGCTAGAGGCCCTGGCATGCCCATTCTCACTCTATCTCTCTCTCTCCCCCATCTCTGTCTGTAATAAATAAAGAATAAATCTTTTTAAAAAATAAGGCTTAAACTCAATGAATGATGGGTTCCTGCCCAGCATTAATGACCCTTATATACAGACCTGACTAGTTCAAGGCCTCATACAAAATTCCACCTCAAATTCTCAAACTGTGTTCAGTTTGTTTGTTTGTTTGTTTGTTTGTTTGTTTGTTTGTTTACTTTGGGGAATAAATGTTTACGCTTTCCACACTTCCAGTTAGATGGCAACTTTTTGAAATGAATAAATAATAAGGTATTGCTGCCCGGAAAGATCTGGGATTTCCTGGTTTAGAGAACCCTGGAGAGCAGCAATTGTTACCCTGAGTGTGTCTTGGAATATTCTGGAACACACTTCTAAAATGTTCTCTTCCAGAGCTGGAGAGATGGCTCAGCAGTCCAAGACTTCCTGCACAAGCATGAGGGCCTGAGATTGCTGAGTTCAGTCCCCCAGACTCCCAGCCACGCGCGCAACAGACTAAAGAATCACGATGGGCGCATGCGCCCATGGGCAGCTTCAGAATCAGTAAACACTGTGTCAAGGAAGCAAGCCAATGAGCGATGGAGGAGACGCCAGACACTGTCCTTTGGCATATGTTTGCCTTCAGGCATAGCACCTGCACGCCCATGTGCAAACATCAATGCACACACACACACACACACGATAGTTCTATTTAATTCTGATGTCTGATATCCAAGTATTAGGACTGTAACAAATGAGAAACTTGAGTCTAGAAACTTTTAATATTTTATTTATTTATTTGAGAGACAGACACAGATATAGAGACAGAATGGGCACACCAGGGCCTCCAACCATTGCAAACGAACTCCAGACGCATGCACCACCTTGTGCATCTGGTTTACATGGTTACTGGGGAATCGAACCTGGGTCCTTAGGCTTTGCAGGCAAGAGCCTTAACCATTAAGCCATATCTCCAGCCCTGAGCCTAGAACCTTTTGTAACAAATAGACATTTAAATGTAAGTTGTATCTTAATGTCCCAAGAACTGCTCTCACATGCTTGTCTCCTGTGTTCTTGAATAATTAGTATGAAAGGCTGGGATGGAGATGTGAGATCTTCCAGAGAGAAGCTGACTTGGAGAACAGAGCTACATGATTCGTTCCCTCTTCTTCCATGTTTCTGCTCATTCCCTTGTCCAAAAAAAAAAAAAAAAGGAATGTGCTGACCAGAAATCCTACATCCATATGATTCCTGCATTCTCTCATTGTTTATTAATGCTGTTTTTCCATAATTACCTCTATGTAAAGAAAAATGAAAGCAAGAGGGGAACACAAACAGGCTAAGGAGAGGCTGGAGAGAGGACTCAGTGGTTAAGGCGCGTGCCTGCACAGCCTAACAACCCTTTTGATTCCCCAGTGCCCATGTACAGCCAGAACCACAAAGTGGTGCATGTATCTGGAGTTCATTTGCAGTGGCTAGAGGTCCTGGCACACCCATTCTCTCTCTCTCTCTCTCTCTCTCTCTCTCTCTCTCGTCTCTCTCTCTCTGCTTGCAAATAAATTTTTTTAAAAAAAGAGCCGGGCATGGTGGCGCACGCCTTTAATCCCAGCACTCGGGAGGCAGAGGTAGGAGGATCTCCGAGAGTTCGAGGCCACCCTGAGACTACATAGTTAATTCCAGGTCAGCCTGGACCAGAGTGAGACCCTACCTCACAAAACCAAAAAAAAAAAAAAAAAAAAGAAAGGCCAATGAAACATTTCAGTAGAGTCACAAAAGCAAGACACAGGACTGTCTTAATTGTGGTGATGTGTTATAAAACGCAAGATGCAGAAAGGGGGCAGTAATTTGTTAATAAATATGTTAATTAGGCAGAGTAAATGTCTTTACTGCGTGGGGGGGAGGGTGGTGGAGACTCACTGATTGTAAACTCCATGCGCAGCTGATTTCGGCGGGCAGGATGCAGTTAATAAGACTACCTTTATATTTTATACTGCTGCTCTTTCGCACAAACAGCTAATAACCAATTTACGTTAATGGTGTGGGCACAAATGTAAATTAGGCCCTTTTTGGTTTATATTCCTGCAATGCAATCTTACCGCAAAAGTGTTGCATTTGGCAATTTCATTAAGGGAAAAGATCTGAGAACCCAATATGGACCCGGGGCCTGCTTCAAGGAATTTTAATATGAAACCCAAAATTACACTGCACATCCTTGTTCCCCCACACGGGAATTTCCAGAAGAGCCCTGCTATCAAATGTTTTCCTATCCACAGCGATGTCCTCAACTCTGAGCTCCTGTGGGTGTTCAATGTGTCTTCCTTGCCAAAACTGCCTCGCAACCCCAAGGCTGCAACAATATGGTCTTGTGCAACTGCCCTCTGGACTTCTGGTCGACACTCTTCGCTTGCCGACCGGTGGCAGCCCTGGCCTGTCAACAGACAACAAGATCCTTGTGTTTGATGGCCCTTCAGAGGTCCAGGTGGCTGCAACCGAGAAGGCCTACGACGTCCCCACTAGCCACAAAGAGCATGCCCAAACGCTGGTGGAGCCCAACAGCTGGCATGTGTGCTGCCCCCACCAGTGGAAGTTTTCCATTTCTGCCCTCATTCATGTGCGACCTCTCCTCCTCACTGGGTCTTTCTTTAGTCGTGCTGTGCAAGCAGCTAGTGTATGTACCCAAAGTTAATTTGACTGCACACTCCAGAGTGTGGCCAGAGGTGCAATAAATCACGAACCAATTTCCAATTTTGTTATGCCCTACTTGATAAGGCCATGAAGCATTCTCTCCTCCTGATGTATGTGTTTTTAAACACGAAGATTAGAAATAGAAACACGTCTCTTGATGCACACTGAAATTTTAACCTTCCTGTTCCAGGGAGGCTAACCCCCCGCAGGCCCTGTTAGAATGAAACATCAACTTGTGCTTTCTGTAGTGTGATTTTGGAAGCTGGTCACTGCCTACCAGCTCTGATGCTGCACAACATACCATAAGAGGGACTTTCTTTTCTTCTTTTTCCTTTTTTTTTTTTTTTTTTTTGCAACTAAAGCAAATAAATTCCTTCTGATGAAATACAAGCAGTTAGGACAGTTTTGTTCTCAATCGGGTTGCATTTTTTTAATTTTTATTTATTTATTTATTTATTTTACAGAGAGAAAGAGGGAGATAGAGGGAGAGAGAGAGAGAGAATGGGCACACCAGGGCCTCCGGCCACTGCAAACAAACTCCAGACACGTGCGCCCTCTTGTGCATCTGACTAACGTGGGTCCTGGGGAATTGAACCTGGGTCCTTTGGCTTTGCAGGCAAATGCCTTAACTGCTAAGCCATCCCTCCAGCCCTGGGATGCACTTTTTAAAGGCATTAGTCTGAGACATATATATACATACATACATAGATATAGATTATAGATATAGATATATAGATATAGACATAGATATATATGGCATCATATTCCTATAGATGGATAATGCATACTCCTTTTATTTTAATTTGAGAGAGACAGAGACAGAGAGGAAGAGACAGAGAGAATGGGCACGCTAGGGCTTCTCAGCTGCTGTGAATGAACTCCAGATACATGCGCCCCTTGTGAGCATGTGCAGCATTGCGCCCTTGAGTCACTTTTGCATCTGGCTAAATGCAGGACCTGGAGATTCGAACGGGCGTTCTTAGGCTTCACAGGTAGGCACCTTAACCACTAAGCCATCTCTCCAGCCCTCTTTTTTAATTGACAAGGAAAAATTATGTCTTAATAATAAAAACATTGTGACTTAATCTACGTCTAGATTTGTAGAATAGCAAAATGAAGTTACTTATCATATGCATGCTCACATACTTATTTTTGTGGGAAGAACACTTAAAATCTACACAACAATTTCAAATACATAATACTACAATCACTCTGATGTAATCATTGGAACTATTCCTCCTGCCTAATTGATTTTTTTTTTTTTGAGGTAGAGTTTCACTCTAGTGCAGGCTGACCTGGAATTCACTGCCTCCTGAGTGCTGGGATTAAAGGTGTGCACCACCATGCCCAGCTGATATTTTTTTTAATATTTTATTTTTATTTATTTATTTAAGAAAGAGAGAGAAAACGGGTGCGCCAGGGCTTCTAGCCACTGCAGACAAACTCCAGGTGTATGCACCACCATCTGTATCTGGCTTACGTGGGTACTGAGGAATTGAACCTGGGTCCTTAGGCTTCACAGGCAAACACCTTAACTGCTAAGCCATCTCTTCAGCCCTAACCGATATATATATATATATATATATATATATATATATATATATATATATATATATATATATATTGAGTCCTTTGACCAGTATTACCTATCCGCACCTTCCAAACCCAGCCTTGGTGAACATTTTACTACCTATGAGCTTGACATTTTTACACACTGAATACAGAAGAATAATCACAAATATCAGCCTTTCTGCACCTGACTTGGTTCACTTAACATAATGTGGCTATTGCCAGTGCAAGGTCTCCTTCCCTGCAAAGCTGACTAGTTTTCTATTACGTTGAAATACAACATTTTTATCCAGTTGACCATTGATGAAAGTTAGGTTGATCTCATATCCTGGCTATTGGGAATAGTGTCATAATAAACACGGAAGAGCAGATATCTGATTGACACACTGACGTCACACCCCCGGGATAAATACTCAGAGGCTGGATTGATGCATCACGCTGTAGCTCTGTTTTAATGTTTTCAGAACCCTCTGGACTGTTTCCATAAAGACTGTAGTCATTTGCCTGCCATTTTTTTCTCAACATACTTGCCAATGCTTGTTATCTTTCGTCCCTTTGATAATAGCCATTCCAACGATGTGAATTGGCATTTCATTGTGGCTCGAATTTGCATTTCCCTGAGGATTAGCAATGTGGAACATTCTTTCATATACTTGTTAGACATTTGTACATCTTCCTTTGAGTACCTTTAATGTGAATACTTCTAGTGTTAACCTCTTTACAAATGTGGGATGCTCAAATTCTAATGGATTTGGGTTGGAGGAAACTGTTTCACTTTTGTTTGTTATTATATATTAAGTCAGGATTCATAAGTCAGATGATAACAAATATCCCGTCATATCCACTAATTCCTGCGCTGTTTTGTCTATATGCACGTGCTGGTAATAAAACCTTTCTGGAGGTTATTGTCACTTTAAATAAGATTATACGTCACCACTTGACAACCACAACAGCAATAATGCTTTTAGGCAATAGTTGCTGATAGACATTAAAATTAGTCCATGTGAAGCTGGGCATGGTGGCACACGCCTTTAATCCCAGCATGTGGGAAGCAGGATAGGAGGATTGCAATGAGTTTGAGGCCACCATGAGACTACAGAGTGGAAAATTCCAGGACAGCCTGAGCTAAAGTGAGACCCTATCTCAAAAAACCAAAAAGAGGGGCTAGAGAAATGGCTTAGCAGTTAAGTCGCCTGCCTGCGAAGCCTAAGAACGCCCATTCGATTCTCCAGGTCCCACACTTAGCCAGACCTTGGTGACCTTGGGATGATTCAGAAGGCACCATGGTGCTGAGAAGAAGGGAAAGAGGAACACTCAGCATTGAAACATCTCAAACACACCTTCCAAGGCTCAGAGTCCATTGCAGAAGAGGTGGTGGAAAGAATATAAGAGCCAAAGGAAGGGTAGGACTCCTTACAACATGCTCCTCCTGACACAAAATGGCCTGGATATCCATGACCTCGCAGTGTCTGACACTACCTACACAAGACCATCATAATACAGGAAAAGAGGATGACATCAAAATTGAAAGAGACTGGGGCTGGAGAGGTAGCTTAGCGGCACATGCCTGCAAAGCCTAAGGATCCTTGTTCAGTTCTCCAGGTCCCACATAAGACAGATGCAGAAGGGGGTGCACGCATCTGGAGTTCATTTGCAGTGGCTAAAGGCCCTGGCACACACCATTCTCATCCTCCCTCTCTCTCTTTTCCTCTCTCTGTCTCTAATAAATAAATAAATAAAAATAAAATCTTGAAAGAGAGACTGATTGAGAGGGGAAGGGGATATGATGGAGAGTGGAGTTTCAAAAGGGAAAGAGGGGGAAGGGAGGGAAGTACCATGGGATATTGTCTACAGTTAAGGAAGTTGTCAATAAAAAAGTAAATAAATAAATAAATAAAATATTTTTTAAAAAAACAAGATTGGGCAGAAGAGAAATGGATTGAACAAGAACAAATGACATGCCAGTCCAGCCACCACAAACTACCCTACTGCAGGTCAATGTATGGGGCCTGCAGAGTCACATACATATGCATACATCATGCATACCATACCACCCACACACACCCAACACACACACCATTACAGACATATGCACACAAGCCAAAAAAAAATTACCTCGGAAAATGGAAGGCTACCCATTAAGGAAATGGTAGGAGGTTAGTCCAAGATTGAAGTTGGAGGAGTTGAGTAAGGGACATATATATTGTATGGGTCTCAAAATTTTGAGTTAAAGCTTAGAAGAAAAGAGGAAAAGAAGAAATGAAATGTCCATTTTAGCGCAGGGGAAAAGAAATGTCTTTCTTCGCCTGTTTCTCGGTTCACGGCTGGAGCCCCTATAACACAGGCAGGTTAGCAAGAGCAACATCATGTGCACCTATGTAATATAAATTTTTATGTGATGGGGAGTCTTCATAAGGAAATGAAGACCTGAAGAAACAGGTACGCCTGTGTGGTTCTTTAAGGTTAGGGTCAATGAAGTAGACACTTTTATTTGTTTATTTGTTTGTTTGTTTGTTTTGTTTTTTTGAGGTAGGGTCTCAGTCTGGTCCAGGCTGACCTAGAATTCACTCTGTAGTCTCAGGCTGGCCTCAAACTCAAGGCGATCCTCCTACCTCTGCCTCCCGAGTGCTGGGATGAAAGGTGTGCATCACCACGCCAGGTAAAGTAGACACTTTCAGAAAAACACAGTTAGGCAGAGGGATATGATCTGATGGCAATGAATGGTGGGGACTCAGCAAGGCCTACTGGTCCATATTTTTCTCTGGGTATTGCTCTTAAGACTGTTCCTTTCCTCAGGCTATGTAAAATGTACCTGTCGTATGAGAATCTTGTAATGACCTGCTCCTGGAGAAAGAATTTGCCTGGGAGGAGGAAGGCAGGGCAAGTTGCGTGTCACTATCCTTTCTCTGTGGTTGACTCAAATGCCAAGATTTGGGGGTAGCATATCTTGAAACCCCATGACCAGGAAGATGAAAAGAAGCTGTGGTGACTTGAATGTGACATGTCCCCCAGAGCCTCATGTGTTTGTGACTAGGCTTCGTACTTAACTCCCAGCTGGTACAGCCTTGCTGGAGGAGGTGTGTCACTGGGGACGGGCCTTGTGGTTGGCTAGTCCAGCCCACTGGGTGACCGAAGCTCACTCTTCCTGCTTCTTCCCTGCTGATGTGACAAGATGGGACACCTGGCAGTGTTCTCTCACTGTGCTTTCTGTGCCACAGGACATAAAACAATAAACCAAAATCAATCTTTTCAGGGCTAGAAAGATGGCTCGGCAGTTAAAAGCACTTGCTGATTGCTGGAGAGATGGCTTAGTGGTTAAGGCATTTGCCCACAAAACCAAAAGATCCTAGTTCGTTTCTCCAGGACCCACATAAGCCAGTTGCACAAGGGGGCGCATGAATCTGGAGTTCTTTTGCAATGGCTAGAGGCCCTGGTGCACCCATTCTAACTCATATTTTCTCTCTTTCTCTCTCTCATAAATAAATAAATATATGTTTGTTTGTTTGTTTCTTAAAAAAGCACTTGCCTGTTAAGCTGATGGCCCAGATTCAGTTCCCCAATACCAATGCACAAAGTGGTGCATAGAAGACCTCCAGATGGATAAAAAATATAAACAAACCTTTTTCTTCCAAACCATATGCACTGGAAAGATAGGAAAGTCTTACCTCGTAAACATGAGATGTTGAGTTTGATCCCCAGAATTTATATTTTTAAAAAAACAGGCACAGTGTGCACTGCGCACACACTTGTAATCCTAGTGCCAGAGGGTCAGAGACGGGGAGCACTTGGGATCTCTGGCCAGCAGGTCTAGCCCAAGTGGGAAACGCGAGGCCAATGAGAACCCTGTCTCAAAAAAGAAAAGTGAGCCTGCAGAGATGGCTTAGCAGTTAAGCTCTTGCCTGTGAAGCCTAAGGGCCCCGGTTTGAAACTCGGTTCCCCAGGACCCGTGTAAGCCAGATGCACAAGGTGGCACATGCGTCTGGAGTTCATTTGCAGTGGCTGAAGGCCCTGGGGCGCCCATTCTCACTCTCTCTGCCTCTTTCTCTGTCTGCCTGTCACTCTCAAATAAATAAAATAAACAAATAGAAAGAAAAAAAGAAAGAAAGAAAGAAAGAAAGAAAGAAAGAAAGAAAGAAAGAAGGAAAGAGAAGCACATTCATGTTTATTGTTACCTAAATTCACAATAGCTAGGAAGTGGAACCAGCCTAGGTGTCCTTCAGTTTACGAATGCACAATGAAGGTATGGAACATTTCCACAGTGGAGGAGCTATGAAGGAGGGAGAGACTGGAGGGCTTACGGGGAGTGTATAGTAGATATGTAAATAGAGGGCAAAATACTGGGGGTGAAAGATGTACTAGATAGAGGAGGAGGTTGGATGAGGGTTATGATGCTATAAATAAGCCATAAAGAAACCTACTTCTTCCCTAGCTAATAATATACATGTTCAAAACAGGGAGCAAGCCAGGCGTGGTGGCGCACGCCTTTAATCCCAGCACTCGGGAGGCAGAGGTGGGAGGATTTCCATGAGTTTGAGGCCCACCCTGAGACTACATAGTGAATTCCAGGTCAGACTGGGCTACGGTGCCTCTTTCTCTGTCCTCACCTCAAATAAATAAAATAAACAAATAGAAAGAAAGAAAAAAAAAGAAAGAAAGAAAGAAAAAAAAAAACAAAAAAATGGGGAGAGTTTAGGCAGAAGTATCCTGTCGAGGGGAATAATGTGGCCAGAATCCACAGATTGGTATTAGGAAAATTTCAGTGCCAGGGATGGGATACCTTCCAGGGAGTTGTTAGCCAAGGAGGTCCCTGATGCCCCAAAACATTACAGGCCATTGTCAAGGCTCTTGGTTTCCCACCAGAACGAGATGGTAAGACTCTATTGCTAAACACTCTACATGCTTGGGCTGCAGGGTAGTTCGTGTGTGTGTGTGTGTGTGTGTGTGTGTATAGTTCATATATATATATATTTCATTCAGATGTAATTTTGTTTAAAAATGACACATTAGGTAGTAGTTAAGACATAAGGAAAACACGAAAAATGATGCTACAAACAGATATATGCCCCACCCTGTAGTTTAATAAATAAAGCCAATACTGAGTGTGGTGGTGCACGCCTTTAATCCCAGCACTTGGGAGGCTGGGGTAGGAAGATCACTGAGAGTTCAAGGCCACCCTGAGACTACATAATGAATTCCAGGTTAGCCTGGGCTACAGCAAGATCCTAGTTCAAAAAACCAAATAAATAAATAAATAAAATAATAAATAAATAAATAAAGCCTGTGCAGCTGATACCTTTGAATGCCAAGTTCCTTCTCTATCTAGCAGGTAGGGTCACTTTTCTGACTCAGTCCTTATACCGCCATGATGTATTTATGTCTCCTAAGCAATAAATAGGAATGTTTTTAAGCAATGTAATTAAGGAGGCAGGTGGATGAGGAAAACTCCTGACGTCCACCTCTTGCCTCCACACTCACACACATACATGTGTGTGCACACCCTCCCACATATGTGTCCACATACACATCAACATACATACACATGTCATATAAGCAAAACAAGAAAATGGAAGAAAAAGAATCTAAGAAAAATACATGCCTGGGGGCATGGGGAAAGGAAACTTCATCTCTCGATACTGTAGAGTTTGAATTATACTGTGTACAGTTGTGCCATATGGAAATGTTATATTCTGGCTGGAGAGATGGCTTAGTGGTTAAGAAATTTGCCTGCAAAGCCTAAGGAACCAGGTTTGATTCCCCAGGACCCTCATAAGCCAGACACACAAGGAGGCACATGCATCTAGAGTTCATTTCCAGTGGCTAGAAGCCCTGGCACGCCCATTGTCTCTTCTCTCTCTTTCTCTATCTGCCTCTTTCTCTCTCCCTCCCTCTCTCTCAAATAAATAAATAAAATATTTTTAAAAATAAAATCTTACATTCATAATAATAATAACCTTATTAACAACATGGCAAATGAGTTACTTGAGACTGCCAGCGCATGGTTTTTGTGATGGTGGTGGTCTAGCTTATTGCCATGTGTATTTATGCAATTAATGAGCTCAGCTCCCCTTCTCAGGAAATGAGATGTTAGCTCTGCAGAAGGATATAGGTCACAGATGACATAAATTTACAGCATCAGTATTGCCTTTCATTTGGATGTGTAATATTTTTGCCTCCATAAAATCCTATGGATGTGTTCTTACGAGCTGTCAGCGTCATGGAAGAAACCACCTCAGTATATTATTCTGTGATCGTCTCAGTGTAATATTTTTAGTTGGGAAATGAAGCCTGCTGTCATTTCAAATTCAGTTCAATCAATTCAACAACTGCTGGTGGAAGTCCTACCACTTTTACTAAAGTAAAAGTGTAAAGGACGGCCAAATTCCTGACTTCAAAGATAGAAGCTTGTATTCTAATGACATCCACTTGGCCTTACTTTACCCTCAAAACTAATCGTGCAGGGCTGGAGAGATGGCTTAGTGGTTAAGGCACTTCACTGTGAAGCCTAAGACCCAGATTCAAATCCCCAGTACCTACATAAGCCAGATGCACCAGGTGGCACATGTGTCTGGAGTTTGTTTGCAGTGGCTAGAGGCCCTGGTGTGCCCAACCTCTCTCTCTCTCTCTCTCTCTCTCTCTCTCTCTCTCTCTCTCTCTCTCTCTCTCTCTTTCTCTCTCTCTCATAAATAAATAACTAATCATCTAAATTTATGGGGCTGGGAGCAGATACTAATTATCATCACTTACCTTTCTCTGTGCCTTCAACCTGCCCATGAATAGCAAATGCCTTCCAATGTGCGCTGCACTGTCTCCAAGGTGTGAGCAAATGCCACGCTGGTGAGCAGCTCACAAAGACCGAGCAGATGTGCACAGTGATTAGAACTGCAATCAAATAAATCTCACCACCAAGTTGATCTGGCACACATTTGATGCTATGCATAATCATGATCATGCAGCCTGGTAATCAAAGATAATTGGTAAATAATTCATGCAAATGATGGTGATTGGTAGTGCTCTGCAGTTAAGCCAAGCATTTCCAGGGTCAGCTGAGTGGAGTGAGAAGAAGTTAGTTGGCCCAGCTGAAAATGCTGGGGATCTACAAAGAACACAAAGGTGCTTGAGCCTCTGTTTGCCCTGTGGGGCTCCAGTGCCTTGTGCCTTCCAGAGGCCTGGGCTGGCAGCCCAGGGGTCCCCAGGGCTCAATCTCCATGGATGCACTTGACTTTCTTTAGGAATAGAGTTTTCTCTCACCTGTAGTGCCCCCAAAAAGTCAAGCAGGTTAACTGAGAACTAGGGCTTTGGACCATAAGCTTAGAAAGAGAGCAAAGGGTGAGAACGAACTCTTCCTGCTTCTGATGGGGAAGGTGCCAGAAATGGCTTTGGAACGGGCTGTGACTTCCTCTTAGCACACTGCCTTCTGAAATCCAGACCTACTCTGGGGGAGAAAAAAAAAAAAGAAATAACATCAAGAGATATGATTCATAAAAGCCTGATGTTTAAAGTTTCTCCCTGAAATTCGCCTCACTAGCAGAGCTTATTAACTAGTGCCTGGACATGCCAAAGGGACCCTCCGTCATTTGTCCTCAGGGTACCTTGGTGTGGTAAGGATAGAACAGCAGTGATAACTGGACTTAACTCCCACTTCTGAATGGTGAATGTCATTCCTGAGCAAAGAAATGTAGCAGAAACGGGACCCAGGACCCAGGATGGGCCACTGTGTTCACTGGTGCTTTAGCTGCCAAGAAGCAGAAAGCCCAATCGATGACAGAACTTAAACTCACACGGTCTTGAGAAGAGCCGTGGAAGTCACAGGAAGTAGGAAAGGGGAGTGTTTCTCCCTTCTCAACTAGGTGAGACAAAAGTCACAGAGCACAGAGCGTGCTCACGAAGTGAGGAATGTGAACAGGCTCCTGTGCCAGCCATCAGAGGAAGCAAAAGGCCTCAACCGACCACCCCACCCCCACCGCCGGCATTTTTCTGCTAATCTCTTCATGTGGGGAAAACATCCACAGCTAGTGTTCTATCTAGGAATGTAATTTGTGTACAGTAGTCCGGATGAGTGACATTGATAATACAGAGGAATGTCTCATAACGTTGGAAAAGTAGTAGAGGTAGAGGAGAGGAGGATCTTAATGAGTTCGACTCCCCCACACAGAAACAAGGCCTGTACTTCTATGAGAAGATGACAGAATCGATCCCAATTGCAACTTTAGCAGTTGTTGCGAGGACAAAAAAGAAAATGACCAGAAAGAAGCAACTTACTGAATAAAAGAGAATTATTTCCAGTTTACAGTTTAAGGGGAAGTGTCACCATGGCTAGAGCAAACATCCAGGCATCACACCTTCACCTCTGCAGGGAGGAAGCAGTGAGTTAAATTCCAAAGGTTTCCTAGAGTGTTCTCCAAAACACCATCACTGTGGAACAGTGTTCAGTGGCAAATAAATTCAGGAGCCTCTGCTTTAAATAAATTTAAAAGCATTTTCACATTATAGAAATTCTCAGATCCTTTGACATAGTAATATACACTATCGAAAGAAACAGGATATGCAGTATCTCTCTAACTACAGTAAAAAGAGGGCTAGAGAGATGGCTTACTAGTTAAGGTGTTGGCCTGAGACACCTAAGGACCCAGGTTCGACCCCAGGAGGACCCAGGAGCCAGATTCACAGGATGGCGCATACATCTGGAGTTGATTTGCAGTTGCTAGAGGCTCTGTCATGCCCATTCTCTACCCACCCTCAAATAAATAAATCATTTTTTAAAAAGTGAAAAGACCATTTTGTGTAGTGTTAATTCATATTTTCTTCTAGTCCTCACCATCTTCTCTTCCCTCACTGGAGGAAAGTATAGCAGGACTTGCTGGGTTTCTTTTATATTGTTATTTATTTATTTGCAAGCAAAGAAAGTTAGATAGGGGCTGGAGGGATGGCTTAGTGGTTAAGGCATTTGCCTGCAAAGCCAAAGGACCAGGTTCAACTCCCCAGGACCCACATAAGCCAGATACACAAGGGGGTGCAAGCATCTGGAGTTCGTCTGCACTGGCTGGAGGCCCTGGCACAATCATTCTCTCTCTTTCTCTCTACGTACCTATTTCTGTAACTCTCTCAAATAAATAAATAAAAATAAAAATAAAAATATTTTTTTAGTTTTTAAAAAAATAAAAAAGAAAGCTAGACAGAAGAGAGACAGAGAGATCTCTCCAGATCCCATGTAAGCCAGACACACAAAGGTAAGGCAAGCGCAAGGTCGCACATGCCCACTAGATGGCGCAAGTGTCTGGAGTCTGATTGCAGTAGCTGAGGCCATGGTGCACCAATTCTCTCTCTCTCTCACTCGCTCGCTCGCTCTCTAAAATAACAATAATAATAATTTTGAAGCCTAGTGAGCAGCTAATTTTTTTTTTTTGGTTTTTTGAGGTAGGGTCTCACTCTGGTCCATGCTGACCTGGAATTCACTCTGTAGTCTCAGGGTGGCCTCAAATCACGGCAATCATCCTACCTCTGCCTCCCGAGTGCTGGTATTAAAGGCGTGCACCACCATGCCCAGCTAAAATTTTTGATAAAAATAATTCTAGGAAATACTAAAACAATATGCACTGAAAGGAAAGGTAAGATGTATTCTTGAAAGGACTTTCCAGGCCAAAAATTGTTCTAACAACTCACTGAGCTAGCACCCCGAAGCAAGTCAACAGAAAACAGCTCCCTCCCTGCATGCTCTGGGGCTGTGGCTCTTATTGTGTCAAGATCCCATAACATAAACAAGATGTGGGGTCAAGCTAAGTGTCCATCGATGAGTGATGGAAGGAAGAACATTCCCCATCTCTATTCATATTCCATAGAATGCTATCTAGTCATTCAACAGAAGGAAACACTGCCATTTGCACAAAGATGCATAAACCATGCATAAATCATTATGCAAAATGAAATGAGCCAGGCACAGAAAGGCAAACGCCACATGATCTTGCTTAGGCATGTGATGTTAAAAAAAATAACAAGAAGTCTCTGGGCATGGTGGCACATGCCTTTAATCCGAGCCTGGGGAGGCAGAGGTAAGAGGATCTCTGTGAGTTTGAGGTCACCCTGAGACTGCATAGTGAATTCCAGGTCAGTCTGGGCTACAGCAAGACCCTATCTCGAAAAACCCAAAAAGAAATAAATCATAACAAAAGAAGCCAAGCTAAAGGTGGTTTCCAAGGGCCTGAAGGGTTAGAAGTGGGAGATGAAAGTGGTGGTGGTAGCCAATGAGTAACAAGTTTCAATTAGACAAGAGGAATCAGTTGTTTTTTAAAATATTTTATTATTTATTTATTTATTTATTTATTTATTTATTTGACAGAGAAAGAGGGAGAGAGAGTGAATGGGTGCACCAGGGCTTCCAGCCACTGCAAACTAACTCCAGACGCATACACCCACTTGTGCAGCTGGCTAACGTGGGTCCTAAGGAATCAAACTTGGGTCCTTTGGCTTTGCAGGCCATCCCTCCAGCCCAGTAGTAATTGGTTTTGAGATCTATTACGCAGCATGATGTTAACTATGATGATAGTTAGTAATCGTGTATTGCACATTTTTAAATTGCTAAGAGTTAAAATGTTCTCACCCACCAAATGCAAGTACATGAAGTGATGAATATGTTAATTAGCTTGATTTAGTCATTCTACGTTGTTATACATATATCAAAATACCAAATTTTATCCTATAAATATGTAACAATAATGTATCAAAAATTTTTTGTGTGTATATATGTGTGTTCATGATGTGTGTGCTTGGGCATATATGTGCCGCAGCATGTATGAGGAGGTCAGAGGACACCCTCAGGGTGTCAGCTCTTGCAGTCCACTTGGTCTGACATGGGGGTCTTGCTTGTTGATTTTTTGCCAATGCAAATGCCAGATTAGCTGACCCACAATCATTGGGGGTTCTCCTGACTCTGTCTCCCATTGCCATTGGTATGTTAGGATTACAAACACATGGGCTACTTACATTGGTTTTATGCGGGTTCTGAACTCAGGTCATTAGGCTTTAACAGAAAGCACTTTTAACCATTGAACCATTTCCCCAGCCCTCAGTTTCAACACTTTTTATATTAAATTTATTTATTTATTTATTTATTTTGAGGAGAGAGAGAGAGACAGAGAGAAAGAGAGAGAGAGAGAGAGGAAGAGGCAGAGAGAGAAAGAATGGGCACTCCAGGGCCATTTCAGCTGCTGTGAACGAACTCCAGATGCGTGCGTGCCCTTGTGGACAAGCACAGCTAAATGTGGGACCTGGAGATTGAACTGGCATTCTTAGGCTTGGCAGGCAGGTGCCTTAACAGCTAAGCCATCTCTCCAGCCTGTAAATTTCTTTTTTTAAGTAGAAACTGGGTATGGACACATCCTGTGTTGGTACCATCATTTCCCTCCTCCCTGCCCACACTCCACTAAGGGCCTCCTCAGTGGGATTGCTGGTATTCACCATGGAGTTGTGGGTTATGAGTTGTGACAGCAGCAATCATTGGGGTGTGGGGGGCAATGCCTCTGGATATTCCCTCCTACCCTGTAGGTCTTACATTCTTTCTGCCCCCCTTCCACAAAATTCTCTGAGCCTTGGTAAGTGTGCTTTAAGTCTCCTTTAGCGAATTTCAAGGTTTTTTTTTTTTTATGTGATGAACCTCATTAAGTATTAAGCAGAATACCTGGTCTCTAACAAAGATATGTGGGGCTGGTACTAGTTCTGGTGCTGATGTAATACAAGCACATACGGAAGTAATAAGAGAAACACATGGAACCAAGAGGCACATATTGAAAAAGACAGCAGGGGCTGGAGAGATGGCTTAGCAGTTAAGGTGCTTGTCTGCAAAGCTTAAGGACCCAGGTTCAATTCCCCAGTACCCACATAAGCCAGATGCACATGGTGACACATGCATTCTTTTGCAGTGGCTAGGGGCCCCAGCGCGCTTTCTCTCTCTTTTTCTCTGTCTCTCTTTCTCTCTCAAATAAAGAAAAGGATGCAATCCAAAAAGCACATGAGGAAATTCTCTTGTAGCTGACTCCCTAAGAGAGCCAGTTCCTGTCTAGATGTGTAGTTACAGGAAGAGTGACAAGGAGTATCTGAGCTGGCTGATGCTGGCCCTAAGTACAGAAGGAAGAGCACCTAATTAAATTGTTTCCTTCCAAGGAGCATTGCAGAGTGTTTGACTATCATTACAGATGACGGTAGATATATCTCGCATTGCTCAGAAAGAAACCTTCCTTCCGGCGCATGGAAGATTCAAGTGAAGAAAAAATTCTAACAAGATGAACTGCTACATTTGTGAATGACATTTCAAGCCTGCCTGAGATGTGACAGCATCAACATTTCTGACCCAACAGCTCTTTAGCTGATGCTTCTGGAAATTAATGTCTTACTCTTTAGATTTTCTCAAAGGTATAGCAGCATCTCCCCTTTTCAGATCCTAATGAAAATAATCTCTGTAAGACTCCAGAACCACTAAGCATTAGCATTGTTTTTCAGTGGGCATGTTTCTCAGTTTCAGCATCCGCAACTGTCCCAACAGCTTCTCTTTCTGTAACAAGCCACCAGTATCTGCTCATGTCCATCCACGGCAAGTCACCTGAGATGGAGTGGTGAAGAAAGATATTGCTCTTTCTGAAATATCCCACCCACAGGAGGCTTGTGACATACAGAATTGGTCTTTTCAGCTTTTAAACCTCTTTATCAGGAGTCTCTCGTTATCCCAGTCATCTGTTGAGAAAAACACACGGCCACACAAATAATTTTATGGCTTCTCTTGAGACTCGTTTTAAAACCCATAAATTTTCTTCCACAAACACCTTTCCTTGAATTTGAAAGCCTCGGGGTTATTCTCAAAGACTGTCTAAAAATCAGTGGAACTGGTTACTCTCTTGATTTGTTGAGAATTTCAACTGCAAGACTAGGTTTGGTTTAATCTTATCTATTGTAATGTACCTATTGTAATGATGCCTAGTGTCTTGAAAATCAAATGCAGGAGAAGGTACAAGATGATCTTTTAACAAGAGGCCTTGGAGCATTGAGGTCGAAACAAATCCAGATCTGGTCACCTCCCAGCCCTGCCACCTGTCCACTGGAAGACCTGAGAAAATTCCAGAGCCTTCCTACACTTCACTTTCCCAGCTTATAAAATGAGGACATAAAACGGCCCACTTTGCTTCACCAGAACAAGTGATCACTGCTTGAGCACATTAAGAAGTTTACCCTGATTTGAACATAAAATATGTACATATACTGAAACAGCACAGGTTACCCCATCAAATGTACAATTTTATATATGAATCTTAAAAAATAGAGGGCTGGAGAGATTGCTTAGCAGTTAAGGTACTTGCCTGCAAAGCCTAAGGACCCAGGTTCGATTCTCCAGTAGTCACATAAGCTAGATGCACAGGGCGACACATGTGTCTGAAGTCTGTTTGTAGTACTAGAGGCCCTAGTGGTGCCCATTCTCTCTCTCTCTCTCACTATTCTCTCTCTCTCTCTCTCTCTGTGTATGTATATATATATACATATATATATGTATATATATATACATACATACATTCCTCGTTCTCTCTCTCTCAAATATATGCATGCACCACCATACCCAGCCAATAAAATATTTTTTTTTAATTAAGGCAGGGTCTCACTCTAGCCCAGACTGACCTAAAATTCACTGCTGATATCGCAGTTATCTTCCCTTCGCTGGGACAAAACAACCAATCAGGAGTAGCTTATGGAAGGAAAGAGTTTATTTTGGCTTACAATTTCAAAAGGAAGTTTCATGATGGCCAGAAAAACCACAAGAGATGCAGATAGCTGGGCACTCCAACTCTACAGCAGCAGCAAAGAAGTAGACAGAGTGAGTTTACCCCCCCTCCCCGCAATGGGAGCTGGACTCAGAAACCTCAAGGTGCAACTCTAGCAACACACCTCCTCCATCAAGGCTCTGCCTCTCAAAGACTCCACCTCCCAAAGGCTCTGCCTCTCAAAGACTCCACCTCCCAAAGGCTCTGCACCCCCAAAGGCTCCGACAGTTGAGGATAAAGTATGAGGCTTGGGGCTGGAGAGATGGGTCAGTAGTTACACCACCTGCCTGCAAGCCTAACAACCCTGCTTTGATTCCCCAGTACCCACATAAAGCCAGGTGCACAAGTGATGCATGCATCTGGAGTGCGTCTGCAGTGGTTGGTGGCCCTGTTGTTTCCATTCTCTGTCTCCTGCTATCTCTCTCTGCTTGAAAATAAATAAATAATTTTTTTTAAGTATGAGACTTAATCACAAGCACATGAGGCTATGGGGAAACCTTTTTCATTCAACCCCCCCACAATAGCTCAGGCTGGCCTTGAACTCACAAGGATCCTTCTACCCTCCCACCCCCAAGTGCTGGGGTGACAGACATCAGCCACATGAAGTAGGAAGACTGCAGGATTTAGGAGTAGCAGAGATTTTAGGATGGGCCCAGGCTTTTATACAGTTTCTATAGTTACTGGTTTTCATTACATGGTTTATCCTTGCACCACTGAATTGCTATGCCAGAGGAAGGCCAGTGGTGTCATCAAGCCCCTCACTGCTGGGACAGTTTGTGGGAGGAAGAGATTTACTTCAGGCTCACAGAGTCCAGGGGAACAACCGTCAGAGGTGGAAGAAGCTGGCTCCCTTCATAGATCCAAGCAGAGAGACAGCACCAGCAGCCAGCACCACTAGATGTGAACGGCCACAGCTTCCAACTGCTCTGCACACACCTTTGGGCTGGCAATGAAGGTCCACCCCCAACACATCTTAGGGCTGGACTCCAGGATCTGCCTCCAGTGACGCCTCCTCTAGTGGGGTGGCTGGAGACCCAAGTGACAAACTTTCTCACACATTTCCACTGTCACATTCAAGCCACCACCCAGCCAGGAGTCTAATCCCCCTGCCTACTCCACATTCGCCTCCTGGCACCTGCCAACCACAGCTTGCCTATGTGAAGAGCAAATGCCAACAGCATAGGCCAAGTAATGAGAATTCAGCTTTGCAACAACAGTGTTTCTCCTTCCGTTCATTGACAGCAGGATCTGATTCCTAATGGCGCATTCCCCCCATAGCAGGATTACCTACGTTTATTATGGAAGCAACACAGCGACTCCTGAAATGTCTGTGCTCGATGGCACGCTTTCATGTGGAAGCCATCCAGTACACACAGTACACTGATATAGCGGAACTTCAAAAGAGACAAAGCTCTATAAAGTTGCTCCGTGAAACCCACTCCTGGGAAAACAATCCAAAATAAAAGAGGAGAAAACATATGTACTATGATTATAATGAATTTCTGTATTACCGTGTATTCTAAATATATTCCAAGATAGATAACTATATATACTGTAATATATGTAAATGTATTCACACATTGTATGTATTGAAAGTGTTGGGCTGGAGAGATGGCTCAGTGGTTAGGAGCACTTCCTATGCGAGTATGAAGGCTGGAGAGACAGCTTGAATTCAATCCCCAGGACTCAAATGAGCTATGGGGAATGGTAATGAGAGTCTGTAACTGTGGTCCTGAGAGGAGCGCAGCCTGAAGAATCACAGAGGCTCACCAAAAGAAAAAAACAATCAAGCTGGAGAGATAGCTTGGCGGCTAAGGCGCCTGCCTGCAAAGCCCAAGAATGCCTGTTTGAATCTCCGGGTTCCATGTTTAGCCAGACAGTAAAGTGATGCAAGGGCTCAATGCCGCATTTGCCCACAAGGGAGTGCACATGTCTGGAGTTCATTCACAGAGGCTGAAAAGGCCCTGGCATGCCCATTCTCTCTCTCTCTCTCTCTCTCTCTCTCTCTCTCTCTCTCTCTCCCTTTCTGATTCTTGCTCCCTCTCTCTGTCTCTCTCAAAAAATGAAATGAAACGAAACGAAACAAAACAAAACAAAACAAAATAAAATAAAATAAAATATCAAGCCCTTGGGCTCAGTAAAAGACTCGAGTTCAAGTAAGTAAGAACAGGTGGAAGCGAGGAAGGAGGGCGCCATGTTCCCCTCCTGCCTCCACAAGTGAACGCAGTGCACTGCAAGCAAACGTATCTGTTGCAGTTGCCTTCACGTTGCTGGCACAAAGCACACAAGCAAGAGCAGCTTGTGAGAGGGAAGAGCTTATTTTGGCTTATAGACTCAAGAGGAAGCTCCATGATGGCAAGGGAAAACGTGGTATGAGCACAGGGTGGACATCACCTCCTGTCCAACATTAGATGGACAATAGCAACAGGAGGTGTGCCAAACACTGGCAAGAGGAAGCTGGCTATAACACCCATAAGCCCACCCCAACAATACACTGCCTCCAGGAGGCTTCAATTTCCAAAATGCCACTAGCCGGGAACCAAGCATTCAAAACACATGAGTTTATGGAGAACACCTCATTCAAACCACCACAACATCACATAGAATGTTGTATGGGCACATACATATACATACACACACACACACACACACACACACACACACACCACCGCCACCACCACCACCACCACCATCACACACACACGCAACAAACAAAAAACGTAAACATTAGCGGCCTATACATCCAGCATTAGGAAGATGATTAAATAATGGATGATATGCCAACTTGATAGACCATCATGGTGAAACTTTTAAAATAATTATGCCTATAATCTCAGCAATCAGAAGCATGAAGCAAGAGGACTGTAAGTTCTAGGCCATCCTGGGCTACATAGTAAGATCTTGCCTCAAAAAATAAAAACAAGGGCTGGGCAGGGTGGCACACGCCTTTAATCCCAGCACTCGGGAGGCAGAGGTAGTAGGATCACTGTGAGTTCAAGGCCACCCTGAGACTACATAGTGAATTCCAGGTCAGGTCAGCCGCTATTAGAGTGAGACCCTACCTCAAAAAAAAAAAGAAACAAAAATAATAAACAAATAATAAAAACAAGGGCTAGAGAGATGGCTTAGCAGCTAAGGTGCCTGCCTGCTAAGCCTAAGAATGCTGGTTCCAATGTCCAGCGGTTCCAATCTCCAGGTCCCACATTTAGCCAGATGCAAAGTGACACAAGGGCGCAATGCTGCACTTGCCCACAAGGGTGCGCACACATCTGGATTTCGTTCACAGCAGCTGAGAGACTGCTGGTGTGCCCATTCTCTATCTGTCTCCCTCTCCCTCTCTCTCTGTCTCTGTGTCTCTCTCCAAAAATAAATAATAATAATTAAAAAAAGAAAAGAAAAGATAAAGACCACGTGTGAGCATATCGGTAGACTTAGAGCACACCACCAAGGCTAGGGCACGCTGCAGAAGAGGAGGAGGCAAGATGGAGGCATTACCCTTCCCCGTACACAGAGACTGGGGCACTCATACCCCAGGCTGAACACCAGTAATCCCACCCCCGCCCACCGCAAGGCAGGTTCTCAGTGGAATGGTGGTGGGGAAGAGAGGCTACAAGAGGATAACAAGAGGGGAATGGGCCCAACATATGGTTGGTCCAAACAATAAAGTTCCTAATTAATAAAACCAACTGCTCCCTAATTGGACTGAAGGCCCTCTCTATGGGAGGGAATACATGTCTGGTACTGAAAAAACTAACTATGGCAGGGGAGGTCATGAGCCTTAGGCATATAAAACCTGCTCTTGTCTGGCTAAATGTATATATTATTCCCACCAAGCTGCCCTGAAAGCACTACACTTAATGTTCATATTCACATATTAATGCTACTCTCACTTCTGGTTGGAGAAGCTTCTCTTTTCAGATGGCAATGACCACTGGGATGACCCAAAAGGTAACATAGTGCTGAGAAGAAGGGATGGAGGAGTGTCCAGCACTGAAACATCTCTGTCACACCCTCCAAGGCTCAGGGTCCGTTGCGGAAGAGGGGGCAGAAAGAATGGTAGAGCCAAAGGAAGGGTATGACTCCTTACAATGCAACTGTCCAGACAGAAATTGGCCTCAATATCCATGACCTTGCAGTGCCTAGCAATACCTTCACATGACCCTCATAATAGAAGAAAAAGATGATGACATCAAATTAAAAGAGAGACTAATGGAGAGAGGAAAGGGATATGATGGAGATTGGAGTTCTAAAGGGGAATGGGGAGAGGGGAGGGAAATATCATGGGCTTTTTGTACGTAAGTATAGAAGTTGTCAACAAACAATTAAAAAATAAAATAAAAATTTAAAAATTCTAAAAAGAAAACACATCGTGGTGGGGGGAATCAAGGGGTGGGTAAAAGCAACCACCGTCCACTGTCGGAATGCTTGCCGAGAGCATTGTCACTTTTACATTTGTACTAACTTTAAAGCTGTTGTGAAAATACACCTTAGGGCTGGAGAGATGGTTTTGCAGTTAAGACACTTGTCTGTGAAGTCTAAGGACCCAGGTTTGATTCCCCAGCACCAACGTAAGCCAGATGCACAAGGTGGTGCATGAATCTGGAGTTCGTTTGCTGTGGCTGGAGACCCTAGCGTGCCCATTCTCTCTCTCTCTCTCTCTCACACACACACACAAACATCAATCAATCAATCAATCAATCAATCAATCAATAAAATACTTTAATAGACCTTTGATTTTTAAGGTTGCACACACATGAATGGAAGGAAAAGCATCGTATATTTTGGAATAAGAGATCATCCACAACTTTTCTGCATTCTGATTTCTTTCTTTTACAGTTAGCATATTATGGGATGGGGAGTCAATCAAAACGTGAGAGATGCTGATGTCTGCCTGGGGCTAATTGTTAACCATAGGCCACAGGTGCCCAGTTCAGGTCCCTTTGGCCAGCCCAAGCTTTTGTCCCCTGTTGCTGTTAGTGTTGACAGATGGACCATAGCTAACCCCCCTGCTCCAGGAAGCTACCCAATGGTCCCCACTCCACCACAGGAGCAGATCTCAGCCATAAACTGGCTAATTCAGTAACACTAAGGCTGACCCCTGGCCTCAAAGTGAAACCAATTCTGTAATGCATGCCAGAGGAGCTCCCTGTGGAATGTGCCAAAGCTGCCTAGCACTGAGACCACATCACTGAAGCTCTCTCTTCTGCTGTATTAGAGCTTTCCAGAAAAACAAAACCAACAGGAGAATAGATACAAAATAGATAGATAGATGATATATAGATAGATGATAGATAGATGGATGATAGATAATATATAGATAGATAGATAATAGATAGATAGATAGATAGACAGATGATAGATAGATAGATGATAGATACATACACACATACATACATACATACATGCATACATACATAGATGATAGATATATAGATGATAGATGGATGGCTGGATGATAGATATAGATGATTTAGATAGATGATAGATAGATAGATAGATAGATAGATAGATAGATAGATAGATAGATAGATGATAGATAGATAGATAGATAGATGATAGATAAATAGATAATAGATGGATGGATAGTAAATTGATAGATTATACATACATACATATATGATAGATGATTGACAGAGATAGATATAGATGATAGATAGATATATAATAGATAGATGATAGATGGATGATAGATGGTTGATATAGATACATATAGATGATAGATAGATGATAAATAGATGATAGATAATATGATAGATAGATGCCAGATAGATAGATAGATAGATAGATAGATAGATAGATAGATAGATAGATAGATGACAATTATAGTTGGAATGCTGCAAGCCCAGGTCAAAGGCATAATTCCTGTCTTAATCTAAATCTTCAGGAGAGCCACCGTCCATGCCAATCCAAAGGAAAGGCAAGAAAACTGATATCCCAGAACAAAAAGAATCAGGCAGACAGTGAGTTCTTTCTTAGCCTCTCTGTTCTAGTCAAGCAATTCAGCAGGCTAGATTAGACCCACTCTCTGATGGGAAGGGCAGTCTGCTCTTATTGGTCTAAAAATACAAAACTTCACTCATCCAGTCTCGCCCTCACAGGCCCACCCGGAGTAATACCTGCCCAAATATCTCGGTAACTAGTCAAGTTGCCCTGTGAAAATTTACCGACCCTATTACACGTGCCCTATTCCTTTTCCCTCATGTGATTTCTGAGAACACTCCCCCAACAAGTTGCTTGAAACAATTTTTATCTTGGCCTCTGTTTCTAGGGAAATAAATTACTTACTAAACGTCAAGCTTAATACACATCACTATTCATCATTAAATTTTCATGGCATAAACCAGAGTAACCTAGAGGAAAGCAATCTACCTTAACAACAAATGGCATGGAGTTTGAAATGAAATATATATCTCAAATATACACACGGATATACATATATCCATATGCATACACACATATTATATATATATATATACATATTACATAATCACACACACACACAGAGACATATATATGCATATACATCCTGAGTGACCTTGGGCAAGTCATATAGCCTCTCTCAAGCTTGATTTTCCTTATCTTTAAAATGAGGCTCGCCAGGCATGGTGGTGCACACCTTTAATCCCAGCACTTGGGAGGTAGAGGTAGGAGGATCACCGTGAGTTCAAGGCCACCCTGAGACTACATAGTGAATTCCAGGTCAGCCTGAGCTAGAGTGAGACCTTACCTCGAAAAATCAAAAAAAAAAAAAAAAATGAGGCTCATTTGTGGTCCTCTGAACCTTCATTGATTTCTGTGATGTTTAGACTTGGTCTCTCGATGAGCTTATGGAATGACTGGGAGGAAAGAACCTAAGTCATGTTCATATCAGTGCCTCATACAGTGTAGAAGCTCAGAAAGGCTGTCTAGTGACATTCAGATGTCAGTGGGAGCCTACCCTCTTGGAATCTAGTCAATTTACAGACAACCACAAAGACTCTGAGACTCTGAAATCCTCACCAGCTTCCTGGTGCATTCTTATGGTATCTACCTCTTGGCCCATGCATCATCTCGCTTTTCACTTAGTTGGACTGGAGAGATGGCTCAGCAGTTAAGGCACTTTCCTGCAAAGACTAATGGCCCTTGTTTGATTCCCCAGGACCCACATAAAGCCAGATGCACAAAGTGGCACATGCATCTGGAGTCCACTTGCAGTGGCTGGTAGCCCTGGCATGCCCGTTCACTCTGTGTACCTCTCTTCTACCTCTCTCTGCTTGTAAATAAATAAATAAACTATATTTTAAAACGAATCTAACTGTGGGCTGGAGGGATGGCTTAGTGGTTAAGCCATTTGCCTGCAAAGCCAAAGGACCCAAGTTCAATTCCCCAGGACCCACGTTAGTCAGATGCACAAGGGGGTATATGCATCTGGAGTTCATTTGCAGCAGCTAGAGGCCCTGACATTCCCATTCTCTCTCTCTGTATGTCTCTCTCTTCCCCTCTTTCTCTGTCAAATATATATATATATATATATATATATATATATATATATATATATATATATGTACAAACATATATATATATACATATGTATTTTTTTAATCAAACTGTTACAAAATACAAGTGACCCTCACAGGATTTATCAAAAATTGGATCAGGAGCTGGGTGTGGTGGCGCATGCCTTTAATCCCAGCTCTCAGGAGTCAGAGGTAGGAGGATCACCGTAAATTCAAAGCCACCCTGAGAATACAGAGTGAATTCCAGGTCAGCCTGATCTAGAGTGAGACCCTACCTCGAAACACACACACACACAAAAAAAAAAAATGGATCAGGGCCAAGGGAAGGCAAGAGGAGACTGACTGAAGACACAGAAAATGAAGGACTCGGGCTGGAGAGATGGCTTAGTGGTTAAGGCAACTGCTTGCCAAGCCTAAGAACACTCATTCGATTCTCCAGGTCCTACGTTTAGCAGACACAAAGTGACGCAAGGGCGCAATGCTGCACTTGCCCACAAGGGGGCGCACGCATCTGGAGTTTGTTCACAGTGGCCAAAATGGCCCTGGCGCACCCATTTTCTATATCTCTGCCTCTTCCTCTCTCTCTCTCTCTCTCTCTCTCTGTTTCTCTCTGTCTCTCTCTCTCAAAATAAAAAGGAGAAAAGAAAAGAAAATGAAGGACTCTTCACAATGGAGTAGCACCCACAATTTTTATAAATTGGGAAGGATGCACCATAATTTTTAAATGTCATCTGTCCACCACCACTGTATCAGATACTTCTCTCTGTGACAAAATACCAGACAAAAGCAATGTAAGGAACAAAGTATTCATTCTGGCTCATGGTTTGAAGGGATACATGTCTGCATGATGGAGAATGCATAACAACAGGAGTAGGTGGTGGCTGGTCACATTGCATCAAGAAGCAATGAGAAATGGATTCTGATGCTCAGCTCACCTTCCTTTTCTTCCTTTTTTATATATTTTATTTACTTATTGCAAGAAGTGAGAGAAAGAAAGCAAGAGAGAGAATGGGCACACCAGCACCTGCAGCTGTTGCAAAGGAACTTCAGAAGCATGCATCACTTTGTGCATCTGACTTTATGTAGGTACTGGGGGATTGAACTCCGGTGCTTAGGTTTGCAGTCAAGTGCCTTAACTGCTGAGCCATCTCTCCAGTCCCTTTCTTCCTTTTTTTTTTTTTTTTTTTTTTGAGAGAGAGACACAGAGAGAGCAAGAGGAAGATAGAGATGGGCACACCAGCAGCCTCTCAGCTGCTGCGAACGAAATCCAGATGCATGTGCCCCCTTGTGGGCAAGTGGAGCATTGTACCCTTGCGTCACTTTGCATCTCTCCAGCCCCCTTTTTCCTCTTTTATTCAGTCTGATACCTTGACCCATGGGGTGGCACTGCCAACATTCAGGGTGCGTCTTCTCTTTGTAGTTAAACTTCTCTGTAAATACCACCAAAAGGTTCCCATCCCAACTTCTTAACAACCTTTCTATTTCACTGGCCCCCTGCCTTCCTGCTCCATCCTTCTTACTGGCACCTTGTGCCAACATCCTCTATTTCAGTGGCATTTTCCCAGTGCCTACATACCCCCAGTGTGCATTCCCAGATATTTCACAGTCAAATCCAAGGCACAAAACAGATAAACATCCTTCCCCTTAAGCCACTCCACTCTCATCTAATACAATCCTTTTCCCTCCCCCCATAACATAAGTACAGGTGAGAATGAATTTTTGCCTTCATTTTACACATGAAGAATCTGAGAGTGGGAGAAGTCAGATCAGTAGCCCAGGTCAAAGGGTAGAGCTGACATTTAAGCCCAAGTCTGCTGGAACGCCCCAGCCAGCACTCCCACGTTCTACCCCCCAAACTTCCTAAAAACGACCACTTGGCAACAATCCTGTACCATAACCTCAGCCAGCTGTCCTCAGAGATATGCCAGTGCTTTCAAGGGACTTGGGCAAAACTGCATAAATTATTCAGCACGAACCGTCAGTCCTATTACAGAAACAATGCAGCAATTGTGTGCCACTATCTTCTCTGGAAGGTCATTCTCATACTCATTTGAGACACCATATTCTTTTGATTTTTATTTCTTCACACAAGTTGTTTGCACATGCAAGCTCTTTACATTCTCTCCTGCTTGGAATTATGGAATGTAATGACTCCGTGCATAACGGAAGATGTGTTCAATGAGTATTTAATGATTAGCTAAATGAAAGACAATGTTTCCGTGTGTGCGGCAGTTGGCGGGGAGTGGGAGGTGTAGGGGCCACTGAGCAGGTACATATCTATTGTTGAAGGTAGTGTAATCTCAATTTCATTTGTGTCCAAAGAAGGTGAATTCAGTCTCCATTGCTTAATAATTGTTCCACAGATCCAAACCCATGTTACCACTCTTCTGTAAAGGCGAAATTTATGCCAAAGGACAGACTGTTCACTTTTCTTGCTTTTGTTTTATTTTCAAAGAAATCCCTAACTCATTGTGCTATGTCAGCCCCTAACCAAAAAGGGAGGGGGGAGGAATTTTCAAATGATAGCTGTATGGCACAATAAAAGGCCTGGTCCTAGCCAGATTGAATGGCAGAAGAAAGCAGGAAGTGGCTTCTGTGAACATGGCGTTCTGCGCAGGTTTGGTGTGACAACAATTACAGTCCCATGATTGGGAGAAGCCTGCTACGAGATGTCCTGTCCAGAGACAGGCTGTCATTGGTCACAAAAAGGGGGACCACCCCATACAATGATTAGCCAGCTAAGCCCCTTAAAACCCACGTGCACTTCCTCAATAAACGAGTTTGCAGCAGTTCGTCCTCTGCTGCTTCCACCCAACTCCCTGAGTCTGTGTCATGACTCTGCGCTGCTCACCCCAACTCGGTAGAGACCCTACCGTCCCTCCTGGGCTGGCCTTAGGGGGGACCGCAAAAGATAGCAAGCTGAAAACTACAATAGCACTGATCCAAGACCACTGGCTTTGAAGCCATCAGCAAAGAAACACTCCTACCTCAATAAAATACATCAAGGTCGGGCTGGAGAGATGGCTTAGCAGTTAAGGTGCTTTCCCACAAAGCCAAATGACCCAGGTTCAGTTCCCCAGAACCCACGTAAGCCAGATGCACAAGGTGGCGGCACATGCATCTAGAGTTCGTTTGCAGTGGCTGGAGGCCCTGACATACCCATTCTCTCTCTCTCTGCTTCTCTCTCAAATAAATAAATAAAAACTATATATATATCAAGGTCAACACCAGACCTCACTACACATCAGTGCTGTATTGTGTTTAGAGGTGATCACCACAATAATTAACATGTGCTGATAATTATAATTTAAAAAAAAAGAAATAACCATTGCAGGGGCTGGAGAGATGGTTCAGTGGTTAAAGGCGCTTACTTACAAAACGTGATGGCCTGGGTTCAAGTCCCGAGTACCCACATAAAGCCAGATACACAAAGTGGGGCATGCATCTGAAGTTTATTTAAGTTGCAAGAGGCCCTGGCATACCCATTTCTCTAAATCAATCTCTCTCAATCTCTTTTTCTCTCCCTCTCTCTTTCCTTGCAAATAAATAAGTACAAATATTTTTTTAAAAAAGAAAAGAAATAACCATCACAATTCTGAAAACATTTGCAAAACGAGAAATGTTCAATGGCAAGAACTTTAAATCTTGAAATCCCAAAGTAAAAACATTCATAAAGGAAACCTCTCTTTAGGTCAAGGCATCCCTAGAGTGTCTTCACATTAGATGGAATCCGCTGCTTGGGTGAATGTCCTGAGAATTACCAGAAAATTTTAAACATCTTGAAAGAATTTTCCCATGACATTTAGCCTGTTCTTCATCCCTGATGTGCCACAAATCAGCAGTGTAGCTTTCAGTAAGACATGTAATGGCTACCCGCCTAGATTTCCTCCTGGAGAAAATGAAACAGACACTCATCTTTTTTTGGAACTCTAGCTTAAACTATTTGATCTGCTATAAGAAAAACTGCCATAAACAGAGCAGTCCCTAAACATCTAAAATTCACGTGCAACAGCTCTAGCAGCCGAACAGTCCGATCTGAGGAACTAGTAGACTAAAAGCGTGGCGAAGCATGACCCGGGGCACTTGCTGTGGCCTCATGCAGGCAAAGGGACCAATTAACTTCCTTGGATCCATTTTATAAGGGCATTCCTATGGTTTGACCATGTCGTGTGTTAGAAACTTAATCCCCCAGTGAAACTTCATTTCCAGCTGTTGGGAAGTGGAGTCTATAACAGTGATTATGCCAGGGTATCTCTATCCTCTTTGGGTCAATGTCATTATCTTGAGAGTGACTTAGATAGCACAAGGTGAAGGTTATAAAAACATTTCTTGGGGGCTGGAGAGATGGCTTAGCAGTTAAGGCGCCTGCCTCCTAAGCCTAAGAACTCCAGTTCTAATCTCCAGGCCCCACGTTTAGCCAGATGCAAAGTGACGCAAGGGCGCAATGCTGCACTTGACCACAAGGGGGCGCACGCATCTGGATTTCGTTCACAGCAGCTAAGAGGTTGCTGGCGTGCACATCTCTATCTGTCTTCCTCTCCCTCTCTCTCAAAAAAAAAAAATCACACTTCTTCCCTCTCTTTCCCTTGCTGCTTCCTCTTCTGCTCTCCTCGTGGGGTGACACAGCAAGATGGTCCCCACCGGCACCTTGGTATTGAACTCTCCAGAGAAACTTTCTTTCTTTTTTAATATTTTATTTATTTATTTATTTATTTGAGAGAGACTGACAGGCAGATAAAGAGAGAGAGAGAATGGGCGCACCAGAGCCTCCATCTGCTGCAAATGAACTCCAGATGCATGTGCCACCTTATGCATCTGGCTTATGTGGGTCCTGTGGAATCAAACCTGGTCCTTTGGCTTTGCAGGCATGTGCAGGAATGTGCTTTAACCTCTTTGCCATCTCTCCAGTCCAAAACATTCTCTCTTTACACATTAACCAGTGTGTAGTGTTCTATCATAACATTAAAGGACTGAGACAGGCTGTAGTTCAGTTCATGAAGGCTTGGCTCTCATTACCTATCCGTCTTTTCATAGCCCCACATCTTATTACTATTATTTTAGAGATGGGCTTCAGCATAAGAAATTGGGGGGAAGGACTATAAACATGTAGGCCATAGTGAACTCCTCATGCCAATATTTCATGATCTAATCAAGCTCATAGAGAAGAAAATGACAAACCATAATGCCTAGGGTTGGCACTAGGTCTAATTTCTTAGAACTAGCTGGAACTAGTTACTGCTGGGGGACGTTCTCTCCCAGCTTAGATGACGTGGGTCCTACATGGGGAAAGAGCAGAGACTGCCTTCCAAAGCCTTCTATAGGCAGAGGGGCATCCTGGCTTTTGGGGAGTGGGGGCTTTTTTGGGTTGGTTTGTTTTTTTGTTTTTTGGGGGGGGTTGTTTTGTTTTTTGGTTTTTGTGGGTTTTTTTTGTATTTTGGGGTTTTTTTTGTTTGTTTGTTTGTTTGTTTGTTTGTTTTTTTTGTTTTGGTTTGGTTTTTGAAGGTCGGGTCTCACTCTAGCCCACGTTGACCTGGAACTCGCTACATAGTCTTAGCATGGCCTTAAACTCATGGTGATCCTCCTACTTCTGATTCCCAAGTACTGGGATTAAAGTCATAAACCACCACTTCCAGCTGTTTTTTTTTTTTTAATATTGTATTTACTTATCTAAGAGAGAGGGGGCAACAGAGAGAGAGAGAGAATGGGCACACCAGGGCCTCTAGCCACTACAAATGGACTCCATATGCATGTACCACCTTGTATATCTGGCTTATGTGGGTCCTGGAGAATTGAACCTGGGTCTTTAGGATTGGCAGCAAGCTCCTTAAACACTAAGCCATCTCTCTAGCCTGGGAAGCCCATTTTCATGTTTTGTTTTAAAGTTTAGAAAGACTTTATTGGATTAAGAGAAAGAAAGAGGCGAGATAAAGGCCACCTAGAGACCCAAACTGGGGTCATTTATAGGCTCTGAATGGGAGCTAAGGTAACCAGCCATCATGCCAGGATGAGACTTAATCCTTCTAAGAATCTTAATTCTAGGAAAGGGGAACTCTTTGCTGGGGAGGGACTCAGGTTGTTTATGGAAGTTCTAAGGAACTTGTTTAGGCAAGAAATAGAGCTTCTCGCCGGGCGTGGTGGCACACGCCTTTAATCCCAGCACTCGGGAGGCAGAGGTAGGAGGATCACCAAGAGTTCGAGGCCACCCTGAGACTACATAGTGAATTCCAGGTCAGCCTGGGCCAGAGTGAGACCCTACCTCAAAAAACAAAAACAAAACAAAACAAAACAAAAAAAAGAAAAGAAATAGAGCTTCTCTGACCTTTAGCAAAGTGAAGACTGCAGGAGTAGGCTCAAGGACATTCCTTGCTTGCACTGTTTGTGGGGGGAGGGGGGGACTGTCACACTAAACCGCCTCAAGGCTCCTCTGAGGAACAACCCTCACTGCTGTTAAGGAATTGGGACCACGACCTATCTGGCTTCTTCAAGCTGAGTGGGGCATTGGGTGTGGCAGTTGGGAAACTTCCCTGGTGGGTTTATCTAAGGGACCCCAAAAGTCATTGCATTGATAGAGTATAGGATGACTGTCCTGGAAGAAAATTTTGGGGAGAAAAAATAAAAGGAAGGTGTTAGGAAGATGTAAGCATTGAGCAAACTGGAGTTCTTTAGGATACCCATTCTTTTTATATATTTTTGTTTGTTTGTTTGTTTTTATTTATTTGAGAGAGAGGCAGAGAGAGAGACAGAATGGGCACGCCAGGGCTTCCAGCTACTACACACAAACTCCAGATGTATACACCACCTTGTGCATGTGGCTTACATAGGTACTGGGGAATTGAACCAGGGTCCTTAGGTTTCACAGACAAGCACCTTAACCACTAAGCCCCATTGAGTTTTTTGTTTTGTTTTGTTTTTGAGGTAGAGTCTCACTCTAGCTGAGGCTGACCTGGAATTCACTATGTAGTCTCAGGGTGGCCTCAGACTCACAGCAATCCTGTTACCTCTGCCTCCCAAGTGCTGGGATTAAAGGCATGTGCCACCATGCCCAGCTTCCATAAATATTTTTTAAGGTTTTGGAGAGACTTTTTAGGGACCCAGAAGGCACTCTGTGGCTCAGCATTTGTGTCATCTACTGCAACGTGTCGGGACCGTGCTGACCGTGTGGCTTCCCTTGGAAATAGCCCTCTGTTGAGACTCTCCTCTTGCAGACGGTACACTGATTTGGAGACCAATCTCTGGGTCTCCATGACCTCCCTGACCAAGAGTACAGGTGGCTTCCCAGAATTGTTAAGACCCTTGAGAAGTGTCCCATCATCTCCTGGGCTTCTTTGACCTCAGAGCAGGGACCAAAATATTGGTTGTTGGACTGGACAGATTGCTTAGTGGTTAAGGCACCTGCCTGCAAAGCCTAAGAACACTTGTGCAAATCTCCAGGTCCCACATTATAGCCAGACGCAGCGATGCAAGCACGCAATGCCGCACATGCCCACAAGGGGGCGCACACATCTGGAATTCGTTCACAGTGGCTGAGAGGCTCTGACACACCCATTCTCTCTCTCTGTCTCTTCCTCTCTCTCTCTCTCAAATTAAATATATATATATATATGTGTGTGTGTGTGTGTGTGTGTGTGTGTGTGTGTGTGTGTATATGTATATATATACACATAATAGATTAATAGATAGATAGTCCTTTTTTTTATTTATTTATTTTTTTTTTTGGTTTTTCGAGGTAGGGTCTCACTCTGGCCCAGGCTGACCTGGAATTAACTATGTAGTCTCAGGGTGGCCTTGAACTCACAGCAATCCTCCTACCTCTGCCTCCCAAGTGCTGGGATTAAAGGCGTGCGCCACCACGCCCGGCTTAGATAGTCCTTTTTAGTTGTGATGTCTCTAACTGCCTGTGGCTGCATAGGCAGACTGTTTTTAGTTTACCTAAAGGAATATTCGAGCCTTCTTTAAAAAGAAAAAGAATAGTTAAACTAAAAATACTCCTTTGAAAAAAATACTCCTTTGGTTACTCTTTCCTTTTTTACATATGTGTATGGGTTTTCATATATGTATGTATACTGGTGCACATGTGTGGCACATGTGTGGATGGAAGCCAGAGGTTGCTGACGAGTGCCTTCCTCAATCACTCTCCACCTTCTTTTTTTTTATTTATTTATTTATTTATTTATTTATTTATTTATTTATTTCAGACAGGAAGAAGGGGAGAGAGAGTGAGATTGGGCACACCAGAGCCTCCAGCCACTGCAAATGAATTCCAGATACCACTATGTGTGTCTGGCTTATGTGAGACCTGGAGAATCGAACCTGGGTCCTTAGGTGTCACAGGCAAGCACCTTAACCACTAAGCCATCTCTCTTGCCTTTTGTTTTCTTTTGTTTTCTTTTGTTTTCTTTTGTTTTGGCTTTTGGAGGTAAGGTCTCACTCTAGCCCAGGCTGACCTGGAATTCACTATGTAGTCTCAGGATAGCCTCAAATTCATGGGTATCCTCCTACCTCTGCCTCCCGAGTGCTGGGGTTAAAGCTGCCTTGTTTTGGGAGACAGGGTCTCACACTGAACCTGGAGCTCACCAATGTAGTTAGATTAGCTAACCAGCAAATCCCATCTTCACCTCCCAGCACTCGACTTGCAGGTGTGTGCCACTGCTCCTGACTTCTGTGTGAGTTCTGGGGATTCAAACTGAGGTCCCCAGGCTTGCCTGGCAAGCACCTTTCCAACTGAGCCATCTCTTCAGCCTCAGCCTTTGGGTGTTCTACTTCATAAGAGAATAGAAGTGCACACACATGAGGGTCTCTAATTTCATCTTCATTTCTCTCACTTCAACATAATCACCAAAAAGAAAGTAATATAGAGACTGTCGGGAAATAACTTCCCCTTGCAGATATTCCCCTTGCTTGAAGGACATGTGTTGAAGAAGAGGCCTCAGAAGATTGTGAAAATTGATTTCAGAAGATAGGCCCTTCATTTCAAAGGTTTATCTGATGTGTATCAGGAGTTCTGAAATACTCCAGCCTCCAGCTTTCTCCTTTCAGCCCTCCCTTTACCCTTTCCTCATATTCTGAGCCTCAGCGGTAGCCCTGGTGCCACTAATAATGCTCTGGAGAGGTCCAAACCACATGGTGAAGGAACACAGCCTGACGCAGCATAGGCTGGGGATGGGAGAAGGCAGGGTCGCTGTGGTCCACCGCTGGCTCTACAACTGACAATCTTCAGTTTGGAACCAATGAAAAGGGAGACCAATGTCATTCTTCAGGATATCAGAAAAGGCCTCCTAAGGAGGTCACATTTAAGCTGCAGCCAATCTGGTAAAGAGTAATGCCTGAGAAGCACATGGACATGCGTTCCAGGGGAAACAGCCAAGACATCCAACGTCTGAGGATGTTCCAAAAACAGATGGAAAAGCCGCAGCAATCTATAACATACTGCTCCAAAACAACGGACGGGTCGTTTTTGCAGAACACACATCACAATAAGTCATTAAAAAATAAGTTAATGGGCTGGAGAGATGGTTTAGTGGCTAAGGCGCTTGCCTACAAAGCCTAAGGACCCAGGTTTGAAGCCCCAGGACCCACGTAAGCCAGATACACAGGGTGGTGCATGCATCTGGAGTTTGTTTGCAGTGGCTGGAAGCCCTAGCACGCCCAATCTCCTCCCACTTCTTTGGAATTAAATAAATAGACAAAATTTTTTTTTTTTTTTTTTTTTTTTTTTTTTTTTTTTTGGTTTTGCGAGGTAGGGTCTCACTCTGGTCCAGGCTGACCTGGAATTAACTATGTAGTCTCAGGGTGGCCTCGAACTCTCGGCGATCCTCCTACCTCTGCCTCCCGAGTGCTGGGATTAAAGGCGTGCGCCACCATGCCCGGCAGACAAAATATTTTTAATGTGCATTTTTAATGTGATTTTCTTTTTTAAAAAAATTATTTATTTATATTTATCTATTTATTTGTAAGCAGAGAGAAGACACACAATGAGAATGAGAATGGGTGAGCCAGGGTCTCCGCCCACTATAAATGAACTCCAGATGCATTCACTGCCTTGTGTATCTGGCTTACATGTGTCCTGGAGGATCGAACCTGGGTTCTTAGGTTTTGCAGGCAAGCACCTTAATTGCTAAGCCATCTCTCTAGCCCCCAAAATATTTCTTTAAATAAGTTCATGGGGATAGAGAGATGGCTTAGTGGTTAAGCACTTGCCTGTGAAGCCTAAGGACCCCGGTTCAAGGCTCAATTTCCCAGTACCCATGTAAGCCAGATGCACAGGATGGCACATGCATCTGGAGTTTGTTTGTGGCTGGAGGTCCTGGTGTGCCTATTCTCTCTCTCTCTCTCTCTCTCTCTCTCTCTCTCTCTCTCTCTCTCTCTCTCACCACTCTCAAATAAATAAAAATAAAATAAATAAGTTCATGCCTATAATCCCAGCACTCAGGAGACTAAGGCAGGAGGATTACAAGTTCCAGGTCAGCCTTGGCTACATAGTAAAACCTGGTTTCAGAAAATGAGGTCGAGATGGAAATGGATACATGATAATAGACTAGATAGATAGATAGACAGACGACAGACAGATAGATGAGCGAAGGAGAAGAGAGACTAGAGTGGATAATTATTTGTGGAGTACAACATTCTATGAGAGGCAGACAGAAGAGTGGTGACTAGGTTAGAGAAGCTTCTTTTTTCAGATGGCG
This sequence comes from Orientallactaga sibirica, assembly GCA_036365145.1. Taxonomy (NCBI): domain Eukaryota; kingdom Metazoa; phylum Chordata; class Mammalia; order Rodentia; family Dipodidae; genus Orientallactaga; species Orientallactaga sibirica. The sequence continues at coordinate 3,423,700 of JAEOAD010001846.1, forward strand.
ATGACCACTGGGATGACCCAAAAGGCAACATAGTGCTGAGAAGAAGGGATGGAGGAGTGCCCAGCACTGAAACATTCCTGTCACACCCTCCAAGGCTCAGGGCCCATTGCGGAAGAGGGGGGCAAATAGAATGGAAGAGCCAAAGGAAGGGTACGACTCCTTACAATGCAACTGTCCAGACAGAAATTGGCCTCGATATCCATGACCTCGCAGTGCCTAGCAATACCTTCGCAAGACCCTCATAATAGAAGAAAAAATGGTGTCATCAAATTAAAAGAGAGACTAATGGAGAGAGGGAGGGGATATGATAGAGATTGGAGTTCTATAGGGGAATGAGGGGAGGGGAGGGAAATATCATGCATTTTTTGTATGTAAGTATAAAAGTTGTCAATAAAAAAAAAAAGTGGTGATGAGTCCAGAGGACTCATGGTCCTCGGCTTACACTGAGTTTCTCTGAATCAGCCTTTGAGCAAAGACTTGCATGCAAGCACTTTATTCTGAAGGAAAGTGAGACCGACAGGGGAGAAGGCAGCCCTGGGTGTGAGCCATTCACCACTGCAGGCTCTGGGGCTGAGCCCCACAGGGAGGCTCTGGGGCTGAACGGAAGACACTCACATCAGCATCCTACCATATCAAGATGGTTACATACCCAACCACTAAGTCTTGTCTAACACTGGCTGGGGACCTCTTCATGGGGCATTAAAGTCACCCAGGGACATTCTGCCTGCTCTGGCTAGAAGCCAAAAGACCTCAGATGGTGAATTGTAGGTGATTACAGTGGAAAAGTGTCCCAAATATTCAGGTCCAATGAGTCCCAAAGGGGACAGAGGCAGAACAGGAATGGTTCTCGCAACTACCTTGGTTCTATTCTAAGGGGGATAGGAAGCCACCGGACGATGTTAGAGCCAGGTATCAACGCTTTCCCACTGACACCGTAATGCAAGATGATCTTTTTTATTTTTAGTTATTTATTTATTTTTGGTTTTTCGAGGTAGGGTCTCGCTCTAGCCCAGGCTGACCTGGAATTCACTATGTAGTCTCAGGGTGGCCTCGAACTCACAGTGCTCCTCCTACCTCTGCCTCCTGAGTGCTGGGATTAAAGGCGTGCACCACCATGTCCAGCTAAATTTTTTATTGATAGCAGCATTCATTGATATACACAATATAATCTGAACATAATTCCTTCCTACCACCCTTCTTTGCCCCCCTTTCCATCCTCCCTCTGACAAACCCTCTTCTCCCAGCTAGTCCCTCTGTAAATGATCACTTTGGCTACTGTGCAGATAATGGCTGGAAGAAGGGTGGCAGCATGGCGACACAAGAGTGGAGGTGTCATTCACCTGAAAGCTCCATGTAGTTCAAGGCTCCGTAGTTTCCAGGATCTGCCTTACTCTAGCTACCTTGAGCATCTCAGAGCTCGTCTGCTCCCAAAGCCTCCCTCCCTGCTCTCCCATGGGGCTTAATCTCACCTGGCACCATTTTGACTTTGGTAATTACAGAAGGACGTGTCGCCTTGGATTTTTCCTCATTGCACTGTCTCATGTTGCATCATCTGTACAAAGATTAGGAGTCACCTTGCCACACAGCAGCAGTCTACATCCATTGGCAAGGGAAGGACATGGGGAAATGAATAGATCTTGAACAGGCAAGTATTAAGCCAGATGCACTGAGTCCGATTCTCGACTCTTCACTCAATTCCTATGTGACTTGTGACAAATTACTTAAGGTTGCCAAGGCTATAAAATGGGGACAAGATTCCTCTTATAGTGTTTAGAACAACAAATTAAATTAATAATCAGATAAATTAAAGGCAAAGCACAGGTTTCTGATATGTACTATCTATCAATGAGTAGGCGTGTACTATATCTGTTGATACTGATATGCAATAAACATCCAAGTGTGCCCCTACCACAAAGTAGTCCCTGATTAAAGTAAGAAGTTAAAACAAAATAATGCTAAAACACATCCTACATATCACCCCACTTTGTTTACACTGATAATCTGCCTGTTTTGAAAGCATTCAAGCCAAGGTTTTCTCCCATTATTCTGAAAAAGTGGGTATGGGCTGCATACTCTGTGCTCTGACCATCTAAGAAATCACTTGACTTATTGTCTGAGCATGTTAGAAATGGCAGCAAGAAGAACGCCAAGCAAAATTAAAAGAATATTAAGAAATGCCTGATACTCCTATGCCAAAATCAAAGAGGAACGTTTTGATCTTATTTTAAAACTGCCATATTAGAAAATAGTGCGGGGGGGGGGGAATGAACTGGACAGATGGCTTATATTTATTTAAGGACACTTGCCAGCAAAGCCAAAGGACCTCAGTTCAATTCCCCACGACCCATGTAAGCCAGATGCACAAGGTGGTGCATGCATCTGCAGTTTGCCCATTCATAGTCTCCTCTCTCTCTCTCTCTCTCTTTCTCTCACTCTCTCTCTCTCTCTCTCAGGTTCTGGAAAGGCCGGGCGTGGTGACACACATCTTTAATCCCAGTACTCAGGAGACAGAGGTAGGAAGATCAATATGAATCCAAGGCTAGCCTAGAACTACAGAGTGAGTTCCAGGTCAGGCTGGGCTAGAGTGAGACCCTACCTTGAAAAAGAAAAAACGTTATGATGAAATATAAATGAATACAATGTCAAGGGCAGGGTCCCACTTATTCTTGTCCACTTGGGAGGAAGAGGTAGGAGGACTGCCATGAGTTCAAGGCCAGACTGAGACTACATAGTGAATTCCATGTCAGCCTGGGCTAAAGCAAGTCCCTATCTCAAACACACACACACACACACACACACACAAAACACTAACTTTACCAACCATGAATGCCTTAGCAAAATGATAAACCAGAATCTGTTCAGGATTTGTTTTTTACTTCACGCCCATTCCCTGGTGGCCATAATTTCAAGGAGACTACACTCCACAATCTTGACTTAGTTAAATAAAAGTGGAAAACTACAATACTGACCCAAGTATGACTACCCTTTTTAACAGGTATTGAATTGGGAGAAAAGACTCCTTTTTTCCCTGCCATATCCTGTGATTACCAGTCTTGTGACCGTGTTGAGGTGAGGCACTTTCATGACAAATCAAGACTGTCAAACTTGGGGTCACGAGACTGAATCTCTGAGCCTCATCTGTGTCACTGCCTTATAATCAGACATCTTCAGACTGAACTATCCTGTGTTGCTGGGTATGCTAAGACACCCTCTCAAAAAAAGGAGGTTGGGCTGGAGAGATGGCTTAGCAGTTAAGGTGCTTGCCTACAAAGCCTAAGGACCCAGATTCAATTCCCCAGGACCCACATAAGCCAGATGCACAAGGTGGCACATGTATCTGGAGTTCGTTTGCAGTGCTGCCCTAGTGCGTGCATCCACTCTCTCTCTCTTCCTCTTTCAAATAAATAAATATTTTTTTAAAAAAAAAAAAAGGAGGAATTTTTTTTTTCTTTTTTGGCTTTTTGAGGTAGGGTCTCACTCTAGCAAGAATTTTTTTTTTCTTTTTTGGCTTTTTGAAATAGGGTCTCACTCTAGCCTAGACTGACCTAGAATTCACTCTATAGTCCCAGGGTGGCCTCAAACTCACAGTGATCCTACCTCTGCCTCCCAAGCGCTGGGATTAAAGGCGTGCACCATCACGCCCAGCCAGAGCAGGAATTTGTAATGACACTTTCTCGGATTTTCAAAGCCTCTGTGAAGTTGCTACAATATATAAATGAGAAGTTAGTCATGGGATACAACCTCCTGCCCCTGCTAGGGAAAAATAAATGAACAGAAAAGCTCCTCTTCTCTGAATTCTAACTATCCAAATCTCACATCATATATACCCAGCTTTCAAAGTAGTTGTCCACATTGTTTCAATACTTGTCAACTCTGTCAGCATCGTTCTGAACATCTAATGAGTTCAGCACCCCTTAAGGTTTGTGTGTCTGAGCTCAACACCTCCCTTAGGGCTCTTTTTTTCTCCACATGTGTTCTGTCTCTGCACACTCCAACTCTATGGCTCTTTTGGATTGTATTTGACCAGTTCTTCTATAAACTCCACATTCAAGGATACCCATGATGGTCTCTGGCCAATTTTACAGGGGGAAAAAAAAAAGAGTCCTTTGAAGTGCAGAGGGATGGTCAACTTTAGGAAATTCCCTGTTCTCTTTTATCAGCAAATTCGCAGACAGGAACAATACAGACATTCCACCAAGATATGACTCAGCCAAGATGTCCACACTAGAGGCGGCCAAAATGCCTGAGCCTGATGTCGCATAGGTCTTGTGCTCCTACCGCTGTGAAGTGGTGCAGGGTGAGTGTGTCAGAACATTTTTACCATGAGTGTTTTAAGCTGTGGGTTTCATTATGGCACTTCCATACACACTTTTGGTCTTATTTGTCCCCCTCCTTCACTGCCATCTCCAACCCACCCTCCTCTTGCGAGTCTCCTTCTCCCCACTTCTACTTTCATATCACACAAATTCCATTACCCTCTCTTTCCCCTTAAGATCTCTTCTTCCACTGTTTTGACTTCCTTCACACACACACACACACTCCCCCCCCCTCTCTCTCTCTCAAATCTAGGTTCTGCATATGAGAACAAACATGTGCTATTTGAACTTGTACAACCAGAGTGTTAGGTTCAGGTAGGTGTGGTGGATCACATCTTTAATCCTAAGACTCAGGAGGCTGAGGTTGGAGGATCGTTGCAAGTTCAAGGCCAGCCTGGGCTGCAGAGTGAGTTCCCAAGTTAGCCTGGACTAGACTGACACACTGCCTCCAAAAATAGCTTTAAAAAATTAAAATCAGAAATAAGGCCGGGCGTGGTGGCGCATGCCTTTAATCCCAGCACTGGAGAGGCAGAGGTAAGAGGATCACCATAAGATCGAGGCCACCCTGAAAATTCAGAGTGAATTCCAGGTCAGCCTGGGCTAGAGTGAGACCCTACCTCAAAAAACAAAAAACAAAAAAAAAAGCTAACTCCCACACCACTCTTCCCTGAGATCAAAAAGAGTCAGAGAGGGCTAGAGAGATGGCTTAATGAATAAGAAACTTGCTTGCATAGCAAAAGGATCCAGGTTCAATCCCTCAGGACCCATGTAAGCCAGATGCACAAAGTGATGCATGTGCCTGGAGATTTTTCACAGTGGCTAGAGTCCCTGGTGTGTGCCCATTCTCTCTCTCTCTCTCTGCCCCCCTCAGATAAATAAATAAATAATAAAATATTTTTTTAAAAAGAAGAATCAGAGAGGGGCAGGAGAAATGGCTCAGTGGTTAAGGTGCTTGCCTGTAAAGCCTAACAAGCCAGGTTCGATTCCCCAGTATCCACATAAAGCCAGATATGATGCATGCGTCTAGAGTTCATTTGCAGCAGCTGGAGGCCCTGGCATGCCCATTCTATCTATCTATCTATCTATCTATCTATCTATCTATCTATCTCTATTTCTATGTCTCTATCTTTCTGTCTCTCTCACTTATTGCAAATAAATAAAATATTTTAAAGTTATTTTATTATTGACAACTTCCATAATTATAGACAATAAACCATGACAATTCCCTCCCACCCCCCCTTTCCCCTTCACAACTCCACTCTCCATCATATCCCCTCCCCCTCTCCATCAATCTCTCCTTTATTTTGATGTCATCATCTTTTCCCTTTATTATGATGGTCTTCTTTCTGTAGGTAGTGCCAGGCACTGTTTGGTCATGGATATCCAGGTCATTTTGTGTCTGGAAGAGAGTAAGCAGTCCTACCCTTCCTTTGGCTCTTACATTCTTTCCGCCACCTCTTCTGCAATGGACCCTAAGCCTTGTGTGTGATCGAGATATTTCAGTGCTGAGCACTCCTCTGTCCCTTCTTCTCAGCATCATGGTGCCTTCTGAGTCATCCCAAGGTCACCACTATCTGAAAAGAGAAGCTTCTCTAACCAAAAGTGAGAATAGAATTAATATATGGATAGGAACATTAAGAGAAGTGCTTACTGGGCATTTTGGGAAGCATAATATATGCATTAAGCCAGACTCCAGCAGGCATTATAGCCCTAGGACTCATGACTTCCCCCATTCCAGGTTTTCAGTATTAGGCATATATTCCCTCCTGTGGAGTGGGCCTACAGTCCAATTAGAGAGTAACTGGTTTCTCCAATAACAGACATGCCACTATTGCACCCACTGGCTCATCTCGCCTGGCCAAACTTAAGGCTTGCAGTGTCCACTGTTGTTTATCTCCACTGGTGACTTCTCTCTCTCCCATGGAGCTGCATGAAGTGTAGTTTTCCAGCTTTCTGTCAGCTGGTCTACAGAGAAGAGGGTTTCAGCTCCAGCAAGATTTCTCAGTGACCTTGCAGCCCAAACATGTGGAGTCTTCAGCAGTAGGGCCTTACCATCTATTCCTGGTGGGAAACCAAGAGCTTTGGCAATGGCCTGTAATGTTCAGGGACCTCCCTGGCCAACAACTCATTGGAAGGTATCCCATCTCTGGCACTGAAAATTCTCTAGCAACAACCTATGGCTTCTGGGTGCACTGTTGTCCAGAAAAGCAGGTTTCCATATAACTAATTCATACCCGCTTAGATTTTAATGAACTCCCCCCCACACCCTTCCTTTACTTAATCTCTTCCCCTGACCTGGCTTAGGTAAAATATTTTTTTAATATTTTATTTATTTATTTATTTGAGAGAGAGAGAGAGAGAGAGAGAGAGCAAGAGAAAGAGGCAGATAGAGAGAAAGAGAGAATGGGCACACCAGGGCCTCCAGCCACTGCAAACGAACTCCAGACACATGTGCCCCCTTGTACATCTGGCTTACATGGGTCCTGGGGAATGAAACCAAGGTCCTTAGGCTTCACAAGCAAATGCATTAACCACTAAGCCATTTCCCCAGGCCTAGGTAAAATATTTTAAAATAAAAAAAGAAAAGTCAGAGGCATGGGCTGAAGAGATGCCTCGGTGATTAAAGCTCTTGCCACATAAGGGTGAGGACCAGAGGCTGGACGACCAGCACCCATGTGAATGCCAGGCAGACATGGCAGCTCACATACAATCCCCACACTCAGGACGCAGAGATGGGGTACCCGGGGCAAGTTGTCAAGCTAGACTGACTGAGTGAGCAAGCTCTGTGTTCAAATGAGAGACCCCGCATCTGTCAGTGAAGCGGGCCGTGACGGAGGAAGACACCCACAACAGCAACCTCTGGCGTCCACGCATGTGTGCACACACACACATGTATAAGTACACCCACATACACATGTACACCTAGAGCACACATACTTATACACGCAAAAAAAAGAGAGAGAGAGAGAGAAAGAGAGAAAGAAGATGGGCGTGGTGGTGCACACCTTTGATCCCAGAATTTGGGAGGCAGAGGTAGGAGGATCACTGTGTGTTCCAGGTCAGCCTGAGACTACAAAGTGAATTCCAGGTCAGCCTGTGCTAGAGCAAGACCCTACCTTGAAAAAAAACAAAGGGGCATGGAATGTAGACTCATTTTATTTCCTCCTTAAATTCATGTTGAATTAACATTGCCTGAGTTATGAGAGCTCTGTGGTCATTCTTGTCATAAGACCTGTGCTACAGCTATTGTCATTCTGGTTTTAGAAGTCTGACGCCTGATTGTCATTGTAATTTTTAATATTTTGTTTACTTATTATTTATTTATTTAAAAGAGAGAGAGAGTGCGCACATGGGCATGCCTGGGCACTAGCCACCTCAAACAAATTGCAGATGCATGAGCCACCTTGTGCATGTGGGTTCATGTGGGTACTGGGGAGTCAAACAGGGTCCTTTGGGTTCTCAGGCAAGCGCCTTAACCGCTAAGCCATTTCTCCAGCCCAGTTTGCTTCTCTTGAAAATTACAATGACAGGGCTGGAGAGATGACTTAGCGGTTAAGGCGCTTGCCTGTGAAGCCTAAGGATCCATGTTTGATTCTCCAGGACTCACATAAGCCAGATGCACAAGGGGGCGCATTCATCGATAGTTTGTTTACAGTGGCTGGAGGCCCTGGAGAGCCCATTCTCTCCCCCCCCCTCTTTCTCTCTCTCTCCCTCTGCCTATTTTTGTATCTCTCTCTCAAATAAATAAATTTAAATTTAAAAAACCCTCTTCACATGCACATCTGGTTAAATGGATAAGACATGCCACTTCCTTTCACTGCACCTCAGCTCTGCCAACTGTGGAATCAAAGACCAAAATAGTTGCCACCTACCTGCCAACTTGTTCCAGAGGAAGAGCTAAGAGCTGTTGGGTATTATATAAGAAGGCGCTTTTCTTACAGCCCCTGGCTTGCTGACTAGTGTGAAAGCATCCAAAATCTTCTAGAAGGCCCGGCTCACCTTTGCCCTCAGGCACCTACTCACAAGTTCATCTGCCTACTGACCTCTTCCCTACCTCTGGTCCTGTTCTTGACAGACTGGGGACTTAAAGTTCTTTGCAAAAGTGCTCCTCAGATGATGTGTGTATTTCTGAAACTCCACTTGTTCCTATGGAGTGACTGATGAGAATTTATCTGACAGCTCGGTTGGACACGTTTTTAGGCATTCTTGCCATGCCGCCCTCAATCTGTACCTCGTAGGCCCCGAAGGGATATGCCCAAGGCTTTGCCCGCTGAGAAAGTGGCACGAGGCATGTCACATATACTTTGTAAGCTTAGGAGGGATCCAGTCAAGAGCCCCTTCTTCTCAGAATTAAGTAAGACTCTGCTGCCAATGACAGAGCCTTCCAGAAAATACATAAATGTTCTGGAGACACAGTGAGCAAATAAAAGATTGCTTCCTTTTCGATTCCTTTTCTTGGCTTTGCTTGTGGATCAGACATCCAGCCTTCCTCCCCCCCATCCCCATTCTCTCCTTGCAGGTGTTTGTTTATTAATGGAAAAGAGTGACACCCTACAAGCTGCACCCTTGCTCTGAAGTTTCTGATTATAATGGGAACAGTCCAGTCGCCAGGGGGTGAAGTGTCACTGTGGTTCTCTAATGATCAAGGACAGCCTGCCTGGGAGAGAGAGAGAGAGGAAGAGAGAGAGGGCAGCCAGGGTCTCGACTGTCACCACATGCCTTCTTCAGCCGCTGCTCTCTCTGCCCTGCCAATGGCTAATTGATTTGTGAAAATGCTCCAAGGTGGCTTGAGTGGGAAAGACACTTTGTATAACAGATCCTCAGAGGAACCAAAAACAAAAAGAAAGAAAAGAAAAATAAAAGAAATACATCCTATGCTCAAATTCCCCTGTGTAACACTTTCCTCCATTCGATTCCCAGTTAGCTAAATCTTCAACACTTATTAAAAAAAAAAAAAAAAAAAAACTAAGTAGAGGAAAAGTATTTGATGCCCAGTTCCTGCCACATGATGAAATTGGCACATGAAGAAAAGAGACCAAAATTGATGGTAAAAATGAGGAACGGGGCATAAGGCATAAAGGAAAGAAAGTGGCTCCGTGGCCCTGGAAGCCACCAACAAGTTTGACCGGTGACCAGACAAGAGCCTGCCTTACAGAAAGCCAGAATTCTCAGAATCTTACAGTCCAAGCTCCTGACAACTTCATTTAAAACAAGTAAGTTAGCCAGGCATGGTGGCACACGCCTTTCATCTCAGAACTCGGGAGGCAGAAGTAGGAGGTTTACTATGAGTTCAAGGCCAGCCTGAGTCCTCATAGTGAATTCCAGGTCAGCCTGGGCTAGAGTGAGACCTGAAGGGACAAAGACAAACTGACAAACTTGATCAGTGTTTGACGAATGTGACTCCATTTTGTGGACTCAGCCATTTGGTGGTGCTTAACCCCTCGCCCAGCCCCAATTCCAAGAAAAACCACAAAAACTTTCCCTTGAGCTGGAGAGCAAACAGGCTGGAGAGCTCCTGCCTCCTGATTTAAAAAAATACAACCTTGAAGTTTGTTGGTGTCCTGACACTGCAAATAACACGGGGGGCTTCCACCAATCATGCTAAGGGTCACTCTGTTCTCCCTAGGTAAAATGTCCTGACAGCTATTTGTGGTTTTTCCCTTTAAAAACCCTGCTCCCCTACCCTTTGGGGGAACAGTTCAGTTTCCAATACTGGCTGCTTTCCTAATCGATCAGAATTGATTGGTTTCCCATGGCTTTAATAAAATCTTCATAAGCTTGAGCTCAAACCTCCACCTCTGTCTCCATTACTGCACAACTCGAACCCTAACAGACCCTAACTCAAAAAACCAAAAAGAGGGCTGGAGAAGATGGCTTAGCAATTAAGGCATTTGCCTAAAAAGCCAAAGTACCCTGGTTCAATTCCCCAGGACCTACATAAACCAGATGCACAAGGAGGCGCATGCATCTGAGTTCGTTTGCAGTGGCTGGAGGCCCTGGCATGCCCATTCTTTCTCTCTCTCTCTGTCTCCCTTTCTCAAGTAAATAACAAAATAACAATATAAAAATAAATTTAAGCAACATTTTTTTTAAAGGCTCAATCATTCTTTACTCAGTGCCTTTTTTATCTTGTACCTGAAATGTATCAGGCTCATGAGGAGAATTATTCGGGGGTGGGGGAATGGGGTTCTAGATAAAACCTAGGACCTCACACATGCTAGGCAAGCACTCTACCACTGACCTATATCCCTCGCTCTCTCTCTCTTTTTTTTTTTTTTTTTTTGTCTTTTTCATTTTTCTTTTTTGGTTTTTCAAGGTAGGGTCTCACTCTAGCCCAAAGTCACCTTGAATTCACTCTGTAGTTTCAGAGTGGCCTTGAACTCACAGCAATTCTGTTACCTCTGCCTCCCTAGTGCTGGGATTAAAGGCATGTGCCACCACACCTGGCTTTTATTTTTTTTATTTATTTATTTATTTATTTTTCCTTTTTGAGACAAGATCTCTCTCTGTAGCCCAGGCTGGTCTGGAACTTCCTATATAGCCCAGGCTGATCTCAAATTCATGAGCCTCCTCCTACTTCAACCTCCCAAGTGCCATGACAAGCATGCATGACCTTGTCTGGTTTATATTTTTTTCACACATGTGTGTGCAATATATGTGCTGTATTGGTGCATATGTGGTATATGCACGTGTGTGTGCAGGTGTGCACACTGTGTGAGGAAGACATTGGATCTCCTCCTCTATCACTGTTTTGCCTTACCTCCCAGGATTCGCTCACTGAACCTGGAGCTCACCACACGATCAGCCCCAGCAACACTCCTATCTGTGTCCTCCCCATAAATCTGGGGCTACAGGTAGTGCCAGGCTTTTGGGGTGAGTAATGGAAATCACACTCAGGTCCCCATGCTTGTGCAGCAAGCATTCTTACACATGGAGCCATCTCCACAGACCCTGGTTTACTTTTATTTATTTATATTTGGTTTTTCGAGGTAGGGTTTTACTCTAGCCCAGGCTGTCCTGGAATTCACTATGTAGTCTCAAGGTGGCCGCGAACTCATGGTGATCCTCCTACCTCTGCCTCCTGAGTGCTGGGATTAAAGGCGTGCATCACTACCCCTGGCTTTGGTTTATTTTTTTAGCCCTCGATAATTTTTATTTTCCTGCAGAAACAACCAGCTCATTACTTTGGACAGTATGTCATAATGGTGTGTAGGGAGGAGATAAAGAATTCTACATTTTAGGGCTGGAGAGATGGCTTAGTGGTTAAGGCGCCTGCCTCCTAAGCCTAAGAACACTGGTTCCAATCTCCAGGTCCCACGTTTAGCCAGATGCAGTGACGCAAGGGCGCAATGCCACACTTGACCACAAGGGGGCGCACACATCTGGATTTCGTTCGAAGCAGCTGAGAGGCTGCTGGCGTGCCTATCTCTATCTGTCTCCCTCTCCCTCTTTCTCTGTCTCTCTGTGTCTCTCTCCAAAAAAAAAAAGTTTAAACAAAAAAAGAATTCTACATTTTAGGGACTGGAGAGATGGTTTAGCAGCTAAGCACCTGGCTGTGAAGCATAAGGACCCCATTTTGAGGCTCAATTCCCCAGTATCCACGTAAGCCAGATACACATGGTGGTGCATGCATCTGGAGTTCGTTTGCAGTGGCTAGAGGCCCTGGCGTACCCATTCACTCTCTCTGTCTCTAACAAATAAATAAAATTAAAAAATTAAAATTAAAAATAAAAAGAATTCTACATTTTAGCCAGGCGTGGTGGTGCACGTCTTTAATGCCAGCACTTGGGAGGCAGAGATAGGATCACCGTGAGTTCAAGGCCACCCTGAGACTACATAGTAAATTCCAGGTCAGCCTGAGCTCGACTGAGACCTTGCCTTGAAAGAACAAAACAAAACAAAAAGTGGAATTCTACATTTCACTTTTCTTCACAGCTCTGAGTTGCGTGGGACAAGGACAGTGGAGAGTGTACTGGAGCGCTAAACCATTTTCAAACTCCTAAAGCATTTGGTTGCTTTAGCAACTCTAATTCCATTGGCTTATACAACATAGAACAAGACATGGCTTTCCAGAACCATCCACATCCAGAGCCCGGTAAGTGCATTCTTAATTAGGACACACCCTAAAACACCCTCCCAAACTGCAGAGATTGTGAGCACAATTGGGTTTGGTTTCGTTTTTTGTCATTGTTGTTTGGGTTTTTTGAGGTAGGGTCTCACTCTAGCCCAGGCTGACCTGGAAATTACTATATAGTCTCAGGCTGACCTGAAACTCAAAGTGATCCTCCTTCCTCTGCCTCCTGAGTGCTGGGACTAAAGGCGTTCGCCAGCACGCCCGGCTGTATGATTGTTTTAGAGACAAGGTCTCACTGTGTTGCCCCGATTCTTGAGCTCCACCCATTCTGCTTAGTCTCCCAAACAACAGGTTACAGGTGTGCATCACCACATCCTGCTTAAAAAATGAATTTTAATATCTGTTATGCTCCTACCCAGCACAGGCCTCATTCAGCTGCCAAAAGTGGTAGGCAGGGCTCAATCAGACACAAATCAAAATAGCATGCTTTTAATTAAAAATTCAGTATAGCATGGTAGCATGCACCTTTAATCCCAGCACTTAGGAGGCCAATGTAGAAGGCCATCTTGTGACTACACAATGTATTCCATGTCAGCCTGGGCTAGAGGGAGATCCTACCTCGAAAAACCAAAACAAAAACAAAAATCAGTATAATTGCCATTGTTACTATTCTATAAAATGGAGAGACAATTCTTTCTTATACAGTTCAACAAGTTTCAGATCTATTCTTCTTTACTGTATACATCAACTAATGAAATTATAATTTTTTTGTGAGGGGAGGTGAGCTTTGAGGTAGGGTCTCACTGTAGCCCAGGTTGACCTGGAATTCACTATGTAGTCTCAGGCTGGCCTCAAACTCACGGTGATCCTCCTACCTCTGTCTCCCAAGTGCTGGGATTAAAGTCATATGCCACTATGCCCAGCTCAATTATAATTTAATGTTCCATTTGTGTAGCCCTTCTTAATACATTTTATACCTTGTAAGAGAAGTTTCTTGGGCTGGAGAGATTACTCAGTGATTTAGGCACTTGCTTGCAAAGCCGAAAGGCCCAAGTTCAATTCCCCAATACCTATGGTATATGGAGTAGCACATGCATCTGGAGTTTATTTGCAGTGAGACATAGTGAGTTCCAGGTCAGTCTGGGCTAGAGTGATACTGTTCCTTGAGAAAAAATAAAATAAATAAAACAAAAAGAAAAAAAGAATTCAAAGTTTAAAACGGTGTTCTGGGGACTCGCTTGTTTTTAAGTACCTGGCATGGAGGCTATCTAGGTACACCCACATAGGTAGAAACATAATGAAATGGTGTTAGCTCCAAGTAGGGCTGAAAAGGTTCTGCTGCGGGTGGAGGCGGCAAGGATGTTAAGATGCAGATGGTTGACCAGGCTCAGCGCCCTTAACAATCACCATAGTAATTCCTTGCCTCACATTCCAGTGGTTCACCAGAGAACCCACATACACCCAGCCACTCGGAGATGTGCCCAGTGCCAAGAAAGTCAAGCAGCAGCCCACTGCCCACACTGCCTTCCATTAATTGGGTTCCAGCTGCATGGAGAGGTAACTTTGAGGAGGGTGGGAATGTCAGGAAGGGAGGGACAAGCCCAGCATGAACTGAAAGCCGATGATACAAGTCCCTGGCACATGTAGTCCTGAGAGGAAGAGCAAGACACAATTTCTTGCAGAAGGGCGACTATCAGAAAAAAGAAAGAAGAAATGAAAAAAAAGAAGAAAGAAAGAACATGGTTGCAATAAATCTGAACAAAAGACAACAAAAACAAATGTTGGACAATTCTCTGGGTTAATATTCAGCAAGGCTGAGCCACCTCACTGAATTGTTGTAAAGAATTGTCAAGGACACTGCAGACATTGAACTCACCCACAATAAGAACATTAATAATAAGGGGCCTTAGGAACGAACCCAACTCAATCACGACCAAAGGCATTGAGCAACACGCATGAGAAATAAAGAAAACAGATATGACGGCTTGGAGGTGGCCCAGGCAAACCAGAACCAAAATACTTTTTGTTCTAATTTTTTAAGAGAAGACAAGTTTACAGGGTATAAGACTATAAATAAATGCTGGCCAATGGGCTTTTGCTTTTCCCTGGAGACAGCTCCTTTGGAAATGACTTCCTGGACAGAGGGGTAAGGCTCCTGTCCTCTCTAGAGCACACAGGGCCAAGATGGAAAGGTTTCTTCCCTCTTAGTCTCCAACGATTTAGGGTTTGGAGGGAAAAAAAACCTCAGTGGAAGTGATCCAAAGCTGTAGTTCATTTCATTCTTTCATCTCCTGCCTTTGCCAAATGCCAACAATTACAAACAAATGTTTTCTTCGCAAATACTTCTCTGCGAACATTCTGCTCCTTCGGGTTGCTTGTATGTATGTGACTTGAGAAATGCTTTTCTAAATCCCCAAGGTGACAGGGTTTCCACGTAATGATAATGATTATTTAATGTCATCATCACAATGGGCTGCTTGGGCAAATGAAATGCTTGCTGGGTCTAAAGCATTCGCTCAAGTGAAGTAAATTGACTCTTTCCAGGGTACCAGATTTCCCGTTGGGGCCCTAAAGAAGGTAATTCATTACCCAAGCATTCTCCACCACCACCACTACCCCCAACAGTGTCGTCTACCAGCAAGTCCTACAGCTGCTTAAACTGTCGGGCTTCTCTGCCAACATGGGGAAGTCCAAAAGAGATAAAACTCTGCTGAAAAGATCCAGGCCCGGGAGATATTTTAGTCCTCTGAAGATAGTCTGGGAATATGATAAAAATCATCAACAAACCATGTGGATGAAACCCATCTCCTCAAAGCACTTTCCTCATGGAAGTCATCCCCTGGGATCCTGAGGTATACAAAGCAGGTATAATGCCAACACCTGGCCATCAGCACAGAGGGCATAGCAAGCCCATTGTGGGGCTGGAGATATGGCTTAGCAGTTAAGGTGCTTGCTTGCAAAGCCTAAGGACCCAAGTTCAACCCTCCAGATCCCACGTAAGACAGACGCACAGAGGTGAGTCAAGTGCAAGGTCAGATGAGCCCACTAGGTGGCACAAGTGCCTGAAGTTCAATTGCAGTGGCTGAGGCCCTGGCATACCAATTCTCTCTCTAGAAAGAAGAAGGGAGGGATGGAGGGAGAGAGGAGGGAGGGAGGGAGGGAGGGAGGGAGGGAGGGAGGGGAGGGAGGGAGGGAAGAAGGAAGGAAGGGAGGAAGGGCGCCCAGTGTGGAGGTAAACCTGAAAGACAGGCAAGGGAGAAGGTCCCACAGGAAGACAGAGAAGTCCTCAACACCAACAGCATCAAAAGCACTATGTAGGACTGCAGACATAGCTCAGTGGTAGAGGACATGCTTAGTATGTGCAGAGGCCTTAAGTTCAAGTCCTCTCAGGGGGAAATTGAGCTAGAACTAGGCGCCACGTGGAGTGATGATATACTGTTGGGCTCACAGAGACAGAAATGTGAAGAGGCTTGAGTATCTGACTGGGTAGATGATCTCCTGGGCTGGAGAAATGGCTTAGTGGTTAAGGTGCTTGCCTGCAAAGCCAAATGACCCAGGTTCAGTTCCAAGGACCTATGTAAGCCAGATGCACAAGGGGGTGCAAGCCTCTGGAGTTCATTTGCAGCAGCTGGAAGCTCTGGTGCACTCATTCTCTCTCTCTCTCTCTCTCTCTCTATCTATCTATCTATCTATCTGCCACTTTCCTCAAATAAATAAATAAAAATAAAATAAAACTTAGGCTGGGGGCTGAAGAGATGGCTTAGCAGCTAAGGCGCCTGCCTGCTAAGCCTAAGAATGCTGGTTCCAGTGTCCAGCGGTTCCAATCTCCAGGCAAGGGCACAATGCCACACTTGCCCACAAGGGGGCGCATGCATCTGGATTTCGTTCACAACAGCTGAGAGACTGCTGGCGCACCCATTTCTGTCTCCCTCTCCCTCTCTGTCTATCTCTCTCTGTCTCTCTCTCTCCAAAAATAAATAAAAAATAATTTAAAAAAAACTTAGGCTGGGCATGGTGGTACATGCCTTTAATCCCAGCATTTAGGAGGCAGAAGTAGGAGGAACACAGTGAGTTCAAGGCCACCCTGAGACTTCACAGTGAATTCCAGGTCAGCCTGGACTAGAACGAGACCCAGGTTTTGTGAGCAAGTGCATACAACTGCTGAGCCATCTCTGCAGACCCTGAATGGGAATCTTAACACAAATTCCACTTAATATTTTTAGTGGCATTTTTCTGGCTTATCTATCAGATGGGTTAACCCATGGTGCCTGTTTCTTGCTTTAACAGCAGTAAATAGGAGTCCCTAAGCCTAAGTGCTAAGGCCCTTGGGCATTCTGCAGGCTGGTTATAATATGCCAGGGCTCCTGGCTCTTCTGTAAGCTCTTGGCATCCAAGTGGTCTTTCACTTTGAATTTAAAGTCAACTAATGTCCACTTGCAATGGCCTGTGACAGCACAATGCTGTCAGATGGGTTGGTGGATGGGATAGAGATAAGGACAGAGCTAAGCTGGGATCTGGCTGCTGTAGTTTTAGACTTCAACCCTACCCTGTCCTCATTTGGCAATGGTGGCAGGTGTACGTATGTTTCTGTGTGTTTGCAAATTAAAAAAAAAAAAAAAAGATTCCCATTCAATAGCTAGAAAGAAGAAGGGATTCAGTGGAGTGTGGGTTCAAGAGGGAGAAAAGGAGGAAGGGGGAAAGGGATTATGATCATGGTATATTGTCTACATGTACAGAGATTGTCAATAAAACATTTTAAAAAAAAATTCTCACTGGGCCTGGTGGTGCATGCCTTTCATCCCAGCACTTGGGAGGCAGAGGTAGGAGGATCACCATGAGTTTGAGGCCATTCTGAGACTACAGAGTGAATTCCAGGTCAGTCTGGGCTAGAGTGAGACCCTACCTTGAAAAAAAAAAAAAGATAGATTATTAAAATGAAACGAAGATACCAGTTGCTCTTCAGTAGTATTATCTCTCTGTCGTCTCAGGATCTCCCATGATATTGCGATAAGGCACATGTCATGTTGGCCTCCAGTGAGAAGTGGAGGAGATGCTCTGAGAGCCCTGAAGCAAGGCTTAACTCTCTCTAGCTACCAGGACTGAGGGGTCCTTTTTTTTTTTTTTTTTTTTTTTGTTTTTTCGAGGTAGGGTCCCACTCTAGCCCAAGCTGACCTGGAATTCACTCTGTAGTCTCAGGGTGCCCTTGAACTCACAGCGATCCTCCTACGTCTGCCTCCCCTCTGGGCTTGAGTTTTCTCTTTTCTGCAGGATGTACAGGTTCTCTACACTGGAAATGGGGCCAGGGGCCTGGGGAGAGGCTGGTACAACCGAGGCATCCAAACATCTGCAGCCAAAGCCAGCCACCTTGGTTTCATTACACAGGATGGTTTTCAGGGCACACCCTCAGAACAGACTGTGGGAGAGCTACAGGTCACCGGGACAGGACAGGGGAACTCTCCAGGCAGGGAGAGCAGCCAGCTGGATTTCTCACCAGCAGCTCTCTCCTGCCCCCCAGTGCCCTTGGCAGCCTATGTCCCCACTGAGCCCCACACTCCAGATCTCTGCTTCCCTGTCTCCTATTCCCTAAGGGCAAGGCACCCTGTATTTCCCAAGGCAACACCTAGCTAATCTCACATAATCTAATCTGCAAGATGAATGCACATCACTGGATTAATGCACAATTACTCTTAGAAAACACAACTTGCATTCTAAAGACACACTGCCTTAACTAAGGAAGTGGGAAATTTCCATGACCCTGGCTGGCTATTTTTGCAAAAAACAAAGGCAATTTTGCAAGGGGTGGGAATCTCCAGACCAGATTTTAAAACTTAGCAAACCCTTGCCTGCTTCTACAGATGGGGAAGGTTTTAAATTTCCTGGTTTTAAAGCTATCAATCAATGCCTCCATGTAATTTTTTTCTGTTCCCCACCCAGCATTGATGCACAAAAGGCTTTGGGCTTCTTTGAACGTCAGTAATAACTATGCTTGGTAATGCTAGAGCTGTACTTAATTAGTGGGAATTTTTGTTTTTATTTAAGAAATGATACCACCTTTCAACTGTCTAAAGTAGCCATGCCTATCTTCCTTTTTATTTTCGGTATGGTTTGGGTAAAACTAAAAAGCTACTTCAAAGATATGCAAGAATTTTTAGAAAGAAGGGCTATTCATTGTAGATGGTATATCGACTTAATATATTTGCTGATATAACTTATAACAATATAACACATATGCTGTATGTGCTATACTAATTGTATACATTGGGTTACTATTCATAATCCTATGAACTGAAAATTGTGATCCCTACTTTTTTTCTGATAAGAAGACTGAAGTGCTGAGAAGTAGAAAACTTAGCTGAGATCCCATAGTTCGAAGTGTTGAAAGAAGAATCCCATCCCAACCCCTCTCTGCTTCCAGAAACTTCCCTCTCAATTATTATTTATTTATTTATTTATTCATTTATTTATTTATGTATGAGAGAGAGAGGGAAAGGGAGAGAGCCTGAGCGCCAGGACCTTTTGCCACTGTAAACAAACTCCAGACACACGCACCAATTTGTGCCTGTGGCTTTACGTGGGCACTAAAGAACAGAGCTGGGATCCTTCAGCTTTGCAGGCAAGCGCCTTAACCGCTGACCCAGCTCTCCAGTCAAGTAAAGGCACCATGTCTCTGTTTTCTTGAATTCTTCACATTACAATAACTAAACTCAGTAATTCCTTTTTTTTTTTTTTTTTTCTTTTCTTTTCTTTCTTTTTTTTTTTTTTGGAGAGACACACAGAGAGAGAGAGAGGGACAGGAAGACAAATAGAGATGGGCACGCCAGCAGCCTCTCAGCTGCTGCAAACGAAATCCAGATGCATGCACCCCCTTGTGGTCAAGTGTGGCATTGCGCCCTTGCATCACTTTGCATCTGGCTAAACAAGGGACCTGGAGATTGGAACTGCTGGAGATTGGAACCAGCGTTCTTAGGCTTAGGAGGCAGGCGCCTTAACTGCTAAGCCATCTCTCCAGCCCACAGTAATTCTTTAAAAAAAAAAAAAAAAAACACTTTTTTGACAACTTCCATAAGTACAGACAATAAAACATGATAACTCCCTCCAACCACATTCGTTTTCCTCCTCCCAAATCCCCCTCCACTGAATCCCATCTTCTCTCTAATTAGTCTCTCTTCTATTTATTTATTTATTTATTTATTTATTTATTTATTTATTTATTTATTTGAGAGTGACAGAGAAAGAGACAGAGAATAGATGTGCCAGGGCCTCCCGCCAC
Source organism: Orientallactaga sibirica (assembly GCA_036365145.1). Classification (NCBI taxonomy): domain Eukaryota; kingdom Metazoa; phylum Chordata; class Mammalia; order Rodentia; family Dipodidae; genus Orientallactaga; species Orientallactaga sibirica. The sequence continues at coordinate 3,443,360 of JAEOAD010001846.1, forward strand.
TGCAAACGAACTCCAGATGCATGCGCCCATTTGTGCATCTGGCTTATGTGGGTCCTGGGGAATCGAGCCTTGAACCGGAATCCTTAGGCTTCACAGGCAAGAGCTTAGCTGCTAAGCCATCTCTCCAGGCCTTCTCTTCTATTTTGATGTCATCATTTTCTCCTCCTATCATGAAGATCTTGTGTGGGTAGTGTCAGTCACTCTGAGGTCATGAATATCAAGGCCATGGTGTGTCTAGAAGAGTGCATTGTAAGGAATCCTACCCTTCCCTTGGCTCTTTCATTCTTTCATTCTTTCTGTCAAGTCTTCTGCACTGGACCCTGAGCCTTGGCGGGTGTGATAGAGATGTCTCAGTGCTGAACACTACACTGTACTTCTCAGCACTATAATGAGTTTTGAAAACTCAGTAATTCTTAAAGTTGTGGCCCCCATATCACAAGTATCACCACCCCAGGATTGTTAAACACTAAAAATTCATGCTGGAGAGCTGGCTCAATGGTTAAAGGTACCTGCTTGCAAAGCCTGCCAGGCCAGGTTTGATTCCCCAGTACCCATATACAGCCAGACACGCAATGCGCATGTGTCTGGACTTCGTTTTCAATGGCAAGAGGCCTGACATGTGTTCATCTCTCTCTCTCTCTCTCTCTCTCTCTCATTGTGAATAAATAATTAAAAATAATTTAGCCAGGCATGGTGGCACACGCCTTTAATCCCAGCACTTGGGAAGCAGAGGTAGGAGGATCTCTGTGAGTTCAAGGCCAGCCTGAGACTACATAATGGATTCAGGTCAGCCTGGGCTAGAGGAAAACCCTACCTCGAAAAACCCAAAAACAATAATAATAATAGTCATTTCAAAAATAATTTTAAAAATGATCCCAGATGCACAAAGTGGTGCATGTGTCTGGTGTTCATTTGAAGTGGCTAGAGCTCCTGATGTGACTATTCTCTCTCTCTCTCTCTCTCAGTCTGTCTCTCTCTGTTTGCAAATAAAATTAAAACAAATACTTAAAATGAAAACTTATGCATTCTTTTATTGTAACTCTAGAGAGATTTGCACAATCATTATTGGTGCATGCTTCACAGGTGTGTACTTCTGAGAATAGAAATGAGGTAACCTATACAAAATAAAGTTTCTCAAAATCCTAAAGGGTATAGTGACAGGTATTTCTGAACTTTAAAAGAACAGCATTATCTAACCTGGTTTTACCTAACCAGTTCCATTAGCTTGCACCCTGCTTGTATGGCACTATGCAGAACACTGCTAAAAGTTCCCTCAGGGTTCATTCAGTTGACTAGAAACTGAACAGCTGGTGTAGCCTTTTTTTTTGGTTTAAAAATTCTTTATTCATAAAGCAGGCGTGGTGGTGCACGCCTTTAATCCCAGCACTCAGGAGGCAGAGGTAGGAGGATCGCCATGAGGTCAAGGCCATCCTGGGAGTACATAGTGAATTCCAGGTCAGCCTGGGCTAGAGTGAGACCCTCCCTCGCAAAACCAAAAAAAATAAAATTCTTTATTCATGTCCTTTATTTATATACTGACTTTTTTTCTGCTTTCCTTATTCCCTCATTTATATGTATCTATGTGTCTGCATATTTGCACATATCTAATGCATGTGTGATGTATGATGTATTTATTATCTATCTGTCAATCTATCTTCTATATTTCTAAGACATTCATGCTAACAAGTCCATACATATTTTACTTGGCTATTAAGTAAGCCCATATCAACATAACAAACTCAATCTTGATAAGATAACCTAAAGGATTTTTTTTTATTTGCAAGGAGAGAGAGAGAGAAGAGCAGCAGACAGAGAGAGAATGGGCTCGCCAGGGCCTCCAGCCACTGCAAACGAACTCCAGATGCATGCGTGTCACCTCGTGCATCTGGCTTACGTGAGTCCTGGAGAATAGAACTGGGATCCTTTAGCTTCGCAGGCAAATGCCTTAACCGCTAAGCCATTTCTCCAGCCCCAACCTGAAGGATTTTAAGACACTTTATTTTGCATGCATGACCTCATTTCTACTGTGTATATATTGTATGCAGATGGGTGTGCATGATGTGGGGGAAGAACACCATGGCACACATGTGGAGGCCAGAGGACAGCCCTAGGTTTTTACCCTCAACTTCTGCCTTCCTTCCAGAGACAGGGTCTCCCTTGCTTTTCCTAATATGTGTGCATCAGGGAACAGGCCCATGAGCTTCTGTATTCTCTTGACTTTGCCTCATTTACATAGACACATTGGGACCACAGAGCCACGGGCCACTTTGCATTCAGTTTTACGTGAGTGCTGGGGAATCTGATCTGACTCGGGCTGGCACACTCACAAGCAAGCCCTTAACTGCCGAGTCAGTTCTCTAGCCCTGCTGCTTCTTCCTTAATCCAAAATACAACAGAGGACTGGAGAGATGGCTTAGTGGTTAAAGTACTTGTCTGTGAAGCCTAAGGACCAAGGTTCGATTCCCGAGAACCTACATAAGCCAGATCCACACAGTGGTGCATGCATCTAGACTTCATCTGCCATGACTGAAGGCCCGGTACGCCCATTCTCTCTCTCTAACTTTTTTCTCTCGCAGGTGCCTCGTTAGTGCAGTAGGTAGTGCATCAGTCTCATAATTTTTTCTCTCTCTCAAATAAATTTTAAATTTTTTCTTAATTAAAAAAAATTCAGGCTGGAGAGATGGCTTAGTGGTTAAGGTACATGCCTGTGAAGCCTAAGGACCCTGGTTTGATTCTCCAGATCCCATGTTAGCCAGATGCACAAGGTGGTGCATGCCTCTGGAGTTCATTTGCAGGGCCTAGAGGCCCTAGCATACCCATTCTCACTCTCTCTCTCTCTCTCCTCTCTCTCTGTCTAAAAGAAAGAAAGAGAGAGAGAGAGAGAGGGAGGGAAGGAGGGAGGGAGGGAAGGAGGAAGAAAGAAAGAAAGAAGGAAAGAAAGAAAGAAAAATAAACTTGAAAAAATATGACAGAGAGGTCACTTTGGCCTGAGCAGCATCCACCAGTCAAACGTTCACTTGACTGACGATTACAGGCCAGAGTCAGGTGTACTGTGCACCCATACCCATGACCCACGGCCATTTCTAAGGAAGGGGGCTCATTGTTCATGTCTCTGTGTCCTTTGTGTCTTTGGAGCTTGCTCAGTATTAGGCAGGGCATGCCCTACATAAAAAAAATTTTAATAATAATAATCACAAAAAAATGGAACTTCATGAACCATATAATATCTTTAAAACACAGGACCAGGGCTGCAGAAATGGCTTAGTGGTTAAGGCATCTGCCTACAAAGCCAAAGGATTCCGGTTTGAGTCTCCAGGACCCATGTAAGCCAGATGCACGGGGGGGGGCTGTATCTGGAGTTTGTTTGCAGTGGCTAGAGGCCCTGGCATGGCCATTCTCTCTCTCTCTCTCTCTCTCTCTCTCTCCCCTTGTAAATAAATTAAGTAAAATAAAATAAAAATAAAAAACACAGGACCAAAGGTGAGTAGTGGAGGGGAAAATTCCTCCCCGGGACAAGGTCAGTGACCTTGACTTTCTCAGAGTTGGGGTAAGTGGTTCAGGGCCTGCAGGAAGGGAGCTGCTCTGGAGGAAAACAGTCTGGACTCTAGTCCCATGGGCCACCAGTGCAATTCAGCTTGGGAACTTCCAAACTCCCAGGCAGTAGTTACCTGCCCTGTGACTCTGAGCAATAGTGGTTCCTTCTCAAGCCTTCGTTTTCTACCTGGTGAGAGATGATAAGCACCAGACAATGAGGGGAAGTACTTCAAACACGCGAGCAATTTCTGTTCATATGTTATTTTTATATATTTGAAAGAGAGAGGGGATACACACACACACACACACACACACACACACATATGAGAGGGAGAGAGAGAGAATGAGCACAACAGAGCCTCCAGCCACTGCAAACAAACTCCAAACACATGCACCACCTTGTGCATCTGGCTCATGTGGGTCCTGGGGAATAGAACCTGGGTCCTCTGGCTTTGCAGGTCAAGCACCTTAACCGCTAAGCCATCTCTCCAGCCCACAAAGCCACTTCTGAAGGTGCTAAATTAAGCCAGCTCTTCCTCTGTGAAGAAGTGAACATCTCTGTTTTCATTACGCTGGATGAGGGTGTGGCCCCTCGAATAAACAGAGGCTGATCCTCAGGTTAGATTCTCCGTTTGCATGTCTAATCAAGCATGTTCCAGGAGATAGAATGTGTTATAACCCAGGATATACATGTGTGGTTTCTAATCCTAAAATACAGGGCAAGGCTTGGATGCCACATACCCCCGCCCCAAGAAGAAAAGGGAAAGCCAGTACCTCTGGTTGGAGTCAGATCACAGGCCTTGCCTTCCCCTAAAGCCTCCTGACCATGTTAGATTCTCCTAGCCACAGCTCCACTCACAACAACACAACTCAAAATATAAAACACAGAGTGGTTCAGTAATCATGGAATCCCTAGATACCTAAGATAAGGGCACACCAATAAGCCATAGAAGCAAAGAAAGACGGCACTCCGTGCCTGGGTAGTAAGTTGAAAATCTTTCCCATTCTTATTTTTCCCAAAAGGAGAGCGCCCTCTGCTGGTAAGTCGCCGCTCTGCTGGGAAAGGGCCTAATTCTGATGCGTCCCAATACTTGGAATATACTGCTTCTGGCTACAGTTTGCTTCGTCACACAAAAGCAGGGGAGCCTACTCCCCTCTTCTCCATAGTGTGCATCATGTTCCAGAAGGGTTTCACGTAGAGGCTTCACCCAGTTTTAGGGGCTGGAGAGATGACTTAGTGGTTAAGGCGCATGCCTGTGAAGCCTAAGAACCCGGGTTCGATTCTCCAGGTCCCATGTAAGCCAGATACATATAGTGGCACATGCGTCCTGAGTTCGTTTGCACTGGCTAGAGGCCCTGGCGCGCCCATTCTCACTCACTCTCTATCTCTCGCTCCTTCTCTCTGTCATAAATAAATAAATAAATAAATAAATAAATAAATAAATAAATAAATAAATCTTTTAAAAAACCATCTCATCAGACAGTTTAGGAGATTTCAAACAACTTAAACATCCATCAAGAGCAGATAATCAGATAAGTTATGGTACATCCAAACAATGGGATATTATGCGACTCCTTATGAAAAGTGGAGAGCTTTTTCTATACTGATTTGAAAAGATTTCTGTATCTTTCTGTTTAAAAAGGGAAATGAAATGATACATTTTACATCTACATACTTATGCTATATTTCTGTAAAAAAAAAAGAGGAGATATGGGAGAGATGGCTCAGTGGTTAAGGTGCTTGCCTGCAAAACTTACTGACTGGGGTTCAATTCCCCAGGACCCACATAAAGCCAGATGCACAAAGTGGTGCATGCATCTGGAGTTCATCTGCAGCGACTAGAGGTCTTAGCACATTAATTCTCTCTCTCTCTCTTTCTCTCTCCTTGCAAATAAACAAATAAAAATATTTTTTAAGAAAAGATATGAGCTGGAGAGATAGCTTATCAGTTAAGGCATTTGCTAGCAAAGCCTGACAACCCAGGTTCTATTCCCCAGTACCTATGTAAAGCCAGTGCACAAAGTAGTACATGCATCTAGAATTCATCTGTAGTGGCTGGAGGCTCTGGCGGCCCATTCACTGTCTGTCTCTCTCTCTCTCTCTCTCTCTCTCTCTCTCTCTCTCTGCTTTCAAATAAATAAATAAACTTTAAAGAAGAGGAGATATGTTTGTATATGCTGCTACATATATAATGTAAATATTTCCAAATGTTTACACATAGAACTAATAACAGACACTATGTGCCAGGCATCATGGTAAATGCCTTATGTGTATTAACTCATGTATTTAACCTAGCAGTTTCTATAATTAAAATAATAAATAAATACATTAATTTTTAAAATAATCCTAACAAATTCAAGATAAAAACAAGAATGAACCTTGCAGGTTTGGAATGGAGATGACAGAACTCATAGATTTCATTACAGTTTTTTAAAAAAAATATTTATTTATTTATTTATTTGAGAGAGAGAATGGGTGCGCCAAGGCCTCCAGACACTGCAAACAAACTCCAGACACATGCGCCCCCTTGTGCATCTGGCTTACTTGAGTCCTGGGGAATTGAACCGGAGTCCTTTGGCTTCTCAGGCAAGTGCCTTAACCGTTAAGCCATTTCCCCAGCCTCATTACACATTTTTTAGTGGGGGGGAGGGGGGGTTGAGGTAGGGTTTCACTCTAGTGCAGGTTGACCTGGAATTCACTATGCAGTCTCAGGGTGACCTTGAACTCAAATCACGGTGATCATCCTACCTCTGCCTCCTAAGTGCTGGGATTAAAGGTATGTACCACCACACCAGGCTCTCATTACACTTTTAAATATTTTATTTATTTGTTTATTTGAGAGGGAGAGAGAATGAGGCAGAAAAAGAGGGAGAGAATGGTTGCACTAGGGCCTCCAGCCACTGCAAACGAACTCCAGATGCTTGTGCCACCTTGTGAATCCTGCTTACACAGGTACTGAGGAATCAAACCTGGGTCCTTAGGTTTTGTAGCCAAGTGGCTTAACTGCTGAGCTCTCCCGTCCTCATTACACTTTTATACAGAAGTGACGATTACTGTGAGGATATGTACGTATTTCTGTATACTCATCAGTATCTCCTAACCTGGTCAAGGTAGGAACTACCGTCATTATCCACAGACCAGAGACAAGGAAACTACTAAGCTAAATAGAGGTGAGTGACATCCTAAAAAGTGAGCATTGAGGCAGGTAGAGTCTACACTTTCTGAATTTACTACTGTACTAGATAGCCACCTCAAAGAAGCTTCCACGACACTATAAGGCTGATATCAGAGAATGTTGGAAGTTAAAAATCCAGGAAAACACAGGTTGGAGCGATGGCTCAACAGTGAAGGCATTTGCCTGCAAAGCCAAAGGACCCAGGTTCGATTCCCCAGTTCTCACATAAAGCCATGTGTCTGGAGTTTGTTTGCAGTGGCTAGAGACCCAGGCACACCCATTTTCTCTCCCTACCACCTCCCTCAAATAAATAAATAAAATATTACAAAATCCAGGAAAACATAGCCCATAGAAAGCCAGTGTAGTCATTGTGTGGCCCAACAGTTACAGTGGACTGGCCTAAAAGCTTAGTGAAACTCAATAGGATACACCTTACAGCGTGGCTGAGCTGACAAAGCTATGCTAAGGGGAACCCAGGGCCGCATGTACTGGATAGTGAATCCATAGAGACAAGAAGTAGATTCACGGGTCCCAGGGCCGTGTGTACTGGATATGGACATGAGATTGAGAAAATGGACAGGTGTAGGGCTTGTTGGTTGTGATGATGGCTAGATAATCCAATTATAATAAAAGTCATTGAGTCATAAATTTTAAGTGGGTGAGCTGTATGGTATATATTACATTACAGCTGTATTTAAGATAAAAAGGAGAGAGAGAGAGAAAAAAGTCATAGATGCCATCACCCTGGGTCAACAAGTCACAGGAGTTGATCTTTACACCCTCCAAGGCTCAGGGACCACTGCAGAAGAGGTGGCAGAAGGAATGTAAGAGCCAAAGAAAGAGGACTGCTGGGGCTGGAGAGATGGCTTAGCAGTTAAGGTGCTTGCCTGCAAAGGCAAAGGATCCCGGTTCAATTCTCCAGGACCCACGTAAGCCAGATGCACAAGGGCGCATGCATCTGGAGTTTGTCTGCAATGGCTAGAGGCCCTGACGTGCCCATTCTCTCTTCGTTCTCTCTCTCTCTCTCGTTTGCTCACTCTCTCTACCTCTTTCTCTCAAATAAATAAATAAATAAATAAAATGTATTGCCAGGCGTAGTGGCTCATGCCTTTAATCCCAGCACTCGAGAGGTAGGAGGATTGCCGTGAGTTCAAGGCCACCCTGAGACTACATAGTTAATTCCAGGTCAGCCTGGACCAAAGTGAGACCTTACCTCGAAAAAAAAAAAAAAAAAATTAATTAATTAATTAAATAAAATAAAATGTATTTTAAAAAAGAAAGAGGGCTGGAGAGATGGCTTAGTGGTTAAAGGTGCCTGCCTCCTAAGCCTAAGAACGCTGGTTCCAATCTCCAGTGGTTCCAATCTCCAGGTCCCACGTTTAGCCAGATGACGCAAGGGCGCAATGCCGCACTTGACCACAAGGGGGCGCACACATCTGGATTTCGTTCACAGCAGCTGAGATGCTGCTGGTGTGCCCATCTCTATCTGTCTCCCTCTCCCTTTCTCTGTGTCTCTCTCTGTGTCTCTCTGAAAGAAAGAAAGAAAAGAAAGAAAGAGGGAGGGGGAGGGAGGGAGGGAGGGAGGGAGGGAGGGAGGTTAGGGGAGGGAAGGAAGGAAGGAAGGAAGGAAGGAAGGAAGGAAGGAAGGAAGGAAGGAAGGAAGGAAGGGGGAAGGAAGGGGAGAAAAGAGGACTGAGGACTGCTTATAATGCTGTCTTCCAGACACCAGGTGGCCTTGATATTCACGACCTCACAGAGGGTGGTGCTTCCCACACAAGACTTCATAATAATTGGAGGAAAAATGATGACATCAGAATAGAAGAGACTAGCTGGAAAGAAGGGATTCAGTACAGGGGGATTCAGGAGAGAGAGGAAGGAGGGTGGTGGGAGGGGATTATAATCATGGATTTTTTTTCTTTTTTTAATATATTTTTTTATTTATTTATTTATTTATTTATTTATTTAAGAGAGAGAAAGGGCAGAGAGAGGGAGAGAACAGGCATGCCAGGGCCTCCAGCCACTACAAACGAGCTCCAGATGCATGCACCCCCTTGTGCATCTGGCTTACATGGGTCCTGGAGAATCAAACCAGGATCCTTTGGCTTTGTAGACAAGCACCTTAACCGCTAAGCCATATCTCCATCCCTCATGGATTATTTTCTATATGTATGTGGGTTATCAATGAAGACATGTTTTTTTTTTTAAGAGAAAAAACTGTAATCGTGGCCCTTACTGGGCATGGGCTATATATAAATGCATGGAGCTCCACTGTCCAATGAGGCCTTGTGAGATAGTGTAAATGTTCTATGGTTGCATCACCCAACACAAGGGCGTGTAGCTGAGACAGGAAATGTGGCTCCAGTGACCAAGACCTCAGTTTCCAGTCTTAGTTCACAGTAACTAATTTTAACCTAAGCAATTGGATGTATCAGATAGCAACAAAATTCTACTGAATAATCATCCATAGAGCCCTATAGAAGACAGCTTCAGGTTCGCTGAGATGAACTTCCAGACCAGGAACAGTTATGGAGGAAGGGATTTATTGAGGCTTACAGACAGATCCAGGGGAAGTTCCATAATGGCAGAAAAAGCTGGCCTGTCTTCACAGGACCAAACACAGAGAGCAAAGCCACAAGCCAAAAGCCACACAGCACAGCACACCTCAGGAACTCCAGCTAGGCACACTTTGCATATCTTTAGATTGAAATCCTAAACCCACCACCACACCTTCAGATCCGTCCAGTGACATTGCCTCCAGCCAAGTGGCTGCAGATGCAAACTACAAACTAATAAAATACTGAATATATTGGGAGCCATCCATCCAAACTACCACAAATCCATACTACCTGTTCAAGCTGAACAGGAGGTGAGTGGCGAGGTAATGCTTGTCTTTGTAGAGTTCAGTGTCCACGAATCTAGAAATCAAATACATCTGCCAGTAAGAACAGAAATGCAGGTGGTGTTAGGAAAGATAGCTACAAATTCTGTTGAGGTCTGGACTGGTCTAAATGGCATCATGGAAGGTTCTAGAAAAAAACAATGCTCAGGTTGAGATCTTTCCACATTGTAACCGGAGTCCTAAGGCCGGCTATCCACATGTTCACACCATGCAAGGTTAGGGTCATATAAAGTCACATTAATGCTGCATGTCTTCACACCAAGCCCGATGAAATGGGGGACAGGGGAGGAGATTGTATCCTCCAATTAAATTATTCTGGCTGAAGAGTGGAGAAGGGGCTGAGAGGGTGAGTGGACACGAAGAGAAGAGTCTGTCCATCAGTGAGAGACTCAGTGAACATGGGAGCTGTCCTTTCAACTTGTGGGAGATGGATGACCTTGCCTTGTGCATAGTGCGGCCAAGGAGCATGAGGCTAAGAGCCAGCAAAAGGGCTCACGACCACACTTGCTCCAACTTCCCGGCAGTGTTCTCTTCCCAATTGACTAGCCCTGTCCGAATGCTGTCCTCTCATGTGTAAAATACAGACTGGTAGAGGAGCTGAGAACTTAGCATAAGGTATATGGAAAATAACTACATATGTGTGTGTGTACCTATATGTATATCCCCAAGAAGATTCCTAGCCCTGTTCTAGGCTTACTCTTGGAACTTTTTCCACAAAACTATGAGCCCCCCCCTCCCCAGACAGAAACCATTGCAGAAGAGGTGGTAGAAAGAATATAAGAACCAAAGGAAGGGAGGAGTGCTTTGCAATACTGCCTTCCAAGCAAGCACCTTAAACTGCTAAGATGTTTCCCCGGCCCCTGAAATAATGTCTCCCAGACACAAAGTGGCCGTGACATTCATGACTTCACAGTGGCTGATGCTACCTACATAACACCTGCATGGTAGGAGAAGAAAATATGAGGATATCGAAATAGAAGAGAGGAGACAGGGAGATGGCTCAGAGGTTAAAGGTGCTTGTTTGTGAAAGGCTTGCCAGCCCAGGATGATTTCCTGGTACCCACGTAAGCCAGATGCACAAAGTGATGCAAGCATCTAGAGTTCATTTGCAGTAGCAAGAGACCCTAGTGTGCCCATTCTCTCTCTCTCTCTCTCTCTCTCTCTCTCTATATATATATATATATATATATATATATACTCTTCTCTCACCTCTATATGTACGAAGGTTGACAATAAAAAGTTAAAGGGCTGGAGAGATGGCTTAGCAGTTAAGGCATTTGCCTGCATAGCCAAAGGATCCCAGTTCAGTTCTCCAGGACCAACATAAGCCAGATGCACAAGATGGCACATGCATCTGGAGTTTGTTTGCAGTGGCTGGAAGCCCTGGTGTGCCCATTCTCTCTCTCTCTCTCTCTCTCTCTCGCTCTCGCTCTCGCTCTCTCTATATATATTTTTTTTCCCTCTTCTCTCACCTCTATATGTACAAAGGTTGACAATAAAAAGTTAAAGGGCTGGAGAGATGGCTTAGCACTTAAGGCATTTGCCTGCAAAGCCAAAGGATCCCAGTTAAGTTCTCCAGGACCCACATAAGCCAGATGCACAAGATGGCACATGCATCTGGAGTTTGTCTGCAGTGTCTGGAAGCCCTGGTGTGCCCATTCTCTCTCTCTCTCTCTCTCTCTCTCTCTCTCTCTCAAATAAATAAATAAATAAATTTTTTTACAAAAAGTTAAATAGATATGTATACATATTTCTATCTGCCTGCATAATATTTCTGTCCCACTCATCTTGCTTACACTTCCTAACATGCTTCATGTTTTCCAATTCAGTCATTCATTGATGGCCACTAATATTTTTTTCTTCCATGGGACCTTAAGAACAAAAGATGTTGGGGCTGGAGAGATGGCTTAGCCATTAAGCGTTTGCCTGTGAAGCCTAAGGACCCCAATTCGAGGCTCACTTCGCCAGGACCCACGTAAGCCAGATGCACAAAGTGGTGCATACATCTGGAGTTTGTTTGCAGTGGCTGGAGGCCCTGGCGCACCCATTCTCTCTCTCTCTGTCTGCCTGCCTCTTTCTCTCTCTGTCACTCTCAAATAAATAAACAAAAACAAAAAGAAATGCAGCAAAGAACAAAAGATGCTGCTGATGTTGTTTTCCATTCTATTTATGCTACCAGTTCCTCTGTTTGTGAAGTCAGTGAATAATTAATAGTTAATAACCACAGGGCAATTTTATTTTTGACAAGAAAGAGGTACAGCCCTCTATCTATCCAGGGGGACACTCTTCCTCTTAGGATAAGCTTGAGCACATATCCTCGCCAGTCCTCAAGAACACAGAACCACTTGTGAGGCCAAGGTTTTGTTCTGCCAACAAGCCATTTGGTGTCCCTGGAGCACTGACCTGCAAAGATTCTAGATGTGAAAGCATTTTCAGGGCAGACTGAGATGTGGTGTTTGACACGTGCTCTCTACATTCCCTTTGGCCTTGCTCCTGCCTTAGAACCTAACAGTTACGTGCTCTCTGCATTCCCTTTGGCCTTAGAACCTAACAGTTGTTGCACACTTTACCACGGTTCCAAATTTCCCATCCCTCTAGTGTTTCAAATACCGAAGGCAGAGATGCTTTCTGTCCTGAAGCCCATAAAAGGCTATCCAAGTGCAGGCTCCCATCCTCTGGAATGATTCCATTTGTAAAAGAAAAAGAAAAAAATTAATTACTAGTAGAGATGACTTCACAACACCACGGGCTGCAGTCTCAGAACATTGGGAAATCAAGCTGGAACCGAGATAGAACTCGATGCCCTGCCGGTTAGCTGTCATGGTGATGGAAAGCTCGATGCAAGCTGCTGGGGGATAAAAGTCATCAACACACTGAACAAGCAGCAGATCCTGAAGCTACAAACCAACCAGCCGAGAAAGATGCGCCCATGGGCGCAACAGTGCCACATAAGTTATGGAGGTAATCAACTGCTCTCAAATTGGATATGAGGCCCGCTCAGTGGGAGGGGATTCATACCTGGTTCTGAGAACCAAGTCAAAAGCCCATGGCTTGAAAGGTCATAGACCCTAGAGGGAAGCTCCCACTGTTCTTTGGCTAAATGGAAACAAAAATGTGCCCATCAGAAAGCTTTCTAAATATTTATGTTTATCCCATTTAAGTAATATGGTGCTCCCTTTTGGTGAGACAACCTTCTTTTTATAGATGGCAGTGAATGCTGGGAGACTCAGGACCCATCAGAATGACAAGAAAAAAGCCAGGCGAGGTGGCACACATTTAATTCCAACACTTGGGAGGTTAAGGTAGGAGGATCACCATGAGCTCAAGACCCTGCTTGGAAAAAAATGAGGGGTCTGGAGCAATGACTAAGCAGTTAAGGTGCTTGCCTGCAAAGCCTAAAGACCTGGGTTCGAATCCCCAGTACACAGATGCACAAAGTGGTGCATGTATCTGGAGTCCATTTGCAAGGGCTGGAGACCCCAACATGCCCTTTCTCTCTCTGTCTCTCTTCTATCTCTCTCTGCTTGCAAATAAATAAATAAATACTTAAAAATGAAAAAAAAATTAAAAGAGAGACTAATGTAGAGAGGGAGGGGATATGATGGAGATTGGAGTTCTAAAGTGGAATGGGGATAGGAGAGGGAAATATCATGTGTTTTGTGTATGTAAGTATAGAAGTATTCAATAAAAAAATAATTAAAAAATGAAAAAAAAATGACAAGAGCAAGCCGAGTGCCTAGCACTGGACAAGAGTCATCTCTGTCATATCTACCCGGGGCCCAGGAAATGTTGCAAAGGATGTGGCAGACTCAATATGAACGCTGCTTTCATGGCTAGCCAGAGAACCTTCTCTATGGAGGTGGTGGTAAATACTGGGAGGATTCAAAACTCATCAAAGCAGAAAATCAGAGGCTGTTGAGAGCTCAACACTAAAGGAGGCTTTTAACATGGCCTCCAAAGCTCAGGGAACGTTGCAGAAGAGAGGGAGGAAAGAATGTAAGAGTCACTCTGAGGCACTGTCCTCCCCACAGAAACCAACTGGTGCATTCATGAGCCCACAGTGATTTATGATGACTCCATGGAGAGAGGTTCTCCATGGAATGGGGATGAGAGAGGGGAGACGAACGAGGATAACCTCATAGGAATATGACCAATTTACAGTATGTCCATTTATTAAAAGTCCCAATACCATGAGGTTTTGTTTTGTTTTGTTTGTTTGTTTGTTTGTTTGTTTGTTTGTTTGTTTGTTTGTTTGTTTTTGGCTTTTCAAGGTAGGGTCTCATTCTAGCCCAGGCTGACCTGGAATTCACTCTGTAGTCTCAGGCTGGCCTTGAACTCATGGCGATCCTCCTACCTCTGCCTCCCAAGTGTTGGGATTAAAGGTGTGCCACCTCACCTGGCTTTCTTCTCATCATTCTGATGGGTGCGCCACCATGCCCGGATTATGAGTTTTGATAAAAGAAAGAAATGCCTTTCACCACCTCACTTAATCTTCTGTGACACTGTATTATTACTATTCCCATTTTATAGGTGAGAAAACGAGTGGTCGTAAGGGAAAGTGACTAGTCCAAGTTTGTGCTGTTAGTAATAAGTAGAGTCAGGAGCCAGAGCCAGATCTTTTATTAGAAAACAACACCACACCAAACTGACCTTGGGTTCAGTTCTACATTCACTGTGGCCCAAAACCCTCAGCTGCCGCAAAACAAAACAAACCAATGCACAGTTTTTAATACCAACACTGCACAGCACCTCACTCTGTGCTGTTCTTCATTCTTTGACTCTGCCTCCCTTAAGACCTTGATTGAGGGCATCTCTTTTCCATCTCTGTGTCCCATTTCCAAGAGTCTTTGTACCTTTAAGTGATATCGAGATCACCCTGTTAATGATGGTGTCCTTCTGACACCCACATTCTCTGCCTCTGCAAACCCAGATCTCTGCATATGAAGATGTGGCACAAACATGTTTCTCCCAGAGTCCTAAACAAGAACAAATAGGAGGCTGCTCAAATACCCCACAAGAGAGCAGTGGTGAAACCATGAAAAATTATCACACCCTCCAAAGCACAGGAAGCAGGTGGTGGAAAGAAATGTAAGAGCCAAAGGATGGGGAGGAGTGCTTTGTAGTTTGAATGTGTGTCCCCCATAGACTCAGCTGTTAAAATTCAAGTTGTAACTTGGATCTCCAGACTCTTGGCTGGAGGAGGTGACACTGGGGGGAAGTGGATCCTGGAGTCCAGCCCTAAGGTGTCACTGGGGGTGGATCTGAATTCCAGCCCAAAGTGTGCAAAGAGGTTTGAGTTCTAGGGCTCCTGCTTGATGCAGGTTTGTGTTTGCTGCTTGCCGCTCTTTGGTGTTGCTGCCTGGTAGTGATTTTTCTCTCTGCTGGGATGTATGGATACAGCTTTTTCAGACATTGATGGAACTTACGCACCCCCCACCTGGATTTGTAAACCTGAAATAAACCCCTTCCTCCCATACGCTTATGTCTGGTTGGACGTTCATTCCAGCAGTGTGGAGCTGACTACCACAGAGTGCTTTGTTTGGAACATTGTTTCTAGACATAAAGTGGCAGCTGCATTCATGACCACACAGCAGTTGTCATTTCCTGGAAAAGACCTGCACCATAAGGGGAAAATCAACATGTCACATGCACTGTACAGGGACAATCAACATGTCACATGCACCATACAGGGACAATCAACATGTCACATGCATAAGAGGGGAGGGCAAAAAAATGACATCAAAACAGAAGAGGGCAAAATAATAGAAGAGGGACTAGTTGGAAAAAAGAAGGGCTTCAATATGGAGGAGGAACAGAAGAGATTACGATCAAAATACATTACGTATGCCGGGTGTGGTGGTGCATACCTTTAATCCCAGCACTTGGGAGGCAGAGATAGGAGGTTTGCTATGAGTTTGAGGCCAGCCTAGAACTACAGAGTGAGTGCCCAGTCAGCCAGAACTAAAGTGAGCCCTGCCTCAAAAAAAAAAAAAAAAAAAAAAAAAAGAAAGAAAGAAAGAAAGAAAGAAAAAAAACAGAAAAAAATAGCAAAAAAAAAAAAAAAAAACAGTAAAAAAAAGACTGACTTCCAAAGGGTTACATTCCATCATGGTGGAAAAGACAAGACACTGGATCTCATCACATCCCAGACAGTCAGGAAACAGAGTAAACGAGAAGTGAGGCTGGCCTACACAACCTCAAGGCCCACCTCCAGTGACTCACTTCCTTCCAGCAAGGCTCCACTTCCTAAAGGTTGCACACCTTCCCAAATAGCACCACCAAATAGGGACCAAGTGTTCAAATGCATGAGCCAATAGGGAACATTTTACGTTCAGGCCACAAGAGGATCTATGGTTATAGCTAGAAGTATATCCACCTTTTCTTAATAAGTGAGGGACAATATATCTATTGTAGACCAGTACCCACAGCATAATTTCTTGTATAGAAATAAATTATTTATAAGCACAGATGCATTTGAGCTAGAAGAACACACACCAAGATAAGTGACAGGGCTCTCAGTGTTTTCCTTCCATTTTTGGTTACCTGTATTTTTATTGGTCTTTTTTTCCAAGTAATTATGAATAATATGTGAAGCCAACCAAAAAAAAAACTGTACAAGAAATTTTTTCCCTCTGGTCCAAAGAAACAATTCCGTTCTATTGTCCGTGACTGCAAACCCTACTAAAGCTTGAGAGAGCCTCTCCTTATAAACAAGTATATTTGAGCTGGGTGTGGTAGCACATGCCTTTAATCCCAGCACTCAGGAGACAGAGGTAGGAGGACCACTGTGAGTTCAAGGCCACTCTGAGAATACAGAGTGAATTCCAGGTCAGCCTGGGCTAGAGCATAAATAAAAACAAGTGTATTAAATCCAAGAGTCAGACATGCCAGTAACCTGTATTGGGAAAAATTTACAGTCCAGAACCACCAAGAGAGGAGGCCAGAGAGGATGCAGGCAGAGACGTGCTTGCATACAGTACTTGCATGTAAGATACCAGAGAATTCCAGAACATCACACAGCGAGCAGGCATCACACTAGAGGCAGAAAAGTGCAGAAGGAGAGTTGAAAATTTATATAACTGCCGCTGATCTGCCTCCTCCTTCTCCAAGCTCAGAACTCCATTAGTCAGACACTTGAGACTTTATCTCTGGGGAAAGAGGAAGAGAGACTCAAAATTTGTGGACACGAGGCTCCCTATAGTAGAGATCAAGGCTCAGAACTGAAGTCACAGATATTAAAAGAAAGTTTACACAGAAAACAGCTCCACTCCATAGCTTTCCCAACTCCTTGGAGCACTACAAGAGAGCCAGGACAAAAAGATTCTTCTCTGAAATAATGCTGAAAACAATTCTCCTTATTGGCATGTTTGGGGTCTTTAATCAAAGGGGTTTCCTGGTACAGTGGTCCAAAAGTAAAGCCCATCATGCAACAAACTTTCCCCAAGTTCTGCATGGCTTCTGATTCTGTCCCCCACCCCCGAGGCAGGAACAACCACAAAGCCACAGTTTCCAGTCAGCCTGGGGTGGCCAACACAGCACCATTGATGAGAACACCTTATCAAGAACCCTTGGTGTGTGGTAGTTTGGATGTGTGTCTCCCATAGACTCGGGTGTTTTATTAAAACTTAGGACTTGAGCTGGGCGTGGTGGCACACGCCTTTAATCCCAGCACTGGGGAGGCAGAAGAGGATTGCCATGAGTTCAAGGTCACCCTGAAACTACATAGTGAATTCCAGCTCAAACTGGGCTAGAGTGAAGCCCTACCTCAAAAAAAAAAAAAAAAAAAAAAAAAAAAAAGCCTATAGGGCTGGAGGGATGGCTTAGCAGTTAAGGCATTTGCCTAAAAAGCCAAAGGACCCCAGGTTCGATTCCCCAGGTCCCACGTAAGCCAACTACACAATGTGGAACACGCGTCTGGAGTTCATTTGCAGTGACTAGAGGCCCTGGCGCACCCATTCTCTCCCTCCATCTCCCTCTCTCTCTCTCTCTCTGCCTCTTTTTCCGTCAAATAAATAAATAAATAAGTTAATAAATAAATAAATAAATAAATAAATAAAAATAAAAAGCTTATAATTTGGCTCTCCAGCTTCCCTGGCTGGAAGAGGTGTGAGTGGGGCCAGATCATGGGTTCCAGCCCTAAGGTATGTTTGGGAATGAACCTGATTTCCACCCCAGAGATATGCAGAGCAGTCTGAGCGCTATCTGGCAGGGTACCTGCTGTCTGCTTCCTGCGCTTGCTGCTTTTGGTGTTTGCTGGCCATTTGGTTGTTTCTGCTCGGATGTATGGAAGCAGCTTCTTTCATCACTGATGGAACTTCCCCCTGGGTCTGTAAGTTTGAAATAAATCCCTTCCTCCCCTGAACTGTTTCTGGTGTAGATGTTCATCCCACCAACATGCAACTGACAACAGCAGTGTGTTTTCACAGTAGAAGTGGCTGCATGTAGGCAAACATTAAGGAAGCTAGGGTGAGGCCTAATGATGAAGAAAAAGGTAAGTTTTAATCCAAGCATTAGGGCTGGAGAAATGGCTTAGCGGTTAAGGTGCTTGCCTGTGAAGCCTAAGGACCCACATGTGATTCCTCAATACCCACATAAACTAGATGCACAAGATGGTGCATGAATCTGGAATTTGTTTGCAGTGGTTAGAGGCTCTGGTGTGCCTATTCCCCCCCCGGCCCCCACCCCCTTTTATCTGCCTGGTGGTGGTTTGATTCAGGTGTCCCTCATAAACTTAGGTGTTCTGAATTCCATGTCCCCAACTGATGGCAATTTGGGAATTAAACCCTCCTGGAGACAGTGTATTGTTGGGGGCGGGCTTATGGGTATTATAGCCAGTGTCCCCTTGCCGATGTTTGGCACACTCTCCTGTTGCTGTTGTCCACCTGATGTTGGCAAGGAGGTGATGTCCACCCTCTGCTCATGCCATCATGGAGCTTCCCCTCTAGTCTGTGAGCCAAAACAAACCTTTTTTTTCCCACAAGCTACTCTCGGACAGGTGGTTTCTGCCAGCAATGCGAACCTGACTGCAACATGCCCCTGTGTCTCTCTCTCTCTCTCTCTCTCTCTCTCTCTCTCTTTCTCTCTCTCTCAAATAAATAAATAATCCAAGTGTTAGGTAGAAGGTAGATGTAAGTGGAAGGGCTCAGTGAAGGGAGTCCTAGGAGGCAGCCCAACCCTGTTCCTGTTTGTGCAATCTCCCAAAGTATTGTAAAACCCTGGAGCCGGCTTTCATGACAAGAAATGCCTTAGCTGACAGTCAGCCATGATATTAGTCATGTGATCTTGAACAATCTGGATTAAAAAAAAGGAGTAGGAAATTAGGTAACCCAGAAAATTGTACTTGTATCTTGGAATCTGTGTCTCCTGGTGGTTCCATTGTCCTTTTGTGGCTAAATGTCCTGGAGACTGCAGATGGGTTATTCCATTCTATCAGAAACTAAGGTACCAGGGCATTTTCCCCCGTGCATGCCCTAGCCGAGGGTCTCCATCCTCCAAAGTCCTGGGCTTCTGAGCTAGAAGCTTCTCCTTGTAGCTGACCAGCTGCCAGGACGCTGGAAAGACCTATGCATCTTGCTAGGGAGAAAAGTCATCAACATTCAGAGGACCCTAAATGTTACAGCTGGTGAGCCAGGCCAAATGTACCAGCCAGTGAATGGTGGCATGTCTGTGATGGAGGAAATCAACTGCTCTCTGATGGGACTTGAGGCCCGCTCCACAGGAGGGAACTCCTGCCTGGTACCGAAAACCTAATCAAAAGTCTATGGGTGGAGAGGTCATAAGCCCTAGTGGAGAAACTACTACTGTTGTCTGGCTGAAGATACAGTACGTCCACCAGACTGTCCTCTTAAATACTTATGCTTATGCCCATACGTTACTACTCTATTTTATTTTTATTAATTTATTTATTTAGAAAGAAAGAGAGAGAAAAAGAATGGGCACACCAGGGCCTCCAGCCACTGCAAATTAACTCCAGATGCATGTACTACCATATGCACCTGGCTTACGTGGGTTCTGGGGATTAGAACCTGGGCCCTTAGGCTTTGCAGGCAAATACCTTAACCAATAAGTCATCTTTCCCCATGCTACTCTCATTTTGGGTTAGAGAAGCTTCTTCACTCTGAGAAGCTGAAGACTCAAAGCTCAAAGTGCTGAGAAGTGACAGTGGAGTGTTTAGTGCTTAGTGAGACATCTCCAATGCTCAGAGACCATTGTGAAAGAGGTGGCAAAAAGAATGTAAAGGGAGGAGTGTTTACGATACTGTGTTCCTGACACAAAGTGGCCTTGATAGTCATGACCTCACTGTGGCTGATGCTACCTACACAAGACCTACATCATAGGAGGGAAAAAACGATGACATCAAAGTAGAAGAGAGACTCACTGGAAAGAAGGGATTCAGAGGAGTTGGGAAAGGGAAGGTAGTGGGAAGAGATTATGATCATGTTATATTGTTTATATTTACGGAAGTTGTCAATAAAAAAAAGTTTTAAAACTTCAAAAAGAAGGCCTGGGCTTCATTGTGTTGTGGCTTTTAGACCTCTTTGTGGAGTTTTCTAGAAGATTATGGGAAGAAACATGGTAGAAGGGCTTTCCAATCTAACATGAGATCCACATGGGAAAAAGGGGTCACTTTACCCTAACCTTATAAACATAAAAATCCATAAGATAGGGCTGGAGAGATGGCTTAGCAATTAAAGCACTTGCCTGGAAGCCTAAGGACCCATTATCGACTGTCCAGATCCCACGAAAGCAGGCGCACAAAGGTGAGGGAAGCACAAGGTCACACATGACCACTAGGAGGCGCAAGTGTCTGGAGTTCTATTGCAGTGGCCGAGGCCTGGCATGCCAATTCTCTCTCTCTCACTGTCTAAAAAAAGTCCACAAGGCAGAACCCACTATGCTGTTACTTCTACTTTAAGATACCCCACTCTGGTCTGTTTTGGGAGTGTATCCTACAGTTTCCCTTACTTTGGTTTATATGAACTTCTTTCTTTTTTAAAAAAAAATTTTTTTTAATTATTTTTTTAATTGACAACTTCTATACTAAATGTATATACTATGCTCACCAAACTGCCCAGTAAGCACTTCTCTTAATGTTCATACCCATATCTTAATGCTACTCTCACTTTTGGTTATAGAAGCTTTCCTTTTCAGATGGCAGTGACCTTGGGATGACTCAGAAGGCACCATGGTGCTGAGAAGTGACAGAGGAGTGCTCAGCACTGATACATCTCTATCACACCTTCAAGCTCAGGGTCCATTGCAGAATAAGTGGCCAAAAGAATTTAAGAGCCAAAGGAAGGGTAGGACTCCTTACAGTGCATGCTTCCAGACACAAAATGGCCTGGATATCCATGACCTCGCAGTGCCTGATACTACCTAAAAGTGGCCGAGGCCTGGCATATCTCTCTCTCTCACTGTCAAAAAGTCCACAAGGCAGAACCCACTATGCTGTTACTTCTACTTTAAGATACCCCACTCTGGTCTGTTTTGGGAGTGTATCCTACAGTTTCCCTTACTTTGGTTTATATGAACTTCTTTTTCTTTTTAAAAAAATTTTTTTAAATTATTTTTTTAATTGACAACTTCTATACTAAATGTATATACTATGCTCACCAAACTGGTACCCATATCTTAATGCTACTCTCACTTTTGGTTATAGAAGCTTTCCTTTTCAGATGGCAGTGACCTTGGGATGACTCAGAAGGCACCATGGTGCTGAGAAGTGACAGAGGAGTGCTCAGCACTGATACATCTCTATCACACCTTCAAGCTCAGGGTCCATTGCAGAATAAGTGGCCAAAAGAATTTAAGAGCCAAAGGAAGGGTAGGACTCCTTACAGTGCATGCTTCCAGACACAAAATGGCCTGGATATCCATGACCTCGCAGTGCCTGATACTACCTACACAAGACCATCACAATATGAGGAAAAGATGATGACATCAAAATAAAAGAGAGACTGATCGAGAGGGGGAGGGGTATGATGGAGAGTGAAGTTTCAAAGGGAAAGTGGGGAGGGAATTATGATGGATTATTACCTATAATGATGGAAGTTGTCAATAAAAGAAAGAAAAGGAAAGAAAGAAAGAAAGAAAGAAAGAAAGAAAGAAAGAAAGAAAGAAAGAAAGAGGAAGGAAGGAAGGGGAAGGAAGGAAGGAGGAGGGAGGGAGGGAGGGAGGGGGGAGGGAGGGGAGGGAAGGGAGGGAGGAAGGAAGGAAGGAGAGCCGCGTATGGTGGTGCACACCTTTAATCCCAGCACTCAGGAGGCAGAGGTAGGAGGATCACCATGAGTTCAGGGCCACCCTGAGACTACATAGTGAATTCCAGGTCAGCCTGGGCTAGAGTGAGACCCTATCTTGGAAAGAAGAAAGAAAGGAACGAAGGGAGGGAGGGAGGGAGGGAGGGAGGGAAGGGAAAGGGAAAGGGAAAGGGAAAGGAAAGAAAGGAAGGAAGGAAAGAATTGACCAGGTAGCTACAAGCTATAGAACAAACTCAGCTGGACTGTGCTAATAAGCTTTTACTGGCACGTGGTCAAGCCCCTCCACATATGCACCGTCTGTGTCTGGCCTTTGTTTTAAGTAGGTTGAGTAGTTGAGACAGACCCTCTAACCAGAAATGCACAAATAATTATCCCCTAGGCCTTCTCAGAAAACAATTTGCCAGCCCTTGCTCTAAAAAATGCAAAATGTGAGCTGGAGAGATGACTTAGTGGTCAAGGCACTTACCTATGAAGCCTATAAGGACTGAGGTTTGATTCCCCAGAACCCACGTAAGCCAGATGCACATGGTGATATCTGGGAGTTTGCAGTGGCAAGAGGCCTGGCGTGTCCTTCCTTCTCTCATGAATAAATGAATAAATGAAAAGAAACTACAATATGCTTCTGAAATATGTTTTAGTTATTACAACTGCTTTTCTAATTCCCTTATCTTAATATTTCACATAGTCTTTAGAATTTCAGAAAGAGATTTATGTCTTCATATTTTATTGAGCAAGTTTGCCGAGAGGCATTTGGAGGACTGCGCAGTTACATTGCCAAATAAGGGTCTAAATCAGTACCAGCCAGAGAAATATAATATAAAGGTTTAAATGTGTAATTTTAAATCCTCTATCTTTGTATTAATAAAAGTAAAAAACACAGGTAGGAAAAAAGAATAATTAGCTTTTCAGTGTCTCATCTGTTGTGTGTGTGGTGTGTGTATATATTTATAGTGTATGTCCATGTGTGTGTAGATGCATGCACCCTATGAGAACATGTATGAAAGCCAGACTAGAATGTCATACGTCCTCTTCTATCACTATTCTTCTGTCACTCACTGTACCTAGAGCCATTATGGGCTTGTCAAACTGGCTTCCAGCAAACCCCAACCATTGTCCTGTCTCTGCCCCCCTCAGGACTGGGGTGATAGACATGCATGACCACTTCTGGTTCCTTATGTGGGTGCTGAAGACGGAACTCAGATCTTCATGTCTATGTGACAAGCACTCTTACCCACTAAAGCCATCTGCCCAGCACCTCATTCTTAATGTAAACTGGCAACCTAGGATCACCAAACCTATGAGAATGGATCAAAAGTAAAAAGAAAGCTGGGCATGGTGGCGCACGCCTTTAATCCCAGCACTGGGGAGGCAGAGGTAGGAGGATCACTGTGAGTTCAAGACCACCCTGAGACTCTGTAGCAAATTCCAGGTCAGCCTGGGCTACAGTGAAACCCTACTTTGAAAAAAAAAAACACAAAAAAAAAGTGAAAAGAGAGGGCTGGAGAGATGGCTTAGTGGAGAGTGGCTTAGGTGCTTGCATGAGAAGCCTAAGGACCCAGGCTTGATTCCCCAGTACCCACGCAAGCCTAATGTACAAGGGGGCACATGCATTTGGAGTTCATTTGCAGCAGCTGCAAGTCCCAGAGCACCTATTCTATCTGCCTCTCTTCTCTTTTTCTGCTTGCAAGTGAATAGATAAAAATATTTTTTTAACTTTTTTAAAAATGAAAAGAAGTAGCCCGGCGTGGTGGCACACACCTTTAATCCCAGCACTCGGGAAGCAGAGGTAGGAGGATCACCATGAGTTCGAGACCACCTTAAGACTACATAGTGAATTCCAGATCAGCCTGAGCTAAAGTGAGACCCTACCTCAAAAAAACAAAAGAAAAAAAGAAAAGAAAGCATCTAAAATAAAAGCAACTCAGAAAAAAAATCAAGATAATGGGGGCAGACTTTTTTAAATGCCCATTATCTATTCAAAGAGTCTTCACAGAGACATTATATGGCAGCAGAGAGGGGATTAATAGCTAGAATATATAAAGAATTTCAGGGCTAAAGAGATGGCTTAGCAGTTAAGGAACTTGCCTGCAAAGCCAAAGGACCCAGGTTTGATTCCCCAGGTTCCACGTAAGACAGATGAACAAGGTGGCACATGGATCTGGAATTAGTTTGAAACAACTGGTGGCCCTGGCACACCCATTCTCTCTCTCCCTCTCTAAAATAAAAGAATTTTAAAAGGAACAGAATGGCCTTACACTTTAATCCCAGCACTTGAGAAACTGAGGTAGGAAAATTGCTGTGAGTTCAAGGCCAGCCTGAGTCTACATAGTGAACTCCAGGTCAGCCTGGATTAGATTGAGACCCTACCTCAAAAAAAAAAAAAAATAGGAAAAGGAACAGAATGGATAATATCTACTTTATGCTCCCACGGTAAATTTCCACTATTCTAACGCTACTTATTAAACTCATCTAAGTGTATGTCATCCTGTTCAGAAGTTGGCAGGGGAAGTAGAAGCCTTTCTTTCAGTGTAAGTGGTTCTTACATAAGCAAACCTGGTAGAAAGAATGTAAATGACATATACAGTAATGCTTTTGAAATGGGAATAATTTCAGTTGGGCTGTTGAAAAAGTCAGAATTTGGAACTTTTTAAGTCAATAATAATCATTCCTTTCAAAGAAACACCCGAGTTCAAACCAGGATAGGACAACGTTTATGTGGAAATAAGTGCTTGGATAAATAAGTGATTGAAGGGGTTACCCTCCCTTAAGAAAATGTGAGCCTGGCTATTCTATGTAGTGAGCACCATTCAAAAGCTTAGCTAAGTCTCAGGGGTGTAGGAAAAGCCCAGGTCTTTCAGGCAAGGTACTCACTCACATATTCCAATCACTAAGAGTATCTTCAATACCAGGCAGAAATCTCCACTTGGCAGAAAGGCACTATTTTCTGAAGGGTAAGATTAATGCCATTTGGTTAAACAGAAGAGAATAGTTCTATAAAATAACTCAAGCTCTCACAGGGCAATTTGGATGAATGGCAACCACATAAATAAATGCAATCGCGTCAATATTCACCTGGCAAACCATCAAAAAAGCCAAGCCCAAGCTGATCTTGTTAGAATGCTTGGCTTCTGCTTTCAGTCTTTATGCAAATGGGAACACATTAATTGGCTAATTAGTGATCTTTTTTGTTGTTGTTGTTGTTGTTGTTGTTGTTGTTGGTTTTTGAGGTAGGGTCTCATTCTGGCCCAGGCTGACCTGGAATTAACTATGTAGTCTCAGGGTGGCCTCTAACTCATGGCGATCCTCCTACCTCTGCCTCCCAAGTGCTGGGATTAAAGGTGTGCGCCACCACTCCCGGCTCTAATTAGTGATCTTTTAAGGATGGAAGAGCCAATTCACGTGTTGTTGTTGTTTTTTATTAAATTTTTATTATCCAGTCAATATATAGATACATATGCCAAGTCAAGCTAATGATCTGGTATGGAATGAGTTGCAGGGGCTTGAGGGCTTAGCTCAGTGGAAGAGCACTTGCGTAACATGGGCAAGGCCCTGGGTTCAATTTGCAGCATTGGAAAAGAGAGGGAAAAGAAAAGGGGAAAACATGCATGAAAATGGATGGATTTGTCAAAAAAAAATCATACTAAGGGAGGTTACACAGACTCAGAAAGACAATTCCTACTTGTTCTCACTCAGAGTGGGAAGGAGTATCCTGAGGTATTGTCCCCCTAAAGTATTCATGACCCTACAATAACTACCAGTGACCCCACTGAGGAGAGAGGGCTGAGGATAGGGAACCTAACCAATATGTAATATGTTCATGCACTAAAGTTTACAAGGGAGAGAGGGAGGGAGAAAGGGAGGGAGAGAAGAAGGAAGAAAGGGAAGGAAGGAAGGAAGGAAGGAAGGAAGGAAGGAAGGAAGGAAGGAAGGAAGGAAGGAAGGAAGGAAGGAAGGGAGGGAAGGAGGAAGGAAGGAAGGAAGGAAGGAAGGAAGGAAGGAAGGAAGGAAGGAAGGAAGGAAGGAAGGAAGGAAGGAAGGAAGGAAGGAAGGGAGACTATTATAGAAGAATAATTTAGCCAGGTGTGGTAGCACACACCTTTAATTCCAGCACATGGAGGCAGAGGTAGGAGGATCCATGTGAGTTCGAGGCCACCTTGAGACTACATAGTGAATTCCAGGTCAGCCTGAGCTAGAATGAGACCCTACTTGAAAGAAAGAAAGAAAGAAAGAAAGAAAGAAAGAAAGAAAGAAAGAAAGGAAGGAAAAAAAGAAAGAAAGAAAGAAAGAAAGAAAGAAAGGGAGAGGGGAGGGAGGAAGTAAGGAAGGGAGGGAGGGGAGGGAGGGAGGAGGGAGGGAGGGAAGAGAGGAGAGGAGAGGAGGGGAGGGAGGAGGAGAGAGAGAGGAGAGGAGAGGAGAGGAGAGGAGAGGAGAGGAGAGGAGAATGATTTGCTTGTTCATAATTTCTTTTAAGTCACTCTTCCTTCCTAGATGTCTCTAGAATCCAGTCCTCCAGCTCCTCAGCTTCCCCTTCAGGCCATCACATCACATCTGCTTCCACAGCAGAACTCCACCTACAGCATCTTCTACAGCTTGCCAGAGCTTTCAAAATCTACCTATCAGTCTGATGTGCTAATGGTCTCTTCAACTTCCCATCTAACCTGAATTTTTTCTACCCAAGGGAATTTTTTTTTTAATAATCCTCTTTATATTTTTAGATGTCCTTTCTTAGATTTCTATTTATTTATTTGCAAGCAGAAAGAGAGAGAATGGCCATGCCAGGGCCTCTAACACTGCAAATGAACTCCAGATGCATCCACCACTTTGTGCATCTGGCTTTACGTGGGTACTGGGGAATTGAACTCCTCTCATTAAGTTTTACAGGCAAATGCCTTAACCTCTGAGTCATATCTCCAGTCCTGCCTTTTTTTTTTTTTTTTCGAGGTAGGGTCTCACTCTAGTTCAGGCTGACCTGGAATTCACTATGTAGTCTCAGGGTGGCCTCGAACTCATGGAGATCCTCCTACCTCTACCTCCCGAGTGCTGGGATTAAAGGCATGCGCCACCACGCCTGGCTTCCCAGGGCAAGACCTGAGACACTTTTCTTAAGTCCCTGTGAGTCCATATTTTTAGACACAACTTTAACAAATACGGTCTTAACTCTCCTACCTTCTCTACTGCTTAGCCTACATAACTCCACATTTTATCCTGCCATAATAAATGATCCTACTGAATTACTTGTTAACAAGCACAACAGTCAGATGCCAGTGAGAATCTTCTCTCATAATAATCTGGGCCCAGTAGCCAGTGCTGCTTTATTTCTTATACTCTTTAGAGTGCTAATCCAGGTCCATAGTCTTAGTTTCAGTTGTTCATTAAATAAACAGACATACCAAAGCCGAGGTGGTGACACATGCTTGTAATTCCAACACTATGCAAGTGGAGCAAAGGTGGGAGGAAAAGAAGTTCAAGCCCAGCCTTGGCTACATACTGACTTTGAGGCCAGCCTGGGCTATATGAAACCCTGTCTTGTGAAAAAGAAAAGCAGGAAAAAAAAATACATTATTAACCTCCCACTAAAGCCACCCTCTGAGTCTCTTGTAGGTCTTTATGGTAGGTTGTTGAATTGAGTTTTTGTGGGTATCTCAGTCAAATTATTTTTAAAAATTTATTTACTTACATTTATTTATTTATTTATTTATTTATTTATTTATTTATTTTTTTGATTTTTTGAGTTAGCGTCTCACTCTAGCCCAGGCTGACCTGGAATTCACTATGTAGTCTCAGGCTGGCCTCTGGCTCACCTTGATCCTCCTACCTCTATCTTCTAGTACTGGGATTAAAGGCATGCACCATCACTCCCAGCTCAGCCAAAGTCTTGAGACAGGGCTGGAGAGATCGCTTAGTGGTTAAAGCACTTGCCTGCAAAGCCTAAGGACCCATGTTTGATTCTCCAGGTCCCATGTAAGCCAGACACACAGGTGATGCAAGCTTACAAGGTCGCACATGCACACAAGGTGGTGCACAAGTTTGGAGTTCAATTGCAGTGGCTGGAGGCCCTGGCGTGCCAACTCTCTTTTTTCTCTCTCATTCTCTCTCTCTCATAAAAAAATTACAAAAGAAATTCTTGAGACAATGCATCAGGTTTCTGGTAGAGAGGCTTGTATCTCTCTTAGGTCAGCATTGGCACAAAGGCTAGGGTTTCTGGTTTCTCAATAAGAAAGTGTTACTTTACATACTGTAAATGTAATTTGAGTCAATTGTTTAGAAATGAGTCTTAATCAATAAAACTTTAGGATCCATCTTTCTTCCAAGTATATTTTTTAAAAAAGCAGGGCTGGAGAGCTGGAGGGATGGCTTATTGGTTAAGGCGCATGCCTGCAAAGCCTAAGGAACCCAGTTTGATTCTCCAGGTCCCACGTAAGCCAGATGCACATGGTGGTGCATGCGTCTGGAGTTTGTTTGCAGTGGCTAGAGGCCCTGGCATGCCCATTTTTCTTCTCTTCTCTCTCTCTCTCCCTCTCTCTGTCTTAAACAAATAAATAAATACATAAATAAATAAATTTTTTTAAATAAAATAAATAAAAAAGCAGGGTTGGAGAGAAAGCTAGTGTTTAAGGCGCTTTCCTGTGAAACCTAATAACCTAGGTGCGATTCCCCAATACCCACGTAAGCCAGATACACAAGGTGGCACATGCAGCTGGAGGTCATTTGCAGAAGCTGGAGGTCCTGGTATGCCCATCTCTCTATATATCCGCCTCTTCCTCTCTCTCCCTCTTCTCTCTCAAATAAATAAATATTTTTTTAAAAAAAGCACATCACCACCTCCCTAGAAAAACCCATTAACCTATATCTTTACACTTTCTCTAACTAAAACCTCCAGAGTGTTGTCTGCTGGCACCCTTCCTCTGCTAAGCTTCTAAGAGATGGAATGCTCAAGAATCAGGCCTCAGCCTTCTCTTCCTTTCTGTTTTCACTCTGGCTATAGATGAGCTCATCCAGTCCCATAAATATCTTTATACCAACAACTCCCAAGTTTACATCTCCAGCTTTGCTCTCTTTCCTCAGCTCCAGAATCAAATATCCAACCATATACTTAGAATTCTCCTGGGCATTCCAAACATGTACGCCAAAGATTTCCTCATTATCGGCTAATTATATCACCATCCGCCTATATTCCTCAAGCCAAGACGTTTGGATGCCAGACACAGTAACACACACCTGTAATCCTTGCATTTGGGAGTAGAAAGAGAAAGGTCGTGAATTCAAGGTCATATACATAGTTAATTTTTTTTAGCTTTATTGATTTATTAGAGAGAGGGAGAGAGAGAGAATGGGCACCCCAGGGCCTCCAGCCACTGCAAACTAACTCCAGATGCATGCGCCACTTTGTGCATCAGGCTTACATGGCTACTGGGGAATTGAACATGGATCCTTAGGCTTCGCAGGCAAGTGCCTTAACCACTAAGCCATGTCTCCAGTCCCTTTTTATTTTATTATTATTATTTATTTCTTAGAGAGAGAGAGAAAGAGATACATATGAATTTGAGGCCAGCCTGGACTACATTAGACATGAGACCCTGTCTCAAAACATAAATAAACAGAGCTGGTGATATGCCTCAATGGTTAAGGCACTTGCCATGCAAGTATGAGGACCTGAGTTTGGATCCCCAGCACACACACAAAAGCCAGGGATAGTGGCACGCACATTAACTTGAACACTGAGGAAACAAGTGTTCTACTTGTAAATAATTTTTTAAAAATCTAAATAATTAAATAATAATAAGATGGAGAGCAACTGAGGAAGACACCAGAGGTCAACACCTGTTGGGCCCTATGAGGCCCAGGTGTGAGGCCTAGTGGAACTTCCTGAGCCTGACTAGAGTTTGGCGACTTGTCTTTGGCCTACTACTTCCGCTTAAGAGTGACTCAGCAAGGCCTAAACCAAAACTGCCTCCGCCCAGCTACTACTGACGTGGTGAAATACTATTGGCCCTTACACCTTTTTCCCATCCTGGGACCCACCTCCTTTCTCAAAACTATATATACACCTTCTCATTACAATAAAACGAGTTCCTGCCTCTACAGACTCCCGGCCCAGTGTGTTTTCCTCTCCAGTGTTTTAGAGGAGGGGGGTCTGGGCCGCCGACACCCATCATCCCGCTCAGCCTCAAGAGGAGCCGCTGGCCCTGCTCTCTCTTCCGCTCTACCTGCCGGGAAGAGGAACCGGCAAACACCTGACCTCCACATGAACACACACACACATTCATACGAGCACACAGACACATATGTGCACACTACAAAACGTGCAAAAACAAAGTTTGGATTCACCCTTGATTCTTCCATTCACTTATCTCCCATCATTTAGTCACGTAATATATTCCTCTATCTCTCTGAAATCAACCTCATATTCCTCCTCTGGAGTCATTGCAGCTGCTGGCACTTAGTCATTAACACTTCTCACCTGGCGTACCGCAATTCAGAATGACAGAACTGCATCAAGAAGCAAGCTAATTTGGCGTGACATTCATTTAATGAAAACTTTTTGCTGTGAAAAATTCTTTCAGGGGCTGGAGAGATGGCTTAGCAGTTAAGGAACTTTGCCTATAAAGCCAGAGGACCCAGGTTCAATTCCCCAGAACCCATATAAGCCAGATGTACAAGGTAGCACTTGCATCTGAGTTCATTTGCAGCAGCTGGAGGCCCTGGTGAGCCCTCTCTCTCTGCTTCTCGCAAATAAATAAAAAGTTTTTAAAAACTCATTCATTCTCTCTCCTCTCCCCCCTCTCTCCCCTTCCCCCTCTCTCTCTTCTCTCCCCTCTCTCATCACACCTCCTGGGGACTAAACCCATGGCTTACACATACTAAGCAACTGCTCTAACAGTACACTACATCTACAGCCCCCTTTTTAGTTTGTTTTCACTTTTAGTTTGAGACAAGGTCTCATAACTTAGCTCAAGTATGTCTTCAACCTGTGACCCTCCTGAGCCTCCTGAGTAGCTGACTTCAAAGAGTCCATTGCCACCACACCCAGCCCCTTGGCTTACTGACCAACTAGGCTCTCGGTATGGTAGGAGAAGACCAGGATGAAGAAGCAAAGTGTTTATTCCTGTGGGTTCCCGTGGCCAAGGAGGATGGCAAGGTCAGTCTATACTTCTGGCCCTCTGCTGTCTCGTCTACTAAATAAAAGAAGTTATACTGGGCGGTCTCTGAGGGCCCTTAAAGCCCTACAAATCTATTCAAGGTATTTATTGAGTAAATTGCTGCATTCCTTGTTCTTAAAAGTCAGTAAATTCAATATTTTATATTTCCCAGAGGGACAAAAACAAATTTGTTTTATTTTTGTTGTTGTTTTTTGTTTTTTACAAGGTCTTCAATTGATCCTCCTCTGTCAAGGGTCAGCAGCTCTCAACAGGAAATGAGACATACCTCTGCTTCAGAGTAGAGTGAGTGCTTGACTCCTTTGTAGTTATGTCAGTGTTTGGATCCTTTCTTAATTAAATTTTTATTAGCTTACAAAGAATTCGAGTTTTATATATTTTTAAACTTTTAGTTTGTACTTAGAAGTTTTAGATATCATTCATCCTAGCATTTTCAAAAACAACGTGCTTTACTTTGTTCTCATCCCCTCTCCTCTCCCCACCATGTCTCCCTCCCATTTTCTCCCCACACCCATATGCTCTCCCTGCTGCTTGCATGTCACCTGTGTTTGGACCTCCAAGAACAGGCCATTGAGATACTTCACGTGAAAGCTATCATTAGACACATACTCTGCCCCAGGCTCTGTGCTAAGGTTTTTTTGTTTATTTTTTCATTTACTCCTCAGTGTAAGTCTACATAAGGTTAATATACCATCACTCAGATTTTACAAAAGAGGAAACAAAGATGTAAAGAGATCAAAATATTTACCAAAAGGTACATAGCTACTATCAAAGCTAATATATGGATGTGAACAGATGAAATAAATTTGGGACCAGATCTAGCTTATATGAAAGCCCATGTAGAGAAAATTACACCATGGGACCCCTTTCTTGGAATGCTGGGCCCTGCGATCTCTCTCAAGCCTCCATCACCTCTTGGACTGACAAACATGTGGCCCCCTATGTTCTATAGATCACACCAAGCCTCCATTTTACTCAACCAGGTCAAGCACATGGAAAAGGTTTTGAGAGCAGAAAGCCATGTTTTTGTTTTTCAATACTTTTTAATTTTAAAAAATATTTTATTTATTTTTTTGAGGCAAGCCCAACAGACTGGCCTTTTTTTTTTTTTTTTTTTTTTTATGAGAGAGGAAAAGAGAGAGAGAGAATCAGTGTGCCAGGGCCTCCAGCTACTGTAATCAAACTCCAAATGTGTGCACCACTTTGTGCACATGTGCAACCTTGCGCATGCATCACCTTGTGCATCAAGCTTATGTGGGATCTGGGGAATCGAACATGGGTTTTCAGGCTTCTCAGGTAAGCACTTTAACTGCTAAGCCATCTCTCCAGCCCTATTTATTTATTTGACAAAGAGAGAGAGAGAGGCAGACATAGAGAAAGAATGGTGCTCCAGGGCCTCTCGCCACTGCAAACAAACTCCAGACGCATGTGTCACCCACCTTGTGCATCTGACTTATGTGCATACTGGGGAATCAAGCCTTAGGCTTTGCAAACAAATGCCTTAACCACTAAGCTATCTGTTCAGCCCCAGAAAGTCATGTTTTATGTTACCTGTACCAGCCTCATGGGCACTAAGCAAATGCCCTTGACAGAGGAAGACATGGTGATATACCATATATACAGCCTACTGAACTTCTCATGATGAAAAGTGAAAGGCCAGGAGAGCCGGGTGTGGTGGCACATGCCTTTAAAAAGAAGCCGGGCATGGTGGCACATGCCTTTAATCCCAACACTCGGGAGGCAGAGGTAGGTGGATCACCATGTGTTCAAGGCCACCCTGAGACTACTTAGTGAATTCCAGGTCAGCCTGAGCTACAGCGAGACCCTACCTCAAAAAAAAAAGGGTTAGGGAGATGGCTTAGCGGTTAAGGCACATGCCTGCGAAGCCTAAGGACCTAGGTTCAATTCTCCAGGTCCCACATAAGCCAGATGCACATGGTGATGCATGCATCTAGAGTTCGTTTGCAGTGGCTAGAGGCCCTGGTGCACCCATTCTCACGCTCGCTCACTCTCTCTCTCTCTAATAAATAAATAAAAATAAAAATAAATTTTAAAAAAAAGGCCAGGATAGGGGAGAGGTTAAGATCAGGACGGAAGAACAAGAGTATGGTCAGGCTTCCAAAGAAAGTTTCATTTCCATAACCTCATTACTATTTGAAGAAAATTGGGAGAGCTGTTGAGAGCACATCACTAACCCTAGAGGGTTGCTTTAGAAAGTGGCTGAAATTTTGGTTTAATTAAGACTCTAGGTATTTAAGTGAAATATCAGGTCAGCACATTTATGGAAGAATTTTGCTCTCTTAAATTCTTCAGAAGTAGAATTTAATTTACATCACCATCTCCTGAGCAACAGCAGCGTAGAATCAGCTCTCGGGAGTCTTTACACCTGAGGAGCAAGCATATGGGTTCCTGAAAGACAGGATCAGGTGGCAGAGTCTCTGAAGCTCTGCTCCAAATTCCTCACAGTACGAACAAGGGTACTGAAGCACCCGGATGTCTTCCTCAGACAGTAGCTGCTCTGAGAGGAATTGTGTAGCATCGCAAGGTCACTCAAATATCCTCAGCCAGACACTCAAAACTCATCAAAGCAGAGATCCAGAGGTTGCAGAGAGCTCAACATTAAAGCAGACTGGTTCGACACCCATCAAGGCTCATGGAAATTTGCAGAAAAGAGGGTAGGAAGATTGTAAGAGTCCCAGGGTGGGAGTATCCTGAGTCTTTGCTCCCGTGCCCACAGAGACCCACTGATGCATTCATGACCTCACGGTGAATATCAATGACCCCTCTGGGGGGCCCTCAGTGAAATGCGGGCAGCCAGGAGGGGATATAAAAGGATAGAGTAGCCGGGCACGGTAGCACATGCCTTTAATCCCAGCACCTGGGAGGCAGAGGTAGGAGGATCGCCATGAGTTCGAAGCCACCCTGAGACTACATAGAGAATTCCAGGTCAGCCTGAGCTAGAGTGAAACCCTATTACAAAAAGCAAACAAAAGAGAGAGGGAGGGAGGGAGGGAAAGAAAGAGAGAGAGAGAGGGGGAGAAGAGGGAAAGAAAGAGAGAGAGAGAGAGAGAGAAAGATAGAAAGATAAAAAGAAAGAGGAGAGAAAGAAAGAACTGTGCCTTTAACCACTGAGCCATTTCTGGGGTTGGATTGCAGAAGGTTCCTTACAACAGTGCTAGAAAGACAGAAGAATCCTCATTGCTCTTCCGTTACAGAACAGCGCCGCCACTGAGGGGAGCCTGAGAGGGAAAAGCACACAGGAACTGGAAGGTCACCAGGCCACCTTCCAGCTGAGGCCAGCGAGGCTCAGAGCTCAGAACAGAGTGAGAGGTGGGAAACAGCAGGCAGAGGGCAGACACTTGAGAACACGCTCATGGGTCGTCATCACACCCGAGGAAGGTCGGGGCGGTGGATGAGGAAGGGCAGTGACCCTGCTGGGAAGAGCTCAAGGTCAAAACTGTGGTAACTATCGCTCTCTCTCTCTGGTCTTCCAGGCCTGACCCCTCGGACTGGTGTGATCTGGAAAAATAGAATTGTGAACCTCGTGGCTAATAGCAAGATACCTACCCAAGATGCTCTTTTCTTAGAATTGTGAACCTCGTGGCTAATAATAAGATACCTAGAGCTGGAGAGATGGCTTAGTGGTTAAGCCCTTGCCTGTGACGCCTAAGGACCCCAGTTCGAGGCTCGATTCTCCAGGACCCATGTAAGCCAGATGCACAAGGGGGCGCATGCATCTTGAGTTCGTTTGTACTGGCTGGAGGCCCTGGTGCACCCATTCTCTGTCTCTCTCTCTCTCTTTGTCTCTCTCTCTTTCAAATAAATAAATAAATAATAAATAAATTTTAAAAACAAAAAATTTTTTAGAAATATACCTACACAAGATACTCTTTTCTTAGAATTGTGAACATAGTGGCTAATAATAAGATACCTACCCAAGATGCTCTTTTCTTAGAATTGTGAACATCGTGGCTAATAGCAAGATACCTACACAAGATACTCTTTTCTTATGCACCCTTGATGGGATTATTTTTCCATCCAGTCTCAGAGCCAGCACCAAATTGAGTCTGTTTCTGAATTTCAGATTTATTTTATTTACTCAACTGAAGCATACAGTACAATAAAAGAATATGACCCCCCCCCAAAAAAATCATAACAATCATAACCTGCATTAAATGCAGGTAAAGAACAGCTTTTCTTTCTTCTTACTCAAAAGAGGTAATATTATTGATCCTCCCCACTAAAGATCAATAAGCATTTTATCCATCCCATAGAACACTCGTTTTTTTCTTCCTTCTTTTCTTTCTTCTTGCTTTTTTTCTTTCTTTATTGATTTGAGAGAAAGAAGCAGATACATAGAGAGAAAGAGAGAGAATGGGCACACCAGGGCCTCTAGCCACTGCAAACGAAATCCAGAAGCTTGTGCCCCCTTGCACATCTGGCTTACATGGTTACTGGGTAATAGAACCTGGGTCCTTAGGCTTTGCAGGCAAACACCTTAACCACTAAGCCATCCCTCCAGCCCCTCTTCCTTCTTTTCGGAGTGAATTTTTAAATCCCAATTTTCTTGAAAGCATATGGAGATGTGACATTCTAAGTTAACAACCACTGAGGAGTGGAAAGGAGAGTATATGAAAGGTATACTCTCTTTGTATACCAGCCAGACTTACATTTCACTATAAACATGCCACAAGACGAGCTCTGAAGACGGGTAATTATGCTGAGAGGTTTATCTATACAGCATTTGTCAAAAGGAAAATGTAAACCTGGTGTGGTGGCGCACGCCTTTAATCCGAGCACTCGGGGGGCAGAGGTAGAGGTAGAGGCAGAGGATTGCACTGAGTTCCAGGCCACCCTGAGACTATATAGTGAATTCCAGGTCAGCCTGGGCTAGAGTAAGACCCTACCCTGAAAAAAAAAAAAAAAAAAGAAGGAGAAGAAGAGGGAAAATGTATGTATGTATGTATGTATGTGTGTGTGTGTATATATATACTGTAATTCCTATTGGTAAAAAAAATTTTCTAGATTGTACACTTCCCAAGGGAAAGATAAACAAACAATTGTCAAGCTAAGATGATAAAGTGTATATACTTTAAAGTATGGGCCTCTACCCCTGGAAGCCCAGCCTATCATAACACAGAGCACACACAATGCAAAATTATACCATCTTAAATCCTGACGTTAGTCATTGAGAAAGGCTTCGGGAATTAAATTTTCTTCCACACATGCTATGCTATAGAAAAATTCCATTTTGTTCTGACCATACAGCTCAAGGTGAACTTACCATTTAAAACTGAATTTTGAGCCGGGCGTGGTGGTGCACGCCTTTAATCCCAGCACTCGGGAGGCAGAGATAGAAGGATCGCCATGAGTTCGAGGCCACCCTGAGAATACAGAGTGAACTCCAGGTCAGCCTGAACTAGAGTGAGACCCTACCTCAAAAAAAAAAAAAAAAAAAAACTGAATTTTGCTCTTACCCTTATAATTCTTTTTTAATATTATTTTTATTGGCAACTTCCATAAGTATTAACAGTGTACTATGATCATATTCACTCCCCACCCGCTCTTTTCCCCTCCCAGATCTTCCTCCACTGAATCACTTCTTCTTTGTTTTGATGCATGTATAATTTTACATAGGTTGTAGTTTTATATCCCTCACCCCTTGGTCCCCATTTCCTGAGGGCCCTCCTCAGGAGAGTCCTTGATGTTCACTGAGGAGTACTTAGGGGCTCTGTTAGTTTTGGGGAGAGAGCTGTACCTTCTTTTCTTAGAATTGTGAACATCGTGGCTAATAGCAAGATACCTACACAAGATACTCTTTTCTTATGCACCCTTGATGGGATTATTTTTCCATCCAGTCTCAGAGCCAGCACCAAATTGAGTCTGTTTCTGAATTTCAGATTTATTTTATTTACTCAACTGAAGCATACAGTACAATAAAAGAATATGACCCCCCCCCAAAAAAAAATCATAACAATCATAACCTGCATTAAATGCAGGTAAAGAACAGCTTTTCTTTCTTCTTACTCAAAAGAGGTAATATTATTGATCCTCCCCACTAAAGATCAATAAGCATTTTATCCATCCCATAGAACACTCGTTTTTTTCTTCCTTCTTTTCTTTCTTCTTGCTTTTTTTCTTTCTTTATTGATTTGAGAGAAAGAAGCAGATACATAGAGAGAAAGAGAGAGAATGGGCACACCAGGGCCTCTAGCCACTGCAAACGAAATCCAGAAGCTTGTGCCCCCTTGCACATCTGGCTTACATGGTTACTGGGTAATAGAACCTGGGTCCTTAGGCTTTGCAGGCAAACACCTTAACCACTAAGCCATCCCTCCAGCCCCTCTTCCTTCTTTTCGGAGTGAATTTTTAAATCCCAATTTTCTTGAAAGCATATGGAGATGTGACATTCTAAGTTAACAACCACTGAGGAGTGGAAAGGAGAGTATATGAAAGGTATACTCTCTTTGTATACCAGCCAGACTTACATTTCACTATAAACATGCCACAAGACGAGCTCTGAAGACGGGTAATTATGCTGAGAGGTTTATCTATACAGCATTTGTCAAAAGGAAAATGTAAACCTGGTGTGGTGGCGCACGCCTTTAATCCGAGCACTCGGGGGGCAGAGGTAGAGGTAGAGGCAGAGGATTGCACTGAGTTCCAGGCCACCCTGAGACTATATAGTGAATTCCAGGTCAGCCTGGGCTAGAGTAAGACCCTACCCTGAAAAAAAAAAAAAAAGAAGGAGAAGAAGAGGGAAAATGTATGTATGTATGTATGTGTGTGTGTGTATATATATACTGTAATTCCTATTGGTAAAAAAAATTTTCTAGATTGTACACTTCCCAAGGGAAAGATAAACAAACAATTGTCAAGCTAAGATGATAAAGTGTATATACTTTAAGGTATGGGCCTCTACCCCTGGAAGCCCAGCCTATCATAACACAGAGCACACACAATGCAAAATTATACCATCTTAAATCCTGACGTTAGTCATTGAGAAAGGCTTCGGGAATTAAATTTTCTTCCACACATGCTATGCTATAAAAAATTCCATTTTGTTCTGACCATACAGCTCAAGGTGAACTTACCATTTAAAACTGAATTTTGAGCCGGGCGTGGTGGTGCACGCCTTTAATCCCAGCACTCGGGAGGCAGAGATAGAAGGATCGCCATGAGTTCGAGGCCACCCTGAGAATACAGAGTGAACTCCAGGTCAGCCTGAACTAGAGTGAGACCCTACCAAAAAAAAAAAAAAAAAAAAACTGAATTTTGCTCTTACCCTTATAATTCTTTTTTAATATTATTTTTATTGGCAACTTCCATAAGTATTAACAGTGTACTATGATCATATTCACTCCCCACCCGCTCTTTTCCCCCTCCCAGATCTTCCCTCCACTGAATCACTTCTTCTTTGTTTTGATGCATATATAATTTTACATAGGTTGTAGTTTTATATCCCCTCACCCCTTGGTCCCCATTTCCCTGAGGGCCCTCCTCAGGAGAGTCCTTGATGTTCACTGAGGAGTACTTAGGGGCTCTGTTAGTTTTGGGGAGAGAGCTGTACCTCAGGATATTTCTACTCACCCTGTGGCTCTTCCAGCCCCCTCTTCCGCAGCAATCCCTGAACCTTGTACCCTTATAATTCTTACTTAGAATTATTGAGCCCATTTTATTCTCCCTCCACAACTTGTCACATACCTATTAATCATAGGTTTTAGGAGGATAAAAACAAAGTTATTCGGGCTGGAGAGATGGCTTAGCCATTAAGGCGCTTGGTTGCAAAGCCTAAGGACCCAGGTTTGATTCCCCAATAGCCTCATAAGCCAGATGCACAAGGTAGTGCATGAGTCTGGAGTTTGTTTGCACACACACTCATTCTCTCCCCCCCCCCATCTCTCAAATAAATTAATTTAATTAAATAAAACCAAACAAAACAAAGTTTTTCAGTGTTCCTATTTGCTTTGGGTCCACTATGCCCCTAAATTGTGTGATTACAAATATGGCCTTCACTCTGACTTGGCAGGAGAGTTTCCTGCATTTTGCAATTACATCCTGTAGTCTGGTCCTCCGGAGTCCCTGGAGTCCAACTCATTCAACCTGGAAAACTGATCCCTGTGATCAAGGCACTTCTGAGAAAGACATCCATCTTCATACACCTGGCAAGAGTAGCAGAGGTGCACCCGTGGTTTAGAGCCAGCATCTGCTCTGATAGCATGTGGCTTTTTTATTTCTGATGGTCAGTTGCCAAGCAATCTCAGTTGTGAAATATCTTTAATACTTGGAATGTGAGACAGAGAGTTTTTATCAAGCGCAATAATCAAGCCATTCAAAAATAAAACTACTAGGCTGGGGAGATAGCTTTTGCAAAACCTGTCAGCCCAGGGTTTGATTCCCCAGTACCCATGTAAGCCAGATGCACAAAGTGGCATGTGCATCTGGAGTTCATTTGCAGTGGCAAGAGGCCCTGGCATCCTCATTCTCTCAATCTCTCTCTCTCTCTCTCTCTCTCTCTCTCTCTCTCTCTCTCTCTGTGTGTGTGTGTGTGTGTGTGTGTGTAAATAAATAATAAATAAAAATTTTAAAAAGTCAAACTACCACCAGGTGTGGTGGCACACACCTTTAACCCCAGCACTCAGGAGGCAGGGGTAGGAGAATCACCATGAGTTTGAGGCCACCCTGAGACTACATAGTGAATTTCAGGTCAGCCTGAGCTAAAGTGAAATCATACCTTGAAAAAAAAACAAAACAAAACACAGGGCTGGAGAGATGGCTTAGTAGTTACAGCACTTGCCTACAAAGCCCAAGGACACCAGGGCCTCTAGTCACTGCCGACAAACTCCAGATACATGCACCACCTTGTGCATCTGGCTTATGTTGGTACTGGCAAATCAAACCTGGATTGGGCTTCACCGGCAAGAAACTTAACCACTAAGTCACCTCTCCAGCCCACAAAACTAAACTTTCATTTAAATCAATACCCAGGGGATGAGGAGATGGTTCAGTGGATAAAGCAACATGAGAATTTAGGCTGGACCCACAGCACCCATGGGATGATGAAGGTGAGGGTGGCATGAAGCTGTCATCCTACACCAGGGAGGGAGTAGGTCGGTGGACCCCCAGGACTTACTGGCTAGCCAGTCTAGCCAAATCAGTGAGTTCTAGGTTCCGTGAGAGACCCTGTCTCAAAGAAACAGTAAGTACTGCACCAATGTACAGTGTGCGCATGCGCACAGACAGACAGACACACACACACACACACACACACACACACACACACACACACACAGTAAATGTGATACTTAGCTCTATTGCCTGTCCACCAATGACTCCACCAGGCAACCAGTCACCCAAGCCAAGAAACTAGCAGGCACCTCTAACTTCCAGTTGCCCATGCATCTTCATGTTCTATGACTCATTAAATGGTTCCCATCTAGTTTGCCTTTTTACTATGCCGAGTCCCCCCACACAGACACAGCCTCAATTCAATCCCTAACATTTCTTCTTTGTGTTCCTCCACCAGCTTCTAAGTGGTCACTTTTTCTCCTAATTCCCCCCAATGGCGCCAGTTACACTGCACACACCAACACTCATGTGCACACAGATCTAAATTTGTTCTATAAGCTGGAGAGATGGCTTAGTGGTTAAGGCGTTTGCCTGTGAAGCCAAAGGACCCAGGTTCAATGGCTGGAGGATTTGATGCACCCATTCTCTCTTTGTCTATCTCTCTCTCTCTCTCTCTCTCTCTCTCAAATAAATAAATAAAAATAAAATGTTTTATTAAAAAGCAACTAACTTTGTTTTATTGTATCATTTTTCTTAGCCCTATCTGTAGAGCATTGATTGTTTCCCTAACCAGACTACCAGCCAGCTGAGGACAACTTCCAGTTGCTAGTGAGCCTAGTTGCTACCACATGTCATGTAGTTGGGTGCTCACTCACATGTGTTAAATGGATTAATTAGAAAGTACTACTGATATTAGGATTGGAGAGATGGCTTAGTGGTTAAGGCGCCTGCCTCCTAAGCCTAAGAACATCCGTTCAATTCTCCAGGTCCCACGTTTAGCCAGATGCAAAGTGATGCGAGGGCGCAAGGCCACACTTGCTCACAAGGGAGTGCACACATCTGGATTTCGTTCACAGC
Source organism: Orientallactaga sibirica (assembly GCA_036365145.1). Taxonomy (NCBI): domain Eukaryota; kingdom Metazoa; phylum Chordata; class Mammalia; order Rodentia; family Dipodidae; genus Orientallactaga; species Orientallactaga sibirica. The sequence goes on from JAEOAD010001846.1 coordinate 3,484,530, forward strand.
AGCTGAGAGGCCCTGGCGTGCCCATTCTCTATCTCTCTTTCTCTCTCAAAAAGAAAAAAAAAAAAAAAAGAAAAAAGAAAGTACTACTGATATTAGCTGCAGAGATGAAAGGGGGGTTGAAAATGAATGCAGCAACTGGGCTAGGACTTCCCAATGGGAGGTAAAGGAGAAAACATGACCCAGGTCCTCCTAACCTTGTTAGGTCACAAATCCTTTTGAAACTCTGATCAAAACGTCAAGGGGCTTCTCCACAGGGGAAAATGCACCTACACACAAAATCCTCCATTTGAATTCAGGAGTTCTCTCCACAGACATACTAAGGTAAGGCTCCAAAATATCACAGAGAAAAAGATGGGATATATCACGAGTGAGTGTAACTGGAAATGAGAATTGGTGCAGAAAAAAAAAGGAAAGTTTTCCTATACAATATATGGTACAAAACTACTTTAGTGAAGATCAGATTCATTGGAAAATTTACTAAACCAGGTGTGGTAGCACACACCTTTAATCCCGAGTTTAAGGCCATCTTGAGACTACACAGTGAATTCCTGGTCAGCCTGGAGTGAGTAGCGAGTGAGACCCTACCTTGAAAATCCAGGAGGAAAAAAAATTAAATAAGGACTGAAGGGCTGGAGACACGGCTTAGAGGTTAAAGCACTTGCCTACAAAGCCGAAGGACCCAGGTTCAATTCCCCAGTACTCACATAAGCCAGATGCACAGGGTGGTGCATATGTCTTGGAGTTTGTTTGCAATGAGTGGAGGCCCTGGTACACCCAGTCTCTATCTGCCTCTCTCTCTCTCTCTCTCAAATAAATAAGTAAAATATTTAAAATAAATAAATAGGGCTAGAGAGATGGCTCAGAGGTTCAGGCACTTGCCTGCAAAGCCAAAGGACCCAGGTTCGATTTCCCAGGACCACGTAAGCCAGATGCACATGGTGGTGCCTGCCTGCATCTGTAGTTTGTTTGCAGTGGTTGGAGGCCCTGGTGTGCCCATTCTTTCTCTGTGTCCCCCTTACCCCACCTCTCTCTCTCCTTCTCTCTCTCCCTAACTATTTCTCTCTCTCAAATAAATACATAAAAATATTTTAAAAAAATAATAATAAAATAAACAAAAAGCTGGAAGGTCTGGAGAAATGGATGCATGGGAAAGAGCATTTACTGTACAAGCATGGAAACCTGAGCTCAAGCCCCAGTGCCCATGTAGAGCACCGCAGCCAACAAGCCTGTGATGCCAGTGCTGCAGGAGCAAAGACAGGAAAATTTCTGGGGCTCACTGACCAGCCAGTGTAACAAAAAATGGTACAAGCTCCAGGTTCAGGACGAGACCCTGTGTCCAAGAAAGGGCGTCAAGGAAATAGGGTGGAAGGGTGATGGAGAAGTTCATGGAACACATCTGTATACACTGGCGTACACCACACATATACTCACATGCACATACATACACATGTACAGGCACATACACACACATATACTCACATGCACATACACACATGTACAGGCACACATATACTCACATGCACATACACACACATATACTCACATGTGCACACACACATATACTCACATGCACATACACACACATGTATAGGCACATACACTTGCACATGCATACACACATACACTGTTCACACACATGAACATACACATGCCCATACACACACACATACACACACACACACCCATGAGGAACAAGATGATGGGGAGACTTCCACAGCACCTGAGAAATCCCTGTTTATGCTCCTCGTGTTTTTCTGAGGAATTTTCAGAGGCAGCCATGATTCTGTACAAATGGATAATGTCCAACCACAGGTCTATATTCAGTTGTAAATTAAGCGGCATTGTTTCAGCACTTAATGTGCGGGGTGTGAGCTTTGTAAGTTTATGAGAATGTTCTCATAACCGAATGGGAAACAGAAATGATAAAACAGACCACACTGTCTCTATTCAAGGTCACTGTGGTACTCTACCATTCCTTAACCCTTCTGCAGCCTACAGCAATTAGCCATTTCTCCCCCTCCCCCCCAAGGCAGGGTCTCACTCTAACCCATGCTGACCTCAAACTCACTATGTGGCCTCAAACTCATGGCGATCCTCCTAACTCTGCCATCTGTGTGCTGGAATTAAAGGTGTGCACTACCACGCCCAGATTTTAGCCATTTATTTTATCCCGCATTTCCTGAGACTGACCAGGTTATAACCCAAGGGACTGCTTTGCCTCACACCTAGTGCCGGTTTGCACTTAAGGGACGTATGCTGACAATGTTTTAAATGCCTAAGTAAATGAGATTTTCCTGAACCACCCACCCATTACTTTAATACTGCAGCCACCTTCCTAATAAACTTGAGTGTGTGTGGGTGTGTGCACACACACATGTGCATGCTGTGGTTTGAGTCTGCCATGAGACACGTGATTCTGGTCTCCTCTTCAGTCATCAAAAAAAAAAAAAAAACCCAAAGCGTCATTATAATAAAATATGATTTAAGCTATCATGGTCAAAAAGCCCAGGTACAGGCTAGAGAGATGGCTTAGTGGTTAAGGCAGATGCCCGTGAAGCCTAAGGACCCCAGTTCGATTCTCCAGGTCCCACATAGGTCAGATGCACATGGTGGCGCATGTGTCTGGAGTTCATTTGCAGTGGCTGGAGGCCCCTGGCACGCCCGTTCTCATTTTCTCTCTGTGTGTCTCTCTCTCCCTCTATCTCTAATAAATAAATAAAAATAAATCTTTTTTAAAAAAAAAACCCAGGTACATGTCACATAAGCAAACAGTAGTGTAACAGTCTATATGAGGAGTCAGGTCTCAAGATTTAGGGTCATGTCATGTTAGCATCTCCCATGTGAAGAGAAAACAAGATGTGTAGGTTGTTGGAATTCACAGCATGACGAACCTGGAAAACTGGCAGGGTGTGGTCATTAATCCCAGCACTCGGGAGGCAGAGGTAGGAGGATCACCGTGAGTTCTAGGCCACCCTAAGACTACATAGTGAATTCCAGGTCAGCCTGGGCCAGAATGAAACCCTACCTCAGAAAAAAAAAAAAAAAACTGACCAGGTTGATTTGCCCCTTTCCATCTTCGGAAAAGTTGGCCACACCTGGCTTGAGCACATTCCTGCAGTGACTGGTCTGAATTGCCCACATGCTCATCCTGCCTACGAGCATTCCAAGATATCTGTTGAAAATTGGTGTACAGCTGTTACCCAAAGTGAGGGTGAACTTAAGACTCTAGATTTTTCGTCTTTGTTTCCCCTCCTGGATGTGAATCCCCACAAAACACAAAACACTGCAGGTAGCACCTCATATAAAGAGGAACAGAGGGTATCATGACATCAAACTGAAAAAGAGAGACTGATTGAGAGGGGGAGGGGATATGATGGAGAGTGAAGTTTCAAAGGGGAAAGTGGGGGGGGGAGGGAAGTACCATGGGATATTGTCTACAATTAAAGAAGTTGTCAAGAAAATAAATAAATAACTAAATAAGACGAGCAGAGGGGCTGAAGAGATGGCTCAGCAGTAAAGGCACTTGCCTGCAATGCCTCACTACCTGGGTTCATTTCCCCAGGACCCATGTAAGCCAGATGCACAAAGGGGCACATGCCTCTGGAGTTCGTTTGCAGTGGCTGGAGGCTCTAGCATGCCCATTCTCATTCTCTCTCTCTCACTCTCTCTCACTCTCTCTCTCTCTCTCTCTCCTTGCAAATAAATGACATATTTTAAAAGGCAAATAGAGAAGTCTTTTCTCCACATTCAATGCCAGCAGTATACTTGTTTGCCTCATGCACCTCATAAACACAGCTCAACTGCACCCTGCCAAGAGACACCTGTAAGAAAAAGAACAACTGAGTCCTGTCACATGCTCTCCAGGGTATTGCGGTGACAGTGACTGATACAAATCAGTATCCATATGGTATTTTCTACATGCTTCATTTAAACAGCCTGCCCTGTGCAGTACTGTTATACGTAATGCGCCCACACACCATAGATTATAATGCACCCCAGAAAGCAAATTACTGTCATTGATGTTATGTAACATTCCTGACCAAATTAGTTGATTATTCATCTGAAGGCCAACAAACTCAGCCTCTACTGAACCATGAAGGAAAAGGAAAGGCATCCAGCATGGTGCAGATATTCTAGAATTAACACCCTGGAAATGACTGTTTGGAACTCTTCTCTTAACAGGGCTAATGTGGAAAAGGCCTGCGGAGGTCATTTAGCACAGCTCCTGTCTCAGCCCGCAGCAGACTCTAGGGATCCATTAGCATAGTCCGACAGAAAGAAGAAGATATACATCAAGAAAATACGTATCTCGTCGCACACTTGACAGCTACATTTTTTCCTGGGGTTACTCCACTGGAAGTAGAACAAGATGTCAAGAATAACTTAGGAGCGGTTAGAGGGGAGGAAAAAAAACAGTCCTAGGGATACGTTTAAAAAAAAAAAAAGACTGAAAAACAAATAAATAAAACAAGAAGAAAAAAATAAATAAAAGGGCCCCATTCCAAGAGTCCCTTGCCTGACAAAAACAAGTGACTCAGGGTACTCAGAAGCTGGCAAATGAAGGAAAAGATGGAGGCTTGAAACTGTTTACCTATCTCCATACTTCTACTTGTTCTTAATCCAGGTTCCCTAGACGGATTAATCACTAATGGGCTGAAGCTATAGTTGTGCATAATGCTGGCTAGTTATGTTCCCTAGATCATCAACAACTGAAGTAAGGTCCGCCCAGGCTGCCTGAGGTAGTAAGGATCCAGTGATCATGTCTACACCGCCCTACGCATGATTTCTCCACTTCTCCATTCTCTACATATTCACCCCCAACCCCACCATCCCCAAGCTTTCAATCCAGCTAGCTGATCCTCTCTGTATATCTCAGATCAGTTTCCAGGGCAGGTCTGTGTACTGCTGTGATTACTTAACACTCCTGAATCAAAGCTTTCCCCTACAAGTGATTTACCACCCCACATACTGGTTGCCCTTATAGTGGATGTCTGCCTATGGTCCAATCAACACATGCCCTATGTACAAGCTATAGATTAGGGCAGCTTCCTGTGGCAAGGGACTGTAAGCCAAGGCAAATTCCTTAATTTGAAAGGGGCTGCGAGGGGCTGGAGAAATGGCTTAGTGGTTAAGGCATTTGCCCGCGAAGCCAAAGGATCCCGGCTAGATTCTCCAGGACCCTCATATGCCAAATGCACGAGGGGCACATGCATCTGGAGCTCGTTTGCAGTGGCTGGCATGCCCACTTTCTGTCTGCCTCTCTTCTCTCTTCTCTCTCTCTCTCTCTATCTCTCTCTGCTTGCAAATAAATAAATAAAATTAAAAGAGGCTGCAAGATGGAAGTCATCCTTTTCCTGCTGGCTAGTTTGTCATAGTGCTGGAAAGTGCTGTGTAAGCTGCTAGAGGAGAAACGTCATCTACAGTCTGAGCAAGCAGAGAACTCTGGAAGCGACAAAATCAACCAGGCAGGAAAGATGTACCCATGGGTACAATGGTGCCACATAAGTTACAGGGTAATGAACATCTCTCTGATTGGATAGGAGATCTGCTCAGTGGGTGAGAATTCATGCCTGGTACTGAAAACTGAGTCAAAAGCCTATAGCACCCCGGTGTGGTGGCACACACCTCTAGCACTCGAGAGGCAGAGGTAGGAGAATCACCATGCTGAGACTACCTCATGAATTCCACGTCAGCCTGGGCTACAGTGAGACCCTACCATGAAAAAAACAAAAACAAAACAAAACAAAAGCCCATGGCTTAAAAGGTCATAGATCCCTGAAGGAAGCTGCCACTGTTCTTGGGCTAAATGGAGATGTTATGCCCATCAAAAAGCTTTCTAAATGTTTTTCTATCCTTTGATTAATGCTGATATTACTTTTGTTTAGAGAACCTTCTTTGTACTGATAGCTGCAAATTCCAGGGAGATCCAAGACTCATATGATGACATAAGAAGAGAAAGCCCTGTAGGAGGAGCACTGTGAGTTCAAAGCCAGCCAGAGACTACAAAGTGAATTCCAGGTCGGTCTGGGCTAGATGGAGACACACACACACACACACACACACACACACACACACAACAAATATATATCAAAAAGATAGCCGGGTGTGGCAGCACACGCCTTTAATCCCAGCACTTGGGAGGCAAAGGTAGAGGATTACTGTGAGTTCAAAGCCATCCTAAGACTACATAGTGAATTGCAGGTCAGCCTGGGCTACAGTGGGGACCCGACCTCGAAAAACCAAAAAAAAAAAAAAAAGATATATGGTGAGTATTATGATTTGTTATTAGAAGGTACCCGCTCCCAAAAAACAAGTCTCACATGTTGAAGGCTTAAACCTCAACTGGAGAATCCAGTCGTTGACAGGTGATCAGATCGTGAGAGTTATGATCTAATCAATGGATATCAATCCACTGATGCATTCCTAACTTAATGGCATTATTGAAAGGTGATAGAAACTATCAGAGATAGGGCCTAGTTAGAAAAATTTAGGGCTAGAGAGATGACTTAGCAGTTAAGGCACTTGTCTACAAAGCCTAAGGACCCATGTTCCACTCCCCAGGTCCCACGTAAGCCAGACACACAAGGTGATGCATGCATAAGGTTGCACATGCACACAAGGTATCACAAGTATCTGGAGTTTGATTACAGTGGCTGAAGGCCCTGACATGCCAATTCTCTCTCTCTCTCTTTCTCTCTCTCACTCCTGCTGTCTCTCTCATAAAAAAGGCCAGTCTGTTGGGCTTGCCTAAAATAAAAAATAAAATAAAAGAATTAGGACACTGGGGTGTGTATTTGGGGGTATATCTCATCCCAGGACCCTCTCTTTGGCTCTCTCTGCTTCCTAGTGGCCATGAGATAAGCAACTTTGATCTGCCGCACACTCTAGTCACCAGAATATTCTGTCTCAACACAGTCCCATGGCAATGCAGCAAGCTGACCAGAGATTAAAACCTCTGAAACTGTGAGCCAAAATAAAGCTTACCTTCCTTGAGCTGGGTGTGGTAGCACATGCCTTTAATCCTAGCACTTGGGAGGCAGAATTAGGAGGATCACCGTGAGTTCGAGGCCACTCTGAGACTACATAGTGAATTCCGGGTCAGCCTGGACTATAGTGAGACCCTACCTCAAAAAAAAAAAAAAAACTAGCCGGGCGTGGTGGCGCACGCCTTTAATCCCAGCACTCGGGAGGCAGAGGTAGGAGGATCGCCGAGAGTTCGAGGCCACCCTGAGACTACATAGTTAATTCCAGGTCAGCCTGGACCAGAGTGAGACCCTACCTTGCAAAACCAAAAAAAAAAAAAAAAACTCTTACCTTTCCTTGAGTTGAGTTGTTCTCTCAGGCATTAGCCATAGCCATAAAAAGTCTGCCTGGTGCTGAGATATGACAGAGGAGTGTCCAGCACTGAGACATCTCTGTCACACCCTCTAAGGCTCAGGGACCATTGCAAAAGAGATGATAGCAAGAACATAAGAGCCAAAGGAACAAAGTGGCCATGGTATTCATGACCTCACAGTGGCTGATGCTACCAACACAAGCCCTGTGTAACAGGGGTAAAAAAGCGATGACAGGGCTGGAGAGATGACTTAGAGGTTAAGGCACTTACCTACAAAGCCTAAGAACTCATGTTTGAATCTCCAGGTCCCACATAAGCCAAACACACAGTGACACAAGTGCGCGATGTCGTACATGCACACAAGGGGGAAAACATGTCTGGAGTTTATTTGCAATGGCTGAAGGTCCTGGCATATCTATCTCTCTCTCTCTCTCTCTCTCTCTCTCTCTCTCACACACACACACACACACACACACACAAATGAAAAAGTGATGACATCAAAATAGAAGAGAGACTAGCTGGCAAGAAGAAAGGATTCAGTGGAGGGAGTTTTGGAGGGAAAGGGAAGGTGGTAGAGGGGCTCTGATCATGGTATATTGACATCAGAATAGAAGAAAGACTAGCTGGAAAGAAGAAAGGATTCAGTGGAGGGAGTTTTGGAGGGAAAGGGAAGGTGGTAGAGGGGCTCTGATCATGGTATATTGACATCAGAATAGAAGAAAGACTAGCTGGAAAGAAGAAAGGATTCAGTGGAGGGAGTTTTGGAGGGAAAGGGAAGGTGGTAGAGGGGCTCTGATCATGGTATATTGACATCAGAATAGAAGAAAGACTAGCTGGAAAGAAGAAAGGATTCAGTGGAGGGAGTTTTGGAGGGAAAGGGAAGGTGGTAGAGGGGCTCTGATCATGGTATATTGACATCAGAATAGAAGAAAGACTAGCTGGAAAGAAGAAAGGATTCAGTGGAGGGAGTTTTGGAGGGAAAGGGAAGGTGGTAGAGGGGCTCTGATCATGGTATATTGACATCAGAATAGAAGAAAGACTAGCTGGAAAGAGGAAAGGATTCAGTGGAGGGAGTTTTGGAGGGAAAGGGAAGGTGGTAGAGGGGCTCTGATCATGGTATATTGACATCAGAATAGAAGAAAGACTAGCTGGAAAGAAGAAAGGATTCAGTGGAGGGAGTTTTGGAGGGAAAGGGAAGGTGGTAGAGGGGCTCTGATCATGGTATATTGACATCAGAATAGAAGAAAGACTAGCTGGAAAGAAGAAAAGTGGAGGGAGTTTTCAGTGGAGGTGGGAGGGGTTTTGGAGGGAAAGGGAAGGTGGTAGGAGGGGCTCTGATCATGGTATATTGCTTATATTTATGGAAGTTGTCAACAAAAATATTTTTTTTAATCTGCATACTAGGTGTGGTGGCTCAGGCCTTGATAGTTTTTTTTTTTTTTAATCTATTTGAGAGCAAGAGAGAAGCAGAGAAAGAGAGAGGGAGGGAGACAGAATGGGCACGACTGGGCCTCTAGCTTCTACAAATGAACTCCAGAAGCATACGCCACCTTGTGCATCTGGCTTATGTGGGTCCTGGGGAGTCAAACCTAAGTCCTTTGGCTTTACAGGCAAGCACCTTATCCCCTAAGCCATCTTGCCAACCCGGCTCACACTTTTAATCTCAGCACTTAGGAGCCAATGGTAGGAGGATCACTGTGAGTTCAAGGCCAGCCTGGGACTACAGAGTGAATTCCGGGTCAGCCTGAACTAGAGAGAGACCCTACCTCAAAGAAATAATTTTAGGAGAAAAAAGTAGCCTGCCTAACACAATAAACATCTGAGTCACCTGTCTGTCAAACCGCTGCCAAATACTCAAGCAGAAATAAAACACGACGGGTGGAGGAGAATCTATGGGAGCAGGTTGGCTTTGTGGACTAATGACCAGGGCATTTGCAAAGGATCCCTGTATTTAAGAGGACCAATCCTTGCTTTAATGCTCTTCGGTGGCCATTGTAAAACCCTTAATAATGTTTACACAGAGGTCCCATATTTTCATTTTGTACAGCAACTTGAAAATTATGTCAATATTTCTTTATAGATCTTTTATTTCATTATATTATAAAAAGTGAATCTGTAAAATCAAATAATTTTGTACCCAAACATTCTTCTGAGATCATCTCTCCAAATACTCACTTGGCAAATATCAAAAGTGAGGTCAAAGAAAGGAAGAGAAAGGACCACTGGCTTAATCAAGAGCTCACAGTGAGCAGTGGCAATGCTGAGCTGTTTCCTCACATTCCCAGTCCAGGTCTCTCATTTCTTCATGTGGCAGGAGGCTGCCTCTGAGCAAGAAATGCCTGATGTTGCTCTGTTTTGCCAGACATGGGTAAAGTACTTAAAAGTCTCATAAAAATGAAGGCTGATATAAAAACACAAATTGATGGCTCAGTGGTTAAGGCACTTGCCTGCAAGGCCTAATGACCCAGGTCCCATTCCCCAGTACCCACATAAAGCCAGATACACAAAGTGGCATATGCATCTGGAGTTCGTTTACAGCAGCTAGAGGCCCTTACGTGCCCCATTCTCCTTCTCCATCTCTCTCTGTGTGTTTGTCTCTCTCTGCTTGCAAATAAACTAATTAATTAAATATTTTTTTAAAAACACACAAATTCAATCTCCATTCAGTTTTATAGCTTGCTTTTTCATCTATGTGACTCCTCAAGACAAACTCTACTAATAATTCCCAGCATCTACAAGAAAAGCTGAATGGAGGCATGTAAAGTAATAGAATTTCCAAAAAAAAAGATTTGATAACAGATACAAGCATTACAATGCTCTTCTTCCTAACCCTCATAACTCCATTTCTAGATATAGTTGCACATACGAATGCACAAATATGCATGCCCAAGTCTATTCACCGTGGTGTTACTTATAATAGCAAAAGATTGGAACCGATGTAATGTCCATCAGCAGAAGACTGGCTTAAAAAATGATGCCACGTTCTTGCAACAGAATTCTATGTAGCACTTATGGGAAAAACAAGTTGATCTACACTTACTGTTATCAAAGAATTTCTGATGTATTGTTTTATGAAAAAGCAAAGGTGCTTCTATTTTATGGAAAAGGATACACAGTTATCCTAAATTATATGTAAACATGTACATCATTCATATATACATAACAAACATACATACCTGGTGGATATATGAATGTATCCAGATGAATATACCAAAAGTAAAGTTGACTGGCTCCAAGGAAGATGGATATGGGAGACAGAAAGGAAAATGTAAGGGAGGCTTTGATTCTATGACATATTGTTCTCTTGAAGTTTATAGTTTGTATATCTTTTCAAAAATTAATTGATTAAGTAACTGTAGAAAGAAGACTCTTTCAGTAGCCACTGGCACTTTATCACAGCTACAATAGTGAACAACAGACTGTTGCGAGCATTTCAATGAAACTTTTGCTATGTTCTATAGATTACATAGAACTTGTAGACAAAGGAAATTAAGTGTAATTAAAGCGGAATTTCATAAATTTCTACTGTTCACTGATATTTCATTTAATCCACAAATTGTATGCTTGCTCTGTCTTGGTCCATACCAGAGCCTGTGGGCTTTGGGGGTGGGAGGGTAGAGGAGGTGCACTTTGCCTCCAGGGGCAGACAGCTACATCACACATGAGGTGGTTGGAATCACATGTCCCCCATAAACTCATGTGTTTTGAATGCATGGTTCCCAGATGATAGCAATTTGGGAGGTGGCACCTTGTTTAAGGAGGTGTGTTGATGGGGGCGGGCTTAGGGGTGTTATAGTCAGCTCCCCTTTCCTAGAGTTTAGCTCACTCTCCTGCTTTGGTGTTCTACCTGCTGTAGCAGAGGTGATGCCCAGCCTGTGCGCAAGTCATCCTTTCCCCTGCCATCACAAAGCTTCTCCTTGAGACTGTAAGCCAAAAAAAAAAAAAAAACTTTCCTCCCATGAGCTACCTTTGGTCAGATGCTTTGTCCCAGCAATGAGAAAGTAACCATAGCACACATCAAACCATATACTGTGGTGGCATCATAAAGAAGTAGGAAGGGGCTGGAGAGATGGCTTTGTGGTTAAGGCGCTTGCCTGAGAAGCCTAGGGGCCCAGGTTTGACTCTCCGGATCCCACATAAGCCAGATGCACAAAGGTGAGATAAGCACATGGTTGCACATGCCCATTAGGTGGCGCAAACATCTGGAGTCCAGTTTCAATGGCTGAAGCCCTGGTGCACCAATTCCCTGTCTCTCTCTCTCTCTCTCTCTCTCTCTCTCTCTGTCATGCTAAAAAAAGAAGAAGAAGAAGAGAGGAGGAGGAGGAGGAGGAGGAGGAGGAGGAGGAGGAGGAGAAGAAGAAGAAGAAGAAGAAGAAGAAGAAGAAGAAGAAGAAGAAGAAGAAGAAGAAGAAGAAGAAGAAGAAGAAGAAGGAGGGGAGGAGCCGGGTGTGGTGGCGCACGTCTTTAATCCCAGCACTTGGGAGGCAGAGGTAGGAGGATTGCCGAGAGTTCTAGGCCACCCTGAGACTACATAGTTAATTCCAGGTCAGCCTGAACCAGAGTGAGACCCTACCTCAAAAAAAAAAAAGTAGGTGGGCAGGGATGGGGAGAATGGCTCATTGGGTAAAAAGTTTTCTCTTCTCCTTACTCTGCTCTAAACAAACAGAGAAATTTGAAAAGTTTCCAACTCTGTGGGGAAAGCGAAAATTTTATATATATATATAGTCACCAACCCTTCCTTTGGAACATTTTCCTCAGGTGAAGGGGAGAAGGAAGCTTAGTGCTCCCGGTCCCCTGGAAAATTTTGATTCTTCACTGGAAACAAAAAACATAGTCTGTCTTTACCCCATATATCCTCTTTGTTCCCCACGCCCACATGTTCTGTATTTATGCAATCCCCAAGTTGTAGATCAAGGATGGCTACAAATTCTTTGACACTCTTTTCCTTGGAAGAAAGTGTTTACTTCATTTTTTGTTGTTGTTATTTTGGGCTGCCTGTGATGGTCTTGACCAGTGGAGTATGACAGAATTGGTCCTATGCCAAATCCAAGCTAAGATTGGGAACTGGCAGAATTGGAAGTGAGGAATGATGTAAAACTCCAACTGCTCCCCCATTTTTAAGGAGGCGCATGTGGTTCTAGAGTTTAGATATCATTTCTTTTATTTATTTACAAGCAGAGAAAGATAGAGAGAGAGAAACTGAGAGAGAGAAAATGGTGCACCAGAGTTTATAGGCTGCAAATGAACTTCAGATGCACGTGCCACTTTGTGCATCTGTCTTTACGTGAGTCCTGGGGAATTGAACCTGGGTTGTATTTTGCATCCAAGCACCTTGACCTCTGAGCCATCTCTCTAGCCCCTCCAACTGCCCTTTTAAGAAAGAACATGTGGAGGTACCCTAACTGGGTCAAGATCCAAAGTCTGTAATCCAGTCTTGTCAATACACCATTTATGTAAATGAATCCACCTTTGATCCCACTCCAGACTATTAAGTAACTAGTTAAATCATCCAGCCAAATATAAACATCTAAAAAATGTTCTACACCCCCAGCCATCAGGGAAATGCAGATTAAAACTGTGTTGAGATTCCATCTTATTCCTGTCCAAATGGCTACCATAATGAAAACAAATGACCATAAATGCTGGAGAGGATGCAGAAAAAGAGGAACCCCTCTACACTGTTGGTGGGAATGCAATCTGGTCCAGCCATTGTGGAAATCTGTTGGAGGTTCCTAAGACAGCTAAAAATAGTTCTACCATATAACCCAGCTATACCACTCCTAGGCATAGATCCTAAGGACTCATCTCACTACCTTACAGATACTTGCTCAACCGTGTTTATTGCCACTCTATTCACAATAGCTAGGAAATGGAACCAGCCTAGATGTCCCTCGACTGATGAGTGGATAACAAAGATGTGGCACATTTACACAATGGAGTTCTACTCAGCGGCAAACAAAAGTGAAATTGTGAAATTTTCAGGAAAATGGATGGATCTGGAAAGGATTATACTTAGTGAGGTAACCCAGGTCCTGAAAGCCAAACGTCACATGTTCCCTCTCATATGTGGATCCTAGCTACAAATGATTGGACTTCAATGTGAGCAGGAATAAAACTCAGTAGCAGAGGCCAGTAAGCTAGAAAGGGGATATAAAGGGAATAGAAAGGGAGGAGGAGGGGATTTAATAGGATGGTATTGTATATATGAAAATAGAAGAACAGATTAATGGGGATGAAAAGGCCGAAGTGAGGTCAGGGAAGAGACTAAGTAAAGGAAATGGGGGGGGGCTAATAAAAATCTAAGAGGATATAAATAAGTCATATGGAAACCTACATTTCTAGACAATGGAACACTCAGAATCCATAGATTGTTACAAGAAAATTTTCAGTTCCAGGTTTGGGATACCTTCCAGTGAGTTGTTGGCCAGGGAGGTCACAGATAGCTCTAAAACATTACAGCTATTGCTGGGAACCTTGGTTTCCTACCAGGAATATATGGTAAGACCCTATTGCTGAAGACTCCACATACTTGGGCTGCAAGGTCACTGAGAAATCCTGCTGGAGCTGGGCTGAAAGCTTCCTCCAGGTGGACCAGCTGACAGAAAGTTGGAAAAAGCTACGCTGCATTCAGTTCAATGGGAGAGAGAAATCACCAGTGAAGACACTCAACAGTGGACACTGCAAGCCTTAAACTTGGCCAGCCAGGCCAAATGAGCCAACAGGTACAATAGTGGCATGTCTGTTATGAGGGAAACCAACCGCTCTCTAATTGGACTGCAGGCCCGCTCCATCCCTGATACTGAAAACTTACAACAGGGGTAGTCATGAGGGGTGTAATGTCTGCTGGTGTCTGCCTAAATGTATGTATATGCTATGCTCACTAAACTGCCCAGTGAGCACTTCTCTTAATGTTCATACCCATATATTAATTCTACTCTCACTTTTGGTTATAGAAGCTTTCCTTTTCAGATGGCAGTGACCTTGGAATGACTCAGAAGGAACCACGGTGCTTAGAAGTGACAGAAGAGTGTTCAGCACTAAAATATCTCTAACACACCTTCCAAGGCTCAGGGTCCATTGAAGAAAAGGTGGCGGAAAGACTGTAAGAGCCAAAGGAAGGGTAGGACTCCTTACAATGTGCTCCTCCAGACACAAAATGGCCTGGATATTCATGACCTCACAGTGCTTGACATTACGTACACAAGACCATCATAATAAGAGGAAAAGATCATGACATCAAAATAAAAAGAAGGACTGATTAAGAGATGGAGAGGATATGATGGAGAGTGGAGTCTCAAAGGGAAAGGGGGGGCAGAAGGGAATTACCATGGGATATTGTCTACAATTATGGAAGTTATCAATAAAAAAATTAAAATTAAAAAAAAATCATCCAGCCAAGCACTGCTCTAATTTCTGACCCACAAACTGATGAGATGTGATTAAAAAGTAATGGTGTGAAGAGACGAAGTTTGGGGGTGGTTTGCCAAGCAGTGATTTCTAACCCAGAAACCATATGATTGATTATTAAACCTCATACCTTCAAAACTTTCAACTAAAAATTCAGTCTTTCTTACTATTCTAACTATCTTAGAATAACAACAAAGTTGTCTCATGCCAGGTAGCCATAACTACTGGGAGGAGGGATGAGGTCCAAATCAAGGCAATAGAATTTCTCTAGAACTTCCTTTCCACAGACATCAGTCTGTACTGGCAAAGCTAAGAAAGTCCCTTGCCCCCAAGACTCATGGCCAGGGATCCTAGAGTTTGCTAGCCCACAGGAGACTACCATCCCTGATGCCTCCACCCTCTCCAAAGCTCCACCCTCATCCACCTGTAGACCATGCCCAGTGGCCCCATGCCATCTCACAGCTTGCCACATGCTTTCAGAGGTAAGGTGAGAGCCATATCCTCTAGGCCAGGTCCTGCCCTCTCAGGCTGAGCTAAGAGGAGAGCCAAGTCTTGGAAAGAGAAATTCCTGGATTAACTTCCCTCAACCCACAGCGACTGGCAGCTGCCACCCACACCAACCCATGTGCCTGTTCTCACTCACCCACAGGGTTGCCAAGGCCTGAGGGAGGTGGAACCGGGTGGAAATCATAATTAGAGATTTCATCATATCCTTCAGCTTCCAGAGAACAAATTCTTCCTTACAATATGCAAATCTATTGTTTGACTTTCAAATATCCGACTAACTTTCAAACACACTGTTGGAAAGTCATCAGATAACACAAGTGAGATGCTATACCTGTCCTGAATGGTAGACGTGGCCGTGAAGTTTAAATAGGGCATTTCTGGGGTTGAAGCAAGAATGGAAGATTCAAAACACATCATGAAGGAAAACACTGAGGCTTAGCAAATGCAGTTCAACAAGGACAAGGTGGACAGAGGAGCTACTATGGAGGGAGAGAGGCAAAGAGACTTTTTTTTTTTTTTTTTTTTGCGAGGTAGGGTCTCACGCTGGTTCAGGCTGACCTGGAATTAACTATGTAGTCTCAGGGTGGCCTCAAACTCTCGGCGATCCTCCTACCTCTGCCTCCCGAGTGCTGGGATTAAAGGCGTGCGCCACCACGCCCGGCAAAGACTCTTTGACCCTCCTGGACCTCCAGCTTTGTGGGAGGGAATTCCCATTCGGTTTCATAGAGGACTCTCACCACTGTGTACACAGACACAGTAAAGAGGTGAGCTGACCTGCTGAGTACTACTACAGAGAAACACCTTTGGATACTATTGGGAAGACGAGTGTTTGAGGGAAAGTTTTCCTCAGAAGGTTGAAGGAGGGGCTGCAGAGACTGCTCAGCAATTAAGGCGCTTGTGATTAAGTCTAAGGACTGGAGTTCTATTCCCCAGGATCCACGTAAAGCAGATGCACAAGGTGAAGCATGCATCTGGAGTTTGCAGTGGCTAGAGGCCCTGGTGTGCCCATGCTCACTCTCTACCTGCCTCTTTCAAAAAACAACAACAACAACAAAGGTTGAAGCAAGCAATTGTAATAGGACCTTCCTGATTCGTCTTAACAATTTTTCAAGTCCCTCACTTCAGATGAAATATTTAATGGGGAAAAAACACTATTTCCATGGTCTCCTTGGATGGGGTCTATGCAGTCAGACCTAGTGGGCAGCAGGACAGGGAGGGGGGAAGGGCAGAGCCACCCAGGTCACCTGCCCGGTTGCCAAGAGTGGTCCCATTTCACCAAGCATCACACAGACCTCTTCACTCTGGCTCTGTTCACCTGACCTTTTTCAATTTTTTTCCTTTCTTCCATTACCCTGAGGGAGTAATCTAGCCACTCTGGCTTCCTTCGCATGCAAAATGTAACAGTTCCTTTTTCTTCTTGCAGATAAAGGCAGGCTCTGGGAGGGGAAGAAATAAGTGCCCTGGCTTCTTCAAATTAGCTCTGAAATAAAAGTCAATGCCAGATGTTATATAAAAGATGACGTAATCCTGAAGCACTTCATTACATATGCAGCTCAGCTCCTCAGCCCAGGAGGAGTTTATTACATTTTGTCAATTCCATTTTCTATACCCACATCATTTTTACATAATTTTTCCCTGCCTGACAGACATCTTCAAAGTTTCCCAGCAACACATCCAGAAGTGTTGTAACAGCACAAGGAATGGGGTTAGTTAGCAGTTTACAGATAATGGTGCTACAATGTCAGACTCACCCTCGAGACGTAAATCAAAGGGAAACGGTCCATCCAAGCGTGAGAGATGCACATTTATTTTGGAATACTGGAGGACAAAACAGAACACCATGTCAGCTGACACTGGATTCTTTCACAATGTGTACACCAAATCTATTCTACAAGTAGGGAAATGAGGGAAGGCCAGTCTAAATTTATTCGTGGAATTCTCTTCATTTTCCTAATAAGTTCCTGATTGGAAGTGAAATAGATATTTCACTTGGAAGATGAATTAAGATACAACTTCCTGCCTTTTCAGATTGGCACAAAATTTACAAGAAAATGCACCATTTGCACCAGCGAAATATCTAGCTACTGAAATGCTTCAAGTGGGAACACTGAGGGACAATGCCTCTCCACCAGCCAGGTGCTACGCAGCTTTCCCTGTCCTTCCTGGGCACTCGCGGCGCCACTGCCCTCTAATGGTGAAAAGTAGCACTGCAGCAGGCTGGGCCCTTCAGCTCTTAAGGGTTGGACTTGATGTGATTCCAAATCCCAGAGGCATGGGGCTCCCACCCCAAGAAAATACACGTGCCTAAAACTTCCTTCCTAACCTCCTTCAGTTTAAAAAGAAAAAAAAAAAAAGAATCTTAAACCGGGCATGGTGGCGCACGCCTTTAATCCCAGCACGCGGGAGGCAGAGGTAGGAGGATCACCATGAGTTGGAGGCCACCCTGAGACTACATAGCTAATTCCAGGTCAGCCTGGACCAGAGTGAAAACCTACCTCGAAAAACAAAAAACAAACAAAAAAAATTATGTTTTTAACCATCAGGAATCACAAAAGTGGAGTCGTAGATGGTTTTATTCTTTTATAACATCAGGATTTTAGGGCTAGGAAGATGGCCCAACCCTTAAAGGCACTAGCTAACAAAACCTGACCATCTGGGTTCAATTCCCAAGTACCTGAGTAAAGCCATATGCACAAAATGGTGCATGCATCTGGAGTTCGTTTGTGGTGCTTGAGGCCCTGGAGCACCCATGCCCCACCTCGCCTCTATCTCTCTGAAATTAATTAATTAATTAATTAAAATAACATCACGATTTTAATGTAGAACAAGGGTTGTGTAAAAACTTTATGGAGAGGCCGGGTGTGGTGGCGCACTCCTTTAATCCCAGCACTTGGGAGGCAGAGGTAGGAGGATTGCCAAGAGTTCAAGGCCACCCTGAGACTACATAGTGAATTCCAGGTCAGCCTGGACCAGAGTGAGACCCTACCTCCCAAAACCAAAAAAAAAAAAAAAAAAAAAAAAAAAAACTTTATGGAGGAATTTGAATTTGATCCAACCTTCTCCCAGGCCTAGGGTTCAGCGCTATTAACAAAATAAAGTTTAGGGCTAGGTAAATGGCTTAGCAGTTAAGGCGTTTGCCTGTGAAGCCTAAGGACCTCGGTTCGATTCCCCAGGACCCATGTAAGCCAGATGCACAAGGGGGTGCATGCGTCTGGAGTTCATTTGC
This sequence comes from Orientallactaga sibirica, assembly GCA_036365145.1. NCBI lineage: Eukaryota > Metazoa > Chordata > Mammalia > Rodentia > Dipodidae > Orientallactaga > Orientallactaga sibirica. The sequence goes on from JAEOAD010001846.1 coordinate 3,503,006, forward strand.
AATGGCTGGAGGCCCTGGCACACCCATTCTCTCTGCCTCTTTCTCTCTCTCTCTCTCCCTCTCAAATAAATAAATAAAAATAAAGTTTATCTACTTTCATACTTTTTTAATCCAAAGTCAGCACATTCCTTACATCTACAAGTAATTGGCTTCACAAATTCAAGTATTCTTTTTATTTATTTGGGAGGGAGAAAGAGGCAGAGCGAAAGAGAGAGAGAATGGGCAAGCCAGGTCCTGCAGCCACTGCAAATGAACTCCAGATGCATGTGCCCCCTTGTGAATCTGGCTTATGTGGGTCCTGGAGAGTCAAACCAGGATCCTTTGGCTTTGCAGGCAAATGCCTTAACCACTAAGCCATCTCTCCAGCCCTCAAGTATTCTTTTTAAAGCAACTTGAGAACTGGAGAAATTTCTCAGCAGTTAAGGCACTTACCAGCAACGCCCAACAAAGGGATCATTTCTCCAGTACCCACATAAAGCCAGAAGCACAAGGTGGCACATGCATCTGGAGTTCATCTGCAGCAGCAGAGGCCCTGGCATGCCCATTCTCATGCTCTCTCTCTCTCTCTCTCTTTCTCTCTTTGCAAATAAATATTTAAAAGCAACTTAAAGCCAGGCGTGGTGGCGCATGTCTTTAATCCCAGCACTCAGGAGGCAGAGGTAGGAGGATCGCTGTGAGTTCAAGGCCACCCTGAGAATACAGAGTGAATTCCAGGTCAGCTTGGGCTAGAGTGAGACCCTACCTTGAAAAACCAAAAAACAAAAACAAAAAAAAAGCAACTTTAGGGGCTGGAGAGATGGCTTAGCAGTTAAGGCACATGCCTGCGAAGCCTAAGGATCCCAGTTCAATTCTGCAAGTCCCACGTAAGCCAGATGCACAAGGGGGTGCAGATGTCTGGAGTTCGTTTGCAGTGGCTAGAGGGAGGCCCTGGCACGCCCATTCTCACTCTCCTCTCTCTCTCTCTCTTTCTCTCCTCTCTCTCTCTCTCTCTTTCCCTCTCTCTGTCTCTAATAAATAAATAAATATAAAATCTTTTTTAAAAAACAACTTTAGATGTCTCCTTAGTGCATAATATCACTTTCATTGAAAAGTAATTGTTTCTTTACTTCAAAGTTATCTGTACAATGTAAACAGTCAAACAGTTCTACAAATCCTGTTTCCAAAAACATTGATCCAACTGATCTCCACTTCCTGATGACCTTTGTATCTCTAGCAAAGATGTTTGTGTTGCTACTTCTTGAGTTTACAATCTAAGCATTCTATATTGATTTTGCACCATGAAAAATGACTTCATGTGTATGTGTGAACCTGCACACACATGTACTTCTCAGAATATTGCAGTTTTACTAAAAGCAAAATCTGTTTGTTTGTTTGTTTGTTTGTTTGTTTGTTGAGGTAGGATCTCTCTCTAGCCCAGGCTGGCCTGGAATTCACTATGTAGTCTCAAGCGGGCCTCGAATTCATGGCAATCCTCCTACCTCTGCCCACCGGGTGCTGGGATTTAAAGGCGTGCGCCACCACGCCTATCTTAGCAGTATTTTTTAAATTATTTTATTTATTTATTAGAGAGAGATAGAGAAGTAGATGAAGAGGGACAGAATGGGCACACCAGGGCCTCTAGCCAATGCAACAAACAAACTCCAGACACATGTGCCACCTTGTGCATCTGGCTTTATGTGGGTACTGGGAAATTGAACCCAGGTCCTTAGGCTTTGTAAGCAAGCAACTTACCCTCTGAACCATCTCTCCAGCCCAACAATATCTTTTTTTGTTTTTTTTTTTTTTTGGTTTGGTTTGTTTTGAGGTAGGGTCTCACTCTGGTCCAGGCTGACCTGGAATTCACTATGTAGTCTCAGGGTGGCCTCGAACTCTGGCAATCCTCCTACCTCTGCCTCCCGAGTGCTGGGATTCAAGGCGTACGCCACCACGCCCTAGTTCTGTATATCCTCAGTGCACTAATTTCCTAGCGCTGTCCTGGAAAAGTACCACACACTCCCCGGCTTGAGTCTTCCAAGTATCATTGTTTCTGGAGGCTGAAATTCTAACATCAGGTATCATCGTCCCAGTCCCGCTCTCTCCCAGGCTCCTCCTGGTCCCTTCCTAATCAGGTGTCACCACTAGTCCTTGGTGTTCCTGGGATGACAGGTACACTGCTGTGTTGCCTGCCTTGTCACGTGGGCTTTTCTCTGTGTGTGTGTGTGTGTGTGTGTGTGCACACACATTTGTTGACATAGCTTTCTCTTCTCCGTCTCTGCCTCTTCTGTCATCACGATGCCAGTCATCTTGGCATGAGGACAACTCCACTCTTACATAACCTCATCTTAATTTATATCGCAATTACATCTACAAAACCCTGTCTCTAATAAGGTCACATTCTCTAGTTCCCTGGGGTTAACATATCTTTGGAAACAGGGAACACAAGTGAACCTATAACATTTATCTTCACTCATTTATCCATAGCTTTGTCCAATTGTCTGAATTCCCTCTGAGTATATTCAGACATTTCCTGCTTTTCCTCAGGCTTGGTATTTTATGCCTCTGTACTCTCAAGTGGGCTACAGTCCACATTGCTTGGGTTCCAGGGAAAAACAAAACTTGCTTCTCTATCAGCAGTCTCATGGGCTCTCAAGAGTCGCATGTCAACCTCAAGGCAATCATTAGTGACAAGAGCACACCGTGTGTTCACTGACGCAAGCCTGGGTCTCAACACCACTTCTAATGTTGGGTAGGGGCCGGCTTCACTTCTCTCAATGGCCTGAGCCTGGGAAGCATGTGACTCCACAAAGGGTACCAAAAATAAATCAATGCCCACTTGCAGAAGCCTTTCCAGAAGGATCATTTTTCCCAAACTCAGAACACAAATCTCGTCTCTACAGAGAATCCCATGATCATTGGTCAATCCAGGAGGATGAAAGGAGAGAGAAAAGGCACTGAACAGAAGTATATTCCAATCTACACTTTATCATTTTTATGCTTTTATGGAATGGATTTGGGTAATATCTGAGAGAAAAAAATAAATGTCACTTTAATACATTTTCCTATTTTAAAATGCTTGAAGAGAAGGTATAATCTCAAACACAAGATGTCATGCAAATGAAAGAAAATATACCCTGGTTAAAGTCTCACAACTCCAAATGCAGAAAATTAAGAAAAGCTGAAGAAATGGCTTAGCAGTTAAGGCGCTTGCCTGTGAGGCCTAAGGACCCAGGTTCAATTCCCCAGGACCCACGTAAGCCACATGCACAGGGTGACAAATGCATCTGGAGTTTGTTTGCAGTGGCTGGAGGCTCTGGTGCACCCATTCTCACTCTCTCTCTCTCTCTCTCTCTTTCATAAATAAATAAATAAGTAAATAAATAAATAAATAAATAAATAAATTAAAAACCTGGCCAGGTGTGGTGGTGCATGCCTTTAATCCCAGCACTCAGGAGGCAGAGGTAGGAGGATCGCCATGAATTTGAGGCTACCGTGAGACTACATAGTTAATTCCAGGACAGCCTGAACTAGAGTGAGACCCTACCTGGAAAAAACAAAAATAATAATAATAATAATAATAATAATAATAATGAAGAAAGAAGAAAGAAAGAGAGAGAGAAAGAGAAAAAAATTAAAATCGACACACCAGGGCCTCTAGCTTCTGTAATCAAACTCCAGATGCATGCACCACCTTGTGCACATGTACAACTTTGCATGCTTGTGTCACCTTGTGTGTCTGGCTTACATGGGATCTGGAGAGTTGAATATGGGTCCTTAAGCTTTGCAGGCAAGTGTCTTAATTGCTAAGCCATCTCTCCAGCCCCAACCTTTTTCATTTGAAAAAAATCAATAAAATTATAATTTTTTTTTTTTTTTTTTTTGGTTTTTCGAGGTACGGTCTCACTCTAGCCCAGGCTGATCTGGAATTCACTATGTTGTCTCAAGTTGGCCTTGAACTTATGGCAATCCTTTTACCTCTGCTTCCAGAGTGCTGGAATTAAAAGCATGTGCCACCACACCCAGACAATTTTTAAAATTTTTAAAAATCAAGTGGAGGGCATAACAAAGAAGGGGAAACCCTAACATGGTCAGAACGGAGCAGATGCTTACCTGTATAACACTCTGGAGGTTACCTCTGGTCTCAATTTCCCCAGCAAGCAGAGTGACCCAGCACAACTCCTGAGTCTCTCAGTTCTAACATGCTGTGACCCTGACTCCTTCGTGGCAACTGAGGAACCTTGCCACCCACTCAACACATGATCAGAGCCCACCTGGGAGAGTCACTTGTGTGCAGGTGACAGCAGGCAGCTCATTACAAGGTCTGGTCCTAAATGCTGCCTTTGCCACGTTGGCTTCTGCAGCCTTCGGAGCTCGGATGAAGGCTCCTGGGGTGGGATTCAGCAGGATGAGCAAGCTAAGTGCTGGATGGAAGAGCTGCCAAACCGTAAGGCCCCAGGGAGGCACGCTGCGAAGAGCATTTCCTAAAAACTCAACATTTAGAATGACACATCTTGACATCCAGTTCCCAGAACTCCCCACCTCACCTCCTCTGGGGTGATATTAGGAAAAAGCCTATTTCCCAACCCAAAACATCAAAGCAGCAGTGACACAAGCTTTTTAATATCTTGTTCCCTCTTCCACTTGCTTCTACCCAACATTAAGCTCCTGGAATTTTAGAGAGTGGTTCATGTTCAGAAACTCAGGCCAGCAGTGTTTTGTTTTGTTTTCTTAAACTCCTTTTGACATTCAAATAACCTCTAGACGTTTTTGTTATACTTTGGATGTCTAGGCCCCTTCCTTACAATTTTGTGTTTGTGTGGGAAGGGAGCATGCCTGCCATGGTGTGTATATGTGGAAGTCAGAACTACAAGGTCTGTGTCCTTCATCCACTTTCTTTGAAATAGGCCATGAGCTCAGGATTCTCTTGGCTCCACCTCCCGCTGTTGTAGTCACCTTGGGATCTAGAGATACATGAGCCACTTGGCATGTGGCTTTGCGTGGGTACAAGGGGATCAAACCTGGGTCAGCAGCCATTGCAGACAAGCATCTATAACCACTGAGCCATCTCTCTAATCCTTACAATTTGATCTTGTGTTTCATTGGTCTACAGGATACCCAGGCCTCAAATCGCTTTTTCTTTGTTTTGTTTTGTTTTGTTTTGTTGTTTTGTTTTTTGAGGTAGAGTCTCACTCTAGCCCAGACTGACCTGTTACTCACTATGGAGTCTCAGGGTAGCCTTGAACTCACAGCAATCCTCCTACCTCTGCCTCCCAAGTGCTGGGTTTAAAGGTGTGCGCTACCATGCCAGGCTCTCAAATTGTTTTTTAAAAATTATTCTACTTATTTACTTATTTGACACATTTTTATTATTATTTTTTTACAAAGGGTCTCACTCTAGTTCAGGCTAACCTGGAACTCACTATATAGTTCCGGGCTGAACTCAAACTTATAGTGATCCTCCTACCTCTGCATCCTGAGTGCTAGGATTAAAGGCATGCGCCACCACGACCAAATTTACTTATTTGTAAGAGAGAGAGGAAGAGAATGGAGACCAGAGTCTCCAGCCACTGCAAATGAACTCCAGATGCATGCTCCTCCTTGTGCACCTGGCTTTATGTGGGTACTGGGGAAGTGAAGCTGGGTCCTTAGGCTTCACAGGCAAGCGCCTTAACCGTGAAGCCATCTCTCCAGCCCCTCAAGTCACTTTTTAACCACTCCCCAGATGATTCTAGTTTGAGGCCAGAATGAGCCCACTGGGTGAGAGACTTGCAGTGTTCCCAGGGGGGGTTCTGAGGAGCAGGGAGCCACTCAAACATACCTGCTTTACTTTTCCAACTTTTCAAACCAAGAATTCTTATTTTGTTACATAGGTTGTGGTCTTATATCCCCTCTCCCCAGCCCCACTTTCCCTGAGGGCTCTCCTCAGTGGGGCTGTTGGTTGGTATTCACTGTAGGGTAGCGAAGGCCTCAGTCTGGGGATTTCAGGGGGAGGGGCAAACCAAGAATCCTTAACAGAGGAGCTCTTCTGCTCACAACAGCAATAGAGGTTGCATATGTTGATCTGGCTTCTCACTCCCCTGCAGAACCTGTGGCTGGCACAGGATTGCCTGGACAAATAAAGGCCTTAACAAGAGTAAGAAAACCACTGAGGGCTGGAGAGATGGCTTAGCGGTTAAGGCGCCTGCCTGCTAAGCCTAAGAACGCTTGTTCCAATCTCCAGCGGTTCCAATCTCCAGGTCCCACGTTTAGCCAGATGCCAAGTGACGCAAGGGCGCAATGCCATACTTGCCCACAAGGGGGCGCACACATCTGGATTTCGTTCACAGCAGTTGAGAGACTGCTGGCGCGCCCATCACTATCTGTCTCCCTCTCCCTCTCTGTCTGTCTGTCTGTCTCTCTCTGTGTCTCTCTCCAAAAAAAATAAATAAAATAATAAAAAAAAGAAAACCACTGAATTCTTGCTAAACCGAAACCCTTTTAAGTATAGTGCTACATAGCCACTGCAGAGCATATGCTAATAATGGAGGTACTTCCATCCAAGGGACTGTGTTCCAGTGCCAAGCTCTTCAGTTCCATAATGTCTATTTGAAAAGCCACACTTTGGCATAGCAGAGACAAGCACTCAGTGCCTATGGTGTTCCTGAACTTTAAAGTATCTTTTATTCATTTATTTATTTGAGAATGGGAGACAGAGAAAAAGGGACAGACAGACAGAGAGGGGCGAACAGAAAGTATGGGTACACCAGGGCCTTCTTGCCACTGCAAATGAACTCTAGACACATGTACCACTTTGTGTATCTGGCTTTATGTGGGTACTTTGCAAGCAAGTGCCTTTAGCCACTGAGCATCTCTCCAGCCCTTGTTCCTGAACTTTAAACTTTCTCCAGCATTGTGCAAAACCTGTTTCTCCTTGGAGTTTAGAAGAATTGTGTCCATCTCTCCTGAGCACCATTTCACAGTTCATTGTAGATTTTTTATATATTTTTAATTAATTAATTAATTAATTTGAGAGAGAGAGAGAGGCAGAAAGAGAGAGAGAATGGGTGCACCAGGACCTCTACCCTCTGCAAATGAACTCCAGATGCATGTGCCACCTTGTGCATCTGGCTTATGTGAGTACTGGGGAATCAAACCTGGGTCCTTAGGCTTCGCAGGAAAGCGCCTAAACTGCTAAACCATCTCTCCAGCCCTCACTGTAGATTTTTAAAGTAAATTACCTGCCTTCTGTGGCCCACATAATTTCCGTTTTTGAAATTTGGTGATAATAATCCCCACGATAGCCTACAACAGATACTAAGTATTGTAGGGTGTGGTTCCCCCCCACCCCGACACACACACACAGGACACCCTACAAAGCCAGCACAACCTCCCCACGGTTGCAGATGACAAGCCTCACAGCTAGTACACGCTGGAGCTGAGATTCCAACCCAGGTCTGTCGAGCTCCAAAGACAACTTTCACCATGATCTCCTGATCACAGAAAACCTGTGAGGAGAAGGTTGGTCACTATAACCAAACAATCCGAGTACATATTTGTATAGCAGAGAACAACATCGCTCCCACTGTCTCGCCTCCCAGAGCTGTGGAAAGACATGCGCTAATCTCAACGTTCCCATCTCAGCGACATCAAAAAAAGAGGAGGGGGCCTGGAGAGATGGTTTAGCGGCTAAGTGCTCACCTGTGAAGCCTAAGGATACTGGTTCAAGGCTCAATTCCCCAGGACCCACGTAAGCCAGATACACAAGGTGGCACATGCATCTGGAGTTCATTTGCAGTGGCTAGAGGCCCTGGTGTGCCCATTCTCTCTCTCTCTCCCTCTTTTGCTCTCTCTTTTTCTATCACTCTCAAATAAATAAAAAATAAACAAAACTTTAAAAAAAAAAAAAGAAAGAAAGAGAGCCGGGTGTGGTGGCACACGCCTTTAATCCCAGCACTCAGGAGGCAGAGGTAAGAGGATCGCCAAGAGTTAGAGGCCACCCTGAGACTACATAGTGAATTCCAGGTCAGCCTGAGCCAGAGTGAGACCCTACCTCGAAAAACCAAAAAATAAATAAAATAAAATAAAATAAAATAAAATAAAATAAAATAAAATAAAATAAAATAGAAATAAGAAAAGAAAAGCTTTCAAAGCTTCCAAGTCCTCTGAGCAAAGAAATGCTTTCTGGTTAATTTATGGTGTGTGACACAAGGTTGCTAAAGGGTTACATAACCACTTTCTATGGGCACATGCTGCTCATTAATGGCTGGTGGAGTGGAAATGAAAAGACCCCAGGAGACAGGTGGCACCTTTGTGAGTAAAGAAGGAAAAATACTTTCAAACCAGGTGTTACAAGTTCTTTTTTTTTTTTTTAAGAGGGAGAGAAAGAGTATGGGGTGCACCAGGGTCTCCAGCCACTGCAAACAAACTCCAGACACATGTGCTACCATGTTCATCTGGCTTACGTGAGTCCTGGGGAATCCAACCAAAGTCCTTTCACTTTGTAGGCAAGCGCCTTAACCGCTAAGCTATCTCTCCAGCCCTCATCTCTTTTCTTTAAGTCTCAAGAGACTTTATTAGTTTAAGAAAAAGAACAAGGACAGAATATGAAGAACTCCTGCCCATGGGAAAGCAGGAGAGGCAAAGACCCTAGCTCATCTCTTCATATTCATTTTTGGCCACATTTCTATCCGTATAGGTTTAACTCTCATTTGCCCCACCCCACCCCCGCCATATACACACACTTATAATACAGGAATTTGGGATGTCTTCGAGAGCATCGGAGACTTATCTCAGTTGATGGTTGGGCAACAATCAGGAGCTCAACAAAGCTCTCAGTCAGTGGCCTTTGGATTCAGGTCTTATGAAATATCGACGAATGAAACCCACAGACCAGAAGGTAAAGGGTAGAGAGATTTTATATAGGGAGAGCTTTAAAAAAGGAGAGCATAGAACTAAAGAAAAGGGAAGAGACTGGGCATGGTGGTGCACACCTTTAATACCAGCACTCGGGAGGCAGAGGTAGGAGGATCACCATGAGTTCAAGGCCACCCTGCGACTCCATAGTGAATTCCAGGTCAACCTGGGCTAGAGTGAGACCTTACCTTGGTTCCGGGAAAACAGAGAGGCCCACCCAGAGATTCCGAGTGGTTTAAGGGAGTCTACTGGATGGAGGCGGGGGCTGAATTGGTCTGTTCAGTCCTGAAGCCAGCTGCTTGGGAAAGGAGCAATCCTTTTACATTCCTTTCTCTTCTAAGGAAAGAAGAGGTAAGACCGGAGGTGTGGTGATTTGAATGGATGTCCCCCAATAGATTCAGGAGTTTTATTAACGCTTGTAACTTGGTATCACAGTGGGTGGATCTTAGGGTCCAGCCCTAAGGTGTGGGGGCAGGCCTGGAATTCCAGTCTAAATGTGTGCAGAGTGCCTGAGCTCTGCCTGGGCTTCCTGGAATGTGCTTGCTTGTGCTGATGGGGGTTGCTTTCTTCTCTACGTGTGGATCTGTGAAAGGGGGCTAGCTTCCTCTGCCATTATGGAACTCCCCTGAATCTGTAAGCTTCAAATAAATTCCCTTCCTCCCATAACTTGTGCCTGGTTAGGAGATTCATCCCAGCAACCTAAAGCTGACTGCAACAGGGAGCATCATCTCCTCTGGTGAAGTTTTAGGCATTAAAAAAAAAACTTCACTCTTACAGGCCCAATGGTGTTTTTCACATTCAGCCACTTTCAGTTTCCTTTCAGGGGTCTGTTAACCCTTGAACTGTCCCACTTAAAGATGTTACACACTAAGACCTGCATACCAGAGAGAACATGTGCTTTCGTCTTTCTGAGTTAAAAGTCACTTCATCTGACTCTTTCCAAATTGGTCCATTTTCCCAGAAACTTCCTGATTTCAGTTTTCTGTACTGCTGCACATAATTCAGTTGTGTGCATGTACCACATTTTCATGATCCACTCATCTATCAATGGCATCTTGCCTGATTTCAGTTCATAGTAGCTATTATCAATACAGCTACAATAATCACAGATGCACAAGTATCTCTGTAGTAGATTGTGGAATCCTTAGGGTTTCTGCCAGGAATGGTATAACTGGATCATGTGGGGGGGGTCTATTTCTAATTTTTGGACATAGCTCTATACTGATTTCCATAATGGCTTTACTAGTTTGTACTCCCACCAACAGTGGAAGAGGGTTTCTCTTTCCTGGCATCCTCACCAGCATTTGTTGTCTGTTTTCTTGATGACAGCCATTCTGCCCGGGTTAAGATGCTATCTCAAGGTTATTTTAATTTGCATTTCCCTGTTGTCTAGGAATGTTGGACATGTTTTTAAGCACTTATTGGTCAGTTGAGTTTCTTCTTTTTGTTGAGTTTCTTCTGTTTGTTGCATTAGCCAATTTGGTGATTGGTAGATTTTTTTTGGGGGGGGTGTTTCATTTTTGCAGTTCTTTGTAAACACTGATAATTAACCCCCTCTCTGAAGTGTACCTGGCAAAGATTTTCTCCCATTCTGTAGGCAGGCACAAGGTTCTTTGACAGCCTGTAACAGGGCACCTGACCTCAACAGAAACAAATCCAGAGAAGAAAACCTCCCCTGAGGAATTTTCATTTTGCCAGGAAGAATTGATTCTCCTTGGGTTAGCTGGTGGTGCACTGTGGTGTACATAACAATGACAGTTAGCTATGCGCTATTCTCCTCCACCATCCAAGCTCATGTGATAGTGTATAGGTGCTATTAGGATTCTCCAGTGTTCTCTTCCAAGGTGTAGAGTTCTAGGATTTGGTTCTAAAAGCATGAATCCATTCTTTTCCCTTTTCCTGTTTCCAGGACTTTCCCATGCTCCATGCCAGCCTAACAACCACGTATCCATGTGCTAATAGTGATTCTCCTGTACATTCAATTGTAAGAAAATTGTAAAGAGCCACAGACAGGGGAGGAGGGCTTACAATGCTGTCTTCTAGACAAAGTGGCCTTGATATCCAAGACCTCACAGTGGCTGGCTGACCTGCCTAACAGGACAGAAAAAAATGATGACATCAAAATAGAAGAGAGACTAGTTGGAAAAAAAAAAGAGATTGAGTGGAGTTGGGATTTGGGAGTAGGAAAAGAGGGTGGTGGGAAGGGATTTGATCATAGCATATTGTCTCTGTTTATAGTAGTTGACAATAAAAAAGCTTTTTAAAAAAGGAAAAATTTGGCCGGGCGTGGTGGCGCACGCCTTTAATCCCAGCACTCAGGAGGCAGAGGTAGGAGAATCGCTGTGAGTTCAAGGCCACCCTGAGACTACATAGTTAATTCCAGGTCAGCCTGGGCCAGAGTGAGACCCTAGCTCGAAAAAACCAAAAAAAAAAAAAAAAAAAAAAAAGGAAAAATTTTAGATTCTTGCCAGCTTTTTAAATTTTTTTTAATTTATTTTTTTTATTTATTTGAGAGCGACAGACAAAGAGAGAAAGAGACAGGGAGAGAGAGAGAGAGAATGGGCACATCAGGGCCTCCAGGCACTGCAAACAAATTCCAAACACATGCGCCACCTTGTGCATCTGGCTTACGTGGGTACTGGGAAATCGAGCCTTGCACGGGAGTCCTTAGGCTTCACAGGCAAGCGCTTAACCACTAAGCCATCTCTCCAGCCCCTAGCCAGCTTTTTTTGGAACAAAGGTTTCCTCCAGCTCCTATAAACCAAGTGAACTGACTATGTAATATTTTATCAGCTACATTCATCCAGAGCTGTCTTACTGAAGCCAAGAAAAGCAGCACCATTGCATTCAACCCCTACCTATTGCAGCCATAAAAAGTTGCAGGAGTGTGATAGTTTGAATATTTAGATCTCAGTAGAGTTGTTCCATCTCTCAGAGACAACTCAGACTTTTAAAAGGTCTCTCTCTCTCTCTCTCTCTCTCTCTCTCTCTCTCTCTCTAGCTATTAGTAGGCAGCAGGCCACCTCATCACCCCTTCCAGAGTCAGGAAAGGGTATAACCTACCTCATGGATTCAGTGAAGCAAATAGAAGTTTGATTTCTTTTCAGATAAAAGAGATGATGCAAATGAGAATTTTATCTTGCATGGAGGAGTGACAAAGTAGGAGAATGAATCCTACTTGATTACAATCTTCCATCATTCTGATTTCATAATTACTGAATGGAATCAATCAGCTTTCAATTGTTACCTTGGTGAAAGATTAAAACATCATTACTTGTCCTACATATTTCACACTTTAGCAAATTTTAATAAACTGAATGCATGAGAAATGATTATATTATCTTTCATGATATTGGGATGCTAATGACATTTCTATTGATTTTAATTCACATTTGTTGGTCAAAATGAGTCAGATTCCAGTGAGGCATGACACCCTATAATCCACACTAATAAATGAAGACCACTGAACACTGAAATGGCCCAAATGAACTCATTAATCAGAAATAGCACAAAATGATTGCAAAAAAAAAAAAAAAAACTAAGGAGGCTTTATCTTCCTAACTAACATCTTCTATAGCATTTTGGTTCATTTATAGCCTTTGCACATTAGTTATTTCTCTAGTAAAATATTTTTAAACAAGTAAGTAGAAAGAACTTCAGAAAGCAAATTAGGAGTGTATCCATGTATCAATGGGGATGTCACAGAAACCTCCCTGTTAAAGGTGAAAATTATCCCTAAAAATGGTAGTGTCAACTGGAGGGTGTGCCTCAGTGGAAGAGTGTTTATCTAGTCTGCACACGTTCCTGGGATCAAACACCAGCACCACCAAAAATGAAGTCTAAAATAGTCTGAATCTAATATCCAAAAAGACCATGTAAACTGGGTGTGGGGGCGCATGCCTTTAATCCCAGCACTCGGGAGGCAGAGGTAGGAGGATCTCTGTGAGTTCGAGCCTCCCTGAGACTACATAGTTAATTCCAGGTCAGCCTGGGCCAGAGACCCTATCTCAAAAAAAAAAAAAGAAAAGAAAAAGACCATGTAGCTGGGCAGGTGTGGTGGCGCATGCCTTTAATCCCAGCATTCAGGAGGCAGAGGTAAGAGGATCGCCATGAGTTCGAGGGCACCCCGAGACTACATAGTGAATTCCAGGTCAGCTAGAGTGAGACCCTAGTTCAAAAAAAAAAGAAAGAAAGAAAGGAAAGAAGGAAGGAAGGAAGAAGGAAGGAAGGAAGGAAGGAAGGAAGGAAGGAAGGAAAGAAGGGAAGGAGGGAAGGAGGGAAAGAAGGGAGGGAGGGAGGGAAAAAGAAGTCAAGTTTGTGTGAGAAGATTATTCTCTGTCCTGTCCAAATTCTTCGTTTATATTTGCTCCACATTTATTCTTCTCTCTAGTTAGTGCATTAGTTTTGGGGTTTTAGTTTTTTGTAGTACTAGGGACCAAACCCCAGACTTTGTACTTGATAGGTAAGCATTCTCCTACTGAGCTCTATTCCTAGCCTTCTAGCTAGTAAATCAAACCACACTTCCCAGGAGTCTAAGCAAGTGTGGGAGGTCTGGTCTCTGCAGTTCAGCAGTGCAGGAGGTAAGCAGTGAGGGTAAAGAGGAGACAAGAGCAGGCTGTTAAATGCTCTGTTGTGTGACTCTTTTCTCCCTTAGCTCATCTTGAATAGACTTATAAAGCACATGATAAATGTCCTCTGCAGGGTCCAATTTCTTGTAAAAAGTGGAAGAGGCAGTGTTTTTGCTTCAAGGATGTAGAGATAAAATATAAATGGCTCTGGGAAAAGACGGGAGTACATGTTCAGGACCCCAGTTTTACAAGAGCAATGGATGCTGAGTGGCCAAAGGGCCTGAGCACTTGCACAGGAGGCTGAGGGAGAAACGTGGGAGTCCCAGGTGATACCACTGGCAGTTTCAGTGTAAAAGCACCCTTTAAAGCCTCGTTTTCTCAATTTCAGATTCACTGGACTTTTTTCTCATTTGATTTTTAAGGGCAGCTATTGATAGCACTATCATAAACTATTCATGTTCTAGTTAAATTCATTCTGACTGTCTGATATTTTTTTTCACTTACTTATTTATTTATGAGAAGGAGCGTGGGTATGCCAGGGCCACTAGTCACTGCAAACAAACTCCAGACATACGCACCACCATGTGCATCTGGCTTACATGGGTTCTGGGGCATTGAACCTGGGTCCTTAGGTTTTGCAGGCAAGTGCCTTAACCACTAAGCCATATCTCCAGCCTTGTCATTCTTTCTTTGAGGCAGGGTTTTACTGTAGCTAAGGCTGACCTGGAACTCACTCCATAGTCTAGTCCAGGCTGGCCTTTTAAATCTTCTTTTTTATTATCCCATATCATCCTTTAAGATTATGTGAAATTTAAAAACATGTTTTTAATTTTTATTTATCTTTTTTTGACATAAAGAGAAAGAGAGAGACAGAGAGAGAGAGAATGGACATGCTAAGGCCTCTAGCCACTGCAAATGAATTCCAGGTGCATGCACCACCTTGTGCATCTGGCTTATGTAGGTCTGGAGAATCAAACCTGGGTCCTTTGGCTTTGCAGACAAGTGCCTTAACTGCTAAGCCATCTCTCCAGCCCAAAAATTTTAAAACAATATAATATTGAAATTTTATTTTTGGGTCACAACACTAGGGCAAGAATCATACTCCTTGTATCTAATTGGGCAGGGGCAGGGGTGGGGTGGGGGGAATCATACAAGCTGATTCATTCGAGCCTTCACCACAACAGTGGTGGCAGCAGTCACAGTTAAAGTTGATGGAGTGTTCTCTGTGAACCAGGCAGCATTTCTTTTATTGAGGTAGGGTCTCACTCTAGTTCAGGCTCACCTGGAATTCACTATGTAGTCTCAGACTGACCTCAAACTCACAGTGATCCTCCTATCTCTGCCTCCTAAGTGCTGGGATCATTGGCATGTGCCACCATGCCTGGCTGGGCATCATTTTTAATTTTTAAAAAAGTATTTTTATTTATTTGAGGAAAAGAGACAGAACGAGGCAGGCAGAGAGAGAGAGCATGGGCATGGCAGGGTCTCTAGCCACTGCAAAGGAACTCTGGACACATGTACCACTTTGTCCATCTGGCTTTATGTGGGTACTAGGGAACCAAACCCAGGCTATCAGGCTTTGCAAATAAGTGCCTTTAACTTCTGAGCCGTCTCTCCAGTTCATCATGTTATTTTATTTGTACTTGTGCATTTAAACCTAAGGACAGCTAGGTATATTAAGCATCAAGTAACAAGTCCAGAGAAGTAATTTAGCCAGGCCTAATGGGTCATCCCAGCACTTGGGAGGACCAAGGCCAGAGGATTGTGGGCTCAAGGCCAACCTGGACTACATAATAAGTTTGAGGCCAGGCTGGGGAAATGGCTTAGCGGTAAAGGTGTTTGCCTGTGAAGCCTAAGGACCCCAGTTCAATTCCCCAGGATCCACATAAACCAGATGCATAAGGGGCACATGTATCTGGAGTTCACTTGCAATTGGCCCTGGTGCATCCATTCTCTCCTTCTCTCTGCTTCTTCCTCTCTCTCAAATAAATAAATAAAATATTTAAAAACAAAATAAGTTTGAGACCAGTTGAGGCTACATCGTGAGTTTGAGACCTTGTCTCAAAAAAAAAAAAAAAAAAAACAGAGAGGGGCTGGAGAGATGGCTTAGCAGTAAAGGAGCTTGCCTGCAAAGCCAAAGGACCCAGGTTCGACTCTCCAGGTCCCATGTAAGCCAGATGCACAAGGTGCCGCAAGCATCTGGAGTTAATATGCAGCAGCTGGAAGCCCTGGTGTGCCCATTTTCTCTCTCTCTCTCTCTCTCTCTCAAATAAATGAATAAAAATATTTTTAAAAGTCGGGCATGGTGGCATACACCTTTAATCCCAGCACTTGAGAGGCAGAGGTAGGAGGATCGCCATGAGTTCAAGGCCACCCTGAGAATACATAGTGAATTCCATGTCAGCCTGGGCTAGAGCAAGACCTTACCTCGAAAAAACAATATATATTTTAAAAAAAAAAAAAAAAACAGAGGGCTGGTGAGATGGGTTGGCAGTTAAGGTGCTTGCCTGCGAAGCCTAAGAACTCATGTTCAAATCTCCCACATAGCCAGACGCACAGTGACACAAGCGCACAATATCACACATGCACAAAAGGGGGTACATGCACCTGGAATTCATTCACAGCAGGTTGAAGGTCCTAGCTTGCCCATTCTCTCTCTCTCTAAAATAAAAATAGGGCCAGGGAAATGGCTTAGCAGTTAAGGTGTTTGCCTGGGAAGCCTAAGGAGCCTGATTCGATTCCCCAGGACCCACGTTAGCCATATGCACAAGGGGGCACACGTGTCTGGAGTTCGTTTGCAGTGGCTGGAGGCCCTGGCGCGCCAATTCTCTTTGCCTCTTTCTCTCTCTCTCAAATAAATAAAAATAAAAATAAATAAATAAAATAAAAATAGAGCCAGGCATGGATCCAGAATAAAATAGATCCAGAATGGATCTGGAAGTAGAGGCAGGAGGATTACCTTGAGTTCAAGGCGACCCTGAGACTGAGACTACACAGTGAATTCCAGGTCATCCTGGGCTAGAGTGAGACCCTACCTCAAAAAAAAAAAAAAAAAAAAAAAAGAGAGGGAGAGATTAATCAAAGGTTATTAAGTTAGTAGTGAAATCAAAATTAGTTCATTATTTTGGCAACAATACATCAGGAAATCAAATAAGCAACTTTTTGAAACAAATCTAGATTAAAGAAAAGAAACATGTAGTTATATTAGATACACTCCTGTGAGGGTATCTCCTTACAAAAGCTATGACCACAAGTTAAGAGCGTCACAAACAATACAAAGTTTCACTTCAAGGATCTTGGATCAGGTTTCAGTTTTCAGCACTTGTCACAAAGCCTCCTATCCTACATGTCCCAATGTGATTTTAATTCTACTCCTGTCAAGACATGGAGGTCTAGTTTCCTTCTGAATCGGGGAGGGTGGAGAGAACACTATGTGCTTCCAAGACTGGCTCGTAAAAAGTTCACAGCTTCTGAGCTGGAGAGACTGCTCAGCAGTCAAGAGTTCACAGCTTCTGTCTGGGTCTCCTGGGGTGCTGCCCTTGGACCAGTTACCGTGCTATGGAGAAACATAGGTATCAAAGGGCCAGCACTAGATGTTCTAGCTAATGTGCCTGGGTGGGGTTCCAGCTGAAGTTTCAGCCAACAGTGGACGTCGGCCAGCTGATCTAGGAGAGAGAGTCTTTGTATGATTTCAGACCCCACTCATCAAGCTGACCCGCAAGTTCAAGTCTTCCCAACTGACATTCTGCACATCATGGGTCACAGAGAGAAGATGTACACACTTCCTCTCTCAATGCCTGACCCACCATATTCATGAACATGACAAAATGGCTGCTGTTTCATAATAAGGGACTTTTTTTTTTTTTTTTTTTTTTTGTGGTAGTGTCTCGCTCTAGCCCTGCTGACCTGGAATTCACTATGTAGTCTTGGACTGACCTCAAACTCACAGAGATCCTCTGACCTCTGCCTCCTGAGTGCTGGGATTAAAGGTGTGCACTGCAATGCCCAGCAGAGAGAGAGAGAGAATGGGCACACTAGGACTTCCAGCAACTGCACACTAACTCCAAATGCATGTGCCACCTTGTGCATCTGGCTTTACGTGGGTCCTGGGGAATCAAACTAAGGTTGTTAGGCTTTGCAGGCAAGCGCCTTACTGCTAAACCATTTCTCCAGCCCCAAGGTCAATTTTTAGATAGCAATAGTAACGGGGGCAGGGTCCAACAAACATCATTAGTGCTTGCTGCTCAAGCATCTAAGGATCGACACATAACATTGCAAGTGACCTCAGGAGCTGCATCCACCTTTGCTCAACTGAATCAGCCCAGTAGCATGAAAGTGTAAAAGGGCTGTACTAGCAATCAGGAGATTTTTATCCTTGTGTCAACAAAGGAAAGGAACCGTACAGTCTCAGTGACGACTCTTGGCATCCATCCCCTCATGTGTAAAATGAAGTTTCTGCCTACCTTTCTGAGTTCTTATGAAAATCAAATCTATAAGAAAAAAAGTAGCCAAAGTCCAAAATATGTCATGTGTCTCTCTTCTCAGAGAACAAAGAACCACAAACTGAGGACTAGAACACAGGAAGGAATAAGAATAACAGACCAGGGACTTCCAGGTAGGAAATCAGAAAACCAGCATATATACACTCTTCTGCCGAAAAGTGAAGGTGCATTGGGAATTATCGACCTCAGCTGAGAAGCAGGAGAAACCCAGAGTTTCTAGCCGGCACTGACACAGGCAGAACTGGCTCCCAAAGCCATGCTGGTCTGTGCAGCCGCCCCGCGGGAGAAGCTGGCTAAAGGGATTCTCCATTCACACCAGCCTCCTTGCAAAGTCAAGAAACCCAAAGAAGACAGCAGGGGGCTGGAGAGATGGTTTAGTGGTTAAGGCGCTTGCCTGCAAAGCCAAAGGATCCTGGTTCAACTATCCAGGACCCACGTAAGCCAGATGCACAAGGAAGTGCATGCATCTGGAGTTCGTTTGCGGTGGCTGGAGGCCCTGGCGCTCCCATTTTCTCTCTCTCTCTCTCTCTCTCTCTCTCTCTCTCTCTCTCTCTCTCTTTCTCTCTCTCTCAAATAAATAAATTTTTAAAAAGACAGCAGGGCTGTATACTGTTACTAGAAATTTTTCAGTGCCTGGGATGGGATACCTTCCAGTGAGTTGTTGGCCAAGGAGGTCCCGGTAGCCTCCAAAACATTAAAGGCTTTTGCCAAAGCCCTTGGTTTCCCTTGAGAAACAGATAGTAAGACCCTATTGCTGAAGACATCTCTTGCCTGAGAGGCAAGGTCACTGAGAAAGCAAGCTGGTGTTGAGCAGAAAACCTTCTCCCTGTAGACCAGCCAACTGAAAGCTGGAAAAAAGCTGCACGGCATGCAGAGTATGGGAGACAGAAGTCATCAGCAGTGAAAACAGTGGACGCTGAATATTCAAATTTGGCCAGACAGGCCCAAAGACTGAACGGGTGCAATAGTGGCATGTCTACTCGTGGGGTAACCAACTGCTCTATAATTGGACTGAAGGCCCTCTCTACAGGAGGGAATACATACCTGGTACTGAAAAACCTAAGCAAAAGTCTATGGTAGGTAAGGTCATGAGCCTTAGGGGTATAAAGCATGCTCTTGTCTAAATGTATATACTATTCCCACCAAGCTGCCCGGAAAATACTACTCTTAATGCTCATATTCACATATTAATGCTACTCTCACTTCTGGTTAGAGAAGCTTCTCTTTTCAGATGGCGATGACCACTGGGATGATCCAAAAGGCAACATAGTGCTGAGAAGAAGGGATGGAGGAGTGCCCAGCACTGAAACACCTCTGTCACACCCTCCAAGGCTCAGGGATCATTGCGGAAGAGGGGGCGGATAGAATGGAAAAGCCAAAGGAAGGGTACGACTCCTTACAATGCAACTGCCCAGACAGAAATTGGCCTTGATATCCATGACCTTGCTGTGCCTAGCAATACCTCCGCAAGACCCTCATAATAGAAGTAAAAGATGATGACATCAAATTTAAAAAGAGACTAATGGAGAGAGGGAGGGGATATGATGGAGAGTGGAGTTCTAAAGGGGAATGGGGGGAGGGGAGGGAAATACTATGCACCTTTTGTATGTAAGTATATTTTGTTGTCAATAAATTAAAAAAAAAAAAAAGACAGCAGGGACCAGCTGTGTGGCTCGTGAGGAAGAAGATCAAGGAAGAGGATTGCAGAGACCAGCCATGCAGCTTCTGGCACCCTCCACAGCCTCCCCTCCCCCAACTGCCAGCGCTGACAACCACTGGAGACCTGGGGAAGGGATAAGCTACACAGCACCCAGCACAGGCAATGAGCGCTCCAGACCCACAGGAAAAAGGACCCAAACGTCACGTAGCATAGGTGAGACCAAAGCCATCCCAAAAGGGGATAGAGCCTACTAAGACTGGGTGAGTACTCACCACAAAGCCTGGTATAGAGGTCTGCATTGGAAGTGGTAATCACACCTTCCATGTCAGGACAGGTTATGTGTGAGATTTCAGCTTTGCCATTCTTAAATAAGCTATCTTTTGGGATTGGGTTGCCTTTTGTTGCTTCTGGATTTATGGTATCCTTGTATTCTTCTGTCATTCTTTAGGACAGGGTCTCGCTCAGCCTCAGGCCTACCTGGAACCTTTTACAGACCAGAAATCTCAGCCTCCCAGTTGACAGAATTAAGGGTGTGGGGAAACACATACCCTTCGGGACTTTGACTTTGTTAGATCATCTGTTTGTTTTAATAGCCTCTTATATAAATACTCTGTGCTGGTTTTGATTATGAATATCTCCAGTTGAATTTTAGAATTTGCCTATAGTTTTCTCCATGCAGCATACTAGAATGTTTGCATAGCAGGCAAACCCAATACTGAGGGTCACTTCTGCTGTTACTCTGGGAGTAATATATGAGCCACACCTAGCACCTTAAACACCTTCAGCTCCTGCCAGAAGATATATGACATCAGATTGACACATCTAAGAAGACTGTAGATAATTAGAAAACCCAAGCATTAAATTAACACAAGGTGCAAAAATCTCTACATTATAATACAAGAAACACAAAAATTCTAGACAAAGCTAGGTGTGGTAGTGCATGCCTCCAATCCCAGGATTGGGAGGCAGAGGTAGAAAGATCACTATGAGTATGAGGCCACTCTGTGACTACATAGTGAATTCCAGGTCAGTGTAAGCTACAGCAAGACCCTATCTCAAAAACAAACACAGGGCTGGAGAGATGGCTTGGTGGCTAAGGCGCCTGATCTGTTAGGCAAGTGGTGCCCACTGGTGCAATAGTGGCATTTGGGGGCAGGTAACCAAGTGCTTTTTTTTTTTGGTTTTTTGAGGTAGGGTCTCACTGTGGTCCAGGCTGACCTGGAATTCACTATGTAGTCTCAGGGTGGCCTCGAACTCATGGTGATCCTCCTACCTCTGCCTCCCCAATGCTGGAATTAAAGGCTTGCGCCACCACACCCAGCCCAAGTGCTTTTTAATTGGGTTAGAGGTCTGCTCCATAGGTGAGAATTCATGAGTGGTACTATAGTCCTGGTCAAAAAGCCTGTGGCTGGGGAGGTTATGGACACTTGGGGGAATGTATTAATGTTGGATATTCTGAATGGACAGGTTACCAAACTGCCTTCTACTTTTTTAAAAAAAAAATTATTTATTTATTTATTTATTTGAGAGAGAGAGAAAGAAAAAGAGATAGGTAGATACATTGACAGAGAGAGAGAATGGTCTCTTTCTGCTTCCTGACCTTTCTTCCTATTCATATATGGAAATCTTGAGACAGCACTTCTTAAATGCTCTGAAGAGCATCATCAGGGGAGCTTTACAAAAAGGGCTACTCCATCTCCCCCCCCCACACTCTTTACCATGTTGGATAAAGAGTCAGTATCCAGCTGCTTCCCCAACAGTGTACAAGTTAATTTAGTACTCTTACCATGAAAGCTAATAACTCAATTAGTACTTCCTGAATTTTGATTAAAACAAAATCAGCATGATAGACTGGGCCTAAGGATACAAATGTTGTTAAAATATAATCCTTACCCTCAGAGAGTTGGAATGAGGCTGCAAATGAAGAAGGGAGTGAGGAGGGAGGGAGGGAACTAGCAAAGTAACTCCATCAGCCCTCTCTAAAAATGCACAGCGTCCGCACAGGAAACTGTGAATCAGCTCCCCAGAAGCTGCTCATAAACAGTGTTCAACAGCGAACATAGTAGGGCTACTCGATTTGAAAACAGTGCATCCTGCAAGGGATAGAGCTCTGCCGTAAATCGGAGGTTATGGACACTTGGGGAATGTATTAATGTTGGATATTCTGAATGGACAGGTTACCAAACTGCCTTCTACTTTTTAAAAAAATTATTTATTTATTTATTTATTTATTTATTTGAGAGAGAAAGAAAAAGAGATAGGTAGATACATTGACAGAGAGAGAGAATGGTCTCTTTCTGCTTCCTGACCTTTCTTCCTATTCATATATGGAAATCTTGAGACAGCACTTCTTAAATGCTCTGAAGAGCATCATCAGGGGAGCTTTACAAAAAGGGCTACTCCATCTCCCCCCCCCACACTCTTTACCATGTTGGATAAAGAGTCAGTATCCAGCTGCTTCCCCAACAGTGTACAAGTTAATTTAGTACTCTTACCATGAAAGCTAATAACTCAATTAGTACTTCCTGAATTTTGATTAAAACAAAATCAGCATGATAGACTGGGCCTAAGGATACAAATGTTGTTAAAATATAATCCTTACCCTCAGAGAGTTCGGAATGAGGCTGCAAATGAAGAAGGGAGTGAGGGAGGGAGGGAGGGAACTAGCAAAGTAACTCCATCAGCCCTCTCTAAAAATGCACAGCGTCCGCACAGGAAACTGTGAATCAGCTCCCCAGAAGCTGCTCATAAACAGTGTTCAACAGCGAACATAGTAGGGCTACTACGATTTCGAAAACAGTGCATCCTGCAAGGGATAGAGCTCTGCCGTAAATCTTTGCCATTTATCATTCTCCAATACGAAACAAGCGCTGAATAAACTTAGTTCAGGGACTGTCATTGACATGACAAGATTACCATGGGCTTTATTGGTCAAGGAAGTCTTCAAATTGAAAGAACAAAGATCACACAGCGCCAATACCAAACTCTGTCTCCGTCATATTGTACTTCTACTGTGTTGGAGGGAAAACTCAGACCACTTCTGATTTCTCACCTTTAATGACTTCAGAGTCTGTAGAAGACTACAGTGAGCCAAGCATCCAGGTGAGATCTGCTGAAGAGGATGTGTATTTGAAGCAGGAGGTACCCAAGACAGTAAGTTACACAACTTTAGTGGGCACCCCAATACTCAGTGGCAAAACCATCATGTATCCATGCTGGCTGGAGAGGATTCTCTGGCACAGGTCAGAAAAAAGTCATGTTTTTATAAAGTATGTTACTTAAAATATGAAGTATATTTCACCACGTAAGCTTTCATTTTGTTTGTTTGTTTGTTTGGTTTGGTTTTTCGAGGTAGAGTCTCACTCTAGCCCAGGCTGACCTGGACTTCACTATGTAGTCTCAGGGAGGCCTTGAACTCACAGCGATCCTCCTACCTCTGCCTCCTCTGCTGGGATTAAAGGTGTGCGCCAGTACGCCCAGCTCATGGAAGTTTTCTGTGCATGAGGGTTAACTGGATAGTTACCAAGCTCTGTCAGTGAATAAATTTCAGTAGGGGACACTTCAAAGCAGCAGGGGGTCCTTTTTCTCATGGATATATAGGACCTTCCTACAAAACCAACAAGTTTCTTGAAGGAAAAACAAGTACAATGTTCCAAGGTAAAGCACAACTCAGCTGCAGGTGACATTCTGTGCAAATACCATGGGCCAATTTATAGTTTTTGTGAGAAGGATGGTGTGTGGAAAAGGGCAGGTCCTGAGCCATTTGAGTACTTAGATGTCAGAAGCCTACCTACTATCCCAGATGGATAAGGCTAAGCCCACCATCTCACAAGTAAACCTGTAAGATAAAGTTGTTCACACCAGTCCGGTGTAAAGGTGGTGACAAGGACACTGTGGAGAGAGATGATAAGGGAGGAGGACACTAGCACCCGTTCTGGAGACCAGACCCTTTCTCTCCGACTGGTCTTCCCCAGGACCCACTCTCTTCTGAAGTAAGTGGCCACTGTTGCAGTCATAGCTTCTCACTGCTGGACAAGCACCTGACCAGAAAAAACTTACTGGAGGAAGGGTTTATTTCAGGCTCACAGAATCCAAGGCAAGCACCATCAATGGCAGAAGAAGCCGGCTTTCTTTCACCAACAGCAAGCATCAAAAAACAGCATAAGCTTCAACTCCTCTCCCCACACCTTAGGGCCAGACATACAGATCCATCCCCCAGTGACACACCCCTCCCCTAGCAGAGCTCTGCCCACCAGAGATTCCAGCAGATCTAACTCTGTCAGGAATGCTCTGAGGGAGTAGGAATTGGGGATCTCCATTTAACCCTGGTAAGTGCAAAGCAGTGTGAGTGTAGGTGCATCTGAGTTCATGCTGTCTTATCCGGAAAAGGGGTGGGGGGCCTGGTCCTGCATATAGCCCCTTGCAGGACCTCCTCATACCCTCTCCCCATCTCTTGAAGGAGAATCTATCTCTGCTCCA
Source organism: Orientallactaga sibirica (assembly GCA_036365145.1). Classification (NCBI taxonomy): domain Eukaryota; kingdom Metazoa; phylum Chordata; class Mammalia; order Rodentia; family Dipodidae; genus Orientallactaga; species Orientallactaga sibirica. Next base: position 3,527,083 of record JAEOAD010001846.1, read on the forward strand.
TTCCATTCATGCTGTAATGATCTCAGTGCTGAGTCAAACAGAAAACCAGAGGAGCTCAAGAGAGGTCAAGTTAATTTACATGAGAAAGCATGCAGCTCCTCTTGAAAGAATAGACTAGATCTGGAAGACAAGACTGGAGTCTGCAGGGAAGAAGGAACTGCAGAGAGAAAGAGAGAGAGATGCAGCTGGGATGACAAGAGCCCTTCAGGAAGTGTGATCTGTAAAGATGCTGAGCACAGTTACCCTCTGTTTCCTCTTACAGAGGCATCTATCTTGCTTTCTGAAGAAAATGGAAGATTTTTAAATTATTTTTAGCTTTTGTTTTGTCTTGATTTTTTAATTTCATTTATTCATTTATTTATTATTTATTTATTTAGCCAGAGTTGAGTTTCTTCGTGCATCAGGATACTGAGACTGGCCTATAGGCAGCCCAGTTAAAAGACACTGAGGCTGGCTAAATAGAGCAAGAGAAGAGACATTTCCCATTTCTCAAGGAGTCTTGCAGAATGTTAATATTCACTTGGGAGATATACAAGAATATTAACATTCCAGTCAAGATTCTGAAAAAAATGGTCAGCAAAAAGAAAAAGAAAGAAAGAAAGAAAGAAAGAAAGAAAGAAAGAAAGAAAGAAAGAAAGAGAGAGAGAGAGAGAGAGAGGGAGGGAGGGAAGAAGGAAGGAAGGAAGGAAGGAAGGAAGGAAGGAAGGAAGGAAGGAAGGAAGGAAGGAAGGAAGGGAGGGAGGGAGGAAGGAAGGGCCTCTATGACTTTAATCCAGCATCTTCCAAATTTAATTTACCACAAAGGTTTCATGTAAGATGCTTTGAGAACCTTGGTACAAAGGATAAAACAGTAAGACCCAAAGCTATTGCCTGATGATATGAGGAGAAATAGGACGTTGGATGTTACTGGCAAAGAACATCATGCTATACATATCTCAGGCCATTGAAGAAAACTGTTTCCTCTATAGCTTCAGTTAACAAGTTAGCTGTTTTACTTTAACTTCTTCAAGAGGGACTCCTATCGTTAAATGACTTTCAGGAGGGAAATGGGAGAGAGGACTGGAAGAAGGGGGAAAGGGGGTGGGATATATAATATGCTGTGGGCACAGGGCAGGAGGATGCTGATCTTGCAGAAAAAGCAGTGCAGAGCTAAAAATGGGATTCTTGCTGGTGTGTAGATAGCAAGCTTTTCCCAGCCTGGGCCAATAGTTGATATACTGAAGAGAAATCTTCTAAGAAATCAGTACAGGATGGGGGGTTGGGAAGATGGCTCAGCGGTCGAAAGCACTTGCTTGCAAAGCCTGCCAGCCCTGGGTTCAATTTTACAGTACCCACATAAAGCCAGACTCAAAGTGGTGCATGGGCCTGGTGTTCACAGCTAGAAAAGACCCTGACATGCACATGCACTCATGTGTGTGCGCACACACACACACTCACACACATGGGTGCAAAAAAAAAAAAAAAGAAATCAGTAGAGAAGGGCTGGGTAAATTGTTCATGGGTTAGAACTCTTGCTATGCAAGTATGACTGTCTGAGTTCAGTCCTCAGTACACACATAAAAAGTTGGGTAAGGGCTGGAAAGATACCTTAGTGGTTAAGGCACTTGCCTGGAGAGCCAAAGGACCCAGGTTCAATTCCCCAGGGCCCATGTAAGCCAGATGTACAAGGTGGCACATGCATCTAGAGTTCATGTGCAGTGGCTGGAGTCCCTGGTGTGCCCATCTCTCTCTCTCTCTCTCTCTCTGTGTCCCTCTCTCTCTTAAATAAATAAATAATAAATACATAAATAAGAAGGTTGGCATCGTCAGTAAGTATGGGATTCACTATGGTGCCTCCCTCTGGAAAATGGTGAAGAAAATTGAAACTAGCCAGCACTCTGTACACTTGCTCCTTGTGTGGCAAAACCAAGATGAAGCAAGGGGCTGTGGGCATCTGGCACTGCGGTTCCTGAATGGAAACAGTGGCTGGCGGGGCCTCGACCTACAACAAGACTTCTGCTGTCACAGTCAAGCCTGCCACCAGAAGACTGAAGGAACTGAAGGACCAGTAGAAGTGCTGTTATTTGAGACATCCCTAGCCTGCAATAAATAGGTTAATTTATGTAACCACAATAAACAGAAAAAAAAAGCTGGGTGTGGGCTAGAGAGATTGCTTAATGGTTAAGATGCTTGCCTGCAAAGCCTAAGGACCCAGGTTCAATTCCCCAGGACCCACATAAACCAGATGCACAAGGTGGCACATGCATCAGGAGTTTGTTTGCATGGGTTGGAGGCCCTGGCACACCCATTCACTCTTTCTCTCTATCTCTCTCTTTCTTTCTCTCTCAAATAAGTAATAGAATAAAATATTTTTTCTCAGGCTTAATTCTACATTTACAGTTTTTCTAATTTTATACTACTATTTTTAAGAGATTAAAGAAAGCTGGGTGTGGTGGCGCATGCCTTTAATCCCAGCACTCAGGATTAGGCAGAGGTAGGAGGATCGCTGTGAGTTTGAGGCCACCCTGAGACTACATAGTGAATTCCAGGTCAGCCTGAGCCAGAGTGAGACCCTACCTCAAAAAAACAAAAACCAAAAAAAAAAAGAGAGAGAGAGATTAAAGAACACATACACTTACATGAATACAGGAAGAGTTTGTTGGGAAATTATTGCAAAAAATTTAAATTGTGAATTGATTCAAGCTAATGTCAGTATATGTCTTTGTGTAAGTGCAAGACTGGTGGTCTGGGAAGTTATTTCGGAAGACATACTATTGGTACAGTTTTCTGTCCCAGAAAATATGTGTTTTTGAATTCTTTCTGAATACTCAGCAAGGTCAGTAAACAGGATCAATTCTCCCCTTCCAAAAAAAAAATATTTTTTAAAGCTGGGTGTGACCATGCATGCCTGTACCCTAGTCCTGTGGGGAGCAGAAACAGGGAATGATAGGGGCTCACTGGTCTGCCAATGTGACCAAAAACCAAAGCCAGCAGGTCAAGGTTCAGTGAGACTCCATCTCAAATAAACAGGCCAGAAGAGGGATTGAGGAAGAAACCCAGCCTTCTCCTAGCCTCTGCATACGTGCACACAGGGCACATGCATCTGCACACACATGTGTACACACAATACATACACACACCACGCATACTACATGCATGCACACAGAAAATGGAAAAGAAATCTATAGAGGTCAAGTGTGGTGGTGCACTCCTTTAACTCCAGCACTCGGGGTGGGGGGAGAGGAAGGAGGATTGCCATGAGTTCGAGGCCACACTGAGACTAAATAGTGAATTCCAGGTCTGCATGGGCTAGAGTGAGACCCTACCTCGCAAAATGAAAAAAAAAAAAAAAAGAAGAAGAAGAAGAAGAAGAAATCAATAGAGGAAAAGTCAATATATAAAGATGGTATAAATGTGGATTAGAAGTTGCTACTTAGGCCTTGGAAGGAAAAGAAGACTGAGATAAGAAGAAGGTGACTTAAGTGGGGCGAGGTGGCGCACGTCTTTAATCCCAGCACTCGGGAGGCAGAGGTAGGAAGAGCGCCATGAGTTCAAGGCCACCCTGAAACTACATAGTGAATTCCAGGTCAGCCTGAGCTAGAGTAAGACCCTACCTTGAAAAAAAAAAAAAAAAAAAAAAAAAAGAAGAAGAAGAAGAAGAAATAGAAGAAGGTGACTGACTCTTGCAGAAGGGAATCCCAACTGGGTCAGAGCCAGAGACACTAGTTAAATGTTATCCCCAGCACTGGAAAACATACGAATAGCAAGGCTGACCTTAGCTCCCACTGTGCTGTATCAGTGTGGTCTATTAACTTTTTCAGGAAGTTGTGTGGGGAAAAAAAAAACAACCACCTATATATTCCTCAATCCTGAGTTAAATAAGCCCACTGTTGCAATGTAAATAAATCAGTACTATAAAAGATATTGACAATATAGTCAAATATATAACTTCTTGTTGTTGTTTAGATGTTATTTTTATTTATTTGTAAGAGATAGAGAGAGGGAAAGAGAGAGAGGGAGAGGAGAATGGGCACACCAGGGCCTCTAGACACTGCAAATGAACTCCAGACGCATATGCCCCCTTGTGCATCTGGCTTACGTGGGACCTGGAGAATCGAACCAGGATCCTTAGGCTTGACAGGCATGTGCCCTAACTGCTAAGCCATCTCTCCAGCTCTGTTGTTGTTGTTTTGAGGTAGGATTTCATTCTAGCCCATGCTGACCTAGAATTTACTATGTAGTCTCAGGATGGCCTCAAATTCACAGTGATTCTCCTACCCTGGCCTCCTGAGTGCTGGGATTAAAGGTATACACCACCAGGCCCATCTTGCAGGGAGTGAGAGAGATGGAGTGGGCACACCAGGACCTCTAGCTGCTGCACACTAATTCCAGGCACAGGCCCCACTTTGTGCATCTGGCATTGATGTAAGTTACTGGGGAAGTGAACTCATTAGGTTTTACAGGCAAGCACCTTAACCCTTGAGCTAGCTCTTCAGCCTGATTTATTCTTCTTAATTTGGTCACATTATTTACTTCTGGCTGGTCATGTGTTGTTTACACCTGTCCATTCTTATATAAAAGCACACCCCTTACCTGTAGTCAAAGGCCCTATTCATGTCCATGCATTCAGCTAGGAGTCATCATCTCCAGCCTGGCTAGCCCAAATCGAGTACATTTGAGTAAAGCAGAACAGCAAGATGTCAAGAGACACTGGGCCCAGCAGCTACCCGGGGAACATCTTTCCAAGGCATACCAAACGTTAGCACCGGACTGATGAGATGGCTTGGAAGTTACAGGTGTTCGTTTGCAAAGACTGCTGGCCTGGAGTTCGATTTCCCAGTACCTACCTAAAGCTGGGTGCACAAAATGACGAACACATCTAGAGTTTGTTTGCAGTAGCAAGAGGCCCCGGAGTGCCCATATTCTCTCTCTCTTCCTCTCTTCCTTATCTCCTCCCATTCTCTCCCTCTCTCTCTGCTTGCAAATAAATAAATAAAAACATATTTTTAAAGTCAGTGCCAGTCCTGTATTCTTTTTTTAAGTATTTTATTTATTTATTTATTTATTTATTTATTTATTTATTTACTTATTTATTTATTTGAGAGAGAGAGAGGAAGAGGCATAGAGAAAGAGCGAATGGGCACACCAGGACCTCCAGCCACTGTAAATGAACTCGAGACACATGTGTCCCCTTGCGCATCTGGCTTACATGGGTCCTGGGGAATAGAACCAGAGTCCTTAGGCTTCACAGGCAAATGTCTTAACCGCTACGCCATTTCCCCAGCCCCCTAATCCCCCAGTCCTGGATTCTTCATCCTGTGAGTCATGACATACAGAGAAGCAGAGACAGAAACATAGAGCTTTACAGCTCAAGCCAGCTCACATTTTTTTATTACTCACCACATGCCTTTCTGGGAATTGCATTTTTCATGGGCAGAATGCACATATTTTCTGCTACCGGTTTTCAGTGTGGTCCGCCCTAGAGAGTAGAAAGCATACTTAGATATAATACATTTCCATTACCTGATATTCCTTTCTACGTTCGGGGACTTCTTTCTTATCTGTTGTACAGAATCTCTCATATTATAGAATTATTTGAAACCAAATCAGCAAAGTTCTGTTTCAATAAACTACTTGTTCCCTAAACCATGAACACAGCTTTGTAAACAAACCCTATGTTTCAAATGGTAGTTGTGTTTGGCGTGGAGGCAGGGGTAGGAGGATCACTGTGAGTTTGAGGCCACCCTGAGACTGCATAGTGAATTCCAGGTCAGCCTGAGCTAGAGACCCTACCTCGAAAAAACAAAATAAATAAATAAATAAATAAGAAAAATAAAATGGTAGTTGTGAAAGCATCATTTCACCTGTGATGTGTCGAAACTTGCTTGCAAATGAAATTGCCTTGTAAGTTTGTTGTTGATATTTTGTAAGTTTTTGTTACAACTAATTAATATCATGGTCCCTTATATTGAGACTTGTTTCTCCAAAGAGGCTTAGCTGTGTAGCACAATGAAAGCTCTTTGATTTGATTCAAACGAAAGATTTTTCTTTCCAAGAACCAACTGTTCATTTTACTTCTGTAGTTCTCTTTTTTTCCTCGATTTCTGCTTCTCCCTCCTTGTCATGATTCCTTTACTTGGCTTTGATATTTGATTCTTTGATTTAATCCATCTGTAATATGTATTCCTCTTGGCCATCATTCACACCTTTACAGAAACCCATGTATTGCCTAGAGGCTTAGAAGGTAGGGAGAAAGCCAGGCCCAGTGACACAGGCCTGTAATCCCAGCTATATGGGCAGCTGAGGCAAAAGGATCAAAAATTCAAGGCCTATCTGGGCTATAGAACAAGATCAAGGCCAGCCAGGCCATTTAGTGAGACCCCCGTCTCCAAAATAAAAGGTAAAAAAACAACTTGAGTGATAGCTCACAGTAGTTCATCTAGTTGGCATGAGATCCATGTTCGCTATCCAAAACAGCAAAAAATAGAGAGAAAAGTCAGGGAGACAGGTTTTGGCTGCTGTGGTAGTAGAATGTATGACCCCCCCCCATAGACTCAGGTGTACTATTAAAGCTTATAATTTGGGGGCTGGAGGAGGTGTCACTGGGAGCAGATTCCTGGGGTCTAACCCTAAGGTGTGTCTTGGGGTGGATGTGATTTCCAGTCCAAAGGTGCAGAGAGGTCTGAGCTCTGCCCGGGGCTCTGCCTGCTGCGGGGTTGTGTTCGCTGCTTTTTGTGCTCTGGCGCTGTTGTTTGCTTGCTGCGTTTTTCCTCTCTGCTTACATGTATGAAAGCAGCTTCTTCTGCCACTTCATGGAACTGCCCCTGGATCCATAAGCTTGAGATAAATCCCTTCCTCGCCCTAACCTGTGCCTGGTTTGGATCTGCATCCCAGCACTGTGGAGCTGACTACAATGGCTGCACTCTAAAAACTTTGTGGACACAACAGAAAATAGTAGCACATGCCTATAACCCCAACAGTGGAAGACTGAGACAGGAGGATCATGAATTTGAGACCATCCTGGGCTACATAAAAGACAATTTTTCAAAAAGAAAGAGAAAAGGATGGAGAGATGGCTTAGCGGTTAAGGCACTTGCCGGCAAAGCCAAAGGACCCAGGTTTGATTCCCCAGTACCTACATAAAGCCAGATGCACAATGTGGTCCATGAGTCTAAGTTCCTTTGCACTGTCTAGAGGCCCTGGTGCACCCATTCTGTCTCTATCTGCCTCTCTCTCTCTCTCTCTCTCTCTCTCTAATAAGTAAATAAAATATAGAAGAAAGACAAAAGAACAGAAGGGAGGGGGAAGGAAGAAAAAAACTAGGCATGATAGTACAAACCTATAATCTAATCATTTGGGTAGTGGAGGCAAGAAGATCAGGAATTCAAGGTCATCTTGCCTACATAGTGAATTTGAGGTTAGCTTGGGCTATATGAGGCCCTGTCTCAAAAAATGAAACAAAGAGGAGAGAAAAGAGAGAACAAAAAAAAAAGAAAGAAAAGAAAAGAAAAGAAAAGAAAAGAAAAAGAAAGAAAAGAAAAGAAAAAGAAAGGCAAGAACAAAAGCAATGAGTTAAGACTGACTGATCAACCCCCTCCAAAGCCAGGACAGAGTCACAAACTGCTCCTAAGCAGACACCCACCATTTTTTCAGGGCTCTTCCACGCAAAGGCATGACAAGGACATTCTCCTGTTGGTATCCAAAGAAAACCCAGCAAACCCTATTCCAGAGTCACTTGTGAGGCACAAAGGATCAGAGTGAGTGAATTTATCTGACAAAGGCATTTTACTTGCTGGCACTTAAATTTTTTTATAAATATTTTTATTTATTTATAAGTAGAGAAAGAGACACAGACAGAGAGAGAATGGGCACACCAGGGCCTCCAGCCACTTTAAACAAACTCCAGATGCATGCGCCACTGCATCTGGCTTCACCTGGGTACTGAGGAATTGAACCGGGATCACTAGGCTTTGCAGGCAAGTGCCTTAACCACTAAGCCATCTCTCCAGCCCACTTGCTGGCACTTACATGTACCATTTAAAGCCAGTGTGCGTAATTATACTCTGGTGGTATACGTGTGTATCTGTAGCAAGCAAGCCATTAGCAAATAAACTTTGCATCTTTTCCCCAAATCCAAAATGAAAGGAAATTATGATATGGTAATTAGATCAAGACCTTAGTAAATAAAAACTATATTGCAGGGCTGGAGAAATGACTTAGTGGTTAAGGCGCTTGCCTGTGAAGCCTAAGGACTCAGGTTTGATTCTCCAGGTCCCATGTTAACCAAATGCACTTCATGGCACATGCATCTGGAATTCGTTAGAAGTGGCTAGAGGCCCTGGCACGCCCATTTTTTTCTCTCTTGCGCGCATGTTCTCTCTCTCTCTCCCTCCCTCCCTCCATCCCTCTGTCTCTAAGAAATAAATAAATAAATTTTAAAAAGATTTTTAAAAATTCTTTAAAAACTAGATTGCAAACTGGATGGACTCATAGCTCCTTTCTTTGTAAATTTTACTTTCTGGCTTTTATTACATGCCACCTTGCCAGTGTGCTGTGCTTGGAATTCATCCTCTAGTTTGGGTGGGTTTAGTGCTACTAAGTATGGCAGATACAATAAAAAGATGATGTCACCCTTTAGCCAAACCACACTATTATTCCAGAGCCGTGTGCTCTCTCTCATTCATCGATCTCTTGCTGACATTGCTCCGCGGGAAGGCTTCCAGGGCAGATGTGCGCTCCCTTGGCAACAGGAATGGTGAGGACTGTACATCCATTTTCAAATCCCAAGAGGAAGAATTTAGTAAATCCTGACTTTTTATAAATGTGCTGTGAATAAAGGAGAGACAGCAAATGCTGTTCTCAAGCTTGTTCTAGTTAAAAACCTCCCAAGAATTCAAGTGTGAAGCAATTCATGAATTTTATTCACATTATAAAAATATTTTCTTCACTTAAAGGCATATGCCTTGGATTCACACAAAAAATAGTAGGGAAATCAAAGCAGGCTATTTTACAAGAATTTGTGGGTATGCTAAGAAATTACTTGATTTTTCTGATCATTTGATAAGGACTTGGAGCAAAAATTAGTAAAAGATCATTATGTAGGGTTCCACCCGCGTGTGCTAACATGGCTTTGAAATGGAATGCAGACGTTAGAGACACAGGAAGGGGCATTTTGAAGAGGAACGCAAGCAATCAGAGAAATGGTGCAAAACAGAAAAAGTGACCCAGGAAATGAGGATGAAGAGAAACCCAGGAGAAGTCAGGTTCATCAGAAAGCTGCTCCCTGATCTGCTGTTGCTCTTTCTTTCTTCCCTGGTTCTCTGTAGCAGTATAGTAATGCTTTCTTTGTTGGTTTGACTGCGACATTGTTTGTTTGTAGGGGTTTTTTGTTGTGTTTTCGAGGTAGGGTCTCACTCTAGCCTAGGCTGACCTGGAACTCACTCTGTAGCCCCATCTGCTGTCACAGTGATCCTCCTGCCTCAGCCTCTTGAGTGTTGGGACTAAAGCAGTGAACAACCAGCCCAGGAGTAAGGAGGAGTTTTTAAGTACACTTTAAAGGCAAGTGTTTTAGAGGCCAGAGAACTAGAAAGGGATTATGAGGTAGGAAGGAAAGAGAAGAGTTTAAGGGAGAGATATAGTAGGTATGTAAATACATAAATACAGGGTCAGAATACTAGGGGTGGAATGGTCAAAGTGGGGTCAGAGAAAGGGATGGAGAGAGGAGGAGAAAGGAGGGGGTGAGAGAAGAGTTAAGCAAAATTTTTTTTTTTTTTTTTTTTTTTTTGGTTTTTCAAGGTAGGGTCTCACGCTAACTCAGGCTGACCTGGAATTCACTATGTCGTCTCGGAGGGCCTCAAACTCACAGCAATCCCCCTACCTCTGCCTCCCAAGTGCTGAGATTAAAGGCGTGTACCACCACGCTTGGCTTTAAAATTTAAGATGCCATGAATAAACTATATGGAAACCTACTTCTTCTCTAGCTAATAATATGTATGTTTAGAAAGAGAGAGAGCGCATCAGGTTTGGCGGCACGCACCTTTAATCCCAAGATCACTGTGAGTTCAAGACCACCCTGAGACTACATAGTAAATTTGAGGTCATCTTGGGCTAGAACAAGATCCTACCTCAAAAAACCAAAGAGAGAGAGAGTGTGTGTGTGTGTGAACAAGATCCTACCTCAAAAAACCAAAAGAGAGAGAGAGTGTGTGTGTGTGTGTGTGTGTGTGTGTGTGTGTGTGTGTGCTTGGGCAGAGGTATCATGTGAAAGTGAATAAAGTTGTGCCCAGAAGCCATAGATTGTTAGTTGAAAACTTTAGTGCCAGGGGTGGGGTACCTTTCCACAAGTTGCTGGGCCAGGCATGGTGGCACAGGCCTTTAATCCCAGCACTTGCAAGGTAGAGGTAGGAGGATTGTCTTGAGTTTGAGGCCATCCTGAGATTACAGGATAATCGAAGATACTCACCATCCTCTTACCCACATTTTGCCATTCATTGATGTCTTGGAAAGTATTCCACGTCTGGACACGTGGGTGTGTTGTGTTCATTTCCCGTGTTCCATTAGTATTCCACGTCTGGACACGAGGGTGTGTTGTGTTCATTTCCTGCGTTCCACTAGTATTCCACGTCTGGACACGTGGGTGTGTTGTGTTCATTTCCTGTGTTCCATTAGTATTCCACGTCTGGACACATGGGTGTGTTGTGTTCATTTCCTGTGTTCCACTAGTATTCCACGTCTGGACACGTGGGTGTGTTGTGTTCATTTCCCGTGTTCCACTAGTATTCCACGTCTGGACACGAGGGTGTGTTGTGTTCATTTCCCGTGTTCTACTAGTATTCCACGTCTGGACACGTGGGCGTGTTGTGTTCATTTCCCGTGTTCCACTAGTATTCCACATCTGGACACGTGGGCGTGTTGTGCTCATTTCCCGTGTTCCACTAGTATTCCACGTCTGGACACGTGGGCATGTTGTGTTCATTTCCCGTGTTCCATTAGTATTCCACGTCTGGACACGTGGGTGTGTTGTGTTCATTTCCCGTGTTCCACTAGTATTCCACGTCTGCACACGTGGGTGTGTTGTGTTCACTTCCCGTGTTCCACTAGTATTCCACGTCTGGACACGAGGGTGTGTTGTGTTCATTTCCCGTGTTCCATTAGTATTCCACGTCTGGACACGAGAAGGGTCGTGTTCATTTCCCGTGTTCCATTAGTATTCCACGTCTGGACACGAGAAGGGTCGTGTTCATTTCCCGTGTTCCATTAGTATTCCACGTCTGCACACGTGGGTGTGTTGTGTTCATTTCCCGTGTTCCACTAGTATTCCACGTCTGGACACGAGGGTGTGTTGTGTTCATTTCCCGTGTTCCATTAGTATTCCACGTCTGGACACGTGGGTGTGTTGTGTTCATTTACCATATTCCATTAGATGGCTTTTACCATAACCTAACAGGTCATATTTCCAGCAGACATTTCCATCAGGTCCTCTTTGTTTTTTTTTTATTTGTTTGTTTTTTGGGTTTTTTGGGGGGAGGGTATTTTGAGGTAGGGTCTTGCTCTAGTCCAAGCTGACCTGGAATTCACTGTGTAGTCTCAGGCTGGCCTTGAACTCATGGTGATCCTCCTATATCTGCCCCCCTGAGTGCTGGGATTAAAGTCATATGCCACCACGCCTGGCTTAATTCCTCTTTGGAACTTTAAAAATCTAACTTTTACACATTTGAATCTCATCATATTGCCCTACCACATTTTAACTATCTAGTTAGCTGGTGAGGATCCCTTCTTCAGTCTTATAAACTGTAAAAATTTTGGCCTTACTAACTTTTTGGAATAATGCTCTGCTCTCAAAGCAATTTATTTTTATATGTGACAAGCTATGAAGACTCAGCTGGGGCCCATTAGTTAAAGGTGATTGCTTGCAAAGCCCAGATTCAATTCCTCTGTAATCCACGTACATCTGGATGCACAAAGTGGCATATGCATCTGGAGTTATTTTGCACCAGCAAGAGGCCTTGGCACCCATTTCTGTCTGTCTCTCTTTCTCTTTCTTTCTCTCTCTCTCTTTATCAAATAAATAAATTTTTTTTGGGGGGGGGGGGGGTTCAAGGTAGTGTCTCACTCTAGCCCAGGCTGACCTGGAATTCACTATGTAGTCTCAGGGTGGCCTCGAACTCACAGAGATCCTCCTACCTCTGCCTCTCAAGTGCTGGGATTAAGGAAGTGCACCACCATGCCCAGCAATAAAATAATTTAAAAATAATTAGATAAGCCAGGTATGTTGGCACACGCCTTTAATCCCAGCACTCGGGAGGCAGAGGTAGGAGGATCACCATGAGTTCAAGGCTACCCTGAGACTACATAGTGAATTCCAAATTAGCCTGAGCTAGAGTGAGACCCTACCTCTGAAAACCAATAAATAAATAAATATAATTAGATAAAGCTGGCTGGGTCCTAACCTCTGAATCTCTCGGTCTTTACAGCCCCAGCTTCAGAACATCAGGTTCAGGGACAACTTTCCCTCTAAGCTATAGGCAAGAGCCTAAAATGTACAAATTGGACCTTCAGCCATGTTCCCTGCTGGTTCAGGAGGTATTTCTCTGCGCACTGAGAAAAATGGACATCCAGGGTTAGGAAGAAGATGGCTCCGTGGGTAAGAGGGCTTGCCACGTAAGAGGGACTGAGAGAACCTGAGATTCCCAGCAACCTATATAAACAGCTGGGCGTGGCCATACATGTCTGTAACCCTCATCCTGTGGGGAGTAAAGACTGGAGAATTGTTGAGGCTTGAAAAAATGCCAAACCCCGGCACCAGTGAGAGACTGTTTCAAGGAAAACAAACAGACGAGCAATGGAGAGGGACACCCAGCGTTTTCCTCTGGCCTCCATGAATGTACAGGGCACTATATCCACACACACATACACATACGGCACACACACACACACACATCACACTTATGACACATATGTGCAAGAAAAATAAGCTAATGTGTCCACACACACATGTGCACACACAATGCACAAACACAACACGCTTACTACATATACGTGCAAAAAGTAAAATAATGCTATTGCTTTTGAAGAAATATTTTTCCTTAATCGTGTGTGTGTGTGTGTGTGTGTGTGTGTGTGTGTGTGTGTGTGTATCAGGACATCTTGCCACTGCAAATGAACACCAGATGCTCCCTCTCCTTCTGTCTCCTTGTGTCTCTGTTTCCTGGGCTCCCCACAGAGAACAATCATCATAAATTAGGTTTAATGTTACAGTTTCTTTTGTTTCACACATGCACATGTGGAAACCACAGATATCTTCTTTGTGTACATTTTACTTATCACTAGAAAGGCTGGTAGCAATATACTTCTTTCTACAACTTTTAAAAAAACAAAACATTGCCTGGAAGGATTAAACCTGATCCCCTACTGTTGTAGTCAGCTCCATGTTGCTGGGATGAACATCCAACCAGACAGTTTATGGGAGGAAGGGATTTATTTCACACTTACGGATCCAGGGGAAGTTTCCATCAAAAGCTGCTTGCTTCCATAGATCCAAGCAGAGAGAAACCACCCACAGCCGGCACCACACGCAAGCACATTAACTTGTAGCTCAAATGTTCTCCCCACACATTTTGGCTGGAATCAGATCTGCCTTCAAACACAACTTTGAGCTGGACCCGAAGATCCACCCCCAGTGACACCTCCATTTGGTTGGAGACCCAAGTCAAAAACTTAATGAAACAGCTGCGTCTACAGGGGTCATACATTCACATTCAAAGCAAAATATCTATGTAGCAATCTAGCATCTGGGCTTATTAGCTCAGGCACTATTCAGACATAGAAACTTGCCATCAGGGCTGGTTAGCTCAGCCCCAATTCAGAACCTATAAAAGACCCCAATTTAGTTGGGTATGGTGGGGTACACCCTTAACCCCAGCACTCAGGAGCCTGAAGTAGGAGGATCACTGTGAGTTCAAGGCCATCCTGGGACTACAGAGTGAATTCCAGGTCAACCTGGGCTAGAGTGAGACCCTACCTCAAAAAAAAAAAAAAAAAAAAAAAAAGGACCCCAATCTGGGTCTCTAAGTGGGCTTTACCCCACTTTTGGCTTCTCATGGGCAGAACTATGTTCTCTCTCCTCTTTCCTTCCCTTAAGTTCTACACTCTCCAAAAGACCCCAGCCTGGGTTTCTAGAGAGGTTTCTCCATTTCCCGAAATCCCACTCATGCCTCCTCTTGGGTATGAGCTCTGTCTTCTTCTTTCTCTAAAGTTATATCTATAACCTAATAAAACCTCTAAAATTAGCTGGGCATGGTGGCACATGCCTTTAATCCCAGCATTGGGGAGGCAGAGGTAGGAGGATCACCATGAGTTCAAGGCCACCCTGAGACTACATAGTGAATTCCAAGTCAGCCTGGACTAGAGTGAAACCCTACCTCGAAAAAAAAAATTAAAAATAAAAATAAAAAAAAATAAAACCTCTAAACTTCAAAAAAAGAAAGTCAGTGCTGGGTGTAGTGGTGCACATCTTCAATCCAAGCTCTCTAGAGGTAGAGAACTGTGAGTTCGAGGCCACCCTGAAACTATAATGAATTCCAGGTCAACCTGGGCTAGAATGAGACCCTACCTCAAAAAAAAAAAAAAAAAAAAAAATCACATTGTTTCCTTATATATACTGCATTCATTCATCTGTTTTAACCACTTTATATCATGCTGTCATAAGAACATATCCTAAATATTTAGGCATTCCTCTTTTGGTATCAATTATTGTTTTGTTATTATGAACAAATGCCCAACCACAAGCAACTTAGGGAAGGAAGGATCTTAATTTGGCTTACAATTCCAAGGGTAGAGCCCACCGTAGTAGGGAAAGCATGTCATCTCTTATCAGCCCAGAGGAAGTGGAGAGAGAACAGCACATGGGGCCAGCTATTCAACCTCAAGGCTTACCTCCACACACGTTCCTCCAGCAAGGTTCTAACCTCCTCGGAGGTTCCACAACTGTCTTGAACAGTATATCAACTGATTTAAACAGTTCAACACATGAGCCTACAAGGTACATTTTACATTCAAACCGCTACACCTTTAATAGGCAAATAGCTGATCTCCGGGTTTTTTTGACTTTGCAAATAATACTGCAATATCCATCCTTGTACACATCTACTGGTGTACCTGTGCACAAAGGTTCTCTGGACCAAGGGATACCTAGAGCCACACTCACCAAATTCTACATGGTGCTCACTTTCAACTTTACACACTATTACTAAATAATCTTGAAAAATGGTTATGTCGGGCTGGAGAGATGGCTTAGCCATTAAGGCGCCTGCCTGCCAAGCCTAAGAACATCGTTCGATTCTCCATGTCCCAAGTTTAGCCAGATGCAAAGTGATGCAAGGGCACACCCATTCTCTATCTGTCTGTCTGTCTGTGTCTCTCTCTCTCTTATTCTGATTCTCCAAAAAGATAAAAGGCATTAAATATATCTATCCATCTATGGCTATCTGCCCTTCCAAGCATCCCTTGGAGGTCTTGGGATGCACCCAGATAGATGCATGGGATCATATAATAGAATGATCTGTTGATCAAGTGAGGCTATGTTTCCAGTCACCCTAGAGGTTCAAGCAGAATTAGAGAACCACTAATCAAATATGGAATAAAAGTGATTTAAGGAAGCCGGGCGTGGTGGCGCACACCTTTAATCCCAGCACTCAGGAGGCAGAGGTAGGAGGATCGCAGAGAGTTCGAGGCCACCCTGAGACTACATAGTGAATTCCAGGTCAGCCTGAGCCAGAGTGAGACCCTACCTCAAAAAAAAAAGAAAAAAAAAGTGATTTAAGGGTTGGGGAGATGGGTCCGTGGTTAAAGTCACTTGCTTACAGAACCAATGGCTTGGGTCTGATTCACCAATTCTCATGTAGAGCCAGGTGCACAAAGTGGTACATACATCTGCAGTTCATGTGCAGTGGCAAGAGGCCTTGGCACACTCAATAGTACACACTCTCTTTTTTTTCTCTCTCCTTTCTTTTTTTTTCTTTTTTTAAAAAATATTTTCTTTTTATTTATTTAAAAGAGGGAAAGAGGCAGAAAGAGAGAGAGAGAAAATGGGCACGCCAAGGCTTCCAGCTATTGCAAACGAACTCCAGTTGCATACGCCCCCTTGTGCCGCTGGCTTACGTGGGTGCTGGGAATTTGAACCAAGGTCCTTTGGCTTTGCAGGCAAGTGCCTTAACTGCTAAGCCATCTCTCCGGCCCCCTCTCTCTTTTCTAATAAATAAAAATATTTTTAAGTGATTTAGCCAGGCATGGTGGCACATGCTTTTAAACCCAGCACTCGGGAGGCAGAGATAGGAGGATCGCTGTGAGCTCACGGCCACTCTGAGACTACATAGTGAATTCCAAGTCAGCCTGGGCTACAGTGAGACCATACCTGGAAAAAAAAGAATATTTAAAAGCCAAGTGTGTCACAGGGCAAGATGATGCATGCCTTTAATCCTAGCACTCAGGAGGCAGAGGTAGGAGGATCTCTGTGAGTTCGAGGCCAGCCTGGGACTAAAGAGTGAATTACAGGTCAGCCTGGGATAGAGTGAAACCCGACCTTGAAAAAATGAAAAGAAAAGCCAAATGTGGTGGTGCACACCTGTCACCTCAGTTACTCAGGAGGCCAAGGCAGGAGGCTCACAAATTCAAGGCCAGCCTGGGCTACAGAGTGAATTCAAGGCTGGGGCGATGTAGTGAGATCCTGTCTCCAAATTAAAAGTAGAAAGAGGCCAGACATGGTGGAGCAAGCCTTTAATCCCAGAGGCAGAGGTAGGAGGATCACTGTGAATTCAAGGCCACCGTGAGACTACATAGTTTATTCCAGGTCAGCCTGAGCTAGAGTGAGACCCTACCTCGGAAAAACACAACAAACAAACAAAAAAAACATACAAAGAAAAAGAGGAAACAAGGGAGAATGGGGGAAGGAGGGAGGGGAAGGGGAAGGAAAAAGAGAGAAAGGGAGGAAGGGAAAGGGAGGGAGGAAGGGAAGAAAGAAGGAACTGAGGAAAGAAGGAAGGGAGAAAAGGGTGGGAAGGAGAAGGGTAGGGTATGTAGCTCAGGGGCGAAGTGCTTTCCTAGCACGTGAGAGGCCTTAAATTCAATTCCCAACACTACAAAACAAGCAATTCAAGTTTCGGTCTAAACTTGACTCTGCTGACCTTTAAAGTCCCACCACTCATTTTTTTCCATTGCAGACTTTGCTCACTTCTGGGAGTGATTCCTATGACTGTAGGTGGCATTGTGGTATAAGATGAGGCTATAAACTGATCCCCCCCACACACCTGATTCTTCAGATCTACGCTACATGTATCCTGCCATACATGACAAAAATGTTTCTAATTTTACAAACAAAAAAACAGGACTGGAGAGATGGCTCAGTGATTAAGGTGCTTGCCTGTGAAGCCTAAGGACATAGGTTCAATTCCCCAGTACCCACATAAGCCAGATGCACAAGATGGTACATGTGTCTGGAGTTCATTTGCAGTGGCTAGAGGCCCTGGCATGCCCATTCTCTATCTTCCGCTTCCTCTCTCTCCCTCCTTCCCCACTCTCTCTCTGTAATAAATAAAATATTGAGAAAAATCAGGGGCTAGGGAGATGGCTCAGCAGTTAAAGTCATTTGCTTGCAAAGCCTGCCTCCCCACTACCTACATAAAGTGAGATGCACAACATGGGACATGTGTCTAGAGTTCATTTGCAGTGGCAAGAGGCCCTAGCAGATCAATTTCTCTCTCATTCTCCCGCCCCGTGTGTGTGTGTGTGTGTGTGTGTGTGTGTGTGTGTGTGTGTGCCTCGCTCTCTCCTGCTCTCCCTCTCCTATGAATAAATACAATTTTTTTTTCATTTTTTGGAGGTAGGGTCTTACTCTAGTTCATGCTAACCTGGAATTCACTATGTAGTCTTAGGGTAGCCTTGAACTCACGGTCATTCTCCTATCTCTGCCTCCCAAGTACTTGGATTAACGGCATGCCACCACACCAGGCAAATACAAATATTCTTAAATATTTAAAATATGAAATCTCTGAGCCAGGTATGGTGGCACATGCCTTTAATCCCAGCACTCAAGAGGCAGAGGTAGGAGGATCGCCGAGAGTTCGAGGGCACCCTGAGACTACATAGTGAATTCCAGGTCAACCTGGGCCAGAATGAGACCCTACAAAAACCAAAAAAAAAAAAAAAAAAAAAATATATATATATATATATATATATATATATATATATATATATATATAATATATAAAGTCTCTGGGAAGGATTATACATAATGAGGTAACCCAGGCCCAGAAAGGCAAATGTCACATGTTCTCTCTCATATGTGGATCCTAGCTACAAATGATTGGACTTCTATGTGAGTAGGAATAAAACTCAGTAGCAGAAGCCAGTAAGCTAGAAAGGGGATATAAAGGGAATAGAAAGGGAGGGAGGGAGGGAGGACTTAATATGATGGTACTGTATATATGTAAGTAGAAGAACAGATTAAAGGGGGTGAAAAGGCCTAAGTGAGGTCAGGGGAAGAAACTGAGTACAGGAAAGGTGGACAGAGGGCTAATCAAAATCTAATAGGATATAAATAAGTCATATGGAAACCTACTTTTCTGGACAATGGAACACTCAGAAGCCATAGATTGTTACTAGAAAATTTTCAGTGCCAGGGATGGGATACCTTCCAGTGAGTTGTTGGCCAGGAAGGTCACAGATACCCCCAAAACATTATAGGCCATTGCCGAGACCCTTGGTTTCCCACTAGGAATAGATGGTAAGACCTATTGCTGAAGACTCCACATACTTGGGCTGCAAGGTCACTGAGAAATCCTGCTGGAGCTGGGCTGAAAGCCTCCTCCATGTGGACCAGCTGACAGAAAGCTGGAAAAAGCTACGCTGCATGCAGTTCAATGGGAGAGAGAAAACACCAGTGAAGATACTCAACAGTGAACACTGAAAGCTTTAAATTTGGCCAGCCAGGCCAAATAAGCCAATGGGTGCAATAGTGGCATGTCTGTTATGGGGGAAACCAACTGCTCTCTAATTGGACTGGAGGCCCACTCCATGGGAGGGAATACATCTCTAATACTGAAAACCTACAACAGCGGTAGTCATGAGCCCTAACCGTGTAATGTGTGCTGGTGTCTGGCTAAATGTATATACTACACTCACCAAACTGCCCAGTAAGCAGTTCTCTTAATATCCACACCCATATATTAATGCTACTCTCACTTTTGGTTAGAGAAGCTTCTCTTTTCAGATGGTGTCGACCTTGGGATGACTCAGAAGGCAGCATGGTGCTGAGAAGTGACAGAGGAGTGCTCAGCACTGAAACATCTCAAACACACCTCCCAAAGCTCAGGGTCCATTGCAGAAGAGGGGGAAGAAAGAATGTAAGAGCCAAAGGAAGGGTATGACTCCTTACAACATGCTCCTCCGGACACAAAATGGCCTGGATATCCATGACCTCACAGTGCCTGACACTACCTACAAAAGACCATCATAATAGGAGGAAAAGATCATGACATCAAACTGAAAAGAGACTGATTGAGAGGGGAAGGGGATATGTTAGAGAGTGGAGTTTCAAAGAGAAAGGTGGGGGCAGGGAGGGAATTACCATGGGATATTGTCTACAATTATGGAAGTTGTCAATAAAAAAATAAAAATTAAAAAATTAAAAATGAAATCAAAGGCTGGAGGGATTGCTTAGTGGTTAATGCGTTTTCTTGCAAAGCCAAAGGACCCCAATTCGATTCTCCAGGACCCACGTTAGCCAGATGCACAAGGTGGCACATGTGTCTAGAGTTCGTTTGCAGTGGCTGGAGGCCCTGGAGTGCCCATTCTCTCTGGTCTCTCTCTCTCTCCCCTCTCCCTCTCTGTCTTTTTCTCTGTCAAATGAATAAATAAGTAAAATTTTTTAAGAAAATGAAATCAAGCCAGGCATGGTGGTGCATGCCTTTCATCCCAGCATTCAGGAGGCAGAGGTAGAAGGATCACCATGAGTTAGAGGCCACCCTGAGACTTTGTAGTGAATTCCAGGTCAGCCTGGGCTAGAGTGAGACCATATCTTGAAAAACAAATGAAATCAGAACACCAAGGTATAAGAACTAATGATGCAGGAGTCACTGTGGTTTGGTGCACTGTCCTTCTTGGGCCTTCTATCTTACTCTAACCTCAACTGTGTCCTGTCATTCTTGGATAGTAAAAGGAGTTGGATGCAAAAGGTATGGCTCCTCCTCATCCCAGGCCTTGTGCCTCCTAAGGCGTACCTGCCAAAGGGCTCAAGGAGTGTGGGACTCCACTAGCACTCTCCCTATTCATTAGACAATAGTAATAATAAGTGAATAAACTCTGCTCAAGGAGTGTGGGACTCCACTAGCACTCTCCCTATTCATTAGACAATAGTAATAATAAATGAATAAACTCTGCTCAAGGAGGAGTGTGGGACTCCACTAGCACTCTCCCTATTCATTAGACAATAGTAATAATAAATGAATAAACTCTGCTCAAGGAGTGTGGGACTCCACTAGCACTCTCCCTATTCATTAGACAATAGTAATAATAAGTGAATAAACTCTGCTCAAGGAGGAGTGTGGGACTCCACTAGCACTCTCTTTATTCATTAGACAATAGTAATAATAAATGAATAAACTCTGCTCAAGGAGTGTGGGACTCCACTAGCACTCTCCCTATTCATTAGACAATAGTAATAATAAGTGAATAAACTCTGCTCAAGGAGTGTGGGACTCCACTAGCACTCTCTTTATTCATTAGACAATAGTAATAATAAGTGAATAAACTCTGTTCAAGGAGTGTGGGACTCCACTAGCACTCTCTTTATTCATTAGACAATAGTAATAATAAATGAATAAACTCTGTTCCAGCACAAGTGTACACCAGTAACTCAAATATGGCTGCCTCTGGCTCTCTTCCACTTCCCTGGCTAATGGAGCTTTATGTTTTGCATCTTAAAAAGCTAATTACTTCATATCAAGCTCTTCCCAATAAAGCTTACTCACCACTCATGATGGATATAAAGCTCAGCCTCTTCATTTCCCCATCTGCTTCAGAGCGACAAGGTCCACAGTGAATGCTGCCCACTGTGGTATGTTGCCATCTACTCTGCAGAGCTGGCAATTCAAAACAAAGAAGACCTCCTAATGTTAGGAATCTATATAATGTCAAATCCACTCCTTTCTGTCATAACTTTCCCCTCTGGGTTTTGTAATCTAATAGTTTTTTTTTTGTGTGTGTGTGTGTGTGTGTGTGTGTGTGTTTTTGGGGGTGGTGGTTGTTTGTTTGGTTTTTGAGGTAGAGCTTCACACTAGCCCAGGCTGACTTGGAATTCAGTATGTAATCTCAGGATGGCCTTGAACTCACGGTGATCCTCCTACCTCTGCCTCCCGAGTGCTGGGATAAAGGCATGTGCCACCACGCCCGGCTTTAATAGTTGTTTTTATTTTGTGTTAAATGCTAGTAGTACATCCCCCCCAAAAAAAAACACTTTCAAAAAAATATTTTGAGCCTGGAGAAATGGCTGAGCAGTTAAGATGCTTGCCTGTGAAGCCTAAGGTTCCAGGTTCAATTCCACAGTACCCGTGTAAGCCAGATGCACAAGGTGGTGCATGTGGCTGGAGTTTGTTTACAGTGGCTAGAGGCCCTGGTATGCTCATTCTCCCTCTCTCTCTCCCCCATCTCTGTCTCAAATAAATAAATAAAATATTTTTTAATTTAAAAAATATACTTTTTATTTATAAGAGATGGAAAGATGGCATGGCAGTTAAAGCACTTGCCTGCAAAGCCTAAGGACCTGGATTCAATTCTCCAGTACCCACATAAGCCATACGCACATTTGGTGCGTGCGTCTGGAGTCCATCTGCAGTGGCTAGAGGTCCCTCTTGCTGTCTCTCAAATAAATAAATAAAAATAAAATATTTTAAAATTTTATTTATTTGAGAGAGAGAAAGAAGCAGAGAGAGTGCGGGTGCACCAGGGCCTCCTTGCATTGCAAACAAACTCCAGATGTATGTGCCATGTTGTGCGTCTAGCTTTACATGGGTACTGGAGAAATGAACCCAGGCCATCAGGCTTTGCAAGCAAACACCTCTAACCACTGAGATATCTCTCCAGCCCCAGGACAATCTTTTTTTTTGTGCTTCAATTCAGACTAGATAATAAGAAATACTAGTGAGTTGAGTAGGAAAAGTCCCATCCTCACAGTCCAAAATAACAACCCCAAACAACAAAACCAGCTTTCTCCCATGACCGTGTTGGCAATGGCGGTGGCCCCCTTGCATCCTAGTCCATGTGTATGGGCTAACTGCTTCATAAACACAATCCTCTAATGTCTGATTAGCTGGGGGTGTTTGTTTCTTTCTTTGTTTTTCTGAAGTGTCCTCTCTACCAATTGATCCGAACTCACATCTTTCACTCATTTTGTTTTTTTTGAGGTAGGGTATCACGCTAGTGCAGACTGACCTGGAATTCACTATGTAGTCTCAGGGTAGCCTCCAACTCACAACGATCCTCCTACCTCTGCCTCACCTCTCCCCACCCCCCGAGTGCTGGGATTAAAGGTGTGTGCCACCACGCCTGGTTTTAAGGGTTTTTGTTGATGTTTAATATTTATTTTTCAAGGCAGGGTCTTGCTGTAGCCCAGGCTGACCTGGAATTCACTATATAGTCTCAGGGTGGCCTCGAACTCATGACAATCCTCCCACCTCTACCTCCCGAGTACTGGGATTAAAGGCATGCACCACCGCACCTGGCTTTTAATTTTTATTTATTTATGAGACTGAGGGAGAGAGAGAATGGGCACACTAGGGCTTCCAACCACTGCAAACAATCTCCAGATGTATGTGCCACCTTGTGCATCTGGCTTATGTGGGTCCTGAGGAATCAAACCTGGGTCCTTTGGCTTTGCAAGCAAGCGCCTTAAACACTAAGCCATCTCTCCAGCCCAATTTTTTTTGTTGTTTTTTTGTTGTTGTTGTTGTTGTTTTGTTTTGTTTTGTTTTTGGGTTTTTTTTTTTTTTTTTTTTTTTTTTTTTTTTTTTTTTTTTTTTTTGGTTTTTCAAGGTAGGGTCTCACTCCAGCCCAGGCTGACCTGGAATTCACTATGTAGTCTCAGGGTGGCCTCAAACTCATGGCGATCCTCCTACCTCTGACTCCCCAGAGCTGGGATTAAAGACATGCACCACCACCCACGGCCAGCCCAAGTTTTTTTTTTAATTTTTTTATTATTTTATTTATTTTTGGAGAGAGAGACAGACAGAGAGGGAGAGGGAGTCAGATAGAGATGGGCACACCAGCAGTCTCTCAGGTGCTGTGAACGAAATCCAGATGTGTGTGCCCCCTTGTGGTCAAGTGCGGCATTACACCCTTGCATCATTTTGCATCTGGCTAAACGTGGGACCTGGAGATTGGAACCCGGTTCTTAGGCTTAGCAGGCAGGCACCTTAACTGCTAAGCCATCTCTCCAGCCCCAGCCCAAGTTTTTTAACTTAATATTTATTTATTTATCTGTGAGGAGAGAGGGAGAGAGAATGGGCACACCAGGACCTCTTGCCACTGCAAACAAACTCGAGATGCATGTGCTACTTTGTGCATCTGGAGTTACATGGGCACTGCAGAATTGAACCCCGCTAGTAGGCTTTGCAAGCAGGTGCCTTTAACTTCTGAGCCATCCCTCCAGACTTCCACAAAATAATTTTAATAATCTGTAAAAATCAGGACAAATGTCTGGTGCCCTTTGGAACAAATACATCAAATGAAAACTGTAGAAATCCTCAAGTCTCCAGTCAAATTCTATTATGTTAGAAACATTAGTATTGAGACACAAACAAGGAAAACACATTCAAAGAACTACTGAAACCAGTCATGGTGGTGCACAATGATAGCTGCAGCACTCAGGAGGCCGAGGCAGTAGGACTGAGAGTTCAAGGCCAGCTTTAGCTACATAATGAGTTCAAGATCAGCTTGGACTATACAGCAAGACCTTGTCTCATACAAATACTCAAAACAAAAATCAAAAACAAGTTTGCAATAAAAGAATGAGTTATCAGTCTGAGGAGATGACTTAGCGGTTAAGGTCCATGCCTGCGAAGCCTAAGGACCCCGGTTTGGTTCTCCAGGTCCCACGTAAGTCAGATGCACATGGTAGCACATGTGTCTGGAGTTTGTTTGCAGTGGCTAGAGGCCCTGACATGCCCATTCTCACTCTCTCTCCCCGTCTTCCTCCATTTCTAGTAAATAAATAAAAATAAATCTAAAGAGCCAGGCATGGTGGTGCACATCTTTAATCCCAGCACTCGGCAGGCAGAAGTAGGAGGATTGCTGTGAGTTGGAGGCCACCCTGAGACTACATAGTGAATTCCAGGTCAGCCTGGACCAGAGTGAAACCTACCTTGAAAAACAAAACAAAACAAAATAAAATGAAAGAATGAGTTATCAATGACTCAGTACTTCTAACATTGAATAGAAAACCAAACTATGGGCTGGGGACATGGTTCAGCAGTTAAAGACACTTGTTTACAGTCTGACAGCCCAGGTTCAATTCCCCAATATCACATAAAGCCAGATGCACAAAGTGGTGCATGGTCTGGAGTTCACTTACAGTGGCTAGAGGCTCTGGTGTGCCCATACTCACTCTCACATTCATATCCTCTCTCTCTCTTTCTAATAAATAAAAGAAGAAGATGATGGTGATGATTAAGAGCTGGGGAGATAGTTAAGTGGTTAAGGCACTTGCTAGTTAAGTGGTTAAGGCACTTGCCTATGAAGCCTAAGGACCCATGTTTGCCTCTTCAGGTCTCACATAAGCCAGACTCACAAAGAGACGCAAGCACGCAAGGAAACACATGTGCACTAGGGGGGTACACAAGTCTGGAGTTCGATTGTAGTAGCTGGAGGCCCTGGTGTGCCAATTCTCTTCCCCCCACGCCCCTCAGTAAAAAAAAAAAAAAAAAAAAAAAGGCCATGGACTTGCCTCAAAAAACAAAGCAAAAAAAATTTTAATGTATTAGGCTAAAAACAGTAGCCTGTGCCCTCTCAAAGGAGTGAAAAGTAGGAAGACGTCAGTAGGTCTGGATGTTTGGTACAGGTTTAAAGGTAGTCAGTCTCTAACGTGTGTGCTCTAAAGAATGTATAAAGAAGCCGGGCGTGGTGGCGCACGCCTTTAATCCCAGCACTTGGGAGGCAGAGGTAGGAGGATCGCCGGGAGTTCAAGGCCACCCTGAGACTACATAGTGAATTCCAGGTCAGCCTGGACCAGAGTGAGACCCTACCTCAAAAAACCAAAAAAAAAAAAAAAAAATGTATAAAGAACTTTTCCTTGGAAAATGGGATCACAGAAACTGAGGAGCAGCTGAAAGAAACGCAGCTTCCCTCCCCAGGCGCCCCAGGCGCCCCAGGCTGCTGTCCACCCTCCCCAGCTCTGAGTCCCAGCAGCATGGTTGGCAGTGGCTGAATTCAAGGTGTTATGTTGGAGTATGTTGTCCTCTAGTGGCTTCAGCAAATGGCTGCTCAGAGGACTGGAAAGAATGACATTAGGCTGCAATTTATTGTGCAGCTGATTGCTGGGAATTGAAAGAGTGGAAGGATGCTCTGATTCAGGAAGTTAAGTTAGGGTGACCAGAAACTTACAGGTCATTCCATCACTCCCCAAGCTTATGTTAATTAGAAACTGAAACCATCCTTCCCAGGAGGGGCAGGAAGGTTCAGAGACTTCGGAAGTCTGCAAGTCTGGGAAAGGGTGGCAAGACCCTAAGGCTATATAAAAGGGGGAAACAAGTGGTTGGGGAGGAACTCTCTGATGGAGCTGCCTGCAGGCTGTGCAGTGAGCTCCAGAGACCCAGCTGCCATGAGTGTCACCTATGCAGAGGTGGACTTAAGGTGATGCAGCTGCATTGAGTTGAAGCAGCTGAGAGGTCTTCATCCAGGATGGGATGAGACTTCTCATGGTGCAGCTGCATTTGAGTCACCTAGCTTTTTACATGGAGACTGTGGAACCAGGTTGGGTACTCACTGGACCAGCACGCACACTTTTTAAAAAATTATCATTTATTTATTTATTTTCAAGCAGAGAGACAGACACAGACAGACAGAGAGAGAATGGGCACACCAAGGCCTCTAACCACTGCAAACAAACTCCAGATGCATGTGCCACCTTGTGCATCTGGCTTTACATGGGTCCTGGGAAATCAAACTCAGGTCATTAGGTTTTGTAAGCAAGTGCCTTAACCACTGAACCATCTCTCCAGCATAGCATACACACTCTTTTTTTTTTTTTTTTTTTTTTTCTGAGGTAGGGTCTCACTTCACCCCAGGCTGACATGGAATTCGCTATGTCATCTCAGGGTAGCCTTGAACTCACTGCGATCCTCCCACCTCTGCCTCCCAAGTGCTGACATTAAAGGCGTGCACTACCACGCCCAGCTGTGCATACACACTTTTTAAAACAAAAAGGGGGGGGCTGGAGAGATGGTCCAGCAGTTAAGGCACTTGCCTGCAAAACCTAAGAACCCAGTTCAATTCCCCAGGACCCATGTAAGCCAGATGCACAAGGTAGCGCATGTGTCTGGAGTTCGTTTGCAGTGGCTAGAGGCTCTGATGCACCCATATTCTCCCTGCCTCTCTCTCTTTTACTCTCAAATAAATAAAGGTTTTTGTTTTGTTTTGTTTTGTTTTTCAAGGTAGGATCTTACTCTAGTTCAGGCTGACCTGAAATTCGCTATGTAGTCTCAGGGTGGCCTCAAATTCACAGCGATCCTCCTACCATACCTCTGCCTCCTGAATGCTGGGATTAAAGGCGTGTGCCACCATGCCCGGCTCATTAATATTTTTGCACAAATCAATAAACAAACAATACTATAAAGCATCTTGATGTTAAGAACCCCAATAGAGTTATAATGAAACTCACTGTTTTGTAAGCTAACTAAAAAGGAAACTAAGCCTGGTAGGGCGGAAGGAGTCTGGTGTCTTTGTTCCATATGTATCATCAGCTTTCCAAGGTCATGCTGAGAGGGAGATCAGCAGCATTAGAGAGAGGCAATTAGACTGGAAGGCCATAGGAGAATGTGGATCTTAATTCCCATCTACCAAGTGGAGATCTTGGTGGCACACGCCTTTAATCCCAGCACTCCGGAGGCAGAGGTAGGAGGATTGCTGTGAGTTCAAGGCCACCCTGAGACTACATAGTGAATTCCAGGTCAGCCTGAGCTAGAGTGAAACCCTACCTCGAAGAACCAAAAAAAAAAAAAAGGACGGCCACTTTACATCACACTTTCAGCCTGCTGTCCGCAGGCCTAGAAGCTGGAATTACAAGGCGTTCAGGCCCAGGCCCCTGCCCAGATGCTGCACCCAGGTGTGCTGACTTCTTCTGGATTTAGCCCAGGACCCAGGATGAAAAGCCTGGCTGCTTACAAGACTTTTGGTGGGTCTGTCTTCTTTTCCGGCTCCTGGCCTATTCATCTCAGCATTTACATTTTCACCACCAGTGAGGTTTTGTACTTCCCACACTGGCAGCTTGGCTGCTGCTGGGGGAAAAAGGATGGTGTGTTGTTGCTTTACCTTTAAAGCCTCTCTTTATTTTATTTTATTTATTTATGTATTTATTTATTTACTTTGGTTTTTCCAGGTAGGGTCTCTCTCTAGCCCAGGCTGACCTGGAGCTTACTATGTAGTCTCAGGATGGCCTCCAACTCATGGCGATCCTCCTACCTCTGCCTCCCAAGTGCTGAGATTAAAGGTGTGTGCCACCATGCCCAGCTCTCATAGACTTTTACATGGGCCATTAAACCACATGGATGTAACCCCTCTCACCTTTTGGTTTCTGGACTTTATGGGATAAAATGTAATAATTTACAGAAACAACCCTTCTTAGTCTTGTTTTATTTCAATTATCCTTCTTCCTCTTCCTCTTCCTCTTTTTCTTCTTCTTCGTCTTCTTCTTTTTAAGTTTTCTGAGACTTACAGGGTCTCACTCTAACCCAGGCTGACCTGAAATTCACTATGTACTCTCAGGCTGGCCTTAAACCCACTACGATCCTGCCTCCCAAGTGCTGGGATTAAAGATGTACACCACCATACCCGGCTTCCCAATTCTTTTTTTGAAATATTGTTTTATCTATTAGAGAGAGAGAGAACAGGCATGCCAGGGCCTCTAGCCACTGCAAACAAACTCTAGACACATGCACCACCATGTGCATCTGGCTTATGTGGGTTCTGGGGAATTCAACCTGGGTCCTTAGGGTTCTCAGGCAAGTGCCTTAAGTGCTAAGCCATCCCTCCAGCCCGTATTTTAATTCTTTTCTTTTCTTTTCTTTTCTTTTTTGGAGAGAGAAAGAGAGAGAGGGAGAGGGAGACAGATAGAGATGGGCGCGCCAGCAGCCTCACAGCTGCTGTGAACAAAATCCAGATGCGTGCGCCCCCTTGTGGGCAAGTGCGACATTACACCCTTGCATCACTTTGCATCTGGCTAAACGTGGGACCTGGAGATTGGAACCGCTGGAGATTGGAAAAAGCGTTCTTAGGCTTAGGAGGCAGGCGCCTTAACTGCTAAGCCATCTCTCTAGCCCCCATATTTTAATTCTTTAAGTAAAGCAGACACAAGTTAGGGTTTAGGGTTGTGTTTGAACCACCAAAACAAAGTCCGATCTCAGTGCATTCCCATGTTCTGTGACCGTCTCCAATGTTTTTTCCATCCATATATAAAAGATCACTGAGGGCTCGAGAGATGGCTTAGCAGTTAAGGCACTTGCCTGTGAAGCCTAAGAACTCATGTTCAAATCTCCAGGTCCCACATAAGCCAGATGCACAGTGACACAAGCATGCAATGTTGCCCCTGTGCACAAGGGGGCACATGCATCTGGAGTTTGTTCACAGTGGCTGAAGGCTTTGGTGCACCATTCTCTTTCTCTCTCTCAAAAAGAGGGGAGGGGCTGAAGAGATGGCTTAGCAGTTAAGGTGCTTACCTGCAATGCCTAAGGTCCCAGGTTAAATTCTCCAGGTCCCATGTAAGCCAGATGCACAAAGTGGTACATGTATCTGGAGTTTAAAAAGAAAAGAAAGGAAATGAAAAGCGGAGAAGATGAGAGAGGAGAGGAAAACCTTACTGAAGTTTCAGTGGGGTTTTCTACCCATGAGTCTTGTTATTGCACCTTACTTAGGAAACCTTAGCATTTGTGCTTTTAATGTGTAACTAACTGCCAATAGGGCCTCGCTATCTAGTTGCTACATATTTTCCACAAAGTACAAACGAATGGTGAAAACTTACTCGTTTTGCCAGGCATAGTGGCACACGCCTTTAATCCCAGCACTTAGGAGGCAGAGGGAGGAGGATCGCCATGAGTTTGAGGCCAGCCTGAGACTACATAGTGAGTTCCAGGTCACCCTGGGCTAGAGTGAGACCCTACCTTGAAAAAAAAAAAAAAAAGGATGGATGGCGGGGGCTTCTAGTCAAGATGGCAGACTCCTAACCACGCTAGAGCCCTGGAGGTGAAATTCGAAGGCAGAGAGAACCGAGGACAACCAAAATCGATCAACAAGACAAGACAAGGACAGCTGGCTCCCTGACAGGAGATAAACCACCCTTTGCACATCAGCCCTGATGAAACCACAGAGGAATTGACGAGATGAGCAAGAGTGCTGCTTCCATGGCAACCTACACCAGGGTGATAGAGACAGACAGTGAGGACACTCAAAACACACACCAAAGCAGAAATCCAGAAGCTGCAGAGAGCTCAACACTGAAGTAGACTTAATGCATGCCCACCATGGCTCAGAGAATTTTGTGGAAGAGGGGGCCGAAAGAATGTAAGAGCCACAGGGTGGGGAGAATATCAACAGGCATTGACCACTCGCCCCCAATAATGACTGACTGCTGCTCTCACAACTCATAACTCACAACCCATGGGGAATACCAGCAACCCCACTAAGGAGGGCCCTTAGTGGAGTGCCAGCAGGGAGAAGGGAAACAATGGTACCAACACATGATGTGTTCATACAAAGTTTCTACTTAATAATAAAAAATAGTAATAAGATAAGGGGCTGGGAGATGACTCAAAAGGTACTTGCTTGCAAAGCCTGTCAGTCCAGGTTCAATTCCCCATTCAATTTTCTAGGTACTTTTTTTTTTTTTTTTTTTTTTTTTTTTTTTTTTTTTTGGTTTTTCAAGGTAGGGTCTCACTCTAGCTCAGGCTGACCTGGGATTCACTATGTAGTCTCAGGTTGGCTTCCTACCTCTGCCTCCCAAGTGCTGGGATTAAAGGCGTGCGCCACCACGTCCAGCCTTCTAGGTACTTTTTTTTTGAGAGAGTCAGAGAGAGAGAGAGACAGAGAATGGGCATGCCAGCAGCCTCTCAGCCGCTGTGAATGAAATCCAGATGCATGACGACCCCCCCCCCACATGGTCAAGTGCGTCATTGCGCCCTTGTATCACTTTGCATCTGGCTAAACGTGGGAAATGGAGAATAGAACGGGCATTCTTAGGCTTAGCAGGCAGGCGCATTAACCACTAAGCCATCTCTCTTTTAAGACAATATTATTTGTATTTATTTATTTACTAAAGGGAGAGAAAGCACATATGGGTGTACCAAGACCTCTTGCTGCTGCAAACTAAAGACACCTGAGCCATCTGGCTTTACATAAGTACTGGGGAATCAGACCGTGCCAGCAGGCTTTGCAAGCATCTTTAACTGCTGGGCCATCGTCCCATCTCTATTTGCCTAACTTCCTAGCAACATGAACAGTCCTTATACATGTTAGGTCAAGACAGGCTCCCAAAAAATGGAGTCACCAAGGACGGCAGGATGGCAACAGAGACATAAGGAAGTGAATTATCCACATTCCTCAAGAAGCCACCCAGCCATTATCCCTTCCTTGCCTAAGAATGCCCCCAGGTCATGGTGTCCTGCCCCCTTATCTCGTATGTTGTCTGGTCACTGTTCTGGTCTCACACCCTAGCTATTTGAAATGACTAAAGTAAAGAACAAAGGAGTTCTTTTTCTTTCCTCACCTTCCCCCAAATGAAGAAGCCTATAAAGCCTACTACCTAAAACTCAGGTTGGCTGTGCTCCTCTCTCGTAAGTCAGTCCATGACAGCTCGTGCTTTTCCTGAATAAAAGCTTTCATCTTTGCCTCAGAGTGATCTGCGTGGTCTTGGTCATTCCTGAACCTTATAATACAGATGTGCTTGAGTTAAGTAGCATAGTTTTCATAGGATTTGAAAAAATTGCTGGGTGTGGTGGTGCACGCCTTTAATCCCAGCACTAGGGAGGCTGAGGGAGGAGGATCACCGTGAGTTCCAGGCTGGCCTGAGATTGTATAGTGAATTCCAGGTCAGCCAGGGCTAGAGCAAGACCCTACCTCAACCACCACCCCCCCAAAAAAAAACAAAGGATTGGAAGAAATCCTGCATTTTACGAAAATGGATGGAACAGTTTACAGCAGCATACCCAAGCCCCCTTTCTTCCTTTCATGCCCTGTTCTCGCATACTTCTCACGTACGGTGCTGATTCCACCGCCCGTCTACAGGTACTCCTGCCCATGACCAAACAGCAGGATAAAAGCCCTCACCAGCTCCGTCGGTTCAATTGATGGGTTGTGCAACATCCCACCCTCTGTTACAGTATCTTTACAGATTCAAAACAGCTATTTCATTGGGAGTCATAGGCACTTCAAAAGATTTTTAACTTTTGGACTGGAGAGATAGTTCTGTGGTTAAGGTACTTGCCTGCAAAGTCTAAGGACTCAAGTTAAATTCCCCAGTACCCACCCACATAACACCAGATGCACTAGGTAATGCATGAATCTAGAGTTCTCTTGTAGAGGCTAGAGGCCCTGGCATACTCATTCTCTATCTGCCTCTCTCTCAAATTAATAATTTTTTTTTAAATGAGCCTATCCAGGCATGGTGGCACATGCCTTTAATCCCAGCACTCGGGAGGCAGAAGTAGGAGGATCGCCATGAGTTTGAGGCCACCCTGAGACTACACAGTGAATTCCAGGTGAGCCTGAGCTAGAGTGAGACCCTACCTCAGAAAAAAAAATGAGCCGGGCATGGTGGCTCATGCCTTTAATCCCAGCATTTGGGAGGCAGAGATAGGAGCATCGCCATGAGTTCAAGGCCACTCTGAGACTACATAGTGAATTCCAGGTCAGCCTGGGCTAGAGTGAGATCCTACCTCAAAACAAACAAAAAAAAAAGTGTTAACTTTCTCATCCAGAAAAAAAAATGTTGATCGATTATACACATAGTTGGGGGCAGTTGGCATATTACAGATTCCAGGTTTAAGAATTCCTAAATTGTGGCTCACTCCTATAAATCTTAGTATTCAGGAGGCTGGTGCAAGAGTATTGCCATAGGTTTGAAGCCAGCCTGCTTTACTTAGTGAGTTTTAGTTCAGGCTGGGCTATAGTGTGAGACTGTCTCAATTTAAAAAGTGGGCTTGGCCCAGCACTCAGGAGGCAGAGGAAGGAGGATCACCATAAGTTCAAGGCCACCCTGAGACTACATAGTGAATTCCAGGTCAGCTTGGACTAGAGTGAGACCTTACCTCGAAAAACCAAAATAAATAAATAAATAAATAAATAAATAAATAAATAAATAATAAATAAATAAATAAATAAATAAATAAATAAATAAATGAAAAGTGGGCTTGGGCTGGAGAGATGGTGTAAGGGTCTGAAAATCACTGAAGAAAGACCCCAAAGTCAAATAGTATGTAAAAGCAAAGAGCATTTATTCTGCAGAATTAGCCAGCATGCAGGGGTCAGCCATTCGTACAAAATGGCAACTCCAGAAGGAGTTCGCATGTTCTTTTTAAGCACAGTTAAAGGAATTTTGGCAGGCTTTTAGTCTTTTAACATGATTGGATAATTTGCACAGTAACTGTACTTGTGTGTTTTTGATTGGTCTTAGGGTTTTGGCGGCTAGGTCTAGGGGAATTCTAAGCGGGTGAGGTGATCTCCTAATGTGATTGGCTAAGCACGCAGCAGTTACATTTGTGTACATTTTTTTTCAAGGTAGAGTCTCACTCTAGTCCAGGCTGACCTGGAATTCACTATGTAGTCTCAGGGTTGCCTTGAACTCATGGTGATCCTCCTACCTCTGCCAAGTGCTGGGATTAAAGGCATGCACCACCACGCCTGGCAACATTTGTGTACATTTGATTGGTTGGGGTAAAAGGGACAAGTCTGGTGACTTTACAGGAACTGACTCAGCCTTTTTCTGGTCAGGGTAGCCATTGATTAGTGGCCCTTTGTTTTAGGTTTCCCAGGAATTTTGTCTGTCCCTCCAGGGAACTGAAACTTAGGCCTAGCTAGGGTGGCGCCTTATTGAAGTCTGTCATGGCATCAGTTTGGTCCCTTCATTACCCCCTTGAGTGTGGTTCCATCTCAAATCCTTGAGATGCATCCAAGGGTTGGTATTGTTGTCTTAGAACCATGAACTGAACTGTAGCTAGACGGTCCTTGACAAATCTAAGGCATTGATAATGCAAGGCCCACAAGTAAGAGCGAGCAGCAGGAGAGTAAGGGGACTGGTCAAGGCAGTGATTAGGGTTATTGACCAAGGGGACCAATTGAACAAAGATTCATACCAGTTTTGATTTTGTTGTCTAATTTTAGCCCTTGCTTCTAGTTTCTTGCGGACCATGGCTAGGCTGTTTCTGACAAGGCCTGGGTTGTCGTATAAAAACAGCATTGTTCTCCCAGGGCCTGGCAAAGCCCTCCTTGTAGAAAGAGCAGGTCTAGTCCCCTTCTACTTTGTAGTACAACTTCAGCCAGTGAGTCCAGTGACCGTTCTAAGTGATGGACAGACTTTTCTATTTTTGAGTGAGATCTGAGTCTATAAAGGTTACTTAGAGCCTGATCAGTCTGATCTGACCTAATCAAGGCCATCGTACCAGTGTCAACTCCTGCAGCTATGCCACCTCCAACCAATATTGTGAGAAGGATCCCTGAGGCCCCAAAATCTGTTTTTCTCTGTGATGGTCTGGGACTGTCTCCATATAGGAGCTGAAAGGGAGGTAAAAAACTTGAGGAAACAGCATAACCAAAATGCACATGCTGGAATTTTGAAGCTCCAGTGAGTGGATGCAAGGGGTTAGGCCAGTGGTGCATACAAACCAGGTTCCATTAGGGGCACAAGGTAGGAATTACTAATATTTGTGGTGATAGTATGGTTACAAAGATGTTTAAGGTGAGGGAAGCTATCTAGTTTTCCCCTTTTTCCTATTACACATAGTCCTTTTCCAGTTACAGCTTGAAGGATAAGGACCGGGGACTTTCCCCAGGAACATCTTGGTGGGCTTTCTGAAGGAGTTCACAGATTTCCTGTGGTAGCCCAGCCAGTAAAATATGGGGGCCTGGGGTCTAAGCAGAGCCAGCAGTCTTCTTTGGTGAGGTTAGTGGTAGATTTGAGGAAATTAAAGGTGAAATTAAGTAACCCAAATAAAATGGATGAATCAGGGGCCCCAGGGGGAGGCGTAACTATCCAGGGCATGACTGGGTTTGTAGGGTGGAAGGTGCCTGAAGCTAAGACTGTGCCCCTGGTTTTAAAACAGACACTGCCGGAGCAACTAGCTCTATAGCCACCAGAGGAAGCCCTGTCAGGATAGCCTGTTTCTGGATCTGAAAGAGGAGGCCCCTATTTGTTCCTGACACATATAACCTTAGGCCTCAAATTTTTCCGTCTTCCCATGCCCTTCTTGTTTGTCCTTTTTTCGTCATTGAGATGGAGATGGGGTTTCTCTTTCCCTGTGATGTCTGGTTTTTTGTTCTACTAATCTGGATAAGATCCCGATTATCCTTTTTCCAGGGGGCTATGGTTTCACATCCCCATTTATAACAAAAGAAACTCTCCATCCCCCCACAAGTCCCATAGTCATTTGGCCCTGAACAAACATAAAATTGCACAGTTGCAAGTTTTTGTTCCTGGCAGTCATCTCTGCAAGCTGCCACGGCATTTTGTTGGTCTTGATAGGACCGACAATTTCTGCTCTTTGGACTTGGATATTTCCATATGGAGCTGGCTAGGGCACAAAGATGGAATATGGAAGACGGGAAAAATGGTACTCACCAGACTGGTTAATGTCAAAGTCTGTACCTCTCTCCCTAGGTCTCATGGGGAAGTCTCAGGGCCCCGCAGTATCCATTTGGTAGTAACAGTTCGATGCAGGTTGGCATCTGATGTGGCTTTATCTCCAAACAGGGCTATCACAAGGACCAGGTGGATGAACTTTTTCATCCTTTCAGTCTCTAGGGCACGGCAGAAGGTGTGGAAGGTAAGAGTTTTTGGATCCTTAATTTGAGTGGATCTCGTGGTTGGGTGACAGTTCACCACAGTCCTGGCTCTTCAGGTGTGTAATTATCTGGGTTCGCATGAGGGTCAACAGGCTTCATGTGTGAGTGGTGTATCCAGGCTGGGATGCCATCTACCTTGATGGCCGTTGGAGTGGTCAGGATCACAGTGTAAGGTCCCTTCCAACCAGGTTCAAGAGTTTAATTCCAAGCCAGGCGTGGGGGTGCACGCCTTTAATCCAAGCACTTGGGAGGCAGAGGTAGGAGGATCGCCATGAGTTTGAGGCCACCCTGAGACTACAGAGTTAATTCCAGGTCAGCCTGGGCCAGAGTGAGACCCTACCTCGGAAAACCAAAAAAAGAAAAAAGAAAAAAAAAAGAATTCTATTCCAGTATCTTTTGACAAGTATTAGGTCTCCTGGTCTGAACCCATGGGGTGGAGGTGGAGGTGTCTTTTCATAGATGGCCTGCAGTTCAGGCCAGAGACGTTCTTGCACCTGAAATAAAGCTTGTAAGGAGGAGAAAAATCTCTCATCATCAAATTCAGTTAACATTTCTGCTTTTATATTAGGCAACAGAGGTGGGACTCTTGCATACATGATTTCAAAAGGAGTCAGCCCCATGGTATAGGGGCAGTTTCAAACTCGAAAAAGGGCAAAGGGAAAGAGAGACACCACTAGTTTTAAGGGTTAATTTAGTTAGGGGTCTCCTTTAGGATATGATTCATTCTTTCTACCTGTCCTGAACTCTGAGGACAGTAAACACAATGGAGCTTCCAATTTGTCCCCACAATTTTAACTATGGCTTGGGTTACCTGTGAAATGAAAGCTGGTTCATTATCTGACCCCAAAGGAACAGGTAAGCCATACCTCAGAATGATGTCATCTAATAATTTCTTGGCCACCGTTGTGGCAGCCTTGTTCTTGGTTAGAAAAGCCTAAATCCATACTGCAAAGGTGTCTACAAATACCAGTAAATATTTATATCCATACAGACCAGGTTTTATCTCTGTGAAGTCAATTTCCCAATTTACTCCTGGTCAGGTGCCTCTTTCCCTGGCCCCCGACCATGAGACTCCACTCTGCATTTACTAGGCAGCATGTATGGCATCAGGCTATGGCTTCTGCTGCCTTTTGCCTCAAGTCAAAAACTTTAAGGCGAGCCCACCTAAGTAAGTCCTCAATCTTTTGTTGACCTAGATGAGTGCTCTGGTGTATTTGCCTAATGAGTGGACTAGCAAAGTCCAATGGAAGGATAACTCCCATTGGGGGTCTTACACCATCCTTGTTCTTTGTAGGCTGCTGTGCAGGTGCTGATTCGCCATTGTTCTGCATTTGCATCAGTGTAGTTCGGTGTCTCCGGCAAGGTTGGTGCCACCATTGGGGGTAGTTTTGCCACCAAGGTGGTAGTGACCTGGAGGGCTGCCTCTCATGCCGCCCTGTCAGCCCTGTTGTTTCCTTTGGAAGTAGGTTCATCTCCTCTCTGGTGCCCAGGGTAATGCATTATTGCTACCTCCCTGGGTAGCCATATGGCTTTCAGGAGATCCAAAATCTCCTGTTTATTTTTAATGGCTTTTCCTTCTGCTGTCAATAGTCCCCTCTCTTTGTAGATAGCCCCATGAACATGTACTGTTGCAAAAGCGTATTGGCTGTCAGTATAGATATTAAGTCTTTTTCCCTGGCCCAAGCTGCAGGGCCTTGGTCAGGGCTATCAATTTAGCTTTCTGGGCAGACGTACCTGGAGGGAGGTCTTCTGCCCATACAGTTATCTCCTCAGTTGTCACTGCAGCTCCTGAGTACTGGACACCATCCTTGAGGAAGCTTCTACCATCTGTGTACCAAGTCAGTTCTGCCCCTTTGAGGGGAACATCCTTGAGATCTGGTCTGGTCCCTTGTAAACTGTTCAAGATCTCCGAGAAGTCATATATGGGCCTGTTCAGATCTGGATCAGGCAACAGTGTTGCAGGACTGAGAGCCTGGCTGGTAGCCAATTGGACCCAGGGGGTGGGAGGGTTGAGAAAAAGAGCTTGATAATGAGTCAGTCTGGCATTGGACAACCATCTCTCAGGAGGCTGTTTCAGCACTCCTTTGATAGCGTGAGTAGTCACCCTCAGGGTTTGGCCCAGAGTTAGTTTATCTGAGTCTTTGACCAGTAGGGCAGTGGCTGCTATTATTCGGAGGCATGGGGGCCATTTCTTTGACAGGTAAGCAATTGACCTCTTCCAGGGGCCAAGAGTTTGGGTCAATACCCCTTTAGCTATGCCCTTGTTCTCATCAATGCAAAGATGGAAAGGTTTGTGGATATCTGGCAAGGCCAATGCCAGGGCTTCAAGGAGGGCCTTTTTCAATTGGAGGAAGGCCTTCTCCATTTCTGGAGCCCAGTCTATGGAGTTTTCTTGTCCCCTTGTGGCCTCATAGAGAGGCTTGGCAATTTCTGTGAATCAGGGTATCGAGTCTACAAAACCCTGCCGACCCCAAGAACTCACGAACCTGTTTCCAGGTTTTGGGGTGGGAGGTGTTGAGGATTGTCTCTTTGCAGGCTTGAGACAACAGGCATTGCCCCCCCCCATGAGTATGTATCCAAGGTATGCTACCTCATTTTGGCAGAGCTGCACCTTTCTGGCTGAGACTTGGTATCCCATGTGGTTCAATTCTTTCAGCAAGGCCTCTGTG
This sequence comes from Orientallactaga sibirica, assembly GCA_036365145.1. Taxonomy (NCBI): domain Eukaryota; kingdom Metazoa; phylum Chordata; class Mammalia; order Rodentia; family Dipodidae; genus Orientallactaga; species Orientallactaga sibirica. The sequence goes on from JAEOAD010001846.1 coordinate 3,565,038, forward strand.
GCTGAGCAGCAGGCTTCGTCATCTGGGACTGCTATGAGGAAGTCATCGATGTACTGCAAGGGGGTTATTTGGGGATGGGCCTGACAGTACTCACCCAAATCCTCATGGAGTGCCTCATCAAAGATGGTGGGTGAGTTCTTAAACCCTTGTGGCAGCTGGGCCCATGTTAGTTGTCCGTTGAATCCACGTTATGGATCACTCCCTTTCCTCTGTGGTAAAAAGAACCTGAAAGAGCTGCTGACAATCATCCCAAGTGGGCTGATGTGTTATCATTATGGAGTCTAACAAGTCTAGGAGGGCTGAGGGTTTCTCAGAAAATTTTGGATTCTACATCTTCCAATTATATAAGTCACTGGTAGAAAAAGGGATATGAATCACAAACTGTTGCCTGTCCTGATTGTGGGGGGGGGGGCAGTTGCCCGTAGAAGCAGCGCAATCGTTGTGGAGTCTGCTTGTCTTGCGGTCCAGGCCCGTGTATGGGGAGGACTTATTATGTTTCCTCCTTCTTCCCCTGGGCCCGGATCAGCAGCTACCGCCTGCAGTACAGGTTCTGGCGCGGGGCAGGTACACAGGGAGGTGGGTAGAGGTCCTCCTCAGGAGCAGAAGGGGGCAGGACCACCAGCTTGCAGTCCTTCAGCAGCCCGGACTCCTTAACTGACAAGATTACTGGGGCTGGCAGCAAAAGGGGCTTAGCCAAAAAGGGGGGCTTTCCAACAGATATTGCCAGACCATGATGTTTGGGACCTGGTCAGGATGTCCAGGATGCCCATACACAATATCTTTAACCTTGTAAATGGTGGGGAGGTGGAAGGTGCCTCCCCCTGGCCATCCCATGTTGAAAGTCGGCCATTCATTCCGGCAAAAGATGGTTAGTTTTCCCGACCATACTATTAAACCCAAATTATCTACCACGTGTCAGAAATCCTTGAGGTGTGACTGGACTAGGTCCAGTGGGGTGGAACTTGTTGCCTGCCCCATAGTACCTTTCAATGAAACTTTCAAGAAAGTAGAGGATGAACAAGACACAGACACAGAGATGCAAAAACAAATTTCCCAGGAAGCGAAAAGGACACTCAAATGCTGCTGAAGCTGGCCTATCCCATGAACGGGCTCCTCCAGATGGGCGTGACTCGTCAGTGTCTATTAAAACCAGAGTCAGATGGGAGCCCTCCAGCTCCACCAGAAGGGGGTCCAGAGCGTCCTTGGAACACCCCAGCCCTGAGGTAATACATGGCCCGTCAGCCTTATCTCTGTGGGCCTCCAGATTGTGTCCAGACACCAGATTTACCAGAGAAACAAGGAACAGAGTGAAACAGAGACACACAACACAGAGGAGCAACCCAACTCACCAATCGGTGTAGAACCAATAGTTATGCCCTAGAAAACGCTCCACTATTGAGTCTGGGGGGGTCCCCAGAGATCCTGGACAAGCCCCCAAATGTAAGGGTCTGAAAATTGCTGAAGAAAGTATAGTATGCAAAAGCAAAGAGTGTTTATTCTACAGAATCAGCCAGCATGCAAGGGTCAACCATTTGTACAAAAGGCGACCCTGAGAGGAGCACGCAGGCTCTTTTTAAGCACAGTTAAAGGAATTTTAGCAGTCTTTTAGTATTTTAACATGATTGGCTAATTTGAACAGTAACTGTACTTGTTTTTTTTTTTTTTTTTTTATTGGTCTTAGAGCTTTGGCAGCTAGATCTAGGGGAATTCTAAGTAGGTGAGGTAATCTCCTAACATGATCGGCTAAGCAAGGGGCAGTTACATTTATATACTTTTGATTGGTTGTAGCAAAAGGGACAAGTCTGGTGACTTTACAGGAACTGACTCAACCTTTTTCTGGTCAGGGTAGCCATTTATTAATGGCCCTTTGTTTTAGGTTTCCCAGGAATCTTGTCTGCCCCTCCAGTGAATTGAAACTTAGGCCTAGCTAGGGTGGCACCTTATTGAAGCCTGCCATGGTGTCAGTTTGGTCCCTTCAATGGCTTAGCAGTTAAGGTGCTTGCCTGCAAAGCCTAAGGATCCAGGTGTGACTTCATAGATCCCATGTAAGCCAGATGCACAAGGTCGCATGTGCACAAGGTGGAGCTTACCATCTGGAATTCTATTGCAGTGTCTGCCAATTCTCTCTCTCTCTCTCTCTCTCTCTCTCTTTCTCTCATAAAAAAGAAAACTCATAGCAATAAGGCAAGAGACACTCATAAAAGGGATACAAATCAGAAGGGAAGAGATCAAATTATCATTATTTGCAGACGATATGATTCTATACATAACAGACCCTAAAGACTTATTCAGCAAACTGTTAGAGCTGATAAACACTTTTAGCAATGTAGCAGGATACAAAATAAACACACAGAAATCATTAGCTTTTCTATACATTAACAACAAACATGAAGAGGATGAAATCAGGGAATCTCTTCCATTCACAATTGGCTCAAAAACAAATAAAATACCTTGGAATAAACTTAACCAAGGAAGTGAAGGATCTCTTCAATGAGAACTTTAAAAAACTCGAGCGATAAATTGCAGAAGACACAAGGAAATGGAAAGACATCCCATGCTCCTGGATTGGAAGAATCAATATTGTGAAAATGTCAATCTTACCAAAAGCAATCTACACATTTAATGTGATCCCCATTAAAATCCCAATAGCATTATTCACAGAAATAGAAAAAACAATCTTAAAATTCATCTGGAAACACAAAAAGCCTCGAATAACCAAAACAATTTTGTGCAACAAAAATCAGGCTGGTGGTATTACCATACCCGATTTTAAGTTATATTACAAAGCCATAGTAACAAAAACAGCATGGTACTGGCACAAGGACAGATAGGTAGATCAATGGAACAGAATAGAAACCCAAATATTAATCCAGGCAGCTACAGCCACCTGATTTTTGACAAAAATGCCAAAAACATTCATTGGAGAAAAGATAGCCTCTTTAACAAGTGGTGCTGGGAAAACTGGACATCTGTATGTAAAAGGATAAAAATAGATCCTTGTCTCTCTCCATGCACAAGAGTCAAGCCCAAATGGATCAGAGACCTTAATATCAGACCTGAAACTCTGAAACTGCTAGAGAAAAAAGTAGGGGAAACCCTTCAACATATTGGCATAGGCAAGGACTTTCTGAATATAACCCCAAATGCTTAGGGAATAAAACCACTAATCAACCACTGGGACCTAATGAAATTACAAAGCTTTTGTACAGCAAAGGACACTGTGAATAGAGCAAAAAGACAACCTATAGAATGGGAGAAAATCTTTGCCAGCTATACATCTGACAGAGGATTAATATCCAGAATATACAAAAACTCAAAAAATAGAATAATAAGAAATCAAACAACCCAGTTAAAAGTGGGCTATGGAACTAAATGGAGAGTTCTCAGAAGATGAAATACAGATGGCATATAAACATCTAAAAAAGTGTTCCACATCCTTAGCCATAAAGGAAATGCAAATTAAAACCACTTTGAGAATCCATTTCACTCCTGTCAGAATGGCTACCATCAAGAAAACAAATGACAATAAGTGTTGGCGTGAATGCGGAAAAAGAGGAACACTTCTAAACTGTTGGTGGGAATGTAATCTGGTCCAGCCATTATGGAAATCAGTGTGGAGGTTCATGAGGCAGCTAAAAATAGATTTACCATATGATCCAACTATAGCACTCCTAGGCATATATCCGGAGGTCTCTTCTCACTACCTTGTTTATTGCTGCTCTATTCACAATAGCCAAGAAATAGAACCAGCCTAGATGTCCCCCCACAGATGACTGGATAATATAGATGTGGTACATTTACACAATGGAGTTCTATTCAGCGGTAAAGAAAAATGAAATTATGAAATTTGCAGGGAAATGAATGGATCTGGAAAGGATTATATTAAGTAAGGTAACCCAGGCTCAGAAAGCCAAATGTCACATGTTCTCTCTCATATGTGGATCCTATCTACAAATGTATAGACTTATGTGTGAACTGGAACCAAAAACAGGTACTAGAAACCAGTAAACTGGTAAAAGGCTATAAGGGAGGCAGGAGAGGGAAGGATTTAAGTGTATGGTATTGCACATTGGAGGTAGAAGAACCGATTACAGGGAGGGGAATGGCCTAAGCAAGGCCATGGGAAGAGAATGAGTAAAAGAAGGGCAGGGGGAGGGTCAATCAAAATTCAAGATAGTGTGAATAAGACTTCGTAAACCTACTTTTTCGAATACTGGCACATCCAGAAGCTTTAGACTGTTACTAGGAAATTTTCAGTGCCCGGGATGGGATACCTTCCAGTGAGTTGTTGGCCAAGGAGGTCCCAGTAGCCTCCAAAACATTAAAGGCTACTGCCAAAGCCCTTGATTGCCCTTGAGAAACAGATGATAAGACCCTGTTGCTGAAGACAACTCTTGCCTGAGAGGCAAGGTCACTGAGAAAGCAAGCTGGTGCTGAGCAGAAAACCTTCTCCCTGTAGACCAGCCAACTGAAAGCTGGAAAAAAGCTGCACTGAATGCAGCCCTATGAGAGACAGAAGTCATCAGCAGTGAAAACAAAGGACACTGAAAATTCAAGTTTGGCCATACAGGCCCAATGACTGAACGGGTGCTATAGTGGCATGTCTGCTCTTGGGGTAACCAACTGCTCCATAATTGTACTGAAGACCCTCTCTACGGGAGGGAATACATACCTGGTACTGAAAAACCTAAGCAAACGTCTATGGCAGGTGAGGTCATGAGCCTTAGGGGTATAAAGCCTGCTCTTGTCTGACTAAATGTATATATTATTCCCACCAAGCTGCCCTGGGGGCAATACACTTAATGTTCATGTTCACATATTAATGCTACTCTCACTTCTGGTTATAGAAGCTTCTCTTTTCAGATGGCGATGACCACTGGGATCACCAAAAGGCAACATAGTGCTGAGAAGAAGGGATAGAGGAGTGCCCAGCACTGAAACACCTCTGTCACACCCTCCAAGGCTCCGGGACCATTGCGGAAGAGGGGGCGGAAAGAATGGAAGAGCCAAAGGAAGGGTACGACTCCTTACAATGCAACTGTCCAGACAGAAATTGGCCTCGATATCCATGACCTTGCAGTGCCTAACAATACCTTCGCAAGACCCTCATAATAGAAGAAAAAGATGATGACATCAAATTAAAAGAGAGACTAATGGAGAGAGGGAGGGGATATGATGGAAATTGGAGTTCTACGGGGGAATGGGGAGAGGGGAGGGAAATATCGTGCATTTTTTGTATGTAAGTATAGAAGTTGCCAATAAGAAAAAGAAAGAAAAAAAACAAAAAATAAATAAAGAAAAGAAAAAAAAGAAAACTCTCTCTCTGTCTCTCTCTCTCTCATTAAAAGAAAATGTGGGCTAGAGAGACAGCTTAGTGGTTAAAGGCTCTTGCATGAAAAGCCTGCTGGCCTGGCCCTGGGTTCAAGTCCCCAGTATCCTCCTAAAAACCAGATGCACAGAGTTGCGCATGCGTCTAGAGTTCATTTGCAGTGGCCCCGGTACGCCCATCGTGTCTTTCTTACTGAATTAATTAATTAATAATTAATAAATAGATATTTTAAAAGTTTAAAATATCCCCTAAGACTGAGGAGTAAGAGGCGCAGTAAGTACCTGATGTACCAGCGTTGGACGGTAGGTGGCACTGCGGAGACAGGTCAAACGCATCCAGCCTCCTCAGGACGAACAGCAGCAAGGAGGGTTAGTGATTGGCTCCTCGCCACTGAGATCCGAGCCTATGAGCGAGATTGGAAGGAGTCTGGCGCGCGTTCCTCCGCACGCATGCGCACGATAGACCACGCCCCCTTCGCTCACTCTCTTCTGGGTCGATGACGTGTCGTGGAGAACCACGTCCTTCCCGGCATGCCGCGCGCGCTGCCGGAAGTGCTCACGGCCTAGTCCCGACGCGCGGCGTGTGCTAGTGAACCGGGAGCCCGGGCCGGCGGCGGTGGCGGTGCAGCGGCAGCTGTCCGGGCCTACGGGGAAGCCACGGGGCGGCCGACATGGATCCGTGACGCGGCGCCTGCGGGGAGCTCGCGGCAGGTGCGAGACATGAGGAGGAGACCCCGCGGCGGCGGCGGCGGCTCGTGAGCCCCGGGCATGGAGGAGAAGTTCGGCGGGGACGCGCTGGCCGGGCCCGGCGGCCTGGGGCCCGTGGACGTGCCCAGCGCTCGGTAAGGGTCGCCGTGCGCTCGCGACCCCGCAGACATCCGGGGCCCTGAGCTGCCCGCCCCACCCCCCTTTCCCGGAGGAGATCCCGGGCTCGGTCCTCAGCCCAGAAACAGCCGTGTACAGAGTCCCCTTTTGGCTGGCTGTCCGTCCGTGTCACCGTCAGTTCCCTAGGGGGTGAGAGGATGTCGTCACTATGCCCAGGTGCAGGCGGATGCTCCCCTAGGGCAGCAGAAGGCCAGCCCGTCCTCGCCCAGTTTTCTTTCCCTCTTTTTTTTTTTTTTTAATTGCGGTTGTGGGAGGGATGGCTCAATGGTTAAGGCGTTTGACTGCAAAGCCAAAGGACAGAGGATCGATTCCCCAGAACCCACGTTAGCCAGATGGACAAGGTCTAGATGCACATGCGTCTAGAGTTCATTTGCAGGGGCTAGAGGCCCTGGTAGATGCGGGGGCTGGAGAGATGGTTTATTGGTTAAGGCATTTGTTTACAAAGCCAAAGGACCCAGGTTCGATTCCCCATGAGCCGAGTTCATTTGCAGGGGCCGGAGGCCCTGGTGCACCCATTCTCTCTATCTGCTTCTTTCTCTCTCTCTCTCTCTCTCTCTCTCTCAAATATAAATTTAGAAAAACGTACTGAAACTTTAAAAGATTTGCTATTAAATAAATGTGTGCTAGTCAAAAAGAAATACTCCATATCACACAGGAAGTCATAAAGGGAAAAGTTCCCTTGGTCCCTCTCCCCTCCAGTTACTCCGCCAAAACTCCAAAAGGTTAGGAACTGGGTGTGAACACGAAACTGTACAGTGTGACCTAGTTCTGAGGTCACACCAAAGGCACATAAAATGGATAGGCAATTTGCTTGGAACTGGGCTTCATTGTCTTAATTTTTTGGTTTTGTTTGTTTTGTTTTTCAAGGTATGGTCTCACTATAGCCAGGCTGATGTGGAATTCAGTATGCAGTCTCAGGGTGACCTTGAACTCAGAGAGATCCTCCTACCTCCACCTTCTCAGTGCTGGTATAAAAGGGGTGCCACACCAGGCCAGGCCTCATTGCCTTTATTAGTGAGATTGTTCTACTGGGTCTTCCATATTTTCTTTGACATTCAATGATTGTTTTGATAAGTTTTTTAGAATTGTACCAATAGCGTTACCAACTATTTTTAAAATCTTTTTTTTTTTAACATGGATACTCTTGTTCTTATATTGTAGTACAAACACTTCTTTGAGTTACCTCTCCATCCCCATTCCCCAAGTTTTAAAAATTTACTTAGTTGGGGCTGAGGAGATGGCTGAGCAGTTAAGGCGCTTGCCTGCGAAGCCTAAGGACCCAGGTTCAATTCCCCAGGACCCACGTAAGCCAGATGCACAAGGGGCACATGCATCTGGAATTTGTTTGCAGTAGCTGGAGGCCCTGGTGTGCCCATTATCTCTGTCCTTCTATCTGCCTCTCTCTCTCTCTCTCTCTCTCTCTCTACCTCTTCCTCTCTCTCAAATTAATAAATAATAAAATATTTTTTTTTAATTTACTTAGTTTTTTTTTTTTTTATGAGAGAAAGACATAGAGGAATATAGAATGGGGGCTCCAGCCACCATAAACAAACTCCAGATGCATGTGCCACCTTGTGTATCTGGCATTACATGGCTACTGGGGAATTGAACCCAGGTCCTTAGTCTTGAAGGCAAGTGCTTTAACTGCTAAGCTGTCTCTCCAGCCCCAAACTAACTTTTTTTGGTGTGGAAAGAAAAACACACCACACATGCCCAAGCAGAATTTAAATCAGCTATTTTTTGTAGCATAAATTTAATTTTTTTAAATATTTTATTTATTTGAGAAAGAGAGAGAAGCTGGGTGTGGTGGCACATACCTTTAATCCCAGCACTCGGAAGGCAGAGGTACCAGGATCAATGAGTTTGAGGCCACTCTGAGACTATACAGTGAATTCTAGGTTAGCCTGAGCTAGAGTGAGACTGTAACTCGGAAAACCAAAAAAAAGAGAGAGAGAGAGAAAGGGCACGCCAGGGCCTCCAGCCACTGCCAATGAACTCCAGACCCATGTGCCACCTTGTACATTTGGCTTACATGGTTCCTGAGTAATCGAACCAAGGTCCTTTGCCTTTTCAGGCAAGCTCCTTCTAAGCAGTCTCTCCAGCCTGCAACTCATTTTTTAAAAGTAAAAATATGTTAGATGTTAATTATTGCTCCATGACAACTAAATGTAATAGGGAGTTCTGGTCTGGATTGAAAGTAGAATGGGGGTGTACTATAAAGGACATGACTAGGTCAGCAGACAATTGGACTATGGACAATAGATTATCATATGATAGTTAAATTTCCTGTTAACTCCTGGTCTCACAGCAGAATGTCATATTCTTGGGGAAATACAAGTATTTCTAATGTGAGTGAAGGGATCTGATATATTTTCCTTACTCTCAAACAGTCCAGGGGTCCTATGCGTGTGAGTTTAGAGAGGGTAATAAAGCAAATGAGAAAATGTGCTAATAGGTAGGGCATTTAAAGTACAGGGTACACTATTCTCGCAGCTTTTTGAAATTATTTTACTTAGTGCTTGCTTTTAGGCAGGTCTGGTAAGCAACCCGTTTGTTGCCATCTTGCTCATAGTATTCGCTTCATAACGCTGCTCTTCTGTTGTAGCTTGTTTCAAAATTCAGATTCAATTCAGGACTGGCTGAGTTTTAATGGGTTTCAGATTGCAAGCGTTTTCTTTATGTAAAACTCTAATACCAGTTATAATCTGCCACACACATTGCCAACTCCTTTCTTAGCGGATGTTTTACTACCCAAATTTATAAATGTGGGTCTTTTTTAATATTTTAAACTGAGCTTGGTGGTGCATACCTTTAATCCCAGCATTTGGGAGGCAGAGGTAAGAGAATCACTGAGTTCGAGGCCAGCCTGAGACTATATAGTGAATTCCAGGTCAGCCTTGGCTAGAGTGAGACGCTACTTTGAATAACATATATATATTTATGAGCAAAATAAATAAATATTTATTTATGAAAGAAAGAGAATGGGTGCACCAGGGCCACTGCAAATTCTAGACACATGCCGCCACCTTGTGCATCTTTTACATAGGTATTGGGGAATTGAGTCAGGGTCATCAGGCTTTGCTGGTAAGTGCTTTAACTGCTGAGCCATTTCTCCTGCCCTGGATCATTTCTTTAAATGTTTTTTTTTTTTATATTTGAGCTTAATGAAGTCTTTAGGTGCTTTGTGTCAACGTGAAGCTAGCTGCAACACCTATGAAGAGGAAGCTTGGAATCATTTTATTTGAAACCTACACAACAGTTAGCTATTTAGGAATTATGTTTGATGCCTCTAGTGAGGTTGAGAGAGAGAGAGAGAGAGAGAGAGAGAGTGTGTGTGTGTGTGTGTGTGTGTGTGTGTGTAGGCCAACATTGGATCTCACTAAGTTGTTGGCCTTAAACTATTCCCTAAGCAGGCTTTGAAATTGAAATAGACCCACTTTAGTTTCCCAGGTAGTTAGGATTGCAGTTTGAACCACCAGTCTAAGTTTACATATTATCTTTAATATGCTTTGAAAAAGCAGTTTATGTACCAGAGTATTAACCATGTGGATAGTGGGTCCTTTGGGTTTTAAATTGACCATGTGTTCATGAGTGTTTCTGTGGTTTCTGAAATGACCTCTCTTGTACATTAAGAAGAAAAAACAGATTACAGACTTGTGATATCAATTATATTGAATTTTTTTTTCTGATTTTATTTTTCAGATTAACGACATATATTGTGTTACTGTGCTTCACCAAAGTTTTAAAAGCTGTAGGTCTTTTTGAATCATATGACCTCCTAAAAGCTGTTCACATTGTCCAGTTCATTTTTATACTAAAACTTGGGTGAGTATGGAGAAGGTCTTAATGTTTTATTTCTTTGAAGATCCTGTTATAACAGCATCTTTAAGAAACTTTATGTGTTGGGCTGGAGAAATGGCTTAGCAGTTAAGGCGTTTGCCTGCAAAACCAAAGGATCCCGGTTTGATTCTCCAGGACCCATGTAAGCCAGATGCACAAGGGGCACATGCATCTGGAGTTCATTTGCAGTGGCTAAAGGCCCTGGCGTGCCCATTCTCTCTCTCTCTGTCTGCCTCTCATCTATCTCTCTATCTCTCTGCTTGCAAATAAATAAATAAAATTTAAAAAAAAAGAAAGAATCTTTATGTAGAATAATTTATGCAGTTTATTTCTCCTGATTTTTTTTTAAGTGGAAGCATACTTAAGATGAGAAGGGCAAAGACAGGTCAGAAAAGTATTGTCATAGCTGCATGTAGCAGCCAATATTCCTAGCACCTGGGATGCTATGGCAGGAAAATTAGGTGTTCAAGGTCACCCTCAACTACATAGTGAGACTGTGTATAAAAAAATAAAATAAAGCCGGGCGTGGTGACGCACGCCTTTAATCCCAGCACTCGGGAGGCAGAGGTAGGAGGATTGCCGTGAGTTCAAGGCCACCCTGAGACTACATAGTTAATTCCAGGTCAGCCTGGGCCAGAGTGAGACCCTACCTCGAAAAACCAAAATAAATAAATAAATAAATTAATTAATTAATTAATTAATTAAAAAATTAAAAAATAATAAAATAAAATAAACTTTTTAGTGGTTTGTGAACTGGTTTTGAAGACAATTGCAAAAGAGAAGTTCCTACGTGGTTGCATGAAAGCCTCATTACACTAAGTATACTTCTCTGGGAAGTCTGAACATGAGGTTCACAAAAGGTTTGGCAGTAGCCAGTGTTTGTGAATGCTGAACAACTAAAACTGAATTCAAAATCACATGTGCAATGGGTTCAGTGTGTCTCTGTCAGTGCTCACTCATGCTGTGGAGTGTGACTTTGCTGCAGCTTGGTTGTGAGCATGCAGCATGAACACTGCACTTCACGTACTGGTACCACACATGGTGCCCAGAACCACTGCCACCTGGGCTCCCTTCAAGGCTCTCATGAATTGCAGTGTGTTTATTGTGTATACAAGGTTTTCTGCTCTTATATAAACATAATGGTTTAATTCCAGGAAACAAAGGCTTAATTTTTTTCCCTAAAATCATGTATCAGATTAGTATGCATTTGGACTGCACTTTGTTAGACAAATAAGCATATCCATCTCATAAGTATGCAAATTCACTTTATTCTGTAATAAGTGGTAAGATTGTATATATGTCAAAGAATTTTTTTTCGGAGAGAGGGAGAGGAAGACAGAATGGGCGCGCCAGCAGCCTCTGAGGCTCTGCAAATGAACTCCATATGGGTGCGCCCCCTTGTGGGCAAGTGCGGCATTGCGCCCTTGTGTCACTGCATCTGGCTAAACGTGGGATCTAGAGATTGGAACTGACGTTCTTAGGCTTAGCTGGCAGGTGCCTTAACCGCTAAGCCATATCTCCAGCCCTATGTCAAAGAATTTTTAAAATGCATGTCTTCAGACTTTATTATTAGTAAGTGTTGGATTTTTGTACCTGTTTGAACATACTGGAATTGCATTTAAAAAAAAAAAATCGGTGTAGTGGCGCACGCCTTTAATCCCAGCACTCGGGAGGCAGAGGTAGGAGGATCGCCATGAGTTCGAGGCCACCCTGAGGCTACATAGTGAATTCCAGGTCAGCCTGAGCTAGAGTGAGACCCTACCTCGAAAAACCAAAAAACAAGAGCTGGGCGTGGTGGTGCACGCCTTTAATTCCAACACTAGGGAGGCAGAAGTGGGAGGATCTCTTAAGTTTGTGGCCACTCTGAGAGTACATAGTGAATTCCAGGTCAACCTGGGCTAAAGTGAGACCCTGTCTCAAAAAAAAAAAAAAAAAAAAAAAGGTCAAGGGAAAAGGAAAGTTGAAGTCCTTGTGCTGGGCACGGTGGTGCCTTCCTGTATCCCTGCACTGGGAAGGTGGAGAGAGGAGAGTCTGGAACTCAAGACCAGTGTCAGCTATGTCCCAAGGACAGCTTGAACCTCATGAGACCCCATTTAAAAAAAAAAAAAAACAAAAACCTCTGGGTCACAGGATGCCCTATGTTTCAAATCTAGAATTTGTTTAAAATAAGCATCATCAACTATATTTTATATTGACTAATAATGCCACTGTTTCAATATTTACAGGACTGCAATTTTTATGGTTTTGTTTCAAAAACCATTTTCTTCTGGGAAAACTATTACAAAACACCAGGTGAGGTTTCTACTAAATTGTATTTCTAGCAGCTTCTTATTCAGTAAGCCAAAATACAGTGCCCACTTGGATCCAGGACTTAACGAACAGTGTGTGTAACAGCTGTCTGTCTATGATGCAGCGTCCTGATTCAGAAAGATACACAAATCCAACATGGAGGCTTGCCCAAGACCCTAAGTTGAAAGAGTACAAGGGTTAGAAGTAAGGCCCCTGGGAGCTGGGGAGATTGCTCAATAGTTAAAAGCACTTGCTTGCAAAGCCTACCACCCAGATTTAATTCCCCAGCATCCACGTAAAACTGCAAGGCAAAGTAGTGCACGCAGCTGTGATCTTAGCATGTGACAGTGGGAGGCAGATTATGTGCAGCTTGTGCTGGCTTAATTTGCTTACCTATAAAAGGAATGTAATACCTTTATTTTAAAAAAAAATATATATTTATTTATTTATTTATTTGAAAGACGGAAAGAGGCAGAGTGAAAATGGGTGCGCCAGGGCCTCCAGCCACTGCAAACGAACTCCGGACACATGCGCCACTTTGTGCATCTGGCTTACGTGGGTCCTGGGGAAATGAACCGAGGTCCTTAAGTTTTGCAGGCAAGTGCCTTAACCACTAAGCCATCTCTTCAGCCCTGTAATACCTTTCTAAGTAGAGCCATGAGAAAAATGAGTTTATGCATATAGGGTTTTCTAAATTAGATCTGGCCCTGACATGTATCTATTACATATTTAGAGTGCATTACATTTCACCTTCATCATCATCATTGTCATGCCTGCTAGGCAGCTTCATTCCAGAAATTTTCCTCTTTCGGCCTAGCCTGTAAAAAGTACCCCATTGGTGGGGCCTGGAGAGAGGGCTCAGTGCAAGAGCACTTGCTGCACAAGCATGAGGGTCTGGTCACTCACTGACATCCACATAAAAAGCCAGCCAAGCGTGGTGGTGCACGCCTTTAATCCCAGCACTCAGGAGGCAGAGGTAGGAGGATCACAGAGAGTTCAAGGCCACCCTGAGACTACATAGTGAATTCCAGGTCAGCCTGAGCCAGAGTGAGACCCTACCTCGAAAAAAAAAAAAAAAACCATCCATAGGCCGGGCGTGATGGTGCACGCCTTTAATCCTAGCACTCGGAGGGCAGAGGTAGGAGGATCACTGTGAGTTCAAGGCCACCTGGGACTATAGTGTGAGTTCCAGGTCAGCCTGAGCTAGAGTGAAACCCTACCATGATACAACAACAGCAACAAAATAAATAAAGCCAGGATAAGCACATACACCTATAACTCCAACATGGGGAATGTAGAGACAGAGCAATCACTGTGTCTTGCTGGCAGCCATACTAACCAAAAAATGGTTATCAGTTCCAGGTCCAGTGAGAGGCCCTGTCTAAAGGAAATAAGGCAACAACAGAGAACACCCACATCCTCCTCCGGCCTCAATATGTGTACACAGAGGCCACACACAAATGCTCACACCAAATATATGCATAGATATACGATTGGTAGTATGCTTCATTTTGTTTTATGCCACATATTAATTATATTAATTAGTGCTATATTATACATGACAATTTTAAGCACTCTGTTTAAGAGACCAAGAACATTTTTTTTTAATATAGTTAATATTTTCAGCCCAGCCATAAGTTTCTTTGTCCATTTTGAAATTCTTAGCCCACAGAATTCCTACTGGAAAACCATGGTGCTTATAATCCCAAACTCACAAAACTGAGGCAGGAGAATCATAAGTTTCAGGTCATCATCCTCTGCTAAAAGTTTGAAGCAGGCCTAGACTATGTAAGGTCTTGTCAAAAAATTTTAAAAAGTAAAATAAAGCAAAGCACATACTTGTTCTCCAGCACTCAGAGGTCAGACAGGATGAATGCTTTAAGCCTGGGCAACATAGTGAGAACCTATCTCAAAACAAAAAAATTATTGAAAAGATTTTAAGCTAAAAAAATAGAAAATTTTAGTCTTTAGAAAACAGTTTTAAGCTGGGCGTGGTGGTACATGCCTTTAATCCCAGCACTTGGAAGGCAAAGGTAGGAGGATTACTTATGAGTTCGAGGCCACCCTGAGACTACATAGTGAATTCCATGTCAGCGTGGGCTAGAAAAAAAAAAAAAGAAGAAGAAGAAAGAACAGTTTTAAGTCCTAACAATAGAAAAGAATTTTGTCTTGCAAATCTATTGGTTGAGGGATCTTTTTTTTTTTTTTTTTTTTGAGGTACAGTCTCACTCTTGCCCAGGCTGACCTGGAATTCACTATGTAGTCTCAGGCTGGCCTCAAACTCCCAGTGATCCTCCTACTCTGCCTTCCGAGTGCTGGGATTAAAGGTGTGTGCCACCACACCCGGCTTGAGGGAACTAATTTTAAAGCCTATTAATTTAGTCTTTAAAATAATTGTATCATCATTATTTTTTTCCTCTGGGTTCTATTGAAGATTGAGATACTTAGCAAAACATAAATGGCTAAAGTTTTTCATTTTTTATTTCTACTTACAGTGGATCAAAATATTTAAACATGCTGTTGCTGGTTGTATCATTTCACTCTTGTGGTTCTTTGGCCTTACTCTTTGTGGACCACTAAGGTAAGTAAAAATGCGTGCTTTGAATATTCATTTTGTTCTGTATTTTATGTTCAGTATGTAGTCTGTCACATCAGCTTTGAGTGTGTTTGAACAGAGAGAAGTCTTGGGATTGAACCTAGTAGCTAATGCTCCTTGGGCAAGCCCTCTACCACTGAGCATGTCTCCAGCCTTTTTCTGTTTCCTCATTGTGAAGCAGAGTGCTGTGGCTACCTTGACATTGCTGAGACAGCACCCAGCTAGAAGCAGCTGAGGGGAGCAAAGAATGTACTTTGGGCTTAAGAGTCTCAAGGGGAAGCTCCATGATGGCAGGGGAAGCATGGCATGAGCAGAGGCTGGACATCACCTCTGCCACAGCAGGTGGACAACAGCAGCAGGAGAGTGAGTGGATATCTGACAAGGGGGAGCTGGCTAGAACACCCCTAAGCCTACCCCCAACAACATACTCCTTCCAGCAAGGATACACCTACCAAACTGCCATCTGCTGGAGACCAGACACATTCAGAACACATGAATTTATGGGGGACATGTGATTCAGTTCACCATACAGGGTCTCTTAATTTTGAGGGGGTGGGATGGGATGGAAACATTGATGTGGGGCTCTCACGCTAGTTCAGGCTTACCTGGCACTCGCTCTGTAGCCCAGGGTAGTTTCATGCTCAACAGCAATCAATCCTTCCAACTCAGCCTCCCCAGTGCTAGGATTATAGGTATGACCCTCCACACCTTGCTAATATTTTAAATATTTGATATATGTAGCACATATTTTAATAATACAATGGCAATCCACGTGTACAGCATTCATATAAATAAAATCTTACCAATGCCTTTGAAACCCTGTGTGCCTCTTCTAAGTATATTCCTCTATTTCCTTGCCTTTGGCTATGACAAGTGTCTTCAGTTTTGTATTTTTACCACACAACCTTGCCCCCACCTTTTATTTATTTTTTGGTGGCACTTGGGATTGAAGCTAGGGTCTTACACACAGTAAGCAAGTGCTATTAAGACAAGGGGTTGCTAAGTTACCCAGACTGGCTTTCACTTACTGTACACCAGGAAGGCCTTGAACTTCAAATATTTCTGTCTAAACCCCTACAATTGATGAGAACAGAAGCCTATGCTACTGATCTGGCCGGTTTTTTATTGTTTGTTTGTTTGTTTTTACTTTTATCTTTTAGTCTTTAAAATTTATAGGATGGGGCTAGAGAAATGGCTTAGTGGTTAAGGCATTTGCCTGAGAAGCCAAAGGACCTAAGTTCAATTCCCCAGGACCCACGTAAGCCAGATGCACAAGGGGCACATGCATCTGGAGTTTGTTTCCAGTGGCTAGAGGCACTGGCACATCCATTCTCTCTCTCTCTTTCCCTCTCCTCTCTCTATCTCTCTCTGATTGTAAATAAATAAATAATTTTTTTAATAAAATTTATAGATTTCCTTTATATTAATGAAATTAAATTGTATTTTTTCTGTGATGTACTTTATCCATTTAGTGTTAGTGTTTTTTTGAGATTTACATATGTTGCATATAGTTTATAACTTAATAGCATTTTTGTGGAATTTTAAATATATATATATATTTGGAAAGAGGCAGAGACAGAGAGTGGGTGAGCATGGGTGCATCAAGGCCTCCTGCCACTGCAAATGAACTCCAGTCACATGCTCCACTTTATGCATCTGGCTTTATGTGGATACTGCAGCATCAAACCTGGGCCATCAGAGTTTGCAAGCCAGTGCTTTTAACCACTAAGCCATCTCTCCAGCCCTAGAAATTTTAATTTATTTATTTATTTATTTGTTCATTTATTGAGATAGAATTTTTGTAGCTTACACTGGCCTGGAACACTCTATCCTCCTGCCTCAGCTTCTGGAATACTGGAATTACAAGTATGTACCACTTATGCCAGCTTACTCAATTTCATAGCAGCTTTTAAACATATAATTAATTCTGTTACCTTAAAATTCACCTTTTTAACCAGGCATTAGTGCTGCACACCTTCAATCCCTGCACTCGGGAGGCAGAGGTAGGAGGAGCACCATGAGTTCAAGGCCACCCTGAGATGACATAGTGAATTCCAGGTCAGCCTGGGCTAGAGTGAGACTCTACTTTGAAAAACAAATTACCTTTTTTTAACATTTTTAAAAGGTCTACTTCTGAGCTGTTCACAGTGGTGAACATTTGTAGTGGTCCTGAACTGGGAGACTCTCAGCTAATTAGGAGTTTGAATTGGAGAATCACTGGAACTTAGGATTTTGATGCTGATCTGGGGGATCAGGTCAAGACACCCAACCTCTCTCACAAAGTGACACACGCATCTGGAGTTTGCAGTGGCAAGAGGCCCTGGTGTACCCATATATGCCCATGGTTTCTCATAACTAAAAATACTTTATTTTTATTTATTTATTTATTTATTTATTTATTTATTTATTTAAGAGAGAGAAATAGAAACAGAACGGGCGTGCCAGGGCCTCCAGCCGCCCCCTTGTGCATATGGTTTACATGGGTCCCAGGGAACTGAACCAGGGTCCTTTGGCTTTATAGGCAAGCACCTTAACAGCTAAGCCACCTCTCCAGTCCTAAAGATATATTTTTTTGTTTATTTATTTAAGAGCAACAGAGAGAAAGAGACAGATAGAGAATGGATGCACCAGGGCCTCCAGCCACTGCAAACAAACTCCAGATGCATGTGCCACTTTGTGCATCTGGCTTACATGGTTCCTGGGGAATTGAGCCTCAAACCGGGGTCCTTGGGCTTCACAGGCAAGCGCTTAACCGCTAAGCCATCTCTCCAGCGCTAAAAATATTTTTTTTTAAGAAGACCCTACTGGGCTGGAGAGATGGCTCAGTGGTTAAAGCAGGTGGCTGGAGAGCCTGGCTTAGTTAGCATGGTGGCATACACCTGCAATCCCAGCACTCTAAAGGTTGAGGCTGGCAGATTACCATAAACTCTAGATCAGCCATGGCTACATAATGAGACCATCTCAAAAAAAAAATTAATGCACACTTCAGTGTTTTTGTATGTTTATTAAGTTTCAGTCATTTCTGCCATCCATTAAATAAAAATACTCAGTTTATATTGTCCATTTTCTTATCAGCAAAGATTTCAGTTGTATCTAGTTTTGAGCTGTGACAAACAGTGTTGCTATGAGGCACCTTTTAAGTATTTGCCAGTTTACACATGGAGCCCCGCAGAGCAGTGGTGTCAGGTATTTGTAGTCTCAACTTTCTAAGTAGCTAATACCAAAATAGTTTCCAAAGCAGTCACTTTTCTCATTAAATTGTGTGAAACCAAAGGATTTTCTTTATTCTAGTTTAAAATATGTGCTTCCAGACTGGGATGAAGTGGAGCTCACGGGTGGTATCTTTTGTAGGACTCTGCTACTGTTTGAGCACAGTGACGTCGTTGTCATCTCACTGCTCAGCGTTCTGTTCACTAGCTCTGGAGGAGGACCAGCAAAGGTCAGTGTCTGTTTTCAGTCACCTGGAATTGAACGTGCACGTCTTAAATGTTATTCAGGCAAAAATAAAAATCTTGGCCGGGCGTGGTGGCGCACGCCTTTAATCCCAGCACTCGGGAGGCAGAGGTAGGAGGATCGCCGAGAGTTCAAGGCCACCCTGAGACTACATAGTTAATTCCAGGTCAACCTGAACCAGAGTGAGACCCTACCTTGCAAAACCAAAAAAGAAAAAAAAAATCTTTTGCCCAATGTGGTGGCGCACGCCTTTAACCCCAGCACTCGGAGGCAGAGGTAGCAGGATCGCCCTGAGTTTGGGGCCAGCCTGAGACTACAGAGTGAATTCCAGGTCAGCTTGGGCTGGATCGAGACCTTGCCTCAAACAAAAAATTAATCTAAGTCTGACATGGTGGTGGCACATGCCTTTAACCCCAGCACTCGGAGGCAGAGGTAGCAGGTTCGCCATGAGTTTGGGGCCAGCTTGAGATGACAGAGTGTGTTCCAGGTCAGCCTGGACTAGAGTGAAACCCTACCTCGAAACCCCCCACCCCCAAAAATGGGGGAAAAAATCTTTTAACATTCGTAAGATTGCATGGGGACTGTAGAGATGGCTTAGCAGTTAAGGCATTATTTGCCTGTAAAGCCAAAGGACCCAGGTTTAATTCCCCAGGACCCACATAAGCCAGATGAACAAAGTGGCACATGAGTCTGGAGTTCATTTGCAGTGGCTGGAGGCCCTGGCGTGCCCATATTCATTCTCATAAATAAATTAAAATAAAATATTTTTAAAGAAGAAGAAATGGGCATTTTATACTAGTTTTAACATTTTCTGAGAAAACCTTTTTCTTAGCTGGGCATGGTGGTGCATGCCTTTAATACCAGGACTCCGGGAGTCAGAGGTAGGAGGATCACAGAGAGTTCAAGGCCACCCTGAGACTACATAGTGAATTCCAGGTCAGCCTGAGCTAAAGTGAGACTGACCAACTCGAAAAACAAAAAAAAAGTGCCATCAGAACATGGTGGTGTATGCCTTTAATCCAACACCCAGCACTCAGTGAGACGGAACTCCATGCATTTAAGGCAAGCCTGGACTATCAAGTAAGTTCCAGGTCAGCCTGAGGTAGAATGAGGACCTGCCTCAAAAACACAGGGCTGGAGAGATGGCTTAGCAGTTAAAGTGCTTGCCTGTGAAGACTGAGGACCCATGTTCAACTCTCCAGATCCCACCTAAGCCAGAAGCACAAAGGTGAGGCAAACACAAGGTCACACATGCCCGTTAGGTGGCACAAGCATCTGGAGTTCAATGGCAGTGGCCGAGGCCCTG
Source organism: Orientallactaga sibirica (assembly GCA_036365145.1). Lineage (NCBI taxonomy): Eukaryota > Metazoa > Chordata > Mammalia > Rodentia > Dipodidae > Orientallactaga > Orientallactaga sibirica. The sequence goes on from JAEOAD010001846.1 coordinate 3,584,735, forward strand.
GTCTGCCAATTCTCTATCATTCTCTGTCTCTCTGTCTCTCTCTCTCTCTCTCTCTCTCTCTGTCTCTCTCTGTGTCTCTCTCTCTCTCTCTAAAAAGAAAGAAAAAGGGCTAGAGAGATGACTTAGCAGTTAAGGGGTTTAACCAAAGGACCCAGGTTCAATTCCCCAGGACACACAGAAGCCAGATGCACAAAGTGTCACATGCATCTGGAGTTCGTTTACAGTGGCTGGTGTGCCAATTCTCTCTTCTCTCTTTCCCTCTCCCTCTATCTGTCTAGCTCTCAAATAAGTAAAACCAAAACCATTGTATCAGCTGGGCGTGGTGGTGCACGCCTTTAATTCCAGCACTCGGGAGGCAGAGGTAGGAGGATTGCCGAGAGTTCGAGGCCACCCTGAGACTACATAGTTAATTCCAGGTCAGCCTGGACCAGAGTTAGACCCTACCTTGCAAAACCAAAAAGAAAAAAATTTGGGGCTGGAGAGATGGCTTAGGGGTTAAGGCGCCTGCCTCCTAACCCTAAGAACACTGGTTCCAATCTCCCGCGGTTCCAATCTCCAGGTCCCACGTTTAGCCAGATGCAAAGTGATGCAAGGGTGCAATGCCGCACTTGACCACAAGGGGGCGCACACATCTGGATTTCGTTCGCAGCAGCTGAGAAACTGCTGGCGCGCCCATCTCTGTCTTCCTCTCTCCCTGTCTCTCTCTGTGTCTCTCTCCAAAAATAATAATAAAAAATAAAAAAATAAAAAGTTTAAAAAAAAAAAAACCATTGTATCAACCTGGAGCTTGATATTAGAAAGAATCTAGTATAATCAATAGCTGAAAGTTTGCAAGTTTACATACACCTGGGGGGGGTCAACCACTGCTCCCACTAAGACCTGCCTCACCACCACAGCTCTGCACATGGTATCTATCCATACTCTTCTCTCCCTCATTCTTTCTTGGTTTTTCGAGGTAGGGTCTCACTCATTCAGCTCAGGCTGATCTGGAATTCACTATGTAGTCTCAGGATGGCCTTGACTTCATAGTGATCCTCCTACCTCTGCCTTCTGAGTGCTGGGATTAAAGGCATGCACCACCACACCTGGCCTTCTCCATCATTCTAAAACCTGGAAGTGATTTGTTTTGTTTTGTTTTGTTTTGTTTTGTTTTGTTTTGTTTTGTTTTGTTTTTTTTCCAAGGTAGGGTCTCACTCTGGTCCACTTCGCCCAGCTTCTGGAAGTGATTTTTGAAAAATACCTATGAACTACTTTTAGTCTGATGAGCATTTAACCAGTTTTTTTCCAAGTAGGCATCCCTAGTCATGTTAAGTAATTAAAGTATTGTTGCTTTTGGAAAACAAGTTACCAGTCTACAGTTCCAAATATTAGAAGTGCACTTTTGTCTTTTGCCACATTAAAATATTCCTATAGGTGGTGTCTTGGCCTAAGCAGAGAAAAGGAGAAACAGTCCCCGTTCCAAAAGACCTTCAGCGGAGCATCGTGGCTTGTACCTGAATCCTAGCAATCTGCAGGCTGAGGGAGAAGCAAGCTAGCCTGAGCTATGGGGTGTGGTCCAGGGCGGCCTGGGCTAGAGGGAAACCTTGCCCCAACGAAAAGTTTGTCATAAGCCGGGCATGGTGGCACATGCCTTTAATCCCAGCATTCGGGAGGCAGAGGTGGGAAGATGGCCATGAGTTTAAGGCCACCCTGAGACTACATAGTGAATTCCAGGTCAGCCTGGACTAGAGTGAGACCCTACCTCGAAAAAACAAGAACAAACAAACAAAAGTTTTTCACTAGCATGTATATGGTTAGGTGGTCGTGTTAAAGATTAACCTTTTAAAAACTATCCTTTATTATCGCTTCTTTTCAGACAAGGGGAGCTGCTTTTTTTATTATTGCTGTGATCTGTTTATTGCTTTTCGACAACGATGATCTCATGGCGAAAATGGCTGAACACCGTATCCTTTTGCAATAAATTGAAGACTGGCAAAGTGGGCAAAGGAGAGATGGATGAATTAAGCTGATCAATCATCAATGACATTTTCATAGATTTATGTAGGCATCATTAATCACTATTAATGAATGGATTCTAACTTAAATATTTTATAGGCTGTCAATATTTTCTACAGTATCATAAATTTGCAGATATTTGGGGACATGGAAAAACAATTCTAGAATATCCTGGTACTTTTAAAAATATACACACAAGAGCCGGGCGTGGTGGCGCACGCCTTTAATCCCAGCACTCGGGAGGCAGAGGTAGGAGGATCGCCGTGAGTTCAAGGCCACCCTGAGACTACATAGTTAAATCCAGGTCAGCCTGGGCCAGAGTGAGACCCCACCTCGAAAAACCAAAAAAAAAAATATATATATATATATATACACACACGCCGGGCGTGGTGGCGCATGCCTTTAATCCCAGCACTCGGGAGGCAGAGGTAGGAGGATTGCTGAGGGTTCGAGGCCAGCCTAAGACTACATAGTTAATTCCAGGTCAGCCTGGACCAGAGTGAGACCCTACCTCGAAAAACCCAAAAAAATAAAATAAAATACACACACACACACACAAACATTTAAGTTCCTTTACCCTGATTATCACTTTTTTGTTCTAAATTATTTTGGCCAGCTCAGTGTCTTTCCAATCAAATGCATCTACTTGTTTCACTCTGCACAGCTGCCTTGTTCTTTCTTAGCCATATAACCTTGCCCACTCCATTGAGTAGTACTCAATTAATGCCCTAAAGTTTGTGGTAAATTAATAGTGATTTATTTGTTAGGTTGAGAGAGGACAGGAATTTGAAAAGGCTCCAGTCTAAAAGTGCAACCATAACTCCAAGGTCATCTCTTGCACTTTCCCTTTTATTCTACTTAAAGCACATGTGCATGTATCTTGTGTAAGTTAAGTCAGGTTTAACTAGTCTTTTTATTTATTTACTTACTTATTTGCAAGCAGAGAGAGAGATAGAAGAGAGGCAGACAGAGAGAGGATGGTCACACCAGGGCCTGTAGCCATTGCAAACAAACTCCAGATACATGTGCCCCTTGTGCAGGTGGCTTATGTGGGTCCTGGAGAATTGATCTGGATCCTTTGGCTTCGCAGGTAAATGCCTTAACTGCTAAGCCATCTCTCCAGCCCCAAACGAGTCTATCTTATCATAGTTGGAGACAACAGCAGAAGCACATGCCTGTAATCCCATCACTTAGGAGGCAGGAATTCAAGGATTGCTACAGCTACATAATGAGACCCTGTCTCCAAAAAGAAGAAAAAAGAAGCCTGACTTGGTGGCGCACGTCTTTAATCCTAGTACTCAGGAGGCAGAGGTAGGATCGTCATGAATTCAAGGCCACCCTGAGAATACAGAGTGAATTCCAAGTCAGCCTGGACTAGTGTAAGACCCTACCTGGAAAAACAAACAAAAAAGAAAAAAAAAGGAAAAAGTGAGAATCACAGGCTGTTCCAATTTGCAAATATTTCCCAAAACTATAGATTGCTTTTTTATTTAAGAGTGATGCAAAAAAAAAAAGTAATGTGTTAATGAGAGTGATCAAGTTTGAAGCATCCAGACCAGTCAGTATTTTACCCCAAATGAACTATAATTTCAGTCAGGCGTCGTGTTCTCCAGTGTTTCCCTTTACTCAGCCTCCTTAGCCGAAGGCCGTCACGACAGCGCGCTCACTCACATGCTTTACACAGCCATTGCCTTCTTAGGTGTGGCAGATCACAAGGTAAGCTCTCTTCTTCATTGCAGACGTGTTTAAAAGTTTATACTGCAACTATAACTGTTTCTTTTCATTTGGTGGTGAGGCAGTTGGGGGAGGTGGGTAAGACAGGGTTTCAAATAGCCCAGACTGTCGTGGAACATGCCTTCAGTCCTACATAGACCCTGCCTGGAAAGAAAAATTTCACTTGAAATAACTCATCAGTGTAGTTGTTTCTTGGCCTTTGACTAAGCTCTGGTGCATAATGGATAGCTCAGTGGGAACATATTTAATACAGGCAAAGACCTAGGTCAGATCTCTAGCACTGCAAAGTAACACGGTTGTCAATAATTCAGCCTTGTCTACCATTGAAGTAGTTAAATAATGGAGGAGATGAAGAAAAAGTCCAGTTCCATTTCTTCAGATAAACGTTTAAGGATTGAATGTGGGTCTGCTGGTGTTTTCTGATGAGACGTATCTAATTTTGCTCATAGGGTGGAGTGCTGTTGCTAGTACTGGCTTTATGTTGTAAAGTTGGTTTTCACACAGCTTCCAGAAAGCTCTCTGTAGATGTTGGTGGAGCCAAGCGTCTTCAGTCTTTATCGCAGCTTGTTTCTGTGCTTCTTTTATGCCCCTGGGTGATTGTTCTTTCGGTAACAACTGAGGTAAGAGCAAGGGGTTCTTGGTCATGAGTAAAATGATTGCTGCTATAAATTTTAGTTCAGTGCATTTTATTTTAATTTGAGACTAAAAGTAGCTTAGATTATCCTTGCTTTTTTATACTTTTAAAAATGGGGTTAATTTTATTATTTAGAGAAATACAAGCCATATATTACTACCTTTACACATCCATCACATTCCTCTGGGCCAGAGGAATCACATGAGGAAATAACAGTCCTAAGCTCAGAGGATTATGGGTTATTTAGTAGCTATGAAATTAATCAATAATGCTTTGTTAATAATTTGGAGAATACTGAGAAAATGTACAAATATCTTACAATGTTTACATGTTTGCATTTTATGAATCATAGTGAATCATGAAAGTATTTGTTGATATGTAAAAGGATTAACAGTATATGTCTTGTAAAATGGTACTTTATGTAGTATTGACTGTGTTTTGTTGTTTTTCTTTACCTTTAACATCTAGAGTAAAGTTGAATCTTGGTTTTCTCTCATCATGCCTTTTACAACGGTTATCTTTTTTGTCATGGTCCTGGATTTCTATGTGGATTCTATTTGCATAGTCAAGATGGAGCTTTCCAAATGTGCTCGCTACGGATCCTTTCCCATTTTCATTAGTGCTCTCCTTTTTGGAAATTTTTGGACGCATCCCATAACAGACCAGCTTCGGGCCATGAACAGAGCAGCTCACCAGGAGAGCACTGAGCACGTCCTGTCGGGAGGAGTGGTGGTGAGCGCCGCATTCTTCATGTTGTGTGAGCATTTCCCCTTGTTTTTTATGACTTCTAATCTTCAGATTACTTAACTTGGGAAATTGTTCAGTGCTTGCTGACACATAGTGAATGGGTTTTTTGCTAGCTTCAACTAGTAAAACTGTAATACTTTTTTTTTTTTTTTTTCCTCTTTGTAGCTGCCAACATCTTATCTTCTCCTTCTAAAAGAGGACAGAAAGGCACCCTCATCGGATACTCTCCTGGAGGAACGCCTCTCTATAACTTAATGGGTGATGCTTTTCAGCACAGCTCGCAGTCAATCCCTAGGTTTATTAAGGAATCACTTAAGCAAATTCTTGAGGAGAGTGATTCTAGGCAGATCTTTTACTTCTTATGCTTGAATCTGGTAAGATTTTTAAATATTAGTGTTGTGTCTTAAAAACTCAGTGTTGGGCTGGAGAGATAGCTTAGCGGTTAAGGCCTGCCTCCTAAGCCTAAGAACCCGGTTCCAATCTCCAGGTCCTACGTTTAGCCAGATGTAAAGTGACGCAAGGACTCAATGCCGCACTTGCCCACAAGGGGGTGCACACATCTGGATTTTGTTCATAGCAGCTGGCGTGCCCATTCTCTATCTGTCTCCCTCTCCCTCTGTCTGTCTCTCTTCTGTGTCTCTCTCCAAAAATTAAAAAATTTTAAAAAATTTTTTTGAAACTCAGTGTTATAATTTTGACATAGTGGTATAATTCCAAAATTTCTGATAAAGATGAACTAACATCTACATTTTCTCTATGTGATAGTGGGGATTACCGGACTTGTCTCATTTTTGTAGTGTTTTAGAAACATTGGTTTACGTTTGTTTGTTTGTTTGTTTGTTTGTTTGTTTGTTTGTTTGTTTTGGAGGTAGGTTTCACTATAGTCCAAGCTGACCTGGATTTCACTGTGTAGTCTCAGGCTGGCCTCGAACTCATGGTAATCCTCCTACCTTTGCCTCCTGAGTGCTGGGATTAAAAGCATGTGTCACCACACCCGGCTTTTTGTTTGTTTTTGTTTTTCTAGGTAGAGACTCTGGCCTAGGCTGACCTGGAATTCACTATGTAGTCTCAGGGTGGCCTCAAACTCACAGCGATCCTCCTACCTCTGCCTCCCGAGTGCTGAGATTAAAGGCTAAAGGCGTGCACCACCACGCCCGGCTTTTTTTTTTTTTTTTTTTTTTTTAGTCAGTAAGGTAAAGACCTAGGAAGATGGCTCAGAGATCAAAGGTGCTTGCTTGCAAAGCTTGCCAGCCGTTTTAGTTCTAAAAAAGTGACATATGGGCCTGAGGAGATGGCTCAGTGATTAAAGGTGCTTGCTTACAAAGCCTGTTGCCCCAGGTTTAATTCCCCAGTGCCCCCATAAAGCTGGACAGACATTCCATCACAGTGGCAAGAGACTCTGGTACATGCATACACACAAGTTAATGAATAAACAATTTTTAAAGTAGTGCATGCATTTGCTGTCCATGTTCATTTGCACCCACACACAAATGTACAAATAAATAATAGGTTTTTTTTTTTTTAATCAGTAACATGTTTTAAGAGGTTAAGTCTTTATAGGATGTCATTACAATACAAAGCACTGATTGCTACCATTTTAGAGCTGTATTTATTGGTGTGGTTTTTTTTTTAATTTTATGTGTGTGCATGGAGATGTGGGTAGGGTGTAGTGTGTGCATGCACATGACAGGGTTTCTTACTGCTGACCCATCCGACTGACTGGGAATTGAACCTGTGCTACCAAGCTTTGCAAGTAAGTGCCTTCAACTTCTGACCTATCTTCTCGTGTATTTTGTTTATTGGATTTTAAACAGCAGATAAAATTGTCTCTTTTTAAATAGTTTATGAGATAGATGTATGTGATTTAGCTTAGTTCCTTTAGGTCTATATGAAATAAGAGTTCTAAGATAAGTGGCAGTTTATAAAGAAAGAGGAGGTTTTTTTTTTCTGTTCTTTTTTTTTTATTGACAACTTCTATACTTACATACAAAAAACACATATTTCCCTCCCCTCCCCCCATTCCAGTTTAGAACTTAATGTCCATCATATCCCCTCCCTCTCTCCATTAGTCTCTCTTTTAATTTGATGTCATCATCTTTTTCTCATATTATGAGAGTCTTGTGAAGGTATTGCTAGGCACTGCAAGGTCATGGATATCGAGGCCAATTTGTGTCTGGGCAGTTGCATTGTAAGAAGTCATACCCTTCCTTTGCTCTTCCATTCTATCCGCCCCCTCTTCCACAATGGTCCCTGAGCCTTGGAGAGTGTGACAGAGGTGTTTCAGTGCTGGGCACTCCTCCATCCCTTCTTCTGAGCACTATATTGCCTTTTGGGTCATCCCAGTGGTCATCACCATCTGAAAAGAGAAGATTCTATAACCAAAAGTGAGAGTAGCTTTAATATGTGAATATGAACACTAAGTGTAGGGCTTTCAGGGCAGCTTGGTGGGAGTAATATATACATTTAGTCAGACAAGAGCAGGCTTTATACCCCTAAGGCTCATGACCTCCCCTGCCATAGACTTTTGCTTAGGTTTTTCAGTACCAGGTATGTATTCCCTCCCATAGAGAGGGAATCAGTCCAATTATGGAGCAGTTGGTTACCCCAAGAGCAGACATGCCACTATTGCACCCATTCAGTCATTGGGCCTGTATGGCCAAACTTGAATATTCAGTATCCACTGTTTTCACTGCTGATGACTTCTGTCTCCCATACAGCTGCATGAAGTGCAGCTTTTTCCAGCTTTCAGTTGGCTGGTCTACAGGCAGAAGGTTTTCTGCTCAGCACTAGCTTGCTTTCTCAGTGACCTTGCCTCTCAGGCAAATCTTCCAAGAAGATTTACGTAATTAAAGGTTAATTTTAAATATTTTTTAAAATATATTTTATTTATTTATTTAAGAGAGAGGAAGAAAGGGAGAAAGAGAGAAAGAATGGACATGCCAGGGCCTCCGGCCACTGCAATTGAACTCCAGATGCATGCACCCCCTTGTGCATCTGGCTTACGTGGGTCCTGGAGAGTCAAACTGGGATCCTTTGACTTTGCAGGCAAACGCCTTAACCGCTAAGACATTTTTCCAGCCATAAAGGTTAATTTTTATAAGCTGATAAATTTCTAGTGAAACACATTCCCAATATGTTCCTTCCATATTATTGTAAACTTCTTTTTAGCTTTTTACCTTTGTGGAACTGTTCTATGGCATGCTGACCAATAGTCTAGGCCTGATCTCGGATGGCTTTCACATGCTCTTCGACTGCTCAGCTTTGGTCATGGGTCTCTTTGCTGCCCTCATGAGTCGATGGAAAGCAACTCGGATTTTCTCCTATGGGTAAGAATGCTACTTAATGCACCGTCATATCCCACAGTGAAAAGAGCCTGAAGTGCACATTCCGCCTTCAGAATAAGATTGTAGTGCTTTTTATTTTTTTTAATTTTATTTTTTTTATAAACAACTTCTATACTTACATACAAAAAATGCATGATGTTTCCCTCCCCTGCCCCCATACCCCTTTAGAACTCCAATCTCCATCATATCCCTTCCCTTTATCCATTAGTCTCTCTTTTAATTTGATGTCATCATCTTTTTCTTCTATTATGAGGGTCTTGTGAAGGTCTTGCTAGGCACTGCAAGGTCATGGATATCGAGGCCAATTTCTGTCTGGACAGTTGCATTGTAAGGAGTCGTACCCTTCCTTTGGCTCTTCCATTCTATCCGCCCCCTCTTCCGCAATGGGCCCTGAGCCTTGGAGGGTGTGACAGAGATGTTTCAGTGATGGGCACTCCTCCATCCCTTCTTCTCAGCGCTGTGTTGCCTTTTAGGTCATCCCAGTGGTCATCGCCATCTGAAAAGAGAAGCTTCTCTAACCAAAAGTGAGAGTAGCATTAATATGTGAATATGAACATTAAGTGTAGTGCTTTCAGGGCAGCTGGTGGGAATAATATATACATTTAGCCAGACAAGAGCAAGCTCATGACCTCCCCTGCCATAGACTTTTGCTTAGGTTCTTCAGTACCAGGTATGTATTGCCTCCCATAGAGAGGGCCTTCAGTCCAATTATGGAGCAGTTGGTTACCCCAAGAGCAGACATGCCACTATTGGACCCATTCAGTCATTGGGCCTGTATGGCCAAACTTGAATTTTCATTGTCCACTGTTTATCACTGCTGTTGACTTCTGTCTCCCATAGGGCTGCGTGCAGTGCAGCTTTTTCCAGCTTTCTGTTGGCTGGTCTACAGGCAGAAGGTTTTCTGCTCAGCACTAGCTTGCTTTCTCAGTGACCTTGCCTCTCAGGCAAGAGATGTCTTCAGCAATAGGGTCTTACTATCTGTTTCTCAAGGGAAACTAAGGGCTTTGGCAAAAGCCTTTAATGTTTTGGAGGCTTCCAGGACCTCCTTGGCCAACAACTCACTGGAAGGTATCCCATCCCAGGCACTGAAAATTTTCTTGTAACAGTCTACAGCTTTTAGATGTGCCATTATTCAGAAAAGTAGGTTTACATAACTCTTATTCACAATATCTTGAATTTTTATTGACCCTCCCCCTGCCCTTCTTTTATGCATTCTCTTCCAATGGCCTCGTTTTTATTTTTAACCTTGATCATTTCCAGATTGTTATTCTGCTTTAATTTGTAGTTGACAGGAGCTAGGTATTTGATAAGTCCTGAATAGCAGTAAGCTCAAGATTATTCTTTCTGACATCTACAGAGAAGAAATATTACTTAAAATGTTTACATTTTTGCTCAGCATGTTTCTTTGAGGCAGTGGAACATGCATGGTAGCTCTCTTCTGTAAAAAGAGTATTCAGAATTTCAAGTGTGTATACATGAAAATATCATTAAACAATACCAGAAAACCTTTCATGTGCGAGGTATTTTCATCTGACCTACTGTAAATAAGTTCAGTCCTTCTTCTCAATTGTTTACATTTTGAAAGGTAGGTGAACCAAAAGTAAAAATAAATTTGGTACAATCAGAATATGTATGTCATGATACATGCAGGACACATCAAGGGTTCAAAGGAGAGATAAAGATGGCATTGCTAAGAAATTAAGCAAGGGTTTTTGTAAGAGCAACACCAAAGCAAGACTTTGTAAATCAGAAATTTCAACAAATGTGTATATGGAAATGGCTTTCCAGCATTGATACAGTATTTAATTAACTCTTGATAATTTTTCATTATTATTTAGTGGTAGACTTTTTTTCCTAGCTTAATGTTTATACTTTAGAAATACTTGTTTTTCGTTCCTAAAAGCTATTCTATGTTTTTAGGTATGGCCGAATAGAAATTCTGTCTGGACTTATTAATGGACTTTTTCTGGTAGTAATAGCTCTTTTTGTATTTATGGAGTCGGTGACAAGATTGATTGACCCTCCAGAGTTAGACACAAACATGTTAACAGTAAGTACTTTTCTTTCTTTTTTATTTTTTGTTAATATTTTTATTTATTTATTTGAGAGAAAGAGAGAGACAGAAGAGAAAAATGGATGCTTCAGGGCCTCTGGCTGCTGCAAACGAACTACGGACGTATGTGCCACCTTGTGCATCTGGCTTACATGGTTACCAAAGAATCAAACCTAGGTCCTTTGGCTTTGCAGGCAAGTGCCTGAACTGCTACACCATCTCCCCAGCCCAACAGTAAATACTTTTCTTGTGTGACTTCTACACAAAAAAGTTTACACAGAAGCGGGAGGAATGGCCTTTGGTTAAGGTTCTTGCCTGTGAAAACTAAGGACCCAGGTTAGATTCCCCAGGACCCACGTAAGCCAGATGCACAAGGTAGCCTTGATGCACCCATCCTCTCTCCTTCTCTTCCTGCTTCCCTCCCTCTGTGTGTGTATATGTGTGTGCGCACACATGTCACATACATAAATAAGTAAATAAAAAGTAAAAAAATAGGGCTGGATGGCTGGAGAGATGGCTTAGCAGTTAAGGCATCTGCCTGCAAAGCCAAAGTACCCAGGTTCAATTCTCTAATACCCACATAAAGCCAGATGTACAAGATGGCACATGTCTGGAATTCGTTTTCAGTGGCTAGAGGCTGTGGTATTCCTATTCATTCTCTCTCTCTCTCTCTCTCTCTCTCTCTCTCTCTCTCTCTCTCTCTGCCTCTCTCTCAAATGAAATATTTTCTTTAAAAAAAGTAAAAAACAACAAAGCTTACACAGCTTTTCCCTCCTAGCAGTTAGCTGGAGTTACCAATCTAGGAGTGTTTCTTTTTTTGTTGTTTTGTTTTGTTTTGTTTTCTTTTGTTTCTAGAGGTAGGGTCTCATTGTAGCCCGGGCTACCCTCAACTGACTCTGTAGTCCTAGGTTGGCCTCAAACTTACTGTGATCCGTGCTGGTGTTAAAGGTGTGTTCCACCACACCTGGCTGAATGTCTTATTTTGCTTTAAAATTTTACATAACTTCTTTCTTGCTATATTGCCTGCCCCTTCCTACTATTACTCTTTCTACAGTTTTATTTTTTACCTGCAATTAACTATAGTTTGAAAATATTAAGGGGAAAATGCACAGATAGATAATTATAAAGTTATTTATGCCGGGCGTGGTGGCGCACGCCTATAATCCCAGCACTCGGGAGGCAGAGGTAGGAGGATCGCCGAGAGTTCGAGGCCACCCTGAGACTACATAGTTAATTCCAGGTCAGCCTTGACCAGAGTGAGACCCTACCTTGCAAAACCAAAAAATAAATAAATAAAGGTATTTATATATTTATTTGTGTGTATGTGTGTGTATGCATGTCAGGGCCCCCCTGCTGCTACAAATGAACTCAAGATATATGCACCTCTTTTTGTATCTGGCTTTACAAGGGTACTTGGGAAATCAAATTGCAGCTGGCTGGCTTTCCAAGAAAGCACCTGTAACTGGTAAGCCATCTCCCTTGCCCTAAAGTTTAAAGCAATTTTAAAATGAGTCATGATGATGCATGCCTGTAATCCAAGCCTTTAGGGGGTAGACACGGGAGAATCATAAATTCAAGAGCAGTGTGAAGCCAACTTGTTAGCCTCTTACAGGTCTAATTAAATTTCATAATAGTTACATATGTTTAGGAGAAAACATAGTGGTGCTAATGACCTTGATGCTGTTCATGGCTTCAGGCATACACTGAGGTCCTGGAAACCTAACATTGCAAGGACAAGAAAAGAGCACATTTAAGCAGGGCAGGCGTGGTGACACGCCTTTAATCCCAGCACTGGGGAGGCAGAGGTAGGAGAATCACCGTGAGTTCAAGGCCACGCTGAGACTACATAGTGAGTTCCAGGTCAGCCTGGACTACAGTGAGACCCTATCTCCAAAAACTCATATATATAATTTTTTTTATGTTATTACTGTTGACTCTGAGACTTAATCCTTTTCTCACATATCTGAAAGTATTAAGTTCCATTAGAAAATATACAGATTTCTCTGTGAAAATATGTTGTTTTTGTTTTAAGAATCTATTTTTTTTTTATTTATTTTTAAGCAGCAAGAAATTTTTAAAAGCAAAACAATAGTAAAAGTTTGAATATACTGTCAAAGGGGCAACAGGGCACTAAGTAGAGAATACTCAAAGACCAAGATTTTTGTTTTGTTTCTCACGGTGATTCCTACTGCTGCCTTCTGAGTGCTGTGATTAAAGGCATGCACCACCACGTCCAGCTCCCAAGATTCTATTTTTAAATGCCTGAAAGAATTTATACAGTATTAGAAATAAATAAAACTGTAAGGTTTTTGTTTTTGTTTTGAAATGGCAGAATTGAAATGTGTGCAAATCTGTTCTTTATTTCTCTAATATATTTTATTTATTTATTTGAGAGAGAAGGAGGCAGAGAGAGAGAAAAAATGGGCACAACAAGACCTCCAGCCACTACAAACTCCAGATGCATGTGCCCCCTTGTGCATCTGGCTTACGTGAGTCCTGGATAATTGAACTGGGATCCTTTGGCTTTGCAAACAAACGCCTTACCTGCTAAGCCATCTCTCCAGCCCCCTGTTCTTTATTTTTATTTTTTTCAAGTTAGGGTTTCACTCTAGTCCAGGCTCACCTGGAATTCCATATATAGTCTCAGGGTGGCCTTGAACTTATGGCATGCCTCCTACCTCTATCTTCTGAGTGCCACCACGCCCAGCTAACTTTAAGGTTTTACTTCGTAAATATGTTGCTACTATAGTAATTGTAATGTTCTTCCTGTTCCTCCAAGGCTTTACACAGACTGTTTGTTGTAGTTTCCATGTTCTTCCCTTAGTCCCTCAGTGCCCTGGAGATTTTGCATATATATCTCCTCTGGTGAAACACTTTTCACTGCATCTTCTTGGTTTTTTGAGGTAGGGTCTCACTCTTGCCCAGGCTGGCCTGGAATTCACTCTGTAGTCTCCACTCTGTAGTCTCAAGATGGCCTCAAACTCACAGCAATCCTCCTACCACTGCCTCCCGAGTGCTGGGATTAAAAGCGTGTGCCACCACTCCCAGCAACTCTTTACTTTAGTACCTACATTAATAGGAAGATGAGCAATTAAAGGTGATTGCTTTCAAAGCCTGCCAGGCCAGATCCACTTCCAAGTACCCACATAATGCCAGATGCAGAGTCACACATGCCTCCAGAGTTCATTTGCAGTGGATATATATTTTTTAAAAATCAACCCCTGAACATTTCTTCACTGTTGACTGGTAGCTTTCTCATTTGCAAGAGATGGGTTCTTTCATGTTTGTCGTAACGGATCAGGCCAGGTCCCCCTTGGGATGCCAAATCTGTTAGCAGTTGTTGCCTTCAAACTGTGTTTTTTCCCTCTAGAAATTCTGAAACCAGGGCTGGAGAGGTGGCTCATTGTTTAAAGTACTTTCCCATTATGCCTAATGACACAAATTAGATTCCCCAGTACTTATGTAAAGCCAGATGCACACGATGGCATGTGCATCTGGAGTTTACATTGGCCAGAGGCCCTGAAGCACCCATTTTCTCTCCCTCTCCCTCTGTGTACCTGCCTCTTTCTTTCTCAAATAAATAAATAAAATATTTTTTTAGTGTAAAGAGGGAGTGGGGAGACAGCTTAGCAGTTAAGGCACTTGCCTACAAAGCCAAAGGACCCAGGTTCAGTTCCCCAGGACCCATATAAGCCAGATACACAAGGTGGTGCATGTGTCTGGAATTCATTTGCAGGGCTAGAGGCCCTGGCATGCTCATTCTCTCTCTCTCTCTCTCTCTCTCTCTCTCTCTCTCTCTCTCTCTCTCTCCCCTCCCTCCCTCCCTCCCTCCCCCCTCCCTCCCTCCCTCCCTCTCTCTCTCAAATAAATAAAATAAAATATTAAAATATAAGCAGAAGGCTGGAGAGATGGCTTAGCAGTTAAGGTGCTTGCCTGCAAAGCCTAAGGACCCATGTTCAATTCTCCAGGTCCCACATAAGCCAGATGCACAAAGGTAAGGCAAGTGCAAGGTCACACAGGCCCACAAGGTGGTGCAAGTGTCTGGAGTTTCATTGCAGTGGCTGAGGCCCTGACACGCCATTTCATTCTCTCCCTCTCCCTCTCTCTAAAAAAGAAAAATGTGGGCTAGAGAAATGGCTTAGCAGTTAAGGTGTTTGCCTACAAAGCCAAAGGATCCCAGTTTGATTCTCCAGGATCCACATAAGCCAGATGCACAAGGGGCACATGCGTCTGGAGTTCGTGTGAGTGGCTGGAGGCCCTAGCATGTCCATTCTCAATATGTTTGTCTCTCTTCTTTCTATTTCTCTCTCTGCTTGCAAGTAAGTAAAAATTTTTTTAAGTAAAGAGAAACATATTCCTGTATGAGAAGTAAGCTAACAAGCTTATTTTAAATTACAAGATTAAATGTTTCCTTTTCTCCTTTTTCCTAGCCAGTCTCAGTTGGAGGGCTAATAGTAAACCTTATTGGTATCTGTGCCTTTAGCCATGCCCACAGCCATAGCCATGGAGGTCCTCAAGGAAGCTGTCACTCATCTGATCATGGCCATTCTCACCATATGCATGGACACAGTGACCATGGTCACAGCCACGGACCCCCAGGTGGAGGCATGAATGCTAACATGAGGGGTAAGTCACAGCAAAGTACTGTGTGTCCTCTCACTTGTGCTCTGAGTCCACACTCTTGTTTAGTTTACTAAATATTGGCCTCCCCGCCCCCCCCCCCCATAGTAGGGTCTCACTCTAGCCCAGGCTGACCTGGAATTCACTATGTACGCTTAGAGTGTCTTCAGACTCTCAGCAATCCTCCTACCTCTGCCTCCCAAGCCCCACCACACCCAATTAATACTGACCTTTCTCTTAAGCAACGTGTATCTTTATTTAGTTATTTATTTATTTATTTATTCATTCATTCATTCATTCATTTGACAGAAAGAGAGAATGGGCATGCCAGGGCCTGCAGCCACTGCAAACAAACTCCAGATGAATGCGCCATCCTGTGCATCTGGCTAACAAGGGTCCTAGGAATTGAACTTGGGTCCTTTGGCTTTGCAGGCAAACGCCTTAACTGCTAAGCCATCCCTCCAGCCCAGCAATGTGTATCTTAAAAATATTTGAATTCATGTGACAAAGAAAATACATGCCAGGCGTGGTGGCACATGCCTTTAATATCAGCACTCAAGAGGCAGAGGTAGGAGGATCACCATGAGTTCAAGGCCACCCTGAGAGTACAGAATGAATTCCACGTCAGCCTGGGTTAGAGTGAGACCCTACCTTGAAAAGCTA
Organism: Orientallactaga sibirica; assembly: GCA_036365145.1. Classification (NCBI taxonomy): domain Eukaryota; kingdom Metazoa; phylum Chordata; class Mammalia; order Rodentia; family Dipodidae; genus Orientallactaga; species Orientallactaga sibirica. The sequence goes on from JAEOAD010001846.1 coordinate 3,600,525, forward strand.
AAAAGAAAAAGAAAATACTTGTGTTTATGTAAGTTTAAAAAAAACATTATTCAGAAGTTAAATAAGAAGAGAGCTACAATGTAGCTCCGTGGTGACTGCTTACCCAGCATGCCCGAGGCGCCACAGCACTGGAGGAAGGAGGGAAGGGAATGGAAGGGAAAGATTGTGTGTGTGTGTCAACATGGAGGGCAAGGAGGGAAATTAGTGTAGTTGCATCAGCATGGATGAATGTTGAGGACATACGCTAAGTGACACAGACTGCCACCGACAGAATGACGGCCGGATTCTGCTTCCTTGTGAGGACATTCATAGAGATGAAGTACAGTAGTACCTCGGGAGAAAGGGGAAAGAAAGATACTGATGAAGAGTTACAAAGTTTTACTTGATGAGTAAGTTCTGGAGCTCTGCTGTCTGTGAAATACTGTCTAAGAGGCCTGGAAAGGTGGCTTAGTGGGTAAGGTGTGTGCCTACAAAGCCTAAGGACTCAGGTTTGATTCTCCAGGTCCCACCTAAGCCAGATGTACAAGGTGGTGCATGCATCTGGAGTTCGCTTATAGTGGCCAGAGGCCCCGGAGCGCCCTTTCTCTCCCTCTCCCTCTGTCTCAAATAAAAAAAAAAAAACATTTAAAAAGCCGGGTGTGGTGGTGCATGCCTTTAATCCCAGCACTCAAAACACAGAGGTAGGAGGATTGCCATGAGTTCAAGGCCACCCTGAGACTACATAATGAGTTCCAGGTCAGCCTAGACTACAGTGAAACCCTACCTCAAAAAATTTAAATTTAATTTAATTTAACTTAAATTTAAAACTTCTGTAAGAGAAGCCAGACATGGTGGCACACTGCTTTAACCCCAGTACTCAATGGAGGCAGACTTAGGATTGTTGTGAGTTCAAGGTCACCCTGAGAGTACATAGTGAATTTTCAGGTCAGCCTGGTAGAGTGAGACCTGATCTCGAGCCCCCCCCCCCCAAAAAAAAAAAAATTCTGTAAGAGGACAGAAAGTATGTTAAACATTCTCACCACAATGGAGATAGTGTGAAAAGGAAATGAAAATGAGCCGGGCATGGCAGCTCACCCTCTAATGCCAGAAGTCTACTTGAGAGCCTGAGGAAGGAGCATTGCCATGATGTCGAGGCCAGCCTGGGGCTGCAAAGTGAGTCCCAGCTCAGCCTGGGCTAAAGCGAGACCCTGCTTCAGAAAAAGAAAACAAAATAGCTGAATGAGGCATTGGGTTTGGTCCCAGTACCACAAAAACAAAAAGGAAGTACATTTGTTCATAAATTTCCACTTATTAGAAAACTTTATTTATGTGTGTGTATGGATGGTTGTATGTGTGGTATCCTACTTTACATAGGTATTGGGGTATGGAATCCAAACCAACAGGCTTTTGTAAGCAAGCACTTTTAACCACTAAGCCATCTCCCCATCCCGTGAATGTCCATTTTTACATTTAAAATCGTGTGCTTATTTTAGCTTCAAGGGAAACACTGATCTTCTGTAATAAACTTTTGACTCAGAAAAGACTGGAACTGTTTATTATACTATAAGAAATTGGGGGTATATTCTTTTTTTTTCTATTGAATTACCTATACTAATTGATGTAAGTATTTTAGTTAATGTCAAAACTTGCTTCAAGGATTATTGATATATATGGTTCAGTGGAAATATTGCTAGCATACAAAGTTCTGAGCACTGAAAGGAAAAAAAATGGTCCAAGATTTTTAGGAAGGCTTCACAGATTAAAATTTAAAAAGTAATAACATCTTAAAACTTAACTGTAAGTCAGGTGTGGTGGAGCATGCCTTTAATCCCAGCACTCGAGAGGCAGAGGTAGAAGGGTCGCTGTGAGTTCAAGGCCACCTTGAAACTACATAGTGAATTCCAGGGCTAGAGGTAGGGCTAGAAGCAAGACCCTACCTTGAAAGAAAAAAAAAAAAGACTTTACTGACAGCTTACTGTACTGTGTTAAAGTTGCTGCTGCAACCTTACATTTTTATTGTGTCCTAAACTTGAGGACAGTGACCATGTTTTAGTCTCGTTGAAGTACCAGTCTAAAGACACTAAATTAGATGAACCTTAATCTTTTTTTTTTTTTTTTTTTTTTGGGGGGGGGGTCTCATTCTGGCCCAGGCTGACCTGGAATTAACTATGTAGTCTCAGGGTGGCCTCGAACTCTCGGCGATCCTCCTACCTCTGCCTCCCGAGTGCTGGGATTAAAGGCGTGCGCCACCACGCCCGGCTTAATCTTTAATGTCCTTATATTTTTTATTTGTAGGTGTATTTCTACATGTTTTGGCAGATACACTTGGAAGTATTGGTGTGATTATATCCACAATTCTTATAGACCAATTTGGATGGTTCATTGCCGATCCTCTGTGTTCTCTTTTTATTGCTGTATTAATATTTCTCAGTGTTGTCCCACTGATTAAAGATGCCTGTCAAGTTCTACTTCTGAGACTACCACCCGAATATGAGAAAGAACTACAGCTGGCCTTAGAAAAGGTACTGTGTGTCATTGCCTCACTGTTTTTCTTTCTTTGTTTTGTCTTGTTTTGTTTTGTTTTGTTTTTTCCAAGCAGGGTCTCACTCTAGCCCAGCCTGGCCTCCAACTCGTCACACCCACCACGTTCATCTTCCTGTTTTTTCTTTCAAAGCTAGCTTTTCAAGTTGGTAAGTTGGCCTAATAAGTATCATGCAGTACATGAAGGAAACAAGAAACACAGTGTGACTTTAAGAACATGGAACAGAACTGGACCTGGAGGTACAAGCCGGTAATCCCAGCTTCTGTGTATGTTGAGGCAAAAGTACCAACAGTAGTAGGCCAGCCTGTGAAACTGTAAGACCCTGTCTGACAAGATGCCGGCCATCATGGCACACACCTTTAATACCAGCACTAGGGACACAGATAGGAGGATCGCCATGAGTTCAAGGCTACCTTGATACTATATAGTGAATTCAGGTCAGCCTGGGCTAGAGTGAGACTTTACCTTGAAAAACCAAAAAAAAAAAGTAAAAGGATCAACAGTTGTTGGCCAGCCTGGGCAAGACCCTGTCTGACAAGAAGAAAGTAAAAGGAGGACTGAGGGTATTATTTACTGACAAAACGTGCCTAGCATGCAGAAGGACAAAGAATAGGGAAAATGTAGCTGGAACTAAAATGAATAGTAGAGGCTCTTTCTTCAGTGAAAAGACTCAGTTGTGAAGATTCTGATTTTCTAATCTCAATTCACTTTGTTGCCATTGGGTTTGGGAGGGGACAGGCACATAGATAATCCAGTGTTACCTAGACATTTAAATAGACTTGGTGGCACAGTCTTGTAATCCTAGCACTTGGGAAGTAGAAGTAGGAGGATCGTTGTGAGTTCTAGGCTAGCCTGAGACTACAAACTGAATTTAAGGTCAGCCTGGGCTAGAGGGAGACCCTACCTCAAAAAAGAGCAAGGCCTAGATAAATGGCTTAGCAGTTAAACACTTGCCTGTGAAGCCTAAGGACCCTGCTTCGAGGCTTGTTACCTCAGGACCCACTTAAGCCAAATGCACAAGGTGGCACATGCATCTGGGGTTCATTTGCAGTGGCTGGAGGCCCTTGCACACACATTCTCTATCTGCCTCTTTCTCTCTCTGACTGTCACTCTCAAATAAATTTTAAAAAAATTTTTTAAAGACTACAATTAATTGAAAGAGTATTTGAGGGAGCCAGATGTGGTGGCTGAAGCCTATAATCCTAGCCTTCAAAAAGCTTCCAAAATATGAAAAAAACAAACCAAAAAAAAAAAAGCTTCCAAAATAAAGCTTTTTGGTTTTGTTTTCAGGGTAGGGTCTCACTCTATCCCAGGCTGACCTGGAATTCACTATGTAGTCTCAGGCTGACCTCGCACTCTTGGTGATCCTCCTACCTCTGCCTCCTTCCTGAGTGCTGGGATTAAAGTTGTGCACCACCACACCCAGTTTACAAACTAAACTTTTTACCAAGAGGCTACAGTGATGGCTTATCAGTTAAAGGCATTTGCTTGCAAAGCCTACTGGCCTTGGTTCAATTCTCCAACTACCTGCATAAATTAATAAGTAAAAAGTGGTTCAGGGTCTGGTGTTAATTTGCAGCTGCAAGAGGCCTGGTGTACCCATACACACTAACAAATAAGCACATCAGTACATACAAACATAGACAGACTGGTGAGGATAAAATCCTTTTCCTTTCCTCCCCCCCCCCCCCGAAGGTAGGGTCTCACTGTAGCCCAGGCTGACCTGGCATTCACTATGTAGTCTCAGAGTGGCCACAAACTCACCACCGTCTTACCTCTGCTTCCTGAGTGCTGGGATTAAGCCACACTCAGCTTTGTTTTGGTGTTTTTTGTTTGTTTGGTTGGTGGGTTTTGGTTTTGGTTTTTGGTTTTTCAAGGTAAGGTTTCACTCTAACTCAGTCTGTGCTGGAATTCACTATGCAGTCTCAGGCTGGCCTCAAACTCATTGTGATCCTCCTACTTCTGCCTCCTGAGTACAGGGATTAAAGGCATTTGTGTGCCACAACAGCTGACTCTCTAATACATTTTTTAAAATATTTTATTTATTTGTTTGTTTGTTTGTTTATTTATTTATTTATTTAAGAGAGAGAGAGAGAATGGGCATGCCAGGGCCTCCAGCCACTGCAAATGTACTTTAGATGCATGCACCCCCTTGCACATGTGGTTTATGTGGGTCCTGAAGAGTCGAACTGAGATCCTTTGGCTTTGCAGGCAAGCGCCTTAACCACTAATACATATCTCCAGCCCCTCTTAGTAATACATTTTTAATGACAATGTGAAAGCATTGTATGAGTAGTCAGTGAAGTTACCAGTCCTCTATTGAATATCGAGGATATCTTTTAGATGTATTATGTCTATATAACAACATGTGTGCCTGCGTAATGGAAGCCATGTAGCTCGTTAATATGCCCAGGTACTGTTGAGAGTAGGTAGAGTCCATGTTATGTCAGTTACTCTCTTGTTGAGTAGACAAAAGGCCTAAGCAGAAGTAGCTTACTTAAGGAAGGAAAGGATTTTCTGCTTACAGTCTTGAGGGGAAGTGTGCATTATAGCAGGGAAGGAAGGCCTAGCAGGTCAGACAGGTGGCATGACATCTTCACCTTAGCCAGGGAGGAAATAGACAGTTGGACTGAACCTTAGGTCCTCCCCCAGTGATGTATGTCTTCCAGCAAGACTCCACCTCCTTTTTTTCCATCTCCTAAAGTTCCAGAACCTTCTTGGATAGCACCATCAACAGGGGATTAATATTCAAACTCCTGAGTCTATGGGGAACAATTTTCTTTCAAACTATCACACCCAGGGACTGTCTAGAGTAGGCAATCTGTGTTCTCAGTGGAAGACATCTTTAGTTCAAGCTAGCAGTCTATACCCCATTTCTTCCCACTTCTGTAGCCTCTCCTCATTATCTTGTCAGTCAGCTTCATATTTCCTACATAAAAGTATGTGTGTTAGCCGGGTGTGGTGGTGCACGCCTTTAATCCCAGCACTCGGGAGGCAGAGATAGGAGGATCGCTGAGAGTTCGAGGCCACCCTGAGACTACATAGTTATTCCAGGTCAGCCTGGACCAGAGTGAGACCCTACCTCGCAAAACCAAAAAAAAAAAAAAAACAAAAAAACAAAAGTTTATTACCTGCTGCACTATTCTTTGTTCCAGCACGTCAGATGTTACCTGTATGTGAATTGTTCCTGCCACAATACTGGCAGAATGACGCCAAAAATGAGGGTCTCGGTAGGATATTAATCCTTCAATTTTCTGTATCTGTCAAATAAAAGAAGTGGTAGAAATGTTCTTAAACACACATACTTTTGTTTTGTTTTGTTTTGTGAGGTAGGGTTTCACTCTGGTCCAGGCTGACCTGGAATTAACTATGTAGTCTCAGGGTGGCCTCGAACTCTCAGCGATCCTCCTACCTCTGCCTCCCGAGTGCTGGGATTAAAGGCGTGCACCACCACGCCCAGCAGTAATAAACTTGTGTTTTCAGGTAATTCATACATAAGTTGTACGTATCAGTATACAATCAGTATTCATTTGTTCTTTAAAATATCAAATCAAGGGGCTGGAGAGATGTCTCAGCAGTTAAGGCATTTGCCTGCAAAGCCAAAGGATCCCAGTTTATGACTCCAGTATCTATGTAAGCCAGATGCATAAGGGGGTGCGTGCATCTGGAGTTCGTTTTCAGTGGCTTGGAGACCCTTGCGCACCCATTCTCACTCTCTCTCTGCCTCTTTCTCTCTCTCAAAAAAAATATATATTTTTTTAAAAATCAATCAAAGCCGGGCATGGTGGCACGTACCTTTAATCCCAGCACTGGGGAGGCTGAGATAGGACAATAGCCATGAGTTCAAGGCCACCCTGAAATACAGAGTGAATTCCAGTTCAGCCTGAGCTAGAGTGAGACCCTATCTAGAAAAACAAAACAAAACAAAAAATATCAAGCCAGGGCTAGAGAATGGCTTAGCGGTTAAGGCGTTGCCTGCGGAGCCTTCCTTTGGCTCTTATACACCTTTAATCCCAGCACTCAGGAGGCAGAGGTAGGAGGATCACTGTGAATAATACCTACATAAAGCCAGATGCACAAAGTGGCACATGTATCTGAAGCTCGTTTGCAGAGGCAGGATGCCCTAGCTTACCCATTCTTTCGCCTTCCTTCTCTTCTATCTATAATTAATTAAATAATTTAAAATAAAGCCAGGTGTCCTGGCACATGCCTTTAATCCCAGCACTCGGGAAGCAGAAATAGGAGGATCACTGTGAGTTTGAGGCCACCCTGAGACTACATAGTAAATTCCAGGTCAGCCTGAGCTAGAGTGAGACCCTGCCTTAAAGTAAAATAAAAACTTTAGGTCCTAAATTAAGATCAGTTTTTGTCTGTAGCCATTGATTTGAAACAGGAGAAGAAGGTGATTAACTTCCCTTTTGTTTTGTTTTGTTTTGTTTTTCAAGGTAGGGTCTCACTAGCTCAGGCTGACCTGGAATTTACTATGTAGTGTCAGGGTGGCCTCGAACTCACAGAGATCCTCCTACCTCTGCCTCCCAGAGTGCTGGGATAAAAGTCGTGCGCCACCACACCTGGCCTGATTATCTTCCTTTTGTCTGTGGACTCTTCAGTATATATGTGGAAATGGCCAATTCATTTGGAAAAAACATAGCTAGGAAAATAAATAAGAAATAAAGATAAAACATGTACTAAGTGCATTTTTCTAAATTCATTTGAAATGTCTGGGTTTTTAACAGGTCACAGTAGTACTTAAAGAAGCTGGAGTAAACAACTTAACAGTTCAAGTGGAAAAGGAAGCATACTTTCAACATATGTCTGGCCTAAGTACTGGGTTTCATGATGTCCTGGCTATGACAAAACAAATGGAATCCATGAAATACTGCAAGGATGGTACCTACATCATGTGAGATAACTCAGGAATTCCCCCTGGGGTATGAGCCATGAAGATTAATGACTATGTATAATGTTATCAGAAGAATCAGAAGAAAGTTTACACAACTATCCAAACAACTTTTAAAGCTCCCTACTGCTGGATCAAGGAGTCTTTCGTAAGAAAATGTTAATGCAAAATGAAGCATTAATTACTAGAAAAATAGTTCTCTATTTGAATTATGTATCTGAAAGAAATCTTCATTTGAGTGAAGATGATATATGACATCATCTTCAGAAATGGACACAGTGATGGATTCTAAGGAACACCATTTCCTATGTGTCTTTATTTTCTGTCAAAAAGTATCTGCACTGTAAATATGTATTTACATGTTTATTACAAAGACCCAAATGAAAAGTTTTGAGCCAATTTTTGCATAGCTTAAGGACATAATAGTAATAAAATTTCTATATTTATGGATTTTCTGTATATAATACTGGTTTCTAATTATAACAAGTCCATTAAGTAAAATCTGTATTGCCATTTTAAATGTAAACTAAATTAGGAAAAATTTCAACCACTGATTTTAGGTAAACAATGAGAATAGGGAACTGTAACATTACAGTTTTTCATGTATTACAAAACCAACCACTCTGTTAAATAAATTTTTTTACTTTGGGTAGAATTTGCACATGAATAATTTATTACAGTGAAGAACTTCCAGGAAAGTGTGCCCATGTTACTCATAACCTGGTCATCTCCCCCCCAAAGTAGAACACTGTGTTTGTTTTTCTGCACTTGGCACTCCAAGATGCTAACCAGCAAGTGTCCATACAGCCGTGGGCTTTTCCTCCCTCTCTATCCCTCCTCTCATCTCCTCTCCTCTGATGCTGCAGAACAGATGACAAACAGTGTTCAATTCTCTGCCTATGGTTAGGACATTTTTCTGATTTCTGGGAAAATATACATATATGAGAAATACCAAAGAATAGTTTTTTTTTTCAAGATTTAAGTAAAACTTGTCCATAGAACTTGGGCACCATGAAATCAAAATGCCTTATAATTACTTTCTATAGGGGTAAATAACATATTTTCACTCCTAGTTTTAGGTGGATACATCATCTGAAAAGACCATACTAAATATATGTATATATTTGATACATATATATAGTTTTATGAACACCGAAGAATATTGTCCAATAGAAACCTTTGAATATGCATCTGAATATTTTATAAGCATCAATATTTAAATTTTATTTAGAATTTTGGTATGATGAATTTAGCATAGGCACTATTTTCTTATTTATAATAATGGCAGGCATGTAATTAGCAAGTAACCAATCTATCTTACTAATTTTAATATGTGAGAGGTTTTAGAAATTTGTTATAAATCATTTTAATAATCTTTTGTCTTCTCTGCATATATTTTGGTCCAGAATTTTCAGTACATATATACATAAAAATATATTAAAATCTTGAGTGGTGGGCTGGAGAGATGGCTTAGCGGTTAAAGCGCCTGCCTGCTAAGCCTAAGAATGTCAGTTCCAATCTCCAGGTCCCACGTTTAGCCAGATGCAAAGTGACGCAAGGGTGCAATGCCACACTTGCCCACAAGGTGGCGCACGCATCTGGATTTCGTTCACAGCAGCTGAGAGACTGCTGGCACGCCCATTCTCGTCTCTCTCTCTCTGTGTCTCCAAAAATAAAAAAATAAAAAATACTTTATGTGAGAGAGAATGGGCATGCTAGGGCCTCTAGCCACTACAAAGGAACTCCAAATGCATGAGCCACCTTGTGCATCTGGCTTATGGGTAATGGAGAATCGAATCTGAGTCCTTGGGCTTGCAAGCAAACACCTTAACTGCTAAGCCATCCCTCCAACCTTCAGTCACCTTTTTCTAATAATATATATCTGAGAGGAAGAGAGAATGGGTGTGTGCCAGGGCCTCAAGGCACTGCAAACAAACTCGAGATACATGTGCCATCTTGTGCATCTGGCTTACATGGGCCCTGGGGAAATTGGACCTTGGCCCTTGAGCTCTGGGGGTAAGCACCTTAAACACTAAGCCATCCCTCTAGCCCTCAATCACCTTTTTTTTTTTTTTTTTTTTTTTGGTTTTTCGAGGTAGGGTCTCACTTTAGCTCAGGCTGACCTGGAATTCACTATGTAGTCTCAGGGTGGCCTCGAACACACAGCAATCCTCCTACCTCTGCCTCCCAAGTGCTGGGATTAAAGGCGCACACCACCACGCCTGGCCTCAATCACCTTTTGATTTAGAATCTCATCTGAGTCAAGCCTTTGAGAGCTCAGGTGGAAGAGCGAGGACTGTAGACTCACATCTGATGACCAGAGCAGAACAGTGGCTGCACAACAGGCCTTTAAAAACCTGTTAACCCAGGGCTTGAGGAGGTGGCTCATCCATTGAAGACGCTTGCAAAGCCTGCCAGCCCAGGTTTAATTCCCCAGCATCCACATAAAACCAGATGCAATAAGTAGCCCAAATGTCTAACATTCACTTACAGTGCCAAGAGACCTTGGTGCACCCATACTACACCAATGCAAATAATACATTTTTAAACTGTTAACCTAACAACAACTGTTAACACCAACATAGCTAAGCATCATATTTGATAAAACTACTCTCTGGAAGCCAGGCGTGGTGGCACACGCCTTTAATCCCAGAACTCAGGAGGCAGAAGGAGGAGGATCACCATGAGTTTGAGGCCACCCTGAGACTACATAAGTGAATTCCAGGTCAGCCTGGGCCAGAGTGAGACCCTACCTTGAAAAAAAAAAAAAAAAAAAAAACTATTCTCTGTGAAAACATTTTACATTAACTTACTGGGTTGTTTTTTGGTTTTTTTTTTTTTTTTTTTGAGAGACAGAGAATGGGCATGCCAGCAGCCTCTCAGCCGTTGTGAACGAACTTGAGACATGTGCACCCCCTTGTGGGTATGTGCAGCATTGCGCCCTTGCATCACTTTGCATCTGGCTAAACATGGGACCTGGAGATTGAACAGGTGTTCTTAGGCTTGGGCAGGCAGGCACCTTAACTGCCAAGCCATCTCTCCAGTCCACTGGATTTTTTTTAAACATTTTTTAATTTACTTTGTGTGTGTATGGGTGTACAAGGGTCTCTTGCCACTGCAAACAAATGTCAAACATTCAGTACTTTGCATCTGGCTTTACATGAGTGCTGGGAAATTGAACCTGGGCCAGCAGGCTTTGTAAGCAAGTGCCTTTAACCACTGAGCCACCTCCCCAGCCTAGATGATTTTTATTTATTTATTTATTAGAGACAGAGAGAATGGGCACGCCAGGGTCTGTAGCCACTGCAAGCGAACTCCAGATGCATGTGCATCTGACTTTTGTGGGACCTGGAGAATCAAACCTGGGTCCTTAGGCTTATCAGGCATACGCCTTAACTGCTAAGCCATCTCTCCAGCCCTTACTGTATATTTTTAAATAGTTTTGGAAGCCAGGCATAGTAGCTCACACCTTTTATCCCAACATTTGGGTAGGAGGATCGCCATGAGTTTTAGGCCAGCCTAGGCGAAAATGATGCCCTGCTTTAAAAAACAACTAGAAGCTGGGCGTGGTGGCGTACACCTTTAATCTCAGCACTTGGGAGGCAGAGGTAGGAGGATTGCTATGAGTTCGAAGCCACCCTGAAACTACATAGTGAATTCCAGGTCATCCTGAACTAGAGTAAGACCCTACTTCTGAAAACCTAAAAACCAACCAGAACCAGGCATGGTAGCACACACCTTTAATCCCAGCACTTGGGAGGTAGAGGTAGGAGGATCACCATGAGTTCAAGGTCACCCTGAGACTACATACTGAATTCCAGGTCAGCCTATGCTAGAGTGAGACCCTACCTCGAAAACCCAAAATAAATAAATAACAACCAGCCTTGATTATATAGCCCAGGCTTGCAATCCTGCCTTAACTTCCCAAGGTCTGAGATTACAGGTGAGTGCTAGTGTCCTGGACATGTTTAAGTTTTTATTTAAAAAAAAAAAAAAAACTGATGTGGTGGTACACACTTTTATCTCAGCACTCAGGAAGCAGAGGTAGGAGGATCGCTGCGAGTTTGAGGCCAGCCTGGGCTAGAGTGAGACCCTACCTGGAAAAACCAAAAAAAAAAAAAAAGCTTCTCAACCTTAAAATGTGTTTTCACTGAAAAATAACAAATTATGGGACTGGGAAGGTAGCTCAGCACTTAAAGGCACTTACTTCCAAAGTGTGCCAGCCTGGGTTTAGTTCTCTGGGACCCATGTAAACTTAGATGTGCAAAGTGACACATGCATCTGGAGTTAATTTGCAATAGCAAGAGGCCCTGTGTGCTGATATTCTCTCCCCCTGCCAGGAAAAAAAAATTTTTTTTTTTTTGAGGTAGGGTCTCACTCTGGCCCAGGCTGACCTGGAATTAACTATCTAGTCTCAGGGTGGCCTCGAACTCACAGCAATCCTTCTACCTCTGCCTCCTGAGTGCTGGGATTAAAGGCGTGCGCCACCACGCCCGCCTTGAAAATGTTTTTGGTTTTTTTGAGGTAGGGTCTCACTCTAGCCCAGCTGACCTGGAATTCACTATGTAGTCTCAAATTCACAGTGATCCTCCTACCTTAGCCTCCTAAGTGCTGGGATTAAAGGTGTGTGCAACCATGCCTGGCTCTTTTATTATTTTTAAACTATTTTATTTATCTATTTATTTATTTGAGAAAGAGAGTGAGTGAAAGAGTCAGAGAGAGGGAATGGGCACACCGTGGCCTCTAGCCCCTGCAAATGAACTCCACACGCATGCATCACCTTGTGCATCTGGCTTTACATGAGTACTGGGGATTTGAACCTGGGTCCTTTGGCTTTGCAGGTAAGAGCCTAAGCCGGGCGTGGTGGTGCACACCTTTAATCCCAGCACTCAGGAGGCAGAGGTAGGAGGATCACCATGAGTTTAAAGCCACCTTGAGACTATATAGTGAATTCCAGGTCAGCCTGGACTAGAGTGAAACCGTACCTCAAAAAAAATTATATATATATATATTTTTTTTTTTCTTGTTTGGTTTAGTTTTGGGTGGGGCATAATGATGAACACCTGAATCCCAGAATTTAGGCAACTGTCTTTTTTTTGGAGGGGGCATTGGTTTTTCGAGGTAGGGTTTCATTATAGTCCAAGCTGACCTGGAATTCACTGTGTAGTCTCGGGGTTGCCTCGAACTCACATTCGAGGCAACGTCCTACCTGTTTCCCAAAGTGCTGGGATTAAAGGTGTTTGCCACCACTCCTGGCTAGACTTTGTCTTGAAAAGAAAAGGTTGGAAACCAACGCCTGGCTCCGAGCAGCCGCCGCTGAGGTCTCTGGCCGGTGTTGCTTCCACCTGTCCACAATCATGGGGGATATCTTTGCGAACCTCTTCAAGGGCCTTTTTGGCAAAAAAGAAATGCGCATCCTCATAGTGGGCCTGGATGCTGCAGGGAAGACAACAATTCTGTACAAACTGAAGCTGGGTGAAATTGTGACCACCATTCCCACTATAGGTTTCAACGTGGAGACTGTTGAGTACAAGAACATCAACTTTACCGTGTGGGACGTGGGTGGCCAGGACAAGATCAGGCCACTGTGGCGCCACTGCTTCCAGAACACTCAAGGCTTGATCTTCGTAGTGGACAGCAATGACAGAGAGCGTGTGAATGAGGCACGTGAGGACCTCATGAGGATGCTGGCTGAGGATGAGCTCCGAGATGCTGTTCTCCTGGTGTTTGCCAATAAGCAGGACCTCCCCAACGCCATGAATGCGGCCGAAATCACAGACAAGCTGGGGCTGCACTCTCTACACCATAGGAACTGGTACATTCAGGCCACCTGTGCCACCAGTGGGGTCGGGCTCTATGAAGGACAGGACTGGCTGTCCAATCAGCTCCGGAACCAGAAGTGAACCAGATTCCTCCTTCCCTCTCACTTCCTCCTCTTCGCCCTCCGCTTTTCTCTCATGTTGCAAACGTGCGACTCTGTGGTCCTGAGTGCCAGAAGCTGTCTCCATGGGTTGGTCAGTGTGCATCGCACCGTGTGTACATGTGCAGACGCAGCATGCAGCCAGGTTTTTATTTAATGTAAATAGTTTCTGTTTCCACTGAGGCAGTTTCTGGTACTCCTATGCAATATTACTTAGCTTTTTTATTGTAAAAAAAAAAAAAAAAAAAAAAAAAAATCAACTCACTGTCAGTACTGAGAAACGATTTGGGTGTTTGGGTACCTGGCCTCCGGGAACCACTGGCCTATAGACTGGTGTCGGGATCCATTTGGTGGTTGGTTTTTAACCCGAACTCAGTGCATCTTTAAAAATTAGTTTACAATACAAGAACACTTGAACACACAGAAGGGAGACTATGCCTAGTGTAGGTTTTGCAGTAACGGCCTGAATGCTAGTCCATAGGATCAGCTGTTCCCGTGGGAACAGGAGAGACGGTGATAACAAACCACCATCCACTGCATGGTCACAGTAGAGCCCCCATGACTTGTCTGTCTTTGGGTTACCTGCATTCCATAGCGTTTTGCTTGTACTTGTGCTCACACGGTCACCTAGCAGCAGGCTGGAGGCCCACTGCAAGTTGCAGGGCCCTGCCTCGTCCAAGATTAGTGTGCGCCATTCCCAGTTTGCTCTTGGGCCCCCTTGGACGCGCTGGTGGGAGGCCTGGGTCTCACCAGCAGGAGCGCGTACAAGCTGGAAGGGTCACTTCACTGCAGACCCAAATCCTGGTGCACCCCCATCTCCATGTGTGAAGTAGCTTCCTTCCTCAGCCTGCAAGGGTCCGATTTGCCATCGAGAAAGATGACCTCTACTTTTTTCTTTTTTATTTTGATAAACACTGAAGAAGCTGGAGCTGTTAAAATTTATCTTGGGGAAACCTCAGAACTGGTTTATTTGGTGTCGTGAAACCTCTTACTGTTTTCAATACACAATTAGTAATCAACTGTTTTGTATACTTGTTTTCAGTTTTCATTTTGATAAGCACTGTAATTATAGCTATTAGAATAAAGTCTCTTAACTATTAGAAAAGAAAAGAAAAGAGAAAAGAAAAGAAAGAAAAAGAAAAGGAAAGGAAAGTTTGCTGGGTTTAAAGAGCCATGAACAGGTAAGGCACACATGATTGGCAAGTGGGTGCCAGTTGGTATGATACTATAGTGGTAGACATATGTCATTATATATTTGTCAAATCCCAGGGATAACACCCAAAGTGAGTTTGATAGTTGTAATCATAGCATTGGGAGGCTGAGGCAGGAGGATCTTTTTTATTGTTGTTTTTTTTGTTTTTTTTGTTTTTTTTTGTTTTTTGTTTTTTTTTTTTTTGGTTTTTTAAGGTAGGGTTTCACTATAACCCAGGCTGACCTGGAATTCATTATGTAGTGTCAGGGTGGCCTTGAACTCCTGGCTAGCCTCCTACTTCTGCCTCCCAAGTGCTGGGGAAGGTGTGAAAAGCACTGGTGATGTTTTCTCAATTGGCAGAGAGCTTTCCTAGCATGCTTGCAGCCCTGAGTTCAATCCCCAGTGCTGCATAAACCACACCTGGTGGCGCTTACCTATTGGTTCAGAAGTTCAAGGTCATCAACTAACTAGCAAGTTTGAGGGGGACCTGGGCTACACCATCTCCAAAAGAAAAAGAAAAAGGGACTGAAGAGATGGTTTAGCAATTAAGGCATTCGCCTGCAAAGTTAAAGGATCCCCGTTCGATTCTCTAAGACCCACATAAGCCAGATGCACAGGGGGCGCATGTATCTGAATTTCTTTTGCAGTGGCTAGAGGCCTTGGCGTGCCCATTCTCCCCCCACCCTGCCACTTTCTCTTAAATAAATAATATATTTTTAAAAAGAAAAAGGAAAGAAGAAAAGAAAGAAGCAAAAACAAAACTCAGTAGCAGAAACCAGTAAGCTAGAAAAGGGATATAAAGGGAACAGAAAGGGAGGGAGGGGGCACTTAACAGGATGGTATTGTCTATATGTAGGTAGAACAGATTAATGGGGGTGAAAAGGCCTAAGTGCGGTCAGGGGAAGAGATTGAGTAAACGAAAGGTGGAGGGCTAATCAAAATCTAAGAGGACGGCTGGGAAAATGGCTTAGTGGTTAAGGTGTTTGCCTGCGAAGCCTAAGGAACCCTGTTAGATTCCCCAGGACCCATGTGAGCCAGATGTACAAGGGGGCATGTGTCTGAAGTTCATTTGCAGTGGTTGGAGGCCCTTGCACACCCATTCTCTCTTTCACCTCTTCCTCTCTCTCTCTCAAATAAAATATATTTTTTAAAAATCTAAGAGGATATAAATAAGTTATATGGAAACATACTTTTCTGGACAATGGTACAAACAGAAGCCATAGATTGTTACTAGAAAATTTTCAGTGCCAGGGATGGGATACCTTCCAGTGAGTTGTTGGCCAAGGAGTTCCCTGATACCTCCAAAACATTATAGGCCATTGCTGAAGCCCTTGGTTTCCCACCAGGAATAGATGGTAAGACCCTACTGCTGAAGACTCCACATACTTGGGCTGCAAGGTCACTGAGAAATCCTGCTGGAGCTGAGCTGAAAGCCTCCTCCATATGGACCAGCTGACAGAAAGCTGGAAAAAGCTACACTGTGTGCAGTTCAATGGGAAAGAGAGAAATCACCAGTAAAGATACTCAACAGTGGACACTGCAAGCTTTTAATTTGGCCAGCCAGGCCAAATGAGCCCATGGATGCAATAGTGGCATGTCTGTTATGGGGGAAACCAACTGCTCTGTAATTGGACTAGAGGCCTGCTCCATGGGAGGGAATACATCCCTGATATTGAAAACCTACAACAGGGGTAGTCAGGAGCCCTAACCATGTAATGTGTGCTGGTGTCTGGCTAAATGTATATACTACACTTACCAAACTGCCCAGTAAGCACTTCTCTTAATATCCACACCCATATATAAATGCTACTCTCACTTTTGATTTGAGAAGCTTCACTTTTCAGATGTCAGTGACCTTGGGATGACTCAGAAGGCACCATGGGGCTGAGAAGAAGGGACAGAGGAGTGCTCAGCACTGAAACATCTCAAACCTACCTTCCAAGGGTTAGGGCCCATGGCGGAAGATGGGACAGAAAGAATGTAAGAGCCAAAGGAGGAGCAGGACTCCTTACAACGTGCTCCTCCAGACACAAAATGGCCTGGATATCCATGACCTCACAGTGCCTGACACTACCTATACAAGACCATCATAATTAAAAGAGAGACTGATTGAGAGGGAGAGGGGATATGATGGAGAGTGGAGTTCCACAGGGGAAAGTGGGGGGGGGAGAGAGAGAGGGAATTACCATGGGATATTGTCTACAATTATGGAAATTGTCAATTAAAAAAAAAACAATTTTCAGGGTGTGGAATTTTCAGCTGATAGTGTAACATTTGTTGATTTGTTGCTCAAAATATTTTAGGCTTTGGAGCATTTTGTCCCGATTTATTGGATTAGGCATATCTAACCTGTGTCCTTGTGAAATAATTGTGAATCAATCTTATTTTATGAAATAAATTAAACCAGAAATTATGCTAAGCCAAAAGAGAAAGGAAAGGAAAGGAAAGAAGAGAAAAGAAAAGAAAAGAGAAAAGAAAAGAAAAAAAAAAGAAAAAGAAAACAAGGGCTGGGGCCATGGCTCAGCAGTAAAAGGCACTTGCTTTCAAGGTCTGTCAATCTGGGTTCAACACCCCAGCACCCACATTAAGGAAGATCCACAAAGTGGTGCATGTGACTAGAGTTCATTTGTAGCAACAAGAGTCTTTGGCAAAGGGCCAGGCGTGGTGACGCACGCCTTTAATCCCAGCACTCAGGAGGCAGAGGTAGGAGGATTGCCAAGAGTTCGAGGCCACCCTGAGACTACACAGTGAATTCCAGGTCAGCCTGAGCTACAGTGAGACCCTACCTCGGAAAAGCAAAAAAAAAAAAAAAGAGTCTTTGGCATATTCTTTCTTTCTTTCTTTAATAGTATAAAGTTTTTTAAAAATACTTTTATTGCCAGGCATGGTGGCACACACCTTTTATCCCAGCACTTGGGAGGCAGAAGCAGGAGGATCACCATGAGTTTGACACCACCCTGACACTGCATAGTGAATTCCAGGTCAGCCTGGACTAGAGTGAAACCCTACCTCGAAAAACAAACAAACAAAAATACTTTTATTTATTTGAGAGAAAGGAAGGAAGGAAGGAAGGAAGGAAGGAGGGAGGGAGGGAGGGAGGGAGGGAGGGAGGGAGGGAGGGAAGGAGGGAAGGAAGGAGGGAAAGGGGAGGGAGGGAGGGAAGGGGGAGGGAGGGAGGGAAGAAGGGAAGGAAGGGAATGAAGGAAGGAAGAAAGGAAGGGAAAGAAGGAAGGAAGGAGAGGAAGGAAAGAAAGGGAATATGCTGAGGCAGGAGAATTGCCATGAAGTTGAAAGTCCACCTCACCTAAATGGTGTTTCCAAGCCAGTCTGGGCTACATAAGACCCTATTTCAAACAGAACAAAAAATACTTGCAAAATAAAACTGGCATGTAGTATTACTAAACAGTAATTTGTATAATAATAAGTATTACTAAAAATTCCCATTGAAAAAACAGTTCAGTATTATTAAATCTGTATTGTGCCCAGTATGATGGCACACCCCTTCAATCCCAGTACTTGGGAGGCAGAGGTAGGAGGATCGCCATGAGTTCAAGGCCACCCTGAGACTACATAGTGAATTCCAGGTCAGCCTGGGCCAGAGTGAGACCCTACCTTGAAAAAAAAAAAAAAAAAAGTCTATATTGTATATAGATATTTTTCTTAAATAAGCAGATTTTACAAAACTTATTTTTAAAGATTTTTATTATTATTTATTTATTTATTAGAGAGAGGGAGAGAGAAAGAGCGAGAATGGATGCACCAGAGTCTCTAGCCACTGCAAACGAACTCCAGATGCATGTGCCCCCTTGTGCATCTGGCTTACGTGGGATCTGGAGAATCGAACTTGGGTCTTTAGGCTTCGCAGGCAAGTGCTTAACCGCTAAGCCATCTCTCCAGCCCAAAACTTATTTTTAAAGTACTTTTGTTGTTGTTTTTCTGAGGTAGGGTCTTACTCTAGTCCAGGCTGACCTGGAATTCACTATGTAGTCTTGGTGGCCTCTCAGGGAAGCCAAAGGATGCCGGTTTCTATTCTCCAGGACCCATGTAAGCCAGATGCACAGGGGGCACATGCATCTGGAGTTCGTTTGCAGTGGCTAAAGGTCCTGGCGTGCTTATTTTCTCTCTGTCTGCCTCTCTTCTATCTCTCTCTGCTTGCAAATAACTGACTGACTAACAAATAAATAAATAAATAAATAAATAAATAACATCCCCCCCTTAGCTGTTGGAATGTTCACATGAAAGAATGTTGCCTGCAACAAAGCTTTTCATGAACTGTAAAGACAGTGCTGCCGGGCTGTAGAGATAGCTTGGTGGTTAAGGCACTAACCTGAGACGCGTAAGGACCCAAGTTCGAGTCTCCAGGACCCACGTAAGCCAGATGCACAGGTGGCACTTGTGTCTGTAGTTCGTTTGTAGCGGCTGGAAGTCCTGGAGTGCCCATTCTGTCTCTGTGTCTCTAATAAATAAGTGAATAAAAATAAATATTTTAGAAAAAGGCTTAACAGTTAAGGCGCTTGCCTGTAATGCCAGAGGACCACGGTTCGATTCACTAGGACCCACGCAAGCCAGATGCACAGGGTGGCACGTGCATCTGGAGTTTGCTTGCAGGGGCTGGAGGCCCTGCAGCGCCCATTCTCGCTCCCTCCCCCTATCTGCCTCTGTCTTTCTCGAATAAATAAATAAAATTGAAAATATTTATTTTAAAGAGACAGTGTTGGCCGGGCGTGGTGGCGCACGCCTTTAATCCCAGCACTCGGGAGGCAGAGGTAGGAGGATTACTGTGAGTTCGAGGCCACCCTGAGACTACATAGTTAATTCCAAGTCAGCCTGGGCCAGAGTGAGACCCTGCCTTGCAAAACCAAAAAAAAAAAGAGAGAGAGACAGTGTTGCTAGGTCAGTAGCAGGGGAAAGGGTGTCACAATAAACAGGACTAGATTAAAAATTTGCTTTTTTTTTTGGTAAACAGATGGAATCCCAATGCCATTCTCTTTAGACTATCCCCAGCAGAGCACACAAGCTTGCCCAAGAAGGGTTGGGCCCCTCCAATACGCTGCAGGCGACAGAGCGCAAGCGCGAACAAATCTCGCGAGGAGTGGGCGGTACCGAGAAGACAGGCGGCAGCCTCGCTCCGGTCACGCCCGTCCTCCCCCTCCCCGTCGAACGTCTTCGCGGGATCGCAGTGGAAACGCATTCTGGGGGCACCGCGTTCAGCCAATGGGAAGCGAGCGAGTGCCATGAACGGACCAATGAGGAGGGAGCGTCCCGGGGTTTAAACCTGAGCTAGCGCGGCTCCTCCCGGCGTGCTGCGGAGGAACGAACGGCTGTTGGGTCTTCGCTAGGCTCGGCCACTGGTTCGGCTCGCCAGGAGCGCTCTGGGGAGGCGGATTCCTGCATCTGCCTGCCGAGCCGCTGCTCTGAAGGACGAAGAGCCATGCCGGTCCGGATCACCAGGGTGAGCCGGGGCCTAAGCGACGGGATCCGGGCGGCCGCCCTGGATGATGGTGGGGGGTGTCCCCGGGAATGCAGAAGCTGGGCCCTGGGCGCGATGTGGGGGGGAGGACTTGATGGAGAGTCCGATGGGACCAGGATCCTCTGCATGGGGTGATGGATGCTCGGCTGTGAGTGATGCTGGGCCCCTGCACCTTTTCCAGAGACGTGTCCGCGCCTGGAAGCTTTCCTCCTGCCTCGTACATTACCTGTATATTGCCCGTACATTACCTGTACATTTTGGGGGAGGGCTGGCTGCGGGGTTTGGGGGAGGTTGGGGTAATAGGTGACACTGGGGTGAGAGGAAAGGTGGGGGGAATCTGGGACCGAAGTGACGTGTCTGAGCCCCCCACCTCCGGGGTAATCTTGCCCCGCCTTAGTTACCCTTGACTTACCCCCCCTACCGTCCCCTGGACCAGCTCTCACCATGACCTTGGGTCTCCTTTCAGAACGCGAAAATTAGCGCGGAGAATAAGATGAAAGTCGGGATGGCAGGCGCCAAGCGTGTGCCATTGGCCACTGCTGCAGCCTCCAAGCCCGGGCTGAGACCCAGAACAGCTCTCGGGGACATTGGAAACAAAGTTAGCGAACAGGCCAGGGTGCCTCTGAAAAAGGTAACAACCAACCTGTCCCGGTGACTTCTCCTTCTCCTCCCACCCGAAAGAGCCCACCTTCCAGCTGTGAGCCTTGTTGCAGAAAAGTTCCATGCTCTGCGTTCCACCCACAGGAAGCGAAAGCATCAGCAACTGGAAAAGTTGCCGCTAAAAAACTGCCAAAACCTCTGGAAAATGTGCCCGAGTGTGAGCCTGAGCCTGAGCCTGAGCCTGAGTCGGAACCTGTGAAGGAAGAAAAACTTTCACCCGAACCTATTTTGGTAAACTTAATTCGAAACACGTTAAAAGTCTATTTTCTCTGCATTTCATTCTGATGCATAGACCAGCACTTGAATATATAATAATAACGAACATTTATTGAGTGCTTCGCATAAGGCAGGCTCTGACAAGCACTAAATTCTTTTTCTATTTTTCTTTAATTATTTACAAGCAGAGACAGAAAAGAGACATTGACAATAGGCACGCTAGGGCTTCTAGCCACTGCACACCAGATGCATGTGCCACTTTGTGCATCTGGCTTTATGCGGGTACTGGCAAATGGAACTCCGATTTTTGGGTAAATGCCTTAATCACTGAACCTAGGATGTCCATGAACTTAATATACTTATGCTTCCACCTCCCAGGTGCTGGGGTATACTTTTAATGTAACTCATTGTTTTATTTACAAATAAGCTGTGTTTTATTTGGTTAATAGTCGTGTTGATAGTTTAATAGGGGTTTACTTTTAATTGTCTTCTTGGACTGGAGAGAGAGCTCAGCTGGTAAAGTTCTTAGCTTGTAAGCACAAGGACCTGAGTTCAATCCCCAGTGTCCACGTTGAAAAATTAAATGAGCATTTAGTTGCTTTCTTATATCAAATAGTAGCTTCCTTTTTTTGTTGTTTGTTTGTTTGTTTGTTTGTTTGTTTTTTCGAGGTAGGATCTCACTCTAGCTCAGGCTGACCTGGAATTCACTATGTAGTCTCAGGGTGGCCTTAAACTCAATGCAATCCTTCTACCTCTGCATCCCAAGTGCTGGGATTAAAGGCACGTGCCACTACATCTAGCTAAATAGTAGCTTCTTGAACCAAAGTTTATTTTAGTCTAAGTCCAAAGGAAGCTCCAAGGAAACAGAATGTTCAAACTTTTCTCCCTAAGGTGGCTAGTAAGTAGTTAATGAAACTGAAGGGGGGGGGGAGATGTAGCTTTTCAGAGAGAGATAAGGAGAATCAACACTTAGCCTCAAAAACCAGGAACTTTGGCTGCTGAATATGTTGTGGTCCTTTGTTAGGGAACACGTTGGCATGCACAAGGCCCTGGGTTGAATCTGCCAAAATACCAACACCTCAAGAAAGCTAAGAACTTTTTTTGTTTGGTTTGGTTTTTCAAGGAAGGGTCTCACTTCATCCCAGACTGACCTGGAATTTACTATGTAGTCTCAGGCTAACCTAGAACTCATGGCAATCCTCCTACCTCTGTCTCCCAAGTTCTGGGACTAAAGGCGTGCTCCACCATGCCTGGCTCAAGAACTTTTTACTGATTACCAGATCTGAGCCAGCCATGGTGATGCAAGCCTATAATCCTAAGCACTTGGGAGTCTGAGGCAGGAAAATTGAGAATTGAAGGCCGGCCTGGGCTACATAACACAGCATTCATCTACACCTGACGTTTTCCTTAACTTCCCCTTATTTACTTTGTCTAAATTCAGAGCCTCCTTGATGGCCATGTGGTTCCCAGCAGAGTTTGTTTGACTTGAAGGGGGTGTGAACTCTTACTAAGTCAGTGCAGAACTTACCTTCACCTGAAGAGTAAGAAGGAATTGTATTTTGAAACAAAAACTGGTGGAGATTAACTTCACATGTTGCTGATAATCAGTCTCCATTGGAGGGAAGTGGAGAATATGAGCTTGCCTCTTTCTTCCCTATTAACATTAGGTTCTAATAGCTTTAAACTGGCTTATTCTAAATTGGCATTTTGCTTTTGATATTAATCACTTCCTAAAAAGAGTTTTAAAAATCTGAAGATGGGCTGGAGAACTATCTCAGTGGTTAAAGCCACTTGTATGAGCATCCTGGTGGCCCAGATTCAATCCCCAGTACCCACATAAAGCTCAAACAGGCACATACATCTGGAGTATGTGTTCAGGGACAGGAGGCTCTGACGCACCCATCCCTGTCTCACTAGCCCAAGCTGACCTGGAATTCACTATGTAGTCTCAGGCTGGCCTTGAACTCATAGTGATCCTCCTACCTCTGCTTCCCTCGTGCTGGGATTGAAGGTGTGCACCTTAAACAATGTGCTTTTTTGTTTTGTTTTGTTTTGTTTTCAGTTTTTCGAGGTAAGGTCTCGCTCTAGGCCAGGCTGACCTGGAATTCACTATACCCTCACAGTGTCCTCAAACTCATAGCAATTCACCTACCTTTGCCTCTCAAGTGCTGGGATTCAAGGTGTGTGCCACCACATCCAGCTTAAAATATTTTTTAAGAAACATAAAAATTTAAATGTATTTGCAAGCAGAGAGAGAGAAGACAGACACAGAGACAGAGAAGGAATGAGTGCCCCAGGGCCTTCAGGCACTGCAAATGAACTCTAGATGTATGTACCATTGCATTTATGTGGGTACTGGGGAATTGAACCAGGGTCATAAGCCTTTGCAGGAAAACTCCTTAAACATTAAGCCGTCTCTCCAGCCCCAGAAAAATTTTGAAGACACTATTCCTTTAAGGACATGAATTTCTTCTGTTTAGAATGGTTTATTTAATTTGTGAATGAATGAGATAGAGCAAATGGGCATACCAGAGCCTCTTGCTGCTTTCACTGCAAACAAACTCCAGATGCTTGCACCACTTTGTGCATCTCGCTTTAGGTTGGTACTTGGGTCTTGACCCAGGCTGTCAAGCTTTTTTCTCTAGGTAGGGTCTTGCTCTAGCTTAGAGTGGCCTCGAACTCACAGTGGTCCTCCTACCTCTGCTTCCTAAGTGCTGGGATTAAAGGCGTGTGCCACCACCATGCCCGGCTACCATGGTTTCTTGAGTTGATACCAATAATCTGACTTTTGTTCCCAAACTAGCATGTGCTCTTCATAACTATGATTTACAAGGACTCTGTTTCAAGGTTGATACTCCCTCTCCAAGCCCAATGGAGACGTCTGGGTGTGCCCCTGCCGAGGAGTATCTGTGTCAGGCCTTCTCTGACGTAATTTTGGCAGTGAGTGATGTGGATGCAGAAGATGGAGCTGATCCAAACCTTTGCAGCGAGTATGTGAAAGACATCTACGCTTACCTGAGACAGCTGGAGGTCAGTGTCTCCATTGGTCTGTTCTTTTGAAATTTCATCTTGCTTCATTAAAGATCATGTTTTTGTTTCCTAGTGCTGGGATCGTAGGCAGGTACCATATCTGGCTTACTACTAAAGATGCTTTCTGACCTAGTCTCAGCACTCCAAGGCAGAGGTAGGAAGCTCACCTGAGAAAACAGTCAGTTCCAGGTCAGCCTGGGCTAGAATGAGACCTTAAAAAAAAGTAAATAAATAAATCTTTGGATCCAGAGTACAATAATTCCAGGATAAGGGCAGCATTTGTTTTGACAACTTCCATAATAACAGACAATAAACCATGATAATTACTTCCCCTTCACAAATCCACACTTCATCACATCCCCTCCCTCTCTCCGTTAGTCTCTTTCGTTTTGTTCTCCTCATCTTTTCTTCTGTTGTGAGGGTCTTGTGTAGGTAGTGCCAGGCCATTTTGTGTCTGGAGGAGCACATTGTAAGGAGTCCTACCCTTCCTTTGGCTCTTACATTCTTTTGACCACCTCTTCCACAATGGACCCTGAGCCTTGGAAGGTGTGTTAGAGATATTTCAGTTCTGAGCACTCCTCTGTCACTTCTTCTCAGCACTGTGGTTCCTTCTGAGTCATCCCAAGGTCACTACCATCTGAAAAGAGAAGCTTCTCTAACAAAAAATGAGATTATTGTTTTTTTAACATTACATTACACTTTCAAATTCTCCTTTTCAAACATTAAATAAATATACTAAACCAATTATGTCTGTGGGAAATAGATAAGGATGTGGAAGATACTCCATTTTGTGTCAATGTGTATGTGATTATCAGGGAAAGTGTTATTTGTACCCAAAAGGAAATAACTCAAAAACAAAAGTTCTTGGTTTCTTCAACTTTAGCCCATTTGCAAAACTTTGTGTTAATGGTATTTTCCCTTTCACCTCTTAAAGCAGGACAAGACATTCTGACATAAGCTTTTGTGTTTATCAGGTTTGCCGGCTTCCCTGCTGGGGATGGAGCACAGGGCCTTGTATATGTTAGGCAAGTTGCCTCCCCAGCACTGCATTCTCATGTCAGCATGGGTCTCTTCATTTCTTGCTTTGTCTTGTGTTGTGTGTGTGTGTGTGTGTGTGTGTGTGTGTGTGTGTGTGTGTTAAGGTAGGATTTCGCCCAGGTTGACTTGGAACTCATCCTAGTCCCAGGCTGGCCTTAAACTCAAAGTGATCTTCCTACCTCTGCCTCCCAAGTGCTAGAATTAAAGGTTTGTGTCACCATGCCTGGCTACCTTGTCATATATATACACATATATTTGAAAGAGGGAGAGAATGGGCACAACAGGGCCTCTAGCCATTGCAAACAAACTCCAGATACCTGTGCCACCTCTCTATGTGCATTTGGTTTACATGGGTACTGGGGAATCGAACCTGGGTCCTTGGCCTCTAAGCCATCTCTTCATCTTGTCCTTTTTACTTTTTGCTTTTATTTTAGATTTTTTTGCTTGTTTGTTTCAAGGCAGGGCCTCACTCTAGCCCAGGTTGGCCTCGAACTCATGACAATCTTCTTCCCTGAGCCATTTGCCACTGCAAATAAACACCAGATGTTAGGTGGGTGTGGTGGCACCTGCCTTTAATCCCAGCACTCAGGAGGCAGAGGTAGGAGGATCACCATGAGTTCAAGGCCACCCTAAGAATACAGAGTGAATTCCAAGTCAGCCCAGGCTAGAGTGAGACCCTACCTCAAAAAAAAAAAAAAAAAAAAAAAAAAAAAAAACCACCAGATGCTTGCACCACTTTTTGTATCTCGCTTCCATGAGTGGGTGGGAAATTGAACCCTGGCCAGCAGGCTTTGCAGTCAGATGCCTCAGTCTTCTCCCCCATCCCTGGTCTTGTCCTTTTGACCACCTATTTTCTATGGGATTCTTCTGCATAACATGTCCAGTCCAGCCTTCCACTTCCTGTTTCTTCTGCCTTCTTGTTAATACTTTTTTATTTGGGGGGGTGGGGGGGTTGAGGTAGAGTCTCACTCTAGCCCAGGCTGACCTGGAATTCTCTATTAGTCTCAGGGTGGCCTTGAACTCACAGTAATCCTCCTACCTCTGCCTTCCAAGTGCTGGCATTAAAGGCGTGCATCACCACACCCGGCTTGGTAATACTTTTCAAGACTTATGTTCTAACTTCCGAAGATTGGATTTCATAAATGAGTGTGCTGGTTTAGTGGCATTCTGTTTACCTGGGTTGGTTTAGGGGGTTTATGTACCAGTTTACATCACAAGCTCAGCTTCTGGTGTTAGTGTTTTTTTGCTTTCTTTCTCACTGGTGAAGCTGCTTAGAGTGACCATGCGAATCACTGAACTAAAAACTTAGAAATTCTAAACGCCCCAGACATGTCCTTTGTTAGCTCCCTGCTCTTCTAAGGGAGACTGGCGTTCTCTGTTCCAGGAAGAGCAGTCAGTCAGACCAAAATACCTCCTGGGCCGTGAAGTCACTGGGAACATGAGGGCCATCCTGGTTGACTGGCTGGTGCAGGTTCAGATGAAGTTTCGGCTGCTGCAGGAGACCATGTACATGACCGTGTCTATCATTGATCGGTTCATGCAGGTGAGCACAGGACGCTCATTGAGTGAGAAGTCTTCCCTCCAGGGTCCTGGCGGAGTCAGAGAGAACTGACTGCAGAGAGAAGATGAGTGAGAAAGAGTGAGTGTGTGTGTGTGTGTGTGTGTGTGTGTTACTGGAGATTGAGCGGGGTCCTGTGCAAGCTAGACAAGCGTCCCACCAGTTAACTGTCTAGTTGAGATACTACTGTGCAATTGTCTTTGTAGCTCCCTATCCTTTCATCTATAAGTTACTCATCCAAGTGAAATTCCCTCTGCAGAACAGTTGTGTGCCCAAGAAGATGCTGCAGCTGGTTGGTGTCACTGCTATGTTTATTGCAAGCAAATACGAAGAAATGTACCCACCAGAAATAGGTGACTTTGCTTTTGTGACTAGCAACACTTACACTAAGCACCAAATCAGACAGATGGAAATGAAGATTCTAAGAGCTCTGAACTTTGGTCTGGGCCGCCCTCTGCCCCTGCACTTCCTTCGCAGAGCATCGAAAATTGGAGAGGTACAGACTTTTTGAGAAACCTTTGGAATGGTTGAGAGTCCTGGTGCTGACCCATAAGAGAAGGGTACAGATGATGTTTATTTTCAGTCAGGTTGCCCATTACTGTGACTCTGGAAGGGATCAGTGACATGTGGGTTTTGTTCCAGGTTGATGTTGAACAGCACACCTTGGCCAAATACCTGATGGAGTTAACTATGCTGGACTATGATATGGTGCACTTTCCTCCTTCTCTGATTGCAGCAGGAGCTTTCTGCTTGGCTCTGAAGATTCTCGATAATGGTGAATGGGTAAGCTGCCTCACAGAATCACCAACCCTTCACATTGTAAATGGCCTCTGAATGTGAAACTTCTGTCAGGTTTCCAAACAGCAGGTAGTCCTGGGAGAATCATGTTTGTGATACCTTCTGTACATGGCTCCTTTACCTAATCAGCTCTTTGAAGATCAAGATACACCTTTGAGAAAGGCAGAACAGCTGCTAATCCTTATCAATGCAGAAACTGTCAGATTGACCTATGAGAAATCCATCCATTTAATGTATTTTATCTTTTCCTCTCCAGGTAGGGTCTGTAGCCCAAGCTGACCTGGAACTCACTTTGTAGCCCCAGGCTGGCTTCAAACTCACAGCAGTCCTACCTCTGCCTCCCAAGTGCTGGGATTAAAGGCGTATACCCCACACCTGACTCCATATGTTTCTCCTATGTACTAAGTACTCCTGGCCTTGGAGTGGAAAGCTAGAAATATGGTGTAATAAGATTTGAGCACAGGTTTCCCCAGAAGTATGAGAGAGTCCATGGGGAAGGCAGAATCTTGACGTTATCTTAAATTTTGATTTTAATTAACCATATACTGTCCTGCTCTTGAGTAACGTCTGGGAAGTTTGTGAAAACCATTGATGAGCATTTTCAACTTGTTGTCCTAGACACCAGCTCTGCAGCATTACCTCACCTACACTGAGGAATCCCTGCTTCCTGTCATGCAGCACTTGGCTAAGAATGTAGTCATGGTGAACAATGGACTAACAAAGCACATGGTGAGTCAGTCAAGTTAGTGACACTGTGAGATGGAAAAGAGAAATCCAGACTTAATGTCTATAAAAGAAGTTTGTTATCTGAGAGAAAGAGATAGTGCCAGAGAATGAATGGGCGCACCAGGCCCTTTAGCACTGTAAACGAACTCCAGACATATGCGCTCCCTTGTGCATCTGGCTTACGTGAGTATTACGTAATCGGGAGTGGAACCTGGTGGTTAGGCTTCCCAGGCAAGCACCTTAATGTCTAAATAAATCATCTCTTTAGCCCAATCTTTGTGTTTTGAGACAAGGTCTATTGTAGCCCAGGCTGAGCTAGGATTCACTACGTAACAATAACCTTGAACTACCTACCTGCCACCACATCCAGCTTTTTGTTTTATATTTGTTTTGTGTTGATGGTTTTTACTTCAGAGAGAGGAGAGAGTGGGTGCAGCAGGGCCTCTTGTATGCACCACATTGTGCATCTGGCTTTACGTGGTACTGAGCAATCAAACCTGGGCCAGCAAGCAAGCACCTTTAACAGCTGAGCCATCTCCCTCGCCCCATGTGTGATGTTTTCTTTGATCAGTGTGTCTCTCTTACAGACTATCAAGAACAAGTACTCCGAATCCAGGCATGCCAAGGTCAGCACTTTACCCCAACTGAATTCTGCCCTGGTTCACAATTTGGCCAGGGCTGTGGCAAAGGTGTAACCTGCAATGGAATGCTAGATCTGCAAATAAAATTGGCACCATGTGCCAGCCACCTGTGTATATTGTACCATGTTTACTTGCTTTTCAATAAAGATTGTGCCTCTTTTTACTCATAATAGCTGAACTCGTTTGCTTCTTCCTATTTTAGGGTAATCTAAACGTTGTCTAAAAAAGATGGAGGGAAATATTTTGTTAAAACCACTTTCAGTTGACCAGGATATTCAACTAATATGTATAATCATGGCCTATGCATAGATAACGTGGTTCTCCTTTTCTGTGCCTTGACTTCACTTTGAATTTGACACGGTGAACGTACCAAAGACTGAATTCCGTGGGGCATACTTCATGTATGTCAAGCTGCCTTGGAAATTTTTCTGCCTATTTGTTTTTAAAGTCCATGTCTTGTCTGTAGTTCCTTTTTTCTAGTCCTTCCTGTGGTGGTTGCCCTTTAACCACTGTTTCAAAACTCAACTTTTTAAACCTTTGCACACTGAAAAATATAATTGACATTCTAAACCCTATTTTTATATTCTGTATTTGTTTGGTGTTTATTGGGTAGGAAAATAGGATGCTCAAAATAACTTACAGGTTATATAGAGTTTTATTATTTAGGTTTTTCAAGGTAGAGTCTCACTCTAGCTCCTACTGACCCGGAATTCTCTAGTGTTGGGGTGACCTGACTCGGATCCTTCTGCCTCCTGTGTGCTGGGATTAAAGGTGTGCAACACCACGCCCACCTTGTGTTTGTTTTTAAAGGTAGCTTTTCTTAAAAAGTCGAGCACCCCAGCCCCCACCATCATTATCAGTCTCGTCTACTTGGAGAGCAGAGGTGAGGCCGCAATCTATACACCTTGTGTAAACACAGTTGTTAGGGAGACTTGTTTCTAATGGGTTTATTTATGAGCGGCACTGCTTTGGCATATACAAGCCTATACCCTCTTTTGTAGTATCTGGATAATATTGTATGTAATGTATGCAGCCATTCCTCCACTGACACACTGGCTTTTGCTCTGTCCCTGTGGTCAGTGCTGTTTGACTATGATACCATGTTTGGCATTATGTGTAACAGCTTTCCTAAGCTTTCCTAAAGAGATTTAGATTCTGACCAAGCCAGATGACTTGTTTAATTTAGTCAGCTGTCACTGTTCTGTGTCTTGGTTGGAATGGGAGGGAATCTGGTCTTTGTGAATTCAATTGGCAAAAGAAAAATCCTATTTGCTGTTTTAATGTATGCTTCTGATGTCAAGTTAAATAAATGCTTGTCAATGTGGAAAGCTTTCCTAATTTCTCCTTTGCCCTTTTCACTGTTTCAGTGTTCAATGTTTTACCATGTAGGAACTGAAGCCTTCTTATCACCAGGTATGCCTTTCCTCCCAGCACTGGGGAGGCTGAGGTAGGATCACTTCGTTTGAGGCCAGCTTGAGACTACATAGTAAATTCCAGGTCGGCCTGGACTAGAGAGAGATCCTACCTGGAAAAAATGAAAAAAAAAAAGACTCTGAGCCATGCATGAGGGATCATGCCATGCTAGTATCCAAGAGGCTAAGATAAGGCTCTCCATGAGCTTGAAGCTGGTCTGAGCTACAGGAGGAGTCAGCCTGGGCTAGAATAAGGCCCTGTCTTTAAAAAAATCCATTTGAAGCCAGGCGTGGTGGTGCATGCCTTTAGTCCCAGCACTTGGGAGGCAGAGGTAGGAGGATTCCTGTGAGTTTGAGGCCACCCTGAGACTACATTGTTAATTCCAGGACAGCCTGGGCCAGAATGAGACCCTACCTCAAAAAACTACAAAACCAAAATCCATTTGAACTGAACATGTATATGTTTTATTGTTGCTGTTTAGTAAACAGAATGATGAACAATGATATATTTGGTAGCGAACATGATCTAAACATGATTTTAGGATGCATAAAAGGTTTTATGTAGGCCCAGGCTAGTCTTGAACTAAGTATATAGCTAAGGGTGGCCTTGAACTCCTGAGCCTCCTACCTTTGCCTCCTAAATGCTGATGTAATGGGGTGGGGGAGTTCAGAAGTCCCTGAAATCCAAACCCGAGTTTGTGTCTTTTTTTGTTTGTTTGTTTGTTTGTTTGTTTTTTCGAGGTAGGGTCACTCTAGTTCAGGCTGACCTGAAGTTCACTCTGTAGTCTCAGGGTGGCCTTGAACTAAATGATCTTCCTACCTCTGCCTCCCAAGTGCTGGAATTAAAGGCGTGCGTCACCACACCCGGCTCAACCCATGGATTTTTTGTATCACAGAGGGATTGAGGTGGTCCTGGAGCTGAAAGGCTATTTGTTTTCTCTCTCCACGCCCTCTCTCTCTTTGAGGTAGGATCTCACTCTAGCCCAGGCTGACATGGAACTCTCTCTGTAGTTTCAGGCTGGCCTTGAACTCACAGCTATCCTCCTATCTACCGAGTGTTGGGATTAAAGGCATGAGCCACCATGCCCAGCTTAAGTTACTATATTTATTGAGGAAACTACACAACCAAGGAAAGGCACCCATGTGGCTGGAGAGCCCACCATGGAGGTCCTGGGAAAAAAACTGCAGAAAGAGAAGAGAAAGTTCAAGGAGTCCTGTCATGTGAGTGCCCAGTGCCACCGGGTTTAAGGAAAAGCCCTGGGGGCTTTTATTTTTATTTTTATTTATTTGAGGGAGGAAAAGAGGCAGAATGAGAGAAAATGGGCATACGAGGACTTCCAGCCACTGCTAACAAACTCTAGATGCATGTGCATCAGTCTTAGGGAACAAGACAGGGGTGCCCACTCTGACCACTGCTCTTCAACAGTACTAGAAGTACTAGCTCAAGCAATAAGGCAGGAGAAAGAAATAAGATATTCAAATTGGAAAGAAGTGAGCCCTATTTGCAGATGACATGTTCTTATATATAAGTAGTGACCTGAAAGTCTCCATGTCAAATCTAAAGGTGATAAATTCCTTCAGCAAAGTGGCAGGATATAAAATCAATGCACAAAAACCAGTAGCTTTTCTATATGCAAAGGACAAATATACAGAGAATGAAATCAGTGAGACTGTCCCATTTTCAATATCAACAACAACAAAAATACCTTGGAATAACATTAACCAAGGACATGAAAGACCTATATAATGAAAACATTTTTAAAAAATCAAGAAAGAGATTGAAGAGGACTTGAGAAGATGTAAAGACCTCCCATGCTCTTGGATAGATAGAATTGATATTGTGAAAATGGCAATTCTACCAAAAGCAATATATAGATGTAACACAATACCAATAAAAATACCAGCATGGCCTTGGCTCGAGGTGGGTCGTGTTTTGGGGAGTTACTGGCTGCTGTCAGGCACATTACTTCTGGGGGCTAAACCCCCTGGGGGCGGCCTGGGCCTGTGCATGGCACTGGGCCCATCAGCAAGCTGAAGAGCTGCCCCTCGGCCATGGCTGGGTGGGGGGCCCGGGCTGGGGCTGGTGCTCAGGGTGAAGGTAGCTGGAGGGTTGAGGGGCGCCACCCCCTGCTCAGTCTCCCCCAGAAACCCCAGTCCCCAAGACCCCACAGGACCCATCCCACACCTCAGGGACCCCACACATCCCTGTGCTGCTGCCCGTCAGGTGCTTCGCCAGAGCCATGGAGAGCAGCCTCGACCTGCTGCAGAATCAAGGATTAGGTCAGCGCACCTGACATAGTGTTTGGCATTTCTGTAGATGGGAAGAAGTCTGCCCAGAAGGCTATGCAGATGTGGAGAATCGGGTACCATGAAAACCAGAAACAGTTATGAGAATCGCCAGCATCAGCAAAAGCCTCACCATGGTCGCTCTTGCCAATCTATGGGAACCTGGGAAACTGGATCTTTAACTCGCCCCTGCAACAGTATGTTCCTGAATTCCCAGAAAAGAATACGAAGGCAAAGACGTTTCTGTCACAGGATTACTCATTTCCCACTTAAGTGGAATTCGTCATTATGAAAAGGACATGAAAAAAGTGAAGGAAGAGAAAGCTTATAAAGCCCTAAAGATGATGAAAGGGACAATGGCATCAGATGCAGAGGAACTGAAAGACAAGGGAGGAAAATGTACTGACGAGAATGATTTCCCTAAATCTAAAACTGAGCAGGATAGCGACGTGAAATGTTGAAATTCAAAACCCCCCCCCCAAAATGATTTTGACCAAAGAGTATTATATTTGAAAGAAAAGTTTGAAAATTCAATTGAGTCCCTAAGATTATTTAAAAATGATCCTTTGTTCTTTAAACCCAGTGGTCAGATTTATATTCAATGTTTGGCTATACACTGCTGGCAGCCATAGTAGAAACAGCTTCTGGATATAATTATTTGGACTATAGGCAGAAAATATTCCATGACTTGAATATACTGACAACCTTGCCAAAAGAAAATGAGTCAGTGATTTACAATCAAGCAAGAGTCTCACTTAAGCCCAGGCTAACCTGAAATTCACTATGTAGTCTCAGACTACCCTCCATCACATACAGCAGAGAGAGACAGAGAGAGAGAGAGACAGAGAGAGACAGAGAGAGAGAGAGAGAACAAAGAAGGAAGGAGGGGGAGAATGAGAAGAAGAGAAGAAGAAGGGGAGAGGGAAGAGAAAGGGAGAGAATGAATCAGAATGGGCACATCAAGACCTTTATGTGCTGCAAACAAACTCCAGACACATGCACCCCTTTGTGCATCTGGCTTTACATGGTAGTGGGGAATTGAAATCTGGTTGTTAAGCTTTGAAGGCAAGTGCCTTAACTGCTAAGCCATCTTTTCAGACTCCAAATAAATTTTTTGGTTTGTCTATTTTTCAAGGTAGGGTCTTGCTCTAGCCTAGGCTGACCTGGACTTCACTATGTAGTCTCAAGGTGGGCTTGGAACTCCAGGGATCCTCCTACCTCTGCCTTCCAATTGCTGGGATGAAAGATGTGGGCCATCTTGCTGAGCCTCTTTGGGAGGTTTTAAACTTTACATTCCTAGCTCCACCTTAGTTTTGTTTCATCTTCCTGTGGGTTTGGCTATTTCATCACTTGAAATCTCAGCTCATTTTAAAGGAGTAAATATGCATCCCAAATCAATGAGTCTGTGGTCTGAAAGAACCAGAAGAAATCACGTTAGCAACAAGTAATGAATTTGAATGGTAGGAAAGCCTGTAGTTCTTGACCATTTCAAACTGTGTTTAAAATAGTGCTACCTGATTATTATTCTTAGGTGTAGCATTGTATGCTACTGGAAAACAGAGGAAAAGGGACAAATGTAAGCACCAGAGTTGAACTGTATAAAAAGTTCTGTAGCACAGATGCCCAGATGCTCGAACTTTGTACATCTCCGCATTTGAAAATGAGTGTCTAGGTGTGGGTGCGGGGAAGGACCTGGTGCATACCGGGTGACCCCATTCCTGGTCTGTGGACATGCACACTGTAGAGCAGCTATCATGAGCTGTTTCTTGATGAATAACTTGAAGAGATCAAAATATGGCATATGATAGCAGGTTAGTTTTATGTCAGGGCTCATTCTTTGAAAAACGGCAGTGGGTTTCCATTCTAGGGGAGGCCTTTCAGATCAGCAGTAGCTTGGTTGGTTTGCTTTCTTACTTGTTTGGATTTTGATAGGACCCAATGATCCTAAAGGGGTAGTTGATTCATGTTAGCAAAATGCACTGCTGAGGTAAAATAAGGCACTAAAAATTTACTAAGAAACCATTCTGTCCATCTGTTTTGTTTTTATTTCATGGTACCATATCTATATGGGCCTCTAAAACTCAACTTTGATTTTTTGTGATTATATTTGTTTTGTTCTGTTTTGTTTTGTTTGTTTGAAGCAGGGTCTCACTCTAGCCAGCATGACCTGGAACTCAACTCTGTAGCTTCACACTGCCCTCAAACTCACAGAAATTGTCCTACCTTAGGTACCAGACTGCCCACTTTTGTAACACACACACACACACACACACACACACACACACACACACACACATTTGTTGTTGTTGTTGTTGTTGTTTTGTTTTCTGAGGGAGGTTCTCACTCCAGCTCAGGTTGTCCTGGAATTCACTATGTAGTCTCAGGCTGGCCTCGAACTGTCGTCTATCCTCATACCTCTGCCTCTTAAATGCTGGGATTAAAGATGTGTGCCACCATACCTGGCAGCTTTGTAATAATTTTTAAAGTTTAGAAACACTCATTTGTAAGGGGAGTTTGGAAAATAAAAGCAGTCTTTTCAAAGATATATATCTAGGAAAACTTAAAAAACTTACTAACCACATGTGTTTCTATTTGTTTTTAATACTAGTTCATACAACATGAGATATTTCCAGCTCTCTTACTCTACTGATTTCTTAGGCTTAGTTATAACCTGGATTATAATATCCTCACCAAGTCTTTCTAGAGTTACTGAGTAAATAGTTACCTTCTTTATGACTTAGGTGTGCATATGCATGAGTGTAAAATAGTGCCACTCGAGGTAGAGTGCAGTGATACATGCCTGCAGTCCCAATACATGGTAAGGCTGCCAGGCCACACTGCTGCAGAGCAAGTTCCAGGCCACCCAGGGGTGCACATAGGACCTTGTCCCTCCCCCTAAACACAAACATACACACAATAGTGACACCTGAGACCCATCACCTGTTTAAAGTATTTCCCTCAGAATGTCATCTTAAAATATTAAAATAAATAAATAAATAAAAATAAAAAACTGGTCAGAATTTTAGCCTAAGTCCCTACTTTGCTACAAGAGGGAGGAGTGGAAATGATATTCAGCTGAGCACATTGTTGTTGTGAATAACACTGAAGCGTCCCTAGATGGAAGGAAAGAAACCGCGATTCTGGAGAGGTAATAACTATTGATTCCGTATAGCAAGTACACTCTGTACTGGCAAGCAAACTGAGCAAGTCATTAAGCAAACATCTGCAAGAGTGTAGCGTGAATATTCTTGCCATTGAAAGGTTGATGATATGAAATCCCTAGGCAGTTCACTGGCTTATTAGGCTTGTTAGTGGTTTTTATTGGCACCATGTTTGCAATAAGAATCTCTAATTTAGCAGCTGGGCATGGTGGCTCATGTCTTCAATCCTAGCACTTGAGAGGCAGAGGTAGGAAGAGGTTTGTGGTGAGTTCGAGGCCACCCTGAGACTACATAGTGAATTCCAGGTTAGCCTGGGCTAGAGTGAGACCCTACCTCAAAAAAAAAAAAAAAAAAAAAAAGTCTCTAGTTTAGGGGTGAGGAATAGCACAGCGTGAAAGTGTCTGTCTAGCATGCATGAGGCCCTGAGTTCAGTCCCCAGCACTGCAAAATGAAAAGAAGACAGAAAACCCTCTGGCTTTACATTTCAATAGTTTTCATATGGCTTTACCTTCTGCTTTTGTTTTTGTTTTTCCTCATGTCTTCAAGTGTTCCTGTTACCAATCTCTTTCATCTTTTAGTGTAGTAGAAGATTGCAGCTTAAGTATTAATGCTAAATGTTAACATCAGATTGGTTTTTCATTTTGTTTGTGAGGAGAGAGGGGGGAAAAGAAAGAATATGGGCATATCAGGATCTTTTGCCACTGCAAGTGAACTACAAATGCATGGGCCACATTGTGTATCTGCTTTTATGTGGGTACGGGGGGGAATTGAACCCAGGTCAACATGCTTTGCAAGCAAGTGCCTTTAACCACTGAACCATCTCCGTAGCCCCAGGATTGTCTTTTACAGTGTGCATTCTATGTTGTGTAATTTTGATTTTTGTGGTCCTAGTGATTCAACCCATCAAGGCAGAGCTTTGCCCCTAAGGTGCACACCCCAGATCCTTATAATATGAATTATAAATGCTTTGGTTTCTAAGCTTTACATATCAATAAAAAATGCAGTTTGGTTTTAAAAAATGTTTAATAAGCATTTTTTAAATAAATGCGAGTTGAAGAGATGTTACAAGTCTTCCAGCCTAAGTCTTATTCTACAGTACCCACATAAAGCCAGACACAAAGGAGTGATGTGCATCTGTGATCCCAATTCACCTGCTGCACTGGGAGGCAAAGCCAGGGGAATCCAGAAACTCAGGGTCAGCTAAGCTGGTGCACATGAAGCAACAACAAGGGAGAAACTACCTCCAGCAAAAGTGGAAGGAGACACAAACACCCCAAGGTTGTCCTCAGACCTCCACATGTGCACTATGATACACGCACCCACACACCCATTATATACATCCATGCATAAATACAGACACACAAACAGTAATAAAAGTAAAATAACACATCTTGAATTTCTAAGATTGCAATGTACACTTCTGTGGTTATATATTCCAAATCCGGAGGATTCTAAGCTTGAAGAGACCATTGTGTCTGGCATCATTCTACTTAGCCAATTACATTTATACAAGAACTTGTGCTTTATATCTATTTGTTAATTAGACATTCCCTAGGAATTTAAACAGAAAGTTTATCATTCTATTTAAACAACAAAATTATTTTCTCAAATAGATTGTTTGTTCAGTCTTTCTTTTTTTCTTCCCAAGGCAAGTCTCACTGTAGCCCAGGCTGACCTGGAACTCACTCTGTAGTACCAGCATGGCCTCAAACTCACATTGATCTCCTACCTTTG
Source organism: Orientallactaga sibirica (assembly GCA_036365145.1). Taxonomy (NCBI): domain Eukaryota; kingdom Metazoa; phylum Chordata; class Mammalia; order Rodentia; family Dipodidae; genus Orientallactaga; species Orientallactaga sibirica. Next base: position 3,637,788 of record JAEOAD010001846.1, read on the forward strand.
CCTTGCTAGTGCTGTAATTAAAGGTATGCACCACGATGGCCAGCTAGTTTGTTTTCTATCTAAAGGAATTTTGAAGTTAAAGTCTAGAATCTGCCTATAAATTTCTTGACTGAGTAGTATAATACTCTGTAGCTTTCTATTTAAAGAGGAACTACTATGGATTTACTGAAGCAACATCACTGTTTTCTTTATTTTCTTTCTTTATTTATTTGAGAGAGAAAGAGGCAGAGAGAGTGAGAAAGAATGAGAATTGGCATGCCAGGGCCTCCAGCCACTGCAAATGAACTCCAGATGCATACAACATCTTGTGCATCTGGCTTACATGGTTCCTGGGGAATCAAACATAGGTCCTTTGGCTTTGCAGGCAAGAGACTTAACCACTAAACTATCTCTTCAGTCCCCACTTTTTGAAATATTTTTTCATTTATTTATTTGAGAGAGAGAAAGAGGCAGAGAATGAGTGAGAATTAATAACATTATTTTAACAAAATATTCAAGGGTTCAAGGCTTTGCTAGTTGTAAACACACTATTTGATGACTATCTAGTGGGGTCTGGCAGGATGTGAAAGAATGTCATGGTGGTAGGGTTTTGCCATAGATCACAGTTGAGTTATTATTATTATTTTTTTGTTTTGTTTTTTGAGGTAGGGTCTCACTCTGGCCCAGGCTGACCTGGAATTAACTATGTAGTCTCAGGGTGGCCTTGAACTCACGGCTATCCTCCTACCTCTGCCTCCCGAGTGCTGGGATTAAAGGCATGCACCACCATTCCCGGCCTCACAGTTGAGTTATGAACTTGAGGCTCTATCCATTAACTGTCAGAAATATGCAACCTGCTTTATACACAGATTCCAAACTCTGCAAAGTGGGCAGTTAACTTCTTAGATGACAAATCAAGATGCGGAAGCAGAGAGGAATGACAGCCTCCCTTAGTTTAAGTCCAGCCCTGCTGCTCTCTGTGAAATAAACAATCCCTACCTCCTAAGATTGCTATGAGAACAAATTAACTCCTATCTGCATTCTTATTACACTAACCTGACCTATAGCAAGAACTACATATGTATATTTTGCTCAAATAAAAGAACTTTAGTACTGAAAGTGAGAATTGGAGATTCAAACTGAGCTTTGTTAAGTGTAGCCTCCCCCACAACACCAAGGAAGGACCACTTCATATCCTTTATACATAACATTTGCACTGGATTTTTTTTTAATTTTAAATTTTTATTTTTGGAGAGAGACACAGAGAAAGACAGAGAGAGAGAGAGAGAGAGAGAGAGAGAGAAGAAGGGAGACAGATAGAGAATGGGCGCGCCAACAGTCTCTCAGCTGCTGTGAACGAAATCCAGATGTGTGCGCCCTCTTGTGGGCAAGTGTGGCATTGCGCCCTTGCGTCACTTTGCATCTGGCTAAACGTGGGACCTGGAGATTGGAACCAGCGTTCTTAGGCTTAGCAGGCAGGTGCCTTAACCGCTAAGCCATCTCTCCAGCCCTGCACTGGATTTTTAATCCATGAACTCTAGTCCTTCAAATATGAACCTTGTTTCTAAGCATCGGAGTATACATACTTTGAGTTATAAAATTCATGTGTGGCACGTGATTCAACATCAAGCCCAAGAATTAGGAATATACAACGACTGGGAAGTATTACTCCATATGCACTGGGCAAATAAATATACTGTGTAGTATTGATCAGTACATTTTGAATATTAAGTGTCTGATATATTCAATATGGAAAAGCCATACTGGTAGAAAATAAAACATACACTTTAATTCATGAGGTAGATAACCTACCCAGATATCTGTGTGTCATTACCATCCGAATCATACTGAAAATTTGTGGCAAGCTGGTGGTTTAATGTATGATCACTACATTGAAATTCAATCTGACTTGTACATAATTTCCTACTTATTATCATATGTGAAGTCAATAATAGATTTTTAAAAAATAATTACCATTCTTATTTCATTTTAGATTTTATGTTTACAATAAAAAGAAATGTCTTGTCAACACACCTTGTGTGGATAACTCCTGTAAGTGGGCTGGTGGTGAATTTCTGTCTACAGTGGGTACCTTCTGAAGTTTGGGAATATAATGCTGTATGGCTACCAAGTCAGCCCATTTACAAACTCCAATGAAAATCTCTTACTTGGATATCTCAAGCCAGAAACAATGGTTATGATCTGGACACCAGTCCCTAACACAGAGATGTCTTGGGATAAGGAGTGTAAATAATAAAATGGCATGGGGTGTGATAAAAAGAAGCAAATGTATGGTTCTTACAGGAAGCAACAGCACTATGCTTCACATACTGGTGGTGCACTGGGGGCCAGTAGCATCCTACTGGTTCTTCCTGAAGAATTGGACACAGAGGCCATTAAGTAACAAGGTTCCCCCAAGGAATAATTGTTTCTAGTTTATGTAACATGTAGCCTGTTGGCCTCAATAGCATTGCCTTTAAGATTGCCCTGGAATTTGATAAAGACAGGTCAGACTGACACATTAATATCACAGGTACACAATGAGATGTTTTATGTTTCAAAATATTTATGTTCCAAAAGACATGAATTTTTTAGAGTAAGTTTGTGATGGAGTCCAATTAAATGCAGAAATAATGTACCTCTAATTGCCTCATTTTGTAACTGTCTTTTTATTGTAAAATTAGTACTTCACCAGGCATGGTGGCGCACGCCTTTAATCCTAGCACTTGGGAGGCAGAGGTAGGAGGAGCACTGAGAGTTCGAGGCCACCCTGAGACTACATAGGTAATTCCAGGTCATCCTGGACCAGAGGGAGACCCTACCTTGCAAAACCAAAAAAAAAATTAGTTTTTCATACTCAGGGAAATAACTATTGATTCTATATTTTTTGGAGAGAGACAGAGATAGAGAGGGAGAGAGAGAATGGGGGTGCCAGCAGCCTCTCAGCCACTGTGAACAAACTCCAGATGCGTGCAGCCACTTGTGGGCAAGTGTGGCATTGCGCCCATGCGTCACTTTGCATCTGGCTAATTGTGGGACCTGGAGATTGGAACCTGCATTCTTAGGCTTAGAGGGCAGGCACCTTAACTGCTAAGTCATCTCTTCAGCCCTAGTGATTCTATTTTTTGAAGAAAAAGTGTTAATTCTTGAAATAAAATACCCTGATAAAAAATGTTTAAAAAAAAAAAACAGCATCATTCTTCACAGAGATTGAAAAAAGGATCTCAAAATTCATATGGAATGGCAGAAGGCCTCAGATATCCAAACACATCCTCAGCCAAAAAAAAAAAAAAAAAAAAAAAAAAAACCTCTGGTTGTGTCACCATACCTGATCTAAAGCTATATTACAAAGTCATAGTGACAAAAACAACATAGTACTGGATCAGAATTGAAGACCCAGGATGTAGGTCAAGTAATTACAGCTGCTTGATCTTTGACAAAGGTTCCAATAATGTGGACTGGAGAAAACACAGCATCTTCAAGAAATGGTGCTGGACAAATTGGACGACCATATGCACAAAAAAAAAAAAAAAAAAAAAAAAAAAGAAACTAAACCCACTCATTTCATCATGTACAAAAATCAACTACAAATGAATTAAAGACCTCGGTATAAGACCTGAAACTCTTCAACTAATGGAAGAAAAAATAGGAGGCACTCTCCACAATATAGGACTGGCAAAAGGCCTCCAGAACTAAACTCCAGTAACCCAGTAAGATAAACAAGTACTCAGTCAAGTGTGGTGGCACACACTTTTAGTCCCAGCACCTGGGAGGCAGAGATCAGAGGATCACTGTGAGTTCAAAGCTACCAAGAGACTACAGAGTGAATTCCAGGTCGGCCTGAGCTAGAGTGAGCCCTTACCTAAAAAAAAACATAAAAAGAAAAAAAAGCACTCAACCAATGGGAGCTCATGAAGCTGAAAAGTTTTTGCACAGACAGACAACATACCACAAGCAGATCCAATAGATTACCCACTGAATGGGGGAAATCCTTTACTATTTATAGCACTGACAGAAGCCTAATATCTAGAATCTACAAAAAAAAAAAAAAAAAAACTCTAAAAAACTAATCAAAAAAATCCACTCCAAAAGTGAGACAGAAAACTGAATAGGGAGTACTCAGAGGAAGAAGTACAAATGGCTAATACACACTTAAGAAAATTTTCAATATCCCTAACCATTGGGGAAATGCAAATAAAACAAATATGAAAGCTGGGCTTGGTGGCTCACGCCTTTAATCCCAGCACTTGGGAGGCAGACATAGGAGGATCATTGAGAGTTGAAGGCCAGCCTAGAACTACAGAGTGCATTTCAGGTTAGCCTGGGCTAGAGGGAGACCCTACTTCAACAAACAAATATATATATTTGCACCTCACCCCAGTAAGGATAGCAGACATTAAAAAATTAAATGAAGCCAGAAATGGTGGTGCACGCCTTTAATCCCAGCACTTGGGAGGTGGAGGTAGGAGGATTACCATGAATTCAAGGCCACCCTGAGACTACATAGATGTAGTCTACGTAGATGTGAATTCCAGGTCAGCTTGGACAAGAGTGAAACCCTTCCTTGAAAAACTTTAAAAAAAAAAAAAAAAAAGAAAGAAAAACAAAAAAGAAAACAAATGTTACAAATGTTGTCAAGGATGTGGAGAAACAGGAACACTCATTCACTGTTGGTGGAATGTAAGCTGGTACAACCAGTATGGAAAGCAATATGGAGACTCCTGAAAAGGATGACAATAGAGTTACCAACAGACCCTGGTCTTCCCTTACTGGATATTTACTCTAAAAGCTCCACATTCAGAGATATTTGCTCAGCCTTGTTTATAGCTGCTCAATTCATAATAGCTAAAAACTAGAATCAACCCAGGTGCCCATCATTGGATGAATGGATAACCAAGATGTAGTATATGGACACGATGGAATTCTCCTCAGCAGTAAGAAAAAATGACATATTGACATTTGTAGAAAAATGGTCGATCTTGGAACAGATCATTCTAAGTGAGCTCACACAATCACAGAAAGATAATCATGACATGGTCTCACTCCCCTGCCATTTCTAACCTGGAACAGCCTGAGTTGCTGACATACCTGAATAGCATCTCAAAGCTTGGACAATAGGGAAGGTAGGGCTTGGGGGAAGGGAAAGGGTACACAAAACTGAACCCAAATTGAACTGGTACCATACAATCCTATATCCTGGAAGTCAGATTAAAGGTGGAACCCTCAAGAGGACCTTAGGGGGAGCACCTGAATCAAAGGCCCTGGAGAGGGTGAGATGAAACCTAACCTTAAATTTCTCCTGTTTCTCTTCTCTTTTTTTCCATTTCTCTTTTCCCCTGGTGCTGGTTTGTAATTCCCTGTATCAGGATGTGGTTTACATCCACAATGAACTGTTGATCAGAGAGACCTACTAGCTCTCCCAAAGCAAACAAGACAGACTTCTGACAGAGAACTTGATTACCCACCAGAGGTTAATGTTAAGACCCTACTGCTGAGACACCATATGCTATCGGCACGGACCATGGAGAGATCTGGTTGGAATCTGGAAGTGAGCCACTCCCCAGACAACTATCCCATCTAGTGCTGGAAGGTGAATACATGAGCTACCGGGGAAAAGTGGCCAACATCCGTCTGAGCAACTAAAAGTCTAAGTGACTCAGTAGCCAACAACCTACATGATGCTCACACAAGTGCAATAGTCACACACAGCTATGGTGGGTGAGCAACTGCTATTGGATTGGCGAGCACATCTGCTCAGTGGAAAGAAAACCATATCTGGAACTGGGAAACAAGTCAGAATCATATCCTGATAACAATTTTGCTTCCCAATATCAAGTTCCCACTAATGTTGGCATATAAGTGGGTCTACAACCTTTAAATTCTTTCTAAATTAATAGTTGTTATCTCATTTAACTGATGCTGACTTCACTCTGATGGAAATTCTGCTTCTCTTTTTCAGAGGGAGCAGGATCTGGGGAGATAAATGATCCAGCACACTTCACCACAGAGGAATTGGGGAAATAAAAGAGTGCTGCTTTATTGGTGAACCTGATCCAGCACAAGGGTGAAGGAGATAGACACAGAGGACACTCAACACCTACCAAACCAGAGATCCAGAGGCTCCTCAGAAACCTTCACTGAAATAGACTTAAAACCCACCCAACATGGCTCAGGAAATTTTGCGGAAGAGGGGAAAGAAAGATTGTTAGAGCCACAAGTTGGGACATTTTGTATAGAGACATTGCCTCTCCCCCATAACTGATTGCTGTCCTGAAATGCATGACCCACAATCCCCAGAGAGTGACCTGCATCGCCAATGAGGAAGGCCTCTTCAGAAAAGGGGCAGGGAAGTGGGAAAGGATGGTACAATCATGTGTTGTTTACATACTAATTATGTCCATATCTAATAAAAATATCTTTTTTAAAAGAGTGATAATGGTAAAATGGAGACATGTTTTCTATGAAGTAATCTACACACAAACTGGTCTTGATTTGTCCTGTGTTAGCTTTTGATCTAGATGTAACCAAAATGGAGAGTCAGAGGAATGCATGGGCTACTGGCTTTGGTCTATATGAAACCCTCACTACATGGAGAGAAGAGTCCATAGGTCCACAAGAAGACATGTAGAACCAGTAACACCATAAATCTCAGAGTCATGACTGATTACTTCTCCAAAAATATTTAAAATTACTGCCTTTCTTTCCCCTCTTATATTTACTGTTAGCTATAGATGAAATACAAGATCTCTCCAAGAGAAGAATCCTTTCTTATCCCAAATTTCCAGCTCTCCCAATACAGCACAGATTTAAGGTGGAATTCCTATCTTTGCTCACGTGTCTCTGAAAGTACAAGTATCAAGGACTGAATTCTGGTTTCAGAAACACAGGATGACTGCTATAGATGACAGTTGTAGAAAGAAAAATCAGGAGATTCTGAAGTCACCAATTAGTGCTGTGAGAGGGAAATGATAGAACACACACTTCATACACAAAGCCAATATCTCATGCATTAGACCCTCAAGAGATACATGCATTGCCTCATATCAGGCCTACTTCTACCTTTCTTTATGAATATCCAAACACTATTTCTCACACTTGCTAATCCAAAGTGACTATGCTAAGATTGCTTAATACTACAAGAACCCCAAGCCTCACAAACTCAGCTGCTGGATCCAGAGAAATGCCAGCTCTGCATGACAGCTCTCAGGACCAAAGGCATCCACCAGATAGCTTAGCCAAGGAAATGAAAACAAATGACAGCCTGAAAGATCCCCAAGAGTGAACCCCATTCCCTTCAAAGAGGAACAAAGATAACAACCTACCTTGTCAATGTGACGTGTCATGTGTGACATAGTTGTCTTCATGTATGCTATGCTGTGTTCACACAACATAATGCAAACCCTAGCCTGCTTCCTAAAAGTCCCCAAATGACTGAGGAACACAATTTGTGGCCACATCAATCTCCTCCATGCATTTCTATAGAACACTTTCATCATTACTTGTTAATTTTATTTTGAATTATTTTTATTTCTTGGTATGCCAATTTAAGATGTGTGACTGGATTAGAATGCATTTCAGATCTATAAAAGGCCTAAAAATAACTTACTTAAGCTTAGATATATCCTTGAAACCTATTAAAATGACATCGTTGATTTATTAAATATTGCATGAAACCTTAAAATGCTACTTGATTGTGTGGGAAATTTTTCATTGGGGTCATAAGACAGTTTAATCAGGCTATAGATTTTGGTAGTGATTTCTTTCCAAAACCGGTTTGAAAATATTTAATCCTACCTCATTTTTAGGTAGTCATGAATAACAAATGTATGACAGAAAATTGCTAAATGGTAAATTCCTCTATATAATGTACAGTAAAAGCTTTTATTAAGCTGGGAGTGGTAGCACACGCCTTTAGTCCCAGCACTCATGAGGCAGAGGTAGGAGGATTGCCGAGAGTTCGAGGCCACCCTGAGCCAGGTCAGCCTGGACCAGAGTGAGACCCTACCTTGCAAAACCAAAAAAAAAAAAAAAAAAAAAAAAAAAAAAAAAAGAGCTTTTATTAGATTGGAATTAATTTCTTTGTAGAATTAGTATATAAGTTCTAAATGTAAAAAGTTCAGTTTCTGTGCTTGTCAAAGATCTTTATACTACATTTTCATTTCACAATAAAAATTACAGAAAATGTAACCTCAAAAATCAGACTGTGTATAGTGGTGCACACCTTTAATTCCAGCATTTGGGAGACAGAGGTAGAAGGATTGACATGAATTTGAGGCCACCCTGAGACTACATAGTGAATTCCAGGACAACTTGGCTACAGCGAGACTCTACCTCAACACAACAACAACAACAGTAACGTTAAGAAACTGGATAAGCTTCTGTGTATATGAGAAAATGGCTATATTATTAAGTCTTCAATTCATAATTTATATTTTTAGGAAAACTTTAACCCACAGTTGTGGCATTGTGATAAAAGAGTATTGCTTTTCTATCTGTGTCTATTTTTCAACAGTTTTTTAAAGGTTTTAAAAAATATTTTTCTTTATTTGCAAGCAGAGAGATACAAGAGAGACAGACAGAGAGAATGAGCATGCCAGGGCCCCAGCCACTGCAAACAAACTCCAGATACATGTGCCCATTTGTAAATCTGGCTCTACATGGGTACTGGGGCATTGAATGAGGATCATCAGCCTTTGCAGGCAAGCACCTCCACCACTGAGCCATCTCTCCAGCCAGTTAAAGTTTTTAACTTGTCTAATTTAACAAAAAAAAAAAAAGATCATATTAAAGGCTTTATCTCTTTATGTTCTACACTTTCTTTTGTAGTTCTACTAACTCATGTCTGCAAAGGTGCATATTTAAGATTATAAATTAGTACTACAGAAAGGAAACCAAGCTGGGCATGGTGGTGTATGCCTTTAATCCCAGCATTCAGAAGTCAGAGGTAAGAGGATCACCATGAGTTCAAGGCCACCCTGAGACTACATAGTGAATTCCAGGTCAGCCTGGGCTAGAGTGAGACCCTACCTTGAAAAACAAAACAAAACAAAAAAAAAACAAACAAAAAGAAAAAAGAAAGAAAGAAAGAAATGAAGAGGAAAGAATATAAGCCAAATGAATAGTCTAAATTAACAATGGTATATCTAAATCAAACACAAAATTTTTACTTTTTATTTAATGTATCTTTTTATGTTATATATGTATATAAATGCACATTTGTATATTATATATAAATATCATTTACTTGGGCTTATACTTTAAAATGTTTACATAATATGAAGTTGATTAAGTAAATGGTCATATAAATTGAAACTTGTGAGTCCAGTTTCCCTTTAAATCATAATGCAATTAAATTTTTAAAGAAAAGGTATATACAATTAAACACTGTTTTATTTTAGTCATTGTCTGAGTTCTGATTTCACTAGATGGTCCAAAAGGCCCCTATTATTTCAGGAAAGACTTTCAGAACAGGGTGTCTCCTGTCCCAGGAAACAGCCTCATCTTCATTAAAAAGTTGCCCTTAGGCTGGGCGTGGTGGTGCACACCTTTAATCCCAGCACTTGGAAGGCAGAGGTAGGCAAACCCATGTGAGTTCGAGGCCACCCTGAGACTACATAGTGAATTCCAGTTCAGTCAGCCTGAGTAGAGAGAGATCCTACCTCTAAAACCAAAAAAATAAAAATTAAAAAATGCCAAGTTTGCCATGCATGGTTGCGCACACCTTTAATTCTAGCACTAAGGAGGCAGAGGTAGAAATATCTCTGTGAGTTCGATGTCAGCCTGGGCTTGAATGAGACCCTACCTCCAAAATAACCAAAATATAAAATAAAATTCAAAGGTTAAGTTTAATAAGAATTAATACTAGAGAAAGAAAGAAAACAAAAGAAAAAAGAAAAGAAAAGAAAGAAAATCCCCACAAAATCTTGTGTCCTGGAATTGTAGCAAATAGGTATAATTGGGAGGAGAAATTGTCAAGTATCATCTGTGTGCATATACATTCCAATGTTCTCTAAGAGGCAGGTATCTGAAGGAACGCACTTGAAGAGATTATCATCAGTCTAGACATTGAAGTGAGCTTGAAACTTCAGGAACATCCGGGTCTACTTGAAAAGTTGTTTTGCTTTCTTCCACTATATTAAAACATAACTGGTTTAACAAGTTTCTTTGAAAAGAGAGAGAGAGAAGATGGGTCAGTGGTTAAGACGTTTCCCTGGAAAACTTAAGGATAAATTCCAAGTTCAATTTCCCAATGCCCATGCAAAGCAAGATGCACAGGAACGTGCTTGCAAATGCAAAACTGGTGAGTGGCACATGAGTCTAGAATTCCTTTATACCTGTTAAAAAAGGGCTCGTGCCTCTCACAGCAGAGACTGGCACTACCAAAAGGATAATTTTTAATACAGAAAGTCAGAAAAAAGTTAAAAAGACATCTACCTTTTACACCTAAAACAAAGAACATTCTTAAATGCTCAAGTAAGTCAGTATTTGGGGTAAAGATATTTTAGCAGTCCTTCTGCAGTTAGGGTGAGTGACCACATGCAATGTGCCAGCAAGCAATGCGCACCATGCAAATGAGGACAAACAGGATTTGCTTCTTGGGAGGAGAGTTCTCATGCCCACCAGGTGATGATCCAGGACAAGGAATCACTGAAGTTTGAGCGAGCCTCTCATCACTGAATTTCTCTTTTATGTAAATTAGTATCAGGTTGCAGAAATATTGGTGTGGACCAGGCTTGAGCTGGGAAGAGGTACTCTTTGGGTTACTTTAATCATAGCTCGCCCCCCACCTTAGGTTTTAACCTCAGCCATCTCCCCAGCCCACTATTACAAAGGGAACGTTCCTAAAACTGCGGGATACCTGAAGATGAAACCAGTGCTGTGAATGTGTCCCATTCACGTCTGTCTCTTTTTTATCACCTTCTTGGTGCGATTGACAACTTGGGTAGCAAGAGAAGAACATTTCTAGGCTTCCCAATTGTACAAATGACCAAAATACACTTATAATGTCTTTAAGCTCTTGGAAACAGCAAGGGAGCAGCTACTTCCGCCTGCCAGATGGGTTTATGGTTGGTGCTAAGCGAATGCAGTGTGACATAGTTGACTCGGGTCAATAGCATCAAATTTCCAGTGTCAGACGCCTGTGACAGAAGTCAGCCAGCAGAGGACGATGACAAACTCAGGGTAGAGAAGTCAGTGGTATCCTGTAAATGCAAGGGGTCTCAGATAGCGAGTGCCTGGATCAAGAGCAAGTCTCCACTTTGCAACAGTACTGGAGGAACAACTTTCAACAAAGAACTTTCCCAGATGATCTTGAAGGTAAAATGAGCCCAAGTGACAATTTGTCACGTGTGGTTCCTCCCCTTTAACTTTAGTAGGGAATGATAAGGTCATAGCTCTAAAGAGAGTAACTCATTCATTCTGTTTTAGTTTCCATGCTTCGGTATTACTTAATACTGATCCAGCATCCATGTCTTTGATCTCCAAGAAAAGATGGCTCATAGACAGAGAAGACTCCAGAAAGTCTTTCCTACAACTCCAAGAGGCCTGGATGCCTTCTGAACTTTTTTTTTTCAATGTAGGGTTTAACTGCAACTCACGCTGACCTGGAATTCACTATGTATTCTCAGGGTGGCCTTGAACTCACAGCAATCCTCCTACCTCTGCCTCCCAAGTGCTGGGATTAAAGGTGAGCGCCACCATACCTGGCTGGTGTCTGAACATTAATTTGTGGTGGAGGTGAGATAGACATCCTAGGCTGATCTTGAACACAATATATAGCAAAGACGACTGGAACTCAGGCCTCGACTTCTCAAATGTTGGAATTACTGGCCAGTGCATCACATTTGACT